>JARKIA010000012.1:0-1354187 GCA_029289565.1 Mycena galericulata | reverse complement strand
GGCGGGTGGACTTTTCTGGTAAACGCTGAGGCACGAGAAGGCGTGGTGTTCCGGAAGTAAGTCGATTTCTCGCGTGGAGGTATCCCTATATTAATTCAGACAGTTTCTATTCGTACCTACCACCCACTCCCCTCCTGCATACCTCGGCACGCACCTTTATCGTTCTCCCGAAAAAAAAACGCCTGCGGAGCCATATTTCGTCCTTGCGCGAAATGGGCTCGCCTCGGACGAACTAGAGGCGCACACCGGCATGTTCTCTGGCAAGACCAACGACGGATACTATGACTTGGGACTGCAGACAGCCCAGTTCATCAGAGAGGCCGTAAACAGAGCCATGGTTCTCAATCCACTATCACTAGTGCCTCGCTCGACAAGAAGATTTCTGCATCTGCCAGCAGTATAGCATTCCAACCAGCGCAGGGACTTCTGACTGGAGCAATCCCAGCACCAGCACTCCTATGAATACGGAGACTGCTGTGGGCAAGTCCAGCACAGTGCCTCAGCCGACACGGAGACTTCTCTGCGGGCCAAGGCTCCAGCGGAAGCGGAAACTTCCCCGTGGGCCAAGGCTAGCATCCCAGCGGACACGGGGAATTCGGAATGGGGCAAGGAATGGCAATAGAGGCGCAGCAGACGTGTATCTTATTGTTCATTATAATTCGGGAGTTAGTGTATTCTGGTTTACGATGTACAATGATTATGGCTTGAGGGAGAGTCGCATCGCGTACGCGTCCTCGCCATCTGCGTCTGGGGTGACGTTCAACAGGGGAAATTAACTACGGCGGCGGCACTCACAGTACTTTTTCTCGATGTCCTGGACACTGAAACCGAGGGTGTCGCGGTAGAGACCGAGGGCGGCACGGTTCGATTTGCGGACGTGCAGGGACACGAAGGACGCGCGGTAGATGGTCGCCATCGCTGCCCATCCATAAGTTGGCTTCATGTAATGAAGTTGGACAAACGTACCCTCTTCTATACTCGGCGTGCCGTGAGCAACAGTGACAGAATAAAGTCGGACAAGAGCAAAACGCACGCGACTGCACCATAAGCTTCTTCGCGAGTCCGAGGCGGCGGTAGCTCCTCAGTATTGAGATACTCGTAACGTGTCCATGCGGCTCCGCATCCTCTCCCCCTTCTTCGTCCCTGCCGTCACGTCAACGCGGTCACCACGGCGAAGAGGCTGGACTACATTTTCGCGAGGATATACCCAACGATGCGGCCCTTATGGTCCTCGGCGACGTAGGAAAGTGCGGGCCAGGTCATCGCATGGTACAGGTAATATTTCATTGTGTAGTTTTCAGGCAGATTTTGCAGATTGCATGCCTACGGTCAAATCCGACCAATTTAATTGCATGAGCCCACATCACAGTGAAGAATACTTGCCTGCATGCCGGGCAGGTCGTCGACGCGTATCGGACGGATATTCATCTCAGTACTGAGATGGAGGTGAGAGAAAAAAGGTGAACAAACACGAGTCTACTATTCAGGTGCCAGTATTACAGCTTGATAAAGTACAGTACTTGGAATATCTATACCAAAGTCCAACCACTCAATGCACGACTACGTCCCCCACCTCTCCGATGAGCGTCCGCTTCGGGCGCCCGTCCTTGTGCGTCCCGATAATCTTGACCTCCATCTTCCTGATCGGAACCTTGTTCAAAACGGCCTCGAGCGCGCCGTCGAGGAACGAGAGCGTCAGCTCCGCCGCACGGTCGCGCAACGCTGAGGCAGCCCTCGTGCGCACGAGCGGCAATAGCGGGAAATCCGAGAAAGATGCGTGCTGCGATCCCACTGCAACCATTCATTATTTACTACTCTTGAATCAGGCAGTCTAGATCGAACAACACGTACCCAAGGTAAGCAGTCTGCGCCCCTGCGGCTCCCATGCGTCGACCACGCCCGCAAGGCGCGTAAAGTGATCCTTCCAGAGGGAAAACACCTGCGAGTTAATGACTAGCAGCTCCTCCCGATGCGCCCCGCTTATCGTCCGCGTCCGCGAGCGTGCGCTCCGAGATGGACGTCATGATCGGTGTGGGCCCCGGCAGCGGCAGCGGCTCCAGCCACGGGTCGTAGAGTAGCACCTTACTGATGGGAATCGGCGGGAACGAGCTTGGCGGCGGGTGGAGACGAGCGAGAGCTGTGTTGCGGTCAATAAATTAGCTTAAGTGTTAGAAGAGGCTTGTACCGCAGTGCAGCCGCCAAACGAGTGGCCTATGAGCGCAACGTCGTCGCAGTTGACAAGAGCGGGCCTAGCGGGGGGTGCCCAGCTGGCGAGTCGACCGGCGTGCCATCAACAGCTGCCAGGGTGTGCCGTCGCGCACCAAATCACGGAAGGCAGCGTAGATACGGTAGACCTCGTGTTGGCGGAACTCAAGCTGGTCGGCGCGGAGGGGAAGTATACGCGGTGCGGGAGTAGCATCCGGCGGAAACCTGGTCGCCCGCCTTTCTTAGACATAGACCAATATGCTGGAACGGAAGGGCTTACACAATATCAGCATCACGGTAATATAGAACTGTGCGTTCGTCAGGCCTGCCTGGGCGCAATGTGCAGGCCGGCGCGGTGCCGTCGCGGTGCTCGACTGCGAGGACGACGCGGCCAGACGCTGCGATTTCGGAACAAAGCTGGCTGTACGCTGTACGGGTGCCACAGAGGCCATGCGAGAATATGACGAGCGGCCACTGCTTGCGGGTGTCACCAGGGTGCAGGAGAGGGGCGTTGGGATACACCGGGATCTGTGGGGGTCAGCGGCGGACTTGATTAGCGTACTGTGACGCGATTACCTTCAACACGGCGCCAAAGAAGCGGATAAGCGGCCACAAGAGCCACGAGGGGACACCTGAAAGCGTCAGGTCTATGCAGGTCGTCTGCTACCCGCAATTGGCTTACCTGTAAAGCGCGAAAAGCCACGCAACGACGCGCTCACCGGTCTGCAGAGCCAGTCCAGACCCTTTCTGGAATTGGACGCGGGGTCGGCAGGGTAAATACGCGGTGAAGGCGGACCTCGTCTGAGCACAAGCGCACAGTGGGAGGTTTGTCTGTCGCGAGGGTAGCAGTGCCGACGCTGAGCGCGGGCCGAACGGGGGCGACGAGCGTCACGGCGCCAACGGGCAGGCTGCCGGCGGGTGGGCGAAGGAAAAACATAAAGCAGGCATTCTTATTTGGGCGTAACGGTCATGTCGGCCCTGATTGAGATCGTCCACCGTATAGACTCTCCACACTATTATGATGGTAGCTCTATAGCAATCTGAAGTAATTTTCTCGGCGGTGGTGATACAGGATTCAAGTAGATACTTTCAATCGAGCTTGGGCTGCCCAAAGTACTGTGTCTGGGGCAAGTCCCACGCGCTCGGTGCCACCGACTGTGTGCGCCGCCCCTGGGAACCGCAGTGCGTCCAACTGCTGTCTCACCACCCTCAAAGAATCCACATTCGATGAGCCTTCCGATGCGAGGCGGTCGAGTAGCGCGCGAATGTTGCGTTCACCTGCACTCAACGGCGGCTGCGGGGATGACGGGGGGAAGACCGCGAACGGCCGGACGTCAGAGAGCGTGTCGAAAAGCGGCCGGAAGTCGCGCTTCGCCTCGTCCGCATTAGTTCAGTGGCGCTTTGTCCAGCTGCTTGCGCAACGTCTTGATCTGCTTCTTCAACGCATCAGCGAACGCCGGCTTGTCGTCGCCCTCCCAACCAGCGAGTGTCACCAAGGACGAGACGCTGCCATAATATTAGTATGGACTAGGAGACGAAGGACAATTGGATACGTACAAAGCCTCTTTGAGGTACGCGAAGCTGAATTTCGCAGTCATGTCGGCGACCTCATCAACGAGACTATCTGCGAAGTCGATGTCCTTGTTGCTCTTGAGCTTTGTTTGCCAATATTCACGTAAAGCGCGCGCTCCTCGCGGTCTGGGTCGTCGAACAGGCTGCGCAGACGAATAAGAAGCGGTATCTCCAGCTACAATGGGTGCGCGCTCACTATTTCCTGTCGAACCGGCTGGGGCGCGAGCTCAAGCCAGGATCGAGGCGCTCAAAGTGGTTCGTCGTTCCGATGACAGCAGCCCGTCATTTTCCCTGCAGACCATCGAGCTGATTGAGGAAGAACGAGCGGTTGCGGTCGTTGATCAGCGCGTCGAGGTCCTCCAGGACAATGACACACGGCGCGAGCTGCCGCGCCTTGTTGAACACATTCAACATGGAAGCCTCCTCGCCCTGTAACCTGGCAGTGGTCCTCAGGACTGGGCAGCAGCATGGGTGAAGCGACGACTCACTTTGGAACGACTTAACGTAGAGGGGCGCGAAGCCCAACGCGTCGCAGGTCTTCATGATGACCTTGATGCTGATCGTCTTGCCATTGCCCTACATACAGGTCAGTCGGGAGTTTGACCACACCCTTTCAAACGCACAGGGGGACCCCACATGATTAGGCCGCGCTGCAGCGATGCATTAGTCGACGTTGACGAAGAAAAGATGTAGACAGCACCTTCCACGGGATCGCAAGTTCCTTGTAAATCGCTTCTGACTTGAAGAACCCATAGATGTCCTTCTTCAAGTTCGTCTTGAATTCTAGTCGAAAACGGTTGAAGCATGCACATAGAGTGGGGAGGAGCGCAGCCTGTACCATCCTTGAGGATGACGTCCTTCCAGTCAGCAGACTGCACGTCCTCCCAGAGTGAGTGGTCCTTCGCCCAGTAGCCTTGATTGAAACACCCAGATCTCCTCGTGCAAACTCTGGTCGTAGAGTCCGGAGGCGAGGACGAGGGCGCGGGTGGGGGTCTCCGGACCTGGTAGCGCGTCAGCGTTTGATAAGACGCGCGGGCGGAACTAATTGCCTTCGTGCAGGATGAAGTGCATTGTGGTTATGCTGAAACCAAGGACCCACTACCGTGGGTGGTCAGCGGTTGGAAACGCTGCGACGGGAGAGAAATAAACTTACGGTGAGGGTGTAGATGGTAAAGTCATAATCCTTGCCACCAGGAAATTAGCGGTTGGCGGGAAGATACATATAGATACGCACTTTCCAGGCAGCTTGGAAGGCCCCAAACTCAATCAAATCGACGATGTTGCCGGTGACAGTGCCGTCCACGCGGCCAATGAGGTTCACGCGGGCGGTAGTGACAAGGGGGGCGTTTGGGAGGCGCGAGGAGAGGACTGTAGGCAACCTGCGGACATCTTGCGGGGTGGTGACGATAGAGTGATTTGGATATATCTTTTTGAGGGCATTGAAGGCCTGGAGAGAAGGACTGGAATGCTTTGCGGACGCTTGGACGGACCAGCTGCGGTGAAACTCGTTGTCGCCGTCGGCCCAGATATCAATAAAGTCATCAGCAGGAAAGTCCATTGCAAAGGGTGGTTGAGGAGAGATCTGAGGGTGAGAGAGATACTTAGAGCATGAAATGTATTGGACTGCGGGGTGATCGAAATCTGTGATCAAGCGCTTAGACCTGCGCACAGCCACATTTCCTTTCTTGTCTACTGCCATTATGGCAAATGCGGCCGATGTCCGTTCCGTGCTCGACCTCCCGTCCGTCTCTGCGACCCCCGTCCCTCCACAGAAGAAATTGTCTCTTCAGCCCGCCCGAAAGCCAGAGGGCATCTCCCGCGAGCTCTTCTCCCTCATTGGGCCCTCCTCTACCACCCTCGTCGCCCAGCTCGCAAAGCCTCGGCTCAAGCAGAAGCCCAATCTTGGCCAGGGATCAAAGATAAAGTGGTAAGAAAAATACAGCAACTCACGCGACGGTAAGACA
The DNA here is from genome assembly GCA_029289565.1 of Mycena galericulata. Classification (NCBI taxonomy): domain Eukaryota; kingdom Fungi; phylum Basidiomycota; class Agaricomycetes; order Agaricales; family Mycenaceae; genus Mycena; species Mycena galericulata. Next base: position 1,348,446 of record JARKIA010000012.1, on the reverse strand, counting down.
GTAATTCCGCCCCCGTGCAGGGAATGGCGACCGTTCAAGAACAGCGCGCGCACAGACACGCTGCAGCTGCAGCACTGGACTAAGGCCTCTGCAGATCCAGACGAGGGTGAGTGCGTTGTCCTCTCCCCTCTTTATTCCGTTTGTATGTAAATCAAATCAGAGTACCCGTTTGCAAAATACAACGTTCAGCCGGCCTCATACACCTACTCACAGGATGAATACACGCGATATCTTGAAGGTGTGTCAATCCGGCGCTACGTGCGGACCTGAAGTAACGCGTCGGAGCAGACCCGGAGTGGACAAAGGAGGAGACGGACTACCTGATGAATACTGTGCGCGAGTACGATACGCGGTGGTATGTTATTCAAGACCGTTACGAGTATCCCGGCGGCAAGGAGAGGTCTATGGAGGTGCGCCGACTGTATGCGCATGCCCACTCACTTCTAAAAATACGGCTTAGGATCTGAAGGACCGCTACTGCAGCGTGGCTCGGAAGCTCATCCGAAACCGTCCGTGGGCGGGCGACGAAGCGAGCAAGAACGCCCTCATGTCCAGCTACAACTTTGACAAGGGTGCACCTTCTTCTCATGACTTAATACTTTTATATTTAACGAGCATGCCACAGACCGGGAAGTACTGCGCAAAAAATACGTCGCGAGCCTGGAGAGCCGCACGCCGGAGCAGATTGCGGAGGAGGAGGCGCTCTACATGGAGATCAAGCGCCTCGAGCAGAACGAGCGTCGGTTCAAGCGCGAACGGGACGACCTCCTGCGCACGATTGCGGGGATCGAGTCGGGCCTGCCCGACATTGTCGAGGACGAAGCGCAGCTCACGGGGCTCCTCCTCGACGCGAAGCGCAGCAAGAAGAAGGGCACTGCGGACCCAGACAGCCCCGCGACGCCGCTCCTCAGTGCGTCGGCCTCGCGGCGCCTCCCGGCGGCGGCGGCGCCCAAGAACACGGCGTACGACCTGCAGCATTGCATCACGCGCACGGAGCTGCCGCCACTGACAGCTGCGACCAAGGCCGCGCACCAGCCGGCGTACCTGCGGTCGTTCAAGTTGCCGTTCCCCAAGTCGTCGGTCGGGCCCAAGGTGACGCAGGCACTCGCGGAGCTTGGCGTGTCGCATACACGGCTAGTGATGCCGACGCAGGGGAACGTCGCGCTGCTCGAGGGGCTGATCGACGCGGCGACGACGCTCGTGGAGACGAAGAAGGTTGTGGACAAGGTCGAGTTTGACATACAAGTGCTGAAGAACCGGCTGGGGATGCAAGGGCCCGCGGCCAAGGTGGAGGAGGGGGACGGCGGGATGGAGGTGGACGATGGGAATGACGCGGAGGGAGATGCCGAGGGCGAGGGCGAGGACGGCCGCGCACAAGCGTGGTGAGTACGCGGAGCGCGCGAAGCCGCAAGCAAGTGCGTACCCTTGCCACCATTTGCTTGCTCACTCTGACATGCTTACCAGACACGGCGGTCCCTGTCCATCTCGTCCGTCGACACCTCCGCGACGGTCTCGACGCGTGCTGGAACGAAGCGGCAACGCCGGAGCTAGCTCATCGCAGCATGAGTCCATTGCAGACAAAAGCAAAATCAGTATGTACAATATAATACTTTCGGTGCGAGGCTGCTGTACTCCAACTACACACGAGTGCGAATAATTAGAGCCGTGCGGCGCCGCGAGGTCCGATTTGATACATGGGGGACGCGGGAGGACGAGGATGGTTCACGGTTGCGTGAACCGGAGGACAAAGTTGACGACGATGGCCACTGCGGGGAAGCATTAGCGGGCCTGTGGGACGCAGAGAGTGGCGACGCACCGAGGAGGGAGATGCAGAGGACGGTCTATGGTACAAATTTAATGGATTAACAACCACAAGTAGGAGGGACGCACGGGCCCAAGGCGGTCGTCGTACGGACCACGGCCGCCCCTCCGGATAGACGCCGCTCGCCAGTGGTAGGTATACAGCGCGTAGACCATGATACCCATCGCTGTCCGCAGGTTGAATGCTAGCCCGCCGAAACACTCGCATACGCACCGATAACGGAGAACATCGCCGCGCTGATTTTGCCAACCTAGACATGGAATAGTTTAGAACAAGAGCTGAGACGAGGCGCGGCGACGGACATTGTCGCCAAAGTTGAGCAGGCCGACGGCGAGGCCGCCGAGAACGACGGTGAAATGGAGCCATGAGAGGAAGGTGCGCTCGTTGGCAAAGGAGACCTTGGGCTCGACGCGCACAGGGAGCGCGATACGCTTCGCGGCGGTGCGCTGCAGGAGGGGCTGCGTTGACATGGGAGAGCGCAAGCAAAAGGCCTCGTTACGGAAGGGGGAACGAACGTTCGATCGAGACCACGAATTCTTATTTTATTTTTAAGTACACGAGAAATAGTGCTAGAGGTACGATTAGCGGGCGGCGCCGCCCATCATGCGCAGGCGGTCGGGGTGGATACTGGGCCCGCTGCCTGGTGCGGGAGGAGGACCCGGTGCGGGACCCGGGCCCGGACCTGGACCGCCGGACTGCGTGGGAGGCGGGAAGTTGCCTGGCGGGGGAGCGCCGTTCGGGGCAAAGGGAGGCATGGCACCGGGTGGGCCACCGTTGGGCGGGAATGGGGGAGGGCCTGCGTGCAATTAGTTGGCACAAGACAAGTTGTATTTGATGGACATACCGCCGGGGAAACCGCCGGGAGGGCCCATTGGCATACCGTTGGGTGGGAAGGGCGGAGGCGCGCCCATCATCGGAGGGAAGCCCGCGGGGGGAGGGAAGGGCGGCCGGGCTGGGGGAATATATATAAGTAAATGAGTCAGGGAAACGATGGAATGGACGTACGTCCAGCAAAGCCAGGGGGCGGCATGGGTCCACCAAAGCCCATGGGTGCACCATAGCCCGGGGGTGGACCCGCCGAGGTGCTGGGGGCCGAAGCCGAAACCACCGGGCGGGGGCCCGCCGCTTGTCTCGTACGCAGAGGTAATCTGGTCGATGATACTCTGTGCCTTGTCGTGGCCTAGTGCTGCAAAAAAAGTCAGGCGAATTCAACTATACCATCAAGCTGCGTACAGGCGTAGTAGTCGCGGACGTTGGACAAGTGATTACGCCCGCTGTTGTGGGCCTTGCGCACTGGGACAAAAATTAGCAATGGCACGCAATAGACCTAGTTGGATGGGTACCAGAGGTCGAATCGTGCGTCAGGAACACATCGCAGTAGTCGCAGTAGTGTTTCTGGCACAGTGTCAACAGGAATATCGAGGAATGGCAGAGCAGCTTACAGGCATCTGGCAAAGGCGGATGTGACGCGTGACAGGAAAACTCATGGACTCGTCGTCGATCCAGGAGCCGTTCGACCTCATCCGTCTCTCCCTCAGCGAGCGCGTATTCGTCAAGCTCAGAGGCGACCGCGAGCTCACTGGCATTCTCCACGTCAGGCACATCTCCTCCGAGTCTGCTCTGCTTCTCATTGCCGCCTGTTTTAGGCGTACGATGGACACATGAACCTCATCATGAGCGATGTCGAGGAGACGATTATGATTGTCGATCTCATCGACGGCGCGGCCCCAGGCCAGCCCGCGACCGTGAACGTAGGTGCCCTGACTGTGTGCGCGTTTGATTATTTAAACAACCGCAGGTCGCGAAAAGAAAAATGCCGATGCTTTTCGTTCGTGGGGACGGCGTAATACTGGTGCGCCGCGATTGCGTGTTCACGGAGCTAGTCCTAACGCGCCCCAGGTATCTCCGCCATCGCGGACGTGACGCCCCCAGTAGGTTGTATTGTAGAGATTGAGTTATACAGGGATAATGTACATGCACAAGAAAAGAGGGGTTCAGGGCGACGCGCGCTCGTCGTCCTCGGGGCTGCCGACGAGGGTCCAGGGGGTAGAGATGCCCGACGACGTCGCAGAGGCGGGGAGAATCATCGGTGCGGGTGGAGGGTCGGGCAGCTCGTCGTCGGGCTCGGGGGCGATGGCGCCCATGGGCCATGTCTGGTCGCGCAGCCATGCCGCATGTATTATTTTAATCTGGCGCGTATAAGAGAGACGCCATTGGAATCGGAGACGGCGCATACCACGAGTTTCATGGGCAGCCGGCGCTTGAGACGCCCGCCTGCGCTGAGACCCTTCCATATCTTCTCGACGCTGCCGCTCCAGACTGCGTCGTCGCTGACGGCGTCGGGGCTGCTGAGGACTTGCTCGAGCTTTCTGCGCGACGAGGAGGGCTCTGCCGCGCGCGGGGGAACGGTCGGGGTGAGCCATTGCGCTCGGCGTGCGTTGTAGAAGTCGACACCGTGCAATTTGGCGACGGGCTCATCGCCGTCCATTTCAGGGCAAGTGAATCAACTGATTTGACATCTATTTCTATAATGTACTATTTGTCCGCTAAGTAGCAGTCCAAGGAAGCGGAGGGGGGAGGACCCGCGCAGGTTGGGGAGGTTGGGGAGGTGCCCGCCATTTAACTGGGAGCATAGGACCAGCTGCAGTTTGTCCCCAGTCCGGTGGCAGCAACTACAAATTGGGGTTCTGGTTTGTAGCTGCTGCCAAATCTTTACCAACCGGACAAATCGCTTTACATTTCTCACAGACACCGAGAACATTCGGTATTGAGAGTCTTGATAAGAGAGCCAACTGTAATTTCATGGGTACTTGTTTGATAGCAGACCGGCACGTGCCAGTCGATCCCTTGTTCCCGACCACCAGCCAGCATGGTGTACAAGCACAGTAACCCCTCGTCCCGCTCGCTCTCCGACGACGACGACGACGAGACAAACAAGTCCCGCGAGTTCGCCGCCGAGGAAGAGGAAGAGGACACCCTGGTCCTATCACCAGCACAGTGGACTCGCACAAAACGTCTTTCCCTCGTCCCCCACGGCCTTTTCCTCAGTCCCATGGCTCGTCTACCCCCAGAGCTCCTCATCCACATCCTCAAGCACCTCCATACCGTCAGGGACCTCCTCGCCGCGCTCCAGGTATGCCGCACCTGGTGTGAGTGCTCCGTGGAGCTGCTCTGGCACAAGCCCGCGTTCCCCCGCTTCGACACGCTCGCAAAGATGGCCGCCCTCTTAGACTCGCCAGACCAGACATTCACCTACGCCAGCTTCATCCGCCGCCTAAACTTCCTCTCTCTAGGTAAGGATCTAAAAGATCGCACATTCACTATCCTCGCCCGCTGCGACCGTCTCGAGCGCCTCACCCTCGTCAATTGCGAGCACATCTCGGCCGAAGCACTCAACCAGGTCCTCCCCTGCTTCGCCAATCTCGTCGCCATCGATCTCACCGGCGTCGGTAACACCTCTAATACTGCCATCGTTGGCCTGGCCACATCAGCCCAGCGTCTCCAGGGCATCAACCTGGCAGGCTGCAAGCGTGTGTCCGATCGAGGTATTCTTGCACTCGCGAACAACTGCCCCCTCCTCCGCCGCGTAAAACTCAGCGGCCTCGAGCAGCTCACCGACCGCTCCGTCTCAGCCCTCGCCCTCTCCTGCCCGCTTCTCCTCGAGATCGACCTCAACCACTGCAGGCTCATCACCGACATCTCCATCCGTGACATCTGGACCCACTCGAACCACATGCGCGAGATGCGTTTGTCGCATTGTCCCGAGCTCACCGATGCCGCCTTCCCGGCGCCGCTCAAAACGGATGCAGCTGGCGGCTCAGAGCCGAACCCATTCCCATCGAGCGTGTCCCCCGACGACCTGCCCCCGCTCGTGCTCTCCAGTTCGTTCGAGCACCTTCGCATGCTCGATCTGACCGCGTGTTCGCTCGTGACGGATGATGCGGTCGACGGGATTATCGCCCACGCCCCGCGCATCCGCAATCTCGTCCTCTCCAAGTGTGGGCTCCTCACCGATAGATCCGTGGAGAACATCTGCAAGCTGGGCCGGTACCTGCACTATCTCCACCTCGGCCACGCCGCCAAGATCACGGACCGCTCGGTCCGTACGCTGGCGCGGTCCTGCACCCGCCTCCGGTACATTGACTTTGCGAGTACGTCTGTTTAACTTCTAGGCATGCTCCCAGCCCTGATCGGATTCTGACAGATTGTGTCCTGTTAACCGACATGTCGGTGTTTGAGTTGTCCGCCCTGCCAAAGTTGCGAAGGGTGGGGCTAGTGAGGGTGAATAACCTCACGGACGAGGCCATCTTCTCGCTTGCAGACCGGCATGCGACGCTAGAGCGTATACATCTTTCCTATTGCGACCAGATATCCGTTATGGCGGTCCACTTCCTACTCCAAAAGCTGCACAAACTCACGCATCTAAGTCTCACCGGCGTGCCCGCCTTCCGGCAGCCAGAGTTGCAACGGTTCTGCCGTGAACCACCGAATGTTCGTTCCTTTGGCGATTATGGTGCTCCCAGCTTACGCGATTTTACCCTGCAGGAATTTAGCTCGACGCAGCAGATGGCGTTCTGTGTCTACTCGGGCAAGGGTGTCTCGCAGCTCCGTGCGTTCCTGACTGAATTGTTCGACCATCTCACCGAGATGAATGGAACGGACGACACGGAGGACGAGGAGGACGAGATCGATGCGGAGGCGTACCGCGAGGACGACACGCCGGAGCCCGATCCCGAGGATGCAGACGACGACGACGAGTTTGGGTCGCGCCGGATGTTCCTTCATCTCCAGCAGTTGGCTTCGGCGCGCGGGAACCGCCCCGTCACGCTGCCGACCCACCCTCCGCCGCCGCCTGCGCCTGGTCAGCAGCAGTTCACATTCCAACGCCAACCTCCGACCCGGACGGCTACTATCCCTCCCTCTTCGGACCCCCGCTTCGATGCGCTCCGGCCGAACGATCTGCGTGGGGCGTCCGCGCGGCTGAATGCGCAGGTCGTGGCGGCGGCGCCCGTGGCCGGGCCCTCGCGTGCGGCGCGACAAACTCCGCGCGGTGTCGCAGACATGCTGCCCATCGTCGAGACGTCGCGTTCGCCGCCACCAAGCGACGTCGCGTCCAACCGCAGTGCGCGCACAAATGTGTCTGCTGGGGGCTTCTTCCGAACATACCAAGAGCCTGCGCCAGGCTCGCCGCGCAACGGCGCGCTGACGCCGGACTTGAACTACGCAGAGATCGGGCACGGGCGCGGTGCGCAGGCGCAGGGGTCGCAGCAGACCCCTCGCGCAGCGCAGCGCCGCCCGCCGCTCATCGAGCTCGACTCCAGTGGTTCAATCCCTTCGGCAGGTTCGCAGGGAGAGTCGACGGGCGCGCGCACCGCGGCCTCGGCGCAGACCACTGCGCAGACACAGACGGCGGCGTCGAGTGTGGTGTGGCCGTACCGCGAGCCCGCGTCGCCTGTTTCGCCCACCTCGCGCGAGCTGCAGGAATCGGTGCAGTCGGCGCTCGGCGGGGAGACGCGCGGACGGAGCGTACGGCGCAGCCTGCGCAACACGCTGAGCGCTGCGGAACACTATGCGTCGTCCCTCATATTCGGACGACGTTCCCCGCCCATAGCTGACGGCGGGAGTGGGCCCAGCGCTGGCGGCAGCGGCGGCGCCAGCCACTGAGAAATGACAAGACATTCGCTTTTCTTCTTTCTGTCTCATTTCAAACTCTAGCATGTAGGAACTCCATTCATTTTGTATACGATTCCCGGACACCTCCCGCATGCACTGCTCCGTATCACTACTGGCCCTCTCGTCCTGTATTATTCTTTTCCGGAATACATAAATTGACGCGTTATTTATGGGTGTTGTTGTGTGAACTCCTCAAACTCTGACTCGAATTGTGCCCCTAGACTAGATATAAAGACACTGCCCGGAGTTTGAAGGCCCTTGTAACTTGCACCCCGACTCTACCACTTCAGAGATTGTGACCATTGATATGTCGAAACCCGCCAAAGCAGAGCCGACGCTCGATCCGGTTGTCCCGCTACTGGCGGCTATCGGTCTGAGCCAAGCCAAGGCTGTCGAGGCGGCGAAATCGCCCAAGATCGCAGCGGAGCTGAAGGATATTATCGAGACGTATGGGCTGCACACCCGTGCGGAGAAGCTAGACGACAAGCAGGCGGGACTGATCGTCGCGCTCGCTGGGCAGCTCGTGAAATCGGACGCGATCGCCGAGGAAAAGCGCGCATACGTTGTGGAGAAGATTGTCGGTGGGCAACTAAAGACTGTGGACCAGGTTACAGGTGCGTTCGCTCGCACACGACTTTCTGGTTTTGATTTCAATTTTTTGCTATTTCCCGTAGCCGCGGCGAAATATGTCGAGGGCCACCCGACGCCCATCGACAACGCGGACTTTGATGCGCAGTGCGGTGTAGGTACGTGGACATGGCGCCGGCCTTGGAGATGTGTCGATTTGGGTGACAGGTTTTAGTATAACTGCGGCGGAGCTGTATGAGCAGATCGCCAACTACGCGACGACCGCTGCCATCTCGGGGTGGGCGAGCCTCGGCCAGGTCATCAGCGGCGTGAAGGGCATCCCGGCGCTACGTTGGGCCAACACGCTCGAGGTCAAGAACACTGTCGAAAAAGTTTTCAACGACAAGTTTGGCGCCAAGGAGGCAGCAAAGCCAAAGGCGAAGGTACTCGATTTGTTTTGTGTTTCTAATTCATTCATTCGACGATCAATAGGAACCGAAGAAAGCACCTGCCAAGGCAAAGGCCGAAACGTCCGCGGAACCCGACGCCGCCTCGCGAAGGAGTGTTTTCGAGGAGGGATTCCTTGGGCAGCTCCACAAACCTGGCGAGAATCCCCAGATCCGGCCAGAGTTACGAAAGCAGCACTTGGCCGCCACCGGCGGTAAGGTGTTCACGCGATTCCCGCCGGAACCAAACGGCTACCTCCACATCGGCCACTCCAAGGCGATCTTTGTGGACTTCGGGTACGCTGCGCACCATGGCGGGAAGTGCTATCTGCGGTACGACGACACGAATCCGGAGAAGGAGGAGGCGCAGTATTTCGAGAGCATCTTGGAGATGGTGCGGTGGCTGGGATTCGAACCGTGGAAGATCACATACTCGAGCGACTATTTCCAGCGGCTTTACGAGCTCGCGGTGGAACTCATCAAACGAGACAAGGCGTACGTGTGCCATTGCACTCGTGAGTTCACATTAGACCACGTCTCTGGTTGTTCCTGATGTTTTTGCAGAGGAAGAGATCAAGGCATCTCGTGGAGAGAAAAGTGGACAGCTTCCAAAGGCCTGTGTACATCGAACCAGACCCGTCTCGGAGTCGCTTGCGGAATTCCAGAAGATGAAAGACGGCTTTTATCGTCCCAAGGAAGCCAATTTGCGGATGAAGCAGGACCTCGAGGACGGGAATCCTCAGATGTGGGATCTGACTGCCTATCGAGTACTCGAAACGCCTCACCACCGCACACATGATAAATGGAAGATTTATCCGACCTATGATTATACACATTGCCTGGTGGATAGTTTCGAAAACATTTCGTTCGTGGTTCTCCTTTGTCATTTATCCTTTGCTGAACGAGTCCATAAGACACTCCCTTTGCACAACCGAATTTGTCGCCTCTCGCCAGTCGTATGAATGGTTATGCGACGCCCTGGAGGTCTACAAACCCAGGCAATCCGAATTCGGCCGGCTCAATCTCGAAGGGACGATCATGTCGAAACGGAAGATTCACGCCCTTGTCCAGGCGGGATATGTCAGCGGATGGGATGACCCGCGCCTCTACACACTTATTGCGCTCCGACGCAGGGGTGTCCCTCCCGGCGCGATCATCTCGTTCGTGAGCACGCTCGGCGTCTCGACAGCCATGTCGAACATCGAACTCGCTCGTTTCGAGCAGACCGTGCGGCATTATCTAGAAGGGACGGCTCCGCGCCTACTAATGGTTATGCGGCCACTCAAAGTTACCATCGAGAACCTTCCCGAGGACTACTTGCTGATGGTAGAAAAGCCCCTACACCCCAAGGTTGCTGCTCTGGGGACCGCTTCTATTCCATTTACCCGCACCATCTACATCGATGCAGACGATTTCCGCCTCGAAGATTCCAAGGACTACTTCCGCCTTGCGCCAGGAAAGACCGTGGGCTTATTCCAAGCACCTCATCCGATTACTTGCACCTCGTTCAAGACAGATCCGACATCTGGACAAGTCGTCGAGCTGATCTGCCGGATGGAAGATGGACCGGAGGTCAAGAAGCCCAAAGCATACATTCAGTGGGTCGCGGAGCACGCTGCATCCGGCAGCCCTGTCCGCGTCGACGAAACGCGGATATTCCACCAGCTATTCAAAAGTGATCAGCCATCGAAAGATTTCCTGGATGATGTCGACTCCAACAGCCTGGAAGTGGTCAAGGGCGCGATGATCGAAACTGGCTTCTGGTCTCTGGCCAAGCGGGCCCTGACAGAAGCTCGCCGCGATGGCAAGGAGCGCACTGAAAAGGCCCTCAAAGCCAGTGCTCAGGCTGATTCTTTACCCGGTGACGACACTCCCCATGCCACAAGCGAGCAGCTCGTTGGAAACGAGTGCATCAGGTTCCAGGGTTTGCGTGTGGCTTATTTTGCGGTGGATAAGGACTCGCGGCTCGCGTGCCTCGACGAAGCAGATGGGATAGAACCTGTGCGGAAACAGGATGATTATCTCATTCTGAATCGCATCGTTACACTGAAGGAAGATTCGGGCAAGGCAGCATAGTTGTACTCTTGGGATAAATGATTCAGTCACCACATGAAACCCCTGTCTTGGTCTATTGAATTGCGGAGACCATTTATTCCTTTTTAGGCTGCGAGGATGAGTGGGATGGAAGAGGAAAGGTCCATTGATTGTGTAATTGCTATGACACGAGCGTCGCGTGACAGGCACAGACGCGTTACTCGGTTTTCCTCTCCCTCAAACGCGACTCGGTGGATGGTTTCGGAATGCTCAGCGTCAACAGGACGTCTTTCCATGAAGACATGATAACTTTAAGGATCGTGGACCGGCTTCCCACCGCAGACGAATACCGCAGAGTTCGTCACCTGGTCCTCCAACAAGCAGATTCACAGCCTATAACCGACGACGACCTGGCCACAGTTCTAGCAGAGTGTCCACATCTGGAGACTGTGGTCCTTTCCGCGGTACCCTCCACAACGGACCGAACGATCGTGCTGCTCGCCGAAAATGCGTCAAACCTCCAAGGAATCGACCTCAGTGGTTGTCAACAGGTCACCGATGTTGGTGTATTTGAGCTGGCAGCCAAATCGCTGCCATTGCAATGGATCCAATTGAACGGTCTTGTGGGGCTTACCGACCCGTCTATCACAGCTCTCGTAAAAACATGCTCGCGGTTAGTCGAACTCGAGTTGACAGATCTTCCTCTACTGTCAGCGATCTCAGTCCGCGACATTTTTGTCTTTTCGCGGTGAGCTTAATTAGATGAAAGCATATCCGCTACAGAAGATAACGCAGACTTTTACAAAGGAAATTGCGTACTCTACGTTTAGCGCGATGTCCGCTATTGACCGACAAAGCATTCCCGGCGGTTTCTGTATCCCGGTCGTCCACACCCGTTGCCTATCCGAACGGCTACGAGAAACCGCTACCACCGAGACCGACCACTTGGCTGGACGAATTACCGCCGCTGATTCTGCGCCATACAGCGGATAATCTGCGGATTCTGGATCTGTCATTCATTAGTGGACTTACAGATGCCGCAATAGAGGGCATAGTGAGCCACGCACCGAAAATACAACATCTCCGATTGTCCGGCTGCAAGTTGCTCACCGACAGGGCGCTCGAAAGCATATGCAAGCTGGGCGATCATCTGGATGTGCTCATGCTCGCACACGTTGCCAACATTACCGATCGTGGGGTCGTCAAACTTGCTCGGGCGTGCACCAACCTTCGCTGCGTCGATGTAGGCTGTGGGTGATAACGTCACTACTTCCCGGGGAGATTAACGTTCTGCTTCCAGTTTGCCGGCTCCTCACCGACATGTCGGTGTTCTGCTTGGCGGAGTTGCAGGGCATCCGACGCCTCAGCCTTGTGCGAGTACACAAGATGACGGATATAGCTCTATTCGCGCTCGCTGAGCATGCCCTGGATCTGGAGCGTCTAAACTTGTCGTACTGCGACAGGCTCACGCTCGAAGCCGTGCATCTGCTTGTGAAGCGACTGGTGCGATTGCAGCATCTTTCGGCGACGGGTATCCCGTCATTCAAGCGAAAGGGCGTGCATCGTTTCTCGGATCCCCCTCCAACGGTGCGTTTGCGGTAATCAGTGCTGGGTTCGATGACGTTCAAACGCTTGTGTGCTTAAGGATTACGATGCGGATCAGCAAGCGGCTTACCACGTCTTTAGTGGGGACGGGGTGAGTGGGCTGCGGAAATTCCTAAAAAAGGAAGAGGAGCGACGGCGCGAGTGCGAGACACGAAACATTCCGTTCGCTGAGCGGTCCGACGACGGGCTGGATCTGTTCTAGATTAAAATTAATTATGGTGTATGTCTATACTGGGTTAGTGATGGATGATGGGAGAACTGGACTTGTCTATTTCCCTGCTCTGAAGTGCGGACCGAGAGGCTTTTGACGATGACAACGGGGATTGGAAGGTTGCGATGTCTCACCTTTCAAACACATGAACGCACTATAAGAGTGACCGTCGTTTCAACGATCGGCGCCCCTGGCACGCGTCCTTTGAAAAGTGTCGCCATTACCTCTCTTTCCTCTTGCCACCATGGCCCCCTCCATTTGCGATCGCAGGTCCATTCGCCAACCCTCCTCCCCGTCTCCCGACCGGACCAGGCTCACAATCTCTGGCTTTCTCCCCATGCCTCCTATTAGCGCTTCCCCAGTTTGCACTCCAACGAGCACCATGTCGGGCGAGATTATTCTGACGAGTACACCTTCGAGTGAATCCCCCAAGCCCGAAGACCATCTCCTTTTACGCGTCCTCCCCACCTGGATTGCAACTCCTCCGACACCCCCAGCAAAAAACGTACGACGGTCTGTGACATGCGTCGTCCGTCCCACACCCTCGCCCGTCTCGCCTTCCGCTTCATTTCCCCAAAATTCCACTTCTAGTACACCCCCACACCGTCCCCGCGCACTCTCGGAATCATCGGTAAGGCGCAGCGCATTTAACCACGATGTCCCCGCTTTTCATCGCGCCTTCTCGACCGAGAGTGAGCGTGACAGCGAGCTTGGCGATTCGGATGCCTGGGACATGGAAAAGGCCAAGGATGATGTCCGGAGGTACCATGCTCTCATGGAGCTGCTTACCACCGAGGTTAGCTATCTCGCTGACTTGCGTGCCCTGTTTTCAGTAAGCACCCCCCGATTGCGCCCTATCTGGCTATCTTAATTATGTACTTCTGGCCAGATATACTTGCGTAACATGCCTACGTTGTGCCGAACCGCTTCTGCGTTCGGCCGCGGATCCAATTCCAGGAACAATTCGTACACCCATCTCCCCAAAACCTCCGTCCTCTCTGATCAAGGTCTTCACCCGCTCACCACCATTCATACAAAATCCAAGCCCTCGGCGCGGCAGCTCTTCACGGATCGTGAAGTCGACCTGCTGACACGTAATGCAGAAGAAGTTTTGCAGTTGCATGAAAACTTTGTCGAGGAACTTCGTGTAGCGATGTTGCCACTCGGTTTTTCGATGGATTTGCCGGGAACTCCCGTTGACGAACTGGAAGAAAAAGAGCGGATACGCAATATTGACGCCGCCGTTGGGGAAGTGTCGACCAAGTTTGCAACTGAAGTATGTTTTCAGCGACGCCGCCCCTCTCTCGTTAGCTCAACGACACTTAGGCATCACGTTTTGACGCATACCAGATATTTTGCGCCGGCCATCCCAAGGCTTTGCAGCTCGTACAGCTCGTCCGCCACCAGTACTCAATTGAATGGGAGGCGCATGAGCAGCAATGCGCCTCCATGGTCGCGAACATGGCTGAAGACTCCCCGGGTAGCAGGCCGCAATCTCTTGGCTCTCGTCGCGAGAGCGATGAGCACGATCAGCAGCAGTCTCTCTCCAAGAGCCACAAACGGACTACATCCCTTACCTCGATAGACGGCTCCGTTCGCAGAGTACGATCTCGAGCGAGTTCAAAGGAAGGCTCTGGCGACGGACGCAAGGAAAAGCAGTCTCATCGCCTGGCATTCCTCGACTATATGATAAAACCTATACAGCGGATCTGCAAGTACCCGCTACTCTTGGACCAGCTCCGCACCGGCAAGACGCTCCGCGCCATGTTGCACCCTGCTGAGCGTCCGCATGTGGACGTCGTCGTTGAAAGCGCCGCACAGGCCATGCGGCATGTCGCAAGTGCGGTCGACGAGGCGCGTCACCGTCAGGATATCGCGATGCAGTCTTCCCTGATAGTTTCGCGCATCTCGCTCGCCCATCCGGCGACGGCCACCTCGCACATCTCGTCCGTGTATCCTGCCTTCCAGATCCTGACACCAAGCTTCCTGTCCTCGCTGGGCACTTGTCTCCTCGCCGGATCGTTGGATGTGATGCATTACCAGTCACCGAAGCCGTCTAACACTGGGACCAACATAAACGCCAAATACCTCGGCGCATTTTTGTACCTTGGAGGTTACCTCATTCTTGTTAAGGTCAAGGGCAAAGTTTATGAGCCCAGGCATTGGTTTTCTCTTGCTGAATTCGACATTGTGGATTTGGAGGAGGAAGATAGTATGTTTGATGCTATTCTCATTCCGTGAATCTCGCTGATCGTATTCCGTTGCAGCGTCCCTGCCTTGTACATTCAGCCTGGCTAGCAAGGGTCATCAATTTGACATGACTGCAGCCTGTCAAAGAGAAAAGGACGCTTGGCTGAGCTCTATCCACGAATCCCGACTCCATCCCCCAGCTTGGATCAACGAGCCTACTTCCAGTATCCAGTTTGACGGAAAGGGTGAATTAATCCCGTCGACGCTCGATGGGCCATTTGAGATTATCAACGCTTTGCCCACGATCCAGTCGCTTCCGGAGTTGGCCAAGGACGACGTCTTCCCGGATCTGACAGAGTCCGTGCTAGCCGCTTTCAGAGGCGAAGTCAGCCAGAATCACGTCTTGAAAGCAGAGACACCTTCCAAGCCGGAACCTGTCGCCAGCCGCCGCTCCTCCACCGCCTCCGTCAAGGCCATCTTCACGCCGAGTTCTGACGCGGATACCATCGTTATCCGCCGCTCCTCTCCCGCCGCACGTTTGCAGGTCGACCAAGGCCTTCAAGACGTTATCTCTGAACCCGTTCTCACAGCACGTTCGCATGCTAGCATCCGAGATGAGCTTTTCCAGGCTCCCAGGATCCTCCGCTCCTCCTTCACTCGCTCCACTTCAGCGCTCAGTTTGACCGGATTGGCGAAGACTCGCCTCTCCAGGCATGAGAGCGTGCGCGTTCCCCGAAAGAAGAGCTTTGCGGACGACGGGGTACTAATCAAGCCGTCTTTACGGGGAACGCACAAGCGGCGGCCGAAGAAGCTCAGTATCGTGTCGGCGTCAGAGGTCGAGAGCATATTCCAGCCGCCATCTGACCTTTCTGCTTCACCCTTCTCGCTGTGCTCGTCGTTGACCTCCAATCTCACGACCCCTGTGTCGGATTCGCCTCTAGTGTCGGACGAGCGGATGCCTAAATCGCGCCGGACGTCCTTGGTGAACAACGTGCGAACGCTCATGTCAAGTCCTACCCCGACATCGTCGCCATCTGCGAGCGTTGTCAGCCACGGTTCCAACCACGCCGACCACTACAAAACGCTTACACAGGGAATTCTGAAGCGCTGGACCAAGGGACCGCATCACCGCCGCTCACGTAGTGCACCGCACGACCAGAACATCCCGGAGACCGCTGTACTTAATAGGGAGCAGTCTCCTGTGTTACCCGATCTTCAGTTCGGTGCAGCGCTATCGTTGGTCGTCTCCCCGCAGCAACAAGATGAAACGACTCGTCCGCGTTCCCCGGCTACCGGACTACCACGAATCCGCTTTCTCTCATCTGATGCACCCATTACGTTCCGTCATTCCTCTGCAGAAAACACAGACACGCGTTCAAATACAAAGAGAGGCAGTATCTTCAAACGTTTCAAGGGTATCGACCTCGGGTTCGCCCCTTGATAATGAACCGATCCTTTCCCCCCACCTCACATTCATTCCATCCACCTTCCAAACCAACATCTGGCAATTGTATCACTCATCATTCCCAAGCACTACAATACCCGCAATCAACGTTCAACTTTTGTACCCATACTCACGCACGCAATTACTTCGAGGATATCATGCATTTGGAATTGTATAATGTGTAAAATATGAGCAATAGATAGATAGAAATACAAGCTTAGTGAAAGCTGCAATACAAGTCAAGGAATCAGTCCGTGTGCCCGCAACAGCGCTCCCCACCTAAAATGGAAGTGAACCCCTGAGTCAGCATACGTAAGCAAACCACGATAAGATCACGCACTCTTCTTGTTGCATCTCAGTTTCTGCCAGCCGCCGCTTCAGTTGTCTAGTATTTTGTTCAGAACACGCAAATTCGACTGCAAAAAACCACCTACGAATTCTCCTTCGTCAACGCGTTCCTGGCTTCTTTCGTTTTCCGCAAGTCGGTAGACATGGACACCCATGCCTCATCATCCGGAAGATTGGCATCGTTGTACATACTGTCCAATTCCTCGTTGAAGGCCTACGGAAATCGGATGTCAAAAGAAGACTCGAACCAGTTCCCGAATCTGCGTACCTCATACATAATCTCCTTCTCTGCGGTGGCATCGGCGAGTAAGCTTTTGACAAGCTCACACTGCCGCCGCGCATTCTGCAGTTCGAGCCGCGTCTTTTCAAGCTCCGTTGATTTCTGTCAAATACACAACTTAGTGAGTTGGTGTGAAGCGGAACCAAAGAAAAGCGCATTACATCCTTGAAATCATCAGTCAGCTGCTGGATACCGTCCTCCAAAGCTTCATGGTTGGACACGGCGCGAGATAGGCCCGCGTCCGCCTCCGACACCAAGATGCTCAACGAACGTTGGCTGTCGTCTGTCCGGTTGGAGCCGGATGCTCGCACAGGAGTATCGACTGCCATACTGAAAGGGCGGCTGCGTGGAGTGCCTTCCCCTTGTCGTTGGCCGATGAGCTGTCGCATCTCTTCCATTCGATCGAGAGCGGCCTGGGTCTGTGAATCCTGATTAGGGCGGGATCGGAACAGGGCTCAGCATTCGCACCACCGGAGGCGCGCCGCGCTGTGGGGTACGTGTCGCCTTGCTGGGCGAAGCTGGCCGGACGATTTCGTCACCGCACTCAGGCCGCATGCCCTCAATTTCCAACCTCATGCGCTTGACAGCTCGGTGAGATGACTCGACCTGGACGTCGTGAGCATTCAGTTCATGAGAAAAGAGAACAATATACATCCTCCTTCGTCATCTTGGACAGTTGGACTAAGCGCTCAGGTCGTTCGTTCCTCGCCGGACTCCGCATTGAGGAAGCCCTGACGCTGCGCACTTGAGGCGACACCTTACGCGGGGAGCCAACAGTTCTTGCCCGCGATAATGGAGAGTTACGAGACGGAGGCTTTCGGGATGTCTCCGCTGTCGCTGGTACCTCTGAGGCGCGCACCGAGGTTTTCTTCTTGATGGACAACGGTTCAACGCCGCTCGGAGGGGGAGGGTTCGTAACGACTGGTTTGGGGGTTGCATCTATATTGCCCCCAGGGAAGAAAGGTTGACGTTTACTCCGCGGGATGCCCGTAGCTCGTATAGGGACTGAGCGCTGGAGTCTTGCGGCATTTTCAAGAGCAAGGTCGTCATCCATGGAAGGGAGGTCAGTCGTGGAAGCCTCCATACGTGGGCTCTTCGTGGGTGGAAGTGGAGAAGGGCTTCTGGGCCCTAAAGGACGCCTCTCAGAAGAAGGTTGGGACAGGGATCGGGATTGACGCGGAGGGGATGCTATCGGAGGATTAGAGTTAGAGTCAGGCCGAGGGGTCGTACGACTGGTCGTGTCCCTGGAAGCACGGGAAAGAGGTCGTCGGGGCGGTTCGTCTACATAGTATTTGATTTCTGAACCTCGAAGAAACCAGGGGCGTTTCATACCTTCGTATATTGTTTCTTCCGAAGGGTTCTGCAAAGGAACATGGGTGAACGTCTTGCCGTGTTGGTTCTTACTATTCTTTCTGGCCAATGCTAATTGCATGGCCAGATCTCGTTCGGTCGAATCCATATCCCGGACATGGTCCTGAATGGTACCGTCGTCGTCCTCGATGTCGCTATAGTCAAACTGTGGGTCCCTCGAACTTGATCGAGAACCACTTCTGGAGCCAGATCTGGACGCACTGCGACTCGGAGGCCGGCTCTCGGGTTCTGGGGTACCACTAGGAGATCTGCTCTTCCTGAGAACATTTCTCGACCGTGATCTCGAGGACGAGCGAGTACGGAACGAATCATCGTCCATAGTCGTCGCAGTGGAGTTTGACCGCTCGGAAAACTTGGTCAAACTTCCATCACCGGTCGTGGTGGTTTGAGTATATACAGATGAACGACTGGCCGTAGACTTGGTACGTCTATGACTATTCACAGACCCTCCAAAAAAGTCGCCCATGGAAGACCCCGGACGTGAATTAAAGAGATTTCTGGAGATGGCATCCAAACCGAAGATAGCGGCCTTGGAACGAGTGCTTGGGGTCGACGGTGCAGAGTTCCTTCCTGTTCGGAACTCGAACAAACCGAATTGATGAACTAAATGAACGTAAATTGACCAATTATAGAGAACGAGCAGGAAATTACTAGTAAGCACGATGCGAGACGGTATGCGAGTGGTCTGCACAATGTCTTCTTCTCCAGGGTCAGATGGGTCGCTTGAAGAGACTTTGTAACGGCAGACGCCGCCTGCCAGAGGCTGCAATCGAATGACCCCAAAAGGTGGTGCCCCTACGCCGAAGGGAATCTTGTCCGCTGAACCCAAGGCATCAATATGCACCACGATCTTGGTCTAGAAGATGTCTCATCAATCGACCCTCCCAAATTGACGACGTCCTGTACCTTTTTCGGTTCTTGAAGAAAAGCCGTCCGTTGGTAGACATTATAATACGTGCGAGCAATGGTGACCCGGCCACCCTTTGCCTCAACCTCCATCTCCTCTGCGCGAAGGACGACCGATTGACCGGATCGCGCCCTGTATGCAGCCTGAACCTTCCAGAGATTCTCCAGGAACCGTTGTTTGTCCAACTCGGTTTGCACAGGATTCAGGTTGATGGGTGCAGGCGGCTGCACCACCGCCAGGGACCGGAAAGCGCGTCCGGACCACCGTTCGTTCTGGTCGGAGGGCGGATTCTCCAAGTACAGGTTGATGTCTGGCAGCGTCTACTTAGTCTCATTCGCGGCGAAAAAAATAGGTGCTGCACCTGCGCCACCGATATCCGTCGCGACAACCTCGGTCACATCCACCACTCCTTTGCAAGTCATTCCGCTCTTCTTCTTTCCGCTAGGTCGCCCTCCCGCCTTTGTCAATTTATCGAGCTCCTCGAGGCCTGCAAGAGCGCGGCCACCCCTTTCGCCGTTTCCAGGTCTTTTTGACGATGAGAAGTTTGTCGTCAAATAGAAACAAGGTGCAATGGAGTGACCCTGCGGATGCGCTGTTAACTGATGCAGCCGACGAGGTTGGTGCGTCAGAAATAATGTCCTCGACATCGATACAATCGATAAAGCGCCGCGAATTTGAAAACAAGTCGGGTGGGAAACCATCGATAGTTGCGCTGAGGCAATAAAACACAGCGGCGCGTTTGGTTTCTTCATCCGGTTCTGCCAACGCGATCTTGCTGGCAAGCTCGTCTGCCTCGACTAATTTTGCACGTTGGGGATCATTGAGAGCCATATGCTTGATCATCGTCCGAAACATAAGAGTGTATTGAGGTATCCGCTGCACCGGATTTATGAGAAGTTCGCGAAGTCCGACGCGATTTCTCGATTCCGAAGCTTGATATTTGATCCGCTTAAAAAGTAGGTACATCAGAATGAGAGGCATTGGAACAGAAACCTTGTGACGCACATCGATGTAGGCAGCAAATGGTGACGACTTTCTCGACATCTCCCGCTCAAAGATCAACTGGGCATCCTCGCGTTTGACGTAGTATTGTTTGTACTGCTCAAACCCCCGCAGCTCTTTAAAGTGGCGAAGTGCGACGTCCCCCACACCGCCAACCACTTTTGCACCGTTGGGCGCCAACATCTTCTCCAAATCCGTCAGGAAGGCTTCATTGACGGGCAGGAGGTTATCGACGTTCCCAAAGAGCGTTTTGGCCTCGTAGGCAGGGATGATGGATGTGTTTTTACTCCTCGCGAAGTTGCGTAAGGGGTCCGCATAGTCGTTCTTTAACGACCGGAGACGCTTCACATACGTCCGCTCCGTGTCTACCAACTCATTGATAGCGGATGTGAGTGCGGAGGAATCTGTAAGAGCGCGTTTCCTCTGGCCGACGCGATTCTGCGAATAGAAGTCAGCTTCAGGCACGATAGGAGATCCACTGCACACAACAAGCGATTAGAACTGGCGGTATACGGCGCGTTCGGGTGAGAACCAGCACACCATACGGATCTGGAACCGCTGCAAGCTTTGGGCGCAACGCTGATAGAAGCACAAGGTAAGAGGCTTACGGGGTCGTCTGCCCCAGGATCCGGCGGAGATGCCAGAATGTTGGCGTCTGAACTGGAGGCCACTGTGTCCCCCAAGGACAAGACGAGGTCCTGAATATCTGTGTAGGAACGAAAGTTAGCGGTGAGAGGCCACCAGATTCTGGAACTTATGCCTTCAGGAAGTCTTCTCCCATTCTCAGAGCCTTCTACCACGACTCCACAAAAGAAAACGCGTTTCGTGAGGCCCGGAGCAGATGGCTCGCAACGAGATCGGGTCTCTTCGCCGGTCGAGAGGGGAATGATTTTACGCGGAGATGTGCTGAGGGCCATATGGGCCACAGGGGAGAGGAGTTAGTAGGAGTATAACAAGAGTATAATCCTCTTCGAATCGAATCGGAAGAGTTCAACAATGGAGTTCGCGATCACGTGGACTCTTTCTGTTTTGCGAGCTCAGGCAGGCGAGCTTGCGAGCCGGCCTGAGTGGAAGGCAAGGCAGCCAAGCCGAGGAATCGGTCCCCTGCCGGCAAAGCTGGCTTTGATCAGATTCTCACGAATCTGATCTCCCATCTCTCTGCCAGCGCGAAGTCCGTGCACCGGCAGAAAGCTCTGCTCGCGTCTCTCTCGCCCTCCTCACGCGTTTTTTCCCGCCCTCCTCCCGTTTTCCCTTTTGTTTCTAGCTCGCGCTAGGGCTGCTTTTGGTCTCCTCTTCCGGACCTTTCGTGGCCCTGGTGCGCAGGCTCGGCCGTTGCCGCGATCCGCTTCCCCCCGACCCGGACTTTGCCGCACCTTCGCGCTGCCCCGCAAAGGTCCAGTCGGCCGGAACGGCCGAGCCTCCCACACACCCACACAAGACCCTCTCCCTCCTCTCTCTCTCTTCTCCCCCTCACAGGAGCGATTCAACGAGGGGCGGCCTGCCTTGCCTCTCTTTCTGAATCTCTTTTTGAATTTCAATACCGCAACAAGTACACTAACTACTAAGACGCGGTGCCCCACCAATGAGCGAGCATAAATAATTAAAAGTATGTGTATGTGCGCCGGCGGGTGTTTTGTATTGTGGAGGACACGTGGACTCAGAAAGTAGCATCGTGCATTCAAATTTCGATTCACCCGGGACAGTTTTACTTTTGCCGGGACGCGCAGGTTGTAGGCGGGCAGAGCTAGCGGAAGATTCAGGAAAGAACATATGTAGACCACACATGTTGTGATGAAGCGCCGATTAGAAGCGGAGCACGGTTGTTCCAGTAGTTGAAAAGCAGAGGAGGCAGCAAGTGCGACGGGCACACAGTTTTGACATGGATGTTCCAGGTGAGTTCACTGCCGATAAAAATCTGAGAAAGACGATCAGGAGAATCGGCCGAGAGATATGCTTGGGCCAAATTAGGACCCAGAAGTCTTCGGCACAATTCCGGACCCCAGGAAAGGCGCCTGAGGCTAGGAAAATACGATGATGAGAGTGGATGAGAGCAAGAAAGAACTTACAAGGAAGCACGAGTTACACGCAATGACGCATCGCACCAACATCGCACGGATCAAAAATCTGCGACTGCTGATGGCTTCACGTGATCATTTTTATTTTTCAATTGACAGTTTGACTTTGGTTTGACTCTGAACGCGTTGACTCATGCTCTGACTTGTGTGTATGGCAGCTATAGCCAACACCATAAAGACGGCAGTGTCACTTGGTTCTAGACGAGCAACTTGGGTACGTTCGCCGAGCCCTCTCACAAAATCCCTTATTGAATCGACGAGAAGGACATGGCCGCCACAAGAGCAGCTTTCAGCGATGTACAGTTGACCTTTCTGGGAACAGCCTCTGCCCAACCCTCGTCGACGCGGAACCATTCATCCCTTGCACTCCGACTGGGTTCCGATGTTTGGTTGTTTGACTGTGGAGGTAATATGTCAGTTACATTACGACCAGGAAGTTATCAACACGGCCGTATTTATCAGAGGGCACCCAGCATCGGTTACAGCAAAGTATAGTGAAGATGGGAAAGATAGAGAAGATATTTATTACGCATACGCACGGTGAGTTCATTCATGTAACCTCAGTGCCACAACGTTGAATTATTTGTGCAGGCGATCACATCTTCGGTCTCATTCCTCTCCTTGCGGGCATCCTCAATGGTGCTGGTGGAACAGCAGACGGCGTTGAAGATCCAAGGGCCCATATCGATGTAAACAAACCTGTGAGTATAATCTTCTCCAGTCTTGTGCGCCATTCCGAAAAAGAAAAAAATCCAGGCCGTAGAAATTTACGGCCCTCTTGGGACACGCGCATATGTGCGCACAGGCCTGAAGTACACACATACCCTTCTAGGCAGCCCGTATGTTGTGCATGAACTGCGACTCCCCTGGGAGTCGCAAACCGGCGACCACACAACGGTGCCTCGTCACCGGGCAGAATCCCCATCTGGGCGGAACATTCAGCAAGTCGAAGGTGTGTGGCCGAACATCTATCAAGACGCCAGAGTCTCCGTCTCCGCTGCGCCCATTCTACATTCTGTTCCCTGCCTCGGCTACGTGGTCTTGGAAGGTGATGTTCCCGGCAAGATCGATCCCAAGAAATACATCCCTGAGCTCAAGCGGACGAACACTCCCATGCAAGTAATGAGCCGTCTGCAGCAAGGGGAGAGCAT
The DNA here is from genome assembly GCA_029289565.1 of Mycena galericulata. Lineage (NCBI taxonomy): Eukaryota > Fungi > Basidiomycota > Agaricomycetes > Agaricales > Mycenaceae > Mycena > Mycena galericulata. The sequence goes on along the minus strand of JARKIA010000012.1, from coordinate 1,325,320 downwards.
CGAGCTCAGCGACGGGACTGTCCTCCATGGACCTCCTCGCCGACCCGGCCGAAAGATGGTCATTTTGGGCGATACCTACGACCCTTCTGCGATCGTCCCCCTGGCGCTCAACGCGGACTTGCTGGTTCACGAAGCGACCAATGCACATTTACCCGGCATAGACGAGGACACAAAAGACGAGGACACATACGAAACTATCGAGGCTCGGACAAGATCCAGAGGTCACTCAACACCCCAGATGGCTGGCGTCTTTGCAAAGCGTATTGGCGCAAAGCGGCTCATTTTGAACCACTTTTCTGCTCGCTATGCAGGGAATGACGATGTCGACGAGGAATCAAAAACCGTCATGGAAGCGATTGGGAAGCTAGCAGCCAAGGAGTACGGCGGCGAAGTAGTATGCGCTCGAGACTTGATGAGTGTCAACGTCAGTTTATCAGCAGCTGCACCATAATACATTTAATCGTCGTCATCTGGAGGGTCCGATAATAAGCTACTGGCGTCACTGGCTTCGCCCTCTTCTAACTCTTCCTCTCTCTTCTTTTTACCCTTGTTCTTGAGCTCGGGCTCCTCGACCTCTCCCATCTCGATGTCATCTTCCTCCGCTTCTTCACCTGGTACTGCGGAATCGTGCACACCCTCCTCTCCTTCCTCCACCTCCACATCCATTTTATCCGGCACCGTAGTCCCGCTTTCGGCGACTTCTGTTGTAACTTCGCCTGCCGTTTCAGGCGCAGGAGTGTCCTCGGGAGATTGATCACTCGATGTTGCAGCCTCTCTGTCCTTGCCCATGAATCTCAGCGACCCTAAGCCCGCCACAATCGCATCCAGAGCCGTCTTTTGGGCATGAATTGTGTGGTTTTGCGTATCGTGTTCTGCGCGAATAGCAGCCATATCGTTTTCGAGGGATTTGATACTCCTAGTAGTATATGACTTTCCACAGCATAATATTGTGTGCAAAAAATCACGCACTGCTCTAATTCTTCCCGGCTCGGAAGCGTATTGACCTTCTCCGCGACAAAGTCGTACTCCATTTTCCGCTTCCGCAGCATCTGCTCGTGTTCGAGACCCGTCTTGAGCTGCTCGATTTGTCCACGCAAAGTACCGTGCTCGTCGTCTGGGGGTTGATTGAGGCAAAGGTCCAACGCGCAAATACGCCTACGCACTGATTCGATCCTTTTCTCGTTGATATTCCTCGACCTGCCGCGCCTCTGCCTCACAGATCATGACGCTTTTCCGCAGTAGTAGTTGAAACGATGCCAGCTCCACCAAAAACGCCTCGCGTGCATCCTCAACGGACGTGGCGGCAGCAGGCGCGCCAGCAGCAGGGACAGACGGGACGATTGGTGCATGCGAAAGCGCGGTGTAGTTATGGAACTTTTTAATCACCCGACGGAGGGGCCGCTCGTCGTTAGTTATACGCGCAAGGATGATCTGGTCTAAGAACAGAGAGGTTGAGGCCCACGCGACCGAAGACGACTCATGGATTGACCTTCTTCTTCTGTGGTCAGTGACGAGACGACGATGGGCTGCTGCGCAGTTGGCGCGTCGGATGGAGGCATGGGAGCAAGAGGTTGCGGTGCCGCCAGTGCGGACTTGAAGATGCGAGACAGAAAGCTCATCCCGAATTTGGTAACCCAAAAGTTAGTCTTAGAATTATTTTAACGCCAATTTAACGCTGTAAGTAAATACTGGTTACGATGAGTATACACTGGGCATCTACTAGACATACATTTCTAGACTTGAAATTAGATTAGCAATACATGGTCAAGGTCCCCACTCATCCAGTACAAATGGTGTAACCAGCTCATAAGTGTCCTCATTTCCGCCTTTCCCCTTCTTTGACTTGTCTTTCCGCCCACCGCGCCCTATCACCTTCTTGAACAGACGATCAACCCGACTTCGCTCACCAATGTCCCCGTCCGCCTCAGTCTCTGTTGGATAACACGTCTCAACCATTTTCGCCAACTTGCGTACCCCGCTGCTGCTGTCGCTCACGTATCTTCGAGACTCGTCGAGGGCGGCTTGGAGATACATCGCCATATTCGGGAACGTTATGGGGAGCGCAGGGAAAGGCACAGAATCACTAGATGGAATGGTGTAGCACTTGGACAACATTGTGTCTGAGCTATCGCGAAGTAGTGTCGGCACACTGGAGAGCGTATACGACCACGGGAGAATGGAGACATCGCCATTGGTGTACTTTCGGGCCCCAGGCATGGATGTTGGAACAGGGTGGTCGATGGTAAACCAAAGTACAGTCCGCCAATCTGGGGAAGAATGGTGTGGCTTTGTCGTATGTTAGCGAGTCAATGAAAAGTCAAACTTGGAGAGCATACCCTAACGAACTGAACCACAGTTCGTAGATGCATCTGTGGGGACCTTGCTACCGCCAATGCCTCTACCGTCGGCTCAATTCTAGTTCCGCTCAACCGAGCCATCAGCTTCAGGAGATGCCGCCAAGATGGAGCTTGGAGATGCAACGGTGGGCATCGGCCATACGGTAGTGATATAATATTAGGCATCGATCCAGGCATCGGGGCCAGCTCTGGCGTTATTGATGGAGCCACGAATCCGATGGCTGTCGGGGAAAGCAATGAGCATAAGCCAATGGGTAGTATGTCAAAAAAACTTACAGACACCCAATAGGAGATCGGTGTCGATAAATTGGTTGGCTACCGGCGCTCTATCGCTGTCTTCGCTACGAAGGGACACTGAGGACGTAGGTCGAATACTCTCAGGTGAGTAGAGTAGGCCAGAAGGCATTGCATCTGCGCTTGCGGGACGTTGGGGCTCTATATTCAGGACGGGACTTTCCGCAGATTTGTCTATCCAGGTTAATTCCGACACAGGGAATCTTAGCCTGGAGAGCTCTGATTCAGACCTCGCAGTCACGGAACCAATGGATGGAGAGGACTTGGCGTCCCAGTAGGGAGGGAGATCGGGAGGATCGTCGGGTGGCTTGTCGACCTTTGTTTCTCGTGCCAAAACCTCTTCTTCAGCAGCCAACTGTCGGGCAAGTTCCTCATCGGACAACGGCGGCTTCTGATTTTGGACTGGCAAGGGAGGAAGTTCTTGTCGGGGTGAATACAAAGGTAGATCACCGCTGTCCGACGTTGTACCCGCCTCAGAAACTAAATCAGCCTTATCCGAGGGATCTAGTTTTGGTGCTTGAGGGGGCGCTCCTCCATTCGCTGGAAATGAGGGCTGCGTGGGGGTGGGCTCCTCGGGCTCTTGAGCGGCGAGCATGCGGGCAAACGCCGCATCGTCCATGTAATCCATTTTCGGGAACTCGGAGGTAGATGGGGACATCGCCTGCGATGATGACCCTGCCGCTGTCGTGTGAACACCGTAGGCGGACGAATAAGAGTTTGCCCATGAATCGGTAGACATGGACGCCTCCAACGCGCGGGCGAGATCAGACTCCTCCTGGCTGAGCATTTTCTGCTGGAGTTTCTCTTGCCGCAGGGTTTCTGCCTGGGACAAGGCCAGCACCGCAGCGAGCTCAGCAAGCTCGGCGGCGTCCTCCTCGCGCGATTTTTGAACTGGTTCTGGCTCCGGTTCTGGTTCTGGTTCTGGTTCTGGTTCTGCCTCCTCAGGTACCGGGGGAGGAGGTAACGTCGGTTCGCTGGTAGGACGCGGAGGGCGCGGCGGAGGCTTGGTCTCGACAGGCACTTTAGGCGGGGATGTCGGTACATGCCGATATGGGTGTGGGGGGACCGGCGGAGGAGCCGTCCGGGCGCGACGCAAATTAGGTGAAACGTAGTCTTGGGGGTATGGCAGACGAGGGGGTATAGGAGCCAAGGGCAGAGGCGGAGGAGGCGCGACCGGCGCACCCATAAACAATACATCTCCACCGTGAATGGATGGGCGGGCGCTGGCGGCCGCAACCGGGTTGGCTGCTGTGAGGACGGGGGGGAGATACACGCCCGGCGCGGTCGAGGAGCGGGCTCGGGGGTGGTCCTGGGCCTCCGGGGGAGGAGGAGCACCTACATCAGCTAGTCAAGGTTGAATAGAGGGAATCTGAGAGGCAAGAGAAGGACCTACTGGCCGGCCAGGGATTCTGGAGCGGTTCCATCGTGGTGGGAGTGCAAAAACAGTTTGGGCGTCTTTCTAGTCGACAGGCGCTCAGTTCAGGACTCCGATCGGCGGCTGTGTACCAATATCATATATTATTCTCTCCCACTTAAAGCAGTCATGTCGCCAGCCAGCAATAATTACTTGCAATATGTCTAACGTACATCCAAACAGGACAGAAATGCGGGAGATGATACTTGTGTATGCGAGGGTCAAGTGTGTGGTAATGTGGTTCAGAGCGGAGGGCATGCATGCAAACGGGACAGGACATAAAGAGCGTTAGAGGAATAGATCATCAAGTGGGTCATGATAAAAGTTGCGAAGCTGTGACTTTGGTGTTCCCCGCGCCTTGCATAGTCGAGGTTTTGAACCCAAGCTGTCGCATGACAACTACCACCACATCGTGAGCGTCTATCACCACAGATTGTCGGCAACGTACCAAGTAGATCCGCCTTTTGCAGCGGTTTGGAAAGCGACGCAGTGAAGAGGTTGCTGCCTCCTTCGTTCGCATCTGCACCGCTGTACGCGCTCACCGCGATAATCGGCGTGTTGGTGTTCTTGCTATTCGTGCTTTTGATGTACCGAGCTGCCCCTTCGCCATCGACTTAACAACGATCGTTAGAAAAGTGGTCCAAGCAAACTCGAAACAATAGTCAACACTCACGAACTGGCATATGTAGATCCATCAAGATACAATCGAATTCTGCACAGCAAGATCAGCCAAGATGCACGGGAAGTAATCACCAACGTACTTATATCGCCCATCGCGACGCTGATCGCCTCTGATCCATCCGCCACGACGACACACCGACAACCGAGCCGTATTAGCAGCGTCTCGATGATTTTCGCCGTGATTGGGTTGTCCTCTGCCAGAAGGCAGGTCACCGCGCGGTCGTTGGGGTCCGGTCCTTTGCGCAGATCAATGGAGACAACCGAGGACGGTGGCGTGTCGTGGTGTCCGGAACCGTGTCCAACCGAGGAATTCCATGTCTCAGAGCCCGAACCATCGCCTGCGCTCGAAACCGAGGCGGTCCGCAGTCGACTAGGCATAGAGTTCCGCCGATCAAGCCCTTCCAAGTGATTGAGCTTGAACCGTTCCACCGCGCCATACTCGGATGGTTTGCGGGAGTGTCCACTGGCACTTCCGGGCGTCGACGGCGGCAAACTCGTCCGCGACGGCGAGGACGCTATTGACGAGCTGGAGGTCGCCGGCGAAGGGGGATTTGTCGCCATGGCCTTGGGGTCGATGGTAGTTACCACGCTCGGGGGTTTCTTGAATCGATGAGACACGCTGCGCTTTCGCGAGTGCAATCCTAATCCCGTGGGCTCAGTCAAAGCGTGCGTCAGCGGGGTCAGCTGGTCCGTCTTGAGTTTGCGAATAACATCGTCGTTTGCCTGCTTTAAAACAGGGAGATTCTTGAAACTGAACGAGCCAAACTCGCCGCTGCCCTCGTCGCGCGCGCCCGGGATCGCAACACCGGCGGGGACGGCTGGGGGAGGCATCGACGTGTCCGTGACTGGGCTGTTCAGCGCGGACTGCCCCACGGCGATCTGGTCATCGTCGTGGAACAGTTGCGGGATGGCGCCGCGCGGATCAAAGTAGTCGGTCGACTCGGGATCAGTGACTTGCGGAATAAACACAGCCTCTGTCGTCGTCACCTTGTCCCACTCGATACCGTCGAAGAATGGATGCGCCTTGACTTCACTCGCACCGTTAACACCAAGCCGGGAGGCGGGATCGAGGGTCATGAGGCTTTGCATAAAGTCGCGCGCTTCAGGCGAAAAGTCCACCCAATCGTCGTGCCACTCAATGTGACCCGACAGGATGTTCTCAAACACCTTTTCAGGCGTCTCCGCGTGAAAGGGCGGGATCCCGTACAGGAACTCGTACGTGATGACTCCCAACGCCCACTGTAAGTCATTAGCAAACTCGCGAGATGGATTCCACATGGAAAAATATAACGGACCCAATCAACAGCCGCGTCGTCGCCCCGCAAACCGAGAATTGTTTCTGGTGCGAGGTAATCAGGAGTACCCACAAACTTTTGATCGCCCGGAGGGGTGCCGCTAGAATGCGAATTCGAGTTCGAGTGTGATCTTAGGTCCGTCGTGAGCTCCGTCGCGAACGACTGCAGCGGGCTGTCTGTCGACTTGCCCCCTGCGCGCCGCAAATGGAGCCCGGACAACGACTCTGATCCACTCGATTCGGAGACGTCATCTGTGGAAGGCAGATGAGGGGTAGGTCCTATCCTCGGAACCGACTGTGGCCGCTGGGTGAAGTACGAACCTCCAGCGGTGTCCGCGTGAATCAGAGGCGAGGAGAGATACGCAGAGTCCATGGACGGCGGGCGGGAGCGCGAACCATATCTTGTCGTGGGGCGCACCAGCTGGCTCTCGCGCGTCTGCCGGCCCAAAAGACCTATTCGACTCAGCCCAAAGTCGGTCAACTTAAGATGCCCGTGCTGGTCAATTAGCAAGTTGTCCGGCTTCAGGTCACTAGGCACAGGTAGCATTAGTTTCATTCGCATGAAAATGAATGACACGCAAAATCGTACCGATGCACCACACCGCGCTGGTGGAGATACTCGAGGCCCAGGACGACCTCCGCGATGTAGTTTTTCGTCCACTCCTCGGGTAGCGAGCCGAGCGACTTGATGAGGGCAGCACAGTCCCCGCCGTTGAGGTACTCCATGACCAGATACAAGTTCTCCTTGCTCTGGAACGTAAAGTACAGCTTGGCTACAAACGGCGACTCGGCCTGCTTCATGAGGATCATCCTTTCCGCCTTGACGTTCGTGATCTGATTCTTGGCAATCATGTCCGCCTTCTTAAGCACCTTGATCGCAAAGTAGTCGCCCGTCACCTTTTTCTTGGCTAGGAAGACGGACCCAAACGCGCCTTTGCTAATCGGCTTGATGATATCGAAGTCCTTGATCGACGTCGGCGATGTGCGAGAGATGGGTGCGGTGGACGGCGCGCGCGGGGAGGTGGGCGGGATGATGAAGTGGTTCGCCGTGGAGTACCGACGGTGCCCGCGCTTCGTTGACGGCTCGCGTGCAAGCCCACTGCTAGCCATTTGCGGCGACACGGGCGGCGTGGCCGTCCCGGGATCCAGCAGGCTCGAAGAAGACTTGCGCGTTTTTATGAGCAATTGCGGCGGCGGCATCTCCGACTCGTCAAGGCTCATCGGGGGCATGACGTCCTCGGGGGAAGCCGGCGCCACAATGGGCGCAGCGAGGGCCAGCGGCGATGAAACGGACGACGGCGTGGACGATCGTGTGTGCAGTTTCTGTCGCGAGGGATAAGGAACCGATGCAGGATGCGGGGAGCGACTCATCCGCGACTCCGAGCCAAACGAAGCGGGGGTTGGCGACGCGGCCATGGGTGTGGGATCTGAAGGGATGCCGTCGTAATCATACTCGGAGGTCGTGCTCGAATGATCCCCGTCCTCCTCCTCCCCACCACCGTGCCCCTCACTCCGTGGGGCGCGCCCCTGCCCCTGCCGCTCTCCTTCGCTCTCACTCTCGCTCTCGCTCTCCCCGCTCCCAGACGACTCGTCCACAGTCGCAAGCATATGCCCGACGCGCTCCTCCCACTCGAGCCAGATCTTCTCCGCATACCGTATCGTGTTCTGCATCCGCGCGACATTGTCGAGCTTCTGCCGCATCACGCGCTCCGCGTCCTCGACGAGCTGCCCCAGCGCCGCGTCCTCCGTCGCAGGCTTGCTCCACGTCCGAATCTGGTTCATCTTGCGCTCTGACCCGGGCGACAGCAGCCTTTGGCGCTCGATCGGCTCCTTCGCCTCGTCCTCCTTGAGTGCGGGCACCGACACTTCCGCGGCGACTTGCAGAATATCCTCGAGCTGGTCGAGCAGCTGCCGCTGCATCTTCTTGACGCCCACGCGCTGCATCTTGTTGGCGCGGAATAGCTGCAGGGGCGACGCGATAATGGGGCTCGTCGACGGTGAGAAGATGGGCATCCCGCGGTACTCGGGCACACCGACGGGCGACGTGCGGTCGACCGCGCTGCACAGGTCGCGGATCGTATTGCGCAGCTCTGCGATGCTCTCGTTACACTCGGCAATTTCCGCCTCGAGCCGGTGCGTCTCGGCACACGTCTCGCTGTGCTTCTCAAAGTACCACTGGGGAATGTGGGATTCGCAAATGCGGCAGAGGATCGGGTCCGTGCTGATGGGCTCGCTAAAGGGAAACGGCGTGACTGGCTCGAGGTTGCTGCGATCGGCGAAAAAGCCCGCGTCCGCCACGGCGAGCTCTTCTTCCGGGAGCTTGATCGACGGCGAGTCGTGCTCGTAACGCGCGGGGGCAATGGGCTTGATCACCCACATGGTGTGCGACGGCTCACCGTCCTCGCGGTCGACCATGAGCATGCCCTTGCCTTCCATCTGCTGATAGAGTGTCCCCGGAGATGAAATCTCGCGATCGTCCTCTGACTGCACCTGAAGTTTGAACCGGACCTCAACTGTATGCGAGTCATCCTCCCGGAGCCTCCGCGTGGCGAGCGCAAAGACCTCCCGATCAGCGGGGGCAAGCAGACGCGAGATCCGAGTCCCCGCGAGATCTTCGGGATCCGTTCTATCGACAGTAAATACCTGGGTAAAAGAAAGGGAAGATAACAACGTACCGAACAACGAACCTCCATGCATAGTTTATCCAAATAAAGTGGTCGCCATCGAGACTGAGTTCGATAACAATATTTTGATTCTGTGCTGTTTCGGCTTGTAAGCGCAGGCGCTCCGTGGCGAGCACTCGCGCCGACTCGTTGTTGTGCTGAATCCGCGACCCGACACGTGAATGAGTTTCGGGGTCTTGCGGGTGGGCAGAGGATGACAGCTCCTTGGTGTGCTCGTCTCTGGACCGCCTGTTGTGGCTCGGCGGCCGCGACATCTTGAGCTTGGCGTCCTCCTCGGCCGTGAGTCGGAACGCGTCATGCTCCGCCTCGGCGCGGCGCACCGTCGGAGTTGGCGCGCTGACCTGCTCGTCCGCGGCCTTGGTGACAAACGTGAGCGGCTCCTCGAGCTCGTCGTCATTGTCGTCAAAATTCCAAAACTGCTTCTCGGCCTCCCACCACTCGACGACACGGCTGAGGCTCGCGACGGCGAGGAGGACCTGGACGTACCAGTTGCGGCCATGCCAGTCGGGGTGGTCGTCCCAGGCCTTGCCAATGTTCTGGATACGCTGGACGAGGGACTCGCAGACCTTGGGCTGGGCGGTGAGTTGCTGGATGGACATGTCGGTGATATCGGTGGCAACACCGATGATGTCGTAGAGGGCGGTCATGATGGGGTCGACGGGATCGTCGACGAGGATGCGGGACGAGCGGCGGGGGTTCGGCGGGGGGTTGTTGTACTCGGAGAAACTGTTGTGGGTGGACAAAGGGGGCAGCGGGGAGCGGGAGCGGGAGGTGGACCGGGAACTGTGGCCAGAGAGAGACGGGCGGTTCGGGATGTGGATCGTGCGGGAGAGACGGCGAGAGGGGATGCCGGGGGTGGGCCAGGCAGTGGGTGCACCGGCGGTTGTTGCGGGTTTGCGGGTGAGAGGGGGGGCATCTGGCAAGAGGATAGTGGAGGTTGCGGGGCTGGAAGAGAGGGCACTGGAAGACACAGAGGACGCGAGGGGGCGGTCGCGGTCCCAGGGGGTGTTGGTTTGCCTGCGCAGGGATCCGGGGCTCAATGAAGAGTTGGAGGCTGAAATAAGGCCAGGGGAGGAGGACCAGTGGGTCAGCGAGTGTGCAGGAGTGTGCTCTTGGTCGAGATACGCACTTTGTCGGCTGTGGCGGGGGTACTCTGTCTCTGCCTCGTAGCCGCCGTCTGAGCTGGACTCATCTGTCTGGAGAGCGGAGCGCAAGTCTGCTGGATGGAACACGAAGGGGTCGCGGAGAGAGTCCTGGTCCTGTTGGGGAAAGTCACGGTCGCGGTCGCGTTGCTCGCGCTCTGTCTCGTGGTCGCCGTCTCTCAAGCGTTCCTCGAAGAAGACGGTGATGTTGTTCGTGATGCGCTGTAGGTCCTTGTCGCACTCTGCCTTTGCTGCCTTGAGGCGCCTGGTGACATGGCGGCGCACAAAGGGCATGGAGACGGTGTTATTGCTGTTGGATCCATGGACGGCCTGGGTCTGCGGGGGCGAGAGCACGGTCTCTGGGGTAAAGACGAGTGGGCTAGGCGGCTGTCGTCTGTGGCCGGGGTCGGCCATCGGAGGGCCTGCGCCAGAGGCAGACTCGACCGTGGTGGCAAGAGAGACAGGATAGTGGCGGTAAGGGTCGAGGTAAAGGTATACACACTAATACTTTAGTTCCTATCTATCACATCAATACCGGTGTCTGGGGGCCACGAAGCCTAACCATCGAATCCACAACGGGTCAAATAAGGTACTAATCTAAAGTTACAGGCAGAACAACTGTTTGAATGACTACTAGTAAGGGTACAAGTGATTGACTAGAAGTAAGGGTATAAGTCAACTGCTGAATGGACTCGATTAGACTATACTGCAAATGCTGCAGAACAAACAAAGCCAAGCATGCTCTCTCTGCTCCGCGCCCGTTTGCGCCCGCCAAAAGGGCTGTCCTACTCGACCACCGGAAATGGGGACATGGCGGGACTCACCAACATGCTCATTGAAACGGCGGAGAAAAACCCTGTGCCTCTCGCAAATATAAAGGGTTGGTTATCTCTATTTCCTGTACGCGTTACTGACACTTTCCTTGCAGCTCCCGGCACCAACCGCCCCGTGCAAGAATACCGCCCCATTACCCCTGGCTCCGTGCGCCCCTTCAATCTCGTCAGTGTCGTATTTCTAATACCTGCTTCTGCCAGTTTATCCGTCCATACGACCTGAGTCTCGCGGGTCGCTCCTGGCCGACCCGCCCCATGCCCCGCCGCCCAGGTCTCCCCCCATCCACCCGCGACGCCCGAAAGATGGACGTCTTCTACCAGCTCGGCGTTGACCCCCTCAAGCTCGCCCTCCACCCCGAAGTCCTCGACAAGTACATGTCCGAAATGGCCATGATTCAACCCCGCCGCATCACCCAACTCACCATGAAGAGCCAACGCCGTATCGCAAAGGCAATCCGCAGGTCAAAGATGATGGGCGTCATCCCGCTGTTCAGTCGTCCCCGTAGCACAAGTTTTTTTTAAACACCTTGCCTTCTGCGGGTACCCGTCAAATATTGATCCAGGTAAAAATTTCCCTTTTTGGCCTGGGTGGCCCGGGTCTCAGTCTGGGTCATCCCGCTCCCTCTCGCACGGTCAAATGGCTATATGCGTAGCAACCGCGCCACCTGCGAAGCGTCTCACCAGCATCACCGTGCTAGACCGTGCCGGCACGCCGCTCCACGTTCCCGGTCTGCTGCCCTTCCTTCAGGTCTGCTGATCGCGGCGACTCGCAGCCCTGCTTTACATTAACGGCGACTCCCGAAAAATATTACCGTCCCTTTTCTATATTGCACACGACAACCTATAACTCTGCGAGCAGCATCGTCCCGAGGTTCTGCACAACCTGGTCACCCATCGCCTTCTCGACCGCCTCCTCAAGATGCCGCTTCGGGTCTTGCTTCCCGACATGCCGCGTCTTGAGCTGCTCGGCCGTCAGCGTCGACTCATCCTGCACCGACTTGTTGTACGCCTCAGACAGCGTGAGCATCGCCTTCAGGCACACACACATCCATGAGAACAGAAACGAAGCACAAACAAAGAAGAACGAACCTTGACGGCCTTCTCGTTGCTCTCCTTGTGCACGCCAAAGTCGCGGAGCTTGAGCCCCTCGGTCCAGTTCCGCTTGTGCAGGTTCATGAGCATGCTCTGCTCGAGCTCCGTCTTGCGCCACGCGACGGCGATCGAGTAGTAATGCCGGTTGAGTCCGTGGATGAGCGCCTGGATCGACGGCTTGTTGATGTGCCCGATGTTGGACGTCGTCTGCCGCGGCTCGCGGCCGCTCATAATGGTTTGCGGGTTGATTAGGCGGAACGCGTCGATGACGACCTTGCCCTTGACGGACTGGATCGGGTCAATGACCACACCCACCGCGCGCGAGTTGAGCGATTCGAAGGACTAGACGCGGACCTTGTCAGGCGAGAAGGGCAGAAGGAAAGACATTTTTTAATTAAAAACCTGCTGCGTGTTGATGTCGGTGCTTGATAACCAGCAACCGAAGCCGGGGTGGGAGTGGTACCAGCCAACGACCATCTCGGGCCTGCACCCTGAGTGAGCACAGTCGCAAATAGATTGAGTGTGTGAGTGAGACGGACCGGCCGGTCTGCTTGAGCATCTCGAGCATCTTTGTTTGGAAGACGTGATCGACAGACTCGACGCTGACGGTGGTGCCCGACTGGGGCATGGCAAAGACGTCGACGATCTGGATCGTATACTCGTCGACAAATTCGCCGAGGAGGAGACCCATAACCTCCATTGGCACGCCTGCGCGGCCGTGTTTTAGCATCTGTGGGCACACAATAAACTTGAGTATTGTTTGGGAATGCAATGCGAACTTTGAGCAGCGCGAGGGAGGAGATGTGGACCACTTCGCCGCTAAAGAGAGTTGATGAATGAATTCATGCAATAACCCAAGACAAATTCTCGCACTTGTCGGGCGTGGTGGCGTCTGTGCGTTGTTGGCCACCGCGACCCTGCTGCATCATCATGAGGCGCTCGACTTCGGGGTCCATGGCGGAGACGAGAAGGAGAAAGAGAAATTGCAAGTGCAAGTGACGCGTCTCCTTTGTTGACGGCTGTTGCTCAGCGGCGTCTACAACTTGCTTTATGCCCTCAAGTGAGCTCTCCGATGCACTGAATCCCGCCCATGCTCGACCGAGAATTGTGACCCAGCCGCATGTTCCCCACCGCAGCGAGCTCGAGTCCGCCGTCTCCGAGCCTCCCCCTTCACAGCCAAAGTCCCTCCTCCGCCCCAACCCATCCCCCGGCGCCCTCAATGCCGTCCAGGAGCTCGTAGCACTCGTTGCGGCCACCAAGCATGCAGCAGAGATAGAGCGCACCCGCCGCCTCGCCTGGGAGGCAGAATTAGAGGCAAAATACATCCAGCGCCAGGCAGAGACGGAGCGCCAGATCCTCGATCTTCGCGCAGAGGTCGCACACCTCCGCGCTCTCGTCCCAGCAAACGGTCATTCCCCCCTCTTCATGTCCCCCGCACTCGCAAATCTATCCCATTCGCCCCTTTTCGCATCCCCGACCATCGCAAATCTCGGCCAGTCTCCCATCTCTCCTGTTTCCCAACCCTCGTCCCAGCAGCTGCCCCAGTTTGTCCAGGGATCGTCGCGGGGGCTGCCTAGCAATGCGCCCGAGCGCACTCTCACGCCGCCGACGAGCCGGGACGACTCGGAGGCTCCGTCCTCCGCCGCGCCCCGCACCCGCCGGAAGCGCCGCCGCGCCGACCGCTCCAGCGACGACGAGAGTGGCAGTGCGTCCGATGACTCTTCTGCATCCTCCCGCCCGGCGCCGCGCCGCACGGACCATCACGACAAGCGGCTTTTGACCGTTCAGGTGCGTTTTCCCAAAGTCGCGCGAACACCTCCTAATACTTGCGGGCAGGGTGCCATGCGCGCACACATTCTCCTCATGATGGAGCTCGAAACGGGCAGGTCTCTCCCGGACAGCCATCCGGAGGGCGTGCCCCTCGAGCCGCCGCACCCGGTGCGCTTCGTGTGGGACAAGACGACGAAGCAGTCCGCGCACAACGGGCGTATGAAACTCCGCGTCGTGGACGATTTTCGTGCGAGGCGGCGGCTGTACAAGCATGTCGCCGACCGCGAGTTCAGCAAGAAGGTTGTCGACGTCACGTTTGAGCAGGCGTTCACGACGTTCCGGCAGAATTTCCGCACCCAGCGCGATGCGCTGGCGGCGGCGCGGTCTAGGGAGCGTGAGGACATGAAGGCACGTAAGGCGCGGCACATATCACGACGGAAGACGGTGCGCGCTCTCTCTCTCCGTTGCGTTTATCCTCCGTTGCGTTTATCCTTTTGTCTTACTCTGCTGTGTAGAAACTGAGCAACCGCGCCGATGCACGCTTGAAGCTGAACGAGTTCGAACACGTCATTTTTGACGGCGCCATGCAGATCGAGTGCATGTCCTCCGAGGAATCGGACGTGGACGCCGACGCTAATCTGTCGCCTGCGCCGCGTAGTGCGGGGCCACTGCGGACGCGCGGGTACGCGTGGCGAAGCAGACGCCTTCTGCGCTTTTACATGGTGCTCGACGCAGAGGAGAGCGCCGACGCGAGCAGCCGACCGAAGCGCGGGGTCGGGCGGCGCGAGCGGTTCACGGGGCCGCACAAGGCGGGGTTCCACCTACCGCCCAAGGGCATCGCGAGCTGGATGATCAGCCGGCGCTGGATGCTTTCTGCGCAGGTGGAGCAACCGGACCTCGGGGACACGTTGCGGGCGCTTGTGTTTGACGCGCCTGGTTTTGATTGGGCGCGATTGGGGGAGCTTGGAGATGAGACGGAGGATGAGGAGAGCATGGGACATATGATACAGCCGCCGCCACGACCGGTGCATAATTACACGACTTCGTCCCTGCAGTGTGCGCTAGCGTAGTTTTTTTCGGCCACCGATAATGGTTATTGATAAGATGCCATCAAATTCATATCAGATAAGATGACAAGCTCCTCCGGCCTTGAACTTTGAAGTATCTCCGTAAAATGGCACTCTGTACGGTGCATTTCTCCTGGCCTAAGCTGTACCAGCCTCGCCACGGCACAGATCTGAATACAATGCTTACCGCATCTCATCTGTAATCTGATAAAAATTGTCAGCACTCAAAAAAATGTAAAAATGTCGATCGACATTTCCTGATTTCAATGCACCCAAGGGAAACATCCATGTCCTACTTTGCTAGCGGCTTATAACAGCCTAAACACTGCGATCCCACGGCGGCACAGTCTTTCTGTAAGTTCTGCGCTAGCGTAGTTTTTTTGGTTACACCTTCGGCCGATAATGGTTATTGATAAGATGCCATCAAATCTATATCAGATAAGATGACACGCTCCTCCGACGGTCGCAAGCATCTCGGTAAAATGGCACTCTGTACGTTGCATTTCTCCTGGCCTAGGCCAGGACCCCTGATAATAGGTGGGAAGGCCTGATGTGGATCCTGACATTTTGGGGCGATTTTGGCCGCCAGGCCTGGCAAAAATCCTGACAAAACATGTCTCTGGGGCCGAAAAGCCTGGTCAAAATCCTGACACAACCGCGAGCGGCCGGAATTTTTTTTCGGAAAATGACCCATGTAGGGCGAAAAAATCGATCTGATGCAAAATCCTGACATTTTAGACCGATTTTCGCTCAAAGGCCTGTTGTAATCCTGACAGAAATTTTGAAACCACCGCCACCCGTCCTGACATTTGTGCCCCCAAAAAATCAGGCCTTCCCACCTATTATCAGGGGTCCTCCTAGGCCGAGCCTCGTCAGCACGGCACAGATCTCAATGCAATGCTTACCGCGTCTCATCTGTAATCTGATAACCCGATTGCGGCGTATTTAAAGCGTCGGATGAGTCGATGGACGCCATTCCACCATTCTGTCCCTTTTCAGCAGATCCACAGCTCGCCTTGTGCGCCGTCCCATCCTCTTCTCCGCCATGTCGACCACCGTTAAACCGAACCTCGTCGTCGTGGGCGGCAGCTACGTGGGCGCGTACGATGAACATCTTGCATTGCCAGTGCTGACGGCCGTTTAGGCATGAAATTCGTGGACACCATCGCCCCGGAGGTCTTTGAAACGCACAACACCGTGCTCATCGAGAAAAACTCGCATTTTGAGGTACGCTGAGAGCAACTTCAGCTCATCGGATGAAAAATAAATGCATTCCGCAGCACATTTTTGCGTTCCCGCGCATCAGCGTTATCCCCGGGTTTAGCAACAAGGCGTTCGTGCCGTACAGCAATGCGTTCCATGCGACGCCGCCCGGCTCGACGTCTGTGGTCCACGGTGCAGCTGCACAGATCCTGCCCGACAAGGTCGTGCTGCAAAGCGGGGAGTCAATTCCGTACGAGTACCTCGTCATGGCGACGGGGACTGGGCTCCTACCCGTAAAGTCGCGCACCAAGGCCGAGGGCGTCGCGTTCGCCAACGCACTGCAGGATCGCGTCAAGGAGTCCACCAACATCGCGGTCGTCGGCGGAGGCGCGTCCGGCGTCCGTGCGTATCCCGAATAAATACCCAGACGAATCTTGACCTAACATCCATTTTGAGACAGAGCTGGCCACAGATGCAAAGGAGTTCTATCCGTCCAAGAACATTACGCTCATCCACTCCCGCGATCAGCTCATGAATCGGTTCCACCCGCAGCTGCACGAAGTCGTGCTCGAGAAATTGAAGGCAGCTGGAATCAATGTTATTCTCGGCCAGCGAGTCAAGATTCCATCCACGGGCTCCTTCCCCACATCAGGTCCAGCGTATAACGTCGAGCTCGCAGACGGTCGTCTGATCCCTGCGGACATCGCTGTACGTGTCGTTATCATATCTTCTTTGAAGTACTAACACTCGGCCAGATCTCATGTATCGGCGCCGTGCCCCTCAGCAGCCCCATGGAGTCCCTGTCTCCCGCTTCCATCGACAGCTCCAAATTTATCCTTGTCAAGCCGACGCTACAAATCAAGGACGAGCGGTACCCCAAGGTTTTTGCGATTGGAGACGTCGCTGCGACCGGCGGAAACAAAAACGCGCGGTCGGGCGCCGTGCAGGCGCAAGTGGCCGTCGCGAACATCAAAAGCCTGATCCACGGCACTGAGCCCACAGCGGAATACACGCCGGACCCCTTCGCCATCCACATGTCCACCGGTTTAGTACGTTCTCCTACATTCTCTCGCTTGTGGAGCAATATCTTACGACCTACAGTGGTCCTGGATCTTGTTCAGGAACCCCAGCTCACCGGAAGGGAAACCGTTGGTCGAGTTACAGAACACGGAGCAGTATAGAGGGACGCCCGAGGGCGATATTCGCTTTGAGATGGGCTGCCGGCGGCATTGGGCGCTGAGGGCGCCTGGGGTGACAGACTACGATGTTTAATGTTCTGGACCCGGATATATACAAGATCTAGTGTACGCGTTCCGTGTCATTGGATATTCCTGACTCCACGTGATCGCGTGTGCGGTCGAGTAGGTGGAGACTATATGAATAGATGTCAATGAGTCGAAGAGCTCAGAATATTTTATCTTCACGGCCCGATGAGGCGCCCCCGAACCACAGAGGCAAAACTCTTATACCAGATTAGATGCAACACCTAGTAAGCCTGATTAGATGCAGCCACGGTAAAAAGAGCCTCGCGGTTGAAAGGGCGTCCAAACAGAGCCAATGGAACTCTGCCGCACTGTTCTGAGCAAATCCCGAGTTAAATTTGCGCGTCTTCTCCTTGCCTTCCCCATATCGACCGCCGGTAAACCCGATATCATGCATCGGGGCGGGAGCTACTCCGGCACATCGGATAAATTCGTTGCACTAATGCATGACCTCCTTCTGGGTATGAAGTTCGCTTAGTCGATCCATCGTCGAATAGCCGCCAAGTATTTTCACAGCACCTCTTCCACGGCCTTGCCATCGTTTCCGACTTCCTGAACAAGGTTTTTGTACCATACGGCAATGCGCTCCATGCACAGCGCCATGTTTGACGTCCATCGTTCACGGCATAGCCGACCAGATACCATGTTTCCCCCCAACGCGCCCGCGCATCAAGATCGAGGGAACGGCAGTTTGGCCGCTTCGTCCTCATTTCATGCATTCGTATTTGGCCAGATTTCGTGCATCAGCCCAGTGCCTCTCAGCAGCCAATCGACTCCCTGCTTCGATCAATATAAGTCCAAGTTTTTATTCGTCAAGCCGACGCTGCAGATGAAGGACGAGAGGTATCCCAAGGTCTTGCGATCGGACACGACCCCGCGACCGGGGGTAACAAGGATGCGCGAGGCCGCGCCGGGGCGGAAATAGCGGCCAGGAACACCAAGCACATGATCAAAAGAAAAAGCGCCCAAGAGATATCCAATGGTCTGGTATATTCTTTCATCGCAGTTTTGCCACGCAGTCAGTAACTTACAGCCCGCAGTGGTCTCAGATTATGATCCTAGTTCGCCGAAAGTAGGCCTTTCGTCGAGGAGCGGAACACGGCCCATACCAAAGATACGCCCGAGGGAAAGAGTCGCTTTGAGATGGGGTGTGATCGGTATTGGGTAGACATGACACCTGGCATCGCAGACTACATTGCTTATTTAGTTTTCACATTATGGTGAAGCTACATGGGATGGCTTACTTTTGGTTTACTTGATTGTGCTATTGAACCACTCACAAGTTCTCAAGAGAGCCAGAGAGAAGACAGAGGTGTTGGATTCGTAAAGCGGTCAGACATAATTTTCCCAAACGATTTATTTTTAAAAAAAATAGGATAGACAAGGCAACGGGGAGAAAGCCTCAGGACCGGGTATTGGTCGCACTTCTTAGTTCGAGAGAGGGCGTAGGAGGTACGAGCCTAGACATACCCCAGGGGGATGAACCCGAAAGCTGAAGAGGCGACATGGGAGTTTGTGTCAAAGCGGAAACAAATATAGCACCCATGTCTTCCGAATCTTCAGGTATGAACCTTTCAAGCGGACCGAATCTCTAATGCAGTGACACAGAACAGACCCTCGTTCAACCGGAACCCAGCTTTTGTACGTCCTCTTCAAGTTATACAGTAGCACGCATCCTGATTCTACAAATGAGACCGTGCGAGGGCTAAAGACTATGTCGAGCTGCACGACCAGGTCGAGGTTCGTCTGTCCCAAGCTAATCTCGCATGTAGTAGGCCTTACGCGTCACTGCAAGACCAGCGTCGGCCTGCTCGACTCCCTCGAGACATTCCTCTCCACATTTCAAAAGGACCTGTCTGCGGTCTCGGGCCAGATCTCAGACCTCCAAGATCGTAGTAAAGACATAGAGAAACGGCTCAAGAGCCGTCGGGTAGCGTTCTCTCTCCAAACCATGGAATTCCAACTGTGCTCACATTGGGTCCGTTCAGAAAATCGAGAAGCCGCTCGCAAGCCTCATAACGGACATCACGATCCCGCCATATCTAGCGACGCTCATCCTCGACTCGGATGTCGGTGAATCCTGGATCCTGTCTATCGAGGAGTTCGAGCGCAGGCTAGACACAGCAAAAGGCCGCTCGCGCGTCAAGGCTGCCCGTGACCTTGGGGAGGTGATTGAAGGGCTTAGGATTGTTGTGCGTTCACAATCAATTCTCCGCTGGTTGCATACATATCAATGCGCCCCCATAGGCAGCGACAAAACTGCGGGCGTTCTTCCTCGCGCTCTTCCAGCCGATCCGGAGCAACGTCACGACGAACATGCAGGTTATGCAGACCTCCGTGCTTCTTAAGTACAAGCCCCTGTTCGCGTTTCTGCAGCGACAGGCCCCGAATGTCGCACAGGAGATACAACGCTCGTATATCGGTGCGGCGCGTGTGTATTACGAGACGGGGTTCCGGCGGTATGCGCGAAGTTTGGGTTGGATCAAGGTATGTCTACATCCTTGAACGCGACCTTTTGGTTTTTGATCCATCCAATACCAGAGCCGTACAGTCGAGAAACTAGAAACGATAGTGTCGACGGAGCGAGACCGCGACATAGCTGTCGATCCCGAGCGGCTCGTATATAGCAGGATCGAGGGACCCGGAGTGACGCTGGCGTACATGGCTGACGACAAGACGCATGTAAGGACCACCACCAGTTATCGGGTTTGTGCCTGACCCATGAGAATAGAAAGAGCCGGTAGAGGCACTCGCGCGCTCACTTCTCCTGGTTTTCATGGACAACGCCACTTCGGAATATACTTTCGTCACGGCATTTTTCACTGTGGATCCATTGATGACCTCGCAGGAAGCGGAAAACGCGCTATTCTCCCCCGGGCTGCTGTCCCCGGACGGCCGAGAACGGCGAATGTCTGTGGCAGGTTCAGAGCACGGCGGGCGCCGGAACCGCGCCGGCAGTGTTGTGAGCCCCGGTGGATTGCAGTCCCTCGCTGCTGCAGTGAAGGAGGAGCAGGCCAGCTCGGACGCGATATGGAAGCAGATTATGGACCCTGTTTTGGAGTACACTCAAGTACGGCCTCATTTACATTTTTATTTCATTAGACTGAACTCTTGACCCAGGCATTTTTTGCGACCGTGCTGGAACCGGTACCGCCCGCTGTCCCGCTTCTAACCATAATCCGCCTCACGGAGGACGTTATGGCCGAGATTCAATTGCGCGCGTGCCCGCCGGCGGAATCGTTCATATTCAGCCTGCGGCTGAAGATGTGGCCCGTCTTTCAGAAGGTGATGGCTGAGCACGTCGACGCATTGAAGAAGCTCGCCGAGGGCGCGACAACAGGATACTTCAGTCGCGCGGTCGCGACCACCGACACCGTCGTATCGAATGTACGTGCAGACGCTTGAGCAACCTACCTTGACTGATGTATGGTCTTTTGCAGATCTGCCAGCGCTATGTCGTGCTGTTCAACTCGTTTGTGACGCTCACGCAACAGGCCGAGGAGACCATGATTTTTTCAAAGTACACTCTCCTTCCATTGATCAGGGATGTGAACTTATCGCCCGACAGTCTCCTTCGTCTACGACAAGAACTTGCGAAACTAATAACGCGCCACACAGAACAAATCAGTGACCCAGTTTCGAAAGCGACTGCGCAGTCCACGGTGTACGAGGGCCTGCTCCAGGGTTTACGTGTATGTTTCCCATACGCAAGAATTTTCGGCGAACTAACGCTGTTTCCAGAAAGGAACACATACTACCGCGCACCTTAAATCACAACAGGAGATCGCTTACTGGGCGAACTTGGAGGAGGAGGCCCGACGGAAGATTGTGGCGACCAACCAGCTCAGGTCCAGACGGCAGTGAAACGCGCACGTTTGAAAGTAGTATTCAAGTACAGCATAATGGTGGCTATTAGCAGCCAGGGTTGCCCTTGGGTGCTCTAGCCCTTTGTGACATTCTATAGATATATACATACGCATAACTGAAGTTTCGAATAAAGGTTTACTCAGATTTTGCGGCCTTGACCTCGAGCAGTGGGTCGAGGCTCGACTCGGGTTGCCGATACGATTTACCGACTCGGTCCGCCCATGTGAAGTACTTGCCGAGTCATCAGCTTCGGGGCGCATGGACGGTAGCATGGTACCCACCTGACCGTAGTTAACGGTGAAATAAAGATGATGGAGAGTGTGATGGGCGGGGCCGTTGATAACCGTTTCGAGCGGGTGGCCAGTAATCATGTCCGAGTCATGTATCTATTGGCGTGGTTGAAGGAGGAGATCTGGCCAGCGAAAACAAAGACCACTGACGAATATACTCCAAAAGTTGACGAAAACAAACATCCCCAGGTAGAGCATGCGGTGGAGAGGGAAGAGGAAAACGAAGAGATGGTAGGGCACACTCTGGAGGTACCCGTCGACTGGGTGGAATGCATGGGACGCGAATGGCGTAGGGACTGAGAGTATTTATTTAGAACGCATGTCTGCACGGAAGGCCGCGACTTACTGATCCATTTGTGGTGGGGCTTGTGCAAAACTTTGTAAAGCAGAGGGTGGTGGAGCCAGCGATGGACCCAATAGATGCAATAATCGGTAAAGAGCAAGAAACTTGGGAAGTGATGAGAACTCGATCGAAGAGAAAAAAGACAACCAACAAGATTGGGGACGCGAAGAGGTAGAAATAGCCGTACGTGTCCGCGCCATCATACAGCTGGGAGTGGCCCCGGACCTCGGCGAGGAACCACGGTAGAGTGAGGAGTGTAATCATGGGAAATGCGCGGAGACTGGACTGGATCTCGAGCTTCTCCTGGTTCTTGATGAAGCGCGGATGCTTTCGCATTTCTTTGTTGAAAATAAATTGGTACGAGAGGCCCGCGAAGATGAAGTACAGCAGGTGGATGCCCACGATGGTGAAGATGGTCAGAGAGATGATCTGACGCGGTATGTACTCGCGGGGCCATGCTGATAGCTGGGGCAGCTCGGAAAGCGTGTTATGAGACGCGATGTCGATGGTTACGGGGGGGCGTGGCAGCAGAGAGACTATCTTTGACCACTGGGAGGTGGACGGGGGGAAAGCGGTTGCCGAGGCATTGTGAGAACGCGAGACAGCAAAGGCGGACAACGGGACTACTTTTGCGTAGACGGCGTCGAGGAGATAAGTGTCCAAGATGTGCAGTACGAGATCCATGCAGAACGGAGATGGCGGTACCGGTTCAAAATGTATGTCGGGTCCGACCCGCTTGCTCTTATGATCCTCTTTTTTTCTTCAAAAGTCGAACCATCTTTTTTCATCTTCTTGACAGCTGATTAGATAACGTCAACGACAGATCTCTCGTAATCGCTTTCACGCGATCCGTTCTAGAACATTGATGTCCCGCTGAACATTAATTGCTGGGTATCTACTGCTAAAGTAATTATACAGAGTCTATGTCCCCGCTGTTCGCTGGCCTCCCGGCTTCGGTACAGGAAACGACGCCTTCAACAGGCTACCGTTTTGTTTTCCGATCCCCAATCGATTCAGCACGTCTCTCACCTCACCCGACCCAGACGGGGGGACCCGTCTCGACCGCGTCCGAGACCGTGGTCTCGCCAATCGGCTTTCGACGCCTATAGACGATGCATGGTCCAGTGTCGACAGAGATGGAGGCTTGACTAGGGCCGGATTCGACATGCTGCTGCGGCCCTCCAGTGCTTCGCGCAAATCCGTCACCCCGATACCCCGTGTCGACCGCGCCAAACTCTGCAGAGAGATGTTCTCGATATGCATGAGCGCAGGCGAGATTTTGAGCAGTGGTGAAATGCCATCCCCACGGATGGTCGACTCGAATGCCGTCGATCTCTCCACCGCTACATGCGTGCATCAGCGACAAGTGTCGGGACGTTTATCGGTAGGCTTACAGTCTCGCAGAGCCGATTCTGCCGTCCAATGGACCGAGAAGCGACTCAGGAAAGCTTGGGTGTCCAACCCGGTTGCTGCATGCAAAGCGGAGCATGAAGCGACAGCGAGAAGCGCCGTTTCCGAGCTGACACCTTCCCACGGCGTGAATTCGGCGTCCGTTGAAACTGGAATCGGCTGGGGAGCAGGATGCATCCCAAACTGCAGTTCTGGAACAGACGGTAAATCTCTGCCTTGAGGAATCGACGCAAGAGCCTGGTTAACGAGTTGAGAGCGCGTGAAATAATAATGATCAATTGCCACACCTTGTTCGCCAGATTGACAAGGTCTGAACATTCCCAGATCTTGCCTACTGCCAACCAAACCCTCGCAATCACGGTCTTGAGTGCGTATACGCGGCTCAGTGCACCAGGTTCGCTCGTGTCAGCGGAGTTGGTGGCATTGTCCAGCGCCAACAGCATCGGAATACCCACTATTAGGCCACGAATCGGAAAGTGTTCATGTACGGTCGTAAGTATGGCAAGGATATGCGCATAATCGGAGAGAAACGCCGAAGCGCTCCCAGAGACACGTGAAGGAGCCCGCTCTAATAGTCGCTGGACGACCGACACTTTGCGCGCCCGCGGTGCTTGTGAACTAACAGAGCGGCGACCATTTCCCTGAGACGGGGCAGGCCCGTCGGAGCCTTCCGTCGTACTGTCGGGCTCTGATGACATTGGGCCGTTCGTGACACTGTCCGCGAGCCCGAGAGTCGAGGAGGTGGCGAGCGTGTACACATACGCATGGATCGCATTGAGGAACTTGGTGCCATGGTCTCCGGACTGCAGCAGCACTTTTACATCGGTCTCTGGCTGGAAAGGGGATTCCACCGGCCGATGGGGACGCTTGACGCCATCGGCGTCCGTGGATTCACCCGGGAGGGTCGGTATCTCATTTACGAGATAAAACACCAGCGCGGACGCATAGTCGGAGCGGACAGCGTAATCCGTGTCACATAGCAGACTGAGCGTGTCTTGCCAGATATCAGGCGGGACTTGTGTTCTCCGCGAAGCAGCATGGGCCCCCAGTTCCGGGTTAGCAATCTGCGACGCAGGCGAGGAAACCTTGAAAGACGAGGAGCGGTTCCTTTTCGGAGGATCATCCAACTGCTTGCCCCCCTCGTTCTCTTGCGCTGCGTGAATCAATCCGAGAAGACCAGCGATGAGGCAGCGGATCGCCTGGGAACGGTTTTCCTCGCCGCGGTTGAATGCACCTTGTACCTCCACGGCCACCAGGCGGTTTATTATTTCGCCCTAGTAAGAGATCAAAAAAAAAGTGTACATCGAGTTTCGGGAACTCACTGCAAGGTCTTGGATTTGATCAGAATAGTAAACGTGCCTTCCGAGTGAGGCAACGCACTCCACCAAAGCTGGGAGCAGGCTGTCATCAGGATGAATTGAGGCCCGGCGAATGAGCAGAGTGGTTAAATTTGAAACGATATCAGAGGTGGATAAGTTGACTAGAGGGGTACTGGAATTGAACACGGCAGTGACCATCGCAGCGAGGGCGGTGTGTATGGGGGCGGCAGTGGTGACCTCTTGGTTTTCAACGAGTCGCTCTACGAGCCAGGTTGGGATAGCGTAACGGTACTGGTATTGCGCCCATTCTGCCGTTTTCTTGGAAAACCAGCAGCAGTGCTCAATTTGGCCCCAGCTACTACTCTTAGAGTCTTCGAGGGTATCGAGTGATGCCCGCATGATATGGCCCAGTTGTGCACCGTTTGCATGCTCAAGCAGGGAGAACAATGCCCGCAGCGCTGCGCTTGAGACCTCTGACATCGAAGGCCCCGCCTCTCCGTCTACGTGAATATGGATGGACGCAGCGCGTCGCTCGATAGCAGGTCGTGTACGGAATTCAGCCAAATATGGGGAAATCGGAGCGTCCCTGACGACTTCTGCCCTGTGCCCATGTTAGCACAGGTTGTATCAGGTGTGAGTTTGCGGACTGACTGATGCTCCAGAACATGGAGATCGGTCTGGAAAACCGTAACTAATATTGGGCGCATCATCACCGAAACCTGGGCTCGAAATTGACCAGAATCGTTATACAAAGCCTCGGAATTCAACGCTCCTGTGAGTGCTGCAAAACCGATGAGACGCGTCCTGGTAAGAAAATCACATAGGTAAAACCACACCAACGAATCTTGAAGGATATTTACCGATTTCGGACCTCTTGGTCGCGTGCATTGGAGCAACTGAGGGTAGCGAACTTGGTGAGAGTAAAAATGTAGTCCCGCGTCATGTTACTGTCTGCGCCAATTAAGTGGCCGTCCGTGTATGTTGTCCATGCCGTAAACTAGAGGGCCTGAATAACTGCGCGGGCAGAACAAGCATTGCATGAACACGCACGACACTAGCAGCCCTAGCTACGACTTCGAGGTCTCCGGGGACAGCAGCAACAGTAGCTCCGATAGAGGCGACGAGAGAAGGGGAGATGAGAGCAATGTCGCGTCGACATTCCGTCGCCAGTGATCGAAATATGGCTAATGTTATGAGAAGGGAACTGGAAGCGGGTTAACATGGGGGCAAAAAGAGAGGGGAAGCACGCACGCTCTGGTACGAAGGTTCCCGGACTGGGCCTTCTTACACTCCGCCTTTACCCGCTTCTCGAGTTCGCTCCCAAGCTTGGTCAATTTACCGGGATGGTTTGAGCTGCAGAAGGTTGTTTAGTGTACACATCCTGACAGTACAGAGGACCAGGCAACGCGTAATATGTCAAGCGGCTCAGCTCCTGAGAGTTGGGAGAGTAGTCGGGGCCAGCAGTTAGGAACTAGAAACCAACGTCACAATAAAATGAGCCGTGGGCAACAGATAATAGTTGTGCCAAATACGCACAGTGGAGGTGGGAGGATAACATGAATTAAGGAGCTGGACATGGTTGGGAGTGAAGAGAAAGTTCATTATTTAGCTTGCGAGGTGTATTAGGAGCCTCAAGGGCATACGTAGTAGCGCTCTCAATGGAGCGACATCAGGCAAGTGGCATATGCCGAAAGAGGTCCGATCCGAAAAACCGGATTTTGGTCGTTTCCGTACGTGTCCTTTGGCGCCGAATCCGTCCGCACTGGGATCGGTTGCTCTATTTTTTGGGCAATTCTGTCCGCATAATGGATGTTACTACGCACAACCTGTTTCCGTCCGCATAGGCGATCGGACCTCAAAAAAGACCATACTCTAGGTTAGATAGCTTCAATCATTCATATACGGCCGGCCAAAAATGAGGTCCCAGGGGGATATTTATCCGGAATGATTTCAAATTTGGTGCACGCGTAAGAGAGGTTTGAAATATGCTTGAATTCGACGCGTCTCTCGAGCGGACAAAGAGTGGGCCCGACCCTTGGGAGACACAAACAGAAAGTCCAAAGTCTCGCATAGGATGGACAAAGAAAAGTTGGCTATCTGCTGCGACATCGATCGACCCTTACAAACAAAAACCAAATCTGCCAAAGAAAAAGTTGGTTCTCTCTCTCCTCACAACCACCATGTAAGTCTCATTCCGGACCCTCTTCGTGGATGTGAATTATTGCTTGTGCACCAGGCCAAGTGGCATCAGTGCGCAACGACGACAATCTCCCCTGGCTCGGAATTATACTACGCTTTCGGGCCCTGATTTTTTCTTCTCTTGTGTCCAGCACCTAGGTGGTTCAATATGCTGACATATTTGCCAGTTCCCTCTACTCTTCTTTAACGTATTCGGGCAACCTAGGTGAGCTGCTTTGCCATGATTTTCGGGTGTATAATTCCACACCACCATCCGTGATGAACTATTTGCTGTGCACCAGGCCAAGGGTACACAGTGCCCGCAGACGACAAACTCCCTGGCATGATATATACGCTTTCGTGTCCTGATTCTCCTCTTGTGTCTTCGTCTCATGCAGAACTTTACTAATGCAAACATTTATTTAGGCTCTGCGATCGTTTTAACTTGTCAATGTTTCGTAGTACGAGTATGACACAATATGATTTATGGATATCGAATGCACACATTACTCCAGGACCGAGAATGCATATGTCGACTCCCAAGTGTACGGTCGGTCTGGGCCGTAAATCTGATTGACGGGGAAATTAGGGTGGTTAATGCCATCGATCCACGATTCTTGCTCGATCACAAGGCAAGAGTGGTCGTCGTAAAAGGCGTCAGGACCTCCTTGGTCGGTTTTTCTCGGGATAGGCAAGTCAGGGTTGAATATTCCGTTGCAAGTGTAGATCTGACCAAGGATAAGAGATGTGACGCGGGCCATATCGAATGACTTACCTGGAGAGCTGGCTGGTTCGTGGTCACCTCCAGCCTGTTAAGAATTCGGTCAGAATAGATCACAAATGAGAAGTGGCAGTCCGACTTGATGCCAGAATTGACGCTCCAGATGGAAAAGACTGGCTTCTTCTCAGTGTTGTCGTCGTAAATCCAGCAGTTGTCAAATCCGACGCAGCCTGGACAAACATTAGCCAACATTGGGTATGGACTGGACAGGTTTTTCACCAGTGCCGCAATACTGGGCTTCAGCGGTCGCGTTGATGGCGGCACCAATCGACTTCGCTTTGCGGAAATCTAACCCACGAGGGTCAACAAGTAGAGAAACTCGAAAATTATAAAACACACCCAGAGGTGTGCCCTCAACTGGCGTTGTTTGGCCGTTAGGAATCAGGAGGCCGTTCGTTGAGACGATTCGGGATGCTTCAAATTCAGCAAAGTGGCCAACAAGGTCCTGGGTCTCCTGGTACGCCTCCAGATTCCAGTACTGATGGCAGGAGAGCATGATGGGGGTAAGCTCAGTGGCAGTTGAGTGCAATGTGATGCTCCACGTCGCTTTAGCTTCCAGCTGCGGGGAGAATCAGACAGCGTTTCGAAGGCAGGAGGGACGGACTGTATACTGAATGGTGGTTGTGACCGTGCCGGGGAAGCCCTGGTCGCCATTCGGATCCACCAAGGAGAAGGTCACGGAATTCGAAGATTGCTTAACCAATGTCCACGGCCGCTGGTCGTAGCCGATCAGTCCGCCGTGCAGGGTGTCTTGGAAAAACTGCGTCAGAAAGTAAAAAAAAGGACAACGGATGTGACAGACCAGTGCCATTGTTTTCGTTCTCCACGATGTGATATTTCTTGCCAGGACCGGTCGCGTCGTAGCTGTTTAATATGTTAATAAAAATCCCAAATAAACAAAAATGTAGGAACCTTGTCGGTATAGTGAAGGTCCCGTTCCTGAAGAGAAAAGGTTATGACCTTGTTTACAAATAAGCAGGTTCCTGCCTGTGCCAACCTGATTCTGTTGGCGTATCTGAACAATTTTAAACTCAGCGACCATGCACACGTTTAGTTATTTTGACGACGTACCTGCCTACGACGGGACCAAAGTACGGGTGGCCGTCCGCTTGGGTTTGATACAAGGTCTACCACAGCTAAGCAGGATGTATTTGAATCGTTGTGGAACCTACATGGTTGTCGAACCCGAGAATAATGTCGCGGAATTTCCCGTGCTGTCGCGGTGGTCAGACAAGTCGTGAGGACAGCGAGCCAACGAACCTTGTCTTTAACCCAAAAATTGGTAGTTGTCGCACCGAAACTGAACAGTACTCAGAAACCTAATTAAGAGTATGCAAAAGGTACAAACGCCATGAACTGGGCGATAGCGGAGCCATCCGGTGCCGTGACCTTCACTGGTGCGAAAGGCTAGAGAATCTGGTCAATGGATGGCTACAAATTTTGTTTGGGGGAACACGCACATCGGCTGCGCGGGATACAAGCGAAGCACCAGCGTTGAGGATTAAAGCAGCGAATATCAAAGACTGGGACAGCATTTTGGAGGTGAACGAGTTCGCGCCACCATAATCGAAGTGAGTAGAGCCTTATATATTGTACGCGGGTCGTTTCAGAAGCATGCGTTTGATGCGCTCTCAGTACGGCAGGGGGGTCACGATGATGGTCATGGGAGCAAGCGGTAAGGACTCGGTAAGGAGACGGCATATGGAGCCGCCATCAGCATCACGTGAACTCACGAGATATTTTGAAATACCATCATCTGACCGTGAAGGTACCGCGACACGAAATTGATTATATTGTTGGGATAGGCCCGGGTTACTATTTCTGTAACATATCAGACAAATTCTTCGTGGAGTTCTTGATGACTGAATATTCTCTTTCAGGACGTCGTTTGCCTATGCCAATTAACCAGTAAACATGTTGTGTTACTGTCATGCTTGTTTGAGGAGTTACCTGCTGCTATACTGTCCGTCACCCACTCCGGTCTGACGACATGCGGAACGCGACTCCGCGACTTGGACTTCAAAATATGGTCGGTTTTAGAGCCACTCAAATGCTGCGATGTGAGAACATGCGTAGCACTGCTAGCAGTGGGCCTGTGAAACGCTCAGTCGAGATTTGTAAGAAACGTCTTGGACACGCTTACAACACTCGACCACCCGCTGAGATGATCAGTCTCTTCATTTCCAAGTCCGTGGTATTGGCGAGAAACCCGTTGATATAGCACCGCACGTTAACGAGGACTTGTGGCTGCTCTGGCGGGGCCACTTCGCTGTTCTGTACTCCAATTTTCTTTGCCCTGTCTTCAAGATATAACCGACGGTTGGTCCTTCCTTCAGAAACTTGATGACCAGTTGCGGTAGAAAAAACATGAACTGTAATTGTGGGCAAGTCCTGAGAGTTAGTTAGTCAGTGATATCGTGGGGGCTTACTAGCTTTATCAGCGCTGTCTGAGTGTATATCTGCGATGAGTAGACTCGCGAAGCAACAAATTTATTTTGTTCACCTGAGTGGGTGATTGGGTTTGACTCTGTTTTTAGGGTCGAAAGCAAGAATTTAGTGACAGCTGCAGCGGAGGGTTCCTCTGACCTAAATTGGATGTGAATACATGTTATTCAAACGGAAGGACTTCTTCACTTATGGTTGGCGGAGAACTGTTCTGGCCTTGATGTTAGGTTAGTTTTTCACGCGTCATTTTCAAGGAAATGCGGTCTCACTTGGGTTTCGACGCGTCTTTGCCCGAGTTACGTGCCAGCGCGTATGGCTGGTATTTCCTGTCTTCGCGTTTCTTAAGATTCTTGTTCGTGGAGCTGGTGGAGGCTGCAGTTTTCGTAACAGGGAAATAGGCGTCCATAAGTTAGCCCGTTGGTGGCATGCAGTTAAGGATAGAAAGGAAGTTATGTCCAAGAAGGTAACGTTGATGCAAAGTCGATATATATATACAGAGCGAGAAAGACCTCCGAGTTGGTCGTTCGGAATCGGATGAAACCAGTTGTGTGCTCACGTGTCAATTTACCCTAATTACTTCGGCAAAAACGAGGTGGCTGTGATGCAATCCATCCACTTGTTATCCCGAATCTCTTGGTCCCGTCTGTTCCTGGGGGCCAGAAACATGACTACTAGAACGTATCGGGACGCTGTGGACAGTCTAAACTCGCTACAAACCAACGCCGCTGCTTTAGAGGCCGTTCGGGCTTCTGGAGGTCGATCGAGCGCGTTTGCCATCCCGGAAATGATAGAATACTTGGGTATAGTAGGTTACAAAGTGCGCTTCGATACTTCTGTTCCGCTCGGAATGCTCAAGACCAATTGAAGCCCGTGGAACTCAACGCATTGAATGTAATCCATATCACTGGTACGAAAGGAAAAGGCTCGACCAGTGCCTTCACGGATAGCATATTGCGCGAAACCCGGCCAGAGTGGAAAACTGGTTAGCATGAGCTGGGGAGTCCTCCTTGTTTGAACTGAAGTATTTAGGGCTTTATACTTCCCCGCATCTGGTCGCGGTGCGTGAACGCATACGCATCAATGGGAAGCCACTCTCCGAGGAGGATTTTGCGAAATTCTTCTTCGAAGTATGGGATCGGATAAATGAGAACAAGGCATGAGATCTATTGGAATACAGGCATCGCTAATGGGACCATCACAGAAAAGAGTCGAGACAACGCCAGATAAACCTGGATACTTTCGATTCATGACTCTCGTTGCATTCCACACCTTCCTTTCATTGAAGGTCGACGTGACCATTTTGGAAGTCGGCGTAGGTGGTACTCACGACAGTACCAATATCGTTCCAAAACCGGTTGTAACTGGGATTACTGCTCTCGGGATTGATCATGTCAACGTTCTTGGGAAGACTCTTGCGGAAATAGCATGGCACAAGGGAGGGATTTTCAAGGTGTGCCAAGAATCCTCACCATTCGTGTTTCTGACCTGACCTAGGAAGGTGTCCCGGCATTCACCGTTGAACAACCTATAGAAGGACTTGATGTGTTGAAGCAGCAGGCGAAGGATCTCAAGGTGCGGGCTCATCTAATTCCGATTCCTTCGGCAGTAATAACGATTGTTATCAGTCATCCGAATTTAACGTGGTCCATCCACTGCCTCGTTTGTCGGAAGTTAAGCTTGGTGCGTGGTTTCTCTTTGTAGCACAAACTTCTCTGACGCTGATCCTAGGTCTGGCGGGAGCGCATCAAATCCAGAATGCAACCCTGGCCGTATATCTTGCCAAATCGTTCCTCCGCAGCAGGCGCTTCATTTATGTAGACGAAGACCTCACAGATGAATTTGTTCGAGGTTTAGAAAATGCCAGATGGCCCGGCCGTTGTCAAATGGTTGCAGATTTGGTATTCCCCGGCACGACTTGGTATCTGGATGGCGCGCATACGTTCGAAAGCCTGGAATGCTGCATACAATGGTTTGTTAGCCCAGGCGTTGGGCTGCAAACGGACGCTAAGTAACATGATTCCATACGAATGATGGCTGATTGTACTGATCGAATGACTCAGGAAGCGAGGCATCCGCATACTGGTGTTCAATTGCACAAGCGGCAGATCGGGGTCGGCGTTCTTAGAGTCAATGCACTCGAAAATAGCTACTCAGCTCACAACATTCAATTCCGACGAGACCTCCTCGTCCTTCTTCGACCACGTCATTTTCTGCACAAACGTAACGTATGCTGACGGTGGATTCAAAGGTGGTACGTAGACCAATTACCTCGAAGGCATCTCCTAATGGGTCGCAATTCTGTTAGATCTGACGACACTTGCAATCCCAGAGTCGGATCTTGCGCAACTCAAGACCCAACATCAGCTTTCTTCAGCCTGGTCCTCCTTAATCCCGACTTTCCCAGCCGAAAACATCCATGTTTTGCCATCCATCGAGCACGCCGTTAACCTCGTGCGGCGATTAGATTCCGATGCAGGCCAGGCCGCTGTGCTAGTTTCCGGTAGTTTGCATTTGGTGGGCGGCGTCATCGAGGTGGCGGGATTATCTTTCTCGCTATAGGTAGGCTTGTAGTTTATTGTGATCATAACCAGCGACCTTCAACAGGTTGTAATTATAATAGAGTAGATGTAGTATGTATTCATTCTCTTATAGAAGAAAGTGCTCAACGCCTCCCCGTCCTGCCGGCCTCACCTCCGTGGAAATTGATGGCCTGCCGGAATATCTAAGCGACTGCGAATAAGGACAAGAGCAAGTGGTACCTGTTTATCTAGAAAAACGCGCAGTTTCAACTTCAGACGACCGCTAACTGGTTCTCCCTCGGTAGCGAGCTGTGAAAAAATCTCGAAGTTGATAGGCTGCCAAAATCAGTTTGGATGATAGCCCGGTTTGACTGGACACAGACCTCATAACGCAAGATGCGGTGGTGGAGATCACGATCCTTCATTATTTTCTGTTTCAAGGCGAGTTCCCACTTCTCATCAAACTCGTCTTCGACTTTCTTCCTGCTTCTGATCGCCTTGGTTACGCGCCGCGGCGGTGCATCACCAAGTTCATCCGCATCCACTGCTAGTGCCCGAATCCTCCCCTTGCCTGATTTTGTGCCTTTTCCTTCGCCTCTAGTCGTTTCGGATGTTATCAGTTTCTTCGCGGGACTACTCTCTCCAAATGTTTTTCTATTCAAGTCGGGATCGAAATGCGCATAAGCCTCATCGCTCCATTCGTCACTGCCGGCTTCTTGGGCAGGGGAAGAAATAGTTGCCGCGATCTCGGTCCTTTTCTTCCTGGGAGAGAATTTTGGAGATAGTCCGCTTGCGCTAGAAGGGGGCAGATGAGGTTGCTGGGCGTCATCAGCACAGTCAGATGGAGGCGGGACATATACGCACGTTGTTTAACTGTTTGGAGGGCACACCAGCGTCAGAAACCGGGCCAGACTCGCCTTCGGACTCGAATTCATAGCCCCAGCCAAGGGCAGTCGTGATACTCTGGCCACCTAATTTTGATGGCGCGAAAACCTGAGTGGCCGGCGGTGACTCAATCTCTCCGTCAGAATCCTCCCCAAGTAACGAAGGCTTGTTTCCCTGCCGCTGAGCCAACCGACTAGGCCCAAACGCCTGAGTGGGATTTAGTTCATGTGCAGGGGTGAGCGTCGCTGCCGCGAAAACTTGTGTGTACACAGTATGGTTTTCTCCCTCTGATGGTGGCCCCAGGATCATTCGTGCACGATCTGCGATATTTTCCCGCGTCTCCGATACAGTTTTGAGGGCGTCGACGGTTTCTTTGCGTTTCCCTTTTCGCTTTGGCGCCGCATCGCGGACAAGGTCCTCGAGAAGGGTGGTAGGGATCGTCGGTGGAGGCAGAGCCTTTCCCTTTCCTTTGGAAGGACCCTCCGCAGTCAAATTGTCGAGCTCCTTTCTAATCAAAATGCGCACAGTTTCATCCGTGAGGCCAGTTTTCTTCACGCAAGCCCGAATATGCACTAATTTTTGTTCTCCGGTTTTCCTTGCCGTCCATGCTAAATCGCAGCTGACGCACTTAGAAATTCTCTTTAGCTGAGCATCGGAAAAGTCCCCTGCGAAACGTTTCCTTGCCGCCGTCTTCATTGGCGGCTTGGTCTGGGTATCGCTGTTGGAGGTTGATCCTGCAGCTGAAGAAGAATTTCGACGTTGGAGGGGGCGGGAATTGGTAAAAGCGAAGCGTGCAAGATTCAGCGTTGGCACTATCTCTTCGTCGTCAGAATGCCCAGAAGCAAGCGGCACAGATACGTCGGAACAAAGGGATATGATGTTGGTGTCTGGAACATCAGCGGTACTCATATTTGAGTTCGTGTCTGTTACGCTGGAATGCAGAGAAACAATGTTTTTGTTCCGAGAAATGGGAGGGTCGCAGATGTTCGTACTGTTGTCTACGTAGTCGTAATGAATTTTCGAAAGTGAAGGGGGTCGTAAAACGTACCACTGATTTCAATGATGTCGGCCGCAAAATTGTTTCCTGGGCTAGGCGGAACGCTTTCGTCTTCCGGACAAAGTTAGTGTAGGGCCACAAATGAAGGGATGTCATATTACCCGAAATATCGATGACAGGGAGTTTCTCAGGTATGGAGGAATTGGAATCAGCGATGTTGGCGGCCAGCTTTCTCCTCTTTCTCTCCTGCTTTTGAGCCAGACGCTTAGCTTCCCGCTCGGGTTCCGAATCTTCCACGACCTCGATGTCATGGCGGCGGCGAGACGCGCGCGGGACAGTCTGTTGCATTTTGGAGAGTTGAAGAAGAAGGAAATTGCGGGAGAATGCGCGCGGGATGGTGGCACGCATCCAAACCGGAAACGTGATCGTGACCCCTGTGACTTCTTTCCAGACGCTTGGAACCCGCCTCAAATTCTCCTCAAGCTAAAGAAACGAAGTCCTTATCATCAACATGAACATGAACGAAGCCTCGGGCGAGATTTTTGCTGTCATGACAGGCGCTGCTTCCCAAGATCCAGAGCTCTTTCAAGCATCGAGCGCGCGCCTCAAAGAGTTGCTCGATATGTTTGGAACTTATGATGCGCTCCACGAGATCGCCGCCCAAAGGAATGTTCCCCTCGCGATACGCCAGCAGTCCATTATACAGTTCAAGAATGCTGCATCTACGCATTGGCGCTCGCGAAAGTAAGCGCAATTGATTTTACCCATCTACGCTAATGGCAAGCGTCAAAGAGTTTTGTCCGACGAGCACAGAATACGCATTCGGTCACGATGCTTCACATTCTTGGATGAGGAGGACGAGACAGTACGTTCCACTCAGCAGTACAGTTCCTACCCAGCGCTCAGCTAGGTCATGTCAGATTGCGGAGTGCAATCAAGTGATCGTTTCAAAGATCGCCAGGATAGACTATCCTAATAACTGGTATGTCTCGCAGCCAGTATACGTTCGCACGGCCATAATTCCCCTTTCATGAGGCCCAACCTCGTGGACGATCTTCTACAAGTCATCGATACAACCTTCCAAAAACGTTTTTCAGACCCGGTTAACGAAGATGTGCGAGACACGCTCGTGCTTCGACGCAGCATCAAGCTTTTAAACAGTCTCCTGAAAGAGTTTTCGAACGCCAAGATGCCCGGCATCATCAGAGCCATGGGGGCGGTTAGCATCTCTGAATTTTCTCTTCTTGGTTGAACTTGAAAATGTTTCAGATCCTCGCAAAGTCGCAAGTTGCGTTCTGCGAATATTACTCGACACTGGTTTTTTCGTCATATCTAAACAACACCTATCCTGGCACAATTTCACCACGCGCATGCACAGACATTTTGCTCGGCCATCTGGTGTATAAGTGTATCGCGAAACTAGCCATCTGGCTTTGGAACCGGCTAGACAGAGGGGGCAAGGAGGGGATTGACTCTGAAGCGAGCCGCCAATGGGTTTGTCCCTTATTTGAGCTCTGAAACGTGCCTTTCATCAATGCCATACTTAGGTTAGCACATTGGTAATGGAGTCGGGAAATGGACTGCAAAAATTAGTGGAGTTGCGCCTCGGTATCATTGAAAACCACATGTCCATTGGTTTAGCCTCGAATCCATATGCGCAACGTTCTGTCGATATACTGACACGGCACATTCGTCTACTGGGAAAATTCTTCCGGCGTTTGCAGGAACTATCCAGTCCCCGCTTCGCGTCTCTACCCAGTTGTCCCGGCCTTGTAGCTTACTATTGGGGCCAAGTGGTTCGAGCAACGAAGGTTCCGAGACTTATCGCAGGTATGTTCCTTCCAATCTCTCTGATGCGGTGCCTTTATTGCGTATTTAATAGATTCTGGGGAAGCCCCTTTCCCAGTCCGCTTTCTCGTCCAAGGCATGGTTCTTTTCAAAGAGAACCTCGGCCAATGGAAGCCTGTGCGTAAGGATGGTAGCGAGAATGAGACTTGTTCGTTTTTTGAAACCTTCCAAGCCTCCATATGACCTTTTCTCTCTCTCTCTCCTAGCGCTGTCTCGAGATTTCATCGAAAACGCCGTGGAAACCCTCATTCAACAGTTCATGCCACTTAAGGAAACCGAGCTCAATGACTGGCTAGCTGACCCAGAGCAATGGGTAAACGACGAGGACACAGAGAACGAACAATGGATATTTGAGATTCGCGTGCGCCTTTCAATAAAATCCAAAGCCTGGTCATTAACAAAACGTCAGCCGTGCAGCGAGCGTGTACTCATGCAGTTGTGTAACCAATTTCCCAATGTCGTCGCTCCCTTGCTGCTGAATCTTTACGTCAACTTTGCTAGTGAGTCCTCGTTGCTTTGCATGGACCCTTAAATCTCAAAGGCGAATGAGCCAAACCTGCCGGCAATCTACAGGAAGTGATTCAGAAAGAGGCGCTCTATTGTGCATTAGGGCGCTGTGCCACTAAACTGAAAACCATGATTCCATTTGACCAATGGTTGCAAACAACGTTGGTCGAAGAGGCAACCAATCCAAACCCCATGTGTGTTGTTTCATCATTGCTCTTTTTTTTTTTGAGTTGATAGTTTTCCCTCACTCAGTTACCCGATTATCAAGCGGCGGATAGCATGGCTTCTGGGCAAGTGGGTTTCGGAGGACTGCACGTCGCCCAGAAATGATCTCTTGTGGAAAGTCTTGATACATCTCCTCTCGGATGCCGATGCAGTGGTTCGTTTTACGGCAACATTTGCATTAAGGGAATGTATAGACGTGCGTCGTTCATTCTCATATCCAACGTTACCTCAACTCGATGATCTAGACCCTCGAGTTTGACATCAACGTTTTTGCGCCGTATCTTCCAGCCGCGGTCACGCAACTTATGAAACTGCTAGGGGAGGCTGATACGCTCGAGATCAAACGCCGAATCGATTATACTCTGAATGCTGTTATAGAGCAGTCCGGAGAACGGGTAATATCATGCCTTTCTGGAAGATAGCAAAGTGACCTTGTTCCCAGATCTCGGATCTCGTCAACGTGATCATCGAACCCCTTCCGGTCTTGTGTAAGACCCTCGGCCTTCTGTATCGCACTCTCTCATCCTCCCTTAGGGGCAGGGGCCGGAGAGGACTGGCTTTTCAAAATTTCGCTACTCGTTACGGTGACGAAACTGGTCGAGGTAATTCCTCACCCAGTTATCCGTGCCTCGATTGAAGCAGGTGTAGGCCACCAAGCAGCGATCATCGTCTCTCACAGCAGTAGTAGTACCCCTAGTCAGAGAAGGCCTGAATCCCGGCGCACGTTTTCCGTCTTCCAGGCGTCACCCTTCGCTGATACCACCTGCAGAACGCGACGCACCTCGACGAGGATACAATGGATCTGTGGCTAGCGGCGTTGCGCAATGCTACTTCTCTCGAGAATCCGAGTGGCCCTGCCCTTATCGATGTGTTTCCCCTGGCCGTTTCTATCTTGGCCGGAAACCTTGACCTGCTGGGCAAAGCAATCGCCATTATTGATGCGTACTTCCTACTCAACGGGGGTTTCATTCTACAGGTAATTCAGTTGGTCAATATGCTTCGCGTCACACTAACACGATGCGCAACCCAGAGATGCGCTTTCGATTTGTTCCGCGGCTTCAATGTCGCGTTATCTAGCGCAGCCATAGCGGCCAACCTCAAAGATATGATCAGCTCATTAAACCTGCTCATTCAAGTCGCCCCTTCGTCATTGTGGGCTGAGGCTATGCACACTTCCAGCCTCTTCTCTGTTCTGATGAAAAATATCGTAGAGGGAGAGGTATGTTGTTTCGATCATCCTATAACGGTTCTTAAAAATGTGTATTAGTGCGGTGCAATCCTCCTAACAGAGCACATTTACTTGATGTCGCGGATGGTCATGGCGGATCGCCAAATGTTTTTGCAGCTTATGGCAGCCACCGCTACACCCACCGCGACCGAGGACAAACTATACGATGGTCTGTTGGATCGATGGTGGGGGACCGTGAGTGCTTCTCTGCCATAAAAACCGGCCCTCATGGTTCGTGGCTAGTGGGACAACATGTCGGAGCCCCGGCATCGTAAACTGGCTGCCATGGGCATTGCAGCACTTGTCTCAACGGCGCGACCCGACGTTCTTGAGCGCCTTCCGGGAGACATATTCAACATTTGGACTGATGTCCTTCTCGAACTGAAGGAGGCTCAGCTTGCTGCGGTCGACGTGGACGAGACTGGGCAAGTCTTCCTCGTATCACCAGTGTCGCATCTGACACCTCTTCTCAGCGAAAATGTTCTCTCGCCCTTGAACCTCCAGCGACATTGGGAGCTTGATGAAGCTCCCCCCGCATATTACCAGGGCACAGAAGGCACTCCAGAGTTTGACCGCCGGAAAGCAGTGCGTCAAAGGCTGTTTTTACTCCTTGTCCATGAAAGCTTATATAAGCACAGGTATATGATGTCGACCCTGTCCGAACGTTCAAGCTCTCTAGTTACATCGCGGAACGCCTCAACGAAGCGCGGTCGATGTGTGGACCTGAGGCCTTCCAGGCTAAATACCTTTCAAAGGCGGATCCCGCGGTGCTGGCGATGATTCAAGACCAACTATCTCGAGATTAATGCCTTCGTTTTTCATCTTTCCATCCATCACCCTATGTTTGTTTAATAGAGTCACTGCTCGAGATCATTCACCTTTAAATTTCTAAATATTACTTCACGCGCAAGTCAATTAGCCTTCAGAGAATGTGGATTCACTGTAACTCCCCGTTGAGACAACTGAACCCGACATGGATGTAACATCCATGTCACTACTGAAATCGTAGTCACTCCCAGACACCTCGCTCCCAGCCGAATCAACCTCCACTACCAACCGATCTGCGCTTTCGACCCACTGCCCGCAGCGCAAACACTCCCATTTCTGGTCCTCGTCCTCGTCCGCGGCGCGCATCATACGCTCCGCGATGCAGTGGTAGCAATAGACATCCCCGCAGGACGCGATGTATGGCGTGTGAATGGGATGCAACGGCGGCTCCGTCTCGGCGCTAGGTGTCAGTGCTCTCCGGAGCAGATGTGCTGGCAGACGTAGCGGCGAGGGATGTGAATGCGTTCGAGGGCTCTGCAAGGTTAAGACTGAATGCGGCATTTTCCACGCAAATGGCGCATTGGTCCTGTGGAATGGACCAATATTTGCCTCGTCGTGCGGGACCAGATTTGCGGTCGTTGAATTGCGCAGGATAAAAGAGGGACGATATAGACTTCGGTGTTAAGAGGAACGCGACGCGCGCTATTCGTCGCCGGATACTTCGGGCGCTAACGAGCGGGAGAAGGAAGAGGAGGAATTCCTGACAAGGCAAGTAAGGCGGGGTAGGTTAACTAACAGGGCTCCCAGGCTCACTGTGAACGCATGCCAAACCATTTGGCGATTCATGAATTCGTAGCTGACGTCGCGCTTTACGAGTCTTCGAGACGGCACGAGACTCATATTGAGCAGTCTATCGGCGACTGTGCGGAATCTGAAGTTTCATAGGCAACGAGTGACGGCTGTAGAAAATGGTCTAACCTGCCATCCCACAAAAAAGCAACGAAGCTGAGGAGAGCAGCCAAAGAATGTGTCGATTCGAGAGAAACCAAAATATCCCAGGCTTTTCGACGCCGGTCGGAAGATGGCGCATCCGGCCACGCCCGAGAGAGCGCATGCGACCGTAACCGAGTGTGGAGATACGGTAAAATAACAGTCAAGGTACCATGGAGAAGCAGCCTACGGCGCGGAAGGCCAGACGCTGGGTAGAAGTTAGGCTAGGGTAGGGCGGCGTTGTTCATCGCACGCACGCGACAGGCGACCGGATGAGTGGGGATCCACGTATCGCAGATCCTGCAGTTTAGCGCCATACGTCGCGCCTGTGTCCCACACCGAGAGCTTGTAAAGTACCAGTTGAATAAACAAGGAGATTTCTGGCTTCCAGTGCGGAGAACTGAGGGCTTTCGAGATGGGTTCCTGAAGAAGATGGACAAGTTCTTGGTCTAGGAGTTCGGCATCGAGCTGTCCAACGCGGATGGTGCGCGGGTCCGGCCCGTCACTCCAGCTGAGGGCGTGGAGTTGAGCAAGGCGCGTCTGTGCCATCTCCCAGGCAGATTCCATGTCGGAGTGCACTTTCAAGGCTGGGAACGTGACCTGTAAATTTCTTGACTCGAAACATGGCGGAGAGTCTGCAGCAGCTCATCCTCGACACCCTCCACGCCAACTCTACAATAGCAGACACAAGATCGCTAGTCATCCCAGGCCAATCTGAGCCAGCCGCATCTCAGGATGCCCAAATCACCATCCTCGGCGCCCTCAACTCACTTCTCAGTCGTGACGTTCGTATACGCCCCGATTTCATTGCCCTCGAAAATATGTAACCGGCAGCCAGATGGTCAAATTCGACATGCATGAAGTAGTGTCGCATGTGTTGACCCCGGAAGGCTCGCAAATTGCTGTTGACGGCTCGCATGAAGCCCGCGTCTGGTCTGCGCTGCCCACCAAAGGACAAGGCACCCCTAGTAACCGAGGTACAGCTTAAGAAGCAAGTGGGCGATGGAAGCGCGAAGGTGGGCCAGGCACGCGCCTTTAAAAATGGATGGATCGGCAAGGAAGGCGATGGCCTGGTTAAGCTGGTCAGTCGCGGTCCATATGTAGTTTGGAGCGGTTGTTTAACCTGTGTATAGGTATCCACGATAAAGGATATCACGCAACTAGATCTCTTAGAAATTCAATCATCAGGCACCCTGAGATCTGGGCAGAAAGACCTAGCTGATCTGCGGAAACGGAAGTTGATTGTGCAAAGGTGTCTATACTGGTATACTGCGCCTGAAGGCAAACTCTGAAAATGATTCAGAAAGGGACAGTGGTTCACCGTGCACAAGGGTTCCGACTTCAGCACCTCGACTGCTAAACCCGAAACAGATCTGACTGTGGACATGCTCACATCGTATGTGTTCAAATACGCCAATTTTCCTTCTCTCACCATGTGCAGAGGATCCTGGAAGACCTCTACTTACAAAAAATACAACTTTGAAGCAGAAGGCGCGCCGACAGACGGTGGTTCTCTTCATCCCCTTCTCAAGGTTCGAGAAGAAATCCGCAACATTTTCTTGGAAATGGGGTATGCTTTCCTCCACCGTCACTGTCTCGCTTGCTCATATCCGGCATTAATAGATTCGCAGAGATGCCGACAGCATCATTCGTCGAATCCGGTTTTTGGTGCTTCGATGCCTTGTTTGTGCCTCAACAACATCCTGCCCGAGACTTGCAAGACACCTTCTATGTCTCCGGTAAACTTGGCTTCTCTCTTTTATCCTTCTTTCTTTTCTGACCCCATCATAAGATCCCTCTCATTCTCTTCCCCCCGAACCTGACTATTACCAAAAGGTCTCGACCGTACACGAGCACGGAGGGTTTGGCTCCACTGGTTACCGCGCGCCGTGGTCACACGAGGAGACGAGTAAACTGCTCCTACGCACTCACACGACTGCCAGCTCTGCCCACATGCTGTACAAGCTGGCGGCAAGATGCCGGGGGGAGCAGGTCGAGGGCAACGATCGGCCAGCTGTCGGAAAGGATGGCGAGAAAGACGATGGGTTCCGGCCGGCTAAGCTCTTCAGCATCGATCGTGTCTTCCGAAACGAGACGACAGACGCAACGCACCTGGCAGAGTTCCATCAAGTAGAGGGTGTCGTCGCCGATCGCGGACTGACCCTTGCGGATTTGATTGGCTTCATGAAGGTCTTCTTCACCAAGATGGGTATCACGCAGGTCAGGTTCAAGCCCGCCTACAATCCGTATACGGAGGTTTGCCTATAATTTCATTCCTGGGACATGCACTAAGATCCAGTCTAGCCTTCCCTTGAAATCTTCGCCTTCCA
The DNA here is from genome assembly GCA_029289565.1 of Mycena galericulata. Taxonomy (NCBI): domain Eukaryota; kingdom Fungi; phylum Basidiomycota; class Agaricomycetes; order Agaricales; family Mycenaceae; genus Mycena; species Mycena galericulata. Next base: position 1,283,297 of record JARKIA010000012.1, on the reverse strand, counting down.
TCCCATGCTTGACCGGTGGGTTGAGGTCGGGAACAGCGGCATGTTCCGTCCAGAAATGCTGGAGCCGATGGGATTTCCGAAGGATGTACGGGTGCACGGATGGGGTTTGAGTTTGGAGCGGCCAACAATGATTCGGTTTGTTATTTCGCTTTTTCTGTTGGATTTGGCCACTGACAACTCGTCGCAGATACGGCATCAACAACATTCGGACGTTGGTGGGTCATAAGACGTCAATTGAGGGTATAGAGAACTCCCCCGCACCGATGCTTTGAACGTTGTACACATGTAACAATGACAGCTGTAATTCTACAGGGTCGAAGATCTAGATTAGAAGGAAAATACCGCCGCATTTTTACGTGTCCCGAACATGTATACCAAAGCCTGGCTCATGAACAAGCCAACAGTGATTCCAATGGTCACAGCAATCATCGCGCCTCCAATGTCAACTCCGTTTCCGTTTGCAGTAATCCCACCAGCTTGCGACAGTCCAGACTGTGAGACCAACTGTCATCCGGGACCTCGAGTTTTGTAAAGCGACTTACAGGAACCAAGAACAGCACCCCGGTCACCATAGACGTGAACGCCGTGCCTCCCATCTTACGCGAATAGATATTCCCCAACAGCCCAACCGTGAACGCCCCAATCGCAGACACAACATCAGAATGGTTGAAGATGTAATGATTAGCGACCTTGTTTGTGGCGTACGAGCAGCACGAGATGACCACCATGACGGGCAGCTGCCTGCTTCTGAATGGTTGCAAGTTCGCGAGGGACGACAGGAGGGAGAAAACAGGGACGATGAAGACAGCACACCATGCCGGGAATGGTTGGAGATACCACGGAAAGTCTTGGGAGCGATAACAGCCATCGATAATGTCTGCAGCGTTTGGTTGGACGACGTGGACAAAAGTCCATGTGCCGTTTGCAGGGATGCCTGTATACAGGGTGGGATCATCAGCAATCCATGTTCCAGAGATTTCCTCCTGGGAGCTCAGAGCATCGGCGAGGCCGTAGAGTTGCCGCCGCGCCGCTACATCGAAGAGAAGATAGAAATCAGATCCGATTTGGAGTCCGAAACCCTGTAAATTGAATTAGAGCATTAACATTGAATTAGTAATGCGACTCGAACCAAGAACAGGGTGTATATTAGCGCGTAGACCATTTTGACGCTGCCGCATACAATGTTTTTCGACGCCAGCTCTAGAGAGCTGCTAACTTGCAAGAATGTAAGCATACGGTGATACTTAGGGTGTCGCACGTACGAATTAAATAGCCGGGAAGGATACCGATGATCCCAGCAGATGAAATGGCCGAGTAGCAAAATATCTGGCTACGGATACTGCTGAGCCCTCGGGCAATGAATGAGACAAATATAGCAATGGTAATTCTGCAAATATTCAGATATGTGGCAGGAACCGGCGGAAATAAAGGCCTACTCGAAGACATTGGCGTAAATGGCGCTTTTAGTGGCTGCGCAAAGCTGAAGAGCTGAAAGGATAAACGCGCCACCGCCGGCTATCCACATATCAAGAAAGGAGCCTCCAAATGCCAGAGGAGAGATCAAAGCGGAGAGACAAAATGCAAGGACACATCTGAAGGGAATGGAATACAGAGGAGGTGCGTCCAGGAGGACATCAAGACGCTCGGCGGCGACCCTGGCACTTATTTCGTCGTGGACAACGGATCGGTATATGACGTGAACTTTGTGTAGCGCTCCAAGAGAAAGCCTTCCACCGCACTTGATAAAGTGGGTCTCGGAGCAGCCAAGTTCCTGATCCCCAAAAGAACATATGATGACGCCCGGTAGATGAATGAACTCGGCTTCGACCTCGAGAATACGTGCGGCCGCTATGAGTTGAGATTCAATACGATGCGAAGGAGCCCCAAAAGTCATAAGGGTACGAGCCAACTTGAGCAGGAAATCTTGTCTGTGGATCATAGCTGCAGATAATGGTCAGGGATTGGAGACTACTGTAAGAAAAATAGTTTCTACAGGTTACGTTGAATTCAATTTTTGCTCGCATGAGATGCTTGCGCCGAGATTTGTAGTCCATGAGGCTTAGGACGCTCTTGTCAATGTCGGCGGGATCCTCCAAGTTTTGGGCCGTCACTCCTGTTACCCGTGGATCGTCTGGGTCTAGCAAATCGGAATTGTTGGACGCCATCGAGTCCATGCGCCGCCGATAGGGTCGCGCCGCGTGGCGGTAGGGTTCCTTTGAATCGTCCTCAGAATCAGAAGAGTCTTGAAGGTCATCGTTCCGGGGTTGCCCCATGGTGCGATTGAGATTGTGTTCAAGGGCATACAGGTCCATCATGTTTGAAAGGACACCGCGCCGCTTCAGCGCGCGTTCGCCCGTTGCGTCAAGCTGAGCTTCTTCATCATACTCCTTGGCGGCACTGGCGGCCTCTTCCGCAAAACTGACACTGCGGCGTAGGGTAGAGCGCTGAGACGGGTTTTGACTGGGAGGAGCGCCAGAGTAAGCATTCCGTGGTGACGGTATATCATAAGGATGCTCGTAGGACGAAAACGAGTATTTCTTGTACGGATCATTGGACTCTTCACCACTGTCAAGGAGGGTGTTGCTGCTTTCGCCTGAGCCTCGACGAGAATCGCCTGGAGGAGGAATCAAACTAGAAGGTCGCCGAATGGGAAATTCTTCGAGGCTTTCTGTCTCATCTGCCCGCCTGGTTCCATTGTCGGTGTAGATAGGAACATGCCACTGAATGGAGCCAGAGCGAAGGGTCGTTTGCTGTGCAGCGGGTTGGCGAGCGGGGAGGTATGGGTTATTGTCATCTTGTCGTGTGGGAGCGCCCGCTGGCCTGCGCACTGGAGGAGGAGACTGCAGATACGAGAAGGGCGGGCGCCGTGGGGCGGGCGAATCTTGTTGGTTAGGCGAAGACATGGTGTTATGTATTATTTTTTTGTTTACTCGAATTTCAAGCCTACAACGTCCGGAAGGGAGCCCTCGAATCCCACAAATCCTAAGCGCTCGTAAAATTTTCGTGCATTCGCATTCCTTGGATCCATTCCGAGCCAGACTCCCTTCGTTCCCTCTCCCTTCAAATAATCGACTGCGGTCTCGATCAGTTTGCGACCCCATCCATGTCCTTGATACTCCTCCAAAATGTTGATATGGAGGTGGGCCGGAGAGAATGCGATGTTGGGCTCCTCTGTAGTAGACATGTTCCTCAACAGGTTGGCATACTTCTTGTCCGCTTCTCGAACCATGTCCGAAGGAAGATACTTTTCTGCGTGTGCTGGCCACCAGTGTTGCCCGGCGTATTTCTCATACGCGCGCGTGTCTTTCGAGCCAACGACATATCCCACAACTTGGTTTTCTCTCGATTCATCCACCATTACGAAGGCCCATGTCGTTGGCAGCTTGACATACGGGACGGCATAAACCAGGCCTGGCAACTCGCCAAAGTCGTGAAGAGATTCGGCAGATTTCCCCGCGTCCGCAGTTAAAAGGCAGATTCTGGACAACGAAGGAGCGTCGGCCTCGTTGGCCCTGCGGATCGTAATGGACATCGACGGCTCCGGTATGAAAACTTCCCAAGCACGCAACAGCACGCGCGGTGCTCTCTTATCACATGACACTCCTATGTCGCCACGGTCAGGAAATGTCGCGTCGATGGCCTCGGCGATCTTGAGGTGATATCAGAATTGATCCCAGTGGTTAGCTTGCATCGTCTGACTCTAGTAACCACCTGTATCTGCCTGATTCTTGCTTCTTTCCACCCCTTGGAGAAACGGAATCCATGCTTGAACTTTGGTGCCGCCTGACTGGTTTCGTCATGGGTGGTATAAATTAAATCCACTCTCTGGTTGTAGAGTTAGAACTCTGGCCACAGGTGTTCTGAGAGTATCATGCGTGTATCAACCTTTGCGCCTTTCCTCCTTCATCTGGCTACCGCGGCCCAGGCCATCACTTGGACGGCCACCCCGTTTAACCCAGCGTCCATTCCACTTGCGGTTCGTACACCGTATCTCAACGCATGGTATGTCCGATGTCGGATGTGCTGGATATCTGACTGTACTCTGACCTTTGGTTCAAGGCTTCCACAAGGCGCTGGTAATGCCCTGAATGATGCTTGGGCCACATTTTGGAACGGAAATGTCAGTGCATCAGTCAAGTAATATATTCGTTGACTGAGCGAGCATCGTAGATCGTTGGATGGGCGGGCTTCGTCAAGGTTGACGGGGTTTCATATGTGTTTTTGGGAGCACCAAGTGTTCCGGCAGTGACATTCTCCAAAGCAACCCAGATCAGCTCGGAGGTTTGTTTCGCCTCACCTACCATCGATTTAGCTGCTGAAAGAGACCAATTTAGTTCACGTCCACGCAGAGCATATTTGTGCTGGCCGCAGGGTCCGTCGACCTCACCGTGACCTTCCTGAGCCCAGTCGAGGTTGGCCGGATTGCTTCTACGCGTTGTACATTTTCTCACACTTGCTGCAGCCGAATGACCTCGTCAAGCTCTCGACTCCCTTTTCCTACTTGACAGTTTCAGCCGGTGGGTTCCGGTTGCGACAGTCACTGAGACCTCCTATAACTCTAATTTTTCGTAGCCGCGAACGATGGTAAATCCCACTCCGTTCAGGTGTACAGTGATATCAGTGCCGAATGGGTCTCCGGAGACGACTCGTTGACCGTCAACTGGAATTCGACAACGACGGGAAGTGTCCTCACTCATCAAGTCCAGCTCTCGAGCCCTACCGAGTTCGGAGAGGTCAACGACCATACGCAATGTCTGCATATCTTTCCCTGAGCCTGTATTGTAACTGACTTGCTTCAGATGGATCCGCATTCTATTCCACACCAAACGTCTGTCGCGGCACTCTTTTGTTCTGCGCATCACCACTGACCCAAATGTATAAACAGACCGTAGGTGCCACTTACCAGACCGGTGCCGATGTCACCGTCCGAGCGCAATTCGTCAACAACGGACAACTTGCCAACACCCTCGATACCAACTTCCGTGCGGTCAGCAACAACTGGCCCGTGTTCGGCCTCGCCCACAACCTCGGGAATGTCACCAAAGCAAGCGCTCCGGTCGTCTTCTCCATCGGCCATATTCGGGACCCTGCGTTGAGCTACATCGTTGCCGGCGGAGGAACGCAAAACCGCAACCTCTACTTCCTCAGTCGATTCCCCACCTCGGCATCCGTGGTAAGTAGACACTGGATTCTGCATCTCCTGTTTCTCAAATATTTCTCCGTGTAGATCTCCGAGTTCTTGGGCGATTACCGTGCTGCTTTGACCCGCGCAAATACGTTTGATGCGAAAGTGAAAAGTGACGCCAGCAAGATCTCGGCCAACTACGCTGCCGTCGTTGCGCTGTCGATTCGCCAGGCCATGGCTGCGTCGGAACTTACACTCTCGAAGACTTCCACTGGTGCTTTCAACACGACCGACATCATCCTATTCATGAAAGGTAAGTCCGGAGGAGCTTGCATGTAAACAAAGACCAATAACCGTTGCAGAAATCTCGAGCGATGGTGTACGTGCGGTCCAACCTGGTCACCCTTCACTGATGATTATTCAGAACGTCAACACGGTCGATGTTATCTTCCCCGCCTGGCAAGTTCACATCTCATGTGCAGCTACCGCTATCTATACTTAATGCGAGTCTACAGGTCCCTCTTCTTGTATACGAACCCTGCTCTCGGCAAATACTTGCTTGAGGGACTGTTCAGATACCAAGCAACTGGGTTGTATCCGTGAGTTTGCCCCAGTGGTGGTGCAATCCGTCGCAGCGCAGTATCTCTGATGCCTGATTCACTCAGCAACAAATGGTCTGTCCATGACCTTGGTAGGTTCCAAGCATCTCGGAAGATCTATCCTGATGCTCAAGAACCTAAGGTGCCCATTACCCGCTCGCGCTCGGTCATAATGATGGCCAAGATGAAGCCATGCCTGTTGAAGGTCAGTAAATCGCTGATTTCGTTCCCGCGTCGTCTGAAGCATGTGGGAATGCAGAGTCAGGAAATATGGTAATAATAAAACTAGGTTCAGCAGTCCAGTCAGAAGGATCTAATCTGTTGCGCATAGGTAATCATGGCGGCTTCATACGCTGCAAAGAGTGGAGATCTTTCCCAGCTTAAAAGATATGTAAGCAAATTTTCGTTTCATTTATTTTTCTATGAAAATGCCGTATCTTCGCGCTGGGCCGCTGCGCATCGATGTTCTAGCTTCAGCCTCAGGCCCAAAAATGCTGGGCTTTCTGGCTTTGTTACCAGGGACCAACAAAAGCCAGACGAAGCCGGTCTCGAGCCATGGCTTTCATTCCAGCCAAAGCCAAAACACGCCTATCTGGCGAAACACTCACTTGTTCCTCCTTTTCCTGTTCAATGCAGCCTTCTCATCTCCCTTATGCGCTCCCGCCCTGCAGGAAAGCCTTTTGATTCAATGGACCAACTTCCTGATCGCAGACGGCCTTATTCCCAACCTCCAGATCAGCACGGTGAGTCCCAAAGCCTGTAAACGCCCTTCTTTGTCATGCGAGCTCTCGTAGGACGACTTCGCCGGCGCCTTGGCTAACCAGACCAATCTCGCGATCAAAGGTATCGTCGGTATCGGCGCGATGTCCAAGATTTTCTCCCTCCTCGGAAACAAGGCGCAGGCAGCGAATTACAGTGTGAGCAATGGCCGCTGCACGCATTTTATTCTTCTCACTCACAAATGAACAGTCTATCGCGACCAACTACGTTTCTCAGTGGCGGAACTTCTCCGCGTCTACTACCGGAGCCCACCTCACCCTTTCCGTGAGTGGTCTTTTTCGCACGACCAATGCTCTATCCACAATGATGTCTTCCGCAGTATGGCAACTCCTCCAGGTATGGTAACCTTTATTTATTGTCTAGGATCCGTATCGACCAGTTTCCAGTTGGGGATTGTCTTACAACCTCTTTGGTACGCTCGAACCACCGTACCTCCGTCCCGGCTTACATTTCTCCCAGGCGATAAACTTTTAGGGCTCAATCTGTTCCCCCAATCTGTTTACGCCGAACGTAATACCCCGTCTTAACCGTACCTGTTAAAGAGCTCACTCTCCTTCAGAAACGGCATGGTACGCAACCCACGCCAGTAAGGCTTGAACCAAGTAATACCTAACATCCGTGCTCACGTACACTACGCAGACGCGTTCGGAGTGCCTCTTGACACCCGGTACGCCGGCCTCTCGTTTACACATCCGCGTCCCTGCTGACCCTGCACCAGGCACACGTACACCAAGACTGGTGCGTACCTTGCGGGACCTGCTTATCAGATTCGTGTATCTAACCGAGAGTAGACTGGCAGATCTTAACGGCGTCGTGGGTGACCACCACCGCCGTACGCGACATTTTGATCGGCGCCGTCAAGAACTGGGTGTCCGACGGACAGTTCAACGGTGCGCCGCCCCCTCTGCGGCGGAGGCTGCATGCTGATGCTTCCACAGGACCGTTCTCGGATCTGTACGACACCATAAGCGGCGGATGGGTTGGGTTTGAAGCGCGCCCTGTTGTGGGTGGCCATCTTGCCTTGGTATGTGTTTTCTCGGGAAGTTTACTTCAGATACAAATCTGACATGCATTGCAGCTGGTAGTCTGAGGGACAACTTAAAACCGAGGCGGGATTTGTGCGATGTGTGTGCAGTAAGATTGTATCTACGTCCAAGGGAAAGGAGAAATGCAATAAAATGTCGCGCCCCGGTCGGGAGCGCCTTTTACAAACGTGGCGCATACGCAGTTGGCTAAAGGGCATTGATGTTACGCGGGCACAGCATCGGCAGACGCCACGAAGCGCATTATTTGTTACTTACCTCGGGTTAAGCGAAGCGAGGTCCAAGTCAAAGTGGATCCAAAAATTCCAGACTTCGGTCGGACGGCCCGTTAGGCCTCTAATACAGTAGGCACGCCGGATGTAAAACGGTAAGCGAATGCGGCTGCTGCCGGGCAGTTGCCGAGCTCACTTTGGGCCCCGAGCCCCGCTCGTTCCTGGCCGTCTCCATTGTACTACAAGAAAAAAAACACCGACGGTCGGGACAGCTGCCTCGATGCCGGTACCGATGGCATCCTTCTAGCGCAAAGGCCGAAAAAGACGGTTCCGCTCCGGATCGCAAATCAGACGCAGATCCAAAGGCGCGTTTTCATTTAATGTGCTGGCGCATGAGGCGGACATGAGGCGGCGTCAAATTAAGAGAATATGTGTTTCTTGACGACAGTGCCGCACGGCGAAGCTTTGTGGCTGCAGCCGGGCGCCTCGGGGGGTGCCAACACGTCAGTGAGAATCCGAGCTATAGCACGAGTCCGGCGCTGTGTTGCCAGTGAAACATAGTCTAGTTTTACTTGTCAGGTGATAACCGTAGGTCGACCTTCCGCTGCGACTGTTGCTCTGTGGCCACAACGTGTATTTATGACTTTTAAAGTTACCATAGGTTCAGACAGCATGCCAAGGTATCTATTAGTATTTTTATTTCGATTTATCTACCTAAGCTGCTACCAGAAACCAAAATTCTTGTCGTGCGACTTTCATGCACAGCCACATCATCGCAAACTAAAACATGCACCACACCCCCAATTCTTTAGTTCAACAGTTTCTTTGAAGACCAAATACCTTAGAAAGTCAATATATATCACCTCTGTGCCAAAACAACCCACCATGGTCTCATTGAGCTCCAGGAAGGGTTTCCCAATTGGGAATTTCCTAATCCGGAAGGTCGACCTACGGCTTTTGCTGCGCGAGTGGAATCAGACCATAATCAGGTACTTTTTTTGCTCTCTCCAAATTTTCAAAAAAAAAGTTTTTGATTTTGGTCTGACTAGTGAGACTAAGTGAAACAGTCACCGGCGAAACGCAGAGACTCTGTCTGACTGCGGCCGTGAGAGACTCGGCATTCCAAAGGGGGCATAATTAAAGTAAAAAAAATAAAAGGAAAGAGGCTCAGGCTGGTGGAAATGCTAGAAGAAGAGGGAGAGGTAGAGGATACAAGGCAGGTGGAGAACAAAAGGAAAAGGAAGGCGAGAAGCAAGAAGGCGAGCGGATGGGGCAGGGGAAGTGGAAGAAGGAAGACCGGCTGTAGCCGTGCTGGCCGGATTAAGATACCTCGGTTAGATCCCACTGTGGCGTCAGTTTGTATATAACCCCGCTTGTTGTTGGGCGTTCCTTCATTTCTTTTCTCTCTTTTCCACCACCATGTCCTTCGTTTCACGCCCAGACTCCCCGCCCCCCCGAAGCCCATCCCCCGATGTCGTCCTGGCCCCGCTCCCTCCCCCCGTCCGCAGGCGCACCCCCTCCGCCCGCCCCGCCCATCTCAGCCTCCAGGGCAGCTCAGCGCGTCCAAAACTGCCGCGTATCGAGAAACCCCTGGTCTCCATGCGTTCATGTGGCGATTTAAGACACCCTCAGACCCCGAAGAGCGCGTCGAGATCCGTCGTCTCTGCACCGCCGACTCCAAGGAGCTTTGCGCCCTCTTCCCCATCCGAATCCAGCTTCAGACGCACCCACAAACGCACCCTTTCATTCGCGGTTCCATATCGCTCTCCGCCCGCCAGTCCGACCATCGCGTCTCCCCCGCCGCCCGTGCCTCCCATCCCCGAGTTCGTGCTTTCCCCCTACCGACAAGAAGCCCGTCCTCCACTCCGCGGCCGCTCCCACCCGTGTAACCCACATCTACCTCCCCGAGTGGGAGCAGTTCACCGTCACGCCCGACCTCACCACACCGCGCAAGCAGCGCATCTCCATGTCGGGTCGGCGCACGGTTGGCGCAGGCGCAGCGATGACTTGCTCCGGCTACCTCGCGCTCCACAACGCGAACCAGAGGCCGAATCAGGTCGTGGCGCTTTAAACGCAGCTGCCCCACCATCCATTTTGGCATATCTTTTTGGATCCGCGCCCAGCGCGGCGCTTCGCTCGCTTCGTCGAAGCCGTATCTTTCCAGTGGCGCCAGCGCCCCCCTCCGCTTGGGAGAAGAACCACTATGATATACTCTCTTTAAACTCCCCCGACACTCATTTATTATCAGGCATCGCCGTAATTCCTATGCTATTCCTGCCTTACTGTTGTCTGTAACCTTTCTTCGGTGTCCGACTTGGGCTCGGCGTACCGATAACCTATTGTACCTTGCGTCTTTGCACGTTGTTATTTACACAAAGAGCGCATTCTGCGCCTGTACCAATAGTTGTACGCGTTTCACTATACTCATAGTTGTCGCAATTAGTGTTTAAACACCCTGGCTGAAACTTCACGCTTAAATGAGTCCTTCTTGTCCCTGGAATTACGTGTCGACGCGTCTTCAAGACCCTTACAAACGTAATCACGTGGTCGTTTCGGATTCAGAATAATTAGGCGGAAAGCAAGACGACAGCACACGAGCTTGTAGAAATACAGCTAGGGACCGAGGGAGATCAGCTATCGATACATGAGTACGTTGGAAAGGTCGTACCAGATACAGTGACTATTCAACCAATATTTGTGCAGAACGAGTCCAAATAAAATGCATGACCCAAGATATTACAGACCCAATCTCTCCTTCAACGTCCGATCGCCACCTTGGTAGGCGTTATTGGCGGGTGGGCCACGGTCTGCCCTTCGCGCGCCGCCGCCACGACCACCGCCGCCCCCGTTGCGCCGTTCCCGTCGTCCGCCGTCGCGATCCCGCTCCCGGTCGCGGTCGCGGTCTCGGTCTCGGTCATCGCGCCGCTCACGGTCCCGGTGCCGGAGGTCCTTGTCGCGTTCCACTGGCGAGCGTGGCCGAGGCTTTGGCTCGTCGACCTCCATACGCGTGTGGTTAATAAGCTTCCCTCGGTGCTCAGTCCGCGGAGATGGTTCGCGTGGGCGCGCGTCCGGTCGCGAGGACGTCGAATTTGAGTTGGAATTGGTGTGCGCATGCGACTTGCTTGCCGGAAGTGGCGGCGGCGAGGAGGCGTGCGGCTCGGAACCGGATAGGCGGGGCTTTTTGTGCGCGCGGGGGCCGGTGGGAGGCAGCTTCGATGAAGCGCCATTGCCATTACCATTTCCAGCGGGCAGCGGAACGTGGTATGAATTCCGGGGCGAGCGCGAGTGCGGTTTCTCGGCGCGGGGAGCAGTGGTCATGATTGCTTCGTACGACTTGTCGAGCTCGGTTCTATGTGGATGAGTTAGACTCACATGAGTAAAAAGAGGCCGGATACGCACGACAGGGATAGCACGACCTGGTGTGATTCTGTGCAAGCGTCAGGATGAACGAGAAACGGTGTGCGGGCGCCACACACCCCGCAAAGCGCCCTCAAGGCGCTCAACAAGTCTGCGCAGTCCGCGGACCTCCTCCTTCAGCTTCCCTGTCTCTCCCTGCTTTAGGAGTTGGTACAATTCATCGTTCTCCTCCTGCAGCAGCCGCGTCCGCTGCGTCAAGGCTGCGGTGCTCGACGCCGATGCGGTCCCTTTGGGCACAACATTAAGGTGCGGGAGAAGCAGGGACGTCAGTGCCGGGGGTAGCGAGACGGGATCTGTTGTGACGGGTGCGGGCTGGGCGACAAGAAACTGGCGCAGTCGTGTTACCTCGTCCTATATTTCGAGGGTGAGTATACGGTGTTCCAGGGTCTACATGGAGACGCACACCGAGCTCAGTGAGCTGTGTGTCGCGCTGCCGCAGCAGAGTCTCGAGCTCGAGCTCGCGCGGCGTCGGGAGGTCCATAACGCGAGGGATATGAGCAAGCCGCGTGAAGCAGGAAGCTGATCGGCAAGTCCCGCTATCTAAACTGTAACGCCGATCTGGTTCAAAATTTCGAACGTCTCTCAAGACAGACTCTGCCTCCAATATCTGATTCTTGGACTCGCAGTGATAATCATTTTCAGTATTCTTGTCTGGAGGAAGTTCTCCCGAGCATTTGATGGATATTTACATGACATGATTGCCCTCGAGATGTATGAGACGTCGAGACTATCAACGCATCTTCATCGAACCTCCAGTTCGGAATTACAGTATGAACGTATGAGAGAGGAAGCTCCTCTTGAACTTTGAACTTGGAGTTCAAGTTGAAAACGTTTTCTTGGCCAGCTTCACGTGCTGCTTTGTTAGGCAAGCTGGTGTGATCCAAACGTCGCAGCACATATATAAAGCGCCAACTTTTTTCCTTCTTTACAACAACTCCCGTCGGCGCCAAATGGTGAGTCTTGTTCTTGTTTCATCCAAGCGGTGATGTGAACTTCATTCACACTGTATGAACCCTGGTGTATAACCTGTGTCATGAGTATACCCTACTACAACGGTATCTGAGCTTTCAACCTTTTCTTCTCTCTCTATCTTGTGAATTCAACCGTACTGACTTGTTCCTTTCCAGAATTTGGCTAGTTTCCTCGATATTACACGTAGATGTCACAGTCGCTCCCAATTTTAACTCGTTGTCTTTTGAATGTCGTCTGTGTCTACTTCGCCATTTTCGCCATCAAATGCGTCCGGCGGCACCTGTCCCTGTACCTGGCTCAACGCGCCTGCGAAAATGTACAAGTATGGCCCTGATTTTGCGGGTGGCGGCGTCGATTGATAAGCAATAGGTAACGTACACCGAGGGCAATGGAATCTAAATTGACGTTCATGCCCCCCTGGTCTGAGGTGAAACAAAATGAGTATTCGGGGTTGTGACCTGGCGGCGCCACGAACCTTTCCAGAAGGACGGGCTCGCCCGCCACAGCATTCAGCTTGAAAACGCGTGCCTTCCCAGCATCACTGTCCTTGCAACGGAGTATGATGGCTCCGTCTGTGTGTCGTCGCGGTAGGGAGGCAATCGTTTTGTCAATCACCAGCTTTTTTTTTGTCCGTTAATCTCGTGTGATAAACGGAAGATGGGGATCATGACGCACAATAAATTCGCCGCAGAGACAATCTACGTCCAGGCCTAATGAGTTGATTTTAAAACGTGGGACGATTTACGGACAATATACACGCAGGGCAGCTTCAGAGGAAGCCGTGGGGCGCGCATCGGTTGACGAGGAGACGGCGGAGCGAGATACAACCTTTGGCATTCCCTCGCGTTCAGTGTGGTTGTGTTGAGGACCAGGGTTGAAAGCTGTGCTGACCGAATGCCATTACCCGAACCTCTTCCGAGTCTTCGGTCTCCGAGCGGCGCCTCCTTGCTCTTTCTTTCTCTCCACAACTGACGACGCCCATGGCCGAGCGCGATGCCACCGCTCGTCTGCGTCGCGCCGTCAAGGGTATACATCTCCTCCTCTCCCCTCGTACGATACGAGCTCACCGAGACTCTCCAGAGAATAACCTTTTCATTGTCAAGCGCCTGATCCAGAGAACGGATATGCGCAATCCAGACCCAGCTCCTCGCCGCTATACCTCACTCGCGTGGGCTGCGGTCCTTGGCCACGAGGAAACTTTCGAGTTCTTGATGTCCGCCGGCCACGATGACGCGGAACTGAGCAAGGCAGGCCTCCGTCAACGACTACTGTGCCACTATATTTACCCATTTTCTGCCACAGGACTCGGAGAACAATACCATCCTCATGCTCCTCGCGGACCACACACCGAGCACGCTGCCCAGTTCACGCAACAATGTTGACGTTATGGGCGCCGCGCTACGCATGGCCCGTTTGTACTATGACCGCTACCCGGACATACTGGACTGGTCAAATGTGCACGGCAAGACGGCCCTTCACATAGCAGCGCTCAAGGGGCACGAAGAACTTGTCCGGGTACGTAATAAGTTCTTTCTTGCCCGCACTCGTCTCATTTATTCGGGACAGATGCTTTGTGACTTTGGTGCAGACGTGGATCTATCTGATAACAAAGGGAACACGCCATTGCACTAGTGAGTTTGTGGGCAACCCCTCGCCACACCGCGTTGACATTTTCCCTGATAGTGCTAGCTCATGGGGACACATACCAGTGAGGAAGAAAGAAAATTGAGATCTCCTCATATTGTCTGATGTGCTATTTAGATTGTCCAGCTTCTCATTGAGCGGGGGTGTCAATATGCGGCCAAGAACAATGAAGGGTTCACCGCTTCGGACTATGCGTATTCGTATGTGTGGAACATACCATACACAGATGTGACTTGACGTTTTCTCTCTCTTGCAGGTTTAGTACGAAGGACACTCTCCAAGACACTGCTCGGTTGCAATTCGAGAACAACAAAAAGAGCCGTCGGGGCGTCTTTGCACAGGCTGCGGCCAGAGGCAATGAATGGGGCGGGTTCACGCATGCAAACATGCCGCCCCCTGTCCCATCGAAGGCTCGCGACTTTAAGCAGTCGCCAAACCGGATGCGGAGCGGATCCGGCACTAGTCGTACCACGACAACTTCGGACAGTGGGGAAGTGGATAGCAATGGCTTGGCACCTGGTCAGCGAAGCCAGTCTTCTTCCTCATCGCCATCAACAGCCCCACATCCTTTCCTCTCTCCTCACGGGGCATCATCGAGCAACGGTCCATTTCCGTCTTCTTCTCCTTCGATGCCCCGCGGGCCTTCCCCCCTCAATCCCCCCTCGAACACTGCCTTGTCACCCGTCGCAAGCCGCATGCGAGAGCGAGACGCAGACGCTCGGGAGAAGTATCTCAACCGTAATCGTTCGGGAAGTCAAGGAACTTCTTCCACTGAGAACAAATCGCAAAACGACTCGTTGTATTCCTCAGCGGGACCTTCAGTTGACGGAGACGACGTCTCATCATTAACAAGGGTCGGTGCTAGCAGTGGTTCGGTCACTCCCCGGCGGCTACGGCCGTCCATGTCTGCAGCACAATTACGAACGAACCCCGAAGCCCTAAACATTATCACCGCCCTCCCATCGTCATTGGAAAATAGGAGTCGATCTGGTACCAACCCCACTGCTCCACGGCCGACGTTACCCATGCTTAGTCGTTCGTCGTCTATATCCACTTCACCGCGGGTTCTCCACAGCGCCGATCGAAGTATCTTCGAAGAATCCGGAAACTACACTGGTCCACCGAGTCAGTACGCGCAGTTTCCGGAACCACCGCTGCTAGGTCCAGATGACAGCAGCACGCCTACTGCCGCCCGACGATTAGCATTTCATCTCCTGTCAAAGCCCCTTCCCAGCACGGACCCACCAAATCACAGACGCGGATTGTCTACGACCTCTGTCCGCAGCCCATGAGACACTGCATTCTGTAACCCGTAGTATTTTTATTCTTCTGGTTTTTCTTCATCTGCTGTGTTGTTCCACTTGTACTGGTCTCCTTCACTTATTTATGTATTGGTACCGTCTCTTTTGTATGAATAAGTATTCCCGTACAAGATCCGCTCAAACTACTCGCACTTGGATGGAAGTTGGTTTACGCTAAAACCATGGAAGAAAGCAGGCATGGGCGCAAACTAGGTCTTCTCTAGATCTGAGCCACGTGCGAACGGGCCGCCCAAGTCAAGGTGACTGCTGGGTGACTGGCAATGCACTATACTTAAGGCCGCTTGCGTGGACGCTTCAGCGCTCCTGTTTTCGCTCCTCCATGATCCCTCCAATCGCCGACCAAGAGGATCCAACAAGCCAGGTTCCTTGGCCCATCCGACCCAAGAAACCACAGTCGAATCCATCCTCTGAGAACGATGACGCTCCCGACACTGAAAACAATATCGAAGAAGTCGCGAAGAAGATTGTGACTCCAGCAAAACGCCGTCTCACGACATGGGATCTCATCACCCTCAGCATCTCCATGGCCGGCGCCCAAATTGCGTGGACAGTTGAACTTGGGCGAGTAGCCTCGGATCCGCATGGAGCTCTAGACGGCTGATCTTCATCTAGCTATGGGACACCGTTCTTGCTGGGTCTAGGTGCGTCGATATTTCCGTTCATTCTGCTCGCATACTCATCACGAAGGAAAGGAATCTCGGAGCAACTGACTTCTCTTGTCTGGTTAGCCGGTCCCATCAGCGGCCTCATCGCACAGCCCGTTATAGGTGTCTTCCTCGCAGCTTAAAACTAAAAAATGAGTGATTTATGCGGACGTTATTATAGGCGCTGTCTCCGATTCTTCGACTTCGAAGTATCGGCGTCGATACTGGATCGTGCTTTCCACGGTTGCTTTGGTCGTGTCAACACTCATACTTGCGTACTGCGAGGCCTTCGCAGCCGTATTGGTGGACTTTTTCTCCATTGGCGCTGGCGATTGGGATGAGAAGCGCATTAAATGGGTACGTTTAGTTATGTAGCACCGATGTCGAACTAACACAGTACAGGCTGCGAACACTGCAATCGCCCTCGCTGTCTTTTCCTTCTATATCCTGGATTTCGCTCTCAATGCTCTCCAAGCATCGCTCAGAAATCTTCTTTTGGACGTCACACCTGCCTCCCAGCTTAACTCTGGCAACGCCTGGCATGGTCGAATGACCAATGCCGGCAACATTGTTGGCTTTGGATTCGGTAGGCCGCTGAATATCCGAATTCCTCTATATTTCGCTTCAACGTCACTTTCCTAGGCTTCCTGCCCCTCGCAGAATTGCCGATAATAAACCTCCTTGGAGGGACGCAGTTCAGGAAATTCTGCATTATCTGCATCGTCATCCTTGTCGTCACTGTCTGGATTACCTGTTATTGCCATGAAGAGCAAGAACGGCCTGCTCTACACCAAAAGAAAAGGTCTATCCCGCTTTTTACTCGTGTCTTCCAGTTGATTCCAACGTCGACCCTAGCAAAGGCGGTGAAGTGTTCGAGAACATAAAGAGTGCCATAACGAATTTGCCACGGCCTATACGCCGGGTCTGCTATGTGCAGTTAGCTGCCTTCTGCGGTTGGTGCGTTGAAAGTTCAGCCAACTTGCTTCAATCCTCATTTTGAATTCAGGTTCCCGTTCTTGTTCTACGCGTAAGCTGTTATTGTTCACGTCGGTGATGAGAAACAATTCATGTGTCTCATGTTCAGAACGACATATGTAGGCCAGATCATGGCCCAAGAAGAGCACAAAGAACCCAATCCTGACCTGGCGACGCGCAAAGGAGAATTTGCCATGCTTCTCTACAGTATCGGTTCGCCTTTCAATTCGTTCTTTCCCACCGAGACTTACAAATGTCGGACGTAGTTGGTGTTGTTTCGGGAACTGTTCTGCCTCACCTGGCCAATCGGGACCGTCGTCTCATGGCGCACCAAGGTGACGAGGACGAGGACGCCGAGTTGACTCGCATTAGGACTACCGTGCGCCAGTGGAGAGTCGAGGCTGCCCGTCAAGGGCGGCCTCTGCGGTTACCTGTCATGCCATTCCTTCTTCGTAATATCTGGACAGGGGCGCTGCTTTTGTTCACAATCCTCACATTCTCGACATTCTTTATATCCACTGTGGCCCAGGTACGTTGTGATTACTTTCTTCGTGATACAGGTGCTGAGAGATCAAAGGCAACTGTATTCATCAGTTTGATCGGTATCTGCTGGTCCGTTGCGAGTAAGTTACAAGCTCTTGGTCCTATGTATCTTCTTAAATATCCAATTTAGTGTGGGCGCCCTTTGCTATCATCATGGAGGTCAACAGATGTTTTGCCAATACCTTTCATAGCCTAAGCATGTTGCCCTAGCTCCTCAAAGACATGTCCGCCCCTCCTCCCCCTGGATCTGAAGGCGCACGTCCTGGCCATGCACGTACACTCTCTGTTCCTGTTCTGGGGCCTCGTCGTGGAAGCGACGAAAGGCAGCCCTTGATCCGCCGTCGCTCGTTCGATGCATATGAGGCTGGCTCCGAAGAAGTTACACCTGCTGCCCGTGTGGCTGGTGGGACGATCTTAGGCGTGCACAACCTCGCTATTGTGGCGCCTCAGCTGGTTGTAAGTTCATCGTGCTGATCATGCGCGTCATCTAAATCTAACTTCCACTTTCAGGTCGCTCTTGCGACCAGTATGATATTCCGTGTTGTGGATGGAGAGGCTGATGCTGATCCCAGCAACGAGAACACTTATCTGGGCAAGAACGGCGTCGCCTGGATCCTCCGGTTCGGCGGGTTATGTACGCTGTTCGGAGCTATGCTGGCCAGACGGGTATCTCCCACGCCCACGGAGAGGGCCATGAGACGGCGTCTCGGAGAGATGATGGTATTGCGGGAAGATGCCTCTCCGTGAATACCGCAGAGCGGAACGGACAATGTAAGAACATATCTCTCCTCGGGTCTCGAGCATTCTGTTGTGTTACCTTCCCCTGTGCTGTAAACTACTTTACGCTGTGATAATACATGTCGCATAATCCCAGTCATCCCGTCCACGAGTTGATATGTTCCTGCACGGTATGAAGGTTGCTGGCGGACGAGGCGCTTCGAAGAGATGCTCGAAGAAAGCAGAAGCTACGTTCGTCAGACAGATACAAGGCAAAGGTAAAGTCGGGCTTACCAACGGATTCTTGAGATGGAAGGTGGAATATTCGTACCGAGAGGGTGCGTGCCCAAACGGATTCAAGCCCCGATGCAGACCGTACAATACCAGGATCTGCTACAACACATGTTAGACTGCAAGGTTTACGCAAGGCGGGAGATATTTACCATCGCTCCGGCCACATATAGTAGCACAGGAGGAATTTGTGTCGTGAAGCCGCGAAGTCTCCCAGTGGAAAACATCAAGGTAGTCTCCTGATAGATCTGAGTCAGAGACCCTGATTGTAGAAGTGCATCATACCCTGTTCAAAGATGGGTGCCCGGCTTTGAACGACCAATTCCCCGTCATCCTCGTCCGGAATAGAGACACGTCCAGTGTGCAGCATAACTTGTTTTTCGACGAGTGCATTTTTTGGCAAGTGCTGAACGACCAGAAAGAGCGTAGGGGCCAGGGTTTCCTGGGACTATAACTAAATTCTCACCATCATAGAGCAAGTAGGAATACCTGTTCAAAAGCTGCATGCCCGTGCTTCACCTCGGAGAGATCGGATACATTTGATAGCCAATATAGAGCTAGTTGAGTATGCCCAGTCCATCCTCCACCAGTGTTAGTACTAAGGACACTAGTCACTCGACTGATGTGTTGAAGCGACAGGGCTGTTTCTAAAGCTAAGTATTGCGGTGAAGGCAGTGAAAGGCTGCTTGGGATCAAGCCGATCTGGCCAGAAATAAAGACCCAGTCATCCACCTGATGATATCGGCTCAAAACGAGCATTGGCCAAAATAGAGGTTTCCATACCATGATAGCCTGTGAATACGGTCCAATATTCGCGGGGGCCCAGTAACTCAGACTTTGAACATGTAAAGCGTGCCGCTCCGTTGTTCTAGAATGGGCGATGCAGTCGAGCATCACACGACAAGGTGGAGGGAGGTTAACAGCCATACAAGCCCGAGCTGGGGGACTCGTTCCAAAGAATGTGCTATATACCGTATTGACAGCCGAAAACAAATCCATGGAGGACAGAAAAATATTGATATTGGTGCAGTCGGAGACTTGAAGTGAATATTGAGCAAGTTCCTCTGAATATCCACCAATCATTACTCAAGATAAAAATAAAATAAAACTGGCCAGGCGGACGTACCTTGGAGAACTGCAAAACATTCTCGTACTTCGGCCTCTATCGATTGACCGTACTTCACGTTATTGGTTGAACAGACGTTCGATACAGCGATCCAACTGTCAATTTTTCGACTCCTTGGTTTGAAGCTTTGAATACGGGAGGATGGAGCGGGATGCGATATCGGTGTGCGCGTAGGAGATGGATTGCTTTGAAGCTGTGTGATACTCTGCTGAACAAAAGCAAATTCTTCGCCCAAGACATCGGGAACATCTAAAAGCATGGGTACAGCTGGGGCCTTGGGATGCAGAGTTGCTGTTTTTATTCTTAGGAATGCTACGGTCGCAAAACCGCTGTCCGAGTGGATCACGGTCTCCACTTCTGTCCTACGGAGGTTTTATATTGGGTCTTGGTCACGGATTTGTGACCTACAATACGATTCGGTGCTTGAACATTGGGCAGTCCAATGTTAATGTCTCGTATTCGCCTCCTTCCCCGCATATATGTGCTCCGTAAAGATTATTCTAAGTGGAATCAATTTCAGGGGGATTGCAAAGTAAGGTTACCAACCAGCTTGATCAGCGTAGGTTCCATCTGGGCAAGAGTGATACCTAGGTGCTTGATGGTGAGCCCGATGCCCGCCACTTTGATTAGAATTGCCTCCATCCCGGCTGCAATCATCTCTGCCATTAATTCACCCTGGTCTCGTTGCCAAAGATAACACAGCGGCGTGAGGGACAAACGCCGGCATCTAGTTTGAGTTTTAGGATATACAGTACGCCAGTGATGCCACTGCTCACACATGTTCAACCCGAACACGCTGATAGTTGGAAAGGATTGCTCCTACAGAAACGCCCTCGATATCTGGGTGGTGGGACTAGCAGTACTGCATTCAGTTTGAATCTCGCCGATGTTTCGATCAAGAATCACTTTAACCGTCAAAAGCAAGGCGTAAAGGTCCTCGGTCTCATCCCCTAGTATTCCGTCTGACGCGTTACGAGCACCGTACTCGGAACCTTGCTCGAGAGCTTGGCCAGATATGACCCTTCGATACAAAGGAACCTCGAGAGCGCGTGCAACGAGTTCTATCGCGTCCTGACCAACGGTCTGGTACATGTACGAGTCGAGTTCCTCTGTTACATGTTCAGGTCAAGTGAAGGCGGACGGTGTTGCCGAACCTTTTCCGGCCTCTGGGCCTAGGGAGGCGGCCGCACCGAGTTGATGACCATTTCGCTCGCAGTGTAATAGATTGTAACAGCTATCTTTGCCTCCACTGAGCAGCGCGACGTACTTCATTCCGGGTGAGAGAGAGATCGAATGACATGTGACCGTAGAACACCTTTTGACTCGTAACCTCACCGTTTTCTTCTACAGTCCCTAAGCTCTACACATCATGCCTACGGTAGCGGTCGACAAGGCGGATCTTTGGGAACGGCTCGGCCACGAATACTGTGAATATTCGCCCGCAGAGTCTCTCGGGTAGTTCTGATCGCGTTGTCCACTAGCTTCAGAGGACTTTGATCACCTTTGCTTCGAGTACGGGTTGGAATTGGATGAAGATGTACGTTATCTCCGATAGTATTTGGCACTGCTCTTAATCTTCGTTCAGACGACGGCGGAGGTCGAAGAAGCGATCAAGAACGGTCTCCCGGCTGAACGGCCAGTGAGTGAACATGCCGGTTTTTCGAGATTGAACCCTCACAGATCTGTCCGGTAGCAACTGAAAATCGAGTTACCTGCAAACAGGTAGGGTTGTTGGATTTCCCGTCATCCGATCTTTGAATCGCTGCTCAGATACGATCTTCTGTGTATCGAAGGGATCTCACGGGCTCTCCGCGTTTTCCTTGGGAAAGCGGAGGCCCCACGCTATAAAATCGTTCTGCCTGCAGGGGGAGAGGCGGCCCTTTTAAATGTCACTTGCAGTCCAGAGGTTCGTCGCGTCACATTCCTCGCTGAACCAAGCTGAGCTGGCCGTAGACTAAACAAATCCGGCCATACTTTGCATGCGCCATTCTGCGCAATGTCAAGTTCACCCCTCGATCATACGCGTCCTTCATCGATTTGCAGGACAAGCTGCACCAGAATATTTGTAGACGGCGGCAGCTAGTCGCAATTGGAACTCATGACTTGGATACGCTTGAAGCGCCGTTCAGATACGAGGCTAGACCCCCAAAAGACATCAAGTTCATACCGCTGGGTAAAGACAAAGCATACACTGCGGAAGAGCTTATGACATTGTACGAAGTGAGCTACAGAATGCCCATAGCCGACTTTCTTTTGATTCCTCTTTAGTCGGATAAATATCTGGCAAAATTCCTTCCCATCGTTAGGGATTCGCCCGTCTACCCTATCATTTACGATGCAAAAGACCGCGTACTGTCGATGCCTCCAATCATAAACTCTGAGCACAGCAAGATCACCCTGAACACCCGAAATGTCTTCATCGATGTCACCGCTACCGATCAAACCAAACTTGATATCGTAGTGAATATAGTGGCGACGATGTTCTCTGAGTACTGCGCAGAACCATACACGTCAGTCCTATCCCTTCCCTACCAGGCCCTAAATAATATGAGTTACGAACAGAATTGAACCGGTGAAGGTGATCCAGTCTGACGGTCAAGCGCGACTTACGCCTGATATTTCTGGACGGCATACCACTGCGCATGCTTCCTACGTCAATTCGTGCACTGGTCTCAAACTGTCTGCTTCCGAAGTCTCCAAGCTCCTTGGGAAGATGTCCCTATATACCTCGGTCTCTCCCTCCAACCCAGACCAGGTCTTGGTCGAGATACCAGCAACCCGGCCAGACATTCTGCACGAGTGTGACATCATGGAGGACGCCGCCATCGCATACGGTTTTAACAATCTTCCTCTTTCGTTTCCTGCCACCACGACGGTTGGGCAACCTTCAGCAATCGGACAACTGAGCGACGTTTTGCGCCGAGAATGGGCTTTGGCTGGGTGGGTCGAGGTTTTGCCTCTGATTCTGGTACGTTTCAAATCAGTTACGTCCGAGTAATATTTATCCCTCGTTGTCAGTGTTCCCATGAAGAGAATTTCGAATTCCTTAACCATGTTGATGACGGCAAGACGGCTATCAAGATTGCCAATCCGAAAACGCTCGAGTTCCAGGTCGTGCGGACGACTCTCATTCCAGGTCTTCTCAAGACCGTTCGAGAGAACCGCTCGCACCCACTCCCCATAAAGATCTTCGAGACCAGCGACGTCGCGGTCAAAGATTCAACACGGGAGCGGCAAGCTCGGAACATTAGACACGCCGCAGCTGTCTGGTGCAATAAAACCGCTGGGTTTGAAGTTGTGCACGGCATGCTTGACCGCGCTATGAAAATGCTGGATGTACCGAGGATCGCCAGCCATGATCACAAGGCAAAGACGGGATATTACATCAAGGAAACCAGTGGTGCGCCTTAGCATCGAAAACAGTTTCACCAACCGCTGAACCGACCTAGATCCCATGTTCTTCCCTGGGCGTGCGGCCAATATATATTATCGGGCACCTCCAGCCAAACAAAGCGCTCTAGCATCCGTCAGACAGGAAATCGAGTCCGCTCTGCATTTAGAACAGGACATCAAACTCGGAACTTTGGGAATATTACATCCCACAGTACTTGAGAAGTTTGATATTGGATACCCATGTTCGAGTCTCGAGTTCACGCTAGAGCCGTTCAAGAAGCAGGTGCCGAAGATTTGGACGAATGAAGATTAGAAGCCGCGTATAGTGTATAGTTGTAGAATAAATACAATCGCCGGAGCGTTTACTTCTTCGCGGGTTCCTCTTCAGCGCCACCACCAGACAACACTTCAGAAGACATGAGTTGACTTGCTTGAGCGATTCGAAGGTCAACTTACTGATAGCGATCAGTATAGCCGCACCGTACATCTATGACGAAAAGGTTAGGTACAAACCGCAGGTTGAAACTTGCATCCTCACCCAGTATTGTTGGAAAAGACTTTTTTCCGGTACTGGAACAACCGGGGCGCCTTCGGGAGTTAGTGGTGGGGGTACGCGCAAGTCCGGTCTGGAATATCGTGAATGTAAGTAGGTCCGGCTGGTCTACACAAGGGTTCTTACAGTGGCGGGAGCCGGGACGACCGAACCTCAAGGGTAGTGTTCACTGTTCCAATGTTGTCGGCGAAGGAGCGCAAAGGGGACGACGCTGCTTTTGATTTCTTTGGGCATGCGCCGTTGTGTGGTGTCGGGGAAACAAAATAGTCCAGAGCATATGGCTGGCCTTCATGTGTTGCATGTAGAATGAAAGCCTCGGATGTGGCTTGGTGTAGGTGGCACTGGGTTCTTGTATATCAGCGGAGGCGCTCATGAAGACCAGACGCGACTAGAACGCACTACTTTGACTGCCGACGTGTCCCACTGGCGAGCGATGACGTCGCCACTGCGCTCTAGGGCAACCTGGTAAAGCGCCCCCTTGACGGTCTGGAGGGCCTCCGCGAATTGAGCTAGTTCTTGGGAGAGAGTTGGTGAAGGCTCGAACGAGGCATGACCGTTGGCTGGAATATGGATTGTGCCGCGCGTAGTAAAGTGGGTTTCGGGCTGGTTGGGTTCGTACAGACGGTGATAAACTGGGAAGCTGTCGGCTGCCACGAGGGTTGCGCTTGCCAATAAGCTGAACCAGACCAGCATCGTCGAGTGATGCAACATTTAATCCGATTTGGGTATCCGTATCCGGTTACGTACACGCTCTAGATCTGTTACTCTTATTGGCCACCTTTCTTTCTTGGTCTACTTTACATGCAGAACGTCAGCGGATTAAAATAGATAGAGACTTTTTAGCGGTCCAGAAACACAGTGAAGATTGTGCTAATTTACTGAACTTTCAAAAGAGGTTATACACACCCAGGTTGTGCTAGGCTTCCCAGTTTCTGCGATGTATGTAGGCCCTAGGCCGGCGATCCACATCCAAATATCGCATTGACCGTCATGGTTGACCGGAAAAGGCGCTGATTACCGAAAACGGAGGATCCAGGTCTGGCCGGGTTGATATTCCCAATTGGCCCACGCTATTCGTTGGCTGGACGCGTCTGGACGCATCACAATCCATTCGAGTTGCCGTAGAAAGACGGTCGAGACACATAAATAATCATTAATATGAAGCCCCATGCACGACCTGCGCACACAACTTTCTCCACGAATTCTTCATGGCCATCCTCTCAAGTTCGTCCGAGTCATGCCCACCAGGGCAACCCTCAGGGCTCGACTCCAGCACCATAAATCTCATCGACAAACTCGATTCGTTGGCCACGTTTTACCAACAACAACTCGACTGGGTGGACAGGATCACCCAACTCGAAGTCAAAGTCGAGACAGAATCCGAAGACGAGCAGCCCCCTGAACCCGATACGAAGCCTCGCGGACGAGTGCCACCTCTAACATCGGCGGCCGCGCGCCGTATGCATTGGCGCCAACAGATGAGATCGCTCGAGTCGAAACTCAACGGAAGAGCGGGCTACAAGCACCGAAGACAGTCCAGTTTGCGGAAATCGGCCGGGGTTGCCTCGTCAAGAGACAAAGAATACGAGGCTGTAGGGTCGGATGATATCCTGCGCATATTCGGAGAGATGATGGGAGCTCGGATGGAGAGTTGCCGCCGAGTGCAGAGGTTGCTCTCAGTTACCAGTAAATCCAACGACCACTTCGACGGAAGAAGGTACGTATGTATCGTGTTTTTCTTACCCAATTTGGGCTCATTCGCTTTCCCACAGAAGCCTAAAAAGATCTTGAATGTTTGGCGATTAAAGTGTATTTGCGTTTCGGTGGTCGTCCCAGTCCGTTATTCTGTTCGTGGCCAGCAGTAGTCATTGTGATGTAGTACATATTGAATGGTTCATCTTTGGCGCCCCCAGTATTCGAGCCTATTTCGCCCAGAGTTGGACTTGAGATCCATTCAAATAAAGCTACCCCATGTTCATGCAGAAAGAATGTTAAATCAAATCGAGCCTTTTTTTTGGGGAAGGATTTTCTTTGAAATAGAAGGGTAGTAGATTCTGTCGGACTCAGTGGACGGTCCTGTCAATTTAGAGTTGGCTTATGCTTTGTTTGGAGGACACGGACAGGCTCGTTTACCAGCCTCTATAGCAATCGAGGTTATAAGCGGGATTGGCTTGCCGCAATTAGAAATAGATGTTGGTGCTGACGTAACGGGGCTATTATACAACAAACTCAAACTCCTACTACGCAAACCTCATTTCTTATCGGCTAACTTACTCATTCCCTCATTCTTCCCACCTTGCCATGTCTGGCAGATATGGCCCCCTTCCTAATCCCAGGACAGATCGTGACATCCGCCATGAGATGGACGCTGCCTTTGACGACTCGGACGACGAAGGCGATGAGTACGACGACTCCGAGTCTCGCCCTCTGAACCCCGCTCCTACATCCCCCCCAGCCC
This sequence comes from Mycena galericulata, assembly GCA_029289565.1. NCBI lineage: Eukaryota > Fungi > Basidiomycota > Agaricomycetes > Agaricales > Mycenaceae > Mycena > Mycena galericulata. The sequence continues at coordinate 1,257,483 of JARKIA010000012.1, read as the reverse complement.
ATACTCAAGCCCATGCTCGTTCTACTTCCACTCATGTCCCCGGAACTTACGACTTTGAGAACGTGGACTACGACTATCCTCCACCTGGGTCACCGCCACGTCCATCGGCTACCGCTCTCCCGAACGGTACACATTTTATTTTATTTTATGGCCGTCAATCCCTTATCGCTTGATAGAATACGGCAACTCGAATGGTCTAATCCCGTCTTTTAGCCTGGATTCGACCCCTGCTCCACGACTCGGGTGGTTCGACCGTACGGCTCGGGCGATTCTCCCGTCTCACTACGTCCAGCGCTTCGGCTTGGGATCCAGCCAGCGAGTCGTTGGAAACAATGCAGACGGCGTTTTCGCTAACGTTACCGCGAAGCCAACGGCACCAGTCCGAGTTCAAGACGGTAAATACTCCCTATGTTATATCTCCAGGCGTGCTAATCCTCTTCGAAAGGAGATAGCACGTACCTCGTTCCTGAGGATACCCGGGCCGAGCCTCCTCCATCGTATGCTTCTGCTCAAGCAGACGCGGTTCCGCAGTATTGGGAAACCACCGTCCATGCAGTGAGTGGCCCTTCAGTGCTCTGTAAATTCCGTCTCATTGCAGACCAGCCCTTTGCTCCCGGCGTTGCTGGTGAAATGATCATCGATTCCCTTCCCAGTGGCTCCCTGTTCAGTTTCCTCTGGAACATGCTGGTTTCCATCAGCTTCCAATTCGTGGGATTCCTTCTAACCTAGTGAGCTCAATTTTTTTTTGATATTGGTTCCCCACTCAATGATCCTTTTAGTCTCTTGCATACTACGCATGCCGCCCGGCTGGGTGCCCGTGCCGGTCTGGGTGTCACTCTGATACAATATGGTTTGCAATATTCGGCTTGCATACTCTTCTCCTTTTTTTGACTCGAATTATCAGGATTCGCACTCCGTTCCAAAGGTGACAGCTCAGAGGAGGAAACTGGAACTGCGTGGTCCGCGTGGCCTGCGCCTCGGCCAACGTTTTCAACTGCAGCCGAGGCAGCGGCATACTATAGTAATGCCACCGCCGATGGGACGATACCTACAACCACTATCACGCAGGACCAAGCCAATGCGATCGTCGCAGATGCCACTAGTGAAGTACGGCCTGAATCATGATTCTTTGGAGACGATTAACGATTTTGCAGTGGCTTTCTTTCTTCCTGATGACGATCGGTGGGTCTGCTCGTTGAACCGCTGAAATCCATTTAATCTTCGTTGCAGGCTGGTTTATTCTTCTGACCTCCGTCCTCGGCTTTTGGCGCGTCAAGCGCTGGGAGCGCGGTGTCCTTGCATCTCAAAGAGAGAATCCCGGCGCCGCGCCTCAGGCTCCGGCTCAATCGAACGGTCCATTCATGACCCAGTTCGAGCGAAGCTTTGGGCTCCGTGGCATGTCGCGCTCCAGCCTTTTGAGACAAGGTTTCGGTTTTGGTCCACGTGAGGAGGAGGTTGAAAGCGACGAGACTTCCGCTGACGCGACGGAAACTGCCTTCATCATCCCGGCCGATGCTGATCCCGAGAGAGCGCGTCAGCTGCAGGAAGTTATCCAAAACGAACGTCGGTTGCACGCGGAGCTGAGGGCTGCGGGTCTGTTGTGATACTACAAATCTGCATGACTTCATACCGTATGACTTCATACCCCGGACACTAACCTTACTGTAAATTTATTTCGTGTGGTGTATCTTTGACTCTTCCGAGTACTTATAACACGAGGTGTCTGGAGTGATCTATGTTTACCTAAACCCCTATCACTCATCAGTTATCGCATCAAAGAAGCACTATCCAAGGTACGACTACTGACCATATGGACATATGGACAAACTTGTCGTTCTGACGCGGAGTTGCTTTCTCGACCCGTCTTTTGTCTTGAACAGTCTTGAATTCGAGTCTCGACCTTGAAAAACAATCCATAAACTACAGATGTGGCTAGCTCTGTGGCTATTCCCAGTCGAGGCGTGACGTTCGTAAATTCCTCAGCTTCCGCCTGACCATTGATCTTAATTTGCGAAGCGCCACGCGCGCCGAGAGCCGTCCTGAATGGGCTGGATAGGTGGAGCATAACGCGCCCAGACTGAGAAGAACTTCAAGAATTCATCAGGTCAGCTCAAATATATCACAAGCAGATCTGCCGTATCCCAGGGTTCAGCTCCAGCCCCGCCCAGCCCCACCGCTCCTTGATACGCTCCCACCCTCGACATTGGAGTGGGTAAAAAGTATGGGTCCCGACCCCGCCACTATGAGTGCCTCTGGCCGCCTCTAGTATCTACGGAATACTGTAAATGCGAATGGGCCATCAGATCAGACCTGGACAAGACCTGGAGGTTCCTGGCCGAGAGACACGACTTCACAGAAATACTCCGGTCATTCCAGTACTAGTTCCCCCAAAAGCATGCACCGGGCGCAAACATGAACGCAAGGCAACATGTCTGTTTCAAGGGCACAAGAGAATTGCTCCATCGTTCAATTTGGGACGGGTGGCGGTGCATCGCAACGACTCCGGAAACTACCGGAGATACTTCCGGACTTCTGGGGATAACTTTATGTAAGTCGTCCGGAATCAATGGTTTACAGTTCCCAGGCTGTGATTTTAGCCGAGGCGACGACGGAACAATTGCAACTGAGTACAAGAAAGACGGTTGCTAATTATGTCCAAACATCTTCCTCTCTTTCCCCTCCATGTCTGGGGTACGCCACTCTCAGCAAATGGCCCAGCTTTCTGCACATCCCCGCCGCAAGACAGTGGGCACGGAGGACGGTCGCGAGATAGTGCCTCCCCAATTGCCTTTCTTCGACGCGCCCTCTCTATCGCGTCGCCCCCGAGCTCCGGGACCCATGAGCATTGATGTTCAGTTAGCAGATCGCGGCCAAACACTCCGTCCCCTTCCCAGGATTCCCATCCCGCCGACTCCCCGATCTGCTCCACCGGCTCCCCCCCACCACCTTTCGCCGAGTCCCTCAATGCGCCCCCTTCCCTGCCTGCCGGAATCAGGCGTCTCTTTTTCCGTGACCCCAGCTACTCCCATACCTCCTCCAACACCCATCGTCGGGTCAGCGACGCACTTGGCACCTCCACATCCTCGCCCAGGACCCCCGCGCTTCGCCTCCCTGTCCCTCAAAGTACAGACGTCTCCCGACGCAGTTAAATCCCGCGCGTCCGATTCATCTCCCCCCAGTCCATCCACACCGACATTACCAGAGCCGCCCTCGCCGCGGACAGCGCAGCGGAATCGCATGTCGAAACTTCGCCGTCACCTAGGTGAATCCGTGCAGATGCAATTAATTCTGGATCGGCCGGACATAGTCGATGTCTTGGCCGAGTTGCGGACTCCTGGGAAAGAAGATATCTATCCCAGAATCCCAGTGCCGCAGGTTCTGGATCTCGATGGCAGTGACAGCGACGCTTCCAGCGAAGGTGACGGTGATGATAATGGAGACTATTCTTGGAGGACTCTTGAACGAGTTTCATCCAATCGCCAATCTCAGAAATGGGTACGAGAGCGCGGCAAGCACCGATACACGGAGGATAATTTTTCCAATGTCCTTCGGGATCTTCGTCGGTTGTAGCCGTGGTGCTCTACTTGCATCGGCATGTTTACATGGTCTTTACGTTTCCACGCTCATTACTATTCATTCACTTGCAATTGCAGCACCTACAGAACGCCTAAGAGGCCAAATTGTATTCTCACTCGTATTTTATTATTTGTGTCTTGTATTATCATCCTTGTTTTGTTATCTGAGACACCGGCCTGGGTGGTCCCCGTTCTGAAGTGTTCTGAAGTCGAGCTGGTATGTCACTATCACTTAGACAATCTACAACCAGCACAATAACATTAATTGGTCTCTGCCGTCTAAATAATGCATGAATGTTATACTTCAGTATAGTGGGCCATTTTTGATGTAGCCCTGATTAATTGTGTCTCCGTTCCCGCTGTAGCGTTAAACCCAGTACCGTACAAAAAATTGCGTCCCTAGGCAAGATGTCTCCTAGTGATATGGCTACGGATTGTGATGGCGCGCGAAAGCCCCAATGGCGCAGCATCGCCGCGACTTGCTTGCTACTAAACACAGTGACAGTGAATCAGGTCGCAGTCGGCCGTACTCCGCGGCCGATGGACAGTCCAATGAGTCGCGCCAAGCATCGTAATACGCATGCGCAGTTTCCAGGTCTCAAAGGGAGTAGACGAGTTGAGCATAGTGTTTGCCCGGTGCTACAGTATCAGGATACGAGGAATGTCACATTATAGCGTCTGTGTGGAGAATCAGGCCCCCGGTCACTCCCCCACAGAAAATTTTTGAAGCAAAGGCCCAAGGGCCCTCGTGGAGGGATGAAGAAATCGAAGAAGGGCCCGGCGAAGCGGGCTACGGCGGCGCGAAACAAGCGAGGAGGGAAGCCAGGGGGCACAGGGAAAGCCACCTGTGGCGGTAACCAGGTAAATCAACGACTGGAAGCCCGAAATCCGGGCCCTTGTGCAGTGTCTGGAATTTTGAGGGAAATTTCTTTCTATTCAGATATAGTCTGCGGGGAAGACACTCAGTATGGGTGCTTTGCTGAGTGGTCAATGACATCATTACCCTCTTTGTTTTTGATTTTTCGTCACATGAGACCCAATACTGGTCGATGGTTCGAACCTGGCAACCTCCTTTCTTTTACTTCCTTCATAATTTTTTTTCTGTGTTGCGGTGGTTGGTGGTACATGTACAGTTTCAGCTCAGAATCTACTTGAATATAGGCTGGGCAGCCCTCTAGCATTCTGTCTAGACCCCTGGAAATTTATCTGATCCATACAGTTGCATTTGTTGTTTCTTTACTGAAACTGTCTTTGCCCTTGTCTGTCTTGTGTTGAGTGCTGCACAAAATAGTGGTAGCTATCTTTGACCCTTGTCTTCATTTTTGTACACTTCTGCAATGGATACTGGCTGGTCTCAAACTGGAAGATTATAGTAATTTCGATCCCTACAGAATCAAATTTTAGGAGTATTGTGCCTCCCATATGCCTGGGCTCATATTGGACCCTAATTATCAGTAGAACATGTTATATTCAAGTGGGAACTATCGGGTTGTATAGTCTTACCTGAGCTTAGTTGGAGGTGATTTGTGCATATCAGGCTCCAACGTACATAACTACATGTATGCCAAGGCTGATCTGGAGGTCTCGGGACCACAACACACTTTGCTTGGGTTTTCTGTCATAAATAGGTCAAAAAAACACACAGCTTAGTATCTGCACCAGGTTCAGATTGGTTGACATGCAAAGTGGAGTTTTCCAAAGTTCTGAATGTCCTCTACTAGTATTCAGAGAACCCGCAAGGTAATTTCAAAAAAAGCGAAATAACCACATTTAGTCCCAGAAATGGGCCGGAAAAATACTTACAAATGCATGAGGCTTTAAAAGCCAATGGTACACATGTACTGTAATATTTTCAGATTTATCGGAAAGAAGATACACAGGGCAGACATTATTCAAGAGCCCGAACATGGATTGATGAGTTAGTGCCTATCGAGACTAACTTTGATGCTGGGAAGATGTGTCGGCTATTAGTCCAAATTGAGACTAAATAGTCCAAATCGGGCACTAATTTATTCCGGACACCGCACGACGGCCGAAATCCGTAAAGTAAATCAACGCCAATTGGGATTTTCGGCAGACCGAGCTAGGGGTGAGTGACCGGGGGCCTGGAGAAACACTGTAGTCTCGTAAAACGAGAAGGCTCCGACCAAGGACCCCCCGTTAATGGGTGGGAAGGCCTGTTTTTTTTTTGGGCCCCAAGGTCAGGACCGGTTTCAAAATTTTTGTCAGGTGTGTAACAGGCCTATGAGCGAAAATTGGCCCGAAAATGTCAGGATTTTGCACCAGATCAATTTTTTCGCCCCCAGATGGGTCAGATTTCGAAAAAATTTCCGGCGCTGCCGCGGTTGTGTCAGGATTTTGACCAGGCTTTTGGGCCCCAGAGGCGTGATTTTGACCAGGCCTGGCGGCCAAAATCGCCCAAAAATGTCAGGATTCACATCAGGGGTTCCGACCCATTAACGGGGTCCTTCCGACCACCGTGCCACGAACCACGGCTCCGACTCCAGAACGCAAGGCGACCCGTCCCAACGATCGGGCGTACCGAGTATGAAAACTGAAGTAAGGGCCTCCAGACCCTACCCTATTACGAGGGGGGTCTCTTACTAAGTTAAAAGTTGAGTCTTGGTCTCGAGTCGGAGTCACGTCGGTTTCTTGCTTTTTGTTTGCGGTTGTCGTTGTCTCCTCTTCCAGACTCCTTCTTCTCCTCTTCACCCTGGTGGTCCCTTCAATCCAATCAAAGGTTTCTTCCATGAATTTTATCTACTTCTCGCTGCTCCTTCTCCCTCATATCGCTAAGAGTGCTCCTACTCCCAATGTTCCGTTTTATATTGGGCCCCTCAAACCTATATCTCCCGTGCAAAACGACACAATACTACCACCGACTGTCTCTCCCAATAGCGGGCAAACCGATCCTCCGACATCTGTAGGAGAGACCCCGTTCCTTCTCCCAGTGCCTCCCGTGGCCCCGTCTTCGTCGACACAGTCCAATAAAAACCTTCCGATGGTCATGGCATATTATCCAGACTGGGCGGGCGAGAATTTCCCGCCGGAGAAAGTCGACTTCGATCGTTTTGACTGGATAGATTTTGCCTTCGCGTTGCCAACGAAAGACTTCAATCTTACCTGGGATGATCCTGCCGTCGCCCCCAGACTTCTAGCCCGCCTGGTCAATTGTGCCCATGCTAAACAGAAGAAGACCAAACTCAGTATCGGAGGATGGACCGGAAGCCAGTCAGTTCAGTCGCTTCGCGAAATCTCCGAACACTAACAATGCTCAGACATTTCTCATCTGCTGTCCGCACCAATCAATCGCGAGCACTGTTTGTCCGAAACATTCTTTCTATGTATCGCAAATACAATTTAGACGGCATCGACATCGACTGGGAGTACCCAGGACGTCAAGGTGAAGGCAATAACGAAGTAAACAGCAACGACTCGGCGAATTTTTTGTCGTTCCTTCAGCTCCTACGCCAAGCGCTCCCCGACCCCGCCGTAATAACTGCCGCGACTCTAACTACGACGTTCTCTGGTCACGATGGGACACCAATGAAGAACGTTTCGGGGTTTGCAAGTGTATTGGACTGGATCTTGCTGATGAACTACGATGTCTGGGGTGGTCAGTTCCTTCCCATCTACATACCAATAGCTTGACTCACTGCGGCTCTAGCCTCTGCTAACCCTGGTCCCAACGCTCCACTGAGTGATGCCTGCAATAATTCCTCTCAACCAGACGCAAATGCTGTAGCCGGATACCATGCGTGGACTGCTGCTGGCTTCCCTGCAAATCAAATCGTCCTCGGCGTTCCGTCGTACGGATATCTATCAACTTCAACTGCCACAAGACTCCGAACCCGTCGAACTCCGTCCCAAAACGTGCGACTCACGAGTGATGGAGATCAAATCCAGTTCTGTGACCTTGTGGCGCAGGGTGCACTCGTTCGGAGCAATACGTCTGACAACTACGGTCCTGTGTTCAACGGTGGTGGTGGGTTCACAAAGGAGTGGGACAAGTGCTCCAGTACGCCGTATCTGCGGTCTCCTTCATCTGACCAAGTGGTTGCATACGACGACGTTCAGTCCATCGGTATGAAAGCCGCCTTTGCTAAAGAGGCCGGCATGCTTGGGGTGAACATGTTTGACGTGCATGGGGACACAGGTGGTTCCGACTTAACAGACGCAATTCGGAGAGGATTAGGCTTAATACATAATTAATCTGTGCTGGCACAATACTTTTCGTGGTTGTAATGATAGGGTAAAGTCCGCGTTGTAAGTTTCCCAGCATACTATTCGGCTAATGCGGTATATCTATGAGGCCTTCTGAGCATCCAGACAGCTATAGACTTCCACGCGTTCAGCAATTCAGGAAGTCGAGTTTCAGACCGGTTACTATACATGTAAGACAGTACCAGGAATGCTACGAAACGCTGCGTCAAGTTTCATCTGCTATAACTGTGGCCCGAAACCTTGCCAACCCGATACCTTTTCCCCAGGAACACTACTACTCGACTGAACCCAAAAATTGATTTGCGTATCCTGATGTGCACAATTGAAAAATCACGGTAGTTGTGTGTATTTAGGTTGTCCCGGGGTCTTTGAATCGCCTCATCGCACGATGTCTTGCCTCATCGTGCTTCACGATGGGTCGTGGATATCCTAGCTTGTCTGCGATTGCCGTAGATGGGTTGTGCAAGTCTGTCGAACTTTTTTAGCGCAAGAACTGATGTAACAGGAAGTAAAAAATAACCTGGGCCACGAACCGCTGCGAGTTCTGGAACATAACGCCTTATAAAGTCCCCTGATGGATCGGCCTGCGAAATGCTCAGATCCTGAAAAGTCCGGTGCGGGTCGCCCTCACCTTCAAGCTTTGGGTGTATGGGTTGAAGATTCTAAAATACGGGCAAGGATCAACGCCAGTCGAAGCACTCCACTGCCAGCCCCCGTTATTGGAAGCCAGATCACCGTCGATTAGGTTCTCCATGAAATACTTGACAGGCCCGGGATTCAGCCTGTGCGGAGCAGAGTCGGGGAATTACATTACCTTCTCGCCGACCCTCCAATCTACCATCAAATCTTTGACGAGAAACATGGCGCATATCATCCTCATGCGATTATGCATCCAGCCCATCTCGTTCAAGCAGCGCATCGCTGCATCTACGATGGGCACACCTGTGCTGCCCGATTTCCATTTTTGTATGTTTTCTTCTGCGGCTGCGAGGTCGGTTTGGGGTGAAGAGGTATCCGAGTACGCGCCCTCCAGCGACGGTCCCTCCCAGACAACGTCGGCGTACTTCTCCAGAAACGGCCGGCCCATGCTAACGCGAGGAAAGCCCGACAATACGCAGCAGTAGAAATCCCGCCACGCTAGCTCTTGCACCCAGCGGCCGACTCCGGTCGTCTTGCCGCCGTCTACTTTTGCGTTGGCGCTCAGCGGCTTATCCGGGTCGGGGGACATAGTAACACGGACACATGCTCGCGCTGAGAGCACTCCGGCAGCCAAATACGGACTGTTTTGGACAGATCATGTAGCTTCGTGTAGTGTGTGGTATAAAATGGACCAACCTGATGCGACTCGTAGTGTCTTTGTCGGCCCTGTCCCTTTCTGCGTCATATACGAGGATCCGGCTACGTTTCTCGGAGTTTTCTGCGCCTGATGAAAGCGGATTGACGGCACCCAGCTGACATGACCTAGCTTTAGTACGGAGAAAGCGTTGCAATATCTTCCGGTGCCAAAAAAGTTCAGAACGAGGGTACTCTGACGGGAGAAGACGCGTACATCATGTGCGACCGTCTCGCCGGCTGGCCAAACCTGTTCCATCTTCGCGCGGTCTGCGGGATCGAGTTCGAAGCCGGTGACGCTCTCGGGGACCAAAGAGTCGAAGAGCGGAGCAATTTTGATCGACTTACGCACAGATTCGGGATTGGGGTGCGGCTTAGGGCAATTTTCGAGGTAGTGTGGGATATTGGCGCTCAGTTTCGCGAGCCACACTTTCTGATAAGGCGTATATACCTGTTGAAAGTATATCAATAAAATTTACTCCAGTTGGCTGGGGAAAAGTCTCACTGAGTAACTTTTGTTGTCCTTGGTCAAGACAACGCCGGGTTCAACAACACCTACAGAGGGGGGTCAAGATACTTCTATGTTGGCGGTTTCACGACTGACATTTATCGTGGACAAATATCGTGGCGATATCTCTTGATTTAGCGGCTTCGAATATTTGGAGGTCTCGGCTAAAAGTTGGGAATCAGAATCGTCATGTTCCCCTACACTACGGAGATAACCGCAAGTTTACCGAAGCTCATCCACTTCATATTCAATATTCGCGTAGATGGCAGAGGCATTCAGTTTGTGGACAAAGGATATTACTTCTTGCGGGATGGCTCGGCGATCTGTCTGGGTGATGGTGTGCAGGGGAATGTGGAGCTTTGCGAGGTCTGCTCTGATCAAGGCAAGGTTACGAAGTGTAAAGTCAATGCGGCGAGGGGATCTATCGTGTGCAATGTAGTCCTGCGGACTGAATACAAACAGCACGACAAGGGGGATACCGTCCTTGTTCGCGTGGGTTGAAGCAAGGGACAATGCCCTGTTGTCTGAGACTGCGGAGAAACAACGTTCAGTGCTGACCCGAGGCAGCGAAGCAGAAGGTACTTCTTAGATCACCCATGCGCATCCAGAAGACAACTGAGTCACCCTTTTTAGGGCTACCTACACCATCTTTGAGTGCCATAAGTAGCTTTGGAAGAGGGGGGCTCGAATCGACGGCCGCGGCTGCATCAAAGGCAGCTATTTTCCTTGGACGAAAGACGGGAGCAGCATGGAGTCTTTTTGCAGGAGAAGAGGTAGCTGAGGACAATTTGCGCTTTGACATGGCTCTCAGCAACATGCGACTGGGTCGAATAAAGTTAAATAGTCACGCTCGGTTGTTACGTCATAGCCGATCAAGTCTATCCGCCATCTAGCCAAGAGGTGCTTGATCTCTGGATCTGCCAATTCGATTAAGTAAGCTTCCCACGACCCCCCCCCCCCCCCCAGAAAAAGGAAATTCCATCAGTTGGGATCAGTTCATCACATTCTGCTTTGAAAGCTTCCACCTGGTGAAAGCTCAGACTACTAAGTCTTTGTATATAGCATGTACCTATGGCTGACCTACGAAAAAATGATACTTTCTAGCATCCCGAACAATAAACACACAGGTGGCGCACGGTGCTCGGCGATCACCGAGTGATCATCAGCTTACCTAACCGAATTGGCAGATCCAGATCTCAAGCACCCCTTGCATCTAGCTCTCCTTCCTGCGCTAATCGTATCCGTTCCGCCTCCTCTTTCTCCTCCGCTTCAACAATCTCAATGTCCAGCGGGAACGTCAAAACCGCAGCCACCCCAGTCAATGCATTCAGTTCTAATTCATCTTCAGTTTCATCATATTGCCGAAAAAATGTAAAAAAAAACATACGTTGGCCTGACTCGTGCATGCTTGAGAATATAACGACCTCTCCGCCCTTTTGCTGCACCGCTTCGACGAGCCCAACGTATCTCTTTCGCGTCGCTGGATCACTCGCCCTGAAAGTAGTCAGAAATCTGTACGAATAAACTTGATCCGTGTCTCACCGGAAAAGGTCATCCGATATTAACAGGGTCCCTATCGCGCCTCGATTCGCAGCCAGAACGACATGGTCGGGCCCATACCACGCTCGCATCTCGTCCGTGCCAAGCATCTTGAAGAATCTACGAAGTGTCACGGTAAACACGGACCGAAAGAGATGTTGAGATAGTTACTTGTCTAAAACGATTCCTTCCCTAGCAAATTTCGTTTCTTTTAATTGGGAAACGATCTGGAACAGATGTGAGTCCAATGTGCCATCGAAAAAATGAGCAACACACCTCGGGGCTCTTCAAAACTTCCACCAAGCTGTGGACATGTGGACTGCTTATATGCACCTTGACCACCTTGTCCCTCAGTGCCTTTTGGAGAACCTTGTCACCGCGTCGGGATGCCTCTGCCACGATATAGTCATACACCGAATCCCTGACCCATCCGGGGCTCGCAATAACAATAGCCTTGAGTCCGACATTGGCATACGGCACATGGCGCAGAAACGCGTCGTAGAGAGTCCCGTAGAATTTGTTGAGCCCCTTCTCATGCTGCGTCGCGCCCGATGAGCTCGATTTACGTGGTATGGAAAGAGCTATCCTGTGCGTCACCAGCGTCATATGCTGCGACAGTAGGCAGAACGCGGCGGTGCCCTCTCCACAGACAAGCGCTGCGACCTCGGCGCCCTTTCCAGGGACGATGGCCTCCTCGACACGAGAGACGGCGACGCTGTCCCAACCTTCAAATTTCTCTATCCGTACATCGCGCTGAACCTCGATATCGAGGGTATGGAAGGCACCCAGGCGGACGTGCTGGTTTTCGACAATAACGGGACCGGTGATATGGAGTGCGGCGGTCGCTAGCTGCTGACCGGCGGAGGAAGAGGAAGGATCTGCGGCGTCATCTTGTGCTGCCGCAGGGGCGGTTGCGGCAGATTCGAATTCGACTCGAGAGACTTTGAGAGTCAGATTTAGCCTGACTCTCTGGGAATCAACAGAGCCAGTCGATGATACTTTCTGAACCCGGCTGTTTGGTGGCGGTCGGCGAGGTGATCTGACGAGTTGCTGTCCGACTCACCGAATGGCTGGGGCACGGATCGAGTCGCCTTCCTGTATTAGATTGTACAGATGCCACATATCCTCATCGTCCTCTGGACGGAGAGTAACATGGCCCTGGCAGGAATGAAGGCGAAGCCAGGAAGGGTAGACGAGCGGAACGTACGGTGCCGTGCTTGTCGATGTGTCTATTGACAAGCCTCATTTGAGTAATTCGAGATCGTTGTTTGCCGCCACCACAATGAACTACGAGTAAATAACCCGTTCACGTCCTGGACTCTGCTAAGCTCAGCTAGTAACCCGAAAATCGCTTCTCTGGCCGCGCGTATCGTCGAACCCAATCGCCGCACGCGCCATGAAGAGGACGACGAAGACGAAGACGCTCTTTTCGCCGAACTCGAGGAGGAAATCGAGAACGACAGCAACGCAGAGATGCGCGAGTACGGGCTACAGGTCCTCAAGCAACAGTGCGGACCCATTTTCTGCCGGATTCGCCAACGCAATAAACTAATGGAATTTCCAGGATGGAGCAATTAGGTGAAATGAGAGACAATCAGCACGGACATTATTCCGAGATCAAGGACGAGAAAGAGGTGGTGAGAGTGAGTGCGTGAGTCTATCTTTTGGTTGCTGCCCTCCTTAAGCTCAATGGTGGGTCGACACAGGCGAGAACCAAAATGCGTAGTCCATTTCTATCATACCAACTTTAAGCGGTGCGAGATAATGGACAAGCACCTTGCCGTTAGTCCGCCCCCACCCCTTCCCTCTTTAGTGTCCTCACTCAACCTTGACGTAGAAACTCGCACCGAAATATTTTAATACGCGTTTTTTCCGCGTGTTCGTGGAGAACGTCCCGTGGCTCGTTGAAAAGCTCGGGATCAAGGTCCTTCCATGCGTAATTTGCTTTGTAGATGGCATCTCGAAGGACAGGTTCGTTGTCATGCTTCAGAATAACAGGTAACCTGCTAACGTTTCCGTTACAGGCTGATTGGGTTCGAAGAACTCGGAAACAATGACGCGTTTGACACGGCCGTCTTGGAGCTGCGGTTAGCAGTCTCAGGTGGGCTACCTCCTCTGGTATATTCATGTCTGATATGCGGTCTCAGGCGTAATACAAAAACCCTCCGGGAACACGCTAGACACTGTGTATGCCAACAAGTCGTCTTCTCGAACCCTATACCGCGTAAAAGACAACGACGACGATGTGTTTGACTTGGATGAATGATACACTGTGCTATTATGTTTTTGCTCTGATCCATCTTCAGAATGAAATGCTTGCTGGGAATAGAGGCATGTCTTTTATTAAATGCGCCCTGACCTCCGACATAATCGGCAGGAACGCCTCGCACGAATGCACCCTTCATATACGCCCTAGATTTTTGGCTCCACTGTCTCTATTTCTTCAATGACTCCAAACATTTGAGCGTCTCGGATGGCATGACCCCCGGACTGGCAATGTATTTTTTTTTGCAAGTCCACATCTGGATGGATTCCAACGCTGCTAGGTAGCTGCCATGCACACCCAACTGCTCCGGGTGCCACTCCGGCTCACGTTCCAAAAGTTACTCACATCACCGCAAACATGCCACTACAACCCATCGCGCCCCGTTTTAGTAATCTTCAATGGGATCACTGGTACCTTCCTGTGAACAGAGAGACGCTGATTTCGCACCTCACAAGTCGTGCGTGACCTTTGCGCACAGACGCAAGAGGCACGCGGAACTAAAGTTCATGACATCAACCTCCAAAAGTTTTGACATGCTGTGCACACGAGGAGGAGGAGGGTCCGGATCACGGTCCGTGCACAGCTTCCTCCCTTTTGCGGCGAGCCGCGATTGCCACCAAAACCTCGCCGACAACGTTCCTCCCGGCGCCCGCAGACTTGGGGCTTTTCTGGCTCACCTCGTCGACTACCCAGATAAGCCTGTAATCCCTTATACATACAATGGATCATTAGCACTGTTACCAATGCCTAACTCAATGTATCAACTGGCCTCTCTTTGCGGGCTACATCAGCCCGTAGCACAAAGTATGAGTGAGAGAAAGATGGTGGATTCATTTCAAGTAAAAATCCTCGAAGCATGCATACAGTGTAAGTAGGTGGAAGGAGAGAGCAAACTGGAGACCTGCTGGAGACGTGCTGAAATTTCACGTACGTGATGGCATTTACATCACCATCAAAACATCAATCGCTTCGATGCGACGGCTCAAGGCATAGATATATTATTCTGAACACACGGAAGGGTGTAAAATGTAGTAGAATGGGAGGGTAGCCAAAATCCTGGAGGCATTGAATGAAAATCGAGGCCGTAAATTACAAGTTGACGATTCTGGCGGTCAAAAGGTGCCCATCAGCACAGCTTTCCATATTTGGGGGAGTTGTCAAGGAGGTCGAGGAGGTCTGTGTTCGATCGGACATTCCCGCGTGCCTCTTGCACAGACGTCATTATTTAGTTCTTGTACCAGCCTAACGTTTCGAATTATTTCCTATGTTTTGATTCATGAAAACGAAGGGTCTAGTTAAAAGCAATAAAGGATCGCGTGCGAAAGCTGTTCCGTAAGGTAAATATTATGTGAGACATCGGGGAGAGTGGTAGCTGATCAAGCGTCTATGTTCTGATAAACGAAACGTCTGGTTCAAAGGAACGACGTAGTCTAAAGGAGTGGTGCAGTTCAAGATCGAGATGATGTTGTACGAGCTTCAGGTGCATGACCATTTAACGTACTGGAATTGTGGTCAACGGGCCACTCGGCAGGTGAAAACATGAACACGTACCCCTTGCGTCCAAGTGCCCGATATGCTCGGAGTGTAAGGAGTGACACCAGGAGGATACCAACGGAAAACGCTGCTGCCGGTCAGCAACCAGGGAACGGGGAAAACCTGTGTACCATCCGGTTGATCCCATTCTAAGTATATCTGACCCGTGGAAGAGTCCCAGGAGTACTGGCGAATAGTGAGAAAGCTGCAGCGGCCACGAGAACGTATAACTGACATCATATCGTTGATAGTACCCCGCACTATTTGTACAGTCGACATTGAATAGATAACTAAGAAATTCATTGTTATTGAGCTGGTGGATATTTAAGGACTTACTTTTCTGCGTCGCCCGGGTAATTGACGTTGTCCACATTGTACAGATCTTGCGACGAGTCGTAGGTTTTGGTGCTTCCGTTTCGATACGTATCCCACTGATTGACTTCAGCGCACCAAGAATCTCGAGTGCCTGCTGCTGGGATACTGATGGCATTGTATTCGAAACCGGCGTTCGAACCAAGGAAAACATTGAATAATGCGCCTCCCTTGTTGCCTATGTTCGAGAATATTTGGTTATAGTACCCGGCGCTTTGGAGTCCCACATATCCGACCAAAGTGTCGGGGGAGAGTGTATGGTATTCAATGGCCATGTTCAACGTCCCAATGGCAGAGCTGAGAACGAATCAAATCTCACCCCTCCCAAGGAAAGAAAAAAGATACGAACCATGGAGTGGACGAGGGTGCAGGGTGTTCCCGCCGAACGCGGGTAGGATTAAACATCCGTTTCGGAGGTGACGGAGGAAGTCCTCGACGCATCCGGTCTGCGTTGGTTTCCCTGCCGGGGACGCTCTTCACTTGAGCGACCGCACATCCTAAGAGTCCGAGGAAGGCGAGCATACGCCGAATAGAAAGCGAATGCATGAAGGTCTGAGGGGTATGAATTACGCATGTCCTGCTTTTGAGGAGCAACAAAAATTAATCCAGGAGGGGGCGCCAGGGGCTGCCAAGGAGAAGATCTTAGCCAAGAGATGAAGCAAGGGTTCACATCGATCGAAGACTACAGGGGTTTGGTCCTGGCTAAATAAGCGGCCCAGCCGGCCTCCCTATATCGGCGCGCTTGAGCAGCAATGGCATCGACGAGAGTGGGATCTTTTCCGTAAATACCACGTCCAACGATGATAACGTCGCATCCACATTCCTCTACGACCTCTTGAGGAGTTCTGTACTGCTGACCCATCCCATCACCCTGCATGTCGAGTCCAACGCCGGGCGTTAAGATAAGAAAGTCTTCCTCCGCGGTCGCTTCGTTTGGGCCTGCACCGACACCATCCATGCGGCGTTGTGCGATAAACCCGATCACAAAGTCGCGATGGGCACGAGCCATCTGAACGGCGGCCTCTGTGTATGAACCAGATGCGAGTGAGCCTTTTGTGCTCATTTCTGCGAGAAGAAGAAGGCCCCGTCCCAAAGGTAGACCGATGGAGGAAAGGCCAGTTATGATAGATGGGCCCGGTACAGGATGCGCATTTGTAATATGGGACCAACTGGCAATTTTGTGGACTCCGCGAGAGTACTGAAGGGCGACCGTGTTGCCTGAAAAAAAAATTAACGATGGTAACCTGGTCCTTCTC
This sequence comes from Mycena galericulata, assembly GCA_029289565.1. Taxonomy (NCBI): domain Eukaryota; kingdom Fungi; phylum Basidiomycota; class Agaricomycetes; order Agaricales; family Mycenaceae; genus Mycena; species Mycena galericulata. The sequence goes on along the minus strand of JARKIA010000012.1, from coordinate 1,240,878 downwards.
AGACTAACCAATGTCAGCGAATTTACGATCCTCAAAAATGAGAAAGTCATGTTTTACGCTCAGAGCTTGAAGATCCGTTATGAGCGAAGGGGCAAAATCTTCGATGATGTCAATGTGGGTCTTGGGTTTCTATCAGACTAAAGGGGAGTCTGTGAAATAGAACAGTTGCCTTGATAAGACAAACGAACGGCCCAACAACGTCAATAATTGCGAGAAAATCGTGTGCGGAGGCAACGTCCACGCTGACAGCCAAATTTGATTTTTTCCTGTCTATGGTCTCGAGGAGGAGCTTAGCAGCTGGGTTTTTGTGGTGGAGAGCCCGCTCAGCATACGTTCGGAGATGGGGCGAAGCCATGATGGTTGCCTAATCGGGGTGCGATCAGAGATCAAATGCCTTTTGTTTTTCGCGAGAGAGACCAAGACGATCAAGAGCCTGAGCCTGCGCCAAAGCGCGCGAAACTCGACGATGTACTTGAATCCGAGCATATACTTCCTTCGAGTCACACCCTCCTCGGTATACCGTTTCCCGTCGCCACAGATGGTGCCATGAACTTCGTCGAGGCAGACGTTGGCATATCGGAGTATATTGGTCATGGCATTTCCAAGATAGAGGGAATCATCAAACAACGGTCCGCTACGTTCCCCATGTTGGGATTTGTTCTGATCGTTCAAGTAGCTTCACAGACTTTTTGGTTTACGAAATAGACCAGGACGGAAATGTTGTGCATCTGAAGTCCGTACAAAAGCCCGAGACACCAAAGGGTGAAGCAACCAGCGCTCAAGCCATAGTGGAAGGACCGGGAGCGGAAGCTGCGGAACAAATGGAACAAAATGACGAGAAGGAAAAATCCAAGTCCCCTTCTGATGAACCTTGGCCAGAACACTTTAACACTCGTCTTTCCGAATTTCTTTCTGAAGATGCGATTATGAAACTCAAAGAAATGTATCTCGAGGGACGCGAGCCACCAAGAGTCTCCGACAGTGGCTGGGGATCACGACCCTCGGCGGGATCTACTTCGTCTGCGCCTCCCTCAGCACCCGAGGTTGAGAAGCGCGGGAAGGATAGAGGTGGGCGGGGTGGAAGAGGTGGACGGGGTGGGAGAGGGGGGAGAGGGGGACGCCCTACTGGAAGAGAGGACCACAGAAAAGTTTTGTCCGACGTTGGTATCTTCTCGCTAACGTCTATCGCTTCTCACTTTTTTTGGGGGGCTAGCCAATCCAATCAAAAGCCACTCGGACAGGTCTGCACTTGGCCGTCCGTGAGTTATTCGGAGGCAAACTAGAGTCTGAGGCAGATGCTTCACATAGTGCACCCGCACCCGAGGAGGGCACACGCATCGCAATTAAATGGGGATCATCCGGTCAGGGTGCTCGAGGCGGACGAGGAGGCTCTGAAAGAGGTTCTCATTCTCACTGCCTTTCCACTTTCAGTTCTCATCTCTCATAGGTGCCCGTACTCCTCGCGGGACCTACCCACCCTACATTCATTTTACACTCCAGAAAACTAATCGCGACACTCAGGATGCTCTTTCACACCTATCCCGTGTTCTCCATGTCAGCGTGAAGGATTTATCAGTTGCAGGCACCAAGGACAAGCGGGGGATAACTGTGCAGCGCGTTTCTTTAAAGCGGAACAATAAAACCATCGAGGATGTCTGGAGACTCGCAAATACGCAAGTTGGCCGCCAGTCTCACAACAACGCCGTTGTCAATCAGCGTGGTGACAGAGGTGTCCGTATCGGAGACTTCAACTACCGTAAAGCTAGTTTGGAACTTGGGATGTTGAAAGGAAATGCGTTCATCATAACTCTTCGGTACCCATTGCCGAGATATTTATTGTTCACTCACTGACTACGTCTCTAGGAGTGTTCAAGTCGACTCCATGGAAACACTGAATAAAGCCCTGGAGGTCGTAAAACATAGAGGTTTTATTAACTACTATGGTAAGACCTTACCCTGTTGCATACGGATTTCCTGGTATAACCGCCCCAGGGATGCAACGATTTGGGACCGCTTCTGTACCGACCCATTCCATCGGTCTTGCCCTCTTAAAGTCAGAATGGCAAAAAGCTGTGTCGATGATTCTGCAAAAAAGACACGGGGAGCATCCGGACGTTGAAGCGGCCCGAGATGCCTGGCTTGTTGACGGCGATCTTGAGAGAGCCCTGGAACTGATGCCAAGACGTGTTGTGGCAGAACGTTGCATACTCGAAAGTTTTCAAAAGCAAAAGGGTGACACCCGCAATGCGATGGGGGCGCTCTCAACGGCAAGACTTTTGAACCGCGTCGATTCTTGAACTCACATCCGGGTTGATAGATCCCCAAGAATCTGCGACTGATGTATGTTCATGCGTATCAGTCTTATGTTTGGAACGCTATCGTTTCGGAGCGCATTCGAACCTATGGACCAGAGCGGCCGATTGCTGGTGACCTGGTTTTCGACACCACACCAGAGGAGGAGGATGTAACCATGCACGACGTTCAAGAAGGGGATGTGCCCGCGGTCGAAGACGACAAGGACGGAGAGGGTGCAGGTACGTTGTGTTCAATCGGCACCGGTCGATTCATGCAGACGTGCCGTATCAGAGGACCCATCTTCCTCGCGTTCTCAGAAGAGATCGAGACGACCGTGGACAGCTCCTCGTATTAAGACCTTGACCGAGGATGATTTGGACAAGTACACCATATTCGACGTTATCATGCCGCTCCCGGGAACCGATGTAGCCTATCCGGGAGGCGCGCTCGGTGAGAAATATCGAGAGTATCTTCGCATGGATGGTCTGGATCCGGATAACTTCGTCCGGAAACAAAAGTATGGTACACTTATTTGAATTCCTACACTCTTCTTACGTGTTTCTAGGGAGTACACTTTGAATGGATCGTACCGCGCGATGCTTCACCTCCCGAAAGAGCTTTCCTGGACCGTGATGCGCTACACTGATCCAGACGTAGCCCTTGCCCAAGCCGATGAAGACAAGTTGCTTGGATACGATCCACCAGTAGTGTCTAAAGACGGGCGATTCATGGCGCTACAAATTAGACTCTCTCTGGGCACAGCCGCATATGCCACGATGGCTCTCCGTGAGATTACCAAGACGGAGACCAGTTCGCATTTCCAAAGCGGTTTGACGAACGCAGCCGAAGATCAGAAGTTTCGCGGTACTGAGGCTGCAGGACCAACCGATGATGATTCGCAGGGTCCTCCAGGTGGGCGAGGAAAAGAAGAAGAAGTAGTTCAGGATATTGTAGGATAGCTATGTACCCGTTGTGTGAGAAGTTTGCTGCACTCCGGGGCACGAACGGACAGTTGTACCCGCTTTGCCGTGACTGCAGCAATATCATGTAAAAGGAGAAACATCCCAGGCTCTTGCATTGAACACGTAGTCACCGATCCAACGCCGGCCTGTTAAATAAATCGCGTTCCCTATTTCTTCTGTGTCTTCGTTCATGGCTAGAGTGGAAACAATCGTGTTCTTATCCTTGGTCCTCGACCTCTTCGCATTTACTATCCCACTACCGCTATTTCCCCGTCTTATAGAATGGTACACCGTGGTGAGTACCCCTCGCAGACCTTCTAGACCACTGTTGATCGTCTGTGAAGCGGGAGTCCTCTGACCCAACAGGTTTCCTTTCCCGCACATTGCAGTTCGTTTCCTCCATTCGCGGGTTCTTCTACAAGCCATCTATCCATTCGAGAAAATGGGACATAGTTCTCTTGGGTACCCTCTTTCCCGGCCAACCTGGCAAACACAGGCTCACACAAACTTCCAGGCGGACTCATGGGTTCTGTGTTCTCGTCCGTCTTGTCTTCCAACTCAGTTAGGCGCATCTCTGAATAAAGCAACTTCAGGACTCTTCAATTCTTGGTCTCACCAAGAATCGGGTCATTGTCTGACAAGTATGGCCGCAAACGAATCCTCCTCATAACCATGATTGGCAACATATTATCAGCCGTTCTGTGCGTTCCCTGAATTCTATGATTCGAATGGGTTCAGTGAACTCGTCAACAGTTGGATACAGTCCACGACGTTTGCTTCCTACATGCTATCCCGCGTCGTCGGCGGTCTCAGCGAAGGAAATGTGCAATTAGCGATGTGCGTCCTCTCAACCCGTATAGCTTGGAATTAATGAACTGGTTTCCTCCTCAGCGCCATCCTGTCCGATGTAACAACCCCGGCTAACAGGTCCAAAGCACTTGCCCATGTCGGCATTGCCTTCGCCATTTGTTTCTGCATCGGGCCCCCAATTGGAGCATATTTTGCCTCGCGACCCCTCCCTGCCTCCATGAACACGTTCGGTCTAGACCTCAACGTATACGTGGTTCCTGCCGCCATTACCTTGGTCCTGCTTGTTCTAGAAACGCTGTTCTTGGTCGTCGCCCTCCCCGAAACCCGAGGAAAGCGCATGCAACCGCTCAGCGAGAAAACACAAGCCACCAACGGTGCATCACCATCCAAGCCTGCGCGGAAGGCCAGTGTCGAGGAGAGGATCAGGATTTTGAAAAGCTTGCGCGGTCTCCATTTCTTATTTCTGGGCATATTCTCCGGCGTAGAGTTTACGCTAACGTTCCTCACTTTCGACTGTGGGTCCAATATTATGTTAATCGCAATTTGCTCATTTTTTCTTTCAGTATTCGACTGGAACAATAGACAGAATGGGTCGTTGATTGGGTCCATCGGGATCATCAGCGCGCTCCTTCAGGGCGGATACGTCCGCCGGGCCACGTCGAAGACGGGCGAGGGCGTCATGGCACGGCGCGGTGTGTCGAGCTGCGCTGCTGGCCTCGTCCTCCTCGCCCTGCTCCCACGATTCATCTCCACCCAGCCTACGCTCGCGCTGAGGCTACTACAGTCTGCGGCCGTCTGTATGGCGTTTACATCCGCCACCGTCGTCAACTCCCTGACCGCCTTTGCGTCGTTGCAGTGCGACGAAGGTGGGGTTGACCCAATCACCGGTAAGCCGACGAAAGAGCATTCCGAACTCGCGAAAGGCAAAGCCCTCGGACAGTTCAGATCTTCTGGACAACTGGGGCGTGCTATCGGTCCTCTTCTTGGTGCGCTTCCCCCAGCCTGTCTGTGGGTTCCCTACTGACCAACTTGCAGCTTGCGCATCATACTGGACTTTTGGCCCATCTCTGACATATACCATTTCCGCGATCGCCATGGTCGCATTATCTGTACGTATGAAGACAATAGCAGCAACGAAATCCTCGTAAACAAAAGAATGATTGGGATAAATATTTTATTGTGCTACTGATCTGATCGTCTCTTGTGTCTTTAAATTAAAGTCTATGTAGTAGCGTATTCAGAACACGATGGCAGGAGGGCCAGGAGAAAAGGCCCCTGTAATAATCGCGCTGTACGGGTAATTTTTCGCCCCACTTTGGTCGTATCGTAAGCGTTCGTGAATGTAAGCGGGGTATTATCAGTCGTGACATGAGCGCGGGGCGGGGTATCAGTGAGTAAGAGCAGAGCGTTGTCAGGCTACACTGCGTCACCGTCGTTGGCTGTGCGCGTGCGCGTGCGGTGCGCTATGTCCTGCGCCTTTTGGAGACGACCTGAGAGTCGTTACACCCTCGGATAGAAGCTCCACAGGCGACGCTTCGGCATACACCTCGTCGCGTTCATAGTCATCATACCGCTGCTTTTCACGCGGCAATGGTGGGCGGGACATTAAGGGGACGCTCGGAGCAAGAGACTGTCCCCGGGTGAACGGCACGCCCAGTTCGATGTCTTGCGGCTGTGCGAACATGGCGGGGAGGAAGAACAGGACGCCGTTACTGTAACGCTGTTGTCGCCGTCGCACCGGGGTGCGGGGCGTTTCGAGCCTTTCCGCCACGCCCGCGATGGTCGTGAATCGATTGCGCACGCGTCGGACCACATCGAATAAGGAGCTCGGGTCGGTTTGCTGGAACTGATCGTTCGACACATCAGAGCACGTTGGCGACGACGGGCGGACGTCGAAAGGGAGATGGAGGACCGAGAGGTCATCGAACCCTTGCTCGCTGCCGTCCGGCGACGGTAACTGGGTGGATGTGCCCGAGTTCGGAAGGGATGGCTCTCCAACGTGTATTTGCCATCGGCCTGTCCTTTGAGAACGTCGTGGGAAGAGGACATCGTATCCGCCGATCCTCCGTAGGTTACGCCGCCGCTGCTTGTTGGGCCAGATCTTTGCTGTGCCGATTAGGAGGACCGCCAATGCGACCCACATGAGCCCCTTGCCCCATACTCCCAGGAACCATATAAAAGCGGCATCGTCCGAATGCCAGCTGCTGCCGTAGTGATGGGTGAAGAAGGAATGGGGCGCTTCTCCGGGTTCTGCGTTCTTGCCATAGAGAGACTTTGGGAGAATGCGGACATTCCCACCCGGGACGCGCTGAGACGAGAATATGCCGTACTGGACCGAGAGAAACATGGGCCCTGTGGAGAACATGACTGTGGGGTAGTTGAGAATCCAAGAATGGTCGAAGGTAGCGAGATTGTGGATCGTCTGGGCGAGGAACGGATGGTGTTTTTGGGCGAACATCAGATCGTTGGAGACGCCAACCGGGATGGTTTTCGGCAGGATTACGGGGTATACCAAAAGAGGGTCAAGCGGACGCAAACATCCGATATCGAGGTCTAGATAGATACCACCGTAGTGGTAGAGTACGAAATAACGTATGGCATCAGCGCGCAGGATGGCGTAGCTGTAATCGTCAAAGGTGTTGAGGAACCACGGATAGTGGCGGGCGATGAACTCGCGGGAGCTCTCGTCCGTCCACAGCATATATTCGCTGGACGAGGGATGAGATGCCGGAAGGGGGCCAAGGAGGGTTCTTACTAGTCGGGCATCATATCTCGACATTCCTGCGAATAGCCCTTCCACCTGTCTGGAAGCGTACCGGTCTTCCAGGTCTGGTGGAGAATGCGTGGTATGCGCTCAACCTGGCCATGGTCTGAGGCGTTCCAGCGGGTTGACGAGTCGCTGACAGGGACCTCAATCTCTGTGAGATAGGCGCTAGGGTCGATGGCGAGGTAGTAGGTGACGGAGGTGAGGACGATTACGGTGCCAAAAAGGAAGAGGCCGAGAAAGGTGAGGATGGCGTAGAGGGCTGCTCTGCGTCGACGCATCTCGACGGACGAGAGAAAGCAAAGTAAAGAAAGTGGGAGAAGTGTGATGAGCCTTCTTGTGCCAGTGATCACATCAATACCTTCGATACCGTACGACGGGTTCCTATACACGACATAATTCTCCTTTACTGTGCCGGGCCCCTCCGTCGGACCGTACAGCCCACTCCGCAGCATAGTCTAAACAGTGCCTCTCCCGCAGTCCACTCGTGCGGAATTCCGCAGTAGCCACAATCAACGTCTGACACCAAAAACTGCTTCCCGATGTCGCGCCAATTCCTCCAGATCTTGCTGGATTGATGGCTCGTCCCAGGCATCCCCGACTTGTTTCAACGCGTCTAGTGCAGTCGACCAAGCTTCGTATGGCCACTCCCGTCCACAGCGTGTCCCGGGCGCATAGGGCTTGCTGAGAAAAACCTCTAGCCGCGGATACGTCCTCTTGACTGGTATCCTCCGGTCCAGGTACTCAAGACACTCAGCCGCGGTCCAATCTGTGTACGGCTTATCGCCGGTCTTCCACCTTGGCGCGTGTCGAGATGCACTGACGCCGCCATCCGATGAGTCCGGGTGCCAGTCTTCTAATGCAGTCCCACCGACACGGCCCACTAGCGCGACCAACAACCGAGTAAAGTGGTCGATAACTTGGACGTGCAGCAAGTCCATGGCTTGCTCAGGCGTTAGCTTCTGCACCTCTTCGTCGACGTCCATGCTATCATCTTGCTCAAGACTCTCGAACCCAGTGTAGTCCGCCTGGTATGGAGCAAACGTGTCCATGTCTCCTCCGAGCAAAAATCTCGCAAGCTCGCGACCACTGCGGGGCGAGATTGACCTTATCCCTATGTGACGTCAAGTCGCGCACAACCGCGGGTAAGCGAGTGAGGGCTTGCCTTGACTCTCACTCTCAATGCAAAGGTTTCGGTCTGCACTACACAAGACCGTGCGGAACCTATTTTGAAAATGAATGCAGCAATCGAGAATTAGCTCGTCGTTGCCCCTCTCCCCAAAGGGCTGCATATTAAAATCAAATGAATGTAGTATGCATACCATCCGCACAATAGATACACTCACCTCCCCTGGCTGTCGAATTCTCCAGTTCCCGGACGGCCTGCACGTCTCTGAATTGGTTTGACCCCTCACCGACTTGCGCTCTTTGACTTTTGTTAGCAACCATTCTGAGGCGCGTCGCGCGAACCACCCCAGGCGATCGCTTTTCTTCTGCCTGCAATAAACACCATTAATCGGTATGTCGTATAAGGCCGGGCGACTTACCCATCGAGTTCATTGAGCACGGCGCCCGGAATGATAACGAGAATAGGCAACGCGGCGCGTTCGACGTCGCGTGTAAATTGCTGCAATAAGTTGAGGTGTTGAAGCCTAAGATGGCGCGTCAAAGGCTATTTTCTTGCGGGACAAAGACAGACATGCAATATGTTGGTGTCGACCACGATGCACGTCGTGCTCTCGTCCACAGGGGCCTGCAGAGACGAAGAAGCATTTCAGCGCGGTGATTCTCCGTATTCGGGCGACAAAGGCCACCTGCATCTCGACATCCTGAACTAGTTGATCGATTCGCTGGAGAGTACTGTTGTTCAAATGCGCAACGGTAAGACTGGAATCCGAAGGGGTCCTGTGAAATGAATCTGGAACCCGGTCATGAGCGGAATGTAGGAGGCTATATAGCATTACTTGTATATGCTGGCGCAAGGATGGGACCATTGCTAGCGTCGTAGACGCGAAAGTTAGTAGTCATTCAGAGATCGGCAGTCGAAACTCGAAAGGAAAGAAATTGGAACCCAAAATTGATCGGGGTGCTGCAAATACGCATTGCGTCGCGGTAACCAGTCAAGTAAATGGAGTTCGCCTCTCTCTGACTCTGAAAATATTCCAAGAGCAACACAACTCCCACCACGATTCAATCCTGAATACATCGATTGTTGAAATCATTAATACACTAGTCTACAATCGAGAGTGACTCCCGAAGCTGCGTCGCATCCTTACACGCTTCACCTTGATCCCGGCATCGTGCCCAAGGATAATGCAACAACCACCCAACGGTCAAACACACAGCATCTCTCTCCGAACATGCCATGCATATTTAAGTTAAACCTGTAGCGAGCGCTGTTGAAGCGGCAAGTAGAGGTAAATCAGGCGTAGGTCTGACGGGCCCATTGAGCAGCATTGACGAGGTTCACGAGGGAGGCTGGAAAAAGTCAGTACGCATCCCTACGATATGGAAATATGGAGACTAACCCTCAGTTTCCTTCCACCCACGGGTCTTGAGACCGCAGTCCTAGAATATGTTTAGTAAACTGATACGCTTGGTTGACACGAGAAACTTACAGGGTTGACAAAGAGGAGAGAGTCGGGGAGGATGTCGAGCATGGCCTTAAGGCGGTCCTTGATCTCCTGCTCACCAGGGACACGGGGAGAGTGGATGTCGTAGACACCAGGACCGATCTGGTTAGAGTAGCCGTACTGCTTGAAGGTCGTCAGCAGCTTCATGTCGGCTTTTGACGCCTCGATGGAGATGACATCGGCATCGAGACGCTGGATGGAGGGGAAGATGTCGTCGAAGTCGGAGTAGCAGAAGTGAGAGTGGGTCTGGAGTTGGTCGGTGACACCAGCAGTGGAGAGCTTAAACGAATCCACGGCCCACTTGAGGTAGGCATCCCAGTCCGAGCGGCGGAGAGGCAACTATGGCATAATTAATATCGGTTCCTGGAATGTAGAAAGGCCAAACTTACACCTTCACGGATTGCGGGCTCGTCAACCTGGATGGCATTGATACCAGCCTTCTCGAGGTCAACAACCTCGTCACGGAGGGCGAGGGCGAGCTGCTTGGACTGCAGTTCGCGGCTGACGTCAGCACGGGGGAAGGACCAGTTGAGAATGGTGACGGGGCCAGTCAACATTCCCTTCATGGGCTTCTTCGTGACGCTCTGGGCGTAGCTGCTCCAGCGTACGGTCATCGGTCCCGGACGGCTAACATCAGAGACGATGATCGGGGGGCGGACGTAACTGAGAAAAAGCGATGATAAGCACGAGAATGTGGAGGGTAGGCAAAAGAGACGAACCGAGAACCGTAGCTCTGAACCCATGCGTTCTGGGTGAAGACGAAGCCGGTGAGCTGCTCGCCGAAATACTGAACCATGTCGTTGCGCTCGGGTTCGCCGTGGACGAGAAGGTCGAGGCCGATCTTCTCCTGGAAACGAACGACACTCTCAATTTCCTTCTTGATGAACTCGTCGTACTCTTCAGCAGTAATCTCGCCCTTGCCGAGCTTGGCACGAGCCTGACGGATCTCCTTGGTTTGCTGCAGGATACAAGTGAGATCGTAGTCGACATATAGACAGCATATCTTACAGGGAAAGAGCCGATGGTGGTCGTGGGGAACTTGGGCAGGTTGAGGTGCTTGGCCTGAACCTCCTTGCGAACGGCAAAGGGACTCTTGCGTTCAAGCTGGTCGGGGGTGATGGCGGCAACCCGCTTGCGGACGGTGTCATCCGAGGTGCTTTCGAATTCACGACGTTTCGCGATGGAAACCTTGTTCTCCTCGAGGGCGGAAGTGATGGCAGCGTCCTGGGAGCCAGAGAGGGCGGCAGCGATGGTCGAAACCTCGGCGGCCTTCTCCAAGGCGAAAGAGAACCAGTCCTTTTGCTCAGCGGTGAGCTTCTTCTCCGAGGCGAGGGTGACAGGGGTGTGCAGGAGGGACGAGGAGGTGGCGATGATGACGCGGTCAGCTCCGAGGGCGTCAACTGCCTTCTGGCCAAGCTTGATGGCAGCAGCAAAGTCCGTCTTCCATATGTTACGTCCGGAAACGACACCGAGGGAAAGGACGATCGTGGTAGGCTTAATCGCGGCGAGGACATCGTCGAGCTGTCCCGGAGCACGGTCAAGATCGATGTGGAGACCAGCGACAGGGAGCTTGGCGATAAAGTTGACGTTGGAGTCAAGACGGGAGAAGTACGTGGTCAGCATGATCTTGGGGGCGATTGGGGACAGCGTTTCATAGGCAGTGGTATACTGTTTCTCGAGGGCGGCGGCACTGTCGAGGACGAGAACAGGCTCGTCAATCTGGACCCATTCAGCACCGGCGGACTTGAGATCAGCGAGGAGCGTCTTGTAGACGGGAAGGAGCTTCGGAAGGAGAGAGATGGGTTGAAAACCAGCAGGAGCGCCCTTGGCCGCCTTGCTGAGGACAAGGAAGGAGACAGGGCCCAAGATAACGGGGCGGGTGGCGACACCAACCGCCTTGGCCTCCTGGAACTCCTCGACGGCCTTGTTGAAGTTCAACTTGAACTCAGTCTCGTCGGAGACCTCCGGCACGACGAAATGGTAGTTCGAGTCGAACCTGGACGTACGTTAATGGACTGTGTATAGCGACCTGTAGAGCGCCACTTACCATTTCTTCATCTCAGAGGCAGGGACGTCGACACCGTCGGCTTGACGGCCACGCCCCATCGCGAAGTAGACATCGATGGGAGACAGACCGTGACCGATGTAACGCTTGGGGATGACGTTGAAGGCAGCAGAGTGGTCGAGGACATGGTCGTACAACGAAAACTCGCCACTAAACATCGCAGACACACATCGGTGAAAATCGGATTAGATCGATGGATTTGAAGCATACCTGGGGATAAAGTCGACACCGCGGGCCTTGATGCTGGTCCAGCTCGTCTTCTTGACATCGGCGGCGACCTTGGTAAGGTCCTCGGCGGAGATCTTGCCCGCCCAGTAGGCTTCAACTGCCTTTTTGACTTCACGGTTTGCACCTAGAAAGAGTTGAATGATGTGCAAGACATGGTCAACGGAGACAACAGACCGATTCTAGGAAAACCGAGGACACTGGAAGCGACCATTTTGGAGAATGGAAAAAGGGAAGGAAAGACGATGGTACGAGACTTTGGGATGTTTTTGCGAAAAATGATGCCTTTATACGGGCACGTGCCGACGGTGTTTGGCGTGGATCGCGTAGTGGGCCTGACTCAAATCTGATGGCATAGATCCACTATGGTGATCCTGAATGAGCCACACTGCGAGAGCATTTGGGAATTGGAATCGGCGGCATCAAATGGCGGCGGCACAGGCGGCGGCACTGGCGGCGGAACTTTCCGGTAATGATCAAATCATATCTATCTGTACGCCGAGCCTCCGGCAGCGTAAGTGCCGGTAAAGAAAAGGGGCCCACGCCTCGCGATCGGCCGCCCCCGCGTCGCCCGCTGGCGCGGAAGCAGGAGGTACGCGCAGATGCGTACGGGCGCGCGACGCAATGCGCAGATCCGATGCGCACCGTGCGAGTTCCAAGCCGCTCGACAACCCAGGTTTATCTTGCGCACCGCCTGCCGCCCTCGCCCTCCTCGCCTTTATCCCGCGCTGCGCCCACCTCGCACACTGCCTGCTGCCATCGCCCTCGTCGCCTGCTTGCCGTCCCTGTTCGCCATTGCCGTCGCTACGCCGCTCACCACCCTGCTCCCTACTCGCGCACCACGCCCCTTGAATCGCGCACAACCACCTCGCTGCCGTTCATGCGCCGCCCGAGCCACCGCCACTCGCCACCGCCGTGCCCAACGTCGCTCGGTAGTGTTGCCAAGAGGTGGAGGGAGGAGCAAGACGTGTCTGCCCCAGTGTCACATGTACGTGATTGAAGGTGACACGTGCATCAATTGTGCCGCCGCTGCCGCCGCCGCTCGATCTGGTGTGATGCCGCCGATTCTATATCTCAAACTCTCTCCACACTGCAAAGTCCATTTGTTGTCCCGTACAAAACACAATATATCTAAATGTCCGACACGAGGAAGAAATAGGAAATGGGAAAGTCTAATTAGCCATGGCCTTGATACGCCTAACGGCTTTCTTAAAAATGCTCCGAGACGGCAGTTTGGTCTTGTCCGGCCCATCAAGTTTGGAGATCTGTGTGGGCTTAACGAGGACCTTCGGCGAGGGAAATGTCGCAGACTCGTCGATGTTCTGATCCGCGGGCAGGTCGGGCACCTCGACGATGGGCTCAGTGGGACGAGCAGCGGGCGTGATTGGGCCTCCCGAGTCAGATGATGCGTCGCTTGTACTGACCGAGGAAGAGTCGCCAGGGAACGGTACCTCGAATGCAGGCGCTACCAGCCAGGGCGAGTCGAACTGAGGCGTGCTGTACAAGTAAACCTCTTCGGAGTCGACAGAAGAAACATCGGAGGCTCTGGCGTTGGGATCGTCGCAAAGGGTTGCTTCTTCACGGTCTGAATCGGAACTATACTCGCTCTCCGGCGTTGGGGCTGCGTAATAGTGGGCAATGGCACGCTGGCTGGACGAAGCGTGGGCAAGCTCTACGTCGGATAAAAAGAACGTATCAAGCTTGAGAACTGCCTCGCGGAGCTGAGAGATGGAAGGTCGGGCGGCGGGATGCAGCTTGAAACACCGCTTGAGAATCGCATTCGCGCCTTTTGAGATGGGCAAAGCCTTGAACAGGAAGTCGTTGTCGATCAAGTAAGTTCGGAAGCACTCGTCTTCAGGTTCGGCCGTCTTCCATGGATTGCGCCCACAAATCATGTTCGTCAGGATAACCCCAAGAGCCCATATATCAGCGTGACTAGCAGCGTAGGTGCCCTTCGCATGGTCTCCACCGATTACTTCTGCAAAAGAGTTGATCTCAGTGGCTGACAGTAATGGGACAGGGAAGTTACTAACCAGGACTCATGTAGTAAGGACTGCCGAGACCAAAATCGCCGGTGATACCGCTCTGGGTGGAGAGTCCGAAATCAGCTAGCTGGATGTGGCTTCCCGAACCGTCGCAGAGAATGTTCTCGGGTTTGAGATCGCGATGGTACACGCGTCGACGATGACAAAATTCGACAGCGTCGAGGAGCTGAACAAACGCCTGCCGGACCATGGCAGTATTCCGGTGGAAAAGGTGCTTTTGAGTGATTGCGGAAAACAGGTCTCCTCCAGGGCAGAAGTCAAGGACGACGAAGATGTGTTTTCCATCGGAGAAGTGTCGGTGCACAGTCAAGATGTTAGGGTGACCGCAGACCTAGGCGAGGACGTTACATGTCGTAGAATATATCCCAAACGGAATGACGAACCATCTTATGCAGCTTGAGTTCGCGAGCTTGGAAGATGGCTTCTCTAGTCCCAACGGGGTATTTCTTGACACATTTGACGGCGTAGTAGACGGGAGAAGTGGAATCCGATTCAGAAAGAGATAGCGCTTGATAGACTATTCCATATGCCCCGGTGCCAAGACGCGAGATCAGTTTCAAGCGCCCGCCATCGACAATCTCGCCAACAAGGTCTGGTAGAAGCTCTGCGATGGGAACGTGGGACATGGTGAAGAGGAGACAGTGAATGGGGCGAGTAGTTGAAGTAGAATGTCGTGGAGAGATCAACTCTTCGAGGGCGAAGTAAGGTAGAACAGTAGGCTGTTGTTGGATGAAGGAAAAGCAAACAATAAAAGAGGTTCTCTCTGAGGGTGAAGTAAGGTAGAAGAGGAGGTTGTGGTGGGAGAAAGGAAAAGAGCGAGGAAGAAAGGAGGTTCACTTTGGACCTATTTATACAGTCTCAAAGTCAGCCACTGTCACCTCGGCGATCGCGCGGGTAGACCACACCAATAAAAATACGCGTCGAGCACCGCGTCGGACGCGCAAAGGCGCGTTCGTCGCCGTCGGGGACACATCGGTGAATCTGTGACCGTGCCCCTTTACCGGGCGGCCCGAGCATGAAACTAGAACCGGCGTCTCTGGAATCGCTCTTCCTTCCACCGACCATGTCCGATAACCCATCCTTTGTGTTGAAAGGTGCCTTTTATCGACACGGAATCCTCATTCTGACTCGTGCCTAGCCATCGAGGACGTCGTCTATGAACAACGACCGATTCCGGAAATCTCAGCCGATCAGGTCCTTGTGCAAGTAAAGAAGACAGGTAATTCGCCACGGAGGTGTTTTAGAATTGAGATCCAAGCCTCAACTTGTGCCCCAAAACCGACCCCAGCCTGTTCCCGACATTCTTATCAAAAACAAAGTTGCGGCACTGAGTTGAGGCGATTAGGGTCGAAATTCTAATAATCCGAACCCTTTTGTATGCGTTTTCTCACCTAGTCTCCAGGAATATGCGGCTCGGATGTCCACTACTGGTTGCATGGACGCATTGCAGGTAAGTTGTTTCTTGGAGAGGTGAGCTGCTGAAAACTCGAACGGACAGACTTCGTTGTCAAAAATCCTATGGTACCGTTCCATATTCTCTGTAGAGCATCATGTATTCAAAAACGGTAGGTCCTTGGCCACGAATCGGCCGGCATCGTCTCCAAAGGTGTGATGTATTTGATGATACTGTATTTTTGGGTCTAATGAAAGTCCAGTGGGCCCCAATGTTAAACACCTCAAAGTCGGGGACCGGGTTGCTGTAGAGCCGGGAGCTACGTGTCGTAAGTTTCGCACCTACTCCTCACCCTCGTCCCTTCACAATAGCAGGCGCGTGTGATGCCTGCAAGTCTGGTCGCTATAATGTCGGTGCATTCTTATCTGTCCCGGTTTATACTAAACATGCTTTAGCTTTGCCCTGATATTATTTTCGCGGCTACTCCCCCGTACGATGGAACTTTGGGCAGGTTCTACGGCGTTCCCGCCGACCTCGCCTACCCTCTTCCGCAGGGAGTTTCCCTCGAGGATGGCGCCATGGTCGGCTTCAACTCGAGAACTTTGTACGTCCAGCCTGATTTTTTTTTACAGATTGAGCCACTTGCCGTTGGAATTCACTCTGTTTCTAATCTCGGAAACTTTCGTGCTAATCAGGTATCTATGTCTTCATATTATCATTATTTGGCTCACGCGCGAACGCCAACCAGTCCATTGCGATCTTCGGATGTGGTCCCGTGGGTCTGTTGTGTATGGCTGTCGCTAAAGCCCTCGGAGCCTCTCGCATCATAGCCGTGGATATCGTTCCAGCTCGTCTCGAATTCGCGAAAGAATACGCAGCCACAGATACATATGTGCCTATTTCGCCAAACGAGGGAGAGAGCAAGATCGACTTCAGCAAACGAAATGCCGATGCGATGAAGCAGCAGCTTCGGATCGAGGACCGCGGCTCGAAGGCCATCGACTTGGTCATCGATGCCAGCGGGGCGGAAGTGTCCATTCAAACAGCGTTCCACATTGTCAAGTCTGGAGGCACTTTTGTACAGGTGCACATCTTCTCACTACGAATGGCAGAAGTGTCAAACCTCTTTGAATGCAGGTGGGCATGGGAAACCCCAACGTGACGGTCAACCTCGGCATGCTCATGGTGAAAGAGGGACGTTCATTTATTCGTTGGATGCTTCGCTCAGCTAATACCTATATCAAGCTGGTTTACAAAGGCTCATTCCGTTATGGGGTTCGTGTTTTGACACTATATTTCGTGTGGTCTTCTAAACTTCTCCAGCCCGGAGACTATCCTCTGGCCATCGCGCTTGTCGCACAAGGCAAGATCAATCTCAAGCCGCTCGTCACCCATCGGTTCGTCATTACATTTTCTTCCATGCATCAAAATACTTACTTACCGAAAATAACCAGGTTCAAATTCGAGGACGCGATTGATGCATTCAACGCGACGCGTGCTGGGAAGAGCGAGGATGGAAAGGGTGTGATCAAGGTCATAATCTCTGGTCCGGATGTGTCTGTCGACGAGGACTAGCAGTCTTCGGATACATGAGCAGTCCGTAAGATTAAATGTATCGTGTAAAATATGTACAACTTGTTCTGGAGAGGTCATTTCCGATTCAAGGAATCATCCTCAAACGGGATCGCGACTTTGCCCTCAGCTCATGCTCATTTGGCGGACGCGTCTGCCGAAAAAATGTCTCAAGTTCTGCCGTGGCGTAGCCTCCAAAAGCGCCGATCCTGCAAAAATACGCAACATTGCCCTGGTCGCGCATATTGGTGGGTGCTGGTGTTTCCAAGTTCACCGATTGTCCTTGAGCGCGCTCAGATTCTGGGAAAACGACGTTAACAGAGTCTATCTTGCATGCGTCCTCGTACCTCTCAACGCCCGGCTCCGTCGACACGGGTAGCACGACGATGGACTTCCTTCCGGCCGAGCGCGAGCGCGGAATCACCATCCAGTCGGCGAGCATCCCCGTGAGGTGGAAAGATTGGCTCTTCAACCTCGTCGACACCCCGGGTCATGCCGACTTTGGCATGGAGGTCGAGAGCGCCAGCCGCGTCGTCGACGGCGCCGTCGTTCTCATCGACTCGGTCGAAGGCGTCGAGTCTCAAACCAAGGGCGTCTGGAAGCAACTAGACAGGTGCGTCCACTAGGTGAGAAATGCCAGCCACATACCGTCCAAAGGCTGAATTGTGGACTAGGTATGGTGTGCCCACCCGACTGATGTTTCTCAATAAACTCGACCGCCCCGGCGCGTCGTTCCGCACTTCCCTCGCGTCGTTGCTGTCCCACCGCCTCCACCCTCACCCCATGGCGCTGACACTTCCCATTGCGTCCTTCGATCCCCAAGACTACATGCGTGCTGAGCCCGGCATCCACGGTCTTGTCGATCTCGTCAACTGGGAAGTATGGAAGTGGGATACCGAAGGCACCTCAAGTCGCCATCCCTTGCCCGTGGACCCGGTGGACATGGCCAACCTCGACTTTATCCCGGGAGCACACCCCATTATCCCTCATCTGGCTCCTGCACGGATCCAACTGTTTGATAACTTGTCCATGTTCTCCGAGGAGCTCATGGAGGCGCTCCTGAGCCTCCCGCAGGGCCCCAAGTCGTACCTCGCGTTCGATAATGCAGTGCTGATGCGCCACCTTCGATCGGCGACCCTGCGCAACGATGTACTGCCCGTTCTGTGTGGTTCTGCAATGAAGCACATCGGTACGGACCTGGTGATGGACTACGTCGGCGCGCTCCTCGCCAGTCCCTTGGATATAGAACATGACCCTAAACTGGATAACGCCCCACTGCGGCTCTTGGCCTGGAAGGTTACTTGGGATAAGCGCCTCGGGTGGATGACCTTCGTCCGGGTATACTCAGGTAATCAATTAATGGACCCTCCCGCGCATCATGTTTATAGCCATGACTTAGGCAAAGTTAATCGGAAAACAACTCTCCTCAATAGCACGCGCGGCCAGCGGGAACGGATCTCCAAGCTTCTTCTCCTCTACGCCTCGCAGACAGAGGAGGTCGACGAGCTCTCCTTCGGCGCAGTCGGCGTCCTCCTCGGACTTAAGGCTACGCGCACAGGGGATACTCTCGAGGCCGCGGGCGCACCCGCCACGTCCCGCTCCTCGCTGCGTGACATCGTTCCGCCGCCCGCCGTCATTGCTGTCTCCGTCATCCCCAACTCACATGCGGACTTGCAGCCCGTGCAAGACGCGCTGGAATCACTCTCTCGCACAGATCCCTCCGTGCGCATCGACGCGCAGGAGGGACAGCTCCTCGCGCACGGTCTCGGCGCGCTACACCTCGAGATCGTGGAGGGCCGCCTGCGCGACGAATGGGGCGCAAATTTCGAATTTGGAAAAAGACGCGTGAGCTACCGCGAGGGGCTGGGACCTGGTGCCCCGGCAGTTGATTCGCAGGTATGGAAGACGGATGTGGCCAGCGCTGCGACGGCGGTGTCGATCCAGCTTGAACTGCGGGCGCTGCGCCCGGACGAAGCGGGGGACCCCAACTGGGACGGGAACGTCGTGGTCGACGACGCCGGACAGCCCTTCGATTCCCCCAACGCGTTCGCGGGGACCCCCAGGACGCTTGTCGCACAGGGCCTCGTGAGTGCGCTGTCCAATTCGCCGAATACATCCCTCGCGATGTCGCACGTACACATCTGCGTGCAGAGAATCGATCTTCCGAGCTCCGTACCCTCGAACGTGCTCACGGGTGCGGCGGCGGTCATCTTGCGTAACCACCTGCGCGACGCTGGCATGGGGCCAGTGCTGGAGCCGTTTGTCGCGCTGCGTGTGACGGTGGGCGAGGACGCTCTCGGGAAGGCGGTAAAAGACCTGACGGAGCATGGCGCGGAGGTGCTTGATCTAGGGACGGGCGCGCTGGTGGGTGCTGATGGAACGGAGGAGGTCGGCGGGTTCCCAGAAGAGGGTAACTATATCCCGCCCGCGTGGCTCTCGCCGTCTGGAGACGCTACCCGTGCGGACGGAGCCGACGCGCCACGTCTAAAACGTACCATCAACGCCGTCGCGCCGCTCAGTCAGATGCTTGACTACTCAAGTCGTTTGCGAGCGCTCTCAGGCGGGCACGGGGTCTTCGAAATGGCGAATGCGGGCTTTAGACAGGTGTCGCCCGCCCGTAAGCAGGAAATCCTCAAGGAGATCGGACGGGCGTAATCATTTAAATATCAATACAATTAATTCAATGTATCCACAACAAAAGGTGCCTATCTCATAGTTCCCTCACCTCGTCCGCATCACCGAAATACACTGCACCATCCATCTCGTCGTCGTCGTCCGCAGCCCCCGCAGGGAGGTGGTTGGCTCCGTTCATCGCCTGGCTGAATGCTATCATCCCCCCGTTATCTGAGTCTGGCTCCTCCTCATCGTCTTGGTCTTGAAACAACGGAACCGGGGGTAGTGTGCTCTGCCTTGGGAAGGGCGCCACGCTCCCCTCGCGATCGTCATCGTCGGGTAAAAAGAGCGGGGTCCGCGCCCTGAGACTACTGGCGGCGGAAGGTGCTGTCGCCATCGCCGGGGTGGTGCTTTGTCCTCTGGGTGCAAAGAACGCAACGGACCGTGCGCGGGAAGCGGAGGGAGTCCGAGAAGCAGAGCGCAGCGGTGGATACGGCTCTACGACGATGCAGAGACAATGCGAATAGATGCTGAAGTCTTGGTATTTCAGCTGCAGTACCGGCTTTGGTTTCTCTTCCTCAATTTCGAGGTCGATATCAATGGGGGTGGCCGCATCACCAGCACCTGAGTCGCGCTGAGGTTGTGTTAACCTGAATTCATCTACCTCGTCTTTCACCTGTATGGATTCGTCACTATTCTGGGTGGCGTTTATGAGTTACAGCTTGTGTGCTCAGATCACTGTTACCTGCGGTTGGTCTTCCATCTCAACGTCGAAATCGTGATTTTGCTGGTAACCCCCACCAACGACCTTCTTGGTTCGCTGCGATCTGCGGGGATTCGCAGCTTCGTCCCTGCCAGTGGGCGCGTCAACGACTTCCTCCTCCGCGCTAGATATCGCATCGTCGCTTTCATCACCCTCCCGCGCCTTTCCCTTTCCTTTTGTCTTGCGCCGTTTGTTCGAAGATATGGGCGTTGTGGGTTTGCGCCCCTTCCGCTTTGATCCCTGAGGTTTCGGAGGCGGTGGTGGCGGCATATTTGGCCTTTGCTGCGGCGGCGCGGCAGAAAAATGTCTCGTCTGAAATACGATGGGTGCACTACCATGTCTAAGGTCCGGACACACATACTTTGATGAGCACAGAGTGCGGTTCTGTCTTGCGAATGAAGTAGCAGAACTGGTACGAATCTCACGCTAGTGTTTGAATCGGCGCACACGAGGACTTCGGAAGAAGCTGACCTCCTCTGTGAGTGTCGACGGTTGCCTTCTTACCGGCGGCAACGCCAGCAGAGCCGCTGTGCACATCGGCCTCTGCTTTCAGCTTGGGTAGTATTCTGTTAATGCGCGAACGGCGCGGTTACGAAGAGCACAAGCGCCAGAAAGGGAGAGCCCACTTTGGCTGCAGATCGGCGAGGACGTGCTGTAGTACATTATCCGTCATCCAGTCTACATGCTGGTTATCGAGGTACACCTGAGAGAGGCTGAGTAGACTCGGGGCGCCGAAGTGGAAAAGGGACGGGACAAACGGACATATAGAGGCAGGACATTCTTTTGTGAAATGCGGAGATAGTAGGCATTGCGAGCGCGAAAGGGCATCTTGTAAACCAGGCTTAATGCCGCGCGTCTAATCCTTGGCCAAGTCAAGTTGCAAGAGTAACCGGCGGTACCGCGACGCGCGCGGTGTGGTGGTTTGTTGACAATCTGATGCGAATGGGGCGGTCTGAATCCTCCAGTTCATCGAAAGCAGTTTATAATTTATTTTTATTCTTGGCACATGCATAATTCAACTGGTTACAAAAGACTTGTAAGCTTATCTCAATTTGAGCTCTCTTGAACTTGAATACCTTGAATAGCGGGCGCCAATCGCTCTGGAATCGATTACATAATCACGTCGGAATTGCCAAAGTGTTGTTCCATGAAAATTAAGATAGATTTGTGCAGCGTTCTAGTACAAATGATGCGAATCATAAAAACAACCGATGCTGAAAGTCCGGAAGCCGACTGAGGTGACCGCCATCCTAGCCTTGCGCGCACATTTAAAGCAAACCTTACGGGCGCTTACCCTCTACTCTGGCGTTGATTCCACCGACGCCAAAGCCATCTTTTTAAGACGCGGCGTGCCGTCCGCCTCACCACTTACTGCACTATCCGTATCGTCAACCTTACGTTTTGTCCCGACGAGCTGCTGCTTAGACTCTGGGGACGGGGACAGCGATGATCGTACTGCGTCGGAACCGGATTCATGCTTTAAACCCGAATGCGGCGGCGTACCCAGCCGCCTCGCCCCTGCCACCTCCGGTGTATTCGAATGGCTCCGCAGACTCGCTAGTTCACTCCGCAGTCGCAGCGCGAGACCGCTCGCCGCCTCGGTATGGCACGTCGCATGGTAGACCTAAAAAGGAAAGGAAGAAGTCAGTAAGAGTACGGGAATTGCAAAGGAGATACACGGAACGTACACGATCGTCTTTGATGACAGCGTTCCTCCAAACCCAATCCTCGTCGTCCTCGAGAAACTCAGACTTAAACAGCTCCTTACATATCGGACACGATACGGGCTTGGCCTCCTCGCCGGGAGGGACGACGACATGTTGTGCTCGCAGGTCTGCATCACGCTTGGCTACCTCGGCGGCGGCTGCAGCTTTAGCATTCATCGGTCGGGCCCCGTCCGCTCGCCCCTTGCCTTTGACGTCAACCATTACGTCGTGAACCCAGTCCTACAATAATTAACTCTCAATTAGCATATGGACAAGAAAAACAGATAACGGTAAAACAACAGATAAGGGTAAAACGCACCTCTACGCCAACGAACCAGCTGCGGCTATGCCCGCGCCCAGTGTTCTGGTTCGCTTTACGGTTCTGCTTGAAATGCATGTCGAGATGGTCCTCCATGCGCTTCTTCCCGAACGCAGTGTCGGGGAATCGGATCCCGCACTGTTTGCACTGCGCCGCGAGGCGGTCGTACAAAAACTCCACAATCTCCGGCCGTTTTCTGATATACGTGCTCAGTTGCCAAGACCCACCGGCACCAAAACGTCCGCACCTTGAAATGTCCGCGCTTGTCAGCTTAACATTGTGTCTGAGAATCGCGTCCCTATAAGTACGTGACGACTCCCGCTCGAGATCAGGCGGCTCAGGGTTAGACATTGACGAGTCTTCGCCATTGGTTGCACCGGCACCCAGCGGCGTCCCATTCTCTGACAGGCCCGCCTTCTTAAGGATACCCGCCTCCTTAAGCGTTGATAACAGATTCAGAATGCTGTTCGGCGCAGCGGAACCAGAACCAGAACCGGACGCCGACGGAAGCACAGAGGGTGGAGTTTCTGTTTTCACGTTATCGTACGTAGGGAATGGATACATAGGAGGAGCTGCGGGAGGGAAGGAGGCTTGTACCGGATACGATGACTGGGACGGCCATGGCGTCGGTGCAGCAGCTACAGGCGCTGGAGGAGGTGGAGCCGGAGCTGGAGGCGGGACAGCCGCGCGCACAAGACTCCGTAACTGGGTAAGGATTTGTTGTAGTTCTTCTTGCGATACGCCGGCTTCAACGAGTTTCCGTAACTAGGATTGTCGTCAGTGTCATGTTTCCACGTACAGCGAAAATGTGTGTCATACCTGATGCAATACGCTGATGTGGGTTTGAGATGTGCTGTCATATGGGTTGGCTTGTACTGCGCGCTCCTTCTGATTGAGGGTAAATTCTAGTTCTGTCAGTACCTGAGTTTTTGTTATTTGCCCAGAACCAGAATAGAAGTTATTAGTCTGATGGGAGCGATCAGCGGCTGGGAACGGAGAGAAGGGAACCCGGGCTACGTTGTTTGAGGATGCGCCGCCGTCGCCCCAGACACCACGTTCGATCGCACGCTGGGCAGCAACACCAAAGAGGTCGTTGCCAGACGGGCCACCAGTGCGCCATGTGATGAGCATCTCCTCCATCTTGCTGCGTGTGTTCTCGTCGACTTGGTGGTAGGTCTCGAGGAACAGCGGGACGACAAAGGCGGAAAAGTGACGTGCGTACGGGTCGTAGACGTTCTTGGAGATGGCATCGAGCAGATAGAAGGCGGGGAGCTTCATCCACTGGGGCACCTGAGGCGGGAATATTGGCACTTGTGCAGAAGCAGCGCTAGGACCAGCACTCACCCGCCGGATGTGGGATTCTATACATTGTGCGACGATATCAGCGAATCTGGAGAACTCTTGTGCGATCATGGAGAGGTTCTGGATGATGGGTCTTGAGTTGACCTTGAGTTCCGCGAGCTGGTTCGAGTAGTCCCTGCGGAAGGTGGCTGGATCAGGGTGATACACAGGTACAGGAGGGGGAGGGGGTGGTGGCGGCTGTTGGTGCTGATAGTACGTAGGATAGGGTGCAAAGGCTGGTTGCTGGTGGGGGAACGGCGGAGAGCCATAGTGCTGTTGAGAGTACATGTTGAAGGATCTCACAGAACGAGCTGCTTGTATCTTTTTCAACACAGGACGTACACTACAAGACGGTGGAAGGGAAGAAACAGCTGGCACCAACTCAGACCAAACAAACAACAATTGAATCCCGATTCAACCTTCCCGCGTTCGAGTCATCGTATGTATAGCTTGTAGAAAATTCGAGAGCAAAGGGGGCGAGCCGTGTATGATATCGTTGTCTGCCTATTGCAGCCCTTGAGATTTCCAGGAAAATCTGTATCGTATTTTCATTGGTCGATACCACGCAAGAGCACGTGACTCTCTTTCCATCAATTCCCTTTTTTTTCAAAGCCCCGATCCACCTTCACCTCCACGGTCAGTGCGGTCTCCCTGTGCCCCGAATCCACGTCCCCTCGCTGGCGGATGCCCTGGGCTCTTGAATGATACCCATATTGGCCTTGTAGCCAGAGCAGCGGGCTGGATGCAAGCCACGTTTCCGGATGTACTTATAATATTTCTTTCCTGCAGATGCGCGACGTTCTCAAGACTGAAGAGCTGGATATCCCGGAGGGCATCGAGGTCAGCGTCAAGTCGCGCCTGATCACCGTCAAAGGTCCCCGCGGCACCCTCTCCAAGAACGTCCGCCATGTCAACATGGACATCCGCCTGCTCAAGGGCAAGACCAACAAAGTCACCCTCGCAGTCTGGCAGGGTGGCCGCAAGCACGTCGCCTGCCTCCGCACCATCAAGAGCCTCATAAGCAACATGATCACTGGCGTAACAAAGGTCCGTTTCACGCCCCAGCGTCTTGCGCGCAGATCTTGATTAGGCGAGCAGGGCTTCCAATATAAAATGCGGGCCGTCTATGCCCACTTCCCCATCAACTGCATTATCCAGGAGGAGGGGCGCCAGGTCGAGATCCGTAATTTCTTGGGTGAAAAGGTGCGTTGCTTGTTTTTATGTAAGGCGCGGTTCGCGTCTGAACAGCCCCTCAGACTGTAAGACACGTCAGCATGCTGAGCGGTGTCACCGTCGCCGAGTCAACGGCACAAAAAGACGAGCTGATCCTGGAGGGGAACGACATTGACATGGTATCCCAGTCTGGTGCGTTTTTTTTACAGCATGAGCCCTGCTTGCTGACTGACGATGATTCGCGCAGCTGCCTCGATCCAGGGCGTCTGCCTCGTCCGGAACAAGGATATCCGGAAGTTCCTGGACGGAATCTACGTGTCCGGCAAGGGCACCATCGTCCAAGACCAGTGATCGTGTAGAACCCATGTCGCATGTTTTATATGATTATGGTCCTTCGCATGAACAGACTGCACGCATTGAAGGCATTGACAATGAGTGGAGCGAGCGAGTAAATCGACGACTCGATACGCGCAAGTATTATTCAAGAACGAATGTCTATCACAAAATCCTTAAGGAATGAAGGGAATCTTCGTCCCTACCCTTTTTCTATATTGTACATATTGGTCCCCAAAAAACTTGATCAACGCGCCCTCCTCCGCTACAGACGATTTAAAAGTCCACTCAGAAGCTGGAATGGGAAAACGCGCACCTCTTGTCCTCCTATAGAAAAATCGCCACATGACCAGCGCGTAGAGTACGAACGAGACGGGGTTCTGGAGTACCAGCTGCGTGCCGAGCGCCCAGTAAAAGAACCCTGCATACGACGGGTGGCGAAACCAGGCGTAGACCCCGTCCGTGACGAGCACATGCGAGTCGCGCTTGCGGAACGCGACTGCATGCGAGAAATTCGTCGCCGCTTGGATCATTGCGCCGGAACGCAGCGCTTGACCGAGCACGACCACAACAACGCCTACATAGGCACATTAATGCGTCATCGTCGTCCTGCAGCACTACACGCACCGAAGAGCGAAACAAATGGGTACGCCTTTAGTGTGGGCTTGAAGTACAGCGTGAGCAGGTACTCCGCGACGGCGGTCCCATGCGCGATGTGGTACGTCACACCGTTCTCCAGAAGGAACGCTGTTCACCTGGGTAAGAGGTTTTGGAAAGCAAATATACGGGATGCACACACAGTCGACGCTGCATTTCTCGAAATTCCAGCCGGCGGTGACGGCAAACTCACCCCAGTGGAAAGCGGCCCACGCGGCCGCAAAGAAGCCGAGCTGCGCAGTCGCCCACCAGACGCCGGTGAAGCCGTTCACGACAAAGGTGAGGGCGCCTAGCGCGAAAACGCCGCCAAGAAGAAAGGCGATTAGGGAGACGAAGAGCGGGGTGTTGGGGATACGGCCAGTGTAGTTCGGTGGGGGCGGGGGCTGGAGGGGGTGACGCGGGAAGGGCTCCTCGCTGTTGGGAATGGGGGTCGACATTATGGCGGCGGTATCGGCATGTAGACCGCTTTTGTCAAAGAGACAATTGAAAATATATGTTTGTCATTATTGTGATCGACTCAGAGCGCGTTCTTGTCCGAAATAAACATCGTAAATTAATGTAAGATAACTACATATATGTACTTTACACAACACTTTTTTCATTGGCCGCTGGCACGACCATGCGTTCGTCCAAAGCCATCTCCGCTTCCTCCTCATCGGACACCCTGTTCGTCCTCTCGGCGAGCTTCTCTGCATCCGCACCTGTCGACCCGTTCTGACGCGTTTCCGTGTCCGACTCGGAGCCACCATAAGCTGCAGGATGCTCCATCGCCAGCGCGGCGCGGAGCCGGTCCTTCACCTTCTCGATACGCTTCGTGTGGTTCCCGCCGACCGCGATGAACACCGCCGCGCCGATACCACACAGGAAGCTCGCGGGAATGAGGATACCCGTGCTCCAAGCGGGGCGCTGAAACCTGCGGAAAGTGTTAGTCGTCGAGAAAAGCGCAGGGGGGGGTTGTATAAGTACCGATCCAGGCTCCACATGGTTGAACACAATATGATCTGTGCAACATGTCAGGGTTCTTCCCTCAGAGAATCTCCCGTCACTTACCTGAAAGAATGAATTGCCATCGTTCAGCAAGCAAATCAGTAGCGCGGTACTAAGGGTCGGGGTCACTTCAGAGTCATGATACGCCGTCAATGTCCTCACTTGATGGGAAAAGCCTATCAATCCCACTTATTGAACAAGCAGCATGATATAAGGAAAGGAGAGCCTACGCGGTGCGTCTCCGTGCCATGGGCCCGGTACCAGGTCTGATGCCGTTGAAACTTGATTTGTTCTGAGAAATTGAACAGAACATCAACTCAAGGATAGGAGGCCAATAATTAACACGTACGCCGGTGGAGATATTTCTGTTCCTTCTCGGTCAGGACGTGGACATAATTTGGATCGTACGCAGGATCAGGGAGATCATCTACGTCGAATAACTGAGGAAGGCCGGCCTTGGCACGGAGCATCCGTGTCCGCCGCTTGTAGTACCAAATCCAAAATATCCCTGTACGACGTCAGTTATTGCCAATATTGACCATGTGGCACTCACGGTATGTATCCAGTACGCGAGACGGGATCAGTCCGACCCCCGTCACTGTAAAGAGACCTGCGAGAGCTTAACATCACTCCAAATTATCAACGAAGCACCAACCATTTTCCACCTGGGAGCTGACTTCAACCCAGAAACCTTGCGTATTGGCGTTGTGAAAATTTATGAATTTGGCCAAAAAGAACACGATCGCGGCACCCCAGAAAACTGGAAAGTTTAGATGGGCAAACAGTTTTGAGCTCAACCACGAACCGACGCAGAAGCCGTAGATTCCCACAAGAATCTATAATGCAACTTAGCTATTGGAAGCCGGGACATGATAATGGTATTTACCCCCAGCGCTGAGGCAGATGTTCAGTTGGTTTATTTAGGAGGGGTCGGGGAGTACGTACGGGTTTTGAGGAAGGTCCAGACGCCTTTCATCGTGCGTCTGAATTTGGAAGGATTGTTGAGGACGTCTTCAACATGCCGATCTAACGAGTCTTCGTATTCCTTTCCGGGTCGATCCTCTGGGTCGGCCAAGTCCACGGTCGAGGGCGAGGATAGGGTCACTACCGGTTTCCGGGAATACCAGGACAGTGGGGGACTTTGGAGAGTTAGCACTTTAGCCATTGAGCTAGTGAATTGAACGGACAACAGAATGGCATTTGCAGCGTTGGTGAGGGTCGACACGGTCCCCACTTGCGGGTCTATCACGTCCAAGTGCTCCACGATGTCATCATGATGGTCCAAATCGTCTCCGGTCTGGCTATCTTCATGGCGCGAATCGGGAAGACTCAGAGCACTCCCAATGAGGCCAGGCTCGCCGTCCGAGCGCGCACGAACCAGGATGTCGGCCTGGACGCCGGAATGGTGCGAGAGAGGCGTGGACCGCCCCGCAGAAACTGGGGACGCAGGACGGAAAACGGAGGATGCCCGACCCCGGGAGCCGGTTAAATGGCTATGTATCCGGCTGCTGCGAAGAGTGTTTGGCAGAGGCGGGGGGTGAGGGAGATCAGGAGACTGTTCTGGGGCAAATATGGCGGCCAGCGGGCGTGGTTCGCCCGAGAATGTGCTCCGCCTTACGCGCACAGACGGCATGGGAGGAAACAGGCAAGGAGCGTATTGCTCAGTGTCTGTATTTAAGTCCCTTGCTCATGAGCGATCGCTTGACGTAAGCAATTTAAGCGAAAGGAATTTCTGGGTGTCCCCGTGGAAGCCCTGCACTGAATATGATTATTCGTATAATGATATATGTATGGGTATAGATCCTATAATACTAGTGCTACAATTTCCTCGAATCCCCGCTCGTCGTCGTTGACCCACTGTTACTTGGGGTCATTTTGATAGGCCGCTGAAAGAGGGTAAACACCCGGTTCCGGCTCGGGGGTCGCGAGCCTTCGTCCTCAGGCTCAGTAGTCAACACCGCCCCAGGTACCACCGGCGAGGCGTCCGGCCGCTTCCGCCGGCGCCAGCGAGGGTGCGAATGTGATTTGTCCGACTCTGCACCATCGTCTTCCTGCGTGAGCCCCTTTCTTCGAGACAATTTTGGAGGTGAGGGCAACGCGTTGATGTCCTGTGCAGTGCTCTTGTTTGCAATCCACTTCGTCTTGGAGATGAGTTCGCGCGCCACAGGCAAGACGGGGACAAGGGGTTGCTGGAATGCCATCTTCAGCCATCCTTTCCAACTCATATCCGAGGGAATGAACTGGTCGACCAGCTCTTCGAACTTCAAAGTCTTTATAGCAGAAGACTCAAGAAACAAATGTAAGCACTCACACTCCACGTCTGATTCCGGTACTCCAGATCGCGTGTTCGAATATGTGCGTCACGGCAGACAAACGACTCTTCCTTCATAATGCTGAGCAGCAGGTTCAGACTAGTTGGGGTCAGAATCGACTGTGCCCCAAGCATATGCGAGATCATACCTGGAAATCCGGACCAAGACGAAACTCTTTTGCGAAGATCGAGTTTTCATCTCGGCAGCATCCCCCGTCTTTTTCGCCAACTGAGCAATTTTATTAGATGAATCAGACCGGGCCTTCTTCCGCGGCTGTTCCACGGATGGAGTCGCCGGCAGGGAGGCTTGACGAAGACCATCGGACGACCGCGTCCGATGCAGATGTGGGGCAGAAGGAGGTGCGAGTGATTGCGATGCAGAGCGGAGATCAGTAAATGAACGCGAGGCACTGAGCTTTACGGGAGCAAGAGTCGGCGCCGACAACGAAGCCTGCTTGGCTTCTGTTCGGGGAGAGTCGAGCGAAGCACGAGACATCGGATTTCCCTCTGCAATGTTCTCCATGCTGAAGTAAGTGTCGTCCTCTGTCAACCGTTTCCGGTTTCTCCGGGCAGGCCACACGTATTCCATGATGCGTCGCCCGACCTTGGCGTCAACTTGAAGACGCATCGGGTGGAAATTCAACTCAAATGATTCGTAGATCGTGATGCCGCCCACGGGCGCCAGAACCGACCAGTTCGCCAGAACAAACAAGCCTTTCTGAAAAAAAATCAAAGGGCAGTCGAGAATCATAATCCATTTGCTCGCACCTTCAAAAGAGCGTGATTCGCGGGTTCATCGTATTTGGATAGGATCTCCGCCCAACGGGCATCTCGCGATCCATCGAAAGCCTGGAGATTCCCGACCGTCAGATTGTTTACGGTCGAACTGTCTTGGCGGCTCAGCCAAAAGAAATCGATGTTTTGGACAACCAGTTTGGCCAACATCTCTCGCTGATCATCGAGCATCCTCCACGAGATCTCGGAAGACGAAGTGTGAAGCAAGAGAGCGGACTTGGGCTCCGATTGGTTTTCTCGCTGGTCCTGAGCCAGTTTGATACAGTCGAAGAGACCGCTCAGTTCTTCGGATAGAAGCTGGAAGTAAAATGGTGTCAAATGTAGATGTAATGAAGATATATAAACTTTACCATCTTGTGGGCCTTGAGTTTGAGCATTTCCAGCTTCGCCGTCTCGACAGTCAGATGAGATATGTCCGCCATGAGCTCCGTCTCGATAGCATCACGCAAACTAGTTTGGAGGTCAGTAACAACGTTGGCAACTGATGCCAGGTCATTGAAGTCGTAAGTAAATAAGAGGGTCTCCAGTTTGTTCACGCGTGTCTTGTGAGCAGCGTCAGAAAACAAAAGAAGCTTCGCAACAATGTTGGAAATAATTTGAAAATGTTGGTCGTTTGCTGTGACCGTAAATTGCGGTATATTCACTTGTATGAGATCCTGAAGGCGGCATTAGAATGCCGTGACCACACTTGAAGGAATGAAACAAACAGTTTGGTCGTGCAGATGGTTGTGGTTGCCCAATCCGGCTTTTTCAGGCATAGAGCGAACCACGGAGGTAACATTATTTCGCAGCCGCAGACGGTTAAACTTATCATAGTGAAACGTCGCATCTGTCTGGGGAACCAGGCGTTCGAAATCGTTGCTTTCGCATCGAAAGTCGATGAGAACTTCTAGGGGAACACAACCATCTCCAGAATAATCCGCAGAGGCAGGCGAGAATGTCTGTAGTCCAGAGAGCGTAGCAAAGGTCCTAGAATTTCATTAGTGACCACTCGATCGAACGCTAAATGGCTGTAACCTCGACATGACTTTTCCGCTGATTGGGTCGTCGACGTTAGAGTTATCCATGATTGCGTACGACTGAAGCTTGGCTTGAACGGCGGCAACGACGCAGGTCTGATCGGAGCCGCTCTCAGCACGTAGCACAATCTGTGGTTTCAAAAGCAGACAACAGTGCCCTTTCAAGAGAGAGACACCTTCAAACCAACCCTCGAGAGGATTCGTGTCAATCGGAGGCTCTTGCACATGCTCTTGATCCAAGGATTTCCTCTCATGGCCACTCAAAATCTTGCGTAAAGCATGGGCAGCAGCTTGCGCAGTACCCAAGGAACGATGCTTGTCTCGCCCTGCCATGACGCTTACATCCTCTGCTTGATCTCGAATGAATTTAACGGCACTGATACATTTCAGTTCAACACCGCGACAAACATGGCTAGAAGCGTTTCATACCGTGTCGCCATGTGGTACTCGATTCCTCTACGTGACCTGGAGCAGTAGTAATATTGCATCATTATCTGGATGATTTAATGAGTTATCAGGAAGGGGGTGAGCATGCAACATACATCTCGAATAGCGGCATCTAAGAATATTTTGGGACAGTGTATTTGATAAACGTTGTCGAATTCGTCCCATTCCGCTTCCGAAAGAGTATCTGAGGGGATGTGATAGCTGTGGTCATTGGTTTCACCCTTGGGCCGTGAGCCGGCCTCCGTCTCCTCGATAAGGGTAATGTAATCCTCGAGGAGAAGCAGCATCTTCTCCATAGTTTGGACATCAGCATTTTCATCGAGCTAAAATAAGTCAAATTAAGGATCAAACAAGCATAATATAGGGCACCTGTGAGCTAATAAGTCTCTTTTGCCGTATGGATTCCTTTAATTCTACTACACGCGCCATAGCTAGGTCAATTTGGACTCGGAGTACGGCTGCGGCCGAGACAGTTTCAGCGAAAACAGTTTCTTGATCATGGACAGACCTACACGGTTCTTTCTTGAGATAACACGTATGAGTTATCTCCAGTCCGAACTTGCTACAGTCCTCTTGCTGTCGTGTGGTCTCAGAACGCCTATAGTAGGTGAAGCGAGGGCACGTTGCGACAGGCAGCAAGTGCAATGATGGGGTCGAGGGCGGTGTCCAGTCGAGTTCGATAAAATCGTCCCCGTCGATCCAGGTGGAGCCAACAGGAAGTGGAGGAAGGTCTGAAAGAGTTCTGTAGTTACTCCGTTGGGGAGTAGAATCAACGCCGACCCCGACATCTATCTTCAGAGGGTCAGAAAAGGTTGCCAGCATGGCACGCAAGTCAAGGCCCTTCATGACCAGCTCCACAGCACAGAATGGTTTCCGACGTGCTGTCTTCGTAGTATCAGGGCGGATTCCCGGAACAGTTGTTTCTTCCTCCCGTTGATGCATATCAACTTGGAACTCCTCGATCAAGCCCTTGACACCTATCCACGGGGTTACACCGTCCGCCCACGCTATAAATAAATAAGTTACGATTTTCCACACAAAGGAGATGTATCTTACTTTCCCTTGAATCGTCAATATATGCATGCATTATATAAAGATTCTTCACTGAGATACGATATTTGATCGTCGCCAAGTGTCGTCCAAATTTTGGAGAGATTGGGCGGATCGGCCAGGCCGTTCCTTGACGAATGGGAAGAGTAAGGACACCATTGAAGAGGGCCCACCACGACCAAAAGTGGGTAAACGCTTGAGGAGTCAGATGAAGGCTGCTGGATTCCAGCTCCATGCCCGTTTTCACGTTGAGGGCTGATGTCAAGGATGTAGAGAGATGGATGAAATCAGAACGAAAACCGTTAAAGGAATCTTCTGCGCTCTGCATCCCGTATTCAGTGTGAATGAGTGGGTTGGACTTCAATGCATACCTTTCTTAATGGTATCCGTGACTTCTTTTCGAGTTTGACCTCGTAATGAGGGAAAAAATTGTAGAGCCTGCATTTCCTCTGATAAGCGGTCCCACTGCAGGCGGAACACTCAGGTCCGCAAGATCTTTCCATCACGAAACCTATCCCAAAACAGACACCGGACCCAAATTTGGCGCAAATCTTTTGGAACGGTCTAGGCCTCCCTGTGTCAGCGTGCTGACGAGGCTTCTCTTGGACTTGGGCATAAGCGGGGAGAAACTTTCCGTCTGGTGAGGATGCAGTAGTATATTCCACACGGGCGACTTACTCTGGGATGGCAATGACCATAGATTCACTGAGGACTTGGATGAGCTCTCTGTCATCATTCTGCTGCGCTACCAGTAGCTTTGGATGTCCCTGCCACGCAAAAACAAATCCTGCTCCGGCACCGTTGATGGTGTAAGGATCACGTAAACCTGCAAGAGATTCAATCGCTGGGACGTCGTAAGAAATCCGGGTTACCTTTCATTTGGAACCGGACTTCTCCCGCAAAATCAGCCCTCACGCTCCAGTGAAAGATTAGTCTCATCTGAGAAGACAATTCAGAACGCTATCAAGGCCAAGTTCAAACAGGGATATCATCTCACTTTGTCCCAAAAGCCCATTCCAGGAGACCAGTCCCGCGGAGCGCTCGATAGTGTCTCGACAACTCTCATGAGGTCCTGAGTAGCAGGACCGTAGCTCACGCCCCAGGAAAAGGTGGTGGCGTCAGCAGCGGTCACAGCAATGACAGGGCTGGCATAGGATTTCACGGCCATGATTGTCTTGGGAACAGATAGAGAAAAGAGGGCCGCGCCCGGCAAACCATAGTCGGACGAAACCACTGGGCAGTCCACCCAATCCACGGACAGATGGGTACCCATTTCCTCGGCAACAACTAGGTCACTGTCGAAATCGAAACCAAACAAAGTTTTATCTGTTTGAGGTGGAATGTCGACCAGTGGCAAAGGATAGTCCCGCAGGGTGACGCGCAAGGATGATAGACCAAAATTGATATGCATGGGCACCAGTAAAGAGAACTCGGTGTCGACTGGTAGCCCATTGCCACGCTCGAACATGAAGTCGGGGAGTTTGCTCAGGGGAAACGAGGGGGGACCTATATTCAATGTGATGTTGGTCAGGAGGAGCCGAAGCAGAGGTGGAGTTGATGGAGTCGGAGATACTTGAACAAGGTTAGGGATTGAGCTGACTGGTTTGAAGTGATGAGCGCCGAGATGCTTTCGCATGATCGCCTCTTCATCCTTGACCTGACGGTTTTTAGCAACATTGAGCCTCATAGACCAATCGACCGAGTGGACTTCGTTAAGCCGGTCGCGAGCCTCCTCTATCGATATGGAATGATTCGGGTCAAATTTATAGTCAGGACCGTCGGCGTTACGAGAAAAGGTTTCCGCGGTCAAAATACTCTGCACCTTTGCAGCGAATGCTTCTTCGCGGTCTTTTCGATTCTTTGCAGCATCCAACCCCTGTCCGAAAGATGATTCCCAACTTGCTTTCGAATGGGTCATCGGCGGCCTCCGCAGATAAAGACCGAATATTCACGATCAGTTTTGGAACAGATTTTGGACCCTCAGCCTCGGGCGTGGACATGGCATAATATTGGCCCAAAACGCAGATTCGGGCCAAATGGCGGACGGCCTTGACAACGACACTGGTATCGAGGAGTAGATTCGCCAAAACAAATCCATATGGTATCCGGATCCCTGGCATTGTCTGCTTCGACCTCTATGGAACCGCTGGGGAAGGTCACACTCCACTTGTGCAAAGAGATGAATACTTCCCAACGGTCTTCGGAGGATTCAGGCTGACACATCCTCAAAGCAGGAGGGACTTTGACCCATACGAGTGCTCTGTCCCACTTGGCAACCAATGGCTTCTCAGGGTGCAGAAAGCAGGGTTATCGCATCGAATCGGAGAACAACGCGCTGTGTTGGCAACGTGCAAAACACTTGTACAGTACGGATCGTTCCGCTGCACTTCAAGGTCATGGGTTGAGCACGGGTCGGAGGCGGTCGGGATATGCCCTGCAGGTCGAGACGGCCGTGCTTGAGCCAACTGCTTCAATGTAGCAGTACCGAGAAGGATGCTATACATGTGTGCAAGCTGGAGAGTCCCGTAGATGTACTGATACGGCCAAGGACAGCTCGCAGCTGTCGGCGATGGCAACAGTTGGCCAAAACAGTCCCGCTGGAAAGCAACACCGTTGCATGAGAGTTTTTTAAACGCAAAAACTCCTGCGTCCTTGAGGCTGGGATCATCCCGTTCCGCGATCAAAGGATCGTCAGCGTCGTATTGAGTGGAGACAGCGCTGCGGAATGCGAGATCCGGTAGCGCAATTCCAACGACAATGGCTGTGCTATTCGTTCTCGACGCAGTGAGAACAGCTGGCAACAATGTTTCCTGAGAAAGATACAGCTTTTGTCTGGTCGAAGTACGCCACTCGAAGTGACGATCCGGATTGGAAGCGAAGAGGAGCAGTACTGGAGTGAAAGACCTGTGGCACGGACGGCGAAACCACGACACAAGTCCATTGTATCATCCGGATTGATATCTGGAGCAGTGACAAAAACCACACATCGGACGAGAGACATTGTCAAGGAGACGCCCCTTGGCATTTTTTCGACGATGGAGGAGGTTGGCTGCGACTGGGGATTCTCCACCTTTGCTGGCAAAGACGAAAGCATTTGGGTGAGAGCATCTATAACGAGAGGGTGCCACAGTTCTACACAGAGTGCATCGGTGGTGCAGTGGAGGTGGAGGACCTTGGAGGGCCAGTCTACAACTGCAATGTTCCCATCTTCATTGATCGATGAATCAGCTTCGACGTGCCCGGTTAGCTCTAAGGCCTCCATTGAAAGCAATACTGGATCGTCGATGACGGCTGGTGCGTGTCCAGAACGTGTCGTACATACACGAAGAAAGATAGGTCTCAGCACTACGGCCACCTTGGCATTAAGCTGCAGGAGTAGAAATTCTGTACGCGGAGGGGTAGCAGCGGAACGGGACCGCGGGGTTGGACGGGGCAAAAAACGGGATATGACCGAGACAATGAATCCATCGGTGCGGAGTTCAAGAGTGGGAGCTTCCACTGGCTTGGTTCCAACTATGAGCCGCGCACATATAGCGCCGCACTCGATCTCGAATGACACGCGGGGAACGGGGAAATAGTAGGAGGGCATCGTTAAAGGAGGTTCTGAAGGTTTGGTTTCCGAACGAGGCAGATCGGCAAGTAGTCCGGTCAAAGAGTCGAGGCGCTCTGTCAAGTCGATGGCTCCTAATCTAGCCTGTACGGCGAAGAATGGAGCGTTCGGATCTCCACCAATGAAGGGGGAAGAGTGCAGCCAGTTAATCGGCCACTGGATCGCAAGTGACTGAAAATCGGTTGACTTGATCATCAATAACCGAATTCGACTGAAGGGACGAGTGGTCCTATCCACTTTGATCTGGCCCGTTGAGACATTGAAAACGCCACCGTTAGAATCTAAATGGCTAGTGTTTTTACCTCGCCCGAGCCAACGACAATGTAG
This sequence comes from Mycena galericulata, assembly GCA_029289565.1. Classification (NCBI taxonomy): domain Eukaryota; kingdom Fungi; phylum Basidiomycota; class Agaricomycetes; order Agaricales; family Mycenaceae; genus Mycena; species Mycena galericulata. Next base: position 1,204,663 of record JARKIA010000012.1, on the reverse strand, counting down.
AGGGTTGCGATCTAGGGTTACTCATGCTCGCGTTTACGGCGACACGGTGCACGATGACCGTGTACTGGGCAGCTTTTTGTGCAGCCGTCGCAGTGATCTTGGACATGTGGAAACTAGCACTTGCCAAAAAGGCTAACGATGACTGAGAAGATTATTGAGGATCGAAGAGGAGAATGAAGAGGAGAATAATTACAGTATCTTTGCTCTCCTTCAACTTGACGCATGGCGGATCATGACGGCGCTGAAATCGACCCCTTCATCCCATCAATGAACAAGTCAGGACCGTGGCATAATGGCTTACAGAAAATGCGCTTAAAAATGGGGAACGAGGTGATGTTGGCGATGCCGGTGTCAAGAGGAAGGATGGGCCGGGAGTGACGGGAGAAAGCAGAGGAGAATGAGAATCACCAAAGTGGGGGGAGGATGCAGTCTGAAGTGGCTCCAGGGAGGGCTTTTTTTGTGCGCTTCAGTGAGTCTATCAAAGCCATCATGGCGCGGAGATCAACATTAGCATCACTGAGGATGAGCGAAACGTTGACGCTGTGGGGGTCTACAGATCCACGCTTGGGACTGAACCCAAGGGATGCTTTGAAGTCAATGGAGCCGGGAAGAGTGAAGAAATTGACGGATTCTCCTTGAGGCTTGATTAGAACAAATTAAGAGGGTGGAACACTAAAATCACCGGATGAGTCTACCACAGAATCTAGTGAACCCATGATATTTTGGAACTTGAGCTCTACGGTGGCAGAACCGTGTGTTTGCCCCCAAGCACGGTCCCATGACCGTTGCACGCTGTGCGTTAATCGACGTCTCCAAGCGGCGACGCTGTACGATGTCCGATGACGTGAAAGTGGCTTGAGCGACAGCGCCGCCTGTTGAGGCTTCTCTGTCTGCGTAAAAGCTAAGACAGTGCGGATGGTCATTGTGTTGGCCACGATCTTAGCCCCAGGGATATCCGCGAACGTTATTGTGGGGGAGTGAAGGTCGAGCGCCTAGCGCCTGGCTGATGCCAGGTACCCAGCTGATGAGCAGGCGAAGACATGCGGAGAAGTATGTGCGGACTAGTGGTCGTAGAAACGGATCCATGAGTGAGTAAAGACCGGAGAATAGCATCCAGAGACGGTGGGCCATCGGAGATGGGGCCAAGTCGGCAAAGGTGAGGGCTCGGCTATGACGATCTAGAGAGCGCTGGGGAGGGGTTCCTATTTCCAAAGTGAGCCCGTCTACTTGGATCGTCATGCGCCGTGAACCATCCACATAGGACCATGTCCAACTAATTCGGTCCGCACGTAACGTCTGGGCACCCGCTCGGGCATACAGGCCACGAACGGAGCGGAGACTAATACTCCGCACTCGCAGATGTCGGGATAGTCGGCCTACTGCCCACGGGACGATATACGTGCGCAAGAGGAGGGAGAACGCGATGAGCCTGACGAGCCAGACGGAGAAGGATGTCCACCAAACGTCTCCCGGGGATGTGAGCAGGAGGACTCGTAGGATGTAAAGGAGGCCGTCGAATAAGTTGGCCATGGCGGTCGCTGGCTCTTGAGCGCTCGGTTTCAGTCTAGGGCGCTCATCGACATCACTTAGAAACTCGAGACATGACTGTGCACTGCCACCGGCGACTCGGCGTATATTAGTCAGCTTATAGTCATCATTATACTGCATCCGATCCCAGACACTAAAGGGAAGAGACGACGGGCGGGGAGCGTAAAACGCATGGTTCCAGTAGCGCGCCTAGACTCCGAGGTGAAGGCGCGATGGCCACGCATCATCGCGGCTTGCGGCACAGAATGCACTATCAAAAACAAGGCAAAAGTCAGCAGCGACCAGAAGCTTTCAAGAACAAAAATGGTATTCAGAAGCCGATAATTAACGTTGAGGAGATGACGGTATATGTTCGAGTACATGTATGCAAGATTTCATTAGGTATATGGCATTAGTTTCGTTAGTTTTCGTTAACATCCTCCTCATTTTCGGTCCCCATCGAAGAAAGCGACGAGCTGGCCTATAGGCACCTTTCCATTCCCGACCGTCTTGCTCGGCTGGTCTTTCCCGCCACCGTTGGACTGCTTCCTCAGTACCAACGGATCGACGAAATTCCCAGTCCCAAAGCGATCAATCGATTTAGATCGACCGTGAGGAAGTGGTGAAGGCCTGCTGCCACTTGGCGGTGAAGGCCTGCCGCCACTTGGCGGCGTTGTCCTGGATTGTAGAATGGAAGAAAACCCATATGCGGACTGAGCGCGCATCCTCGGTTCTTTCGACGTCGCAGTGGGGGTGGAGAAAACGTCTGTATTCCCGCGAGCCAACTTCGCCGCTGCAGACTTCCCGATCGTCTCGCCACCGAAGTCCTCCCCTTCTTCCGAGCTCGAGAACATAGCCGTACCCAGTTCCTGGCCAGATTCGGAATCCGACTCTACAGAGCCTCCGAGAGCAACAGTATATCTCTTCCTTGGTGTCGGACTGACGCTACCTCTTCCACCCACTCGAGGAGATGCTTTTGGAAGCGGGAGATCATTTCCCTTTGCTGGCAAACCAGAGGACATGGTAGAGGTTGATGAGAATGAGGCATTGGAATAAGAAGTGGACACCGAGCTTGAGCCAGAGCCTGCCAGGTTAATGCCCAGTCCACCGGATGTCCCTGGCAATCCCGACACGGGTCGTTGTTTTGAAGAACGGATGGACGATGCTGGGGAAGTGGTGAATACGTCTTGCGACACTAACGTAGAATCGGGTGGAGAAGCATAATCGCCTGTGGGGTAAGGAAGCCTTGTACTGCCGGTACCGGAAGCGGAGGAAGCTATGGGAGGGGATGTAGACTCGCGTGCGGTGTATCCACCAGAAACTGAGCGTGGCGAAGCGGCGGGGATAGCAAATGAAGATGAAGGAGTCAAGGGCCCTGCTACTGTCTCAGCAGGATACCGGGCTTGGTTCGACTGTGAAAGATTGGCAGGTGCAGTCGCTAGCTTGGCCATCTCACGCCCGAGGGACGAAACACGACTCTGCAATTCCTGTAACCCTTCCCGGACTTCTGAAAGTGCCTCTCCGCTTTCCTGCTTGTTCCCACTCTCCTCTTTGTTGTGAGAGGAAGCCTCCGCGGTCGACTGTTCCTTCTCAGTCTCCTTGTCGACGAGCCACCTTTCCACGTCTCCCATCCTTTCCTCCAAAGCCCGGACATGCCCAACAGTCCATTTCTCGAGTTTCTCGAAGCGCTTAGCGATAGTGAGGAGAGTAACGTGCACGTCCAACGTCCCTGTGGTTTCGTCAAAGTGGGCATACAGAGGAGGCGCTTCCTTTTCTCTTTCTCGTGGGGAAGACGATGAAGCATCAGGTCGCATTGGCGAGGGTGTAAGGTTTGGGGGCATGTTGGAATGGGCGATATGAGGACGGGAAGGCGTCGGCGTCGGGGAGGTGGGGGACGACGGGACAGGTCGTCGCTGTGGAGGAGGGATAAGACTTGTTAACGTTGGATTCGCGTATTTCGATTGGGAGTTGCCAGGCCACTCCTTCTCTTTCCCCTTGCCATTCTTCTTCTCTTTCTCGCGCGCCTTGGTCTCTTGGATCACCTGCTGAGCAGGAGTGAGGTCCTTGGTTGGTGTGAGCCTGTTCTTAGCTGCAGCCCACCAGCCTCCTGCCTCCTTTTGCGACGAGGACGGTGAGGGGGGGTCCAACGATTGCGAACGGGAGGGAGGAGGAGGCAAGGACTTCGTGCTCTCCATCATGGCTAGTACACGTTCCTCGACCAGCCTCCGGTCTTCCGCCTCTCTGGTCAGGATTCGCTCGGCCTCTCGCCGACTGCGATCCCGTTCCCGTTCGGCTTCGGCCTCGAGCTCCGCATCCGTCGGCATCATGCTCGGAGAACGCGGCGCGATGTTCATATTGTTGACTAGACTGCCCACGCTACGAGCGAAGCTGGCGGCCATTTGAGATACGGAAGACGAAGGCGAAGGTGAACGGGGGAGCCATTCGGCTCGGTCGTCTTCATCGCCGCTGCCTGCGGAGTCTGGATCTATCCCAGTGAATGTGTTGGGAACGAAGCCATTACGAAGGGGAGAAGGGGGGCGCCCGGTACTCGAAGGCTGATAACCACCTTCCGGCTAAATAACAAGGTTGAATTGAATTAGTCGCACCAGAAGAGACCGGAGGACATACAGGGTGCAGAGAAGAAGCCGGGGCGGTCATCCGCCTTTGCTGTTTCTGGGTTTGCATGGCGAAAGCGCAGAGCTAGTAAAGAGCCCAGCAACGTTGTTCGCCGGAACCAGGCTCTGCCTTGTTTGGCGCGTCCAAACCTACAACTTACTCACGTCATTCCTCAAACGGGAAACGGCTGACGACCGTCCCTCAACACGACAAATAATATAATACTAGTTACATTCAACTATGATAGCCATCGGCTAATTTTTTCTACTCCTCCGGTTCCTCCTCAAGGACGCTAAAATTTAATTAGGGTTGTTCGCCCAAGATGGTCGGTCAGTCATTCTCACCATTCTTCAGAGTTGACTTCTGCTGGTTGGTATGTCGAGAAGACATACGAGGCACCCACGAAACTTCCAGGGTTAAAGACATGGCAACCGGTGTATGTGATTTTATATCTGTCGTATTTGTCGGCAAGGACAAGCTAGATATGCTGGCGTCCAGACGAATTCCAGAAGATCGAGTCAATGAATGCTTACTGCGGTCGGCAGAGGGTACAATCGGAGCGAATGGTCGTAATCGGAAAGAGTGGCCTGAATGTTGACCGTCAACGGGCAGAGATGACCTTGGTCGAGAATGGATTGTACCAGCTATATTCGGGTGAGGATCTGAAATAGTTTGTAAGGTAGCGCCTACAAATCGTTTCAAGTCATCGCTGCGAGCATCTGGTTTAACACCAACGATGTTTCTCAACATTTTGGCCATAGAATCTTCTCGGAATATGACAATCTCTTGATCGAAAAATTTGATCCGACAAGGATTAGTGGCAAAGTGGACTTTGGGGATTTTCGCTTTGAGGCGGCCCACAAAGCTTGTCAATAGGGGTCGCCGAGGTAACGTCGAGTTCATCGTGATATCGAGAGGTCCTGGGACAAACACAAAATGTGTTGACCGAGTGATCATCGGGTACGAGGCGATCAAGTCAGCCAGGGCATCGAAATTTTCTTAGGGCGGCAAGTTCAGCATGGTTCCGTCTCGGTGGCGAGGAAAATACGAACCCTGATACCTCTGCACATCTCGACCCAGGCCGTGATTTATCGATCGACTCGTAAAATTTCCGCACAGAACGATAAGCTTTGGCACGAAGTGGTTATCGACACAATTCTCGAACATCTTTTGAAGGCCCGATAGCGTCCTGGGGTGGTCCAACCATACATCTGACAAGAAGAAGAAATTCAGGTCCGAGAGTTCCTCGCGAACACGGACAGATAGCTGGGACTAGGATACACTTGAGATTAAACAAGGTGAGTTATGCGAGGATGATTTACATCTTCCAACAGCGAAGTGGAACCCTTGCCGAGAAAATCGATATGACCGTATATTGACCTGGAGTGGATCTTCTGCGATGACTCCCCCTGAACAAATTCAACACGTACCTGGCCGTTTCTCGAGGCTCGCATGGAGGTTGTCCAATGGCAATAATTTCGAGATTTCCGTCTTCTGTATATTCACCCTCTACCAGAGCGAAGCATCCTTCGGTAAACAGGCCATCTCCTGGCCCTTCCTATTGCAACTTACATTTCCCAGTCTGTAAGATAACGGATTGAAAACAGTTGAACTAACAAGTTTCGAAAAATCCAGTTCAACGGTGCCATCCGCGTCTTCGATGCAAAGCTTGCCTTCTTTGGAATGAGCAAGCATTCCTAAGAGCAAAAAGCGGTCTCCGGCGCGGCCCAGAAGTTGCTTAGTGGATTTTAGCTGAGGCAGGGGCTGAGGTCGTGATATTTGAAGGAGACGTAAGGGGAACGCACGGTCACTAAACGCTCTCTATCGCGTGATGGCAACGTAGAGGGTGCGAAATGTTCATTTCTCAGAACACACTGTTTAATGACGTTTAGACGATCCCGAATCGCCAACACCCTTGAATCTGCAGATCCCGACATGGACAGGGCAGCGGAGACCCTGAGGATCGTCTGGTCAGTTTCGATCAAACAATGAACTTGAATGAGCCGCTACTTCTCAAACGTCCCTCGCTCTGGAGACCAATGCCAGAGGGGCATTTCGAACGCATCAATGACGAAGAGGTGGCTTTCAGGATCAATGGCTTCTTTCTCTGCATCCGATCGCTGTCCCTGATCTTGCAGAGACTCGTACACGCGTTGAAGGACATCAACCGACACTTTCATTAGCGCGTCTTCAGAGCGATATCGTCAAGGCGTCAGAAAAGACAGCTACGATGAGGATGATGGACGGACCGTCTTGCTTATTGTACTCTCTCGCAAGGGTTTCAATGGATGACTCGGCGTCAGCATCCTCGATTTCGTGGCTATCGAGGATCGCTTCAAGAAGCTCGAGCGTGTCCGGCCCCAACGAGTTGCTGTATTTGCGAAATACCTGGATAGATTTGACGTGAGCTCTGAATATATGAGGATGGCGCACTTTGATGATAGTTCTTTGACGTGCATCGGCCATAGTCGCGTCGCGTCGCGTCGTTGTTGGGGATGTAAAGAAGCCGTGACTCGCCGTGACCGTGACTCAGACCAGGCGGTCGTCCTCGAGCTTGCGTGTATCAGACCTTTATCTCAGTGCGCGGCCTAAAGATTCCTGGTCGCCGGGAATTGAATCTGGATTCATTTCATATCGTGCTCTATGATTTCTGCGTTAGACTGTGATGTGAGGCCAGGCTCAGGTTTAGGGATCTTCGAATTGGGTAGGTTCCGAGGCGATCTGCCGGCGAAACCAATTGACCTTTCACTCAAGGATCCTCACTGTGGAATGTTCTGGACCTGTTGCGTCGTCTTCAGCATTCTTTCCCCCAAGTAGACGTCAAATACGACACAGATGCGGCATCTACAACGCCGATAATCCTTCACATACGACCGGTGAGGTGAATTCATCCGTGAATCTCCAATTGTGCTTACGAAGATCCCTCCACGAGCATCTGGATCTTCTATTCTCTGGGAAGCAACAACGCCTGCACACTATCGTCTTGCGGAAACTACGCCTCAGTGATCCGCCCGTGACCCTTCGATACAAGGACATCGTATTATCTTCCCCCGACGACGTCCTGAAGAGAGTCTTCGTCAGTCGCACCTTTGGTCCTACCTACCCGTGCCCCGGTGATGACTTGAGGGCCGACCTGCGCTACCCTGGGGTCTGGTTCAGTTTTGAAGAGGATGGGATGGGGGATGGTTTAAAGGGCATCCAATCAGAAGATAGAATGCACGAAGTCAAGCGTGTCATTGTATCGCAGAAGGAGCTCGACGGCGAACACCGTGACGCGTTGGGTGAACTTGCGGAGTGTGCCGCTATGGACGGCGATATTTCTCATGCGATCGTCAAGGTATTTCTGCTCCTCTGGTTTCGTCCCACTCTTTTGATTCGTGTTCCTGTCACAGGTTCATGAAGGTATTACGTTGTACTTTCATCCATCCAGGACAAAGTCAGTCCATATTCGGATAGGCCAAACTACCGCCCAAGACTTGACCATGGAACTGGGACCGCCTATGCGCGTCCATTACAAGGACGACGAGAGAATGACAATCCACGCCAGCAGGGCCAACGACAAGTCGGAGCCGTCATGTCCGTGTCTTGTAGATAATTTTGGTTGTGGACTGATGTCTCCCTAGACTTTTACAATTATTTTCAGCATGGTCTGGATTTTCTCCTGTCGCCCACCCACGTGGTCACGAAGATTATCCTGCATTCGAATATTGTCAGTATGTGTCTTGGTTCAACCACCGGTATTAATCCTTTGTGAAGCCTGGCTCCCCTTTGTTCCAACGATACAAGCGATGTAACTGGGAAATCGAGGGTACACCAGAAGACGACGAAGACGGTCAGATTCCCACACTTGGATTCCTTTTTCATAACCTCATCGTTGCGCAGACACACCCCCACGGAAACCATTTTATGACCGGGTATATATGCATTGTAGTCGTTTTCTGCGGCACTGACCATCCAGCCCAGTTTGAAACAATAAGCCACTTTCTCTCACCACGAGAACCCCCGCCATCTATGTTACTAGACCGTACGGACGACGAGGAAGCCATAACGCTGCCCAGTGCCACCACACGCCGTGCGAAACCGTCCTTCTTTCTCCCCTGTCCTGCTTATACTTGTGCCTAGTCCACGGCTACGATGGTATAATCCTGGAGGTTTCTGAGTCGTCCCAGGTTGTCGCGGTGATGCTGTTTTGAACTGACGCGTAATGTATGAATACGAGGATAATGTACAAAATAATGTAATAACCAATTACAACGAAATAGTACTAATACTTACAGCCGTCGCACACTACTTTAAATCGCGCTCGGAAATCTTTACAAATCGACGCCGCCATCTTCCCCACCAGAATGTGCCGCGGCTAAGTCGGTCACAGTGTGAGATGCTGCAGGAGTGTGAGGCACATCATAGTGACTGCCTGCCACAATCCCCATCGTCTGCAACGCCATCTTAAGGATACTGATTCTTTCTACTTGAGAACCGCTAGGGAATGAAGATGAAATCGGGAAACGCGCGTTCAAGCAAACGAGGATGTACATGACGGTCTCGTTCTCCTCAATCGCCTTGGTAATTTCATGGTCTACCTCTTCACCTGGTTGGATCGAGGCAAGATGCTCTCGAAGCATCTTTTGCGTCTCATCGAGGCGCTGGAGAGAGTTCTGCAGCCGAACGATTTCTGGTTGACGAGATGAGGCGTATCAGTTGGCAGTCAAGAAAGTGCAGCTTACCTTCGGTGATCGTCTGAACATCGAGAAGACTCGCTTCCGCCAGGGTAAAGGGCTGTGCGTAGCGCGGCTTGTAATCCATAGCGTTTACGGCAAGTTGGGCCCGGGACTGATGGTGTTTAACAGCAAAGCTAGTCACCAAACTAGGAAGTATATACTTTACGTCTATCTACGATTGAATGAACACCTCGGCCCAGGTTTTTCTCAATTCCTGCAGGTGAGAAATCACCTCGACGCCGTTCTGACCTTCTCGAAGCCTTTCACTTCCAATTTCCTTTACTTTCCCTCCCTCTACATGCACGAGCCCTGGATGGAAAGAAAAGGTCATTTCATTTTCAGTCGAGCGGTTGAAGGCACAAGGCTTATAGCACACCAGCTTCACAAAAGTGGACTACATGGCCCCACCCGAGGGCGCGTGCAGCGTCTACGTTCACTCTGTTGTCGTCCACGAAATAGCAATTGGAGGGATCTGATACACCGGCCTTCTCCAAAGCTTGCTGGTAGAACTGCGCGTCGGGTTTGCATACGAAATTAGGTTGCTGATAGTCGCAGAATATGAGGCCGTCTATTTGATCGTGCAGATTGAGAATGCGCAAGACACGCTCGGCGTGCTTCCAACATCATTGAGGTCAATAAATATTTTTGCCGTATGGAGCTCACAGGACGGTATGCGTTGGTGAGGGCCCAGACGCTGGCTTTAGATCGGTCGATATCCTGCAATAGTTTTCGTAGACTTGGGTCCGGGCTGATCAGATCTTCGAGAGGCAAGGCCCCATCGCACTTTTTATCAAAGTCGACGGGATCTGCGATGTAGATTAGAGGACCAGTACCAATGTTCGAGTCTAGATATCTCTACCAACGTCGTGGTGCAAGATCAGGCCGCGGAGCGCCAAACCGTACTGCGTATAGTACTGAGGACAGCTCAGACCTATTATTGAAAGATGCAGCTCGGAGGCCTACGTGAAGGTGTAGTTCAGAGGCCTACTATACACATCAGCTTCAGAAATATGATACGCATGTGGATCTCGCCCACTTCGTCCTCTCCCAGCCCAAGAGTCATGAAATAGTCTGACATCGGATTTAGAGTCACTGGCGGATGACTCGGAGAGCTGGTGCAATACCATGTATCTTCTTGCCCATCGCAGCCGATATTCCGGTCTTTGCCGAGTACAAGGTGTTGTCGATATCGAGGAAAATCGTCGCAGTGGGCGCACTCATGATGGCGGACGGAGGATGGTTGGGTTCGGCTACTAAGTTCGAAGACTGAAATCTAATCTTATCTGTTGCGATCACGGTAGAGCTTGGGCGTGCTTGGTTGAGCTATCCAGTTTCACACCCTCTCACCGCCACCTTCCTCCACCGAATCGGCCTTCAAGAACGTCGTAGGCCAAATTTTCTTGGTGCTCGCTCGTGCGCTGACTCTGCCTCATCCAGATGGCCAGAAGTAAAGAACTCGTCCCCGGCATTGGGCGTCTCTCTCGCTCCCAGGTTGCCGCTCGCCGCGGGCTCTACAAGGGCCTCAAAAAATCGGAAAAGCCCGCCGCAGCCGAGTCGCCAGCGACCATCGAAAAGTCCGTCGGCGGGGACAAGAACGGCGGCAAGCGTCTTATCCCCACGTCAAAAGCCTCGCGGTTCTATCCCGCAGAGGACGTACGCCTGCCCAAGAAGAGCCGTAAATCCCCCAAACCCGCCCACCTCCGCTCCTCCATTACCCCCGGCACCGTTCTCATCCTCCTCGCTGGCCGCTTCCGGGGCAAACGTGTCGTATTCCTGAAGCAGTTGGAGAGCGGGCTACTGCTGGTGACCGGCCCCTTCAAGGTCAACGGTGTTCCCTTGCGACGGGTAAACCAGGCCTATGTCATCGCGACTTCCACCAAAGTCGAGTTAGATGGCGTCAAGGTGTGTCTGAGTTAGCCTTCTCCCTCGCCAAGATACTCATGATGCCGGGCGCATTTAGATCGACGACAAAATCAACGACGCGTATTTCGCAAAGGCCGCCACCAAGGGCCCCCGCTCTGCCGAGGCAGAGTTCTTCGAGAGCGGCAAGCCCAAGGCCAAGGAGGCGTTCCCTGAATCCAAGTCGGCTGACCAGAAGGAGATCGACAAAGCTATCCTCTCTTCGCTCAAGAAGACGGAGAACCTGGGGAAGTATCTCAAAGCGAGCTGGGGTCTGTCGAAGGGGCAATTCCCGCATCAGCTGGTGTTCTGAGGGATGTTGGGGAGAGTGTCCTATGCAATACATGTTGTTATGCCCGTACGCGTGCCGCTATGTATACAGCTTTTCAAGTTAGGGACACGATGCCTTGTGAGGATGACTGAAAAATACGACATGAATCCAGCGCGAGGTATAAATGTTTGCAGGTTGTGTGATGTTGTATGATCCGTCAAGAGGCAAATTTGATGCTTGCCTTTTACAATGGACTGCGACCACGACGTACACCTCGATATGTATGCCTTCGCCAGCCGCCGAGCAAACGCTTTTTCATGCAATCCCTCTGTGATGGCTTCTTGGATCTAGCAATTGCGTTGCCGTTTCCACCTTCTGTCCCCTCGTATTCCGCAACTATCATCCTGGTGACTGTGGCCTCGAGGCTTGTTCTTTTTCCGGTGGCTCTATGGGTCAGTGGTGACCTGCAACTGCCGTTGATGATACGTTGATTATGCTTTAGGGCAGAAACAACATTCGACGCCTCGACGAGGACGTTCTGCCTGAACTTGAACGACTGAAACCAATAATTTCTCGAGAAGTTTTCAACGACTTGAAACGAAAGGGGCTAGCTAATAAGCAGTGGACCACCCACAAACTCCAACAGTTACATACTACGAGGACAAGAGATAAGGTCGGTACTTTACGCTGGTATTTTCGCCTAAGTTAAAGCCTTTCGAACAGCTTCAGGTGGAACGAAAACGTCTGCTCGTCAAACACAATTGCCATCCACTACTTTCCGTGGTGGCCAGTCCTGCCACCCAGCTTCCCGTGTTCTTTATCATGAGCGTGATGTTCAATCGCTTGGCTCGCGATCCAACGCCGTTTGACTCGGAGGCTTTTCTCAGTCTCACTGCGCTCAGCCATCCGGACCCAACGTGGTCAATGCCCATAATCCTTGGAATGGTTACCATGGCCAATGTTGAATTGAACCACTGGTTTTTCAGCGCCGTTAACAAGGCTCGCATGGACAAACCCGCACAACAAGCGGCTGATGGAAAACCCCTCATTCAACCTCGCAGTGTACTCAGAACTGCACTCAATGCGTTTTCTGTTTTGCGTATTATTTTGGCCGCTTTCAGCCCTGGGGTGGGGTAGCTTTAACAGCAAATGAAAGGAGGCTAATCTATTTCAATAGAGTGTTGTCCTATACTGGACCACCTCTGCTACGTGTGGGCTCCTTCAAACATGGATAATGGAGCGGATTCCGTCGACGCAGACCGTTCGTGTAACAGGCCCGGACCCTTCAACCCTTCAGCCCGTACCCGCGGCTCCAAAATCACCAGCCTCGACGGTCACTGATAAGCCTTCGAAAAAGCCCCAAAAGAAGCGTCCTTGGTGAGCCCCTCTTTTAATCACTTTGCGGAATGAAAACAAAAGTGGTTGTGAGGGACCCCATGCGCCAGGAATAAATTTCCTACTGCTTGAGGGCGCCCTGTGAATATTTCTTGATCTAATATGACCGCTCGTTGGATTCTTGTTCTCTGGGTCCGCGTTGCTAATGTCCATTAACATTGGCAGATTGGCAATGTCGTGGACGAGTATATCCTCTTCATGTTTAACCGCAACGCGATACCGGCGCCGCGCAACGCGTTTAACACGTGAATTAGGAACACTTTCTCGAAAACAAACGAGCAAACTACTTACCAGCACTCCGAGAAGAGAAGTCGATGGCTGCAAAGTTGCTCTATGCACCAGCACAACCAAGATTTTAGCAATAGATGATAATAAAATACAATTCATCGGTTTGTCCAAAGAAAAGGAATCATCCCATGCCACCCCAAGCACCTCGTATCCTTCGTGCGAGTTGGATGTCTCGTTGCATGATCGTCACTCGTTTTGCGTGGATAGCACATAGATTTCTGAGTGGTTTTTGAGTCGGCGGATCGCATAATAGGAAGGAGACGCACGCGTCTTCGAACAAATGAACCAGATACGCTTCAGTTGCCTCCTGCAGCGCCATCAATGCCGTGCTCTGCCAGCGCAGATCTGCACCTGGCATATAATTGTCGTTCATGTCTGTCGTCATCTCGCTTGCAATTTCGCGGACCTGGGATTCGCCCATTGGTCGATCAGCCGGAATTGTGGAAAGGTTGACGAACCAAACGGGCGAATGGCAAGTTTTCTCAACAAGAGGTCGGTAGATTTTTGGTACTTGCGGATTTCACGGAGTGCTACAGTGCCGGGTCGAAAGCGCTTCTTCCGGGGAGCTAAGGACGGGTTCATTCCGACATATTGGGGGAAACTAAGTGGCATACACGTACCAGGAGCCTCGTTAGCTGCAGCGGATTTGCGAGGAGGCTTGCCTCCCGTGCTCTTGCGCGCTGTCATTTTGGCCCTTTTGACCGGGGTTGGAGGGTCCGAGCTAGTGGCAGCGGCTTTGCGTTTGGACCCAGACGCGCCGCTCCGCGCGACATCCTGAGCCATCGAAAAGGACAAGGCCAAGAACAAAGGCTTGTGAGCAGCACGTGACCGTGACCGTGACATGATTTCGCTCTTCACAACCACATTTCCTCAGCCTGAGTCCTGACGCCTGAGGCCGCGCTGGCTTACATAGTTCTCGCTGGCCGAGCGAATAAAACCGAGCCACTAAATATAGCTCTCATTTGGATCACAGTAATCCTCGACTTGAATCAGCGTTAGTACCTGGTCGCTGGGACGTGGTTCCTTCAGGGCCACGCAGCCTTGTATTAGGCTGATTTTCGCACATGCGAGACCAAGACCTGCAGATACATCGAGACCAACTCACGACCCAATAAAACGAATATACCTGTCCCTACATTTCGACTTTGTATACGTGTATGCAACCTGTTGCCTCGAGTAATTGATCAGGATAGATCCTACACAATGTCTTGACTCGTTTCTGAGGGTTTGCTGCGATGTTTTTATTGACTCTCTAGGCACGGGCTTCCTCTAGAAAATAGGCAGGGAATTAGCAAATAGCAAGGAAGCACATTTCCATACTACAGCCTCGAAGACTACCGGTTGTTTTGAAGTGCCCGCACGCTGTTAAAGGCGCAGGATCCGCTTCAATACCATAGCCCAATATACTTGGCATAGTAGGTAGCATGGGGCGAGATCCACGCGACGAGAATACTTAGGCCACGTGATCGTGGCGAACTGAGGTCACTCAACTTGACTCTAATTAACCACCGCATATCGAAGGTCAGAGGATGCCGCCGATCGTAACAGGGTACTATCGGTACGGATAATCTCTCGTATACAGACGCTCAACAACTCAACTTCGTTGAAAAGGTACACAGACATCTGGTTCCAGGTGAGTAGTACATCACCATACTACACGCGAGCTCAATTATGAGACTTAGTGGTACTTATCTCCCTGCGTACCCCCCGAGCTGTGATTTATCGTATCGTAGGCCAGATGTCCTGCCTGCTTATGACAAAGACCCCTTGAAAGCCGTACTAGGTATGTTTGATTCTCTGGCGCGAAATCTGTATCCACTAAGGCCGGAACTATGAAGCGCACGATGCGTTGGTGCATCCAGACAACCCCCTTCACACTGAACCAGGCGTGGAGGGCATCTCTATGTTCTTGGGTAAGAGACTCCTCGGGTATGGGAACAGCTCTCGAATTTTGCAGGGACGTTCCATGACGGCGAATCCCGCCTATTGTTTTCCTCAGCCCAAGTTGATTATGTCCGATATTGGCTCCATGCCATGAAATTAACTAAAGAAATAATTCCGCTGCCATATTCCGACTGTCTCCTCACTGCATCAGAGTTTGCTTCTGTTTCTCCCGTTAAATACCTGAATGGAGGAGCTTTGCGCGGCGCAGTCAAGGTTACAATTTTCATTTTCGTGGTCTTCATACACTGAGCATTGGTTTAAAGAAAATCGAGAAGAATAACAAACGGCTCAAAGGCACTAATGCATATCTGACATCTCGCCGTACCGCTTTCGAGCGTGTTCGAAAATACTGGGCGGCGAAAAGTGGAATCTGGTGCTCGCTGGACTTTGAAAGCTGGGAGCGCGAGCACGATCTCATCACAGAGTTCGGTTACAGCTCTATCCATTGGAATGACGGGGTGGAGGTCACAGATTGCGGCCACTTCACGGTGCAGGAGCATCGCATGTTTCTAAATGGGCAATACGTTCCAGAAAACAGACAGGTACTTTCAGGACCATACCTCTTGTCTACTTTTTTCATCGTTGTCCTAATAGCACTTCAACTTCGGCACGAGCGTGGAAGTAACCAAGGCCGCACTAAAGCGTAATCTCCGCGAGCTCATCTCAGGCATGCATGGTCATGGACCCGTATTCCTCGTGTTCCATGACCCTAGCCAAGATATCAAGTTTGTCTTGTGTCCCTGTTCACAGGATTTGCTTATAACAAACACAGAATCTTGCAAGGTCTTGGAGCGCCTATCGACACAGCCTTGTACGAACTACCCGATGAAACACCCAGGGAGGGAATCTTCATTGTCGACACAGCCATCCTGTTTGCTGCGTTGGAGGGTGAGGGCAAAAACACACGCGGTCTCGGTCAAGTCTGCAACCACCTGCAAGTTTTCACCGAGTATCTACACAATGCGGGGAATGATGCACATGTCAGTGCATCTCATGTACCCTCTTTGTCCCCCGGCTTTACAAATTCACAGTATACCCTGCTCGCGTTGCGCGAAATGGCCTCCGGTGAACCCTTGGACACCCAACGCGAAATGCGTTGGCCCAATCGCACAGGGGAACCTGGAAACAACGTCGGCGTCAAGGTACAATTCCAGGCATACGAAGAGGATTCAGACTTTTCCGACCAAGAGGGTGTGATGGGTGGAGGCGGATATAATCCAGACACTGGCGTTCTCCAATGAATCTCTGATATTTCCTTGTATTTTTACGTTTCAATGAATGTGAAACTCGGCTCCCAATTCGGCTCCGTTCGAAAAAGGAAATGTGGCTTCTTTCTTTCTCTCTCTCCCATCTCCTCCAAAATGGCCACTGTGACTGGCTTTTATCGCTGCACGGATATCCTTTACCACTATCACCAGTCGTTGAAAAACACGCGCGACGCAGTGCAACTCCAAAAGATTCTCAGTGAATACCGATTCTGAGCTCCATACTTCATCTCTTCACGCGTAATGTAGGCCACGATAATATCCTCCATCCCAAGCATCCGCTTGCTGCCGACGGCGCGAAAGGAATTCAAGGATACATCGGTAACAAAAAACCCATCGATTGGACGCGTCTTGTTGGTCTTTTCATGACCTTCCTTCCCAGGAACGTTTGAGGATGGGCAAGCGCGCGTGTTGTTCTCGTCTGCGCAAGTAGACTATCTGCGATACTGGATGCACGCTATGCAACTCACGCAGGATTTCATCCCGCTCCCGTACTCTCATTGCCTGTTTGTCGATCTCCGCTCCGTCGTTCCGACGGTTTTTAGAAACCTAGGCGCGCTGAGTTTTACCAGCAAGGTTCTGCATTCTCCCCATATTCCGTCCGCCTCCCAACAGTTTTTCTTGTTGCAGAAACTAGGTCGGATGAACCAATACCTAAAGGAGAACCCGCTGCTCGTAGGGCGGCGCTTCATGTTCGACCGCGTGCGCGCCATGTGGAACGCCAAACAAGGTGTTTGGTGTGCCCTGAGATTTGACGCCTGGGAGGTCGACCTGGTCTCTCTTGAAAGATAAATTCGTGGCATCTAACGACTTGGTTCGATCAAGGGAGACCACACTGCCATCTCAGACGTCGGATGGAGCCTTGTCCGCTGGGAATCCGGTGCAGAGATTACCCAGCGTGCGCACCTGGTCGTGAAAGAGAACCAGATCTACAGAAAGACGGAGGTCCTGATGCTGTTTTACCTGCTGTGTGCATGTCTACTCACCCACAACTCTCAGGAGGGCACCGATAGCCAAATGGTGACGAAAACAACGCTCAAACAGAAGCTCAACGACCTGTTCTCTGAGCTCCGCCAACATGGGCCCGTTTTCCTGGTATTGACGAATGTCAAAGGAGATCTGAAGTATCACCACATCCCTTCTTTTATCTCCCCTTTTTAATGGGACGTGATAGGTACCTGCGCTCCAAAACATTGCAAGTACCGCTCGAGGATGTCATATCCGAGCTTCCAGAGAGCGTGCCCTCCGAAGGCGTGCTCGTCGTGGACCCCGCGGAGCTCTTTCACGCCTTGAGTGGAGGCAGGGACTCTGATGCCGACCGCGGTGGGCTGGCGCGCATCTGCAGACATCTGCACGTCACTTTTGGTGGCACTCGCAACGCCGCCACCGACGCCGAGGTCCGTTGCGTTCTTCTGCGCTATCCGTTCGCCTGCTCACCCTTATTATACAGTGCTCCTTGCACGCTCTGCGATCCATGGCATCAGGGCCGCAACTGGACGCACAGCGCGAACAACGCTGGCCGGAGCAGAAGGAGGTGCAGGTTGAATTCAAAGCCTGGGTAGACAACCCTGAACACGACGACCTTGAGGGCCTCGTCCCGCCCCTGGCAAAGTCTTGCTAAGACCTGTTGCACTTGACGTTTTCCCATTGCTAGTGTGCTGCTTTCTTGATGAATGTATATTGCGATCTTGTATCTAGCTCTCTCCATCTTGCTGTATCCATTTATACAGGTCGACCGACCCAAATTACTGTACTAGTTATACAAATGCTTACAACCAATGCTCGAACGCTCCCCGGGGCAATTCTTACTAGATGAGCGTGAAATATATCTGGATGGCTGCTGTCCGGAGCGCGCCTCGTCGGTGTCGCCGACTTTTAAGTCTTGGGTTTCGGCGCTAGGACTACTGGTGTTTCTTTGCCCTTGGTCGTGAACTTTTTCTTCTCCGCCGGCTGGTCCTCCTCGTCGCCGCCCTCGTCATCCGAGCGCTCGTCCTCGATGTTGACCGTCAAGACGGCGCTGATGATCAAAATATGAGAGACAGTCGGAGATGAGGATGATAGAGATGCGCGCACCGCACGATGATGCGCCAGATGAGGAAGTACCAGAACAAGTTCAACGCCTGCAGCAGCGCGATGGGGATGAACACCTGGTACTTCATCCACGACGCCAGATAGGTCCCTTCCGAGGCCTCCCATCGTTGTGCGTGCTCCCTTGAGCGACGTGAGCATAGGCGACGATTACTGGGACGGAGGCACGTACGGGATCAGGTGGAACTCGTTCCAAACGGACCAGAGGATGACCAGATTAAGGTAGTGTCGGAAATAACTGGGGGATCACGGTTGTCAATGGGTTTAGGGATAAATAACGGTACCCACGTCCAGACGCAAACAAAGGCGACAAAGGAGACGACCTTGCCGCGCTCCCATTGGACATAATTCAGCAGCTTCGAAAACTGGAGAGAAATGAGGACGAGGCAGAAAGTTGTGCGTTGAGGGATACTGACAGCAAGGGACATGTCTGGGATATCCATGCTCATGTAGATCGCATTTCCAATCAAGGTGAGATTTATCATGTAGCTCCAGCTGTTGTACAATAGACTGGTCCGACTCGCGACACACGAGGAAAAACGACAAGACGTACCCCACCAGCCAAAGGGTCACGATATGGTGAGCCACCAACTCGTTGAAATCTTTTCTCGGCTTCTCGAGGCCAAGGACGAGCACGATGAGTTGCTGGCACCAATACGCCATTTGCATGAGGTAGTAGCGCTTGAGCTCTGGTTTCATATCCCAATGAGGATAATCTGATGAGATAAATTAAGACGATGAAGATCATGACGGCAACTCGCTGACCTATCCAAAAATATTCGGTTCGGTACCACCATGTTGGCAGCTGGGACATGATTCGCTGGGGACGACAAGTTGGACGACGGGATTGACACTTGTGTGAACAAGACTGACCAGACCCCACGCTCCGGAGAGAGCAAAGTAAACCAAGGCATATCCTTGTTCACCGAATCTATCGAGTTTTGCTTCCTTCTTGATACCGAAATAATTTGCAATGGGTCGGAACAAGGTAACGGTGACAAGTTGGCGGAAGAAAGAGAAGAAGACGATGTTGTAGGCGATGAATAGGAGATCACACCAGCCTTTGGCGTAGCGGGGATCTGCGGGGTCGGAGGTGGGGACCTTGTGGGAAATAAGGAATACCGGGCCAAAGGGGTTGGAGAGGTGGCCGTTGGGGAGATACGGGCCAATGATGGGGGCCAGAGGTTCGAGGAGGGTGTCGAGTTGGGGTGTGAGGAGTTCCCAGTTTATATACAAGACAACAGGAATGATAAGGAGTTTTAATGCCTCGACTGGACGGATGGCATGTTAGTGGGCGGGGTTCGACGGAAAGACATGGAACAGAGACCTGGTTCGACGGCCCACCGCAGCCAGGGAGATACCCTGGGGCGTCGTACACCGAGGGGCGAGGAGGTGCGCTCTGGGGTGAGAGTGCCAAGGGGACTGGGGACGATAAGCGAAGCTGGGAATGAAATGGGGAATGGACAAACGTCTGAGGCTGGAACGGGTCTGCGAAATGATGGGCGGGGTCACTGTTGGGGATGAGTCTGGGAGCGGGGAGTCGGAGGAGAGAAGGAGTACTTTGTGCTGACGGTGAACACGTCTGGCCGCCGCTGGCGTTGTCGGGACATGGGAGGAGAAAAACCAACAAGTAAGCTTCATGCGATAATTGATCATCATACATTGCTGACAAACTCTTATTAGTCACTCCTATTTTATCGGCCTCTCAACTTCAACTTGAACTACGAGAAAGGCCAATGCTTGATTCATTTCAGGATTTATACTGGCACATTGCTTAACCATGAGTCGGCTCCCAGTAACTACTACTAACCGTTTGAGCTGCAACCGGAAAGTCTAGTTCTTGCACAGATCGATTCTATTTTCATTCACATCAGTGCGGCCGCAGGCGTCCTCTCCGGGTGCTACCCGAGTCAGCCCGAGTCTCGGCAGCCGATTCGTAAGGTCGTAAGACGGAGTACAGCCGATAGCACATAGCGGCTCATAAATGTAACCCGGTTCTGTTACAGAGAATAAGGCCCATAGCGTTGCAAACTTGAACAACGTTGAGACGCGTCTGTTATTCCAAGTTTGGGGGTACAGTCCCGAGAATTTCACGTATCTCGCCTGCAGTTTTCTACAGCTTGGAGACGCGTCCGAGGCGATCGTGCAGGGCTTGAGAGGATGGCAGGGAAAGGCAGCTGTGCAGCACAGCCTCGGCTTCCCAGTCTTGGAGCCAATTCCCACATTTAGACGCGTTTATTCACCATTTATTTCATGTTCTCTTCCCTCCGGCTATTCCAGCAACTCGCATGTCCCGATATCCCCCAATGCCAACGGTCAAACTGTCTATTCAGTCATCGCACGGACCTTCCACCACCACCCACCCTTGTCATTCCTGTGGACCAACCCGTGAGAAGTGCCAGCAGTCCGAGTACTATCCCTGCAAAGCGTTCTGTACCATCGGCCTCCGTTCCAGGTCCTTCGGCACCACAAGAACCGCCCAGGAAACAGCAGAAAATTGCACTGAATAGAGCCGTTCCCACCACCCAACAGACCATCACCACTGGCCCGCCTGTGCTCAGAGTCAATGGCGCTTCCTCAGTTGTGCCGGTCCCAGTCCGCCAAGCGATGCTCAAGACTCTCTATGATCACTTTACCATTTTATACGAGGCGATTCTGCCCACAAACCCATCCCTGGCTTCTGAACATGCCCTTCTCCAAGAAGAAGAAGTATATAAAAAGTCGAACAAGCAAACATATAGAGTAGTGCGTCAGTGTTCCTCCCTTCATATTCAGCCATTAATCCGCGCAGGCCATCATTCATTGTGCTGCGGCCCTCAAGCGACGTCCGCCCCCCGACGCATCCTCCCATCCATCTGTCGGCACGGAGGCGCAAGTGAATGCTCGTGCAGAGGCTCTCAAATCCAGAAAGGCCCTCCGGCTCACGCGCGCTCACCTTGAAGCACTTGATTCTCCCCAAAGAAGATTTCGAACTCTGGGGCTTCTTTCCAGACATTCCCGACGGAATTGGCGGCGATCGGCCTAGTCTTGAGAACACGATTGCGAAGTGCGATCGATGCGGGAAGCCCTCTCTGGTCAAGCGCAAAGACGAGGCCGAGGAATGCATTTACCACTGGGGAAAACCGGTGTCTCGGACTGTCAGCGGTAAGTGCCGACAATCGCGATGTGTGGGTGCATGTGTTGAACATCACCAGGCCAAAAAGTGAGAGTATACAGATGCTGCTCGAGGCCGGCACCAGATGACGACGGATGCGTTCGGGGCCCCCACGTTTTTTACGAATCCAAGGCAGAGGATCTGCACGCCCGCCACGCGTTTTCTTACTTGAAATCCCCACCGTCGCCGAGCACGGTGCTGGACGTGGCCGCCATGGACTGTGAAATGATTTACACCACCGGCGGTATGCGGGTCGCGCGCGTCTCCGTCGTTGACGGAGCGGGTACAGAGGTATACGACGAGTTGGTGCGGATGGACGACGGTGTCGAGGTCATGTCAGTCGCGCGTACCTTGCGTCCTTATAATTTTGACGCTTCCCTCCAGCGACTTTAACACCCGGTTCTCGGGCATAACAGAGGAAGACTACGCCAAAGCCGTGTTGCCCCTCGCATCTATTCGGAAATCCCTAGATACCCTCATCAACGCAGAGACGGTCTTGATAGGTGCATATCTACTTCGCAGGAACAGAGAACCTCGAATAACAACGTTTTAGGCCACGGGCTGGACAACGATTTGAAGACTCTTCGCATAATTCACCATGTGAACGTGGACACATCCATAATGTTCAGACATCCCGCCGGACCGCCTTACCGCAAGGCATTAAAGGATTTGTGAGATGTTTGTTCATGTCGCACCGGCACTATTAAACCGAGCCGCAGGGCGCGAGAGCACCTCGGGATCACGATCCAGAGCGGAGGAGGTACTGTGGGGCATTCATCCGTGGAGGATTCGGTTGCGACGCTGGACCTGGTGAAATGGCACATCTTGAATCGCCCACCGAAACCTAAACGTCCACCCACGCCGATGGAAAGTGAGGAGAATAGGGCTAGTGGTAGTGTTACTTAAATTGACGCGACGCGTTGTGTGCGATTACTTGCGGTTGTGTGCCAAATCAATATCTAATCAACAACTCCCTTTCTTTGTCTCAGACTTTGCTCATATCTTCTCACTTCTCCCAAGTATGCCTCTGGTTATCAATCACAACTAATTACTGACTGCTCGCACAGATGTCGCTAACATTTGGGAAGCCCGACCCCAATATTCTCAGATCGCAAGGAGATTTTACATTCAAAGATTTTGCATTCAATTCGATCGGCAAGGAGCCCGAGCTACTCAAGCGCATATCGAACCGCGAAGAAGGCGTTCGCTACTACAGCCCATCGCCCGAGCCACAGTACCCTTCAGCTGCTCGCAATGGAACCGAGGCGCGAACCAGGCCGACGTTACTCCAGGCCCTGACGAGTCAAGCTCAGGAGTCGCAAGGAGATGCTTGCAGAGTTTCAGCCCCCGAACCCCGAACCTTCGTCTGGCTTTGACTCACCTGGAATGGACTCCGATGTAATGCAGCTGCAATATCCCTGAGACGCCCGTCGTAGATGTCCTGCCCGCCACAAGTATACGCAAACTGACCCATCCACCATCCCCGCCACCGCCACCTCCTCTTCCCCCATTTGTGCCAGGACTATGCCGCGCTGAAGGAGCTGCACACGCGCCTCGAGGCGTCACAGAAAGTACTCGCGTTGCCACCGCCGCCAAAGAGAGCACCGACGCCTCCCCCTGAATTTCCGAGACCTTCGCTGATCGCCGCCAACAATGCTGTACATCACACAGAGAAGACTTTGGCCTCGGCGAAAGAGACGCTCTTGGCATCTCAAGTCCGCGTATCGAGCGCCGAACAGAGCGTCACCTTCCGCCCAGACGATTGTCGATACATTGACGCAGGCACTTGAAGCTGCGCGTGCCGCGCTGGAGATGGCGCACAAGTCGCTTGTGGAGGCCCGCCATGCCGCAGAGGAAGCGCAGGCCGCACTCACGGCGTCGCGCGTAGCGGCGGACGCTGCCGAGGAGACTAAGAGGTTGCTGGAGGAGCCCCCGCCCCCGCGCGTGCCAAGCCCAGAGCCTATAGACCCCAATGCAGAAACAATATGCGAGATGAAGAAGGATCTGGATGCACTCCGGCTGTGGGTCGATGAACAGGAAGCCCATCACATGCCCGCCCCCGTTACAGAGAGGGACTCCAGCCGAGAGCGAGAAGAGGAAGAAGAGCGCGAGGCTAGCAATATGATGATCGCGCCGGATGACATTGATAACGATACCGACGTCGAGGTTCGCGCTCCCGAGGATGGTGGTGAGGCCGACATGGAAATTGACGAATCTCGCCGTTCGGAAGAGGACGCTGCTCAAGCGCTTGTCGAGCTCGCGGAGCAGAAGATCACCAACCCGGACGAAGGCCAGAGAAGGCCACCGTCGCCCAAGAAGGATTCTGTTGGTAAAGGTAATGCAGAGTCATTGACTATCCCCGCATCGGCGGAGAGTATGGACTTTACTTTGCGAGAACGCGAAGCGTTGGCGAGGGAGGTCATTTTGAGAAAGCTACAGGAAGCGAAGCGGGAGCAAGTGAAGATACAGAAGGAACAGGCCCAGGCCGCGGCCGCAATTCTGATTCTGAAGGAAAGACAAGATGCTGCAGCGAGGAACAAGAACTCTGTCGCGCAATCTAGCCCTCCTTTGCCGGACGCGGACGCGGAGTACCACCAATCCGGGACTGTAATACCGAGACCTGTAGTTCTGCCACCATCGACTGCTGAAACCAAAGTCAAGGCAAAGAAGACCAAGCCAGTATCGGGAGGCGTCAAATTGGGCCCCGAAATCACTGTCAAAGTCGAGCCTTCCTTGCCTATGGACCCTTCTCCTGAAGTAGAGCGGGCGGCTGCACTGGGTCTCCGTGTGCGACCGACTCCATCTCCCCCGAATTCAAAGACAGGCCCCTCTTCCAAGAAGGTGCGGAACCAGAGTGTTCCTCCGATTACGCACTTGGACCGTCAATCGCCCGACCGTCAATCGCCCGACGAGATTTCAGCCAGTCGGACGGGTTCAGACAAAGGCAACGTTAATTTTCATATCATCCCCCCAACGAAGGCTCCCAAATTACCTTCGAACCTCTCGACCGATGTCCAGCTAATGAATCTGCGGCATGCATTACAGGATGAAGGCGTAACATGGGAGGCGATTTCTAGGAGTAGGCCCCAGTTGTTCGGTATCAAAACAGAAGTGTCGGATGATGCCCAAATCCTAGCCCCGGTATTGACGCCGAGGGCCACTCCGCGGACTACCCCTCGCATCACTCCACCGAATGCGCCCACCGTCGCTCAGGTTGCAGTCCCCACCCCGCTGAAGCCGCTTCCCAGCAGAAAACAACTTCCAAAGTTCACTAAAACGGTGAAACCTCCCGCGGCCATGAACGATGGGCCAGCCTTACAAGTAGCGCCAGAGAGTAGTACAGCGCCAACCCAACCAATATCGCGTCCCAGCGCGCCCACGAACGACGGGCCGAGCTTTGAAGCTGCCACAGCTCCTAGCACGGCCCAGACAATGCCCGCGTCCCAGCGATGAGATTGCCGCCCAATCTCGACCATCTGAAGCGCCCTCCATTAGCAATTTGCCACCTCCTACAGCGCCAACTGCCAACCTGCACAGTAATGCGAGCCCTAGGTGACATCGCCCCGATGCTCAGTCACCCCTTGCCTCGGACTCAAGCAGGGCCCCCTTCTCGAACATCTAATCCGAGTTCTGGACTAAATACACCGGTTCCGACAACGAACGATGCTCCGGGAACGAACGGTGCTTCGGGCTATCGCCCTCTGAGCGAAAGAGTACGGCGTGGTGGACGAACCCCTTCCCCGTTCCATGGTTATGGTGCGGGATCCCCTCCACCTCGTTCCCGATCCCCCGATCGATTTGGAGGGATGGCGGAGAGTTCTTACAGTGGAGCTGAACCTGAGAGGGGTAGGAGATCGCCAGCGTGGGGATATCGCACTCCGCCTGACTCGAGGCAAAAATGGTCACCCGTTCGTCGGTCCCCGACACCTCCAAGATATACACCCCCGCGAAATTATCTCCCGCCCCGCGCTGCCTCGCCGCCCTACCATGCTCCGGGTCCCGCGAAGCGACCCTTTTCTGGGGACCATTATTCCCCTGGCCCCCGCCGAGGCTCTGCGCCAACCAGCTCCCACATTCTCCGTCGTGATTCACCTCCACCTCCACGGGGCCCTCGTCACGGCGTCCCCCGCGCGCCGTCATATTCAATAAAGCGCCAGCGTGAAGACGACTACACACCTCCCTCGCATCCCCAGAAGCGGTTCAAAGACGATGGGCGAGATGTGGCGCGCGCTCCTCCTCGTGCGGCCTCTCCGCCCAGGTCGTGGATTCCTAGAGAAACTCAAGACGAGCGGCCCGCCCTTGAGCTCCGACTCGGTACTGCCCCGGATCCTGATGTGCACTTCATAGGCAGAGGCGAGAGCTACCGTCCCCAGGCCGAGACGTCAAATTCAAGTGATTATCGGGGAGTTCACAAGCCGGAGGGTCTGCTCTCTCGTTTGAGCGATCCCAGCTACGGGAATCCATCTGTTCGCGGGAGGGGAGGCGCCAGAGGACGGCCGAACAATAGGGCACGAGGAGGCCGCGGTCGCGGTGAGCGATCTTTGGTTGACCGAATGGAGTGACGACTGGTGCGCACTTAACACTTTCTCAACGCACCATGCTCACGCTCTGTTGATCCAGGTTCAAGGTAAGTGAGGAGTGAGTGGTTTCTTGATGCTCTCGTATTGTTATCCTAGTTGTTCGAATATTGTCTACGTTCTTGTAATCTTATCGCATGTGTCGTTCTGAGTTATGATGTAGGATTGTGAAATACAACAAAATGGTACAATTAGCGGTAAAACAAGATTAGTTGGCCCCACAAATAGACAACTCCCGCATTTCCTGAAGGACGCCCTCGACCTGTAGCAGGAGCGAAATTAACTGACTGACAGGCAGTACGACGGGAAGAATGCTAACCTGCGCATCTAATTGACCCGCAGCAGTAGTCGTCGCGGATAGTGTCAGGCGAAATATCTGGACAGAGCGTAAGCGGCGTGGAAAGTGCAGGAGGAAATCACTACCGTTGTACCCCACTCAGCTTCTCGTACCCCTCCTCAGCGAATTTGGACTGCATGCGGATCATCGCTTCGAAGCTTGGGTCGAAGTACGGCACACGCAAATCCATCAGCTGGGGCAGCTCCGCGACGAGTTGATCGTTGAGCATGTCGAACACCTCCTTCGCCTCGTCGTGCTCTTGCTGCGCCTGTGTATACCCGCGTGAGCAGAATGGGGATCGAACAGTGGCTCCGACTTACTTTTGGCAGCTTGGTAGGATCCTCGCTCGGCTTGTCAATCAGTTTACGGACTTTGCTGCGCGCGGCGTCATAATCCAGAAGCTGTCGATGCGCGGGCCCGAGTCAGGGCTATATCCAAAGCAGGAGGTAAACACCCACCTTCTTGTTGCGCTTCGAGATGTGCTCGTTCACAACGGGGAAGTATGCGCACATCTTGCCGAGCGGCTCCGAGATGGTCGTGCGGTACGGCCCATCGAGCTCGCGACCGAACCCGCCGTCGAGGTCGTCAACGGAGCGCTTGTACGCGTGCCCCGCCATCGCACCCTCAGACGTGCGGTCGGCCGCGCCGTAGAAAGTCTCGAGGGTGTCCGCTATTCGCGTCTGCGCCGCCGTCATCGCTGATCGTAGTTCAGCACTGCCCCCACTTTGTGCGCGGTGGGCGAGCGGACTTACCGCGCATAGCATCCCAGTAGCTCTTGCTGTCCTTCTGCAGCACCTGGCACTCCTTTTCGAATCTAGGCGTAGCGTAGCGCCGGGAGCACCGTGCCGTCAGTCAAGTATAGTGCTTCGCTCGAACGGGACGCACGTTTTGAATTTGGCCTCCTCGTCGGTGAACTCGCGGTCGACCGTGCGCTCGATCTGGCCAGTCTTTTGCAGGAGCTGGTCGGCGTTGAGCAGCTGAATGTAATCAAGTGATGTGGGAGCGCACCGTTGTCCCCGCGCGGTTGACTGATTTCTTGAAGCTTCACACGGATTAGTGAGGCAAGTCTGGCAGAGGAATGGGGCCTTACCCCGACCAACTCATGGCTGCGGTGAATGAGATGAATGTCGGATGTGGTCTTGTTGTGCAACAGCCCTACGCCACTACGCCCGCGTCCCGAAATGGCGATTCCATCTCAACAGATGTCATAAGAACCGAAAAAAATGCAATAAGACATACACAGAGATAAACAACAACTACTAAAGATTGTGCGCATCATATTGTCCAATGTCTATGTCCTACGAGGATTACTGTTAAGAGTGGATAGTAGGGTGTGATATGCTATAAAGAAGAGAGAAACTCCGCTCTTATGTATGTATGTGTGATGCGTACATTGATCTGTGAATGCTGGAATAAATGAGTGTGGGTGTGTGGTAAACCACTATATGATAAGGAGCGTGCGTGCGTGGTGGTACAGGCCATGCCTCGGCGTGCTATCGCATACCAAACGACGGCGGAACGAAACTGCATGCATGCTAAGAGATCGTCGTCTGACGTCGACTAGGTTTCGGGGGCGGCCGCGACGTGTAGCCGCTGGTGATCGCGGTAGGGCTGAGCTGCTGCTGCGAGTACGACGTGGTCAGCGGCGGCGCCGTCCACGGGCTGGGCGGCTGCATGCTGCTCACGCAGCTGCCTGGGAAGTGGTGGCCGCCCAGCGCACTGCCGCGGGTGAAGTACTCGACTGCGACCGCATCGACGCCTGCGACCGCACCGATGCCTGCGCGCGCCCGCGGTCGAGCGCTTGGGAGGATGTTGCTGCTTTGGGCGGCGGCAGGCTCACACGCCGTGCGTCGTCGGCCCTTTGCTGCGGAGCCTGCGGTGCATCCGGCCGGTGCGTAGACGAGTGCGACCCGCGGCGCGACGAGGACGCTGAGTTGGACGCCTGCTGCTGGTGCTGAACATTGACGCGTTCGGAACTGCCGTTGCTCGGGTTGCGCTGTCGCGAGGGCGAGGCAGACGGGGATGAGTGGCCGTGCGACGAGTGCTGCGAGTTTTGGGACCGCGGGCGCGGGTACTGCTGCATCATGAACGGGGGCGTCGGCGGTAGCAGTGGCATATCCATCGTGTACATCGGCACCGGGGGCACCGGGGGCATGAGGAGCGTCGGGTTGCTTGCAGACCACATTCCGTAGATCGACGGGCGATCAAAGGTGGAAGTACCGTTTTTACTGGGCAAAGAAGCCATGGAGCTGCGTTTCCCAGCGCTGGCGCTGCTGCTGGGGTTCGGCTGCCGGGCAGTCCTCAGAAGACGAGGTATGCACAGACGGTGGGCGCGACGCGTTTCGGCCGGCTTGGGGCCCCGCGACACTCGGAGGACGGGAACTGCCGGGCGAGGACGTGAGCGGCGAACTTGATGGCGTGTTCGCGTGCATGGGGACTGCAGGCTCTGAAGCTTGACGCCGCGGACCTCCCTGGTCGTGGAATGGCCGGGAGTGCCTTCCTGAATCCAGCTTATTACGTTCGTCCCGTAAGGATGCGGTAGAACTGGACGCCGCTAGCACGCCCGGTAGCACGCCTGTATTGCTGGCACCATAGCCTCCGCCGGCTCTCTGTTGTTCTCTCCGTATTCGCGCGGCCGCCACTTCCTCAGCATAAATCCGCTGCTTCCTCTCCTCCTCCATCGCCCTCTTTTCCTTTTCCCATGCCCTCTTCTCCTCCTCCCAGCGCATCCGCTCCTGCTCCCTCCTCAGCCGCTCCTCTTCCTGCTTGGCCCGCTCCTCCTCGAAGGCACGCCGCTCCTGTTCCTCACGCAAAAACTTTGCCTTGTCTTCGCGCCTCTTTTTGGCACGTAAAGCGTAACCAAGGGGGATCACATCCTCCTTGTCATCTTCAGCAAAGCGCACGCGGGAGGTGGTGGTAAGGACAGGGGGCTGGGTGGCGGGGGCCGCCGCGTCCGGAGGTGTCTCTGCCACAGGCGACTTGAGGGCCGAGTTGCGCAGCGGAGAGGGTACAGTGATATGAGATGTGGTCCGAGCAGCCGCGGCTAAGAAAAGAAACTTTCAGAATCACAGAGCATAAACGCAAGGTTCGACGGACCAGGGGCCACAGGCTGGGGTTGTGGTTGTGGTGCTGGTGCTGGCGGTGGCGGTGGTGGTGATGGTGTCGGGACCGGAGCCGGGGCATGGTCCTCCTCCTGAACTGGAGGGAGACCAAAGCCGACCATGGCGTCGAGAGCAGCAGAGTACTCGAGCTCGGCGACCGCAAAAGTCGAGCCCGCGACGGGCTGAGTGGTGAGAGCGCCGTTCAGCGGGACCCATACCGCGATTCGTTCCTCGAAACAAGGACGGGACATCCAGCGACGGAGACCGGGGCTGGAGGTAGAAAAGCGCAGTTCGGGCGCAGGGATGGAGGTACTGTGCCACGGGAGGGACTGTGGGGGATCGACAGGAGTAGGTGTGGGGCGAGTGGCGAAGGGCAATATTGAGCTGTCGTCAAGGCTGGATTGGTGTAAGCGGCGGAGCAAGAGGGTTTTATGCATGACAGCGTGCATAGAGAGCCGGACCGGGAGAGATCGCGGTGAGTTGGCTGAGCGCGGATACATCGGGGCGCCGGGAAGCTGTACGAATGGAGAGAGATCCGGGCGGTGGACTAGACTGTTGCGCGTGAATAGCTCGATGTTTTTTCTGGATTGGACGTAGGGAGAGACTGGGTGAGCCCGTGGGGTCTGTTGGGGTCTGTCGTCCTCGTCGTCGGAGGGGTCCTGGTCCTCGTCTTCCTCTTCGTCCGAGTCTGTCGGATTACGCTGCGGCCGGGGTGGGGCCTGCAGAATGGGCGGGGGCTCGGACGGCCGCCACTCGGAGACCCAGAGATCGTCTGCTGGACGACCGCGCTTGATTGTACCCGACTTTTTTCCCAGCCAGGTGGCCCACTTGCTCTTTGTGGGTGTTCCCGGGAGCGACGGGTCGTCCTCGGGGGTCTGTAGACTGAGACTGAGACTGGCCGAGCCATTGGAAGAGGCAGAGGACGCGGGCTCGCTGCCCGAGGACAGGCCGGGGACGGGGGAGAGGACCGGGGGGACGGTATTGGGGCGCGGGTCCTTGTCCTTTTTCTTGAAGACCGAGGCAAAGCGGCGCATGGTAGTTAGACCTTTCGAGAGAGTGCCTTCATTGAAGAGGCCAGCTCGTAAAAACCAACATGTGACATGACGACTTTTCAAGAGATTCTCTCGTGTTTATTCAACCTCCTGATCTGCTAGCCGTCCACGTCCACGCCACAGCCGGCGCTCATAGCTCCTCACCACCCGCCACACATACTCTGAGCTCACCCCGCAGAATTTGCCCCCTCGCCTCGCAACCATTGAGTACTCATCCGGCACCTCCGACGCCGAATCCCACACCGTCGTGTATTCTTCACCCGGCCGAAGCACCGCCTCTCCATTTCGTTTGAGCCCCGTCGCGCCTAGATCCCATAATGGTCCTGCGATGCGGACATCAACCTCCGCTTGCCCCATCTTTAGTGGAAAATAGCGCTGTAGCACTTCCTCTTCGAGCACTTTGAACAATTCCCGTTTCAGCAAGCTATACGTAACGTCCACAGCAACAGCCGCTTGCCTTTCGCCGGTTGACCCAAGAGAGCACGTTCACAGAAGGCGAGGTATTCGTCCACCGTATCCCCGCTCAGATCCTCGATCGACCTGTCAATTCGTCAGTGTCATTGCGTCATCGCTCATGACCTACATCGCAGTCTTGGAATCAAACTGGGCATCATCATCTGCGAGTTTCCCGAGCCGCTCAAGGTACTCATCCACCCGGGGCATCTCGCACGCCGCATCCCCCGCGTCCTCCGGAAGCCTGCCATCCGTCCATCATCATCCAAAACACGCACAACGAAACTCACCTAAGTTCCCCATCCAATCCGTATACCATTTTCAGCACTATTATCGCTGTTGCTACGAAAGCCACTTCTGGCGCGACACTGTCGTTCTTGTGTGTCTCGGGGTCATACCCACGCCGCCGCTCCAGCCGTGGTGCGAGCGAACGGTGCAGCGTCAAAGGTAGAGACAGTACCGCCGCAAGGCGCTTCGTGAGTCGGTACAGCGTTGCTGTCAGGGTGTTAGTGACGGACCGCTTGAACGCAATGAGACTCGTCTTACGGCTACCCCCAAGCCCCTGGTTGACGACGCGCCACAGAATTGGCGCGGCGTTTGCCTCTGGCGTACGCACCCCAAAAGACGCATATATCCGCCGCGCGAGGGAAGACGCGAGGCGGTGAAGAAATGGCACACTGGGCGTGTTCTATTTTTCGCATTAGAATATAGCTGAATTTGGGGAGAGACACGCGCACATGAGGAGAGAGCGCTTGCATGGTGTGTTTCGTGAGGTGCACCGTCATGCTTGCGCGGCAGGACGCCTGTTGCATTAAGATACGGGAGCTCGTACGTTTCGACAAGTCTGAAAGAAAAAATAAGAATGTCATTAATTCGGGGAGGAAAAGCGCACCGCGTCAGATCGCGATTCAAGAGGGGGACGCGGAGGGTCCAGCAGGCGAGCACGAGCACGACGAGTGTGCTCACCGGCCGAGCGTCGTTGTGCTTGTGCCGAGGGGGACGCTTTGGTTGCGGCAGGGGATTGGCCTTGCCCGCATCTTCATCCTGGCCTTCTTCATCTGACGAAGACGAGGAGGCAGAATTCTCTGCGAGGAGGTCGTCGAGCTCCGTGTCGTGCTCGTCGGAGCTCTCCGCGTCGACCTTTGGGTCGTTGGCTTCGTCGTCGTCGCGCTCCTCATCCTTGGGGTCCTCTTCGTCCGTTGGAGCGTCGTCTTCCCCGGCGGGGACATCGTCCGCCGCGCCATCCTGGTCCTGCTGGGCAAAGTACGGCTCTGGCGGTGGCGGGACGCGCAGCAGGCTGAGATGCAGTGCCCACTAGGTCGCGGCAGACTATCTACAGAAAACGAATCCAACCACCATCGGTCTCACTCGGGCAAGAGCGCACCTCAAACTCGGCGGGGAGGCCCCAGCGGTCTATTAGAAAGGCTATTTGGTGCCGGAGGAGCAGCTGTAGACATTCGAAATAAAGGTAGCGTCCGCGGTTGCCGTGGTACACTGTGCGTCCAGGAAGAAGATTTTGATAAAAGGCGAAAGAAAAAATATGTACACTGGGTGTTGTGGCCGCCCGACCGGGTTTTATTGTGGACACGCGTAGACTTGAGGTTGCGTTTCTTGAGGAGATGCGGGCCAACTTCTTCGACCTCGTTGGCTTCGTTGCGGTAGTTCTACGTTGTGCGTCGTTTGACACAGAAGACCATATGTACGTGCTAGGGGCGTACCTGGAGGATATGGCCCTCGCTGCAGGCGACGAGCCCACTCGAGGGTTCCTTATGCCATTGCTTGGATCTGCACACGGGCAGCGTTTTCGTGGCGCCATGCAGTGTGATTGATTGGCGCGCCGACGCTTTGCGAGCTGCACGTGGTCGTCTTTCGCTGGCGGGCAGTAGCCGAATTTTGATCCTCCCTTTTCTCCCTTCCTCTTACGTTATTTCTTACTCCGTCCCCGATGAGGGCCTTGCTGCTGTTCGCTTTCTTTGCGGCGCTCTTCTCGGCCGTGCTCGCGTGGGAGAAGGAGGACCACGAGATTTTTGACCTCGTCAGCGCGATCCAGGCATCCGAGGGCAAGGACACGACGTTTTACTCATGGCTCGATGTCCCGTCGACCGCCACTACTGCAGAGATTGCAAAAGCGTATAGGAAAAAGAGTATGATCCTCCAGTGTGTGCCCTACCTCAGAAATATATTCGACGTGAAAGTAACGGTAATGCAGCCCCGACAAAAATCCCAACGACAAGACGATCCACGAACGTTTCGCGCGCCTCGGCGTCGTTTCCACTATTCTGCGGAACAAGGAGAGCCGTGACAGGTCCGTTTGCCGCCGGTCGTAGTCCGGGCGCTAACATCTTGCAGATATGATTTCTTCTATAAAAATGGGGTACCCAAGTGGCGCGGCACGGGCTACTACTACTCACGCTTTAGACCGGGGCTCGGCGTACGTGCGCCATGCCTATACGAGTGGACGTAAATCGCTGAACTTGTGCGCAGACGGTGCTCGTGTTCCTCGTGCTCGTTACTTCCGGATTCCACTACATCGTGCAGCACATAAACTATAGAGGCGACCTCGAGCGCATCGACCGGTTCGTGAAGGAAGCGCGGCTTGCGGCGTGGGGGCCCAAGCTCGTGCCCGTCGAAGGGCAGCGCAAGGTCAAGGTGAATCTGGCGGGCCCAGGCGAGGGACGCCTCATCGACATGGTCGTCGACACCAAGAACGTGTACATCGTGCGTGTCTTATTTCATATGCGCCGCAGACTGTACTGACTGTCGCAGCTGGACGGATCCGGCGAGATGCACCTCCTCGACGCGTCGACGGCAAACCGCCCGGACTTCGCGAACACGTGGTTCATCACGCTCGTTAGGTCGCTGTACTACCGTGCGCTCGACCGCGTGTCGCCCATCAGGGAGCACGCGTCACCCGAGCCGGAGGATGACGGCGGGAACGAGTCGTCGACGACCGCGTCAGAGGCGCCCGGGAGCGGCACTGTCACGCCGAAGGAGGGCCGCGCGCCAGGGCCCACGGGCGGGAAGCGGAAGAGGGCCACACGGAAGCGGTAATATTCATACAGTACTTACCTGCTCTGTACAATATGTATCCCTTGGGTTTAACAATATTCGAGACCCTCGTTTCGGCCACGTGGTACTTGAAATAGCCGACGGGTCGCGATTTTCAACGTTGATTCTGAACCACCTTCAAGTCATATACTCCATTTTGCTTCCGCGGAAGCTGCGCATCGCCGCTTCTTGTTTATATTTTTTCTGGACGTGTAAATATCTTTGGGCTCCCCTCAAGTCATCAACTTATCCCCGACGTCGATGCCTCCACCCGGCGAGGAGGTCGACGTGTTTTCAGTAGACGAAGGTGTGTTATCTCCTCGAGACTTAATGCGGCGCGTGTTGACTGGCTGTATAGACACCCATGCAAATCGCGTCGCCTTGCTCTCCCAGGTACGCGTCTTTTTCCTCCAAACACGTTCTGCGCGTCGCTAACCGCGACCCACAGCACTCCAGCTACTCCCAGCTTTCAGATATCGATGAAATGATCCTCCAGGCACCGAGTACGCGTGAACCTTCACTCGAAGTTCTATGAATCATTGATCACATTGACGCAGTTGGCACCCAGCTCATGCGGTCGCTCAATTCCACAGTGAATGTTGGACATCGACGCGTCGATAGCGGGATCTCGGAACCGCCGCCGTCTTCCGAGTCCGTGCAATCAAAGTCGAGCAATAATGAAAACACCCTCGTCGACGGGGTTCTCGCGTTCGGATAGTGGCTCGTCAGCTGGTGCGCCGAATGAAGGCTTTTAAAATCCTCGACGGTTTTGTTTTCCCGCGTGGACAGCAATTGTACTTCCGGCTCCAGTGTCTCGGCAGGGGCTTCTACGAAAAGTCCAATTTCCCGCACCGACAGAAATACATCGACAGGCTCGTCGGCTTCAACCAACATTAAGTCAAACAATGTTGCACAAACCCCTGTGCTGAAAGTCCTAGGAAAGCGCAAGACCCAGGGACGTGTCCGACTTCCCGTCGGTCGCGGGCCCCAGCAAGCCATTCAAGTCTGCGAGATTGGTTTCGCCGGACGAAGACGACGCGTTCTCGCCCGTGATTATTGTGAGGAGTTCTGGCGTGCCATTGACCGATACTGACACGAATGACAGTCGCACTCTCCGTCGCATCAGCGACTTTTCCACTCTCTTGAGCTGCCATATGGCGTGCAATACGAGATTGCGCGTATCGCTGCAACTGTCGATGGAGGCTACGACTGCGCTCAACAAGACCGAGCTCCAGAAACTTCAGGGCCTCAACAATGCCCAGGCAGTCCCCAGGATCCGTGCCTTGTTTGGAAAGACGACGGACTCGGTTGTAGATGAGGCGTTCGCGAAAGAGATCGCCGCCAAGGTCCTAAGCATTTTTGGAATGTTTAATATGTCCTGATGACGATCTCAGGCCCCTTGGGTTGAACTGGATCTGGAGGACAAAAATCTAAGGGAAGATCCCCTCGCCGGATTAGGTGCGGTCCTCCCCCTCTGTAGTCCGTCGTGCTGAATTAAATTTTGTCTGTACAGGGCTGCGCAACGGAGCGTCTGATTGGTTTGGGGGTAAAGTGCATTTTGTGGGCAAGCTTGTCGCAGATTCGAAGAATAAGGAATGCCCTTTCAAGGTTGTTCTGAAGGTACGGGTCATCCGCTTTTAAACATCTCGATCTGAGCCCCAACTTGAATTCCCAACTCCGAGCTCAAGTTGAGGCACCAAGTTGAACAATCAACTTGCTGCTTCAACTTACCCTCTTCGGATGCGGTTGAAGTTGAAGCTTGAATCGGGATGTTTATAGCGGTCAACAAGTTGATCTCCTCGTCCAGACACCTGAACTGGGCCCGTCGGACCGATTCGCACGGCGATGGGGGTCTGGGCGCTTCCTGACCATCAGCTTGTCGAAGGAGCTTCTGAAAAAAGGCGAACAAATCATCGAGTTTTTCCATCGTCCTTTAATTCTAGGGGACCATGTCTTTCGTGCGTTTGACGCCAAAGACGGAAACGTTTTTCTAGTGTGCGTCTTGCCATGGTGGGTGGTGCACTCTCTCAACTTGTTTGGCCTAGTTGCACGAACGAAATCGTAGAAGCTCGACGGATACATGCTACCAGAACGGCACCTGGGCTTCTTTCTTTGCGCAATTTTCTGTCCTGGCACAATTCACTTGAACTCGATTTGAATCAAGTGCGTTGCATAACTGTGAGTATATTATTTTCTCAACACCGGCCAGACCATGGCCAAGTGGGCTTCACGGTAGGCCTTCCTTTCTTTGATAACCTTGCTTCTCATCCCCGGATTCAGCTTTGCACTGGGGCGGTCCAATTCTGCTCCAGTGTTAAGACTCGAGGAGGATGCGATTACACAGATTCCTGATCTTAGTGAGTGTCTCCTCCAGTTGGACGCATCTTTTCTCAGTGTGCAGCTTCGGGCGCTGGGTCGGATATGACGGATGGCGCTGGCTTGATAAACAAAGCCGGACTCCGTCTTATTTACAACCGCATCGAAATGGACACATGGCCGACGGCCATCCAGTGTCGTGTCGTAGGTGAGTGCGGATTATATCTGTGAGTCCCACCTGATGAGGCTCTTCAGGGGCGAAGGTTTTTTCGGTGATTTGGTTATCTTGCGCCTCGACCTGACGCATTTCTTCAGGGCCTGCTCGTGATGCACCCGAATGATATCGATGACAGGCCGCGCATCTGGCTACGGCCGTCTCAGATAAAGGTCAAGCATACCAGTTTGGAGGATCCAACCCTGCGAACGATCGACCTGCTGCGGTCGTCGCATGCTAAAACGCAGTGTCGCCTACCGGTTGAGACAATCATCAACTTGGCAGAAAACGGGGTCCCATCCTCGTCCTTTATCAAGTTGATTGAGGACGCTTTGGTCCGTCTTGTCACTCCCCTGATCACCTGGAACGGTCCAGAGGCCATGGAAAAGCTCTGGTGTGCTGTAGCCAGTTCAGGCGGTGTTATGTCCTCCCGCCTAGCCAGGCAGAACACGGTTTTAGCTCGGGTAAAGGGGTATTCGGAACGCGACAGTGGAGAAATCGATAACGAGGACGAGGAGGAAAATAATGACCAACCAGTCAGCACTGCTTGGTGGGTGGACCAGATTTCTGGCTGTCCATCTTCCCTCGAGGAAACCTGCCTACACCTTCTGGATTCGGGGTTCACTCCACAGACATGCAGTGTTCTGAGATCTAAACTGGACAAGGTCGTCAAGGGGTGCGTGGACCGGTATATCGAGTCATATCGGATCGATCTACCGGTTGGGATGTCCGCGATGGCGTTCCTGGTCCCAGACGAGTACGGGGTACTGGAAGCGGGAGAATTTTTCTTTAAAAGCTCTCGACATGTCCTTCAGACGCAGGACGGTCTACCCACGGACATCCTGTTGGGCGACGCGTTAATCACGCGCCATCCATGCAAGGTGGGATCTCCTCCCCTCTTTTGTATGCATCTGCGTTGACCATCTTTGCAAAGTTACCCACCGACGTTCAGAAGTGGACGGCGGTTGATCGCCCGGAGCTGCGCCACTTTACGGATGTAATTGTCTTGTCTGTGAAGGGCCCGCGCCGTGCTGCAGATTTCCTAAGCGGGGGCGATTACGACGGGGACAAAGGTTTATTGGTGTGGCAGGTGGGTGCCATCTCTATCCCGATTTCTCTTCTCTAACCAACCATCCAGCCTGAGCTGGTGGAACCATTCGTTAACGCTCCGGTGAACTATTCAGAAGAGCCAGCGCACGTGGCGGACTCTTTTTCTCCAAAAAATGAGACGGTCCGGGACTTTTTGCAGCGGACGGGGACCCAAACACCGGCGAAACAGCTCCGCGAGATGCAGAAATACTTGCTGAGTGCGCTCCGCGACATCTCCGTCGTCGGAAAGTACAGTAACTGGCATATCAATGCCACCTACTCGCTGGGGTATAGACATCCAGAGACTATTCGCTTGGCCTACATGTTGGGGGAGATTCCCGCTTTTCTGATACAGATCGCTAACAGTCCTCCAACAGGTTTTGCAAAACGCTTGACGGCGCGAAGACCGGGTTGACCGTTCTCCCTCGTGTATTTAAAAACGACCAGACCGCGTACGAGAAACGGCCGCCGGTGGTAAAGATACCTTGCGAGATATCTTGTTTGTGTCTTAATGCGCCTTTTTGTCTAGTGGAAAGAGGCGGAGAAGAAGAAGGGGCAGAGCACCGTGGCGGACTGGAAAGAGTCAAACATGCCGAACCTCGCTCGAGGTGAGGGCTTGGGCCGATTCATTATGGATACCATCCACAAGCATACGCAGCGGGAACGCTGGGGCTTGCGCTGGGGGCAAGAGCTCAAAGCGCAGATTAAGAGCAAATTCGAGGGGGTCGAGCACGTCCTGGACGTGGACCTCACCGCACCTTGGCTCGCTTTCGTCGAGAAGGAGGCGGCAAAAAAGGAAGCGAGTGAACGCCACAGGGCGGAGATCTCGCTCCTGGCTACGCACACGCTGAACACCCCGGGGCTCGCGGAGGCAGACAAGGCCGTTGCGGTGCGATTGCTTGAAGAAGCGCAGACGAACACGGGGAGTGACCTGGAGCGAATCCAAAAGCATGTCGAAAGCGTGTACGCTGCGCACAAGAGCAAAATCGACGGTGAGCGCCGCCTGTCAGTGATAGCGATAATGGTTTTGAAAGGCTTCGACAGGGAAATTCACGAAGCTGCAGATCGAGCGACGGCAGGACATTTTACGCGAGCTGTCGCGCGACTTCGCGACGGGGCCTCCTGGGCTGTCGATGGATGCAGTGCGCCATTCCCTGGTATTTTTTTTTCGTTCGGCGCTAATGGGCTCGCAGGAGGAGGCGGCTCGCATCAAGGCGTCGTATGCGTACTTTTTCGACTGGGACAAGCGACAGAATTGGAGTATCAAATGGTCGAGGTTTCCGTGGGACGTAGCATTTCGCGAGGTACGTTCGTGGTCCAACGAACACCCTGTGGTTGTAACCTCATGAACTTTCGTAGTTGTGTTTGATCAAGACGAGGGCGTCTAAAGCGACCACTCTGAAGCCTGTTAATTCGGAGTTTTACGAGAGGTTCACGATGAAGATGCCGCGCATTTGAGCCTGTAGAGTTTAGACACCATGGAACATCTTGTATTTTAGCCATATTGGATTGAACAGGGGCTATCCGGAAGTTGCAGACAAACACGCGTCAACTCATTTCATGATTAACTACATCCTGCTCGTGTCGCGGCAAGGTGAGGCTCGTCCGCGCAGGCAACGCGGTACATGAATATACGCGTTCTACAGGCAAGGTCCGTCTATCGAAATGGTTCACGACCACCGCACCGAAGGCAAAGGCGAAGATCGTCAAGGACGTAACACAGCTCGTCCTTGCACGGCGCACCCGGATGTGCAATTTCCTCGAGTATAAAGGCACGCACTGCGGCGCCCTGTCGGGTTATTATGTATTGATTTCGTGGCAGACACGAAAGTGGTTTATCGGCGGTACGCGTCGCTATTCTTCGTATGCGGGATCGGATCGAACGACAACGAGTTGGTGACGCTCGAGATCATCCACCGCTACGTCGAGGTCCTCGACCGGTATTTCGGGAACGTATGTCCGTCCCGCCGCTTGCAGATGTGCCTCACCCATCCCGTCATTCTAGGTTTGCGAGTTGGACCTGTGAATCCTTTACCGAAACGTGTCCTGCCCGGCCGATACTGACCGAAACTACGCAGGATATTCAACTTTCAGAAAGCATATGCTGTGAATGTTCATTATGACCAGACAAGAAACCAATATTCAACGTTTGCTTGCGCAGATTCTAGATGAGCTAATAATATCAGGCGAGTTGCAAGAGTCGTCCAAGAAATCGGTGCTGCGAGTGGTGGGTGCATCACTCTAGCCGTAATCGGAGGAGGTCTGACCCAAGGGCACAGGTAACGCAGTCTGACACGGTGGAAGAACAAGAGAACTCTGAGGACACAATGGCGCGGCTAGGGTCTCGCAGCGGTTAGATATATGCTATGTGCGTCTTTTTCGCGCGCGGCCTGTGCGCGGAAATGATATTCCGCGATGGGACATCTGACTCTGTATTTCCATTCAAAACGATGACCGGGCCGATGAGCGGTGCTCCACTCCAACTCTGTATACTTTCAGGGATGGTAGCGGTCGTTGACGACGATGGGGATGTTGATATTGGGTCTACACGTCGCGACTAGCTGCCCTTGCTGGCCCAGTGCTAGCCATGCCTCAATTGGACCCCTTATCAGTCCCGTAACATGAAACATTTAAACGCCGTCACATCACGGGACGCCGGATATATGAGCACTGAGAGCTGTCAGATTCGTCTGTCTCTTTTATCTCTACCATGACCAACGTCTACCACAACGATCTCCTTGCGCCCTATCTTGCTCTCCCCCAGGGTGAAAAAGTCCAGGCAGAGTGTATGCATACTCTTCCATTCTTTTTTCCCTTCCTGAAACCTAGCAGATGTCTGGATCGATGGCGACGGTGGTCTGCGCTCTAAGACCACCACCGTCAGCAAGAAAGTGACCGATATCGGCCAGCTCCGAACCTGGGACTTTGACGGCTCGTCAACCAACCAGGCCCCCGGCAACGACTCGGACGTTCTCCTCCGTCCCGTCGCCATCTTCCCCGACCCCTTCCGAGGTGGCGACAACATTCTCGTCCTCGCAGAGACCTACAACAACGACGGAACCCCTAATAAGACCAACTATCGCCATCATGCCAAGAAGGTCATGGAGCAGGCAAAAGCCCATGAGCCCTGGTTCGGTCTCGAGCAGGAGTACACCCTCTTCGATACCGACGGCAAACCTTATGCCTGGCCAAAGGGCGGTTTCCCCGGCCCCCAAGGCCCCTACTACTGTGGTGCTGGTACGTACAGTCCCCTGTCCGTGATCATCGCCCCTCATCTTCCGACTAGGAACTGGCAAGGTTTTCGCCCGTGACCTCATCGAAGCCCACTACCGCGCTTGCCTCTATGCTAAGGTTAACATCAGCGGTATCAACGCCGAGGTGATGCCCTCGCAATGGGAGTTCCAAATCGGCCCCTGTGAGGGTATCTCTATGGGCGACCACCTCTGGATGGCCCGCTACCTCCTCATCCGTATTGCCGAGCAGTGGGGCATCATCGTCTCCTTCCACCCCAAGCCTCTCCAGGGCGACTGGAATGGCGCCGGCTGCCACTCGAACTACTCGACCAAGGCCATGCGTGAACCCGGCGGCATGAAGGCCATCGAGGCTGCGATTGAGAAGATGTCCAAGAAGCACAACGAGCACATCGCCGTGTACGGAGAGGACAACGACCTGCGTCTCACTGGCCGCCACGAGACTGGCCACATCACCGACTTTAGCTCGGGTGTCGCGAACCGTGGCGCTTCCATCCGTATTCCCAGGCATGTCGCCGCCCAGGGGTACGGCTACCTGGAGGACAGACGCCCGGCTTCCAACATCGGTACGCTAACTAATTCTCGTAACTTGCGTGTGCTAATTGCGTTCCAGACCCCTACCGTGTGACTTCGATTATCGTCGAGACCACTTTGCTTGATCAGTAATCGTTGGAGGTGCTACATACTACCATGGACTAGAAATGAAATAAACCTGTCTCTTTTGTCTTTCTCTCGGTTAATTATATGCCGTTTGGTTATGTAATCATAGGCTGTGAGCGTGACGGCGCGTGAGTGTGATCTCTCGCGTTTTGCCAATGTCCGAATTCGACCTCGCGTTTTCTGGCTCTTTGACCGACGATGCAGGCGCTTTCAAGCTCCTCGAGCTGCCCCCGGAGCTGTGCAAGCTCGTTGAAGCGACACTAGAGTCATCGAGTCCGCTGAGGTGATGCCTCCGAGTCGAGTCTCCCGCTCGTCTAACGACGCGCCTAGACTCTCTATCAAGGGTCAATCTGGCGAAGACGCGGTGCTATGCACCGACGACGCGACGTACATCATCCGCTCTGTCGTACTCTCCAATTCAATCCTGGTCATCACCCCGTCTGAGTCCGACGCGGAGACGGTCGTCATCCGCGACCAGGTCAACGAGATCCTTGAGCTTACTCCCACCGTCCCAAAGCTTCACAAGCTCATCACCCTCCTGCGTGGGCGCGAATATGATGACGTAGCCGATAGCGAAGAGCAGCCTCCCGAGGCGGGCGGGCTGACATACGCCGCCGCGCGTGCGGCGATCCAGGCGAGCGACGCAGAGCTCGCCCGGGGGCTGCGTGCGCATCGCATCCTGGACGTCCACGGCGGGCTCAGGCCCATTGCGCCCGCATTCCTCTCCAGCATCCTCGAGAGTGTCCTCAATCTGCTCGTGTCGCAGGGCATGTCGCCGCGCGCGGCGCCCGCGGAGGAGCTGGCCGCGACGCTCGCGGATGAGAGCGAGATCTCGCGGGCGGTTTCGGGGCAGGTTATGGCGTGGTTCGGGGAGGTCTCGCGCGACGGCAAGTGGGCGATGGACGTCGAGGCTGTCGTGCGGGAGATTGGCCTGGGCATTCTTAGGCAGCATAAGGTCGGCAGCAGTCTTGGAATATGCAGTTCGATTGACCCATGCTCATACCTAGGACGACCCCATTTCCAAGGGTACGCTGCTGGAAAAATGGAAGTTGGCAGTCGGGGACACATTCGAGTCGTCGGTCTCTCTGCCTTTGCTCTTGGTGGGCTTTTTTGCCATGTCTGTTGTATGTCTTTTTATTGAGTGTTTAGGGAAACTATCTCGTTTCGCCCGCATCAACGGATGGAGATGACATGCTAACCTACTTCCCCTGCTCCGCCCTCCCAGTCGATCCCCCGAGCCGCTTCATCGACCTCTTCCTCACGCGCCCACGGTGGAAGGCGACAGACATCGAACCCTTCCTTTCCGATATCGCAGTCAACACAAAGGACCGCGACAAGCTGCTCCTCAAATATACGCGCGCCACGACGGATGGCCAGGGCGTGTGGTACACCAAAAAATAGATACAGTATTATATGTTTACAATCCATCTAAAGAAGAATGATGTCGCCTTCCTACTGTCGTGAGCGTGTCTGGCGTCCCTTGCCTAACTTTTTGATCGGAGTAGGTCGGTACTCGCCGTCGCTGTCCTCTGACATCCTCCGCTTGCGCCTGGATGTGGAAGCTACCTGTGCGCCTGATGCGGAGATGGTCGGGTTGTGCTTCAGATGATTTATGAGCGCCCAGAATGCGGCGCCAACCTTGGTGTTGAGTCGAACGTCGGAATACTGGTTGCGGAGGTCGGTGCGCAAATGATAGACGGCTTTCGCTCTTTCCATGGAGGTCGCCTTGCGCAGGACGTAGAGCAGAACACCTACAATGGGGATGAACGTGGTTCAACAACAAGCAACAAGCGCCTGCATATTTACCAATATACACGAATTCCACCGGGGCCAATTTCTGCAGAGAGTAAGCGTACGAAAGGGATGTTAACGGATCG
Source organism: Mycena galericulata (assembly GCA_029289565.1). Classification (NCBI taxonomy): domain Eukaryota; kingdom Fungi; phylum Basidiomycota; class Agaricomycetes; order Agaricales; family Mycenaceae; genus Mycena; species Mycena galericulata. Next base: position 1,161,523 of record JARKIA010000012.1, on the reverse strand, counting down.
ACTTGCTTTGCCGATAGCAAATCCAAAGTTGAGTGTATCATCCGAGGCGAGATGACCAAATTCATTCAAGGCTTCATCGATGTCCTCTTTAAACTGCTCCGGGGGGGCATCGACGCGAGCCAACCACTGAAACACGTGAGCGCCCAAGAACGAGATACAAATGTTGGACACACGTTCTCCATTTTTGGGGCCGTCGGTATGTTTTCGGTCGCGGGATACCCGTCGCAAACGTACACAAACTGCGCGACATTTTGAAATTCACGGCCCCGCTTGGTGTCCCAATCAAGGACCTGCGATAGCCCCCCTTCAATGGCTAAATTCATTGTAATGAGAACGTCCACCGATGTTTAAACGGCACTCACAGATATGGCGACTCTCCAGCTTCGATATCCATCTGCAGGACATATGTGAGTTTAAGCAACAGCAAGGAATCGACATAGGAACTAACTCGGACCATGGGGAAGCGATGGCCGCGAGTTTCTCGGCCCTAGACTGTGTGAGCAAAAAGACAAGGGGGCAGTTATCGAGGACTGACGTTGTCAACGCCATCCCCAGCTGTACCCGTTGGAAAATTTCCCTCTCCAATGCGGGTGTCAATTGTCCATACTCAACTTGAACGAACATCAGGATCATAGAGTGCCTTCTCGAGTCGGAACGCACCACAGGTGATTTTCTTTTGGAGAAACATACGCTTCGTCTGTTCGGGTATCTGTAAGCGTGACTTTGTCGATTCCGGGGCCGTGAAGTAGAAATGTTCTTTTTTCGACTGCATGTATGGGAGCTGTCCGTCCAGGAAGCTGAAGAAGGTTAGCTGAACGGCGTTGTAGCTGTAGGAGCATATATAACGCACCGTTGAATGCTCGTAAGGCGCTACGGAATGTTAGTCCAGTACCCGAACGCGGAATAGTGCTTACTTGTTTACCATCCACACACACCCTGGAAAAACATACATTGGCCGTATGAGATGCCGAGTATGAAATGCGTACCATGTTGGCACGCCATCCTCATCCTTCATCACGGCAAACACGACGGGAGGGATCCAGAAATTCCGAAAGAGAGAGTCTATAAGCAGGGCCTGGTCTCCAAATGAGCAGCTGGTATCATGGGGTTATTTCTGGAGACTCGCCTGCTTATGCGCAGGCCATACCTCCATACATACAGAGTGAGCATTGAGTTTGCGAGACACTGACAGGCCATACCACTCCTGCATAATTAAAATTTGTGAGCTGGTGCTACGGAGAGATAAGACAGGCTGACCTCGCTGGTACGGCGGGTTCAGGTCGATAGTACCCTCGTGAATCAGGCCTGAGACATACGGTGTTGGAGAATGGCGCAATGAATACTAAAGAACGAACTATGCAGTTCTTGTATAGTCTTGTCAATCTAAACCGTGGTTCGTTAATGAATACGGAACATTCAGACGACAAGAGTCGGTGGCACCTGGGACGGCGGGGCTGGTAACACTTGGCCTCGTATGGAGAAGCCATCGACATTGCTCACATCCTCAGAGTCTGAATCGTCATCGTCGTCGTCTGGAACGTCTTCTTTCCGAGGAGAAATAAAGCTCGTTCGGGTCCGCGACGGAAGGGTTGGGGGAGGCGTGTTCACATTATCTCGAAAAGAAACGGGCGAGTTCATTTTCGGCGAATTGAGATCCGTTCAAAGAAAACAAACATGAGACAATTTAGTGATCGCCTTTACGTTGCCGAGTCACTCTCTGCATTCCGGCCATGGACCAGGTCAAGATTCCCTTACCCAAGTTCTTAAAGCTATTGACCTCCAGTAATGCGCCGATGGCCAGAGCGATGGCAGTAGCTGGTAAAATGTCGCGGAGCCTTTCAGCGCACCAACCAACCACTCAAACGTCCACTGCAGCTATAAGGATTACAACACCCCTGCGAAGCTCTCTGAACTGGACGAGGTTAAACTCCTGGCCGCCGGAATAGACGACAAGGATACCCGGAAAATGGTCATGACTGCTTTGCGCAAGGCTGGATACGTCGGATCCAAAGCTACTGCACGCTCAAATGCAACTCAGGCAGGGCCTTCGAATCAGCTGCCCATGACTGCTGTCGAAGTCTTGGTATGAAAGGAGGAGGAACAGTCTCTCCGCAGCTGTATTCACCGGTTTATTCCAGACCACGCCCACCAAGAGAAAGCGCAAGCAAACCCAAGACGTCAATGAATTTCTGCCCGTTCCTAAGGACGAATCTGCGGACGTCGGGAACCTTGAATTCAACGAGATCCTAGATGAAGATGTCAGTCTGTCCATATAAACTTCTGAGGTCGAATCTCAGTGGTTGTCTCTAGATTTTGAAGAGTAAGAGTACAGTGGTAAACCGTGCCCCCCTGCTGACCGCCTGGACAACCCTGGTTGCCGAACGTCTTGGTTTCCAACGTGAAGAGGCTCTGAGTATCGGCAAGCTACCATCTAAGCCCTTGGCGTCTTTATCAACCTCTGACTCCATTCCTTATAAGCCTCGGTTTTCACTGAGATGAATGCCGTTTCGAAAGGTGTCTCCATGGGAATATACAAACAGGGAGCAGAAAAAGGGATGGAAGCGTCTAAGGAAGGATCTCAACCTTTCGTAGACTTGATGGGAAGAAGAGTGTAAGCATGTTTCGATGTGTGGGCATGCCAGCAGCATTCAACCTCTTCCGGTAGTCCTCTATTCCGGACACAGAACTCACAATGGCGCGCCCTTTCGAATGGTACTGCTGTTCAGCCAAGTACTGCTTTTTCTTACATCGGGCGCGCGTTCCGGCAAACCACCGTCTACGTTATCGGCGCACTGCGGTTGCTGCTAGAGAGCTTCACTCCTGAAGAAGTACCGAATCTGGCGTGGGGTTTGTATACAGAATTCCGGCCGGAAGTAACTGGCTGGGGCGAACGAGGGGAAGTGAAATGTGAGACTATATTGGGATTAAGAAAGGCAGCAAGCAGCGTGCAACCTGCGGGAAAGATTGCCGCCATCATTGAAAATGGCGCAGGAACACCTAAAGAGGAAGACTTGGAGCCTCCACAGAAAAAGAGTCGAACTCTCACCTTGGAGGAGTACGAAGCTGCATTGGACCAAGATTCCACCTTTGACGGAATTGACCTTAACCTCGGTATAGACGGCGACAAAACATAACTTATGTATCCACGTATGTAGTAATGTAAATCTAATCGTCTACAAAAGACCCAAGAGTGTCGCGCGAGGAAATATTTGCCGCGTATAGATATTTTGTACATCAAAGACTCTTGATGATGGCGGACGTGAATTCGGAGGTGGTAGCAGATCCCCCCATATCAGCGGTCCGCACTTTGCCAGCGTTGATGACATCGAAAGTCGCAGCAGCGATTTGGTTGGCGACAGGGTCGAGTCTAAAGGGGAGAGGTTAGAGCAAGTTTACAAGAGAAAAAAGAACGGACCCAAGGTGCCTGAGCATCATGGTAGCGCTGAGGATCATAGCGGCAGGGTTGGCACGGTTGGTGCCCATGATATCGCTAGCGACGTGGCGGCATCCGGGCTCGAACAAGGCGTATTCCTGAAGAAATGAGGATCAGATATCACCAAGGCAGATGTAATGCCGCGTACAGATCCAATGTTGCACCCAGGTACAATTCCCGGTCCACCAACCAGTGCGGCACCAATGTTGGAAACAATAGCGCCGTACAAGTTGGGCATGACCATGACGTCAAACTGGCCAGGCCTCGCGACGAGCTGCATGGAGCTGCACCAACGTGAGATACAACACCGATGTTCGAAACGAGGACCACCGACGTGTTATCAACGATCATATCGTTAAACTCGATGCCAGTAGACTTGTACTCCTCCGCAACCCGGCGGAAGGTGTTCAGGAATAATCCATCACCGAGTTTCATAATGTTCGCCTTGTGTACACATGTAACTTTCTAAAATTCACGATGAGAAATAGTTTGAGAGGACGGACGTTGATGAATGTCCTACTTTGCGGTTGTTCTTGAGGGCAAAGTCGAAGGCAAAACGAGAGATGCGCTCGGCTTTGGCACGGGTGGAGACCTTCAAGCTCTCCACGACGCCGGGGTAGCTCTGGTGCTCGAGACCAGAGTACTCGCCCTCGGTGTTTTCACGAATGATGGCAAAGTCGACATTAGAGTGACGGGTCGGGAATCCAGGGAGGGACTTGCACAAAACAACGGAGGCGTAGATGTCGAGTTGCTGACGCATGGCGACATTCCATGATATGTGGCCGGACTGGGAGATGGGGGTGAAGAGAATGCCTGTCGGGCGTGAGCCGAGTCGATCGTCTAGCATGTTATATGATGTACGCACCCTTGAGACCGACCCGATTGCGCTTCAAACTATCCATAGCCTGCTTGAATAGAGCCTCGCCCGAGGAAGACATTCCGGAGACATCGTACTGCTCCCATTCGATGGGAGCGTTGACGTGCTCGAAAATCTCCTTGACAGAGTCTGTGATCTCTGCACCGATACCGTCACCGGGGATAAGGGTGACCTGTTAAAATTGGCTTGGGACGGCGAGCAGATACAGATGAAAAACGTACAGTGTATATCCCGCCATATTTTGTGGTCGGCTGAGGACGCTGTCAATTGATATCGGAGAAAAGGGGGCAGTGGGAGACTGACTCTTCTTGTGACCTTTGCGAAGTCTGCGGCGAGCGTTGTGGCGGGACGGGCAAGGGCCGGGCGGGCTGCAGCAGATATCGCGGTGCGCAACATGGCAGAGGTAAAAGGAAAGACTTGAATGTCGGGCCGATCAACCGGATCACAAAGTGACGGGAAATAATCATATGCGACCGACTTTCTCTCCTACCCTTCATGGACATCGCTGAGCTCCCGGACAAGCCCCGGCAAAGGCAACTCTCGTTCTTTTTCGTTGCTTTTGTTGTTGCTTTGTTTCGGGGCGTAGCTCCTCTGTCTTGGGCATTCGTTCTACACTCTCTTTATGCCAGCTCTCTTTCGTCGTTCACATGGAAGGGCCGCCTCTTGTTTGCCTTGGCACTCTGCGAGGTATTCCCCTTGATATTTCTAACTATTCACCCTAACGCGGTAAAACAGGTCGTCTTTAGTGTCTATCACTACCACCTCGTAACTCTGGTCTCTGCGCCTTGGAAACACGGCACTGGCAATATCGCCCACCTGCAGATAGCTTTTTCTCGTGTCCTTAAATCTGGACTTGCAAGCCTTCCGGAGGACGGCTATGACGACGTCGATCGACCCGGCAGTCCCTCAGAAACTATAACGCAGCTGGAGCGAGACGATCCACGCAGTGTTGACTTCCGCAATGTCATTCGCACGGCAAGTTCACTCTGTTCTTCTTCAATCTTTGGACAAACCTTCTCTTCCCCAGTGGTTTGGACGGGTTCCTTGGTCCTCTATTCGCCGGGTAGAAGTGCAGAAATGGATTTACTGGTCTATATTCAACAAAGATCTACCAGAGCCGCACCATATACCCCCCGCTCACCAAGCCGTTTTGGATGATACCCTGGACCTGCTCGAAAAACGACTGGGCACTCGAATTACACCGGGGTCCAATCCCAAAATCCTACCCATGAGGATGACGATTGACAAGGTCCATGTTTCTGGACGTCCATTCTTTTACTACGCCCTTATCTTCGGTATAAACTGCTACCTCCGGCGATCCTACGCAATCGACTGGGATTTGCGTCATGGAATCTACGATGGTCTCGAGTAGGCGTCGCTAAAATCCACTCTGCCTCACTTTATTAATCTCCATGAACAGGTATCTGGTCTACGCTCCTGGGAACTGGGACCCCATCAGCGGCCCGCGTCCCATCGTCTTCCTCCATGGTCTGGGACTGGGACTCTTCCAATACCACTACATGATCCGAGACCTCCGGCTCCGCTTCGCCGACCGCCCGCTGCTCATTCCACTACAGCCGCACGTCAGCCAGAACATCTTCCACCCCCAGTTCCTTAATCCTATCTGCCGGGACTCCCTCGCGGACCACCTTGCCGGGTTAATGACAGAATTGGGCTGGGTAGATGCCGCCGCGAAAGACAGCGACGACGATTTGAGCAAGGATGCCGCCTGCGCAACACCGACACGGGGGGTCACTATGCTGAGCCACTCCAAGTAGGTTTCGCTTCCTTCTTTTAATTTACCCAGGCTCACCATCCTCAGTGGTTCTTACTTGCATGCATGGTGCCTGAAGCGATACCCAGAGTTGATATCTCGGTCCTGTTTCGTCGACCCAGTGACATTTTGCTCTTGGGAGGGCGGTAAGCCATTCCGTTCCCTTCGTGCCTCCACCGAAACTTGACAACGTCCCAGACGCCTGTTATAACTTCCTCTACCGACCCTGCAAAACGGCAAGCCCTCTTCGTTTCCATTTGTGTCCGTGACTTACCGATTCTGTTCCCAGGGCCTAGAGCTACTGGTGAATTACTTTGTCGGTACGGAGCTTGGTGTCGCCAACCTCTTGCGACGACACTTTGACTGGTCCTCCAATGCACTTTGGTACGAGGAGATCCCCAATGCGCGCGACCCAGCCAAGACGTTCTTCCTCCTCGGGGGCGCGGACGATATCATCAACGCTGAGCGCGTCAAGAAGTACCTCACGTCCCATGGGGTGCACAAAGGCCTCTGGTTCGACCCGACCGGGATGCACGGGCAGGCGCTCCTTCTGAACAGCGCGGGACACACCGAGGTCATGCGATGGCTGAAGGCGGCTCCCAACTAGATGCAATTATTATATACATATTTCCCCATAATTATTAATAGCGCTACAGCCTGAATGTTTAATTAGGGTTTACAATTGGAATGGTCCTTGCGGACGATATCTCGCGAGGGTGATTATGGGTACCTCCCCGGACGAGATGCGTGTTCAATCAAAGCATCTACGAAAGTCGGGGGCAAAATTCATGAAGCCCCGCGTGCCCAAATGACATTAAAGGCCATATTTTTCGAAAGCGCAAGATCAAGAAAGCATTTATTGCGACAGTACTGGAAAATACACGAGAGCAGATGGCAACTATAGATTCACATACAGAATGCACTGGAGGAGATAAGAAGAGGTTATATTTGGAAGAATTCAACGTACTTTGAGCGATAAATCACTGGAGAAGACCGTCAGGGACGAAGCGAGAGAAAGAGGACACACGCACTGAGAAATACATGAGGGTGGACTGCGACTGGTGGAGAGGCTTGAACCCGCGCCTGAAAGCCTCGAGCGAACTGGCGGCTTGCCCTTCGTCGACCTGCGTCGCAGAATCCCTAAGTTTGTTGCATTCAGAGCAGGTGAGAATGGATAAAGAAATAAACTATACGAGAAGTCGACGGTCCCTTGCGGATCGTAGTGGTTTTTGGCCCTGGAGCACACAATGTCCGCATCTGAGGAATAATCAGAAACGGGAAGACGAGGATAGAAATCAGACGAACAATACACGGGCGCCGGGATGGAGACGGAGCGCGTCGAGCGGGCGTAGACGTGGCACAAGGCGAAAGACAGTGACTGCAGCGCGTCGGCGGAGAAGTTGTTTTCCTTGTGGCGGGGTTAGTTGAAAGTGTTTCAGGTAAGGACGAGCTCACGTCGTATAGAACCGAATAATGAGCCGGACGACTAGTGCCTGCATAGATAGTATGGAGGTCAATGAGGAACAAGATAACGGAAAGGGGTGTGCTTGCCGAGCAATCCTCCGTGCGACTGTGCGGAGGTCAGAGAATTACGGAAAAGGAGAGAAAAAAAGGGACTCGCCTGGAGATAAAAGTCGAACTCGGTGGGATGCGAGACCTCCCTGTCGACGACGGTTCCGGCGCGGCAATTGCCAGAACGATCACCGTCGCGCTCGTTCTGGGGGAAGAAGCTGGAAAGAAATTCAACGATCTAGTCGAACACAAGCAAAGAAGAGGCCCGTACCGCACGTGGTGACGCTGCGAGGATAGATTAGAGAATGGCTGAAACAAAACATGCGAGACCAACCTTTCCAACGACCAGGATCGTGATCTTCGGATTGATGTTGAGCGAAGCACAGGCCTCTGCGTATAATGATAAGTCGGATACGGGATGAGAAGGGAAAAAGCGGACTCTTTATGAGCGGGAGTTCTTGTTCGAGGACCGCTTTGAATTGCCCCTCGGAAACACCATCTACGAGACAAATAAGCCGTGGAAAGCAGAGTGAGGGGATAGCAACGTACCGCGATAAAAGATGATGCGTTTGGGCGCCGAGGTTCCTGGCGCCTTCTTCTCTGCCATCTCCCGGTATCTGCAAAACGTCAACAGCGATAGGCGGCGCGAAGGGAACAGCACAGTTACCTTATGTACATGGAGAGGACGTGTTTGGCCATGGGCTCAAGCTCCTCGATCATCTCAACGCGAGAAGTCTGGACGCGGCTCGCGGCGATGTACTTGGCGGTGTCCGAGTCGACGTTGGCGACGAGGGACGTGAAGGAAGGACGGCCATCTGATCCCGGCGCAGGGTGGATCACCTGGCATAGTTCAGTGAGGACAAGTCGAAGGGAATGAACAAGGGAAGGACGAACATCGGCACCCATCACGATCGTCGGATTGTGCGGGTCGGTCAAGACGCTAACGCTGGATGGGTCTGGGATGGTGTTTATCCCGCCGAGCTTGACGTTGATCCTGAGGGAAGGAAATGAGCAGTGTGTCAGAAGAGAAATGATCGCGAGACGACGCACTTGAGGCAAACGTTCGCGTAGTATTGGGGCTTGGCACGGAAGCATTTGCTCGATTTGAGGCATTGTGTTGCGACGCCCATCTGGATGCACAAGGATGAGCTCGGAGGGAGTTGTCGTGATGCAGAAACAAACCGTGATATCACCAAAGCTGGGATGAACAATTGAGAGAGTGCACAGCAAAGGGGACAAGAAGGACGTACTGCTTGACGGACGTGTAGATATCGTTACCACCCTATACGCGCAATGTAAGCCATGCAAGCGGCCGAGGACACCCACTCATACCTCTGGCAAGACAACGACCATGAGGTTGGGACCGGCTTTCATCTTCTGCGCGCAAGCGGCACCGGCGGCCTTCAGCTGGTCGGCAATCCTACCTTGGCCATTCTCCCAAAAGATGAACGGGGTCGGAGCCAACTTGATACCTGTGGAACATTGAAAACGAGAGGAGAAGCAAGGGACTGATGGACGCACCGACATCGCGGCAGCTGGCGCACAATCCGTTGATCATGTCGTTTGCCGCGCTCTCGTTGAACCGACCCTATTATACGGTCAGACATGAACGGCACGGAAACGGACAGAATAACCTGTCGTTCGTAGATTACTACGACCCAACGGTCTATCGACACAGGCTTGAAGAACCGGCGGTCGACCATGTTCCATGCACCGTCACGAGGAGTCTGGAGCCGATGAGCAAGGAACGTGCACGCACAGGAGGCACGTACGATGGTCAGTTGGCGCGAGCCTGCGCCGTATTTGAGCATCGGAGGCTTCAAGACACGAGCTTGGATCTTGAGAGGACCCGAAGTATCGACCGAGAGTCCAAATTGGCGAACGTAGTCCGATTGTCCGTACGCGAGAACCTGTTTCAGGTGTTATAAAAAGGCTCGAAAACGTAAAATTCGTCTTACCCCAAGGCCATTGACGATGCTGCGGAGACGGTCGCCGGGTTTCTTGGTCGCGAAGTCAAGGACGTCCTTGGTCTTCTCGGGGGGCTATCGGAGCGCAGGTTGTCAGTCGAGGACATCGAGCAGCGATGCGAGGACATACCACTTGCTTCCTCATTAACTTGACAAAATGTCAGAACAACAACCGCGGGTTGCCTTGGGGGAACTTACTTGACCCGGAGGGACAACACATAATTCTAAGAGAAGAGCGTATCAGCTGTGAAGCAAAGAACGAAAGGGATACTCACCCAAGGGAATGAGAGCGCCGGAGCCGACTTCGCAACAAATGACATCCGGGAACTGCAGTGGCTTGTTCTGTGTGTTCTGAAAATAGTCGGCCACGGTCATGGTCTGGCCTTCGCGCATCTGGAATGTGAGGGAGCTGGCGCCGGCGGTGCTGAGCTTTTTGATCACACGGGGCGTCTGCACGTCACCAGTGGGGCCAGCGTGGGTGGTGAGCACGCGAATCCCGCTGATGAAACGCTGCAAACGAAGGCGCTCCCGATCCTATCCACTGCTATCAACTCCAGTGTTAAGAAACGCAAAAAATGCAACATGCCGGAAGCCCTGATGGCAAGGTTTTAGTTCAATTCATTATAATCGGTCCTCCACATACCTCGCTTGGGGGACAAGGCGTTCGGGTCGCCCTTGCCAATGTACTCGAGGCAAAGGCGCAGGAGGGGTCCGTGCTTGTACATCGTCCCTGTGGAAATGTCGACGTTGATGAGCATTTTGCCCATCGCAGGACGGATGGACTGGAAGTAGCCACGCCCTAGTAATGTATGTCAGTGCCATGGAAAGGAAAACTAGGAGAGATGTACACAGCTCAAGTCCTGCGCCAATGTCTTTGGTCTCGCGGTTGGTGAAGAACGAGCGCACGTTGACTGATGGTCCTGGTTAAGTGTACATCCGTAGTTCCATTAAGCCGTGCTCACAAGGATAGGACATGGTCGGCTCCCTGTGCGGATGTCAGTATAATGTCCGAAGCTTCATCCAAGAAACTTACATGCGGATCACGACATTGAGAGCCTTAACGGAGGCGAATGAGAAAATCGACTATCAAAAGACTGTGCAGCATGCGCACCGTGATAGCAGTGAGGACAGTGTTGTCGTGGGACTGGTCGCCATCGATGAAGCGCTTCAAGACCCTTTGGTAAAGTGAGTGAAGTTCAGCAGGGTTTGACGTGGCGCTCACTCGGGATTGATCTCTGCAACATGAGTGAGCTTGATCTTGTAGACTTTGGGACCCTTTCCGCTAGTGCTGGACGTGGAGTCGGCCAAGGTGACGTCGAATTCCTGCGAGCCTGTGTCGAAAGGGAGCTTTCGGATGGAGAAGCAATTCTTTCTGCCGTCGTATACGCAACGAGGAGTGAAGCTGGCGACCGTTGGTGAATAAGAAAGAAAGAAAATCAGGGAGAATGATCGCACATCTGGGGGGCTACGTCGAACTGAAGACGACGGATGAGGTCCATCGTCATCCTGGCTGGCAGCGTCTTCTCGGAGGGAGAGATGACGACTGGCGACGAGTCAATGCGAGCGGCGGTAAAGAGAAACGAGACATACCATCGTAGTGGTGGATGATGGAAGAGGGCACGGTGGTCACGAACGAGTTGACGTAGATCGGAAGGGGCTGCCCGCCGCTTCCAAAGTCGGGACGTTTGACGCCGACCTAGACGCCATGGTCGGTTGAAATTCACGCAAAACGAAAGAAAGACGCGCACGGTGGTGATGTGAGCTCCTTCAGTTGGAAGGCCCACCTATGCCATGGTCAAACATAATCAACATAACGAAGAAATTTGCGTACGCGAGCGCCGGCTGTTGGAGATCAAGAATGAGCGTGGTCCAAATCGGGGAGAGAGACGACGAAAGCCGGATTAGGAAATTACGTACTTGGAGCATTACGAGGAGGCATTGGAGGGTACGCGTTGGTTTAAGAAACGGAAAGTTGGAGAAAGAGGTGCGCAATCGAGAGCAAAGAGGCGGAACGGTACATCACATGAAAGGCCGGGTTTTATAGTCGGGGATTCAATCTTGACATGGAGTGAAGCAAAATCGAAGCACGGCGTTAAGGTTCAGGTAACGTAAAGTCGCCCAATATGGCAAGCTTTTTCAAGAAGGGGAGCCGAGAAACGCAACTAGCTCGACTATTGTTGCAGAATTATCGTGTAAAGTATTCACTGTTCCTTCGTCTCGAAATTCGAGCTGAACCCTCAAAATTTAATAATCCACGATTCCACGAGAACCTCGAGGAATCTGAGCATCTCCGCATGTTTTCTGGAATCTTACACGTTTTCTCCTCTATGAGAAATTTAAGCTCTGAATGAATCTGATACTGGGCGACGATCGATGAGACTGAATGTAGTGGTTGCAATAGCCCCGTCTTTGATAAAATACGGAACGTGTAGATTGTGGCTCTGCCCTCGTCGGTTTTCTTGACAACGTGGCGCGAATAGGTAATGATTGGCTCACGTGATCGTGACGCTTATATCATCCACTACTTCTTGAACTCGAGTTTGTAGACGAGAAGAGGTCCCCAAGGATGTCGAGTGGGTATCTTCAGTCTTGGACTCGGCACCGCCCGCTTGGAAAAACGCCAGTGCTAGACTCAATCCTATCAATTTGCCCGCCTACTTGAGATGCGAACTGTCCAAGTACTAGTGAATCTCACGCAAGACTCGGGGTTTTGCCATAGTTAACGTATTTCTGGACGTGAGTCCATGTAAGCTCGGGGGTCCGAGTGGGTCTTGCTTCTGATGTGTGACGGAGACTCTCTTTCCTGACAGTCATGTCCGCTCTCATCATGGCTCGCCGCATCGACGTCCACCACCATTTTTTCCCTGCCAATCTCAACAAGGCCAAATCGAACGAAGGGGCCGGGTGGCGCACGCCAGCAGAGAACCTTCCCTGGAGCCCACAACTGAGCCTGGAGTTCATGGACGCGTCAATGATAGATGTCGCCATCCTTTCGTTCCCTGCCATCGCCGCTGGCTCCGTGGACCAAGGAAATCGCGACCAGGCGCGTGAGCGCAACCGCGCGATGGCAGACATCTGCGCCGCGCACCCGCGCAGGTTCGGTTTCTTCGCGACCCTGCCGTTTTTGGACGACGTTGAGGGTGCGATTCCCCTGGCGAGTGGTTCCCGAGTGTTGAACGAACCGACGCAGGTGTCCTGACAGAAATCGCATATGCCCTCGATGAGCTGCACGCCGACGGAATCGCGCTGTCGTCCTCCTACGGGGAAGGTGCCGCTGCCAGTGCGTGTCAAACATTGCTCTCGCATTTGCCATCTCTCGAACGTGAAATGAAGCGTACATCGGAGACGATCGTTACGACCCCATCTGGCACACGCTTGACTCCCGCGCCGCGACTGTCTTCCTGCACGGCACGCAGACGCCCTCGTCGACGCCGCACCCCCATGCCTTTCTCGGGCTCCCCGTAATCGAGGTTCCTTTCACCTCTCCTGGCGTGCCTGCGGTTCGTGATTTTCGTTTATCAGGTACCGAACGAGACCTTCAAGGCCGCCGCGCACCTCGTCGTGACGGGCCGCAAGCGCGCTTACCCGTCCGTGCGCATAATCTTGGCCCACCTCGGCGGCAGCACGCCCTTCCTCGCCCCCCGCGTCGCAGTTCTCGCGCGCCACATGGGCTGCGAGCTCAGGTGTGACCGCGAAAATACTTTAACCACCTCTTTTTTTCTTAATCTCCCTTTCTTTCGCTTCGCAGCCCGGACGAAATTATGGAGGACTTTAAGAGCTTTTACTACGAGACGGCGCTGAGTGCACACGCGACAACCTTGACAGCGATGGACGCGTTCGTGAGCCCCGACCGCATCTTGTTCGGGACGGATTTCCCGGGTGCGTATCTTGTGCCTGTATTCGGGTCGTCATTCACATATTGGTCGGATAGCCGTGAGCGCAGACATGGTCGGCTGGTACACGCGCAACCTCGAGCAGTTTCGCGCAGCAGACAACAAGAAGCTCGAGGACGTCATGGCTGGGAATGCATTGGGCCTGTTTCCACGATTCAGCAACTTGCCAACTCCACAAGAATGATACATTCTTGTGTCTGCCCGTAGCGCACTGACCGGTTACCCTTGTAGGAAGAAATTTGTTCATAGAGGTTCCCCTTCATAGAGAGATGCGCAAGTACCTCGGCGGCGTCATCCAGTTTAGTCCATTATTTATCGCCTTGCTTGACAGACAATTTCTTCTCTCCTCGCGCAGGAATAGTGAAACCGGCCAATAGTGCATTACACAACCCAATTTGAAGCAATATTCAATGGGCCTCATATTTTTCCAGGATCTCTTCATCCTGCAATTATGCTGACTTCGGAGCAGTGTCAGTGTCCGGGCGATCTATAAATATAGAGTTTGTTGCAAAACTTGAGTTGCCTGACTAGCGAGAGTGAGGAAAAGAAATGAAAAAGAGGTCACGCCCGGACTCGAACCGGGGTTACGAGAATTACAAATATTCAGAATCTCGAGTGATAACCGCCTACACCACGCGACCGTAAAAACTGCCTTTAGACAAGGCGTAATATATGGTTAGAGGTGTGGTATCTTCGGCCGATTCGGACTGATACGCCGATGACTCAAAAGAGATCTAGCCGAAAATCATGTCTGTGTTTTTGCCTCTCCTCGACGGCGAAGAGGACGAGCTGCTGGATGCTCTCCGCCGTATCGGGCCCATCGTATTCTCTTCGTCGCGATCCCCAGACCTTCCCCTTCCCCCTCACTCCTTCGTCCTCGTCGAGCAGTCCCGTCGGTTCGTTCTGGACGAAGCGATCTCATGGCTGGATAATGGCGTCGACAAACTCATCGTTCCGCTCGCATGGGCCAAGGAACTCATCGAACTGATCTCCTCTGAGCGATTGATCCTTTTACTCGACGTCGGGAACATCAGTGCAGTCTCCGACACAGTACGGAATGGAGTCTCTGGTGTATTACTCAAGACACCCGCTATCGACTTGGATCTAATTTCATCAATATCCAAGTTTTTCACCGGATCGGCCATCCATGTCCTATCCAGCGCTTCAGCTCCCCCTACAAATTCCTTGATTCGGGGGTTGCTCGGCATCGGGGCCACTCCCGTGCTCCCCGGATCGCAACTCACCCTTTCCACGACCTCTGCTTCTCAGATCAATATCGCCGACGCGTTTCTCGCTCCCATTGTATCTGACCGCAAGGACGGTTTGTTTCCCACGGTTGTTTCTACAGAAACGGGCCATTCGCTTGGCCTCGTTTATTCCTCTTCCGAGTCGGTCAAAGAGAGTATACTTACTGGAAAGGGAGTCTATCAATCGCGAAAACACGGACTATGGAGGAAAGGCGAGACTTCTGGCGCGACCCAGGACGTGGTTAGCGTCCGTTTGGATTGTGACTCGGACAGCCTCGAGTTCCGCGTTGTTCAGCACGGGGCCGGATTTTGTCACCTCAATCGACAATCGTGCTTTGGCGAATCAAGCGGACTGCCCGCGTTGGAGAGCACGCTTCGATCTCGTTTCGAATCGGCCCCGGAGGGCTCGTATACGAAGCGGCTCTTTAGCGACCCGGAGTTGCTGCGTTCAAAAATTATGGAAGAGGCCGATGAGCTGTGCCGCGCGGAGGAAAAGGGAGATGTGGCCTTCGAAGCTGCCGACCTATTTTATTTCGCGTTAACCAAGTGCATCGCGGCTGGGGTTGGCATTTCCGACATAGAGGCGTCTTTGGATAGAAAAGCGAGACGGGTGACTCGGAGGG
This sequence comes from Mycena galericulata, assembly GCA_029289565.1. Classification (NCBI taxonomy): domain Eukaryota; kingdom Fungi; phylum Basidiomycota; class Agaricomycetes; order Agaricales; family Mycenaceae; genus Mycena; species Mycena galericulata. The sequence continues at coordinate 1,146,197 of JARKIA010000012.1, read as the reverse complement.
CGGGTAATGCTAAACCACAGTGGTCGAAGAAGCCGAGTGCTTCTGCACCGCAACCGGTCGTTCCAGAGCCCGAAGAGGATACGCCCGTTCGCATGCGCACATTCGATCTTGTAGCCATATCTCCGGACGAACGTAGTGGCTTGCTCCGTCGCCCCGTCCTCAAATCGGACGAAATGATCAGCCGAGTCAAGCCCATCGTTGATGATGTCCGCACTCGCGGGGACGCTGCGCTCCTGGAGCTGACCGCCAAATTTGACAAGGCGCAATTGACATCCACGATCGTTTTCCCACCCTTCGCCCCCGACACCATGGTCGTCGACCCTGCGGTCGGTGCTGCTATTAAAACCGCATACGCGAACATCAGAAAGTTCCACGAAGCGCAGGCGGACACGACGACTCTCCGCGTTGAGACGATGCCTGGCGTCGTCTGCTCGCGATTCGCGCGTCCTATCGCGCGCGTGGGACTCTATGTGCCCGGCGGCACCGCCATCCTCCCCTCGACAGCCCTGATGCTAGGAATCCCAGCGCAAGTAGCCGGCTGTCAGCAGATCGTTCTCGCGACGCCCCCACGACCCGACGGAAGTATCTCCCCCGAGGTAATGTATGTCGCGCATCTCGTCGGCGCGTCAGCGGTCCTCAAGGCTGGCGGGGCACAAGCCGTCGCGGCACTTGCATACGGGACTGAGACCGTTCCCAAAGTCGATAAGATATTCGGCCCAGGGAACCAGTGGGTCACAGCAGCGAAAATGCTCGTCCAAAACGATACAGATGCGCTGGTGTCGATCGACATGCCCGCTGGGCCGTCCGAGGTCCTTGTGAGTGCCGATTCTTCGCGCCGCTGTGAGTTTGTCTTAGGCAGCGCCAGGTAATCGCAGATCACACGGCCAACCCCGCATTTGTCGCTGCGGACCTACTCTCCCAGGCGGAGCACGGCGTCGATTCTCAAGTCGTACTTGTCGCAGTGGCCCTCGACGCCGCCAAGCTTGCGGAGATCGAGAACGAGGTGGACTTTCAGGCACATGCGCTCTCGCGCTTGGACATCGTGCGGCAGTCCATCGGCAAGAGCATCATTGTCAAATGCACCTCCGTTGCGGAAGCCCTGGCTTTCTCCAACGACTACGCCCCAGAGCATCTTATCCTCCACTTGGAGAATGCGAGCGAAACGGTGCAGCTTGTTAACAACGCTGGTAGCGTGTTCGTCGGGCCATACTCCCCTGAAAGGTATGTAAGAACCCCAAAATGTGGCTGCGTGCTGAAGAGACTATTAATTAATTAGCTGCGGCGACTATGCCTCAGGCACAAACCACACGCTCCCTACAAACGGCTATGCGCGCAGTTCAGTGGGGTCAACACGCTATCATTCCAAAAGCACATTACGTCTCAGGAGATTACTGAGGCGGGTCTGCAGACACTCGGTCCCGTCGTTGCCACACTGGCCGACTGCGAGGGCCTCGAGGCGCATGCGAACGCAGTGCGGATTCGGCTAAGAAACTGAAGGATTGGTCAGTGCGTGCAAAGCATGTAGTCTATTTCGTATGAGCAACCCGAAAACACGATATTATTAGTAGAGGGCTAGTTAGTGCGATAAAGTGCCCGTTTTGCGACCTTGACGATCAGGGGGGTGTCCGGGAAGGCGAGATTTTCGAGGTTGGTCGCGTACTGTGGAGCAGGTCAAGAATGAAGCGCTCCCAAAAAAAAATCGGCGAACCGGTGTAGGAACATCAGCGCCCGTTACCCGCTCAACTGGTGCATCCAGATAGTCAAAGGCCTCGCTCTCTACGATCTGCGCACAGATCTCGCTACCGACACCGAAGGCGGGGAAGCCGCCCTCGACAATGACGAGTCTGCCAGGAAGTGTCAGCCACAACAGTAAAAGACACTTTTACGACCGACCTGTTGGTCTTCTTGACCGACTTGATGATGGTGTCGATGTCGAGCGGGCGGATGCTGCGCAGGTTGATCACCTCCGCCTTGATGCCCTCTTTGGCGAGCGCGTCCGCTGCCTCGAGACTGTGCGTGACCATCTTGCTGTGCGCGACGAGCGTGACGTCGCTACCTTCACGCTCGACCTTGCACTTGCCGATGGGGATTGTGAAGTTGTCGGACATGGCCTCGGACGACATCGGGAAGGACACGCCGTAGAGCATCTCATTCTCCAGGAAAACGACGGGGTTGGGGTCGCGAATGGCGGACTGTGGGGAGTATGTCAGCGAGGGAGACGCGCTGGAAGAGGATTTTCTAGACCTTGAGGAGACCCTTGCAGTCTTCCGCACTCCACGGGCTAACAACCTTCAGGCCAGGGACCGAGCCGTACCAAGCAGCGTAGTCCTGCGAGTGCTGTGCTGCAACACCAGATGCGGCGCCGTTGGGTCCGCGGAAGACGACAGGACACGGGACGTTGCCGCCCGACATGTAGTACGTCTTGCCAGCGGAGTTGACGATCTGGTCAATGGCCTGCATGGCAAAATTGAACGTCATGAATTCGCATCTGTGAGGAGCGGTCAGCGAGAGGCAAGGACACGGTCGGAGAGGACGTACATTGGGCGCAGGCCAGATAATGCGGCGCCGACGGCGAGCCCCGCAAAACCCATTTCTGTGATAGGTGTGTCAACGACGCGCTTCTCGCCAAACTTGTCGAGGAGGCCTTTCGTGACCTATGGCAAGGCGCGATGAGAGGAAAGCAGAGACAGCGCTCATTGTAGATGATGCACCTTGTATGCGCCGTTGTAGCGGGCAACCTCCTCGCCGAGGATGAAGACCTTCTCGTCGCGGAGCATCTCCTCCTCCATGGCTGCGTTGAGAGCGTCTCGGACGGTCATCTGTGCTCAGCATGTTTGTTTTAAAAAGTAGCGCATCACTGAGAAATAGATATCGTACGGAGTGCTCCGAGTCGGAGGAAGCATGGCGACGGGCCCTGAGAGCGGAAGACGCAGCGAGCGCCGAGGATGGGCGGGGACGGGCCAAGGCGAGCGAGCGCCAGACGAGCAGCCATTGCGGAAGGAAAGTAAACGGTCGGTTGGTGAAAAGTTGGGCTAACCCCAACGGATTCGATCGCGTCAATTTTCTTCTCAGACTCTTATCTCCAACATCCAATGTCTCAAAAACCTTCTATAATCGTAACTGGCGCGTCAAAGGAAAGTATTTTTCCACCGAGTCTATCACCTTCCCGCCTCAAGTCGAACAGGGCATCGGCTTGGCCGTAACCGCCATTCTCCTCAATAAATTCAACGCAAATGTCGTAGCTTTATCCAGGACGCGTTCATCCGAGCTCCTCGCGTTGGCTTCCGACTCGCTCATTCTCGTCGACGGCGATGTGTCAGTGTCAGCAAGCCCCTTGGCGGCCGCAGCAACTCATGTCGTGTTCCTAGTACAAACGATGCGGCCGTTGCGGATGCAGCCGCGGTGGCGCTCAAGCGCTTTTCTACTATAGACGGCCTCGTTCTAAATGCTGCGACACTTGAGCCGTTGTGTCGCATTGGCGACGACACCACCGTCGAACAGTGGAAGACTCATTTCGACGTGAACTTCTTCTCCCTGATAACAGCACTCAAAGCTACGCTCCCGGCTCTTCGCAAAAGCCCTCTCGGTGGTATGTGTGCCGGATAGTGCAGACCCCCAAACTTCATTCCCGTAGGACGCGTTGTGTTCATTAGTTCTGGCGCCGCGGTGAAAGGGACCGCCGGTTGGGGGCCCTACAACGCAAGCAAGGCTGCGATGAACTCACTCTGTCGGTGCGTGCGTCGACTTGCTGTTGCCTGACGCGGCGCTTAGACTCCTTGACTGCGCCAAGCACCCTCGCCGAAGAAGAGCCCGACGTGACCACGGTCGCCCTTCGTCCGGGCATGGTTCAGACAGCCGTTTGTCTCGCGACTTTTCCGTTCGCACAGTCTGATGTTCACCAAGATGCAAGCCACGCTGCGACAGGCGGGGGCAGCGCACATGACGCCGACGGACTACGCAATGTTCGTCGCCGCGCACGCGAACGGCAAGTTGCTTCGGGCGGAGGACCCGGCGCATGTCATCGCGGCGCTAGCGGTGCGCGCCGCCAAGGACTTGAACGGTCAGTTTGTCAGCTGGGATGCGCAGGAGTGCGCTCAGTACAGGGCAGCGGCATGAGACGTGTACGTGTCCTGTGTTCGTGGAGGTCAAGGTTACCATGACTTGTGCTCAGCTCGACTCATTTTACTTGTCGACGATGCTAAGCACGATCCAAAAGCCCACAAACTGGGGCTGAGTGCGGAGGTCCTCCTAATTGGGGTGGACTTGTTCCCCCGAGAGAACTAATTCCTCCAGGTCGCGACGTGACCGAAGCAATATTTTGCCATGAGTTTCGAGTCTTGAGCTGCCAACCATAGGTGCGCCGCAAGACAAACGCATTCCGGGGTTTCAGCTCGAGAATGCAGAGTGAGGTAAGTAGGATGTGTACGGAGCCCGGCACTAAGAGAGATGCTCCATTTTTGTTCCTTCGGGATCAATTGGGTACTACCTCTCTTGAGATTTTGATTGTATACCGTACACCGACCACCACCGCTCACCAATATGAGGTTTCCGAACCCTTAATCGTATGCAATACTATTCAGAAGCATCATCCCTGAAAGCAAGTCAATCGAGAGGTGCAGAAGCTGGCCACGCTGTGATCCCTGCGAGGGCGGGGGATTTTGCGGTGCGAGTGCCGGTAGACAAGGCCCCGGCTTCCAAATCAAACGCGCGGCCTTGGAAAGGAAAGTCAAGTTCAGTGGCGTGTGATGCCATTACGTAACCAGGTTCTCTCTCTCTTTTCAACCCAATGTTCTCCCCCGCTCTAGTCGCCAATTCATCGGCCCGCAAAGTTATGAAACTGGGTGGTACGCATATGGGATCAACGTGTTCTCCGGAGTGGTCTTTCTGCTATTGTTATTTACCCAAAGCGGTTCAAATGCCCACCACTAGCTTTGCCTCTCCCAGCGCTTACGGAAATTAAACCAACGCACCCTTATTGCATGCCGGAGCATGTGTAATCAATATTTAAACAACCCCTCGCCGATTTCAATTCTGCGTCCTTTCACAAACGCTTGCTTTGCTTTGTCCTACTTAACCAAGAGTTGCTTTGTTGCTTTGGTAACTCGACACTTTATATCCGACCAAGGCTTGCTCATTCTCTGTCCGTCACCCACCATGAAACCTCCGAGTTGGAGAAAACCCGTCCCTCTATTCATTCCGTCTCCCCCTCCCTCGCCGAGCGTAGGTCACCAAGAACACGAAGCAAGACCACCGGTAATTATACTACCGGATTTGCGGTGGCATAACTCCATTAAAACCCTAAAGCTTCCAGAGCACTGGCACGACGTTATATCGCAGGCGCGAAGCAGCCATATTGTCTCTGCAAGCTCACCAAGAACGCCCGCCAATTCTCAACATGGACATGGCGATGGTGTTCACTCTGATCCTTTCGTAATTCTCACTCCAATGCGTGTAAATTCTCGGCAACTACCCCGAATCGGTTCGCCTGTTCATCTGGGCTCGACTTTGGGGTCCCGAGGAGGACAGCATCGTGTTCATACCCCATTTTCTCCCGTAAAGATCTTGATTTGACATTTGAGCAGATTTATCGGCCTCCGACGCCCCCTCGTCCTGCCCACAAACGTCCTCGGTTATTCGGTCCGGACATCGAGACCCACCATACTTCAGAGGTGCCTCTCTGCCCCGGAGTACGAGATTTTGATTGACATGAATTAATGCAGGCGCTCGTGGATAGAAGTTCGAACCATGTTGAGCTTCACCGCAGGCCGGAAGGGATGTACGCATGGTCTATCGGGACGGGCGAGTCCTGTTCCAGGCAAGCCTCATCGATATCTTTGCCCTCAGCGGAATGGCAGCTTGCAGATCTACCAAACCACTCGAACGCTCAAGTGAACGCTCAAGAAAGTGGTCAATTGACATGGAGGGAGAAACTTAAAACGTTGAGTGTATCGATGAAGAACATGATGAAGGCATTCAAGCAGTACGGAGCAATGTGTTAAGAGGGCCGCAGAAATGATTTCCTCGATTTATTAAATTGCTAGGGTACTATGTATTATAAGAGAGGTTCAATTGCCATTCGAGCGCGATGCTGCCGGAGAGAGCTCGGGTGTTGGTGGCAATCAGACGCAAATCATCATGACCATCCTGCTACTCCACCTTTGTTCTGTCCAAATGTTTCTATAAAAGGAGGGCTCCCTGCTACCTCCCCACTACGAAGAGCCAGCTATTTGACGCGTAATGGGCGAGCCGGACAAGGACCAAACACAGACGGGACGAGAAATCTTTGACGCCAGTGATTCTGGAGCAGAACCTCGGCCATCTATTCCTAGGTTGCGATCCGATCCCTCTCCCAGGCGGCCCCCTGGCACTCTCGCAGAGTTCAGGGCGGAAGAGGGACGAGAGAACCGAAAACGAAGATTGAAGGAATTATGGAAGCAACTTCCGGTCCTACATTCCAACAGGTCCCCTGATGCTACAGTCGATACCACCGGGCTTACTCCAGAGGCAGCCCAACGGCTGATAACGATGTATGAGAAAGAGCTACTGCGGAAATGCGGCGGCCATAGCTCTTCGACATCACCTATGGGCGGGATCGGGTGGAAAGAATTTAGAGAGTATGCTGAAGCGAAGGAGACAGGTGCATATTCGTTTTGTTAGTACCGTATTTTGCTCATGGTCCGAAGAACTTTGGCAAATTTTCCATGAAGAGCTCGATTTGGATGGCAATGGGCGGTTGGACGCGCAGGAACTGACATTAGCTTTAAACAAAGTCGGTACGTTGGCCAAGCCAATTACACTGGATGTCTTCGTAACGTGTCAGCGGCCTTGTCAGGAATTACGCTGTCTACAACCAAACTTGAGGAATTTATGACCTTCCTCACGGCGTCGCCGCATTCGCATTCAATCAGCTTCGCGGAATTTCGCGACTTCCTTCTTCTGTTGCCGCAGAAAGCGTCGGCGTCCGAGATTTATCGCTATTACGAGATGAGGAAGTACCTGGGAGAAGACGCACGAGGAGCAGCTCGTGTTACAATGGAGGGTGTGTATGCGCCTTTCCCCTCGTTAGCCAATGACTGAGTTTTGTCAGGGGATGTCAGTTTGAGTGCTGAAGATAGACCTATCATCCAGTTGAGAGCTGAGCCTTCTAAAGCCCAGCTTGCGCAGAAACTGGATGATGAGGCAGTTTCGGAGGATGCAGAAGACCCATACGGGTTGCTTGAGGGCCATACTACCCTGAAATTCTTACTGGCGGGGGGCATTGCGGGGGCAGGTGAGTGGTTCAGCTTTCCACGTCTATTCATCTCCAAGTCATTCATCCAGTTAGCCGAACATGCACCGCACCCTTCGATCGCCTCAAGATATTTTTAATTACACGCCCTCCAGACCTTGGAGGGGCTCCCATGACTCTCAAGCCCAGTATCGGTGGCGCCAAAGTGATTGCGAGCGCAGTCGCCCGAATATACAGCGAAGGAGGCGTGCTCGCGTTCTGGACGGGCAACGGACTTTCCGTCGCCAAAATATTTCCTGAATCTGGTGAGTGACGCTTCATTTCTCCTCTTTCGGTTATTCACAATCTACTAGCAATCAAATTCTTTGCCTATGAATCCTCGGTGCCTTTTTCTCGATTTTAGAAAAGGATTCCCGGTGATTGACCCTCTCTCTCAGAAACGAGCGTTCGCCAAGTACTGGGACAAAGTAGAAGACCCCCGAGACCTTAGTAATCTCAGTAGATTCCTGTGACGAGCTATTTCTTCGTCTCCTGCTTCTCATATGAAGTGCATCTCTTATTTAGGTCGGGTGGTATTGGAGGCATCAGCAGCCAACTGAGTTGGCATGTTTTCTTTGCTTGTAGGAAACCGCTGAATAATTCACTAGGTATATATCCCATTGAGACGCTCAAGGTATATCCGCCGATCCGCCAACTTTCCTGTATTCACCGAAGAACAGACGCAAATGATGAGCAACGCGGGGAGCAATGACCTTGGTGACTGCGTCGATCTTTGCGTATCGTATAACCCTTTAACACTTGCATCGAGGCAAAGGAGGGGCGGGCCTGCTCCAAGTAATTTTACTTTTTGATCCAGTTGTTGAACCTATATTCAGCTGCGTTGTAGAAACATAAACTAATCGGTGCCGCTCGTCACCTTTGGGCTCTTGGCGGACTGAGGCGGTATTACCGAGGGTTGACTGTCAGTCACAGTCTCCCGAATTCATCTTATTTCCTCATCTCCTTTTATCCAGATCGGGCTTGTTGGCGTCTTCCCGTATGCCGTTTCGATCTTCAACGACTGAAAACACTACTAATACAAGCGTCTAGATATTCTGCCATCGATATGAGCACTTTCGAGACGCTCAAACTTGCCTATCTCCGCTCAACGGGGAAGGACGAGCCTGGCGTCCTCGCTCTGCTGGCATTCGGCAGCATATCAGGTAGCGTGGGCGCGACGAGTGTGTACCCACTCAACCTTGTCCGCACGAGACTGCAGGCCTCTGGTTCCACCGGCCATCCCCAGATATACACCGGCGTGTGGGATGTCGTGAACAAAACCTGGGAGCGCGGTGGTATACGCTCATTCTATGCCGGTCTGCTGCCGACCTTGGCCAAGGCTTGTGGATGCTGTACTTTATGGTGTCTGTTCCTGATAAAGCTCCTACAGGTTGTTCCGGCGGTGTCGATCTCGTATGTCGTGTATGAACACAGCAAGCGACGGTGCGCAGCGTTCACTCTGCCCTTGGATGTTGCTAATTTCAAGCCGTAGATTGGGGGTGTAAACTAGATGCATAGATCTACAATCGCTGTCGTGTTCGTTTTGATAATGATTACATACATGTATTCCTAGACTATTCACTCATAAACTCACTGTTCATGGAGCTGGTCGCCAAACCATACTCATATGCAACGCCAAGAGTTTGCATTGCCATTGGCGCACGGAACAGAAATGCGCGTCGAGGCGCGTCGAGGACCGTAAGAGTAGCTTGACATTTACAACTTGCAATCCGCCGGAATCGCTTTCCTGCCGACGGGACGGAAGAGGGGTGGCCCCGGGTAGTAACCCGCCTCCGGGGGTTACTCACTGTTGCTCATTAATTGTGTGTCGCGGCGATGCAGCGATCACTGCCACCGCACCCACATATATAAACCCCCTCTAACCTGAAGTGGGCCTCATCTGACCCGTTGAACCCAACCAAAACTCCTTCGTTTCTCCCCTTTACTTGACGACAAAATGCCTTTCGGATGGCTCCACAACATGCACAAGTCTGACGAGCACAAGGCGTACGACGAGGTCCGCTTGCTCTGCATTGTCGCGCCGCCGAGTCCCCTAACGAGCGCGCGCGCAGGTTATCAACGTCGACCCTGATAACCAGGAGCACAAGGCGAAGCTCTCGCACGAGCTGATCGCCGGCGCCGCCGCCTACGAGGTGCGTCGTTGTCGCCGCGCTGACTTGGGCCTCGAAAATCCAATCCATGTGTAGGCCGCGAAGAAGTACGAGGAGCACTGTGCCGCGCACGGGAAGCCCTCCAGCCACGCCAAGGCGAAGGAGCTCATCGCGGCGTTCAGCGGCGCCTTCGTCGACCGCATGGTCGAGACCAAGGTGAGTCACGTCCATCAGTTCTGTAGGGGGCGTAGCGAGACAGCTGAACTGGCATCGGTAGGGCCTCGACGCCATCGACAAGCACAAGGCAAAGTCTGAGGGTAAGCGGTTTGTTGTATTGCTTCGAGGTTGGTGTCTGACGGCCCTCAAGCTGCCAAGCGTGCCACCGAGCACTCTGATGTTGTCCTTGTTGAAGAGTACCAGACGTAAATGTATAAACCAATTGAAATACTACCAGACCAAAGATCCGAGGAAACGCTAGATTTTGAGAGACCTTTCAAGAGATAAATGAGGAAGAGAGAGACTCTCCAAAGAGAGAAAAAGGTCGAGTATTTAAAGTGGTAACGCCATCACGTGATAGGGTACGCGCACTGGGCGACGCGTCATACGCGCGTCATGTACCCAACCTTGCTTTGCGCCTCGATCCGAGGCCTCAGCGCTCAACCTCCGACGCCCGCCGCCTGCGATGCCATTCTCCCTCTCCTTTCGATCAGCTTCGTTGCCGCGTATCAATCCCCAAAAAGTGCCTTCTTCGAATTCGAATCCAGTTTATTAGTAGCATCAACATAAAGGTATGGATATGATAGATATGGATATCTGTAAAGCCATCGAAAACCCAAGCGTACGTACATTACAATGTGAAATGGGGAGGAATCTAGGCTACGCGACGCCATAGGCGTGCATGGTGAGTGGTGTGTGCGGTCATAGCAAGTCGTGAGTCGATGCCAGCGAACGAGATGTGCGTAGGGAGAGCGTGCGGACAGCGAGGAAAGCACTGAGGGGCGGGCGTGAGGTGGGCGGCTGAGACTATGACGCAAGGTCTTCGATGGCGCGCTTCTCGTCTACCAGGACGTCGAGCTCGTGCTGGCTTGCCTCCCGTGTCCGTGAGCGGGATGCCATGCGGATTTTAGTGCGCCAGTCCTGTACCCATGCGACGGTCCACCGTGACACACGCTTTTCCTCGCCACTCGCTGCAGCGGCCGCTACGGGCGGCGGTGGCGGCTCATGGGCAATCAATGCCCGCAGGTAATCGCGTCCCAGGATCGGTGCGAGCGATAGGAACGACAATAACACGAGTTTGATTATGATCGACGGTGATGTCAAGAGGGAGGTGACGGTTTGGGGGGTTGGCGATGGGTGGGAAGCGACAGTTTGAAGAATATCTCCAATCTGACAAGATGTCAGTTTCCGTCTGGTTTGCGTTACAGAGAAGCTTTTACCTGACAAGTGACCGTAGTCCAAGGTAGCGCACCGATGAATGTACTCAGCATACAGTCCCAGATGGACACGCCTGTGACTCCGCAGGCGATGTTGATGCCTGACCATGGCACGACGCCAATCAGGCGCAGCACCGAGAGACGGACCCACGGAGAGGACCGGGGTTTCTCAGAGACATCCTCGCCTTGAGACTGTTGGCGCATCGGAGTCTCCTTCGAGGGCGTGACGCGTAATTTCGAGGGCGCGGGGGAAGAAACGCGTAATGAGGGGGCCGAGGGGCATGGCTAGGAGTGTGGCGCACGCGGAACCAAGTGTCGTCAGAGTCGTCATCAGGACTGTAGCAAAGGCGGGAGAGAATAGGGCCCCTGCAAGCACGTTCTGATGGGAAATAGGTTAGCCAGAGTAGGGCGACACATAGGGAGAGAGTGGAGTACCCAGACGACGCTGCCGGGGACGGACCAGGCGTGCTTCCACACTGCGGTCAACGAGAGGACGGCGACGACATGGGCGGTCTGTGCTGGACCGCTCTGAGAATAGCCAAGGAGTTCCCGGCCGAGTTGTGCGAGGTCGGGCAGTGTCCGCGGCCACGAAACGGTTATCGGGAGAGTGGTGAGACTAAGTAAAACCAAAGCCGTTGACAGCGGAAGGAGGAGCATGACGAAGAGCATCGGAACATGGGCCTGGAAAGTGTACACTTTATAAGCTGTGGGCAGGGCAAACGAGGAGACTTACGGAAGGGAAGCGTTGATGTGATTGGGACGGGATTTTTGTGTCTGCGGGGGAAAAAGAGGACTGGTCTGGGGCGGCGGAGAGCGGGAGGACATCGGGGGCGTCCTGGGTGTGGGAGGCGCGGTGGGTCCAGTCGAAGAAGCGGGATGCAACGAGGTGGAGCATGGGGGACGTGGGGGCGTCGGGGTCGGGGGGTAGACGGCGGGTGCAGACAGCAAGGGGGGCGGTGCTCGTCGAGGCTGAGCGGGCTCTTGAAGTGGGTGGGGGCCCGAGCATGAAAAGAGACTGAGAAGATCTCAACTAATATCAGTTTGCCGAGGTCCTTGCCTTCCCTTTTTGGGCCCGCGATCGCCCGTTCCACTCTCGTCGGCATCCCGTTCTTTGCGCCATTCCCTCCCAGTTTTTTATTAGACACTCTGCTCTCTCTCCTCCCCGTCTCTTGCCGCATTTTTCGAGCACAGCAGCAGTACTACTGGCCAGCCAGCTTTACAAGACGGGCCAATTCACGTCAGCACGATGACTCACTCGCCGTACGGCTCATCACCCGATTACCCATCCGTCATCCAACAACGCAAATCCGCCGAGCTATTTTATAAATCCAGAGCAATCAAATCAAGTCCAGGGACCGGTTCTCAGCGCGCTCAGTTAAAAGCCACTCGAGAGACAAACAAAGAGAATAAGCAATGAATCAGCGAGCTATTTTACGATTTGAAACCCGTTCGGGCACGGAATCGTTCCGGAATTCATCATCGGAACAGCATAAATTTTTGCATGCAAGGCCTAGTCATAGTAAACCGGTCAATGGTCTAGTGCGCCGCCCGTCTGCTCTCCTGGATCACTGCAGAGAGCTCCTCCAGCTTGCGCTTCGAGCGCAGCAACGTCCCGAGCTGTTCGTACATGAGTACAGCATTTAATCATACAAAAAAGAAACCACCACGCACCCGCTTTTTCGTCAGCTTGCGCGCCTTTTTGTCCTGTGAACGAGGAAATAAATAAATAAAGTAAATGTGTTTTTTTTTCAAAGACGCACTTTGGAGTTTCGCAGGAGCTCCATCACCCGCCGCTCGTACGCGGAGAACCCGACAACCTCACGGACCACATTCCGCACAAACTTGGTCTTGGTCGACGAGACACCTGCAAATCCCGTCGGGAGCCTGTCCTCAACCGAGTCCCATTAGACGCACCTTTGCGCTGGCTAGGGCGCACAGTTTTGGGGATGGGCGTTGTCGGGTGCCCGTGGTTGATACCGTAGCGGAGGTCTACATTCAAGAGGTCAGCGAGCGCACAAGTCCCCGCCGGCACGACCTACTGGTGCGGGCCATGTCGTCGGTCTTGAGGTCTTGAACGTCTCTTGAAATCAATAGTGCCAAACTGTGCAGTTGGCACAGCCACGCATGCGCGTGATCTGCTCAGCTTATCTTATCTTATCAGTGTCATTCTGATCTTGAGCCCAATATCTATGCGAAACACAAAAACAACAGTGTATGTCAAAGTCACTATGCAGCGCCGGTCAGCGCCGGTGGCCGCTCAGTCCACTGTCGTACCATCCTCACTTTCCCCCCCGTTACTGGCGGCAGCGATATAATAGTTACGGGTGCGTCTGGTCGTGGTGCAGTCGGCTGCGTCCGCACTGCGTGGACTCCAGGTCGTGCAGGGGGTATAGCGTCAGCGTGCCGCTGCCCGTGTTGCTGACCGGAAGGCGCACCGCCCTCCTCCTCCTCATCCTCGTCGTCATCTTCCTCTTCGTCATCATCCTCCCCGGCATCCTAGAAGCCCTCTTCAGTAAGACACCAAACGTTCATTCATAACAACGAACCGGGTCAAAATCCTCCATCTGTCTATCCTGCTCATCCTCCTCGTCTTCATACTCATCCTCGTCAATCCAGCGCCCCCGATAGTCAACCTGATCCAGCTGGGCCGGCGTCTCCGGCCGAAGTCGCAGCCATTGCATTCGGGGACCGCATTTGGCGCGCTCGCTGACCTTGAACCCGTATATTCTCGGCACGTATACATACCCCGCCGCACGTTTTTGGCCGCCATATGGATTGGGGTTCACAAAGGGTGAGCTGCGGTTCGCCGCGGCGCTGCTCCGTGGGGAGAGTGCGGCGCCGCCCGCCGCCGGTGCCTTCCAGAACGGCGCGGGCGCCGAATCGCGGTAGTTCTGGAAAAAGAGGTGCGCAAAGGTCGTGCCGAAGAATGCACCTACACCAGCTTGCCGTTCAGCCGCACGTGCGACGCCAACAGAGACAGTACTCGCCGTCAACGCCTTGGAACCTACTGCTCGGAGGAACGTATATATCGTTGCAGTTGGGGCAGAATAGCTTGACGGTGTCGATGCCGGGGAGGTCAGAGCGCCCGCACGGCACCACGTTGCAGCCGACACAATAAACGCGTGGGCAGGAACCGAATATTCCACTCTCGTACTTGTCGACCTGAATACCGCCCGTAAGATCCCGTGCACCGAGCGCGAACGGTGGCACGCACCATGGCCTGCTGGCCGGCGCGTCCGAGAATGTAGCGCTGATGAACGAGCCCGTAGAGCATCTCTGCAGACGACTCTACAATAGATACATCTGGTATTTTTGCCGCGTCTTCGTCTAGACGCGTAGCGTAAGCGGCGGGCGCGAGAAGCATGCCCGCGAGGCGGCGCACCTGGTTCCACATCCAACACCATCTCCATCGCCTCTTTCCAGAAGGGCACCATCGAGTTGAGGCCCGTCAGGTTAAAGTCGTCCTCGATGAAGTCCTCGGTAACCTCGCAGAAATACTCGTGCCCGGGCAGAGAGCAGAACCAACTGATCCATGTGAGGGTAGATGTGGGTGTGGACGAGGCTAAAAGGGTAGGATTGGGACGTCAGATACGAGCGAGAGCGTCGAACACGAGGTGGGTGAATTGGGGAAAAACACGTACTATAGCCGTCTTCTTGCTCTTCCGGCTCTTCCATGACCTCGTCCCCGCCGCTGACAGCGTCCTCCTCCACGTCTTGCCCTTGTCGCGACATTGTCGACGACGACCGAGTTTGAGATGATGGATTCAAACTCCGAACCGGGCGCGAACCAAACAATCCCCTTCCGCTTCCACTACGTCCTGATTGGCTCAAGGTGCGCCTTTCATGGCGCATTGACCTCTATCACCGCAGTGAATTGAGCTTAATAACGCCTTATCTTGCATAATTCACCCAGCAGCTTTCCGCTTTGCCGACGCAAATCTACTTGTAGTCTGGGCGCTACATAACTTAACCAGAAGGGTTGCGCGAGCCTCAGGACCGTGGCGATCGCGTATATGTCTAAAAGCATCTGTGATCTCGGCAGGAAAGTCCTGCAGTGTGCGTCTTGGAAGTTGAGGGGTTTGCTAATGAAGCTCTACTTACCATCTCGAGAGCTAATCAATACTCGAGTCCTTCGCCGGTGAATTTCGATGGTAATTCTGGACGACTGTCTTCAGAACAGATTGCTGCAGAGCTAGCGAGCAAGGCCCGATTTGTTATACTCCGATATGTCCCAACTGCCCCTAGCCCCAGAACCTAAAGCGGAAAATCTTCGAACTCGCAATTACATAGATCTAACTGCGATGCTGCATTCAAATCAGACCTCTGTTTGGTTGCACGACGAGCTCAGTTTCGATCAGTTCGTGTCTTCAGATGCCAATACATCAAATCATGTTCAGTTGAACTCGCATTCTATGAAGTCGTGGAGAAAACACTCTATCTTCCGTTCAACGCAAAAGGGGTTCGGGCCTACCGCATATTATCTGCATGCACTGACGTGCGACAATAGAGACCTCAATCTCCCTTTCAATCTCGTTAGTCGACCTCCCTTCGCCGGCTCTCAATCGAGTTGGGAAAAGTTTCAAAAAATCCTGCGATTCCGTCCACTTAGCTTTTAGGCCTCGCCCACCTAGATCTAAGGACTTGGGGGACTTGGACCCTCGGAACCATCCTTTCCGGAAATCCGCTATCCAGTCTCAGCCGATTGCCCTCGTTGACCCATGTTGCTTTGAGTGCTTACGGCGACATTCATGAGAGGTCCGACGAGCCCCCGGCCTCGTACTTCGATTATCCAGACTTCTGGTCTCGGGCAGAGGATGTTATCGAGTAGCGGGAAAGCTTCAAGCTTGCGGTGTCAGTTCAAAACGCACATGAAGCGTGGTAGGTGACACATCCGCTTATCCAGACTTGCCCTTCACAATTCTTAGCTAGCCTCCACTTCCAGGCACCAGTCTTCTCCGCTCTTCATGACTCTCTCACCTGCAATACTTTCAACCGAACGCGCGAGCGGTCCCGGAAGCGGAGCACTTGGCAAAGGTTGTGCAATCAGAGGCTTGACCGTGTCGGAGTTACGGGCAAAGCAGCTCGCAAGTGAAAAGAATATCAAGTCGGTGTTGGCATCAAAACTGGACGCGATCGATCCCCGCCTCGAATGACGTCACGCGTCTGGCCATGTCTTCCTTCAACGTCCAACTTCCTGCCCCGTTCGTCTCTGCTGCGAGAGTTCCAATCCTTGCAGTTGGTCTACCACTCGGTCTCGGTCTTCTCAGCGGTTATCCCACTGCCAAAGTCGTCCGCAGTGACTGGTACAAGGTCCGCTCTTTCGAGAACCCCACAGGCCGGACCCGGAGCTGAAGCATCCAACTAGAACTTACGCACTCCACCGGGTCGCCCACCGCGCCAGGTATTTCCCATTGTCTGGCCGCTCCTATACATCTGTGAGTATATTTCTTTTATCACTTTCGAGCGTGAAGATGACCACTCGATTAAGCTATGGGATATGCTTCACATCTCACAGTAAAGGCTCTAGACAGCGCACTTTCTCCAACAGTCAGGTAGATGTCGGCTCTTCTCCGTCCCATGAATATACCTATCTCCTTCAAATAGATCCAATTGCATGCTCGCTCTTTCCCTGTATTATACTCAGCTTGCTTTGAACCTTCTCTGGACCCCCTTGTTTTTTGGCGCCAAGCGGGTAGGCCATTCGGGTTCGGAACCCCGACATTTGAAATACCACACCCCTTCAGACTGGAATTGCCTTGATTGATAGCGGGTTGTTGGCCGTGACAACGCTCTATATGACAGTGAGTATCTTCCGATGGTTAGCAATGTATCCTTCTCAACTCCATTCTAGAACTTGCTTCGTCCAATTTCTCCCGAAGCCAGCTACTTGCTCTTGCCGTATTGCGCTTGGCTTTCGTTTGCAACTTATCTCAACGGAGGCATCTGGTGGTTGAACCGCGGTGTACAGGCACCCGAGAAGCGAGAGTGAGGTCTGAGCGAAGCCCAAGATACAATAGGGAGGAACATCTCTCCTGAAAGGAGGAAGCAAGGGTGTTGGTGTGGGCTCAAAGCGGAGTAAATTTGTAGTTGAATATGACCATTTTTGCGCGGATGATACCTGGAGCGGCTTATATCCGAGTTGGTATTTGTACTACCTCCAGCTCCGGACATAGACATCGCTCCACAAGTGCTATTCAGATCAGTTTCCCTGGGTGTAAAACTCATAGATGGTCCATTGATATTCTACTACCGGCACGGCTCCGCCGTCAGGGAAAGCGCTCCATCCTATGCGCACACAATCATTATCCAACGATGGGAAGATTTAAACAAAACCCACTTGAAAGGGCCAACACTGGCGAATCCTCTCTTTATCATGTTCTTCCAGCCCTGCGATATACTCTTCTCGGACTGCTCTATTCCGGCGGATGGCTTCATCCAGTTTTTCTATTGGCACCCATCCGTCTGGCTGGACACCTATCTCTTCTATGAGCGCATTAATTTCACACTCCTGCACAAACCGTCGCATAGTTTCCGTGTGATTTGCCCGCCTCTCCTCGGAGAATGAGATCGGGCAAGGTGTATTGGGGCCGGCTATCTGCTCCCAGTCGTCACAAACCTCGATGAGGATCTTCTCCAGGATAGCTGTCCCCTCGTCCCAAGTGCGCGATGCCCAGTAATGCGGCCAGGCATAAAATTCCTTGAGTTCGAAGGTTCGGTACTTGTGCAGTGACGCGTTCTGCTTCTTTGTGATCAGCTTGTAAAATTCATGGCGAGATGCCTGCCGCAACTCGGCCTGAGCGAGACTCTGGGCGGAAGCGTCCAGAGTATCAAAGTTGGAAGGAAGCTCCGGACTGTGGCCGGGGGCGGGAAGGGAGACGTGCGTGCCCTCTGTGTAGTCCACAAACCCAGGTATGGACGCGGCGTGAAGCATGGGCTCGATGCGTGCTGTTTGCCAGTCAATTATCGACTCGATCCGCGGTATCTCGATCGGTAGTGAGGTGACCATGATATTTGATGCATGAAAATCAGGATGCCATAGGGTTAATGCGCTCATTTGTCGCGGCGGAATAAGATAATCGATGACGGAGAGATAGGATTGGAGAAGCGCGATGTGGGTCTGGGGATCGTTTTCTACATTAGATCGGAACAAAGGACTGGTCGGGGAGTGCGGTCGTGCGTTGGCCTGAAGCCAAGTGATTTCACAGTTGACGATCGCACGAGCATACGCGTTGATGCTTGACCCTGTATCATGACTTTCAATCTCTGACTGACCCCGACGTATAAACGAACTGAACTTACATGGCCCGCGGTCAATGTCCATCTGGGATCGTGCTCCGCGCCAGAATCTTCGATCTACGCTGGGTCCGATTTTATATTGACGTGTCATTGTCTTTTCCGACGAAGTGGAAAAGCGGAGCGCAGGGGATCCAATGTTTTCTGGGAGATCCTCTGCTAGATACAGACTTCCGACCATCCCAAACTCTGTGTCAGTCATTTTCTCTTCGATGTCGACCAAATCGGCTATTACTGCGCTGACCGCTTTCCCTCGGATATCATTCCAGCGGGAATGCAGCTGAACACCTAGTACTTTCTCCATGATGATATATTCCCATCCTACCTTGCTTTGCTCTGCACGCGAGCACCAAGCGTAGACATGAGGCACAGGAAGCTGCAAAACTTCACGCGCAAACATCATAGTGGCCACTTCGCTGGCAGTTGTGAGATGCGCTGGCCCAGCGATGACAAAAGGCAATTTTGCGACCACTTCGACGTCGTTGTCGAGTCGAACGTCAAACAAACGGTTGGAGGTGCCTTTTGAAGGAATTAATTATTCGTCAGCTTCGGACGACGCATTGCGGTGCATCCTACCATCTGCGAGGAATCTGAATTTCGTACAAGAGGATGCACCTCCGGCTTTTACTGCCACTGCGATGAGAGCGGCGACGTCAAATTGGATGCATCGATTGTTACGCTCTGCATGGCCAGTCAAGTAGAATAAAAAGGAAAAAGGGGGATGGGGCGAGGAAAAAGTCACTTGCGTAGCGTATCGTTATAAAGCCAAGCGCCGCTTTTATCACAATTCTGCAAGTCATCCGAACAGGGGGAAGATGTAAGCCGACGCGAGGGGGCCGATACCATTCTTGAGCCCGCAATCCTGGCAAAAAGGCCCCGCGAAACCCGCAGCATTCACCAGTAGGATAAGACTTAAACGTTGTGAACAACTGCAAGTTGAAACCCGTGATCGCGAAATTGATCTCAATCATTAATTGCATCTCGTTGTACTCCGCCACACCGGCAAGCCACCATGCCTGAACTACCCCCTAACTACTACCCCCCGAACTAGAGCGCGAAATATTTGAGATCGCAATCGGGTCTCACCGCAATCCTGCTTTCAAACTGAGCCTCAGTTTGGTTGCAAGACGTGTTCAGCTTTGGTCAGTTCCCGTCACGGTGTGGCCGATTCGGAAGCGCAATGCATTATGTTGAACTAGGCTAGGCAGGGTCGACGTCGCATTCTATGAAATGGTGACTATACACTCGCCCGAACACGCAGCCAAGTTCCTGAACCTCATCGACTCGAATCTAAAACCTCCTGTTTTTTTCGCCGCAGTCAAAATCCTGTGTCTTCCATTCGGCGTAACAGCAACGCAGGCTTGCGACATACTTTCTGTTTGCACTGAAGTGCAGTTACTTGCGTGCTGGGTCGACCATAGAACACGCCCGGACCCCCACGACCTCCCCAACTTACTTGGTAGGCTCCCTCTTCGCCGCCTCTCGATCGAGTTTGGACATTTTTCAAGAATCCCCACCACTCAATCCACTTGGCTTTTGGGCCTGACCCACGTAGATCTAGTCATATGGAAGGACCCACTTCCCGAAACGGAGCTATTCCACCTCAGTCGACTCCCCTGCTTGACTCATGTCGCCCTGCCTGTCGCGAGAACGAACTCCCGGCATGCGGTGGTTGTGTGTGCCAGTTGCCCACGTCTCCAGGTTCTGGTCATCATCGACGACGAAAACTATGAGCCAGATAAGGCTCCTTACTTGTTCGATGCCAGGATCGTGGTACAGGTCCAGCCGGACTTTACAGAAGATTGGGAGGCCCCGTACTTCGGCTCTCCAGATATGTGGTCTCGAGCAGAAGACATAATTGCGCAGCGGAAAGCTTTGGAAGCACTTGGAGTCGATTCGCATTGAGTCGATTGACGATATTCGGGTTTATTCCCTCTCCTCTGACCACAAATATAGTTTAACCGACAAAACTACAAGGGTTACAAGGGAATTTAATTCTAGCAATGACCATCTCCCAATTTATGGGAATGTAGGTAAATGAAGACGCGTGTGTAAGACGGCACGTTACTGTCTCTAGTAGGAAGCAGTATCGACGGACGGCCACTGTGTCCTAAAGCATCCCGCAGCTGCTTCCACATTTGTATATGGCAAGAATCGAAGGAAGGACGAGCCGGTCTTCGGTCGGGAGGAAGATTGGAGCGGAACCACGCGTCCTCGATTTATTCGAAAACACACGTCTGGTTCCTCCGGATGTTCCCTCCCCACAGCAGTGCAGCAAAAATGCACAGGAGGATACCCTGACCAGTGGTCCACGTCGCGAGTGCGTAGCGATACTTGTGCCCGGCGGTCTTGAGGGTAGCGATTTCTGCGGCGAAGGTGCTGACAGTCGTCAAGCAGCCGCAGTAGCCGTCCGCGAGGCCCTGGAGTATCGTGCAACTCGCTGATGATAGCGGGCGGCTCGCCATGCTCTGCAGGACGTGGAAGGTGCCTAGCAGCGCGGTGCCAAAGGAGTTGGCGGCATACGTGCCGATTGGGAAGGAAGGGACTACCGTATTGAGCTGGGTGGAGAGAAGGTACCGTGTGAGTGTGCCTGGGAACGAAAAAACCAAGGCGGCGGTCGCTTGGGGGCGATAGTCACGCGGGAGGAGCAAGTACGCAGGTATGGTCGCTGCGTAGATACAGACCGCCAGCACCGAGGCAGCACGCCTGAGAGTTTTTCCTGGAGGCGGAGGGGCGTCAAAGTAAATGGATACCTGGTTCGCAATATGCATGCCGAAGAACAACGAGGCCAACGAGAGTGAGATTGTAAACACAGATTTGCACAGGCCGTCCATCACCTTTTGAATCATTAGAACCGAAACTTGACGTTGGGGCCGAAGAACCTACACTACTGAGAGCAGAGCGCTGGACATCATTGGTATTTAACCATGACTTGAAAATATCGAGCTGCCATCCGGAGAAGGTAGTCAAGCTGCCACAAAACCCTGTGGAATGCGCTCAAAGAGGGCTGATCGTTACCGCAGGGCGAAATCTTACCTGTAGTGAGTGCCGTATACGCGGGGGGATAACTAATAAGTTAGATCGGATTCAAACCAAGCAAGCACAGCTGAAAGACCCTCACTATCTGCTAAATGGCTCTTTTAGTGCCAGGCAGAACCCCATAATTAAGCATCCGGTCGCCTGTACATATGCGAGAGGAAATATGCTCTGGCCATTGTAAGTCGCAAGCGCAGTTAGGCCAAGTCGTGCAAGAACTCCAAGTACGGAAAACGGCATGAGGAGGAGGATGACATGAAAGTGGAGTGGATGGAACACTTCAGGCTGTTTTTCAGCCTCTGGGATCTCTGCGGTGGGATCCATGTACGGATCGGCAGTGGAGGGAGACAAGACCGTCTATTGCGAGTAAGCCGATCTAGAGCCGATCGTGCACGGACCGATAGGGCCCGAAAAGTCAAGAATAGTACATGTAGTTGCCGGTTGATTACCGGGCCCACCAACACCATTCTATTCTTGGCCCCGGTTTAATTGCATTCTACACATGTTCAAGTTCGTCTTGTTTCTCTCCACCGTCACTCTAGGCCTTTTCTTACTCGTTATTTTACCCATGTTTTCCTCGGCCAAGTGGGTACCGAAGGGCCGCGTGAGCGCAATCCATCTTGCTTCTTCTCTCAATCATCTGAATCCCTTTCAGCACGTCTATATCACTGGCGGGTCGAGTGGACTGGGTCTCTCTCTTGCTATCCTTTTAACGAAAAAAGGTGCCGATGTCTCAATTGTCGCACGCGATGAACAGAAACTTCGGAGTGCATTAGACGAGATGGAGGTGCGGCAACTGCGGCTCGATTTGATGTTGGCCCTACGGCCTTCCTGATTCTGGATCCGTAGAAAGTCCGTCAGAGCCCCGGCCAAAAGTTGCATTCATATTCATACTATCTGCACGAAGCGGACTCTTCAGCTGCCGCGTTAGAGGCTGTCTGTGCTGCCCACGACGGTCGTTCTCCCGACGCCATATTCCTCTGTGCTGGGACGTCCACCCCAGGCTTCTTTGTCGAACAAACGGAGGCATCGTTGCGCAAGGGGATGGATATGGCATACTGGGTCCAAGCATGGTCAGCCCTGGTGTGTATCTCTTGTGGCTCCGACTGGCTGTTTATACTCATGCACATTAAGGCATGTGCTAAGCGTATGGCTCAGGATCGCTTCCCCGGAAAAATCGTCTTCACTTCGTCGCTCCTCGGTTACATGTCGCTGGTGGGATACGCTTCGTATTCACCGGGAAAGCATGCACTGCGAGGTGGACCCAGTCACCGTTGGTCGGTTACAACACTGATTTTTCGGTTGTTGCAGGTCTTGCGGAGACCTTGCGGTCCGAGCTAATCCTCTATGATATCGGGGTTCATATATTTTTCCCGGGAACTATATACAGTCCCGGCTACGAAGAGGAGAATAAAACCAAACCGAAAATCACACTCAAGATTGAAGAGACAGACGAGGGAATGCATCCCGACAAGGTCGCGGAAACCCTTCTCCGAGGTACGGCATCTTTCGGGACCGCGGACAGCCTGTTGAAGGGGATACAGGCGTTCAGAAGGACGATTTCCACATTTCGGCAGATTTGCTGGGAAATATATTCCGTTCTTCGACAAGGGGAGCCACGCCTCACAACAACGTCTTATTGGACGCGTTCTATAGTCTATTTGGATGGGTAAGCCCTTTCATGCCATCGGGGACGTCGGGCTGATTGTCTGTTTAGGTGGGACTGCCCATATGGCGACGAGGGGTGGATGCCTCGATTGTTCAACACCGGTCAGAGCATCAAAAATATCTGGTTGGCAAGGGATTCTTTGCATGAGTAGGCGGAATATCTAGCGAGCATGTTACCGTCCTTTTGAAGCAATAATTCGCGCACGTCTGCGTTGTGGAAGCTATGGCCCAACAGATGAGGCAAGCTCAGAGATTCTCCCTCGAGTGGGTATACACAAGGAATGTGGGAAGGCAGCGAAGCGTAGATGTGTACAGTAACATGCAAGCATTATAGGCCGTCACCATCGTCTTGGGTCTCGCCATTAGGGTGTGCAGCACAGGTCCGCTGCCAGCCTTGGTTTACGATGGCCCGAATGTAAGATGAAGAAAAAGAAGGGCGTGGGAGCGATGCCCTTTTATAGGAAGGAAGCGCGGGAGCAAAGGCCCATATACGGACCGGCTCTTTGCGAGCATTGCTTACGAGAGTCTGCGGGACCGCACAAGGCCCGTTTACTCTGCATATTTACACCATCAGGAACTGGAGACGGAGATATGCATAAAAGATACTTGCTGACAACTTATATGTGTTCTTCACTGGCCCCCCTCCGTCCCCTCCTCTACCGACCTTAACAACGAGCTAACCGTCTCGGTCCCCGTCTCAGTGCATGGACCAGTCTCACCTGTCTTCCCATCCTTCAGATTTAGTTTCTCGCTTCCCTCGGTCACGATCCCTGCCCACCCCCGCTCAGCCCGGCCCCAAGCACACTCTCTCCGAGATGCGTCCCACCTCTGCAATCCCCACCCCATATTTTGCCGTCTTTGCCATCTATGAGCCATTCCTGACCACTATGGGCTTTATCGGCGCCTTATTGTGCGTGCCTGCGCCCTGTCACCCAAAAATACAGCTGACGCGTCCGCAGAGATCCCAAGGGCGTAGGTTTATTTCCCACCTCATCCCGCATCGTCCTAAAAAAGTGTCCGAAAGACTCACGATTTTCAAGCCCCTTGGCTAAAGTATTTCCCCCGACTAACTTGCATTTCATGCACTGAATTCTATAACAGCGGCCCACCACCGGACGAGCTCCCGTTGGCCACCCGGTTAACGATTACCCAGCTCGGCCATGTCTGTGCCCTTCTAGGACTCTTGAATGTCTGGGTACTTTCCTCAGCCCGCACCCATCTGAGTTCCCAGCCTGCGCTCCAAGAAAAGGTCCCCTTTGCCCTCTGTCCTATCTTTCCTTGATGCTCACTTACAAGCAAAGATCGTGTCTGCCTTGATGACCCCTCTGCTCATCGGCGACCTCCTCCACATCTACGTCACCCTATGGGCGCTCGGGGACCAGCGCTGGCAGTTTCAAAACTGGAGCCCAATGTTGATTGTCACCATTGTGCTGGGTTTGACCCTCCTTGTCCCGCGTATCATGTGGACGCTGGGTATTGGTCGCTACGTCGACCGCCGTGATGGGCATTTTTCCAAGTCCTAACTGTAATATATTGCTGTAAGTATTTTCCCGCCTTCGGTTGCAGTGCACCGTTGAACGAGCGACAGATTCTCGGGCTTTTTTAAATAGTGGTACACAGTAGTATTTGTGCTTAAACGTGTGGTTACATGGTAGGATTTAGTACAGTTTATCAGTTTACGGGAAACACTACAAACATCCAAGGGAATCGTAAAACATCAAGTCAAATAAAATCATGAAAAGAAATCTAAAACGGCGCGTTGACTATGGCAGAATGACCCCTCGAGCTGCGGCGAGGCGCGCCCAACGAGACACGCGTGGGTCGCCTCAACTGCTGCTTGTTGACGGCCACGACGTTGTTCGCTAGCGCCACGATCTAGCGAGAATCCAATCAGACAAGCAGAAAGAATGGAATGGATGCATACAATTTCTTTATCGTCTCCAAACCTAAAGTTATCCTGGACGACGAGGTCCTCGTACTTCTTGATTTCATATTTGTCGAGGAGGCCCTTCTTGACCTTGTTAAAGTCCCATGCGATAACAAACTGTCCAGTCGATGTGACGATCGCATTCTCGGCTTCCGTCTCGGACTGATTGAATCTGAGAACACCATGAGCATTGTGCACTTGCGTAAAATGACGACCCTACCTGGCAGGTGAGAAAGAAATGTCATGGTTCATATACGCGACGTGCTCGCCGCGCAGCTGGAGGCGCCGCGGTATCGGTTTCGCGGCGGCAGGGAAGCTGCGGTCAAAGCCAAGGCTGCCAGCATACCGACCCTCTCCGATGAGAGTGTCAATGAGCAACAGGTACGTCTTGGTGGTCGCCACGACATAACGTCCATCGGCAGTGACATCGATCCCAATAATAGGATCACCCAAGGGAGGCAGCGCCGTCTTAGCGATCTTGCCAATGGAATCAAAGAGTCGGATGTCGCCCTTTTCGCTGGCGACAGCAAGCTTGCCGTCCTTCGTCGTTGCGACGCCCGAGAATTTGTTCTTGCTGACATACTGCTTGAACTGACTCTCGACCATCTTGGTCCCTGACACACGCGGGTCGATGCGGAAGAGTGCATTGTGCGAGGCACCGACGAGCGTTTGCTCATGTGTGGTTGGAGCGAATTTGTTCTCGGGTGCGATGTGGTCGACAGTGATATCGTCGTGCACCTTCCACTCTTCCACAATCTTGCCGCGCTCCAAATCTAAACTGTACAAAGAATGTGGGTCGCCAGGATTCTTCAAGATCATCTTGGTGTCCTGATCGTGCAGCATAACCTTGTAGGTTTCCAATAAGATTCACGTCCTCGAAGGTGCACTCTAGAATGCATACCTGGTTGGGTTTGAACTCCTTTCCCTTGGTGGTGGTAAGTCCATCAATAGTCCCACCGTATTTCATCTCGTGGTCGCTACCGCGAGTGAAATAACCGATCTTACTGCCCCGGACAACATACGACCTGTCGCCCTTATACCCGACAGTAAGGTGCGAATTACGCTCGCCATTAGCCAGAGGTGGCGGTTGATCCTCTTCTTCCTCTTCTTCCTCCTCGGAATCACTAGCATCTACGTGGGATTTAAGGGAAGAGTTGGGATCAATGGAAACTCTGGACTAACCATCAAGGCCCAGTTCTGATTGGATTTCGTCCTCTTCTTCTTCCTCATCAGAGACGTCTTGCATTTCTACATCCTCGCTTGCGCTGATGATGTAGTTTTGCTCGTCCGTCTTGACACCCGACCTTCAGTACGAAAGAAAAATTATGTAAGACTCGGAACCGACCTTGATTTTACCCCATGCCGTCTGATAGAGCGTTTCCCAGAGCGCCTGCGTAAACGTCTGGAGGAAAGCCTCATAGTCCTCGAGGCCTCCAGAGAATCTCAGGACCCAGCTGGTCATGACCTGGTCGTCGCCAAAGTGGTTCCAAGTGAGAGACCGCATCTTGCTTGTCCAACGTTGGTTCATGTTGGGGGAGATCTTGTGCGCAAGGAGTTGCCCATCGTCGCTGGATGCCGTCAACCAGCTCTCAAATGCCTCGCCTTTGAGGATCTTGGCCGTAACGGCACCATGTTCGACAAATTGAACCTCTTCATTGTCCCAGAAGTAAAGGCCCGCCTCCTTCTCGACCAGGGCTGGCAAATTTGCGAGGGGGGACGCGTCAGGCGCTCGGAATTTCCCTTTAGGGGATTCCACAAGGGTTTGTGCAACCTCCGTCCGGGCTCTGGTGGATACCTTTTTCCTGTGGACAGGTTCCGCGACAGGAGCCCTATGATTATCAGAGTTACCCTCATGTTATATAAACGCCACACTCACTTCCAAATGAATTCCTGCAGCTCCTTGTCACTCACGTTATCCGCACCGACCTTGTATTTGCGCTCGTACATGGCCCGATACATGCAAGTCTCGAAAAACGCGCGGGTTGGTGCGTTGGTGCCGACCGCAACATATTCATAAAATTCGTCAACATCGCCTTGCAAGTCGCGCCACACAAAATTAGGCTCCCCGTCCGTTTCACCGGCGCGGAATTCGAGTTCCTCCGCGATAAGGAAGGTCTTTTCCTCATCGGCTGTGACACACGGTCAGCGAGGACAGGCCAAGCCCGGGCATTCACGCACTTTCGTCCTCATCCTCCAGTAACTCCTGGTCCCCGTCCTCGTAGACTCTGGTGATGACTAGTTGAAAATGATGCTCAACCGCGGATACGCGTCGGATAGTCGCCATTGCGTCATTATAGCTTTAGAACTTGAGGATATGATCTCCCCACAAAGATACAGGGGGACATACATGCATTCTCTAGACGTCCGGATATTTCCTAGAACACGTTAGTATCGACTTTGGGCGGCAATCCGCGGGCATAGGCACCTGGGCGAACAAGGTATAGCTGCCCCGCGGGAATCTTGACGACCTCGGCGGCATTGGGGTCCTCTGAAACAGATGAGAGGCACTCTGCGGATCGCAAGATGGTACCAACGCCAGACTTTTCCAATTACTGCGAGTATCTAAGTGAAGTGGAAGCGATAATAAGGAGGCAGAGCACGCACAACTCTTGAAGATGTTCATGGCTGAGGCGCTCCTTCACAGCCAGCGAGCAGGTGACGTCTGGGAAGTTTGGTGTTTCGAGCAGGACGCGACACGGAGAAGGGTTGGGAGGGTAGGAGCAGTGGAGGCAAACAAGAGGCTTTGTTCCTCCGTTACGCGACCGTGAGGCGTGACTCGAGCTCATAAGTTAAATAATGGCAACCTCACCAGACCATCGACTGACATCCTCTCCCTTCGCCAGCTCTACCAGTGAGTGCCACTGAACTGCACGATCTGCATTCAAACTCTCCATCTAGGACAGTTCAGCAACGAACTCGCCACACCTCTCCGCGGGTCAGAGGCGCGAATGGCGGGCGAGGTAAGTCGTTCACGCGATTTACCATGTCTTTTCTCACCGATGCGACTCAGTTTGGCCCGGGAAACGATTCGCCGACTTCCACACTCTCGGAATCCGCTTCGTTTCGTTTTAGTGATTCCGCACCTCGCTCAGCCTTTCGCGCCACCTACACGCCTGCGAGTGGGACACCTGTCAGTAGGAAGACTCTTGTGCGCTCAGACCCGTCGATCTTGACTGCCTTTGACCCCGCGGACCGCGAGTTGTACGACCTTTGGGCCCCAAATAATTGAATTTATGTATACAATCAATAATCACAGATTGTTCAAGAACATGGCCAGTCCTCCTCCTCCTCCTCCTTGGCCACTTCCGCTTTGCTTGTCCTTGATCTGCCTTTCTCTATTTCGTTCCAGCATAGATTGTAGACCACCCTTTTTCTTGGGGCGAGACTTCGGGACCGTCGCCGGGGTGCCGGTTTGGGGGCTCGGCTGCGGGACTATTGGCGGGTTTACTTGCATCATGGACTGCTTCGACACGTCCTTGGCTTGTAGCATGGCAACAAGTTTGGGAGGTTTCGTGTCTACCTCAATGGTCACGTTATCATCTGCATTGCCGCTCTGCACGCCTCGTTTCCGTGTTCTTGGATACAGCGTCGCGTTGCCGCGAGGTATGGGCAACGTCTGAACCCATCCACATACCAAACAAGTCGTCTGAACAGCTCGAGAGCCATTTGAGCGGATGGACCGCACGGTGCTTTCACCGCGATGGAGGGCACAACCGCATTGATGGCATGCGTTGGAGGATGCCTTGACGCGAACGGAATGGAGAGCGGACAGGCTGGGTGAAATGGAGAGCAGCGCATAGGGCAGTGCGTGCTGGAATTTCGCGGTCGCGTGGTCCATAAAGGGAAGAACAATGGGATGTAAACAAGCCACAACTACCGGCTTGTACCTATTCGGGGATATTTTCGTGTTATTGTCTGCGAACAAAAGCCATGGCAAAAGGCCGGGCCTTAAAGCCCTTTGTACTCTCCTCCGTTCCGCTGCTCTTTCATCCTATCCATCATGTCCTATCCACGCCCCACGCACACCCCGCCTGTTTCTTATAATCCAACCTCGTGTTTGGAGCCTGCTCCTTCCTCTCCTCTTTCACCAACCACTTCTCGCGGTCGACGCCCTTCCATCTCCAATCCTATGCATTGGCTGTCCAGAAACTCCACTCAATCCTCGGTTGGGTCCACAAAGCCTACTCGCATCTCCGAGCCAAAGCTCATCCGCTCCGACCGCTCCGTTGAGATCCTGTCCCCCAGGGCTGGCATCCTTGGCTCTGGTGCTACGGTCGTCAGAACACCAGACGAGGCCCTCAGGGATACCAGGGTGAGGCTCAATCATGACGGCCATGCATCAGAACGGGAACAGGCTGAGGAGGGACAAGTAGTTGAATATCACTCGCCCTCGAGCGATTCTTCCTCAGAAGAAGAAGAGGATGAAATTCCGTCTCCACCAGACAGCCCTCCGCTACCTCCTCTTCCCTCCGATCCAGAGGAAAAGCTCGCCTTTCATTTTGATGCCACTACTCAACCTCTCTCCATGCCTCTCTCCATGCCGCCGCCTCGCCCAGTTCGTGCGGTGCCGATCACCCCGACTCTTGTTTTACGCCCGTCATTAAAGTCGACGAGAGCGGAGAGCGTTGACGCCTCCCCCGTGGTTCCTGCCCTCCCCGCGAACATATCGTCCTCCCCTTCCCCTCCGCCTTTTAACCCGATCCTGGTTTCCGAAGCACCTTCGCCCACTGTCGATCGCTCTAGGATAATCGTGTCTCTTGAGACATGCACTGCGACGTATAGAACGACGCTGGATACGCTCTCCAGTCGTCCTTCTTTTCTTTCGAGCTACATCGCGTCCCTGTTTGGACGGCGGCGATCCGACTCGGTCGCCTCCTCGGTTTACTCCACCGCCAGCGACGACATGTCGACCTATCGACGCCATCTCACGTCGCAAGGTCTTCTTCCTCAATCGTCGTCGTCTGTGCACATCTTTCTGGACCGCCCCAGCGACCCGTAAGCTTTTCTTTCACCCAAGTGATCCTCCAATGCTAATGTCGCTTCAGATACGCACATATCCTCAATTACCTTCGTTCTCCTTGTGCCTCCCCAGAGGGTCCCGAGGTGTTGCCGCCTCGCGCTACGAAAGCTGGTCTGGACGGTCTCCTCGAATTACGAGACGAGGCGTCCTACCTCGGACTCGATGGCCTGCACAAGCTATGTGTCGAGGAGATTCGCCAGCAGCATCGTCCCCGGCCTCGTAGCACACGAGCACACAGCTCCGCTGGCTCGATCCACAGTTTGCATGCTTCAGTTAGCAGTTTGCACACGATGTTGGAGCGAGTCGAGCGTCAGCACTCGAGGTCGGTGAGCAAGGAAAGCATTGATGAAATGGGACACCGGTCTCCTCCTACTCCCGAATCATGGGCAGGCCGTCGTGTACGGAGTCAAACACGCCACGGTCCTGTCCGTTCTCCTCCCCCAGCTGGCTGGATATGATCAATAGACAAATTTCCGACCCTACGATTTGTAGCATACTATTTTACCTTTTGTTTCACTCATACATATGTACATAGAAATAGCAAGTCACTGTATCTATCTTCCTGACATTCCTTCATAAGTATTGAAAACAATTTGGTGTTTCGATTTTTTTGTACTCGTCACGACAATATACACGATGATGTACAGTATATGAGGTGAATCAGTATAGCCGGCGCAAAAGTGGAGGCGAAGAAGGGGAGGGAGTTTGGACTGATCGTTCGTCAGTAGAAAAGGGTACGAAAGGTGCATAGTCAAAATAAAATTACAGTGTTCCTGAAACAGGGAATCCCCTTGAATTCTTCACCTCTTTTGCTCAGCATACGGGTTCATACTGTAAACTTTGATGACGGGGGGGCTCTTCGTGAGGTCGGCAGTGACAATGACCTGAAAAAGCACGTGTTATTCTCAAGGACTGTCCGTTGCAAGTGAAAACATACCGGCACATTCATCAATTCGCGAATATCCTGAATCTTGTGGCCCGAAGGAGTGGACCGCAAGCCTTCGAATTCGGGCTTGACCTTCGCGATCGACTGCAGCCTCTGTGTGGACGTCTCTGGCTCTTCCTTTTCTTTGTCGCTGCGACCAAGCACGATCTCGTCATCATCGACTTCGTCTTCATCGAACAAGGCGCTTTCATCGTGGACCGAACGCGATGCCACCTCCATTTTAAGAGCATGCTGTTCAGCGTTCTGCTTGACTTTCTTCAAATGCTCGTCGTCGCTGTTCTCCGCAAGCCAACTGATCACATCGCGGGTCGACCAGTAGATCTGCAAGGTGTGCGAGTGCTCGTCGTACACATGGTTCTAACAGGGGTTAGACCAATGCAAGAATACAAGCACCATGATGTGCTTACGTCGATGGGCATCTGGTCAACGTGAACTCTCTTCTCGATGCCAAACTCCGGAACCAAGACATCGAAGGCGGCGTCAAGGACACCAACAACTTTGGCCTGGCGGACCACCGGCCCATATCGTTGAGTGAGATCAGCGATGAGGACACAGAGGAACAAGTGAGCAGACTGCTCCTGAGCAAGAGTGGCGGAATCCCGTTTGCTGCGGTAAGACGTCAGTTATTAGAACACGGAAATGTAAGGATAAACATTTACATGTTGCATTGCTGAGCCACCTTGGCCACGGCATCACGATCCATGGTGAATTTAGGCTCCACTACACGAATGAGGGGTCAATAAAATATGGTCTTGGACCACGACGAAAACCGACCTCCTGCACCTTGCAAGACAGACTCCAATTGACGATGGACAAGAAGGTCCGCATACCGGCGAATCGGGGATGTGAAGTGCGTGTAGAGCGGGGTGTTCAAGGCGTAATGATGGTATTTCGCGATGTCAAGCATTCCCGCGCAGAAGTATTTGGCCCTGTGAGTGGCCTTGAACGAAAGCAACTCGAGCAATCTGCGCGCAGTGGGGTCGGTGATGGCGTTGAAGGACTTCATGAGGGCACCAGATGAAGACGTGTCCATCTCGTATCCAAGTCTCTGCGCGCGTTCAGCGAACACATTCTGGAACCAAAGATCAGAGCGAGTCGAGTGTCAGAAGGTAAGCCAGCCCACCAAGCGACGTTCAATCGGATTATCATGGCGACGAAGGAGAGCTTGCTCTGGGAGGTGCACCGCAATGTGCTGTGCGACCGCAATGTTGGTTAACAACATGAACTAGAACACGGACATAATTAGACGTTGTTCCTCAGGTTTAGATCGGTAATCAATACCTCCTCAATCAAATCGTTGGCGTCCGTGCGCTCGTATTGCCCGCAGTCCACAGGTAAACCATTATCGTCCAGCTTGAATTGGAGACGGAGGGAATCAAGACTGAGCGTCCCATTCTCAAACCGACGCGCACGCAGTTTCTTGGCAAGACCCTCGAGAATCTTGATATCGTGCTCGATGTCGGCAGCGCCGTGCTCGGGAGTCACAGCAACGCTGCCCAGGGATTGGCCTTCAATAACGTTCTGGGCGTCCTTGTACGCTAGCTTGGTTGCAGACCTGGACACGGATAACGCGTCAACAGGGGACAAATATTTTGCAGAAAACGAACTCACTTGATAATAGTTTTCCCGAACCATTTCTTGAGAACAGTGCCATCATCGTTCATGGTGAAGATGGTCGAAAAGGCTAAGCGCTCTTGACCAGGAACAAGACTGCACAACTGTTCACTGAGAGCCGGGGGAAGCATCGGGACGGCTCGCTGGACAAGATACACGCTAGTGGCACGTTTGCGAGCATCGCGGTCAAGCGCGGTGTTGGGCTTGACGAAGTACGACACGTCGGCAATATGAACTCCAACATCGTACGTGCCATCCTCGTTCAACTTAACAGAGAGGGCGTCGTCGAGATCCTTGGCGGTTTCAGGGTCGATGCTAAAGATACGCTCTGCGCGAAGGTCCTTGCGAACTTCGAGTTCCCTCTCGGGGATACTAAGGAAATGGTGAGACAAATGCCGCAACCGAGCACTACACACTTACGACCAGGGCATCGGGGGCAGGCATTTTATCACGTTCTCGGTGAAGTCCTCCGTGGGGAAATTGCAATCCTTGAGCAAGGCACTGGTCTCGACCTCGACATCCCCAATAGGACCCAACTCCTCCACCAAAGTCCCGAAGGGGTGTAACGAGCTGATCGGCTACATAAACGATGTCAGTTCGCTGCACCATAGATAACAAGAAAAAAAGTCGCGCACGTGACGCTTGATGCAAGCAACAAACAACTTGTCCACATACGCTTCGGAATTCTGAACGAAATCGGGCGGCGCCTGCTCCGTGGGGATGGCGATGAGAGGGACGCGCTTGTCAGTCGGCTTAAACCAGACGATCTTGGGCCGCTCGATTGGCGCGCGACGCGGCTCGTCGCCCCGGTCACCTTCGCGCTCACGACGTTCAGCCTCTTGCTTCTCCTTCGTCGCAGCGGAGGAGGGACGGAGGAGACCGAGGGTGCCCGAAAACAGTTGGCCGGGCATCCGCTCAACAACAGCGACAACATGACCCGCAAATTGGGGTTTCACGTCGTCCGTGACCCTAGATATCGATTATAAATAAATAACGCGAAGTTGTGAGAGGAAGAAGAAAAAACGAACTCCTCATCCTCAAACAACATCAACCCTTGGCCTTCAACCTCCACATCGTCCTTCTTCTTGTCATCTTTGCGGCCAGCGCTGGACTTGAGGTCGTACGCAGCATTCTCTTCCTTCTTCCTCTTCTTCTCCTCTTTCTCCTTCTTGGTTCCCCATACTTCGTCAACGTCCAAAAGTTCAACAGCGACAATATCTCCTTCCAGAGCACGATTGCGGTCCTTGGAGCCACATATGTAGATATCGGCATCAAGAACTTCGGTCGCGACGTAAGCATCGGACCTGTTGCGCTTATTGACGCGCAAGATTCCAACGACCAATTTTCCTGCGGCCAGAAGAGGAGGAAGAGAGGCCTGGGGAAGGTAAGGTGCGAAGAGAGATTTACGCTGCGGCTGGTTGGACTGTTGTTGCAACTGGGATTGGAACTGCTGCTGCTGCTGCTGAAGTAAATTGATCCCTCCGAGACCGAGGCCCATCATGTTCGCCGCCATCATATTGGGCAACATGTTCGGGAAGCTAAACGACGCCATCTTGTGGTGATGTCCACCAGCAGCAGCACGGAACTGCTGAAGGCTCTGCAACTGCGCTTGTGCCTGGGCGAGATCCGCCGCAAAAGCGTTATTGCCTTGCACTCCACCGACGCCACCATCTGACAACGGGATAAGCTGATAAACACAGACCGCAAGTGAAATGGAACGTACTGATACGCCAGCTGTTATCTGCCACCCGAGAAGGTTGGCGAGAGTGGCCGCCGAACGACGCGGGGTTGAAACCGTCATCAAAGCCCTCCTGGATCGCATACGGATTCCCGTAGCTGATAGACCCGCCATTAGCGCTGGGGCCTGGTTTATTGACAACGTTGACGCTGTGTCTGCGTCCGTGCCCGCGGGGAATGCCTTGGGGCTGACCATCGAGTCCCAGGTTGAGTGTGCCCAAGTTCCCGAACTGGCCCATGGCGTTCTGGGGGCCGCCGAAGCCGCCGCCAGCACCCATAGGAACAGTGCTGTGCACGCGGCGGTGCGCAACTCCGCGGTTGGGCGCCAGGCCGGGTGTCTGGAAAGACATGACTTGGTTGGACGCCAACTGCTGCTGATAGAGAGCCTGCTGCTGCTGTTGAAGAGCCTCGATCTGGTTCTGCAGCGCGATCTACAATTCGGTTAAGTGGACGTATCAAAGCCCAAAAGGGCGCGACGTACCTGCTCGGCCATTATGCCAGTGATCTCTGCACTTTCCGTCTTTCTGTGCTTCGACTCGGTGGGCCCTTCACCAGCAAAATGTTGCTGCTGAGGGAACTGGAAGCCGACGTCCTCCTCGTTGATGGGAGGGCCCATCGGGCCGCCACTACGCTTCCTGTTGCCGGCTCCAGCACCAAACATGAAGCCCGGCGCAAGTTGAGGGCGCCCAGTCGGCCCCACGACATCTACCTGCTCCTGTTGAGCAGCCAACGCAGCGAAGCGGGGCGCCATGAAGCTCTGCGACTGCGCACGCGGCTGGTGCCCGGGCTGCTGGTACTCCGAAATCTCGCCGTCCTCGAAAGAGGCGCCTCCGGCATCCTCGGCATCTTCAACCATTGATCCCAAATGGGGCGCAAACGAGTTGTAGTTGCCAGTCATCGCTGCCCCGACAGACGCGGCCTTGCGATGCTTGACATCTGCAGCACTGCCTGCGTTCGTTCCGGGATAGGCAGCAGCGCCCGGCTGGAACACGGGAGCGTTGATGGGGAGATTAGAGTGAATCTGGGGTGCAGGCATGAAGTTGTTATTGTTGTTCGCGTTGGGCTGCGGGGAGGTCGTCTTGAGGTCGGCAATGACGCGCTGAAGCGAAGAAAGAGCGTCACTCGATTCTTTGCTCTGGGAAGGGGCTGGAGAAGACGACTGCTTAGCAGATCCTTGATCCCTGGGGGCGTTGTTGTTGTTATTGTTGTTACGTCCTCCCTGGGAAGCAGACGGCTGCCCTTTACGGTGGGCAGGCTGGCGGCCTGCGTTGTTCTGGTTCTTGTTGCGCTGCTCCGGTTTGCGCCCGCTCTCGGAACCTTTGCGGGACGTAGTGTCAGAGCCCGACTCTGGAGCGGGGCCGCTGGCAGGCGACTTCTTATTCCCCGTCCTCGAAGAAGGTCTCGGAGCACCTTGCGCAGACGAGGCGGTGCCCGCCGGCCTACCAGAACTCGAAGGGTTCCTCTTGGAACCACGGTTGCTGGTAGATGAAGGGGGTTTCTTCTCGTCCTTCTTGGGAGGCTGCTGGGTTTGGGGCGTAACTTCGTCGGTCATATCGTTCGTAACGAGAAAGAGAAGGATTTTTCGAGTCTTTTTGTGTTTTGAATTTCAGTGAAGTGAGTCCTGCTGGCAAGGGCGTCAGGCTGCGAAAGGAAGCAGTTCAAGCGGGAAATACTGTCAGACCTGGAGGTGGGTGTGTTTATGGAACGGGTGTGCCCTGCAGGGCGAGTGAGGAAAGAATGCAAGAGGATTGGAGCTTATCCGCTGTTCAATGGTAACAGCGACCCCGTCACTGCTTACACCATATCGATTCCCACGCTCATAGTACCCATGTCACGACGCATAGAAAAGGTATAGAGTACCTACTACCAGAAAGTCTATGTAGTCTATAAGTTAACCCAGTGTACTCTACCCATGCAGTCTACGCCTTGCCAAGCTTTTGGATAATCGCATTCGTATACTCGGCCGTCGAGGATTTTCCCCCTAGATCGCCCGTGATGAATTTACCTTCCGCGATGGTCTAGCCCGTGAAATTAGCATTTATAGGACGTGTGGAAGGGGGGCTCATCTTACCGTCAACGCCGCCTTCTCAATCTTGTCCGCATAATCGAATAGGTTCATGTGGCTAATATTAGCAGAATTAGCGCATGAGCGGAACGGCGCAGATCCACGCACCGGAGCATCATGAGAGAAGACAGCAGCAGTGCAGTGGGATTAGCGAGCCCTTTTCCTGTGAGGGAGGTCGGCGCACCGTCTAAAGGTTATCCATGTCTCGAGTACGTACCAGCAATGTCCGGCGCTGAGCCGTGCACGGCCTCGAAAATGGATGCGTCCTGCACCAGTGATTAATAAGGGCCCGGAGGCCGCGGTGCAGGGGCGAAGACTTACACGTCCAATGTTCCCGGAAGGGGTCAGGCCCAATCCACCAATCAGCCCGGCGCACATGTCTGAAAGAATGTCGCCGTAAAGGTTGGGCATCACCATGACACGGTCCGAATAAGGCTTGGGGTTCTGAACGACCTGCAGGCAGACACGGTCGAGGAGGTCTTCGTCGTACGCTACGCTGGGGAACTCCTTGGAGACCTCGCGGCACGCCGACAAGAACATGCCGTCGGACATTTTCCTATGAATTAGGAAATCAGGATGCACGGATGACTATTCGGCGCGTCCACGTACATGATGTTCGCCTTGTGCACAGCCGTGACGCGTTTCCGCCCACTGGACTCGGCGTAGTGGAATGCGTAGCGCGCGACACGCTCCGACGCCTCCCATGTGATCAACTTGATAGACTGGACGACCCCGTCGACAATCTATGCACCGTGAGTTCACGTAGCGCTCACAGGGCTAGGAACGCGCACCTCATGCTCGATCCCGGAGTATTCACCCTCTGTGTTTTCACGGATAAGGACAGTGTTTACGTCGTCGTATGGAGTCTTGAAGCCCTTGATCGACACACACGGCCGCACATTCGCAAAGAGGTTGAAGGTGCGGCGCAGCGTCAGGTTCAAGGAGACGTGACCCTTCCCAACTTTGAACAATTATTTTCCGAGCACATAAAAAGGCTGGGGAATACTCACTCGGCGTTGCCAGGGGGCCTGCAAAAAATCAGTGCCTATTGAACCGCACAATACCATCCATACCCTTAAGGGCCACAGTGTTCTTTTTCACAGAGCTGATCGCGCTGTCCGGAATGACAGTCTTGCCAGCCTTGAGTATCGGCGTCACGCTGACCTCCTCCCATTGGATGGGAACCTATATAGAAGAGCTTAAAAAGGACGGAGAGCTAGCAGAACAACCAGGCGTACGGCGGCGGCGACATATATATCCTTGATGGACTGGCTAATCTCAGGTCCGATACCTATAAAGGCGTTGGCGACCTGGCATCACTAGCGGAAAAAGGCGCACCATCTCCGGGAATGAGGGTGACAGTGTATTTTCCCTGGTGAAAGTCAGCAGCGGAACGCAGGGCGGGCCAGGACCCCTTACATTGCCGTCTTTCTTACCAGCGAAAGCAGCGGTCGGAGCAGTAGAGGCGTATCTCCGGAGGGCCTGGAAAGGATGGGTGAATGCGTGGACAGGGTGGTGGTCTCGACGCACTTGGGAGGGGCCAAAAGCGCGCTGGGCGACGCCAGCGATGGGCCGGCTGAACATGGTGGTACAAAATCAAAAATTCTGGAATCACGATTTCCTCCGATTCACGTGAAACGATCCCAATCTAACCGCATATTATTACTATCTTGCCCTCTACTTAGTATACAAAAAGAAGAAAAAAAATTGAAAAGAAAGCAATAGATCAACCACTGAGCAACCCGTTTAGTTCTTGACGATATTTCTCCATCGTTCGCTCCGTCTCCTCTTCCTCCAGCTTGTCTTGTACTGACTGCAGCTCGTTGAGCACAACAGGAATGAAACGGCGGTAAGAACTCACAGGAAGGCCAGTGCCCACCGCGCCTGCTTGCCCCAGCTTTCCGTCGGTCAGCTCCGCGAGGACCTTATCGACCTCCACATCCGCCTCGTCCTCCAGCTCCTCGTCCTCCTCCATCTCGAGCGTGCCCTCGAGCATCTCCTCCATGATCCCCGCCTGCGAAGGTCAGTCCCCGAATTAGTCAAAACTCAAGCCGGCGCACCTTGGTCATCTCCATGCTCATCTCGCGCATCGTCTGGCTGATCTGGGGCAGCTTGATGAGCGCATTCGAGAGCTTCATGATCTCGGTCGACTTTTGCAGTGAGCCGGTCACTTTAATCATGGCTGCACCGCACACTTGAGCACGATGATAATCATAGGAGCGTACGACGCACCCATCTGCTGCGTGAGCTGCGTCCCGATGGAGCCCAGGCGCGCCTTGCTGACGGACAGGCGGTCCTTCTGTTTATCGCTCCGGACAACCTCGCGGGCGAGTATGCGCGCCGACTTGACGTCCCCCCGTGCCGCATGCTGCTTTACAGCGGCGCGCGCTTGTTTCGTCGCCATGTCGAGCTGCAGAAGACATTACATCCGCCGGTCGCGAGACATGAGGACAAGCGAACCTGCCTCATTTCGCGGTCGAGATGGCGGGACTCTGTCCGTAGCTTGATCTGCCACGCGCGCACCTTCTCCTCCGGCGTCGGCCCATACAGAAATCGATTAATGGACTGCATCACAGCAGAAAGAAAGCGGAAAGCACAGTTGCTGTTGTTGCCCGCTTGGCAGTGACGTCACGCCAAATAGGGGTCACTGTACAAGGAAATACATACAGGATTCTGCATATACAACACTCTAATACACATACGGTCTACGGGCCGCGTTGAATCTGATTCACCAATGTCTCCCAGTACTTCGAGTTCCAATCCGAGTCGTCTCCGAGGCCGGGCAGCGTCCGCGGGGCAGACGCACCGACCATTGGCGCTGTGCCAACCCACCCAGCTGTATCAGACATGCCAGGCAGACTCCACGACGCAGCCATACCGGTCTCCGAACCGTCCATGGGAGGCCCGTTGCTGAGCGATGTGCACCAATGGTCCAGCAACGACTGCGCCGCGGATTCGTCGTCGGGGCTCCCCGATGCGATGGGCGACATGGGAAAGTCATCCTGGGACCCGTGCTGCAGGCGATGGAACGTCGGGGACTGCGGCATGCGGCCCGCCCCCAAGGTCCCGGGCGTAAACGTCCCGCGTGAGGGCGGCGTCGAATTCGAATGCTGCAGTCCCAGGAGTAGATGGGCCGGGTGCTCGGTGTTATCACCGCTTAGGACAGGGTCGATCGGGATGCGGTGGGGGCCACCGACTTGGTTTTGCATCTGCGAGGCCTTGTTCTTCAAAAATTCGATGGTCTTGAGCTCTCTACGCGTCGTCTCGGGCAACTCTCTGACGCCTTCATGCGACGCGACAAAATGATCTAGGATCTCGTGCATTTTGGCAGAATGGACTCCGGCCGGGTCGAGAACGAGATAGATGCCCTGATAATGATGAGCTACAAATCAGCACAGTGCACGAGATACTCACTGCTATAAGCGTCGTCTGGAATTCCCGGTATGCGTTGGAGAGCGATTCCTGCGTCTCTTTCGGAACCGTCTCGCGGAACGCCCTCCGAACATCAAAGTCCTTGATAGCAGACTCGAAACACGCGTTTCGAGAGCGCGCATACCGGTCGGTCTTCAGCTTGCGCAAAATGTACGGCATGTGCAAGCTGTTGCGGACAAACAAAACCTCCGTCACGAGTAAGAATCTGTGTATGGGGACATAGGCGGAAGTTTCGTCCAGAGACTTGTCTGGCTCGAGTGCGAAATGCGGAGGAAGCGCGTTTATAAAATGGAGCAACTCATCGTCGATGGCGAGGACCTCCGAGTAGTGGCTGACGGTGCGGACTTGCTGGAAGTGGTGCACCATGCGTCCAATGATGGCAGCTAATTGATGTCTCAGGATAACGTAGGTCATTCGAGTCGGAGTCGAAAGGGGAAGAGGATTGCGCGTGTGGGCAGGGGAAGGCTCATCGTCGATATTAGACGGAGGGAGGGTAGAAGTGTAATCATCCTGAATCGAATTCGGTCTTCCTAGAACCAGTGCATAAGATCGGTCAGCGTGGTAAAGGTAGGACCTAACAAGAAACATGAGATGATTTGGCGGGCAACAGAAAGGCTTTTACTTGCCAAATCCTTCGTCGGTATTCAACGAGAGCCGGTTCCATATTCTACGATTCTTCCAGCGGATGATAATATGTCAAACGTCGACCACCTACCATGCTTGCGCCATCGCGATGCAGACCCAGAGCTTGGGCGGTCTTTACTGCGGCGCCGAGCTGCGAATAGCACTCGGTGATGCGCCGATCAAATGTTAGGAAACGGGCGCTCTGATCAGAAAATATTTAGACTTGGAAAGGAGCAGACATCTCGATCTTACCAAAAGCCGGGTAAGCACGATATCCAGGGAGTCGGGCTGGATGACGGCAGCGATGAGAAGGGACCGGCGCGCTTGGATTCCTGTTAGCAAAGAGCGGGGCAGAGAAGGACAGGGCACAAACAGGACCAATAGTAACGCAGGGAAGTCACTCTGCGTGTGCGGATGTCCCCGGCGATGCTTTCCGGCGCGAGTCTGACGGAAATAGCGAGGACAGCAAAGAGCAGGGGGAGGAAGCTGACATCGCTCGGGGCGCCGACGCCATCGGTGCCGTGCTCGCAGATGGAGTTGTATGCCGCACGGAAGTCGCGCTCTGAGATGGGGTAGCGGGTCCAGTTCCTATTGACGGTTAGTGACGGCATGCATTTGATAGAGGGCGCGCCTACACAGTGTGGAAATAATAGTCCACCAGGACGGCCGATGTGCGCGTCGGGGGAAGTTCCGAGAGGAGCTCCGCGACCTTGTGCGGGGACACACCGCATTCCTGGATGAGTGTCTTGAGATTGTCGGCCGCCGAGGGTTCGAGTCCATTTTGAACATCAAGAGTCGGTGGCGGCAAGGTCATGTCATATGGAGCTGAGCTGTGCCCCTTGGACTTGTCGCCGGGCATCACGACGTGCTCCAACTGGCACTTGCTCAGCGGCGCAGGGATAGGTAAGCGGTGGGTCAAAATACCTGTTCTAACACGGAGCCTGGCGCGATGCTTCCCGACGCACTGTTTCCGTACCACTTGCCGCTCTGAAAGGTGCCGCCACGGGGGTCCTGCTCGTCCGGGAGGGAGCGAGCGTCATCGTCCTGAGGCATCGAGAAGCGGTGGCTAGCAGAGGTAGCAGGATCCATGGATCCAGGGGTTCCCGGGGGACAGAACTGGGGCAGGGCCATCTCGACAATGTGCTCGAGGCGTGCGAGGCGCACATTGACGTCCTGGTCCGTCTTGCCGGGCATATAGGCTTTGCATAGCTCGGGGACCTTGCGAGCGACACAGTGGGCGCAGGGCACATTTCTGGGGAGATGAGCTGAGCCAAGATGTGGGAGAGACTGGGTTTACCTGTCGCATCGCTGCTTGCGACGATGGCATTCTCCGCAAGAGAAGCTATATATCGTGGAATGAGGAGGCCATCGGCCGTCGGGTTATCGGACCAGGACTTGCCTGACTCTGGTCCTCTGTTTTTTGGCGGGAGTGTCCTTGTCGTCTTCTGTCTGCTTTCGCTTGGATGAGCTAGTGAACGAGGCGCTGTCGTGATCCTTGGCCATCGCAGCGACGCTCAACTTGTGGTGCGGTCGACAAGGAGCTGTGACTCGCCTCGCCTGCCCG
The DNA here is from genome assembly GCA_029289565.1 of Mycena galericulata. Taxonomy (NCBI): domain Eukaryota; kingdom Fungi; phylum Basidiomycota; class Agaricomycetes; order Agaricales; family Mycenaceae; genus Mycena; species Mycena galericulata. The sequence goes on along the minus strand of JARKIA010000012.1, from coordinate 1,104,460 downwards.
GCCCGGCCAAAGCGATCTCTACCATGCTCAAGCTTGAGCGGCCGTACAAGGACGACGCGGGAAACAGGCTCCCCGTGCTCCTCGACATCGCCCCCGACGGCACCCGTGTGTTCGAGCCTGAACAAGACCCACAAAAATCTCTCGCAGAGCGTCTCCGCCGCGTCTTCGCTGAGCGTGGCGTCGATTTTTTCGACCGCAACAACGCCCAGCTCCCCGCACCCCCTGCCCACCAGGATGACTCTGAAACTCTTCCCGACGATACTCCCGCACAAGACGCGGCCCCGGGACCGATGACCCCAGAGGACCTCTACAAGATGCGTGTCGAGGTTCTCCCCCAGCTCTTGTCAGTTTCGCGATTTCTCAGGTGGATGCCGACGCGCCTAACTGATCTACAGCACGGCGCTCGGAGAAATGACGCACGCGAAAGAGCTGCTGTCCCTCCTGCTCGCCTCTGCACCTGCCATCGGCAGCGCCGCCACAACGCCTTCGACCCTCTCCGCGACCACCGTAACGAAACCAGCGCCAATCGTATCCGTGCAGGCCTTCAACGCGCAGCTCACAATTGGCGGCAAAGACGAGGCCTTGCGCAAGGCTGCAGGCGTTTTCAAGTCTGCTGCGGAAAGCATGGAGCGCGCCCGCGTGCGCGGCGAGCACTATTGGGTCGACGCGCTCAAAATCCGACGCGCGAACTGGGGGCTCATCCCCGCACCGCTGCCCTTTGGTTCTCCTACAGGTAAGGGCGCGGACAAGACCTCCAAGGACTTTCTCATCTCGTACGGGCTTGAAGAATGTAAGTCTGGCTAGTTTCTATTTTCTCAAACCTCACGCAGCCACAGCGTCGCCTATCTTCCGGCGACGTGCCGTCGGGCGCATGCCTACGTACGAGCAGCCGGGAGAGCCGCTCGTATTCCCGTATCGCCAACATATGCGCCTCTTCATCTCCGTCAGTGCAGTCAGCGAGGCGGGCAAGCAGGTACAGTCGCAGAACACTATGCCCATCGCGGACGCGACCTCCCTCGACGGCGCGCTGCGCGCCGCACAGCAAGAGATCGTCGAGCAGGAGATCTTCTCCCTCCTCGTCAAGGAGGCGGGTAGCCTCCCCACCGCCTCTGCGCGCGTCTCGGAACGCCTCATCGTAATCGAGGCCGCACAGGCCGTCGAGCTCAAGTTTGAACTCGTGTGTCTTTCCTCCTCGCTCCTTAATATCATCGTTTTTGAGTCAAGATAGCTCGACTCGGACACCGTTCCTGCTGAGCCGCCCGCCGCCACCAACGCCAAATGCGATCTGATCTACTTCGCGCTGCAGGCTCTCCTGTTGCGTATGCATGCGTATGCAAAACGCCAGCGTCTGGGCACCGCGGGCATCTTCCGGCCGCCTGGCGTGTCGGATGCGCTGCCGCCGCCGCTCCTCCTGCGGCCCGTGATCGATCTGCTGCAGTACGAGGTCTTCTGCGCCCGCCTGCGCACGGAGCTTGCCGCCATGCGCGACGCGCTCGCGGCTGTCGGCATCCCCGCCGCGCTGCGCTTCGAACCCATAGGCGGGACGGGTCACGCGCTCGTCGACCTCATTGATAAGAGCGACGACAAAGACCGCGCGATCGGCGGGGAGGCCATCCTGCGGGTCGACAATCGGTGTGTGTGGCTACTGTCGACCCATTTTGTGGCTCAGTGTGCGATAGACATACCGTGCGACTGACGTTCCGCTCGCCATCGTCGCTGACGGCGCACCTTTCTCAGGCGACGCTACCAATCTCGTCGATCCCCCAATTGCAGCAGCTGCTCGGGGACGAGGTCGAGCGCTGTCTTCTGCAGCGCATCTGCGAGGTAGGCGGCGAGCTATGCGAACAGGTAGGCGGTATCTGGTTCATCGACTTGAGCCGTTGTGTGGGTCGTTGGGAAGGATGCGTGCTGTGCGTCGCTCCACCTTTTGTTTGCACTTTGCACCTCACTCGACGCAGGAACTTTCGAGTATTTGTCCAAGATTCGGCGATTCACTGTTCGGCCTTTCGTCTGGGCAAGACAGGTTTGCAACAAGGCGACGGGAACACATACTCTACCGCACTTAATGTACCGTTACTCACATGGGCGGAAGGGACGATCCGCAAGGCGCTGCTCGAGCCATGAATAAAGCATATACCATACTCGGAGAACTATGCATAAGCCATACGACAGCGGCGACACTCTACTCGTCGTCCTCGTCCTCCTCGACAGCCGCGTCGCCGCCCGTCTGGAACTTTTCGATCTTGGCGGCGATGTTTTCTTTCCGCTGGGCGTGGGTGAGCTTGACTGAGCGGTGTTTTACGCTCTCCGACTTCCAGTCCTTGGACTTGTCGGTGGGCTTGAAGACAGGGTCTTCTCGGATGGCAGCGTGGGCAGCGGTGTAGATTTCCTCGATGTCCTCGGAGCCAACGCCGTCAGCGAGATAAGTGGCGAACTGCTTCTTGAAGCGCTCGTCGTCCTCCTCCTCGAGAGACTCCATGTACTCGGCGACGTGACCGCCGAAGATGTACTTTTTGAGAACCTCGGCGTCGAGCTCCTTGCTCTCTGGGTCGTATCCGGGGAAACGTTTGTCGGAGTGGGGGATGAAGATGCCCCCATCGCTGGCGCCCTTCATGGCGCCGAAGACACGGGAGCCGGTGGAGGTGCGGCGGAGACCGACGTCGAGGAAGGCCTTGAACGGCCGGGGGGCGTCCTCCTCGTCAAGGACCTCGGTCATGGAGAGTGTGCCATCGGGTTCGGTGACACCCTCGTACTTGTCTGCAAGTCCGAGTTTTGCAAGCGCGCGCCGGGCGCATAGGAGCCCAGTTGCGTATGCTGGAGGACCATTAGACTAGAGTTAAATTTAGGATGAAGTAGGGACGTGCCTGCAGCCCAGTTGGTCAGACCGTGCTTGATGCCGTATCGTGGCAGCTCCCGCGAGTGCGCGGACGTGAGGACAAAGTCACCCTGGAGTCGGGCATACACGATCTGGACGATTATGTCCTTGTTTGTGAAGCGGACAACCAGACGGTACTTGGGCGCGTTGCTACGTCGATAGTTAGTTAAGAGTCGGCGAACAAGAGGTTCCAGCATACTATTTGTTCTTTGCCTGCGTCACCAGACGTTTCCGGGCGTAGTAGTCGGTCTTGCCCTCGCGCCGTCTGCGGTACTTGACCTGGAAACGGGAGTAGTATGCATCCGACTTGAGCTTTTTGACGAAAGGCATCTGGTAAAAAAAAATCAGTGTTATCCAAAACCGCGCAGCCGCATCCACGCTTCCACCGCACGAAAAGCCGGAAAAGCCGCAGGGAAGGCAGCAGAAGCATCGTACGCGTAGATGGGAGCCAGTGGAGGCTTCATTTACCTTGTAGGCCGCCGGAATCGAGGAAGAGGGAGAGGACGAAAAATTGATGTCGCTTGTCCGGCCCGAGATCCGGACAAATCCAGTCAGTCCCAGTGTTTCTCAAGCATTATACATACAGTAATTCTTCTCTTCCGCTGGTCGCTCAGTAGAAGGAAGGAAGTTTATTCACAGATTAGTACTACATACTACTTATCGAAACCAAAGATTTCTCTGCACTAGTTGATAGGCCTTCTTACCTCAAATCCACATTGAAACAACCGAACGAGTTTGACGTCCAGGCAACGGATTATATTCGATACAGATGAGCCACGGCCAACGACATGGAAAACAAACATACTAAACAAGGGTTCACAACCGCTCGGCACCTCAGTTCTTCACCCTTCAATACGGCCGGTGCCTGTTCTTCTTTAGGTCCCGTTCAAGCTGCTTGGCCTTCCTATGCCCAATCTCGACCGGGCGGATCGCCGTATCATCAGCTTTCTTCAGTTTGATCGGCCTGTTGCCGACGTACTTGCCTGCGTTGCGTCCAAAAGTCAGTGCCCGTCGGTGCACGGTATGTGGAGCTTACCGTCCATCTCTCGCCACGCTTTGAGAAAGTCTTCCGGGTCCGAGAACGCAATGAAGCCGTACTTTGCCTGCGAGCACGATTAGCAAGTGGTAGAATGGATGAGAGGGAAGTAGACCTTCTGGCTGAGGCGGTCCCGGATGACGCGCGCCTTCTGGAACGAGGCGTACTTGCTGAACGCATTCGACAACACGTCGTCCGAAACATCGTTACTCAGGTCACCCACGAACAGCCGGAACCACGCTACAGGCGCGAGTCAGCTTTTCACGAATGAACAGATGGAGGGGAGACGCACAGGGATTCCATTCGAGCAGCGTCTGGTCCTCCCAGACCTTCCCGCCCCCCTTGCGCAGCACAGTCGTGCGCTTTCCACCCTTGGCGAGCTTGCCACCCGACCCACCGCGCTTGTCTATCATCGCGCCGGGGACGTAAACGCTCTGCTGCGCTAGGATGCCCACATCGTACTCGTACGCATTGGCCGGTACGGGAGCGACGTGGGATGTCGTCGCGGCGGGGTAGGTGGGACCTTGGTACGGCTGGTAATATGGGTTATCGCGCTCCATGATAGTAGTGAGAAAGAGCTGAGAATGTGGATAAGGTATTGAGCAAAAGGGTGCAGGCGAACGGACACAGCCACTCAGACTCGGAGTCACATCGCAGTGACCACATCAACCCAAATCCTCTCGACTCTCAAGCTTCAACCGCCTTGCATTCAAAATATTGTAAAAATCCTACATGTACATGGAAGAACTGCCAATGAAAACTGTCGTCTTACTCCATCCATTGGCCCACGGACGCCTCAATTTCAGTTAAATATGCACGCGCGACCTCCTTGCGCCGGGGCAGCCCCTTCTCGCCATACACAAACGGCTTCTCCGGGCAGGAAAATAGAATGACCTGGAGTATCAGCACATTATTCCTCGAAGTTCCATCCAATGTATGATATAACACACCTCCTTGTTGAGTCTGGCAAGCTCAAGGACGGCCTCGTTATAACGTTCGACAGTCGGCCTGCGGAGTTGGAGTATCACAACGTTTAAAAGTTGTGAAACTCACCAGATGAGGGCCTTTAATTTCGCGGCCTCCTCAGGGCGCGCAAGGTCCACCTTCGCAGTGTATTCGGGCACGGGGTCGACGATGGCGCCAAAAGTAGCACCCCGACTAAAGATCACGGCGCTGCGAATCAACGGGTCCGAGGACAGGATTGATTCTACGGTAGTACGAAAACATCAGCGTCACCATAACCTCTATTTCGACAGTGTACGCACCGAAAGCAGCCGCGTTGATCTGTGTAGCCGGTGAGCGGGCTTCTTGCATTGGCGAGATGCAGGGCATACCTTCATTCCGTTTGCGAGCGTTTCCTGGTCATCCATCCGGCAAACGTACTTCCAGAAACCGGCCTTTTCAGGGTGGGGCAAGAGGAGGTCCTTGGAGGAATGGGCTGGGATGCCTTCGAAAACTGTATTGGTCTGCGTGGGGCGGTGGAATGGGCCCGTCTTCAAAAACAAAGAGAGGGTCACCTTGAGAACGAATACAGACCGACCGACCGACGTACCTTTAAAACGAGCTCGAAGAGCTCGCTGTCCTCTTGGTGAACAAATGCTGGATTGACGAGTGAATAGAATGAGAAGAACTCCCAGTCCTTTCCGCGGTTGTCTGTCGTACTGCAGATTGATTGCACTGAACATCACAGCCTTGAGGTACGTACCAGTGAACACCCTGTTCATCAATCCACACTCGCTACTACCAAAGAAGGTCAACAAATTGGTCCCTTCAGATGCAAGTTGGTCTCCAATGGGTTTTTTGACGGGACCGCCACCGAATACCTAGCCAAAATCAATTGAATAGAGGGTGTAACGGAGGTGTCAACCTACAACGCCGTTCAATTCTGCCAGAATCTTGCGCTTCTCCGAATCTGCGCTGAACATCTGCGATGGAGAATGATAGCATCGAGGTTCAAAAGCGTAGCAGGACATACATACATAGAGAAAAGGCTGCAGAATGAACGCATACGTGGACCCCGTGGCAACGATGGCGGTCCATACGTTCGTCGGGCTTGGTCGCGTGGCGGGCGATTGCGGCTTCAGTCCAGAGACGATCAATCCTGACGAGGCCTACAATGCGTTAGATCGCACTGCGTCCATGAACGATAATGCTGGTACCGGAAAGAGGGCCAACATGGTACCAGCAGCCCCAGCCATGGGGACGGATGCGGCGGACATAATTTCCCCACAAATATCGCGTTCACCGTACCCTACCTGTGGTCAGTTGGCCATTACGAAAACATGCCGATCATACAGGGCTGCCAGAGTGCTGTCGCCACCATTTTATGAGACCATACATTGAGGCGCGGGAGCGTGGTAGACCCTCGAAGTTGGTCACCTTGTCAAATACAACAAAGCCATTTGAATTTGAGCCTACCTGAGGAATGCAGGATGATGCAGGTCGACTCTGAGTTATGTGGAGGTACGGTTGGCCCTTCTTCTGGCGTATTTTCGCTGGAGAAAATTTGAGACCACGACAGGATGTGCTGGATGCTCGGATTGGTATCCCGAATGCCGGCCACAGCAGATGCGAGCTTCGAATGCAGTTCTGGATCGTCGGAATTTGTGAAGATCAAAGCGACACCGCTGACGTTAATGAGGTGCCTCAACGATGCCGGTGACGCAAACGGAGAGATTAGGAAGACAGGATAGCCGGCGCGCATGATTCCAAGAATGGACAAAAGATAGGTAAAGGAATCTACATTCCTTCAAGTCACCCATTGCCGAAACTAGCTGAATGGCTTACCAGCCGTCGAGCACAGTCCAATTATCGGGCGCCTCTCTGACGTCTTCGTGGCTCCGACACTTTGCTGTACCAAATGAGCAATGCGGTATATTCCTTGGACTGCAGGACCCCATTGAACTGTGGTAACTTCCTTGGTCGCTTCGTCAACATGTATGTAAAGAGGATGCGCCGCGCTGTGTTTGTAGTGCCAGTCACATATTTCAGGGACGGTGAGGGACGAGTCCGGCGGAGGCTTGAAGGTTCTGCTATTGGCACCTTGCACACAAAGCATCGACGGGAGATGAGCCATCTTGTTTGAGTCGTGAACTGGGAAGCCCACAAGGCCCTACTTAAAGCTGATGCCCGGACTTATGTAGGGAGGCCGCGGCGGAAGAGCGCTGTTGCACCGCAGTAGAAGCATGATTGAGGCGCTGGCAAGCTGTAATACATGTAATGGATGGATATAACCCGTTCCAAGACAATGGCACAGATATATGTTTCTTGTTGGCAAACCAAACTGGGTGACCCGGAAATTGTCACAGTCACACGGTTATACCTCTTTGCTTTTATAGGCGACAGGATATGTGAGATCAAGGTATCAAGCTACTTGGACTTGCGGAATGGCGCTCACAGGATCGACTCTCTTGACAGTGCCTAGTGTTCTCTTGCCGCTGATATGTCTCTTGCTCATCGTAGCACTGGTCTCATATTGGAGCCGCCAACCGACCTCTGCGATCCCGGGGCCTTCTCGTCTGCCTTTCATAGGGAATTTATTGCAGGTACCCAGGAAGCATCCGTGGGTCACATTCGCGCAATGGAAGAAGGTTCATGGTGAGCATCCCATCTTCGTGAAAACATTTCCTGATGTCTTTCAAGGTGATATAATATCAATCAAGATATTCTCTCGCAACCTTGTCATCTTGAATTCTGTCGAAGCTGCCACCGAATTGTTCGAAAAACGATCGACGATATACTCGGAGCGGCCTCTTAGACCAATGGCTCAACTGTGATTTGCGATCTATGGTCATTTTGTTGTAAATTCATTGTTCTGTTAGATGCGGGTTTGGCAAGGCTTTACTATTTCTTCCATATGGTGAGGCGGCGCGCAAGACACGCAAACTCATGCATGCCGAAATCAGTCAGCATACTGTTTCGCGTCATCATCAACTGCAAGAACGGGAGGTTCAGCGTTATGTTCAGAGGCTTGCTGTGTCGTCCGAGACCATTTGGGAAGATACACGGAGGTTTGCTCCGCTGATTTTACGCTGACACTGGTCCTTATTAACCCTAGACTGGCGGCCTCTGTGATTTTGATGATATCGCACGGGTATGAAGTCAAAGGATCCGATGACCCTCTCGTGCATTTAGCAGAGCAAGTCATGGGCTATGTAACGTTGGTCGTTACACCCAACACTTTTCTGGTTGATTCTCTGCCATTCCGTACGCATCCGTTCCTACATGGAAGATTATCGACCCGATGCGATTGATCCTCAAGTCCGCTATATCCCAGAATGGTTTCCTGGCGCAAAATTTCAGAGGGAGGCTCGGAACTGTAGGATGCTGCTCGACCGCCTCATGCAAGAGCCATATGCCATAGTGCAGGAACAAATGGTGACTTGAACTTTTCTGTTCCGTTCGTTATATTGACGGAAGACTCTGTCGACTTTAGGAACAAGGAACTGCATTGTCTTCCCTTGTTTCCCAGAATATAGAGGGTCGCCTTGATCAGCTCGAACCTGAGGAGCGTGAGCTCGTTATGTGGACTGCTGGTGGGCTTTATGCTGGTGCGCCCTCTCCCTCCAACTATTCTACTTGACCCTAATCTCCTCGACAGGCGGTTCTCACAGCGTAGGCCCTTTCATTGTCATGTTGTTCGGATACTGTAAATAACCAGTTTTCGTCCTCAGACTGTGGCAAGTTTGATGACCTTCATTCTGAGCATGGTGATGCATCCCGACGTACAGAAGAAGGCACAGCTGGAACTAGATGCTGCAATTGGACGCGATCGCCTTCCACAATTCTCGGATCGATCAGTAATTCCGTATATCGATTGCATTGTTCAAGAACTTCTACGTTGGCGACCAGTCACCCCATTAGCTGCTCATAGCACTCTCATAGATGATAATTTTCGAGGAGTTAGGATCCCCGCTGGTTCTGTGGTTATGGCAAATGCATGGTAACATTCCCTTTTGACTGCACGTCAAAACGAGTTATTAAAACATTACAGGGCTTTCACACACGATGAAAGTGAGACATACCAGTTCAAGTCATGATCCTTATATATTTTTTCACTTTTTCCCCCAGATATCTACAAAGATCCTGATGTGTTTAATCCGGACCGTTTCATTTCTGGGGAGTTGCCGGACCCTCGTCAATTTGTGTTCGGCTTTGGGCGAAGGTCGTGTCCTGGACAGTTTTTGTTCGAACGCCTGCTCTGGATGACGATTGCGACAACTCTCGCTACTCTTGATTTCCTTCCTGCACTTGACGACACAGGAAAACCGATCGTTTTCGTCCCAGAGTTTACTTCCGGTGGAGTGAGGTGTGTGCGAAACTTATTTCGACTTGGGGAAACCTGTTTGTGACATTCGTCTCAAGCCAACCTTTACCATTCCCTTGCCGGATTATTCCTCGCTCTCCGGAGACCTGTGAACTTATCGCTTACGCTGCAGCCAGTTGGTCTGAATGAGAGCAGTTTCGCAGAAAGTCTCACTACTCGACGCTCCTCGTACTTATTCCTATTCCTGACTACCTTCAGTCTGAGTTGGTCTTTTTTCTATGTATACTTTTACTAATACGATTGTAAACAACCTCCGTGGCTTGACACAAGTACAGTTCTTTTCGCTTTTCGTGCTACCACTTTCATTCCCATCCAGTCTCTGCCCAACTGAAGACTTGATTTTCTCGGCGCTATTCGCTTGTTCTCAAGGTGGCCAGGATGTGGAGTCTTTTTGCTTGCTCGCATATCCGCTCGCCCTCCCTCGCCGCCACCGCCGACGTGGATCAGCAGTGACGATGACGACGGCCCACTTCCCTCGAGGTCGGTGGTGCTGGCGAGCGCTACGGCGGACGCGGGCGAGGTATATCGTGCCGAATCCGTCAGCGTCTCCCGCGGCGAAGATGTACGGGTACCACTACCGGCCTTGAATCCTAAGCGGCGGGTGTTGGTGCCAGCACGTTGTCCGGCGTAAGCGTAGGCGTGAGCCATTCATTGGGCAGGATTCGTATGGGGACTGGAGGCAGCGAACCGGCATGTTACGAAGGGTGACGGACGGAAAGGAGCAGTGTATGGTGCACGGGAGCCAGCTCAGGTTAGCAACGTATAGAACTCAATAAATCTGCTATAGTTCGGAAAAACCGCCTAAACCTGCTGGGTTGTTTTGAATGTTTTCGGCTGATTCCAGCAGACCAGAGCAGACCTCAGCAGGACCGATTTTCATGGGCCTTAGTGGCGTCTGAAATCTGAGGAGCAATTCGACCTGTCAAAGCCTTTTACCAAGTACATAGATTGGATAGTCATAATTCATGCAAACACGGGGACAGCTCAATTTCACTACGATTGTCGAACACGTTAACATTCAAACCACATAACCGGCTTTGGTGTGTTCGAGTTCCTTGGACTTCGTAAGTACGATCTTAATATTGATGAAAGACATACATACCGTAGATTGTCCAAAAGCACCGTTGATATCATTTCCAAAATCAGCCGTGGAGACACCGTTTGGTATATCTACCACCTGCAGGACATTATTCCGAAAAAATTTAAGGGTGTAATAAGATCGCCTGACCTTGCGACGATCCGGTGCAGTTGATATTTGTGTCGTCGTTCCTCCGGGCCCTCTGATGGAGGAGAGATTGACATCTCCGACGGTACTGATTACCATGTGTGGTTTTCTCGAGTTGAGTCTGATTAAATGGATTAATCGGGCATTATCTAGCTTGGAAGTAGGGGCATACGTTGCCAACATCGAGTTGGTGTACACTAGTTTCAAGGTGATGACGGTGAGGCTAGTATGAATACTGAAGGCTTACAACTTCCGACGACCTGGAAAACAGCCAAAAAGATAAGATTATGTGCCTCGGCCGTTACCTGAAACTTTGAAGGTCTGAAGATTTGGGCAAGGGCAAAGGTGACATACAAATACAAGAGTGATAATGTCAAATGCACTTGTAGAGAGTCAATGATTGAAGTCATTCATACGATTGTCACGATGTGTACCTGGTTAAAATTCCGTTATTGATGGTGTACACCAAAAGTCTGTTGATCAATGAGTCCGTCCTAATGCCCGAGATGTTAGTACCACACTGCGACACCGTGAATGACCATGCCTCGCGAGTCCGGAGCGGCTCGTGTGGAGATAATATGATAGGGTGGCGGCGATCAGAACATCCGTCACCACGGCCAGCGACAGCGCAGAATCGACAACGCCCTGGACACTGGTCAGCTATCGCCAAAGAATGTCACAGTCCTCAACTTACCGTTATTTTGACGAAGGCGGCGAAGTCCTGCAGCTCGAATCTGGAAGCACTTGAGAGAGAAATCAAAATATGAAAACAAGTAAAAAGCTTACGCTCTAACAGCTATAACTTTAGAGAACCATTAAACATCAGAACGCTTGACCAGAGCTTCAACAGACCGAATCCCATCCCTGTGAAAATGAAGTTCAAATGTCGGAGGAACATCAGATAAACATGGTGCATTCACCAGAATGCCCCAAAGCGAACATAACCTTCGAAAATCAGGTCCAAGACTCCCGATTATTTTTCAGGACACTCACAATCAAAGCCGTCAGAAAAATGTTGCCTCGGCTCACTGGCATTGTTATCGCGTAGTGAAGATGTTGAAATGGAATCACGCACTGTGCCAGACCCGTTTGGCATAAAATAAATGGACGAGGAGCATTATAAAACTCTGCAATACATTTCAGATGACATTGGAAGGATAGGAAGAGCAACTCACCGACACAAGAAGGGTAAGCTGCAACACAGCCCAATCACGTCATCTGTACGATTGATTCTATCTCATGGAGGACGCACTATTGCAGACCTACACAAACCCGGTGAGCAATCATGACTCTCGGCTAAATGCAAACTTACCATGTCGCCTTAGCTAAAGAGGCCGGATTGCCATAGTTCGTTATGACAAAGAAATAAATGGCATGGCATCCAAAAATCGAGTGAACGGTTTCCAACACCCTGTGGAAAATATTCGCCATTGTGCCTCGGGATTAACAGGTAGCTTACCACAACACAGCGACCTGTACAAGCCATTAGTTATCGTGAGCTTTAAACATAGGTAGGTTCACTAGTGTTTTGGCCCAGAGGCCATCTTGATAGTTGTTGAAATAGTAGAATGCTTGGACACATGTTACACCGTAAAGACTGCTCATTTTTGAACGGTTATTTTAGTTCTATGTTGAAAGCAGACGTTACTTGCAGGACGGCCGCAATGACACCAATGAGAAGCGCTCCAAAGGTCTTGTTGAGGTCGATGGAAGGAGACATTAGGCAGTCAAGATCACCACGCAGCCTGCAGGCGAGGATTTCTTTATAAAGTTGACCCTAAACAGTCACAAGTAGAACAGGGAACTGTGGCAGTTCGATGGTCGCTGATAGGCTAAGACGCTGTTGGAGACACGTTGTTCCGTTGTAGGAGACTTATTTGCTGCGCAAGATGGTGAGAGTGACCGGGGTACACCATCATTTAGCGAGAATAAATGTTTGTTCGGCCAGAACAAAAAGATGTTCACGGAGGGCAACATGGTTCCATAGCCGCCATACCGCCCCACCAATCTAGCATAGCGTCGGCCAACCGTCGGCTCTCATCTTATTCCGACTTGAACGGTTGAACCATACTTTGTGGGTCCGATCACGGCGAACATTGGTCAATTTTGAACAAGAATGGGCGGCTTATCAGTTCATGGGAACGAAATGGAGCTGGGTGAGAGAACCATAGCACGGCATCTTGAGTATCATGACGGTGAAGGCGGTGGTTGGCATGCTATTGTCGGGGCCCCGATCTTCTCGAAGCCAGGAGGTACTGTGTGTGACAGCCGTGACCTTTTCTTTTTTTTTTTTTTTTTTTTTGTGGAACGTTTGGAGTAGTCGGGAACAAGAGCATTTCTGCTCCCCGTCTGCGTCGTTGGCCCGCAGGCAGCATAACGGCGTTTCCGGGCCGACATAAGTCGTCTGTCCCCAACCCGTTAGTGTGAGGCCTTGGACTTGGAACCCGGCCAGAGGATAAACGACACCCGAGGGAATGCGCGACCGCACTCGTGCCCGATCTTCATCGCGACACGGCGTGTGGGGATTCAGTCTCATTGGCTCCGGGGGTTTGACGTTGTTACGCGCCGTTCCCCCTTCATTGCCTGCGTGACCTTTTCTACTTGATGCCGCTTCTTTCTTGCTCCAGAACTTCTAAAGCACTCGAACCACAGGCCGGGGTTTCAAGTGAAAGTGAAAGTCGCAGGCGCTTCGGGATTATGATATGCCGCAGCGTGTACAAATTCTGCGAGCCAATTTCGGTTGTTTCGATACCAACTTTGCCGCCACGGAAACTGAACACATAGTCGGATAATGTCTTCCCTTAGCCCTGAGGAAACAACTGCTGAAGTCAAGGAAATGACTCTCGACCAGCCACCTAAAGAACAAACTGAAGACAAGACGTACTATCGGAGCATCGCCTTTTGGCTGGTAATTCTGGGGTTGAACATGTCGTCGTTTTTGGCCCTTTTGGAAGGGGTAAGTGCAGTTGGATGCGAGAGCTGGGTTAACTTGGCTTAGACCATCGTATCCAATGCACTTCCGACCATCATCGGCGACCTTCATGGGGAAGACTACGTATGGATAGGGTCCGCTTACAATCTGGCTGCTGCGACCTTTATACCGTCTACTGGTGTGCTGGCTCATGTAACTATCTGTTATGATTCACAAACATCATCTCACCCCCACACAAGTTGTTTGGCCGCAAGGCTGTTTTAATAGGGGCGCTCGCAATATTTTCTCTCGGATGTGCTCTATGCGGCGCCGCTCAGACAATGGCTATGCTCATAGGCGGTCGAGGTTCATTCCTTGGATAATTTCCGTACAATCCCCGCTTACGCACACAATCTGCAGTGGTACAGGGCATGGGCGGTGCTGGAATATTGGGTGTATCCACTATCATTATTTCGGATGTTGTGCCTCTCAGCGACAGGGGTGTTTTCAATGGGCTCCTGCAACTGTTGGTCGTTCTGCTGCATGATTCAATTTCCCTGATTTTTTTCAGAACGTGGTGTTTGGCAAGCGGTATAGGCCCTGTCGTGGGTGGGACATTAGCAGAGAAAGGGGAATGGCGCTGGATATTTTGTGTGTTGCAAGGTTTTATTGAGGCTCTCTGCTCATTAATCCTTGCCCAGATCTTAACCTTCCGATCGCGCCTGTCTCGGGCCTTCTCGTTATTGCTTTCCTTAACCTCAAAGTTCCACGTCGAACATGGTATGACTGCTGGAAACAGTTTGACGTTCTGTAAGTCCTCCTGCAGAGCCTCCAACGTCAAAGGTTCAGTCTCTGCATCTAGGGGTAACTTCCTTGTCATTGTTGGATCGTCGGTATTTGCCATTGGACTTACATGGGGCGGAAGTGCCGGTTTCCCCTGGAGTTCAGCATCGGTGATAGCGCCCCTGTGCATCGGTGGTGTCGTTCTCGTTTGCTTTATGCTCTACGAATACCGATGGAGTCCATGTCCTATGGTAAGGAAACATCCAAGTTATTCTCCAAGGCACCTACTTCTTACCACAGGTCCCGGTCAAATTGATGCTCAATCGAACCACACTGAGCGGGTAGGGTATTTCCAGTTTCTCGTTCTAAACTTATACTCCGAACGACAGGTATCTTCAAGTCATGATATTTCCGATACCCTTCCTCTCGCTTGTTTGTGAGGCATAGGCAGTTGTAGGAATGACAGAACTGACCTCACCGTCCTAGATTATCTACCTCTCTACCTCCAAGCCTGCAAAGGACTTTCGCCTTTTCGCTCTGGTGTTGTCCTTTTTGGACTGGCCTTTTCTACGCCGCCAGTAGCGATCATATCCGGAATTGTCATAACGCTCACGAAACGATACCGCGTTCAGTTATGGCTGGGATGGGCCATCAGCATTGTCGGGCTCGTTCTCTTGGGAACCACTCATTCCGATACATCCTTAAGGACTTTCATAGGCTACGAGATTCTTGTCGGAGCGGGATTTGGGATCATCTTTTCATCGACATACTTCCCAGTTCTGGCGCCTCTCTCCCCAACGTCTGCGGCTCGTGCCCTTGCATTCTACGCTTTTCTCCGACAGTTCTTCCAGGTGAGCTATGAACATCGCCTGACCTTCAAGTCTTAATCTGTGGCAGATGTGGGGTATCACTATCGGTGGTGTCATTCTGCAGAACACACTCCAAAGAGACCTTCCGGCGGCAGTACTTGCAAGATTCCCCCCACATGTCGATGTTCTAACCTTAGTGCCCCTTTTACACCAACTGTCGCCACCCGAGCTGGAAGTAGCCCGTGTTGCATTCGCGGAGAGCCTAGACAAAGTTTGGCAGATCATGGCCGGGATTTCAGCTGCCGGGCTTCTGGTATCCTTCCTGATGAAACATCACACCCTCCATACAACGACCGATGAAGATTGGGGCATGGAAGTGAAACGCAAAGGAGGGGCGGTAGAAGGTGTACCGTAAATGATCTCGGAATCTTCGGCAGAAGCTGAGCAATTTCTACCCTATGCAGGCCTGAAATACATGTGCTTCTGTCTCTTCAAAGATACTTTATTTGTTACGACAACAGTTGAAGTCGATCTCTGCTGGCGCTGAATCTTCAGTGACGTCTTGGAGTCGATAAAGTGCTCCGAGTCCGTCGGACTTGTCCCTCTTTATAAAATCATGTTGTCTGAAGCCTTCAAACTCCGCCAGAAGATCACCAATTGCATGCGCAAAGTTTGGCGCCGGAGGACGTGTAACACGTCGGCATCCACGACCACGTCGAATTTAGCAGCTTCGACGACAAATTCGGAATTCCACCACTTAAACGAAGTGCCAGCGCCCCGGCTCGCTCTTGTATAACTGATAATACGCCGGTACCGGTCGAAAGATGTCGAAGGGATAGTCTATACTAAACGGTTTTTTAAGTGGATTGCACAGAGGGTTTTTTTATGTGCACAATATTAGTATGGGCACCGGCTGTTTCGGAATATACCTACCTATCTACCTCGCCGACCTTTTCCTGTTCCTTTGGGTAGGTAACTACATCCGTAAATGGGTATCACTTGAAGATAAAAATTGATCGGAGTTTGATCGGAGTTCTACTATCTCCCTACTAACTCCAATCTAAGCTCATTACCAGTCTAATGCCGACAGCTGCGGAGTTGAATCTAAGTATGTTTCTGACCGAAGATGGCTCGTGGATCCCCGCGGCTTCCTGAACAGCCATGGACAGCCCTGAAGCGCCTGAATTAGGAATGAAACTCTTCTGTGATCTCCATTGCGCAACGAGGTTCTCGCTCCCCAGTTACCCACTAATCAACTCAAGGCTCTGTTTTTCCTGCTTCCCCTTTGGAGTATCAGTTCTGCATTCACAACCACTACTGCAATGGGGGTCCTGTCCATCGAAAAATTCTCCGTTGAAACCAATATGCGTGGTACACCACTCATCGCCCTAGGCAAACGATACACGCGAGGGCACACGGGACAACCACTTTCTGCGTCTGGCTCACCTGGCATTGCACTGCTCATGGCTCATGGAACTGGATTCCGTATGTATTGGGCTCATGGTAACGAACCCAGCCGGATTAACACTGATTTTGCACATAGACAAGGAAATCTGGGAGCCCACAATTGAGGCACTATTTATTGCCGACCAACGAGGACTTGTTCGCGAGGCATGGGCTGTGGACTGTCAAAACCATGGCGAATCTGCTATCGCAAATGAAACCAAATTATACGAACATCCTAACCTGATCGGCATGTTTCCTAGCAATGTGAACGGGCATTCATATTGAAAATTGAATATGACGCCTAGATATTTGGGAATATGCCAACGCACTTGCCACAGTTCGTCGAGAACTGATCCACCAGGATCGAGTCGTTATTATTGCCCACTCAGCGGGTGCAGTGGCAGGGTAATCTGTATGCATAACGCCCCTTAATCGATGCTCACACCAATGAATTCAGTGTCCTTGTCACATCGTTCTTCAATCCCCCCAATAGAATTCCCTTTTCCTCGATAATTCTAGTTGAACCCCCTATCTTTGCGAAAGATATGTATGAGCTGCACAAGACTCCGATGTACACAGCGGTCGCGGCAATGACACCCTTGCGTCGTGATGTATGGGCCAGTTCCAAGGCTGCCAAAGAATGGCTGCTTAAAAGACCTCCTTGGTCCTCGTGGTCCGCGGAAGCCCTCGATAAATATGTGGTACGATGCTTGCGATATCCTAGCCTTCAGACTGATCTGAGGCTACCTAGACGTATGGTTTGAGGGAACTTCCGACTGTCTACCATCCCAATAAGCAGGGCGTCACCCTGAGCTGCACCAAGGAGGATGAAGCGCGGGCGTATACATCTGGAGACGAAG
Organism: Mycena galericulata; assembly: GCA_029289565.1. Taxonomy (NCBI): domain Eukaryota; kingdom Fungi; phylum Basidiomycota; class Agaricomycetes; order Agaricales; family Mycenaceae; genus Mycena; species Mycena galericulata. The sequence continues at coordinate 1,087,189 of JARKIA010000012.1, read as the reverse complement.
ACTTTGACGCCCTTTGGCGTTTGAATCAGATTTGCCCCAAACTGCCGGTGCATATAATCTGGGGCGAGGTCAATGACCTGTTGTATGTTCTTTCATTAAATGTGTGACATTGAAACTGAACCTCCATAGCTCCAAGGAACTAAAGGACAGTATTGCAGATCCGGCCCAAGGTCGAATCTTTGTGTCAGTGTCTTGCGTCGCAGAATCCGGACACATGGTGCGTGGCGTCGATCCGTATTTACTCAATTTTGAACAACTCTACAGATTCCTCAAGAGAGGCCGAAACTACTTGCTCAGTCCATCGTCACAATCATTCAAGATGCTGCTGACTCCTCGTACAAACTCTGAATTGCCAAATTGGTCGGCGCTCCGCTGTTCGGAGCTCTGAGATATCTCCAATTTCTGTATAAATGTAAAACTTCCCACTCCGTTACTTGATTATGCTCGGCCTTCAAATGATAGATTGCTAGAATGAACCCTGATTTTAAGTCGGAGCATGCTACTCAATCCACCGCCGTGTTCGTGTCCGCGGTGATTTGATTTGGCGCCGAATCCATTCTTGTGTCCTGTCTTTTCTTAACCCCCACCAAACATGCTGCTTATTTCAATATTCCAAAGTTCTGGAACCGAGGAGCCCGTCGCAACAGCACCTCAAGGCGACAGGATTTTTGGGCCACTCACCTAGGAAGCTTCCTCCGAATCTTTATGTTCTTCACGATGGCCGCTGTTGTTCAACTGCATACGTCGTATCCCGCCTTCTCTTGACACCCACCAAAGATGCGGTTTATGTGAAACGCCGACCTCTTCTGGAGTTCTGGAACTGGGAGCCCCACTGCAACAACGGACCAAGATGGCTACCGCCCTTCTTTCGACCAATACCACAATAGCTGCCGCTCTGGAAAGGTGTGCCACTATTGAAAAACCTATTTTGTTTCCATTTTTGTTTGTTTACCGTTCCACCGCGGCCGGAGATCTCCATAGAAGCGTATACCCTCACGACCCACGGTCAGCCGGTACTACAAACTGATTTCACCCGATTCTAGAGGTTGCAAAAAACGGGAGGATGGACGATTTTATTCCATAAATGGCAACCGAATCCGGTCTTCCAGACACTACCTGGTCAGTCAGCTTGCCCAGTACACTGTTCTTGATACGAAATCGATAAGGTGCCTGGGGTCTACCACCGCGTTACTGATGAGTCCAAAAACTGAATCTCACCGCTTCGAAGATTTTGCATTCCCCTATCTCCTACATCATGATAACTGTGTACCCAGTTGTGACGAAACATTTCCTCCGCATCGAATAAAAAGGTTCGTGATAGACTCCCTCAGATATCAAATCCAACATGAAATCTGAAAGCCCAGATGGATTTAATGTGCCCAAGTGGTCAGCCCCTTTATTTTTCTCACTAAAGGTTCGAAAGTCATCGTAGAAGAATTGATAGGACTACCGAGGAGATCAGGCGCGCCCTGCCGCCTTCGGTGTTCAAACATCGTCCATCGGTTGCTCTGGCCACCCTCGCACGCGACCTCATTATGGCTGCTCTTTTTCTCTGGGCTATGGTCTCTCTAAAGAAAACCTCCACAGAGCGTGGTTTTTTGATGCCCATGCCTATGATATGGCCGATTTAGTACGCTTCTACCTTCCCCATCCAAACCTTTCTGACATAAACATTCACTAGCTGGTGGTTTCAAGGTCTGGTGTTCACTGGGCTGTGGGTTATCGGACATGAGGTGAATATTCACCATGTTCGAATTTTAACAATGTTCTTGAAGTTGTTCTTGTAGTGTGCGCACGAGTCTTTTCTGCCGTACAAACGTGCCTGTGTTATCATTGGATTCGTATGGAACATTTTCATGCAGTTTCTCAGTCGTCTCTAACTTTGAATTTGGTACAGGGCTTACATTCGCTACTGTGGACGCCGCACCTCAGTTGGAAAGCGACTCATCGAATCCACCACCATTACCATGGACATATGGTGCACGATCAGCAGTGAGTGCACTGGCAATAACCACATAGAAGCAAACCACTCATTCGTATGGCTCAGTTGGGTCCCACCGACGAGATCTCAGGTCAATGTTGAACGTCAATCGTTCTTGGAATATCTGGAAGACACACCCATCTTTGTCCTGGCTAAGCTCGTGATTCGGCAAATGATTGGATTCCAGTCTTATCTGCTGCTCAATTTATCGGGGCCTCGCCATTATCCAGTACCCACGAGCCATTTTAACCGTTGGAAGTGTTTTATGTTGCAAGCGTCCCGTTTTGACGTAGACCTCTAGCTTATTCGATCATGTTCAAGTCCCAAGACCGCGCATCTGTTCTTGTTTCAGATATGGGTATCCTTGCCATGGTATGGATCACCTCCAAAGCGGTTCAGATATGGGGTCTTCGTGATGTCTTCATGTTCTATGGCATTCCTTGCTTGATAGTGTCGCATTGGGTCACGATGATCGTCTATCTCCACCACACCGATCCTGTCGTACCTCACTACAGGGAAAGCAGTTGGACCTACACCCGTGGTGCGCTTGCAACAGTTGACCGAGACTTTCTGGGGTGGCAGGGTCGATTTTTCCTTCATGATGTGAGTATTCACATCCAACGCGTCTTAAGAGTGTTTTCAATGGGCGGTCAGATTGCACATTTCCATGTGGTGCATCACCTTTTCCCTCGCATTCCCTTCTGTACGTTCCTCTGTTCAAGTGTGAGCGGGGACAAAGGCGAACTCAGCTCATGAACGTAGACAATGCAGAGGCCGCTACGCAGCACGTCCAAAAGCTAATTGGCACCGACTATCACATGACAAGTGAACCGGTGTTCAAAAGTCTCTGGAAGAACTACAGAACGTGCCATTATGTAGAAGATGAAGGTAAGATCACCTCTCATCGGTCCGCGAGTACTGATCCAATCCGACCAGGGGACGTCGTATTCTATAAGACGTTGCGGTGGAAATCTGGCTGACAACAATTTGGATCAGAAAATCCTGCCGTTCCAGTGGTCGAAGTTAACTTTGATGTTGTGGACCGTTTATTTCCCCTGAAAATGGCGTTTCCTGATATAATAATCACTGATTTTGGCTCTTGCATTCAATATTCAACACTTGATCATGGTTTCACAATCGGCCCCTCGCATGCAGCATGTTGCGCGCTATGGCGGGCAGATGCCTGTAGAATAGCCACACTTGAAGCTCGCATTATGTACATGTGAGTCCGAAGGCATCAGAGAGAACGAGCCGGCGTGTGGCAAGTTTGAGCAAAGTGCGCTCGCTAGTCGAGCAATAAGAGCCATTTTTCGAAACGGGTCTCCCAGTTGCAGTGAATCTATTATAAATAACAGACGGAGATTCGGCGCGCTTGTGTTGCCACTTCTCTCTCACGCACTCGTCGCGTATATATCACACATCCTTTCCTCGCGTCAGCCATGGATATCGACAAACTCTTCAAGGTTAGTGCCGTTGAAACCCTCAGAATGAGCCTCACATTCGTCAGGTTCCAAAACTACCAACGGTCAAACGGAAGCTCCCCGACAATCCTTCTCTCGACCTTCTTAAAAAAATGAAAATGGACACGGAGGCTTTCCCTGTTCCCGGGTCAAGCACAGGCCCCTCTAATGGATCTGCGAAGGCAAGCGCGCGGTTACAATGGAGGAGGTGCAGGACGAGGATGAGGACATGGATCGCGACTTTGCACCAGGCGGCGACGCCGACTATTTCGCGGAGGAGGACGACGAGGGGCGGTTCTTTGGAGGCGGCCTGACTTCGGAGCAGAAAGAGATCTTGAATATTTTTGACAATGCCGGCGGCGAGGGTGCCCAAGACGACGTGCGTCTCGCTTTGCGACGTTCGAGCAACTTAATGTGTTGACTACATCCAGAACAGCCGGACGCGTTGTCCATCACCAGTATTCGCCGAATGTTGCTACGTTTTGAGCGCGCGGTGAATAAGAACCAGGACCATCGGTCCAAGTACCCCGACGACCCCACCAAGTGTGTCTCGCATGTAGCTCCTCACTGGCCTAGACGCGTCTGATTTGTTACAGGTTCATTGACTCGGAGGCGGATCTCGACAGCGCGATAAAGGCGCTTCTTCCGCTTGCGCAAGCACCAGTACTCGCGTATCCGGAACTCGTCAAGTCCGGAACCGTCACCCTTCTCATCGGTTTGCTTAGCCACGAGAATGCCGACATCGTAATCGACGTGGTGGAGGTGGTACATGAACTGACAGACGAGGACGTGGGAAATGAGGAGGAGGATGAAGACGAGGAGGAGCGAACCTCCGAGGAGGCATTGAAGATTCTAATCGAAGGACTGGTCCGTGCAGTCTTGTTCACCAGAACCTGAACTTACTGAGATTATCTAGCTGGAGAACTCTATTTTGGAGCTTCTCGTGGACAACCTTACGCGTCTAAACGAAGCAGAGGAATCGGATCGGCAGGGGGTATTCCATATCCTAGGTACGTTTATTTGCTATTGGATACCAGCCATTGTAATGCTGGTTAGGCATATTTGAGAACATTCTGGGGTTTAATCCCGAGCTGTCGACGCAACTGGTCGCCAAGACGAGTATCTTGCCGTGGCTACTAACCCGCATCCAGTCAAAAACGCACGAGGAAAATCGCGGCTATGCGGCGGAGCTGCTTTCCATCCTATTGCAGAATAACAAAGCAAATCGGCTGGAGCTGGGGAAGAAAGACGGCGTGGAGACGTTTCTGAAAGTTCTTTCGGTAGGTACATTCCATATCACCGGAAGCCAAACTCATGCCAGGTAGCAATACCGGCGGCGAGACCCCGTCGACGCGGATGAAACAGAGTTTATGGAGAACATTTTTGATTCACTGTGTTCTTCCCTCAGCGAAACTGCGATCAAGACTTTGTTCCTCACGGCGGAAGGCCCGGATCTCATGGTTCTGATGATGAAGTATGTCGTTTACGAGGCCTGCCCTTGCTATAACCTCACCCATGATGCAGGGAAAAGCTCCAATCGCGCTCTCGTGCGATTAAAACCCTGGACTATGCCATGTCAGGCACCTCGGGGACCGCTTCTTGCGAGGCATTTGTGGAAGCTCAAGGCTTGAAGACACTGTTCTCGGCGTTTATGGGCAAAGTACGTCCCACGAGTCGAACTTTGTTTCATTTCATGCATGCCGCCAGTAGACATCGAAAAAACAAAAATCGACCGCAGCGCCACCAGCGTCGGAGGATACGTCGCATATTCTCGGAATTCTTTCCTCCCTCTTTTCCAATATTCCGTCCGACTCTCCTGCCCGGATCCGACTATTGGCCAAGTTTGTCGAAGGGACTTACGAAAAAGTCGACAAGTTGCTAGAGATCAGGGATAATGCTACGAATCGCCTCAAGTTGGCTGATGCGGAAATGGAGGCTGAGAAGAAGGTGCGTTTGACCGAAGACAAACTTGCCCCCCCTGACTGTAGCACATCAGGCTCTGATAGCGGAGGGCGAAGAAATCACAACGGAAGAGGAGGACACGTGGTATCTTCGGCGCTTGGAGAGCGGTTTGTTCACCTTGCAAACAGTCGATTATATATTGGCTTGGATTGCAATGGAAGATGATGGGGTTAGTCCATCCATCTTACATTGAACTTCGTAGCAGAGGCTGATACCCCAGATTTAGATCCGGGCACATTTATTGCAAATGCTCGACCGCAAAAGTCTATCCATGCAGGACATTATACAGACACTGAGGGATATTCTACGGCAACGTAGACGACGAGCCCGATCCTCTTCCGCCGTCAGCAGCGGAGACAGAAGAAGCGAGCCCCGTCGCAGAAGGAGATTTTGGCTGCTCTCATCGCAGCTTTAGACCCTTCCACCATAAACGATGTATAGCCGAGAATACGGCTGTTCACTCGTATACACTATCCCTGCGGTGAACCTGCCAAGGACGCCGCTGTTGCCAGAACCATGTCCAAAGCCCCTTTGGTTTTCAGTAGTTCCTTCTGGAAGCGGAGTTCAGTCGTAAACTTTCTTGCGTAGTCGTAGGAAAAGGGAGTCGATGAGCGGTGATTGCCCTAACTACAGGTGTATACATATCTGCGGCAAGTATGAGCGCTGGTCACACCAAGTGTGAAAGCACAAACCGATGACGATTCCCGCGATGTCGCAAACCATCTCGCCAAATCGAGGATCTGTAACATATTTGACGAGTAGGCGAAGAACGGGCTCCAAGAGCACAGTCGTCCCGACCTGCCAGTGCTATCCGGAGACCGTCACGATGGATGAGTTCCTGGATTAATGAGAAGGTCGTTGTCGGCGGAACTTGCTATGAAGGACGGTCAACGGAAACCGAAGATTGAGACAAAAGTACTTGCCTTCCGGAGTACCGAGTCAAGAGCGGCAGAGTATTTGAAACTCTTCAAGAGTCGGTCATAATCTCTTAACCTCTTTGCACGTCGGCTTTCCACTCGAAATTCGTCGGCTTCTCCGACAGCTTTGGATCTCGTTTTTTGCCTGAGCGACCCTTGACCAAGGGTAGAAAATGAGGCACCCAGAAACGATTCGAATGCCCCGGAGCGAAGAGCAGCGGCAGAGAAAGCGAGGTCGCCCGCCATCTCTGACGCTTTTGGCTGTCGCCGTCGAACGGACAGGGTGCCGTCTGACATCCCGGCCGCGATATGAGTCTCATCCGGCTGAAATAGCTAGTTAGTAGAAACTCGCGGCAGTTGAAGCTGCGTCTTTCTTACGGATATCGCTAGACAAAGGATCGGAGCGGGATATCGCATGGTGTGCACGACTTTATACGTGCTCACGTCGTACACCTTGACCATCTGGTCCAAGCCACCCGTCAATAGTCGACTAGCGTTTCCGTCGAAAGCCAATGCTGTGACGGTTTTTTGGTGATTCGACAACGCCCGGGTACACCGTCCACCAGCTACGATATCCCACACGCGGAGAATGGGACCCGCAGAAGCGATCGCGACAGTACCGGATGGAAACATCAGGACCTGTTCCACGGGCGCATCCCCACCGCTTCTACTGGTCCCACCCATGACCATTTCGCAGTGGCCGGAACGCGCGTCGAAGAGTCTGACAGTCGAATCGTATGACCCCTGTTAACACCAAGTTAGGATTGGACGTAGAGACCTGACCCGACCGGACGTAGTCCGAATGAGAAGTAAATGTCGATACAGCCGTCTGTGAAGGAACGTCCCAAATTTTGGCGGTAGTGTCGTCCGAGCATGAAAGAACCTGCGTCGGAGTGAGGGTAGAAAATTTTGCGACATGAACAGGTTGCTTGTGAGAGTCCAATGTTCGCAGAATAGCCCGCGAGTTGATATCAAAAACCTAGCCCAGATGAAGTCAAGGAGTTATCCGTGAATTACCACCAGGACACACCTGCACCAGTCCACTATCGTCTCCGGCTACAACAAGTTTGCCGTCCGCACGAATGCTACCGCTGCGGGCGACATCCTTGAATCGCGAGATTGTCTTGGTTATTTTCTGAGTGCGGGGAGCGTATATCTGAACTCTTGTAGCAGCGGTGACTGCAAACCTATGCGGTTTGCACTGGGGAAAAATGGACGGATGTGACAGGGCGCGTATTCTTTCACGAACACGGGATGCTTGAACTGGCGCCAGTAGCGAGACTCCGGAGAGTGCTTTGACGAGGACGGGCGAGGGTGGGTCTTCACCGCGGTCGGTTGGAAGTCCGCCATGAAAAAAAAAGTGGAAAGTCTGAATCACCTGATCGCTTTGATCCAATCGATTTCGCAGCTCTCTCTTGCTCTCCACTTTCACTCTCACTTTCCTCCAGTTTTTTTTGTATCTATGTTGCTTTACGAAGATATCATCACCGGCGATGAGATGTTCTCTGATGCCTTCCCGGTGTATGCGCCCATTGCACGTTTTTTATGACCCGCGCTTACCCTCCCTTCAGCAAACTTGTAGATGATATCGTGTATGAGGTCGACTGCTCCATGATAACAGTCAAACCTGGCGCCGACGTAGATATTGGTCCCCTCTGCTCTTGTCGCAGTTTTCTCTTCGTTCTCATTCTGCCTAGGTGCCAACCCGTCCAGCGAGGAACAAGAAGAGGCTTTGGAGGACGGCGCCACCCAAGTGAACAACTGTTGTCTTTTCCTTCCGGCTCCAGTCGACTTCCTTCGACAAAAAATCCTTCCTGGGGTACCTCAAGGTCAGCCAAACCACTCACGGCTATCTGCTATGCTTCACGATGGCATCTAGGGCTACATGAAGGCGGTAAAGGCCAAGCTTCCCGAAGATCGGGTCGAGACATTTGAGAAGGGCGCTGCTGCGTTTGCCAAAAAAATTGTCGCCAACTTCAAGGACTACGAATTTGTCAGTTTATCATCAAGCTCACTAAGACTTTACTGATTTTGAACAGTACATTGGCGAGAACATGAACCCCGATGGCATGGTTGCCCTTCTCAACTACCGTGTACGTTCCATACCCGCTGCCGCCTTTGTCTTCGCTCACCAAACATATACAGGAGGACGGTGTTACGCGTAAGTTCGTCAGTTGAAAGCTTTACAGAAAATTAATAATCTCCAGCGTACTTCACTTTCTGGAAGGATGGGTTGAAGGAAGTCAAACTTTGAGGACGAGCCTTGACTCGAACAGTCTGGACGCGGACTCGTTATATGGTCTCGTGTTGGTCTCAATAACTTCTCAAATCACGTGATTTTTGGCAAATGTAATTTTGTGGATATGGTTTCTCGCGCGTTGGCGAGAGTATATACGTAGCAGAGGTGCAGGTGTCTTATTAGTTTTTTTGGGGCCCTATACGGGTCTCATGTCAGATGTCTTCAACTTGCGGCAAATCCAATGCTTCGACACGTGACTCGACGCGTCCTGTTTGCGAATCGTAATGGCCCAAGCGTTGGAGTCCCTTGTAACTGCCCTGGTGCCCGCGTCAAGAGACGACAGTGCGCTAAGAAGCGAGCTCGTTGCGCACTGTCAGGAAATCCTCAATAGGTGCCCATGAAAGTCCTCACAAGTCCTGTTAGGACCTAACCCGAACCTAGCCACATCGGCGGCCATAACCATGACCCAGATCTGGGCCACCTTTCCGACCTAGTCAAGAGGCAATGTCCGTGCAGCTCATATCTAGCGCGTCGATTGATTATATGATGATACAGTGCTCCAGTCATCTCCAACCGGGGCAGCCGGACTAAAGTTCACAAACCTTCTCTCTCGGCTTCTTGACCAGGTTCGCGTTTCATTTCGTGCCACGACGTCTCTTTAAATCTGTTAGCCCGTTCTTTCGCGAAAACACGCGTCCATCCTTTTCCTTCAATCCCTAGCGTCGTCTTCCTCCCGACCGGCCATAGGATTTCTCCCGAACCTTGCACCCCCTCCGCCTCCCCGAGTCTCGGCCAGTCCGAGCCCCGTAGAAATTACTGCACCGCGTCTACCCAGGGGCAAGTCAAAGGCGGAAATACTGCGCGAATATCGACTGAAAACTGGTACATACGATTGGTTGAGTTTATTGAGATTGGTACTTACGCATCATAGGACGGCCGCATCTCCCTGAGCATCTACTTTTGCGCGATACTCTCTACTTGTTGCAGGGGATCTCGGGGAAATATGTCCGCTTCTCCATTCAAGACGACCCAGACATCGAAAATAAACTCGTGTTCATGGAGGACTCTGTGCGTTCTTCTCATCCCCTTGTAAAATCTGACAACGTCCCGTTAGAAATATGTCGTATCATCCCCGACAAAAGCTTTAATTCATCGCTTGTCTGAAGTCGGTTATCTGTATACGCGCGTGGAAGCGTTCGTAAGAGAAAGGGAGGGCGCTTCGGGCGTGGGGATGATCGAGCAAAGCCTATGTCACCATCTGCAGACCCAGCTCACAGAGTACTATCGCCTGATCGCAATCCTTGAATCCCAAATGTCAGCTTCTTCGAATCGAGTCCCCGAAGACGGCAGCTACGAAAGTCGTGGTCTCAAAGCAGAGGAGACGGGGTTGACATTGCGGCGGCTGGACGTCTGGATCAATGAGTGGAGACTACGAATGCGAATGATGAGCGTATGTGTTGAAGGCGCTCGGGGTATGCCTTTGATTTTCCTCCGTCCTTTGATTTTTCTCATATTTTCACGTAGACGCGCAGGGGGGTGCTTTCGTAAACTTGATACACTGGTTACACAGACAACGGCGACCCTTTCGTCCGGAAGTTCACCGACCAACTTCTGGAAGAGGTTTACCGATGCATGCACTCTTCGCATCCTACTGACCATCCTCGTAGGTATCGAAGCCCTTTTTCGCAACCCTCCACAAGTGGCTCTTTTCTGGGGAACTCTACGACCCGTTCGCCGAGTTTTTTGTTGCGATGGATCCAACATTAGTTCACATGCAGTATGTACATCCGTCGTCGCTAGCAGGTGGGATCGGGCCGCTTGCGGGGGACGGTGGTTTTGCGGGTCTTGGTGGCGATAACGATGATATATCCGTTGAACGGGATGGCGGCCTCAAATTATGGGAAGCGAAATATCAGTTCCAAGAGGATATGCTGCCTATGTTCGTTGGAGAGGCATTTGGGAAAAAGGTGCTTCTTTTCGCCGGGCAGGATGAATTCTCGATACTCACAAGTATCCAGATTTTTTCAACGGGCAAGAGCTTGAACTTCATTCGGTATAGCTGCCACGACAGTGACTGGGTTGTCACTCGGGAAAAAATGAGCAATACCGGCGGAAGTGAGTCGCATATGCTCAATTACACTCTCGCAATAACTGCAGCGCCAGCTTTGAAATACAGCGACATTGCTGGCTTAGAAAGATCTATAGACACGGCATACCAGATTGCCAGTCATCGGTTGTTCGAGGTATTCATCGACAAGTTCAATCTACTCGACCATCTTCGTGCTCTGAAGCATTATCTCATGCTGGGTCACGGTGATTTTGCAGACCAATTGATGGAGGCTCTAGGGTACGAAATTTCCACCGGTTGATTCCGCCCTAGCCTGACCACATTGTGGATGATTTACAGACCCAGCCTGACTCGTCCAGCAAATGCCCTATTCCGGCACAATCTGACTGCCACCTTGGAAGCTGCCATTCGATCTTCGAACGCGCAGAACGATCCACCCGATGTGCTGCGTCGCCTCGATGCGCGAATGTTGGAATATTCCCATGGTGAAATTGGCTGGGACGTTTTCACGTTAGAATATAAAGTTGACGCTCCAATCGACACCGTCCTCGACCCGGATTCCATGGTCAAATACCTGAAGCTTTTCAACCACCTGTGGCAAATGAAGCGTATCGAAGGTACCCTGAGCGTTGGATGGATGCGAATAGCGGGGGGCGCCCGAACGTTCTTACGAGTGCCAGGTAAGTTCTGTCCACGTTTTACGGTGTGTCCGTTCACTCTAGATCTCAGAGCTTGAGCCCCAATGGCATCAGATTCGCATAGTAATGGCCGAGATGATACATTTCATGCGCCAGATGCAGGCATACTGCCAGCTGGAAGTAATCGAATGTTCATGGAAAGTTTTAATTGACTTCTTGAACAAGAAAGAGGGCGACCTGGACTGCGATGATAGAGGCCCACCGGTCATATTTAGATCGAATGGTGAAAAAGGTCCTCCTCCTCAGTCCGAAATCCGGAAAACAGGTAGGAACTCTTCGACTACATCCCGTATTGGCTTTTCATATTACCCTTTTCTTAGGAAAATATTCTCAATCAGGTGAAAGAGGTTTTTTCTACCATTCTCGTTTTTCGTGAGGCAACGGTCAGTCACGGAACCACAGATTAGCCAAAGAGCTGAGAAAGCGCAGGACAATTTCTACAACTATTGCCTCTCCTGAATCGGCACGACGAGACGGGAAACTCGACACCGAACGAGTGAGCTTAATTAAGTTGACGTCTGCCACTCCATCTGACTAGTACGTACGCAGGGTGTATATACAGGGACCGAACAAGCTCAGGACCCCACAACATTGCCTCGCTTGATTCAACAAGTGAAGGAGTATGGTGCCGTATTTTCAGAACGCGCCCAAACAATCGTGCATCAATTGCAAGCACACCCTGATTTGGATTGCCGATTTCTTGGTATTAGACTGTCTTTCTCCGATTTTTATCGGAAAAAGACGTGAGCCTACGCCTACCTAGCTACGTGGTACATAATGGAGCCGCCCTGGATAAACTATGCATTACTTTACAGCTCATCATGGATGTCCTCGTGATCCACGACGACCTGAGCATTTTCGTCGTCTGCAACGACGGGTTCCTCGGTGAACTCGGGGATCGCGAGCGAGTTGACTGCATTCGCCTCCAAGAATGCGACAAGGCTCTCGTATGATCGGTCACCCTCGTAATCGATGAAATCCCGAGTGCCCGCCTTCTTGAACTTGATGGTGGGGAAGCCAGCAATTGTGAAGGGCACAGTCGGAGGCAAGTCGTTCTCCTGCGCTTCCATTTTGACGCTGCGAGAAGATAAGATAAGTCAGGGAAGCTGAAACTGTAAAATAATGATCCTTACATGGTGAGGGTCTTCTTGAGGGGCGCGTAGTGGTCGCCGAGGGCGTCCCAAGTGGGCTTGAGGCGTTTGCAGTGTCCACACCTTTTGCAAAGAAAGTCAGCGACAATCAACAGTGTATACACGAACGTACCAGGAAGCATAGAATTCGATGAACACGTCCTTCGAATCGTCGAAGACAACCTGGTCGAACTCCTTTCCGACGAGGTTGTAGACGTTCTCGTCCTGGACCTCGGGGATGGGCTGACTCTTCAGCTCGGGCTGAAGCGCTCCGTCAAGGTACTGCGTGACCCAAGAATCGATGCCCTCGGTATCCACCTCCTTCGATTGGTCGTATGGGTACTTGAGCTGTTTGGCCATGTCCTGGATGACGAAGCTGGGCCACTTGGGCTCAGCAAGGTTGAGCGCCTTGGCGTGGTCGCCGAATTTAATGGCGTCGATCCAGACAAAGTTAATCTTGGACTTGTATTTTGAGCGACCGGCCGGATAGCGGCAATCTCCGCCTCCTTTGTCTCGCTGGAGGGGTCGAGGAACAGGTACGCCAGGGGCTTAGGGCTCGCCGCGTAGGTACCGTAGTTCTCGCTGGTGACTTCTGCCAGAGTCGGGACAGAGAGCTCTTTGATCCAGTCCTCAAGATCGGCCGCGGAAGCGTCGAGGATAGGGAAGGGGTATACGACGCGGGGCTCGTCGAACTTGCGGTAAACAATAACCGACGGTACGTCGGCCTTGGCGGCGGCGATGGCATCCTGGTCGGTGGTCATACCGAAGAGGAAGTCGTCGCGGTGCTTCTCAGCGGTAGCGCTGAATTCGGGCCCGGGAATTGCAGAGGTAGCCGCCACGTATGCGACGACCACAAGGTTGTCGGCTTGTTGGAACTCCTCGAGGTTGGCAGCGGTGACCTCAGTCACCGCAGGGAGAGATTGTCTGGGAGAGAGGTATGGGTTTGGGTGGCTACGACATGCTTGAAAAAGCTCACTTGGTCATGTAGGATACAATGCCGTCCGCCTTTCGGGGGCCGGTGTAGTCAGTAGGTGTGCCATTCCTATACACCTTCAAGGTGCTTACAAGGGGCTGGTACCAGGAGTTGAGACTTGCATAGAAAGGACACTCACGGGTAACCCTGGATGCCGTTGGTCTGGCAAAGGTCTGCCTGGTCGACGCAGTCCACCTTTGCGAGCTTGATGTTCTTGCTCTTGAGGGCGGTAGCGGCCTCTTCATAGTGAGGGGCGAGAGCCTTGCAGTGGCCACACCTGGGGCTGCGTGAGAACGGGTCGCATGGGATGTATGGACTGGGAATACCACGGGGCAAAGAATTCTACCAAGATGAGCGGTTCACTTTGCAGGGTAGCAAAGGTGCTGGCGGTGAGATTGATAACGTCGGAAGGCTCGTCGGCCAAGACGAGGGAAACAAGTGCAAGGAGGGAGGGCGCGAGGAGGGGGGTTAAACGCATGGCGGCGGAGAATGAAGAGTACTAGCTGGCACAGACCGAGTTTTAAAGCGTGACAGGTCTACATACGTGTCTGTTACTTCGGCGATGCTTACTAGCGCTTAGTAGTACTGCTCCATTACAGATAATTCTTGCTATACCGACTACGTGTTACAGAGTTCCAAGGTCAAAGTCACTGCCTCGCGTACGCCCACTGGGATATTGACGCACTCCCCCTTGGAACGGCCGGGGAGGAGGAAAATCAGACACCGGGAACGTGTGTGGACCAGCGTTGGGAGGTGGAGAAGGTACTGCAGTACATGTTAATTAAACAGTAGATACACTAGCACAAGCACTCACTTTTCCGACGCGGAGCTGGGGGTCGGGCACTGATACCGTTCGAACTAGGCTGGTTTCCAGCCGAAATAGTCCGTTGCCGCACTGGAGGAGGAGCCAAGCTCGCCCGACTAGGAGCTGGAGGAGGGCTCGCCCGGGGCGCGACAGGTTCTGCCTCTGAAAGGGCACGAACCCGCGCGGGGGGAGCCGGGGCTCCTGTGTTGAGTGCGGATTTGCGTGGCGGAGGCAGGGGGACCGCCCTGCTGGTGGTAGGCGACGGCCCAGCACTCGACGGTCTGCCCGGAGGAGGGGGAGGAGGGGCCCGGCCTGGAGTGGTGGGTGGGGGAGGAACACCCCTGCTTGGGGAACCGGGGGGATGCGGGCGCGCGGGGATCGCAGGAACAGCACGGGAAACGGGAGAGGCGGTCCGAGGCGGTATGGACTGGCGAAGGGCGTGCAGGTGGACTGGCACTGCGCAGCGGAGGCGGGGCCCTTCGAGGGAGGAGCGGGGGCGCTTGCGGGTGGAGTTGGAACGATGCGGGACGGTAAACCGGGTGCTGGACGGTTTGGAGGGGTCGGCGCAGGGGGCAGGGACAGCTCTGCTGGGTGCAGAGGGTGGTGGAACAGCCCTGTTCGGAGGAGGTCTGTGCGGAGGGGGCGGGGCAGCAACAGCGGGAGCAGCCCGACTCGGGGGCGGGGGTGCCGCCGGTGTAGCTACCTCTCGCTTCGGAATGGATGGCGGTTTGCCTATTGTCGGGGGTCTGGCTGCGACAATCGAGTCAAACAAAGCAGACAGAACATGATACTCGCTCGCATACCAAGACTGTTCTGGCCGGCGGGCTTCAGCTTCGGCATACCTCCCGCAAAGAGCCCGCCTGGGAGGCAATGGATTCAGAACATTCCTGCTTGGGGGGTCTATGGCTTTACCTAGCTGCGGAGGGCGCGGGGCCAGACGAGAAAGAGGATGAAGCACCACCGCCGCCGCCGCCGCCTCCTCCTCCTCCTCCCTTGGGAGTGTCGACGATAGGTGTACTGCGGTCATTAGTCGTCGCTTTCTTGAGTCTTTTCCCTGCCTGGATTTGAGCAAGCAGTTCGCTCGAGGCCATGGTAGGGGAAACAAAAAGTATCACAAGCGTAAACAAATCAATTCACTAAGCTAAGCTAGCATACTGTCCCTAAACGAATGAAACCCTAACCAATGAAGAATCTCGGACTCTGTGCACTGGCGGACAGCGGAGGGGGGCGGGGTCCGCGCGGAGTTTGGGCTTGTACGGATCCCTGCGCTTGGCAAAGAAGGAAGGGGGAGCGGTGGCGGTCGGTGAACAGACGCTGGAGATGAAACAGAAGACGCTCGACTCCGCCCTGTGCCAGAGCGACCAAATCCGGCGGCGTGGAACTGTTCTCCATTGAATGTGGGCCACCTGCTTGGCGTAGTAATCGAGACACTGTGTCTGTGGTCCACACTGCGTTCATTCGACGATATCGACCGCGGCGGAGAACGCATGGATGCATGCTCTGCGGAATCCGGAGATGACGGGGATTGGGGAATGAAGGACGTCCTATACGATGTGCGGAACGTAGTGCGTCTCGAGGCAGCAACGGATGTTGGAGGTCTCGAGGGACCTTCCCCTAATCTTGAAAGCCTGAAGGTGGAGCCTTGCATGCGGGAGGCCGGCGAGATAAGCTCGGAAACATCGTCGTCATTGAAAGTGTTGGATGGTGTCTCTACCGTAGGGCGTGGGCGCGCAGACAACGAGTTTGACTGCGCATAATCCAGATCCAAATGTTCCGCGTACGCGACCTGAGAAGGTACGATCATGGCGGACAGCTGCCTATCCCAAGGGGATTGGGATGTCGGACCACCGGTAGGGGCAGCCTCGCTACGTGAGGCGGCACGAGCTCGCTGGCCGACCTGGACCACAGCGTTGTGGATGCTTTGTGCTGCCACTGTGTCAATCGTTCGGGTGCTTCGAGCAGAAATCGGTGCATTCCATTCAACGGTCTGAAGGGTGGGGTCACTGAGTGCGCTCGCCGAGAAAGGATGCCGTCTCGCGGGAAGGGGTGCTGCAGGCGAGGGGGGTTGAATGGAATGCGCTGATCTTCGCGTCGACTGCGGCATGGACTGTACCGAAGGGTACGTAGCGTACGATAAAGTGGAAAGGCGCGGAGATGTATCCACAGGAGGGGCTGGTCTTGTGTACGGTGAAGGCCACTGTTGGGGACGTCAATCAAGAGCGAGAGCGAGAGCTTCCAAGGATATACGAACACAGAACAGCAACAGCGCCTATACTGAAAGGGACAAACTCAGCTACGACATTTGTGAATACCGCTGACGGTACGAGGGTCAAAAGTTCAAGCTGTGCGTCGCTGTTAGTGGCACGTATACATGTATCTGTAAATGATACTCACGAATAAAAGGGCAACGGGTCGTAAAACCCTGATGTCCCGGACGACGTCCCTCATCTTCAGGCCTACGGAGAGGAGAAGCATCACGCGAGCGATAGCATAGACCTGCAAAGAGAACCGCCGGGTCAGCTTTTCAACCATCCAGAGAGCGACAATGTATTACCTCCAAGGAGAAATATAAGATGGATGAAATGAGTGAAGCGGGAAGGAAACTGTGTGAGGAATCAAACTAACGAGATGAAAGATGGAAATGAGACATACTGTTTTCTATCGCAATATGCTACGCCCAGGGGCGTAAAAGGGCTTGAAATACGAGGTCAATACTAACTCACTTGAGCGTTGGAAAGACACACGTTAATATCCCTACAGCAACGGCTTGAAGATCTTGTTAAGGGACTGGTTTAATCAACTTGATAGGAACAGAACGCACCATTGTTGAAGAATATAAAGCCTTGAGACTTTAACATCAAGGCAAAGGGCGTGGCAAATGAAGGCCGCTCACCAATCCCAATGATAAGCCACACAATTGCAGACCAAAACTCCCAACGTGCTACATTGGGTTTCAGAGTTCAAGACCGGGGACTGAGGGGATGATCAATCCACATACCTATACCCATTTTGCGAAGCTCGAAAATAACGATGAGCGCTCCAACAAGTCGCCCAGATTGAGCTGCCATCCCACCCCATGCAACAACGAAGGCTGGAAATAGTTGAGGTCGCCTTTTCCAAGAGACAAACTATCGACGAACCGCAAGCAGCATCACCGTTCAGAGGAAAAGCCAGTAGCGAGGCGAATTGGGCGACGCTAGCGAAAAGAAAGCACAGGGGCAATGCAAAAAGAGCGGTGTTGGAGTATCCATGCTGAAGTTTGAGACTGTTTCTAATGAGCAGGAAGGATGGGCAGTGGGGGATAGCGTACGTTTCAATATCCAAACTTCGCACAGACAGCTTTTCATCCACAAAGGAACCCTCCGGGTCTGTAGAAGGAGAGGAGCGACCGCGAATGAAGCCAAATAACCGTTGGACTAGGACAGAAGAAGTGATGGAGCTGAGGCTGGAAATAACATGTGCAGTCTTGCGTACGCGTGCATGACAAACGAAGCATACCTAGTGATAAAGACCCATCCCAATGCGAAAGTAGCAACCTGGCGACTGATTGACATTGGAATCTGCGGAGGCAATCAATGGAAGAAGAGCTCACAAGTCGGGATGGACGGAAAAGCTTGCTGTGGTCGCATCCAAGCCCGCGATGGCCATTTATAAAAGAAGGAAAGTGTTCCACTGGAACAGGATAATAGAGAGCGCCAGCTGAGAGACCAGCTCCAGAGAGTAATAGAAATGGCGGGGTTGAAGGAAGAAGCAAGAACGGAAAGTCTCAATTTGATGAGAATCCGGCGTTTCGGTGCCTCGGTATCCATCATCGCACCGCTCTACGCTTGACAACGACAAAATTTCCAAAACCAAGTGCATGCTAGTCGATGTCAGATACATGCATCATCGTCTCTTTTTCAAACGTGAGTGAATACGAAGATACATATGTCGGTGGACCAGTGCAAATGAAGCTGAAGTTCGCCGTGACTGTCACGCAACAGCGTGACGGACGTCCTACCGCGCCTTTAGACCTCATCTTGAACTTCTGAGTTTGACGCCCCCACGGCCAGCCACCTGGCGATGGCCACGCTTGAACCATCCAATGCAACTTCATCGGCCGAATTCGAGGCGAAGGTGGTCAAAATTGCGGATCCTTTAATCCCTTTAGGTGACAAGGTCAACTGCGCCACAGAAATTCGCGATTTGCTCGACACCCCCCGCGACAGCGACTCGTTTAGCGCTCTTGGATACCTCATCCCCCCCCATCCTTGACCTTCTCCGGTCCGTCCCTGTAGCCACGGAGAAAGGGACCCAAGGATTTTCCTTCCGTCGCATTCTTGTTGAAATAATCAACCGCCTCCCATTCCACGAGAAAGTACGTCCCCGAGCGGATGAGATCTTCAACTGCATGATCCACGTTATTCGTACGGACAACGAGGAGAATGGAGTTATTTGCTGCAAGACTCTCGTCGATCTCATTCGAAACTATAGGATATCATCTGCCCAAAACATGAGCGACTTCTTTGCGTTATTCCAACAGAGTTGTGCCAATATGCCCGGCATCGTCGAGGAGGTTCTTTCGGCGCACTCCCTTCCCATCAACACAGATGCCATCCTGCCTTGTTTACGCAGTTTCAAAGGGCTGGTCGAGATGGGACAGGTCATGGCATCCTTCATGCAGGTTCAGCGTTCGGCGACCCCGAACGAGACGCTTAGCCCCGCCTTTGAAGTTATTGCACTTGAGTCGTCTGCGCAAAAAACGGCGAGAGAGAATTACGAAGCAATGGGCCAGTTCTGGTCGGGAATGTCGCCCGATATCCAGAATCCCGTCGCATACTCTGACTTCTTGTATGCCCAGGCCAAGGTCATTGTGCTATCATTATCTTGGGTATATCTACTCACATTACTACTACAGATCCTTTCTTACCTGACATATGTCATGAGGTGGGGCGTTGATAATCAGGAAACATACGGGGACACTCTATTGCTCGCTACTTTGCGGCTTCTGCAGGACTGCCCTGTGGGTGCGATCGGAACTCGCAAGGTTTATTTCCTCCCTTTACGCCATTATTCCGACCTCACTGTCCCTGTAGGACTTGATCGTAGTTTTCCGTCATTTGATCGGCGGTGCCCACCGCCGTGCAATTTTACCCCAGATGGACAAACTCTTCGATGAACGCGTTCTTTTGGGTACGGGAGTAACTGGCAGAGAAATGTTCCGGTTCGTTACATCGCTCCAACTTCTCTACCTTGTTATATATCTCCTTCAATATAGGTCGCACGTCTACAGCGCACTCGCCGATCTATTTCACCACACTCGAAACGAACTTTCGTTGTCTCAATTGACTCACGTGGTGCTCGTTTATACGCGTATCATGCACAACCCCGCTCTGCCAACCAGTGTCCATCCGATGTTCGCGAAAATTATGATCAGTCTTGTCGATACAATCTCAACCAAAGAGAAAGTTCCGGCAACCAAGATTCTCGTATACATTCTAGACACGTGTCTTGATCGGCTCGATGCCCTCAACGTTGTGCTGGAAGAGGCGTATGCCTCCTTGGAGCGCGCAAAGAGTAACAAAAAGGATGAACTCTTTGATGCGGCTTTCATCGAGAAGGCTCGACCCTTGGGGGGAGCTGCATACATGCTGGAAAAGCCGGAAGATGTAATTCACGGTACGTTTATATTCCATTCGTGTCGCAACTGATTGCTGAACAACTCCAGATTCACGCAATCTATTCAAGACGCTCCTGCATGCATTCCGCAGCTGTCTCATCGCAATCAAGAAGGCCGGCGACGTTATCATAGACGGCAGTCGTATGAATCGCTTGTTCGTGGCCTCTGTTCGCTCCATGTCGCTCTTTGAGCCAAGCAACGAGGACCCTACCGAATGGTTCGCCATGGTTCTCATCGAACTCAATTTGCACGTCTTCCAGGAGATTTGGGCACACAACATGGAGTTTTTCTTCCAATGTGCTCAGAAACGTCCTCTGATCCTCAATCTATGTCAAGTGATTCTCACCAAGGACCCTTTCTCCCCGACACTTCTTGCAATCGTCCTCAGATTCCTGGTCGACCGACTCCCGATGCTTGGGGAATACGATGAGCCAACTGCTGGTGCCACTATCCGCTTGTTCAAAATGGCATTTAGCTCTGTTACTACACATCAGACCACGAATGAGCCCATTCTAGCCTCACACCTTCCAAAACTGCTTATGGACTGCTTTCCGCTGGCTGCCAAGGCCACTAAGCCAACCCATTATCTGTTCTTGCTCAGGTCCTTGTTCCGAGCTATCGGTGGCGGTGGGGGAAGGTTCGAGATTTTGTACAAGGAAGTGCTCCCCCTTCTACCCGAGATGCTCGAAAGTCTCAATGTCCAACTCCTTGCATCGGAAGGACAAACCAGAGACCTGATTGTTGAGCTCTGCCTCACAGTCCCTCTGCGATTAACACACCTTCTTCCGCATCTGACTTATCTGATGCAACCGTTGGCCCTGGCGCTACGCGGAGGTCCGGAGCTCGTCGCACAGGGCTTGCGCACCCTCGAACTGTGCATAGACAATCTGACGCCAGATTTCCTGGATCCCACACTCAGCACGGTACTGAGGGAGTTGATGGAGGCGTTGCACAGCCACCTGAAACCGTTGCCGGCATCACATCAACTAGCACATACCATCATTCGGATACTTGGGAAGTTGGGTGGCAGAAATCGAAGGCTCTTAACACTGGAACCTGCTCTGAAATTCCACGATCCATCCGAAGCCGCCAAAGTGCCCATTTCTTTCGCAGGAAGTGTGGAAAGAATAGATATTGGGCCAACGGCAACACTGGCATGCCGCACCTTGAAGAAAGGTCATGCACGGGATCGTCTTCACGCTTATAACTATCTCGAGAACTCTTTATCTGCGATGCTGAACGAAGTTAGTACTTTCTCTTTTGAAGCCTCGGCTTTCCTCACCTGTTTTAGGGAGTTCTGGGTCGGAACGTCGAGGCAACGTTCGTCAACTCGTTGGAGGGCTTGTTTGATGCCCTTAATCTCACCGAGCCGCCGGAGCTGAAGGATCGAGCAGAAGAATATCTGCTTAAACTATCCCGGAGCGTATTGGACATGGAAATACGCCGTGGGCAGACACGTGAAGCAGGGCTTCGACCAATTCCAAGTCCGCTGTTAAACGTCTTCTTGGATGCTCTACCCCACGCTCTGGCTCGCGAACAACGAGACCAAGCCGAAAAGGCGCAATCCATCGTGAAGGCCTTTATCCAGTACCTCGTCGATATGAACGCCCAGAGCACTTCCCCCGCTTCCGATATAATGATGATCTTGCATCAAATTGCGCATAGGTTCAGCTCATTGTGCTTGGATGATTCCTGGGTGCGGAAACGGGCCGGCTATCGGGGAATCAGGATAATGACGTGCACACCAGACGTCGGAACGAAATGGGTAACGGACCGCGAAGGTGATCTCGTCCGCACCCTCATCCGTATTCTCAAAGACTTGCCCATCGGCCTGAGTCGGGACGTTGACGAGGTAGTTGATATACTCCTCGCCGTCCTGCGAATAAGCAATTCCGGCGTTGACTTCACTTCCGACTTGAACAACCAAGCACTTCACCAAAAGTTAATCAACCTCGGCGGTCTTTTCTGTGCCGAGTTACAGAGCCCGAATCCTGTCGTCCGGCAGGCATCGCAGACTTGCATTGCTCTACTGGTCAAGCTCAGCGGGCGATCAGCATACACTCTATTGGAGCAACATCGTGACCGTATGTTGGGCGGAATATATACGAAACCGCTCAGAGCCTTGCCATTTCCTATCCAGATTGGCATGATTGAGGCCGTACGCTACTGTATCACGCTCGACCCCCCGCTGGTGGAGCTCAACGATGAGCTTCTCCGCCTCCTGCACGAAACTTTAGCCCTCGCCGACGCAGAGGACTCGTCCCTCCTTCCTCGTGGTAGTCTACCCGCCCGACAAGGAAATCTAGAGATAATCAAACTCCGTGTTGCTTGCATCAAGTTGTTGACTGCTTCCATGCCCTTGACCGATTTTTTCTCCAGACAGCATCAAACTCGTCAAAGGTAAGTCAATATATGTTTACACGTGACCTGGACAAAAATAACCTGAGTTACATAGAGTCACTGGGGTTTATTTCAAGTCGCTCTATTCTCCCTCTCCAGAAGTCAAAGACGTCGCTTACGACGGCCTGAAAATGGTTTTGACCCATCAAAGCCGTTTGCCGAGGGAACTTCTACAGACCGGCCTGCGTCCCATTCTTATGAATCTCGCCGATCCAAAACGTCTCTCGGTCCCCGGTCTCGAAGGTCTCGCCCGACTTCTCGAACTCTTGACCAACTACTTTAAAGTGGAGATCGGCCATAAGCTGTTGGATCACTTTCGCATCGTCGCTGATCCACAACTTTTGAGCAATGCCTCGAAGTTGACCCTCGGAGAGAATGAAGGAATCACCAAGCTGGTGCGCCTCGCCAACATATTTCATCTGCTCCCCTCCGCTGCCAATATCTTCTTGGAGAATTTGGTGAACTTGATCGTCCAAACGGAATCACAAATGCATTTCTCTGGAAGAACCCCTTTCTCCGAACCGTTGGCGAGATATCTGAATAGATACCCCAGTGAAGGAATCGACTTCTTCATGCGGCATCTCGCGTTGCCTTCGCACCTGCGAACGCTGAGGAGCATCTTACAGGCCAAGCTTGCTCCAAATCTCCAGCGGGAACTTGCGTCGCGGACATCGTCCCTTGTAGCATTTTTGAGAGGAGAAGATACCCTCCAAGTCATTCCCTCCCTCTCCCTAATTTCGGACCTCGTGGAGCTTGTACCATCTTGGATGACCGAAAATGGATATGTCATCGACGCCCTACTCGAATTGTGGCATTCGGAGACTCCACAGTCCGAACAAAGCGCTGAGATAGTGCCGCAAATCATCGAGCGGCACAACATCATGCTTTCCATTTTCAAGGCAGTTCTGGCAAACTCACCTCGCATCGACCTGGTTTTTGAGATCGTCGCCGTCTACACACGGAATTTGGGCATGGACCTTGTTCGAACCACCCGATTCTTATATAAGCATGTTGCGCTGAGTAACAACGTGCTTTTCCAGCGCAATGTACTCATGCGTTTCCTCGCTTGGTTTGACGATCCTTCTATTACCTGGTCGCACAAAATGTTCTTCATCCGTTACGTTGTCACGCCGACCGTCCTCGTGCAAGCCCACCAGCCCGAGACCAAGGATCAGCTCTTGGATGTCGGTTTCATCGACAGACTCTCTCGTCTGATCTGGCACCCAACCCCAGACCCTAATGCAGACGACCTATTCAAGATAGAACTCTTGCATCTTACCACAGTTCTGGTGCA
This sequence comes from Mycena galericulata, assembly GCA_029289565.1. NCBI lineage: Eukaryota > Fungi > Basidiomycota > Agaricomycetes > Agaricales > Mycenaceae > Mycena > Mycena galericulata. The sequence continues at coordinate 1,063,603 of JARKIA010000012.1, read as the reverse complement.
ACAGTACCCCAAGTTACTCGAGGATGCTAGGAAGGAAATCATCCGATGTGCTTGGCAGTACATCAGCAACGATGACACCATCGTCAAACAGACTGGTTTCCTTTTGACAGCCCGATTCTTTGTCGCATTTCCAACCCCTCCAAAGTTTCTCCTGAAGACGTGGCACGGCCTGCTGCGTACTCCCTCCGCTGAAGGGCGACCCCTTGTCCGACAAGAAGCTTTGGCAACTCTGGTGCCATGTCTAACTGCTTCTGACACGGCTGATAAAGCTTATCCGCAATGGGCAACAACCGCACAAAAGCTCCTTGCTGAGGAAGGGCTTTCTCAATCCCTCACCATCTATCATCTCATAGTCAAACATTCGGCCCTCTTTTATCCTGTCCGCGGCCTTTTCGTTTCCCACATGGTGAACTCGCTGAACAAGCTTGGGATGTCGACGTCCTCCACACCGGATTCTCGAGTTTTGTCCATCGAGATACTGAATGTCATTCTCAAGTGGGAAGAGCAGACCACTCAGGCCGGCGGCGGTAGCGAGGAGAAACCCTGGACGACACCTTTGACCTACCGCGAAAATCTCGTCAGTTATCTTGTCCGTCTCGCCACAACTGTGGACCCCACCACTCGGAATAGTCTTGTGCCCAAAACTTTGGCATTGTTGCAGAAGATGGTCGGACCGCATGGATGGAGGGACGTGGCATTCGGGTTACGTTTCTTCTTGAAGCCGTTGGAACAGGTAAATAATATGTCCTCTCTGTTGAGCCCTACTCATGCTTCCCTCAGAACGAGCTTAACGCCGAACCATTCATTGCCCAAGCCATTGCATCCGCCAAAGTGTTGCAGGTCATAGCAGCTGAACAAGAGGACAGTTGGTACATTGCCAATGCCGAAGTACTGCAGAAGCTGGTGCGGAAAGGCATGATCACAGACGAGTATCCGTTGCATGATGCCCTGCATCCCATTTTTTCCCACCTTGTTCGCTTGTTCCCTCTGCCCAAAGAGGAGGAAGAGCCTCAAGATGACCGCTCCGAATTCCACGCCTTCATCCACTCGGCCATTGCCGATGGATTACGTAACACAACAGCATTGCGAGGGACATTGCTCATGTTGAAATCGGTTGTTCAAGTTTCGCCAGAAAGGATTGAACCATATTCCGCCAATTTGATGAAGCTGCTGGGAAAGTTGGCCAAGGAACACGTCAATTCCGCTCCGGCCTCTACCGGCTTTGAGAACAGCGTCCGCCTCGTTCTTGCAATCCTTGATATCTGTCAACTATCCGTGGCTCACCTGGCTGACCAACGGCGTTGGCTTCTGAGCACACTCGTCGTGCTTGTGGAGAAGTCCAAAAGTCCTCTGATATGCAACTATACCCTCGATCTAGCCAAGTCATGGGCGTTGGTAAAACAGGACGCCTATCCAACCATGAAAGAGAAAGCGAGCCTTCTGCAGAAAATGGTGGCATTCGAATCGCGTACGGAAAGCATTTATCACTCATACCTCGACGTCATCTACCAAATCTACACCGAACCGGTCCTCCGGCGGAGTGACCTCACCTCACGGCTCGAACAGTCATTTCTTCTCGGCTGCCGCGCCAGAGACCCAGAACTCCGAGAGAAATTCATGGATCTGCTCGATGTCAGCGTTCCTCGTTCCCTGATCAGTCGCCTAACATATCTTTTCGGGGTCCAAAGCTGGGAAGCACTAGCGGATCATAATTGGATTTATCTTGCGCTGCATCTTCTGCTCAGCGCTGCCGACATAGATGTGCCTGCTTTGCATGATCGGAGAACTGAGGTAGTTCCTCTTCATGGCGATGTTGACTTGTTTCAACGTTTTGAATTCTAGGGGCAGAACACGACCATCCCTCGGCCAGCAACACAAAGCATCGTCCATCCGATGCAGAGACTGTTGTTCATGGATCCACAAGCTGCGCACGACACCTGGATCTCCGTTTTCCCAGCTGCTTGGGCTTCACTTTCTCGACGCGAGCAAATCGATATAACACAGCACATGATCAATTTGCTGAGCCGAGATTATCATATAAAGCAAGCTGATATGCGACCCAACGTCATTCAAACCCTACTCCCCGGAATCCACGCTTGTTCGCCCCCAATGATACTTCCCCCTCACCTGGTTAAATATCTCGCGAAAACATTCGGCGCATGGTTTGTCGCATTGGAGATCTTGGGAACGTCCTTGGATCATATCAAAGACGATGAGCATACCGTGCGCGAATATGTCTTCGACTCCCTCGCCGACGTCTACGCCGAGTTGGCAGAAGACGACATGTTCTATGGATTGTGGCGGCATCGATGCCTGCATCTAGACACAAACATAGCTCTCGCTTTCGAGCAGAATGGAATGTGGGAACAAGCCTCTAACGCGTATGAAGCCGCTCAGAGTAAGGCGCGCGCCGGTACCATTCCGTTCTCGGAAGCGGAATTCTGTCTTTGGGAGGATCATTGGATTCTGGCGGCGGAGAAACTGCAGCAGTGGGACATCCTCGGAGAGCTCGCCAAGTCGGAAGGCAATCAGGAACTGATGCTGGAGAGTGCTTGGCGGACCACCCAATGGGTAGACCAGAGAGACGCTTTAGAGGAACAGATCAGTCAGCTGCCAGAGGTCCCTACCCCTCGACGGCGAGTTTTCGAGGCATTTATTGCCTTGCTGAAACTACCAGCTGCCCTAGACAAGAACATCGAATTCACCAAGATCCTTGAAGACGCGATGCAACTCTCCCTTCGCAAATGGATCGCATTTCCTCCACACCTCTCCGCAGCCCATGTGCCACTTCTACAGCACTTCCAGCAATTCGTTGAGCTCCAGGAAGCCGTTCAGATATTTGGTTCGCTCTCTACGACCAACGCGCAGAACCTAGAGAAGAAGTCTTCCGACCTGAAAATGGTGCTCCAGGCGTGGCGCGAACGGCTTCCGAATCTATCGGATGATATCAGCATTTGGAGCGACTTGGTGGCCTGGAGGCAAAATGTCTTCCATGCGATCAATAACGCGTACATCCCCCTCATCGGAAATCCCAATCAAGGCGGAGGTGCGAACAATACTCAAACCTTCGGATACCGTGGCTACCATGAGACCGCCTGGATCATCAATCGATTTGCTCATGTCGCGCGGAAACATGACCTGCTTGATGCTTGTTTCACATCTTTGACGAAGATCTACACACTTCCGAATATCGAGATATCAGAGGCTTTCCTGAAGCTTCGAGAGCAAGCTCGTTGCCATTATCAAAAGCCCAATGACCTTCAGGCCGGATTGGAAGTCATTAACAATACCAATCTCGTGTTCTTCTCTGTTGCTCAAAAAGCTGAGTTCTACACTCTCAAAGGGATGTTCCATGCCCGTTTCAAACGGAACGAAGACGCCAATCTCGCTTTCGGCCAAGCGGTCCAGTTAGACATGACGCAAGCAAAGGCCTGGGCGGAGTGGGGCAAATTCAATGACAACATGTTCAAGGAAGTGCCGAGCGATCTATCGTACGCAGCCAACGCTGTCAGCTGTTATCTTCAAGCAGCTGGCCAGTATAAGAGCGGCAAGAGTAGGCCGCTCATCGCCCGAATCCAATGGCTCCTGAGTGTTGACGATGGCAGCCTGGCAATTGCCCGCGCCTTCGACACTTACAAAGGCGATGCCGCATATTGGTTCTGGATCACATCCATTCCACACCTCTGCATGTCTCTGTCGAATCGGGAAGTAAAGCAAGCACGTTACGTTCTTCTCAGCTTAGCGAGACATTATCCCCAGGTAATTTGCAAAGTTGCTCAATCAGTGCTCCTGCTAACTCAATTTTAGGCCTTGTTTTTCCAACTGCGTACTACGCGTGAAGAAGTGATGCAACGAAAGGCTGCATTAGCTCGCGCGCAAGCCGCCTCGGCAGACCCCTCACGGTTGCCCGATGGTGTTGGTAGTGGTGCTTCCACTGCGGCACCCACCGCTGCTGCTGCTGATCATCCCATGCCCGCCGCCACAGATGAATCTCAAGCTCAACGATCTGTACCGGTAAACCCCGGGGCACATGGTGCGACGGATGGTGGGGCGTATCCCCGTCAAGCTTGGGATTACGTGGAGGAGGTGGTCCAATTGCTCAAAACCGCCTTCCCCTTGCTCGTTCTTAGCTTGGAGACAATCGTCGACCAGGTGGCAGGAAAATTCAAGTCGTCGAGCGAGGAAGATACATACCGACATCTGTGTATGTTGCTTTCGGATGCGCTTCAGGTACAGTTCGGCATTTTTAGTCTCTACGCTCTCTGGACTCACCCGAATTAGAACTATGTTTTGCGGATGAATTCGCCCAGTGACGATGGCCAAGTCAACCAGCAAACCATGATGACTCTCAATCGCTTCGGGACCACACTGAGTGGTCAGGTCAAAGTATGTTTTATCCTGACGCTGAGTGCCAAAGATCTAATGTGATGCACAGAAAGATTTCGATGAGACCTTCGGGCCAAAGCAAACGGTCTACGAATACATCCAAAAGTTGCAGCAGTGGAGATCACGTTACGAAAAGAATCTCGATTCCAAACCTCGAATTCAGCCCCTCGACGCCCTGAGCCATTATCTCACTGAGTTCCAGTACATGAAAGTCGACGAGATCGAAGTACCCGGCCAGTATACGGAGGTAGGTATTTCAGCGGGCATTTTGTTGGTTTGCTCATCTTTGTATCAGGACAAGGACAGCAACCAAAACTTTATCCGAATTCAAAAGTTTGGGCCAAAGTTCGAAAATTGCCGAACACATGGGGGTACTTGGAAGCGCATCATCATTCATGGCAACGACAACTCCAAAACTTCATTCTCGATTCAGCTGAATACTACGCGTTACTCCCGACGAGAAGAGAGAGTGATGCAAATATTCCGCACTTTCAATGGGTGAGGTCTCCCGGTCGTCGACAGATATCTCGCTGAGCAAGTTTCATCTAGGGCGCTGATGCGGAAACCGCAAAGTCGGAAACGGAATCTTTCTTTTCATATTCCCGCAGTTGTTTCGTTCAGCCCCAGTCTTCGATTATTTCAGACGGATTCCAGCTACGTCTCGCTCGGAGATATTTATGATCTTCACTGCGAAGAGAATGGTTTCGCCAAGGAAGACCCATTCTTATTTGCAGGCGAGAAGATCAAGAAGGTGCTTCGAGAGTTCTTCCAGCAAACGAGTGGCCAGGTATGTCTCAACGCAAGACGAATCAGAACCGTCTCAGATGACCTTCATGACAAGCCGGGCAAGAACGAATATCTCACGCTCAAGAAGGATATCTATGATGAGGTAGCTCTTAAGATGGTTCCTGAGGACATTATGACCCGGGTAATGGAACAAAAGCCCGCCGCTCTTCTCACTGACACTCATTTATTCAGTATATGATCCGCACCATGGACGGGCCGAGCGAATTATGGAGAATGCGGAAACAGTTTGCTCTCCAGATTGCGTCTTGCAGTTTCATGACCTACACGCTTTGTTTGACGCACCGGACTCCTCACCGCTACCTGCTTTCACGTACCACGGGTCAAATGACAATGACCGAGTTGGTTCCCGGTACATTTCTTCCTTTGTTCCACATCCAAAGCAGGCCCTAAGCATTTTTTGCAGGAATGTCGCAACAGTTCCCGATTTTCGCAACAAACGACGTGGTTCCCTTCCGTTTGACACCGAATCTGCAAAATTTCCTAGGGCCTGTCTTCACGGAGGGTATTTTAACGTCGGGCATGATGGCGATAGGACGAAGTCTAACGGAGCCGGAGGTATGTCGTTGTTTGCTTCCATGTCTTTCGGCAACTAACGTTGGGCCGCAGTTTGATCTAGAACAGCAACTGTGTCTTTTCAGTCGGGACGAGGTCACAACTTGGTTGCGGGGCCGCGCAGGAAATAATGATGCCAACTTTAAAAAGCTCGTCGCAGCAAACATCGACGGCGTCGTGAAGCGAGCTGAGACGATGGCTTGCAAAGTCGAGCGCGAGCAGGCGATCCAGAATCCAACCGCTCCAGTGTTGGCTCCTGTCGTCCAGACGGTCACGAATTTGATTTCCAGCGCCACTAACCCGATTCAACTAACGAAGATGGGTGAAATGTATATGCCGTGGTTTTAGAATCTTCTGTTTGTTGAACATGTATGTACATAGTCACCATTATTGTATCAAATGCGAGAACCGCGCACATATCCTTCTGTCTGCCTAAACGTATTGATATAGGTATCGCTTTCGACCATCATCTAGCAAGCGTTTAGCAAAGCTCACGTGAGACGGAAGGAACTCACATCTTCCGCCATAACATGCACGTCCGAACCGGGGCGGTTATACATCATTGCGTTCGCAAACATGAGATAGATATCTCGCTGATACTCAAGAGAATTGCCAATAACGCCGTCCTTGATTTTCGCCTTGATGGTCTTGAGGTCGATAGGACGCTTCACGATATCGTGATAGTCGGGGGCCTCGGAGGTCTTGATTGGGTTGTGAAATATGTTGCCGTTCCGATGTTGAGATATCTGGTTATGGACCATGGTGATAACCGTCTGGAAGCGTTTGAGCGCAACTTGTTCTTCCGTGCGGCCCGTGGCGCGGCGACGAAGGACAGCTGAAGTCGAGCCTGGGATGACATGAAGGTTGCAACTTTCAAAGAGGAGTCACAAGTGCAAAATACCTTGCTCGTCGTCATCAACCGGCTCGGAATCCTCCCTCATCCGCTTGCCTGGGCGGGGAGAATCCACACCTCCCAAAAAAGATGCCTTGCGTTTGCCTGCTTTGCATAATAAGAGAAAATCATCCCGGAGATGTGCGAGGAACTGACTTTCACGGCGGCGGATGGCAGCAGACAAAGGAACTTCTTCGTCCGGCTGGGTCTCATCCATCGCAGGTGTTGCTTCTTTCACCGCCGGGACTGGAGTAGCTTCTTGCTCTGTCTCGGGCCCGGCTTCAGGTTCAGGATCAGGGGTCGATTTTTGTTGGGGTCGACGGCCGCGTCTCTTGGCCGGGGCGGGTACAGAGATTGACGGACGACGACGGGTAGACCCTTCACAAATAAGGATTGACGGGTATCCTTCAAGAGTAAAAGAAGAGACATACGACGAGTGGAGATGGTTTCTTCTACTGGGCCGCTCTCGGGGACACTGAAAGCTTCCGAATTTCGCGATACCGGTTTAGATTGGAGCTGTTGTGAGTCTTCCTCAGCTTTGGGAGTATCCACTGGTTCTGGCTTCACATCCTCTGCCGGTGGTTTAATAATTTCCAAAGGTGCGATTAGAGTTGTTTCGCCGATAACCGTTTCTGGACCCTCCTCGATAGGCTGTTCTTCCCTGATGGGTTGTTCTGGAACCTCGACCTCGACCTCTTCTTGTGCTTTCTGGGAAATCTCCTCGTCAGAAGGTTGCATGAGATGATCCAAGTTCTCAACGGGGGAAGAGGGCGCCTCGGGAGGAGGACTGGCCTCAGTAGACGCGGGCTTCGCCTCGACGTCTTCCATTACTTGAGGGCTCGGAGAAGGAATCACATCCACTGGGACGGCCGCGTCCTCCTCCTGGTGTGTTTGGGGTTCAGGAGCCATCTCGACTTCTGGCACGTCAATCCCTAGTCCTGCAGAGGCCACATCCACTGAAACGTCCTGGGGTGAAAGAATTGTCGATGAAGATATTTGTTGTGGCTGCGCTGGAGATTCAATGCCCTCCGGTTCCTCTGCGGTGGGCAGGCTCTCTGTGTCTTTCTCTGGCACAGGGATGCCGGTGATCCTGGCCTTGATTTCTTCATCTCTTTGACCGGCGCGAATTTGCTCGATTTCGGCGACGATGGCTCTGAAGAACATTTGAACAAGGATAGTACGTAGTAGGATGATTTTACCCGCACTTGAATTGCTGTTCTTCGGCGCCAATGAGCGTACGAAGCTCTTCCAAGCGTTCGACGAAGTATTTTTCCGCGAGCTTAAGGTGCGTGGGAGCTGTGCGGTGTGAAAACGAATCCGGTATGCATGTAGACGACTCTTACCCTGAATAGCATTATTGGCGTCGCTGCTTTGGAGAGAATCAGTATAGGATTGGAAGACATACAATGGTGGCGCGAACAGTTCAAAACCGGATTCTTTCATCATATGGTTGTACATTGCATGGCACGACTAGGATACAGACGGTCAAGTATACGCTGCTAGGAACAACGGAGGTGCTGACTTGTGCTGTGAAGAAGGTCTTTGGGTGATTGAGCAGCGGGTGCTTGCCCAGCATTCTTGAGATCTTGAGCCATGAGCTGGGCCCGACCTCCCATACCGACTGGGCGAGGATGAGTTTGTCGAGGATGGAGACGCCCTCAGCCACGGCGCTGGCCTGGGATTTGGACCGACGAGATCTTGACATGGATACAAGTCAAAAGGGGTCACGTTGGCCAGCCTGCTCCCTCCTCTCAACCACCATGTTGAAACCTTTCTTCCTCGCTCTCCTTCCCTTCGTTTTCGCCGCCCGCGTTCACAAGCTCAAGCTCAACAAGCTTGCCCCCGCCCTCGACAACCCACAGCTCGAGGCCGCCTATCTCGCTGAGAAGTATGGCGCACCCGCCCAGCCCCAAGTCCCCCTCATGGGTGCAGGTGGCTCTGGCCGTCGTGTCGACCGTCCCTTCAAGGACGGTGATGACCAGCTTTTCTGGACCCAGGAGCTCAAGGGCGGCCATGGCGTCCCTCTCAGCAGTATGCAACATACAACACGCTTTCATGCCTTGTCTGATCTCACTCTCCCCAAGACTTCATGAATGCGCAGTACTTTGCCGAGATTACGCTAGGTACCCCACCGCAGTCCTTCAAGGTGACGCGTCCTTTTACTTCCGCCCTGCCAACCTGTTGCTTACATCACTCAGGTCATCTTGGATACCGGGTGGGCCGACATTACCTACTTCCATCGTCCGCAGTCGCTGATACCACTTTCAGCTCTTCCAATCTATGGGTGCCCAGCACGAGCTGCACGTCCATTGCATGCTTCCTCCATGCCAAGTACGATTCGTCGTCATCCTCATCCCACAAGGCAAATGGCTCCGCATTTTCAATCCAATACGGGACCGGCTCAATGGAAGGTTTCGTCTCCAACGACGTCCTCGCCATTGGTGACCTTAAGATCCCCAAGCAAGACTTTGCAGAGGCAACCAAGGAGCCTGGCTTGGCCTTCGCCTTCGGGAAATTCGATGGAATCCTTGGTAAGCTTATCGGCTTGCTCGTGCCCGCAGCTTGACGAAGTTCGTAGGGCTCGGATACGACACCATCAGTGTAAACCACATCACTCCTCCTTTTTACGGCATGATCAACGCAGGGCTCCTCGACGACCCCGTGTTTTCTTTCCGTCTTGGTTCTTCTGAGGAAGATGGTGGTGAGGCGGTGTTTGGAGGAATTGACCCGGATGCTTACACGGGGGAAATTACCTACGTTCCTGTCCGCCGCAAGGCGTACTGGGAGGTTGAGCTTGAGAAGATTGCCTTTGGTGATGACGAACTCGAGCTTGAGAACACCGGAGCTGCTATCGACACCGGTTAGTCAACTTATATTTGGGCTTCTTACTGCTTACACCTCATCTTTTAGGCACCTCTCTCATTGCGCTCCCCACCGACATCGCTGAAATGCTCAATACGCAAATTGGCGCGACCAAGTCTTGGAATGGGCAGTACACGGTCCCGTGCGAGAAAGTCCCTAGTCTTCCTGACCTGACCTTCTACTTCGGCGGAAACCCTTATCCCCTCAAGGGCTCTGACTACATCCTCAATGTGCAGGACACTTGTATGTCTGCATTCACAGGGATGGACATCAACCTCCCTGGTGGATCTTTATGGATCGTTGGTTCGTACCATCCCCTCGTGTTTCCTTCTTTGTACAATCTGACCGCTTTTCAGGTGACGTCTTCCTGCGCAAGTACTTTACCGTTTACGACCTTGGCAAGAATGCTGTTGGCTTCGCCCAGTCCAAGTAGGATATGTGCTTTGTTTTCACTCTTTCCTGCAGTCGGCAATTCGCCGAATTCTTCGATCATGGCCCTCGAGCAGCTACGTAGTGTAGTGTACAATACCAGATAAGTAATGGCTTGTTGGCGTTGAGAACTTCACTCCGGAAAAAGTGATGTATCAGGGTTCCCTAAAACGTTCCCAAAACTATTAGTATCAGTAACACGACAAGCCTGTCTGAAATTTTACCTGAAATGCAAAGTATTGAGGCCGCTGAAATGGTTGCTTATACCTTTCGATTCGGGAACAGTTTCGGGCCTTCCGAAATCTTCCGTTTCGGGCGCGGTTTCGTCCGACGCAAAACTGCTCCTGAAACTAATAGTTTCAGGAGCAGTCTCGGCCGCCCATGAACAAAAGATATTGGCCGCCCCAAAACGGCTCCCGATAACAAAAGAGCCGGGAACCGCTTCGGGAGGGCCGAAACAATAGGTTTCGGCCACAGCGCCGGGCGCGCCGAAACTGTAGCAAAAACGGATCATTACAGTCACTGCAAAACTCAGCGGCCGCTCAGCTGCCCCTCAGAGGCCGCGGATCTGCCGCTTCCCAGAATCCAGCTGCCGCCGAGCTGCTCTAATTATTTTACCTAAATTTCACCCTGAGCCACTGGCCCCTGCCTTCTATTGCTCAAGCGGCCTAAGACAACAAAATAATCCCTCACCTCAGGCGCTAGTGCAGCTGCCGCACATTTCCATCTCATCAAGGTCAGTAAATTCCTGTACCTCGTTGAAGAAAATAGTCATGGGTGCCCGTCGGATTGGGAGCACTCGCAGCAGAGCCAAAGCTGCCGCTGCATCATGGCAGGAGGAGCGCACAGCGGCTGCAACTGCAGCCGCAGGATTGCTGCTAGACGGCACGAATTCTGGGCACGTATCCGCCGTCGGTGGCCTGCTATCTTACGTGTACTTTGAATTGTTTTACGTCAAACGATGATTACTACTTCAAATCTGTCCATCACCCTATTGTTGTTTAATTCCTTCCTGCTGGGTGCTTATCTACGGATGCAGAAGAAGCTCCCAGCAGCAGACAATAGCTGCACATTGGTGCAGGCCACGGTGAAATTAATATAGTAATAGGTTAAACGAACAATAAGCAGGGGTATGCAGCATCTCGCAAACCACCGCACAAAAGACAGTGATGCGACCAATGAAAGAGAGATCGGCAGAAGCGGTGAACGTAGAGCACTGTTTTACGCCTATCGAAGTTCAATCGGCAGATGGGATGCAACGAATCAATTTTAGGAATCTACCGATTCGAACGACAACAGTTGTTTCTGTTTCATAAAGCAACGTCGCAAAAACACGGTAGTACACAGCGGGTCCCCTCATTATGTGATCTTCACCAAGCCGCCACCGTGTCCCGACCTATTCCCGTGCAACGATGCAGCGGGGACTCCGAGCCACTTTATTGTTTTACGTACTCATGCTGTTTCTTGCCCCACCTATCTGCCGCCCTGCCAGTGGCTCCCGCTCCGATACAGCGGCAGGCTCAAGTCTTTTATGTAACGTAACCACCGGTATCGTTTGAGCTTTATGCCTCTGAGCGGCTTCTTCCAGTTGCCAAAGTAGCTGCCACTGCTCAGCCGCTCATCTGCATCTTACTGCACCGAAACAATAAGTTTCGGCCACAGTGCCGGGCGCACCCGAAACGAATCATTTCGGTCACGGAGGCCGCCCATCCGCCGTTTATCTAATGCCATCGTCAGTAAATCGGCAGTTGAACCACTGAAAAATTAAACAGGTTTTAAAGATCGCACACTTTAGGTTTGGTGTGTTCAAAACAAGCTGCGAGATGCCCTAAAAGACAGAGGTCCTCAGCGAACGCGTAAGGAACGAGCGCTATACTAAAGTACCTAAAAGACAGAGGTCTAGAGTACTGTAAGTAAGAATAAATAGTGAATGAGCGGACAGGAAGAACGCACCCTCAGCGAACGCGTAAGGAACGAGCGCTGAGCGTGACGTCCGTGACTACGAGACAAAGAAGGGAAGTCGGACCGGCGGCCGAAAGAAAGGAAAGAGAACGAGATTGAAAATATACTACCGTATTCTAACACTCCCACTCAAGCGTGGTTCCATTTCCGACACAAAAACGGCGTGAAGACCAGGACGAGAAGAGGTCCAGCAGGAGGTGAAGGTCGTTACGGAGTAGGGATGCAAAAGGAGAAAAAACAGCAGAAGCCGCGCGGGCATGGAGGCAGCTCCATGAACATGACTAGCTCCCACTGGGGCGGATGCTCGAAGTATCCCCAGCGACAGCGAAGAAAACGTGGAGTGAACCATCCTCCCACTTCTTCGATCGCGATTTGGACGATGACGCGAGTTTGGCGTGTGCGGACGTGGAGACCGAGCCAGAATCGGAAAAGTCGTCCGAAGCTCGCGAGTCGGTGACAGAGGGAGACCTGGATGCTGTCCTGCGCTGAGTCAACTCATCGTGCTGCTTCTTCTGGCAGTCATCCTCGACATGCCCACGATATCGGCAATACCCACACCGCTTCTTCGAGCCGGTTGTCGCGAAGGAAGATTTCGCTGCGCGACGGTTGGCGAGCAAAGCGGAGTCGGCACTGGTGTCGGTACCGGTGAGGCGGCGGTACTCCTGCATGAGTCGGCTAACGACGTCGGCAGAGGTAAGCTTGTTGGTCTCGGTGACGGAGTGAAGATGGGTAACGACGAGGGTTTCCCAAGTCGAGTTGCGAGGAAGGGACATGAGCATGATCTGGGCAAGAAACTCATCGTCAAAAGCTCTCGCACCCAGTTTGCGATTCTCGAGTTGAAGGAACGAGAGGTGAGAGTGCATAGACTCATCCTCGATGTACTTCTTCTCCAGGATCCCAATTTTGGTGTAGTAAGCAGTAAGGCCCGAGAACGAGTCCTTATGCTTCTCCGCGAGCGTATCCCAGACGTCTTTTGCCGAAGTCTTGCCGTCGAGGTGCTGGAGTTGGTCTTCCGCAATAAGGTAGCGGATGATGCCAATAGCACGGTCGTTACGGCGGAGTGCGTCGTTGTGCTCCTGTACGTCCTTCTTGTAGTCGTACATGGCGTTGGCACGCCTGACAGCGGAGTCGGAGGCGTCGAAGACAGGCAGAGTCGGAGCAGGGAGGAGGATCTCCTCACCAGTGCAGATCCGCCAGAGCCCGTGGCGCATGAGCTCTGACTTGGCCTTAGGTTCCCAGGTGGGCCATGCACCATCGGTGAGCGGTGTGATCATGCCGTTGGTGTAGGAGTGTGACGACGACGTGTCGGCCATGGCGAAAGGGCGATGTGGGGAGCGTAAGGGCGGCGAAACGGCGAAAAGAGCGGGATGTGATGCAGAGATTGGTCGGGGTGAGCGTGAGCGGGACGCGATGACTGATATCCGAAGACGAGGACGCGCGGCGTGTGTACGGGGCGATAGAGAACGGTCGGAGCGACGTTGTGATCCCCAGAAATAGTGCAGAAGTGCCGGCGTCGTATGCCAAGGCACTCACGCGAAGAGACTCGGGCAGTCGGAGGAGCTGTGAAAGGTGGGGAGTGATGACGTGGCGTCGAGAATGGGTTCGAAGCTCCCAGATGTGTACGCAGATGAGGATCCGGAGTATCAGGAGACGATGCCCGTAGAGTTCGGCGTGGTGCACGACGATGCTGTGGTCGACGAGTCAGTGGAAATGGAGCTAGCGCCCTCGGAGGCCCATAACCTAAAAGACAGAGGTCCTCAGCGAACGCGTAAGGAACGAGCGCTATACTAAAGTACCTAAAAGACAGAGGTCTAGAGTACTGTAAGTAAGAATAAATAGTGAATGAGCGGACAGGAAGAACGCACCCTCAGCGAACGCGTAAGGAACGAGCGCTGAGCGTGACGTCCGTGACTACGAGACAAAGAAGGGAAGTCGGACCGGCGGCCGAAAGAAAGGAAAGAGAACGAGATTGAAAATATACTACCGTATTCTAACATGCCCTTCGGGAAATTTCCCTAGTGGCTTTTCTTCCTCTATTGTTTTCCCATCTCCCGCTTCACCTTAGACTGCCGCCAGAACTTACAGCGGTAGTTAATTGTTTTACGTCAATTACCAGCTGAGTTGCGGCCGGCAGCTAGGAGTTTACGTGAACGATGCGCCACTATAGTCCTGCATGTACAGTATACCGAGGAAGGGCTGAAGATGCCAGTTGCATCGCATCTTCATGTCAACAACAAAATGCATATACATTTATTAATCCAGAGACTTGTGGATGCCGACTGTTTGACCGACTTGACCGACTGCCCTCGGAGTCGAGCTGCAGCTGATGTAAGTGTTTATATCTGCCAGTGCTGCCCTCCGTTAATTGTGTTAGGCAGCGGGCGTCGTATGGCAGCTTCTCTGAGATGCAACGCTTCAATTACGTTGCAGCTCGCTCACAATTGTTTTACGTCAAATAGGGGTGGGTACGGTCCTTTCGTCCCGCTGTTCGGTTTTAATTGTTCTGCCACTCTGGTGGTGAGATAACAGGGTTCCTGTGCTGCCGCCGAGCCTTACTAATGCTGGTGAATTTAGTCAGAGACACACCAGTCATACCAACACCTAACGAAAAAATTCATTGCATCAATGGTGCAAAGTACCAGCTGCAGTTTACGCGCAAGGCACGGATTTAAGTCTGCAGAGCGTGTATCATCATCATTATGGCTGTGTACTGCAGACAGATGCGCCGCGCGGCAACATCAACGTTACCGATGAAGAGATGCAGACGCAGGGAGAGGGAAAAGGTCCTCGGATTCGTGTCTGGGGTTCAGACCTATTCGGCGCGCTGCCGCTGCAACGTCAGCGTTACCGATGTAAATGGCACGGGGAGTGAGGAAAGATCCTCAGGGGTCAGGAAAGAAGCACACAACGCTAACACACTGGGATGGTGCCGTGGTGCCATGCAGTATCGGTAAGAGAACAATAAAGAGAAGCCAGTGCGTACCTAGGATTCTGTGTCCATGGACGGACTGTGGGAAATCGGCGGCACTCGGCTCATGCGTAGAAGCGTTCAGCAACGTCAGACTCAATATGGCGGTCAGCAAGGCAATAGACAGAACAATAGCTTTACCGCTGCCGAGCCTGAGGGGCTAGCAGGAAGACGGTTGGATTGCGTGCGGGTCGTGCTCGAGGCCGATTGTATTGCCCGTGCTTGCGACGGGCCCCTCAATGTGCCGCTCCCGCGGCGCAAGGTGCCGATTGCTCTTGTCTATCGCGGATGCCAGTGGCTAGCCGTCTTTCCAGGTACGCGCTTGCTCTCATTATTGTTCTCGATATTATGTTCTTTTTCCAGTTTACCATCTTCTAGGCGGTACCGTATGTATGTGCCGACATTATTGGGGAAACAGCTTTCGCGAGCGCTACCAGTGCCACGCCGAGGAAAATCGGGAGAAGATCCTGCCGGGAGCGCGACAGCGAAGCTATACATCAAAATCGGACAATAGGGCAATGACAGCGACAAAAACGACTTGACGTAAAACAATTAGGAGGCGATATTTTCTGCTTCTCGCGAGCAGCATTAAATTGAGCGGGTGCAGCTGGAGAAGTGCGCCCCCCCTCTAAGACCACGAACAGAGAACAGCCGACGTAAAACAATCATCGCTGATGACACGGTGTGTCACAGTGAAATTAAGGTAAGCTACAGTAAATTGAAAGCAATTAATATGGACATATCCCGCTGAGACTTGTTTGCTCAATGCATACAGCGGCATGCTCCGCCATGTACAATAGCTTAATCAAAAAGTCTGGAAGTTGTATGGTTGGGACAGAGTTGACTTACGGTCTTTAGCTGCAATACAGCGGCTGCGTCTGCAGCCGCTAGTGGGACCCTCCGCAAGCCGATGTAGCACCACTCCATGCGCTTCCGCTGCCAATGGGGATTTTGATTACAGCAGATTTGCTCAGCGTGAGCAATCGAGCAGTCCACAGAAGAGACAGAGAAGAGGCATCACCAATGATCATGGTGTAAAGTTAAGTCGGTCGGTCCGAGCTTGGACTTCGTTTATAGACCTGGCACTGCAGATTAATTGAAATGACCTCGGAGCGGCGCCTGCGGCTGCTACTTAGCGGGAGTTTATCGGGGCCGGCGCTCGTGGTTGAACAATAGCGCACGCTATTAAACTGGCTTATGTAAAACAATTGGGACACCTTGGCGTGATCGCGGCAGCTCAGCGCTCGGCAACATGTCGAGTGAGTGGTGCCATGTTGGACACTCCAGGTGTCGGACCATGCACGTATAATATATCTACGCCACAAGTTTTGTTACATGTGTTCCTTTTTTGTTTGGGTTTGGCCAACTGCCGATCGGCTGCCGAGGAAATTCGACCAGCGGCAGATGGGCGGGAGATGAGCGGCAGTTCATCAGCCGCTGAGTTTCGGGGCAACTGAAATGATCCGTTTCAGCTATAGTTTCGGCATACCCGGCACTGTAGCCGAAACTTATTGTTTCGGCGGCACCGAAGCGGTTTCCGATTCTTTTGTTATCGGGAGCCGTTTTGGGGTGGCCGATATCTTTTGTTCATGGGCGGCCGAGACTGCTCCTGAAACCATTAGTTTCAGGAGCAGTTTTGCGTCGGGCGAAACCGCGCCTGAAACGGAAGATTTCGGAAAGCCCGAAACTGTTCCCGAATCGAAAGGTATAAGCAACCATTTCAGCGGCCTCAATACTTTGCATTTAAGGTAAGATTTCAGACAGGCTTGTCCTGTTACTGATACTAATAGTTTCGGAAACATTTTTGGGAGCCCAAAAACATCTCTTTTTTCGGAGTGCTTGCCGATGACTTTTACGAGTCCTAAAATGTAATTTTAGACTCGCTCTTATTCATCCGTTACATGCTTGATTTTGGTGCACATGTTCAGCATGAAGGTGGTAGGCCGGCGAGCGGCGGGTCACAAACAGAATTATCTCTAAGGGCTCAGATATCTTATCAGGAGCAGATCCTAGCAGACTTGGAATGCCCAATCCTAAGTACTAAGTTTTAGTTTAGATTAATATTTCCAGTTCTAAGCTGGTTCTCATCCTTTCAGGATCATATTGATTTTTAAGGTTGGGAAAATCTTCGTGCCCATGTGACGAGCTTTGGATTGTTAACGGTGTGCGACCTTAGTTTATGCCTCCTCCGGAAACAGAGTACGATCGCTGGCGACGATGTCAACAATAATGCCGGGACTATATTTATGCCGACTGACAGCCGAGACAGATTAGTAGTCAAAGCCGAACCCAGCGATCGGCGCCCTCCAAAGCCCTGTGTCGGGCTCGGCTCGGCTTGACCATTGACAAGCCCGGGCCCGGCTCGGCTCGGCTTGCAGGTCTGGGCCGAGCCCTCGACATCACTAGTACCCATGATAGCAGCGGATGAAGGACTCGAGATCTTGGAAGTAAAACGAATTGCTCGAATGCTCAGATTTCAGACTGTTCGACGACGAGAAAGGCTTCAGACTCCGAAGATTAGTAATATGGTCCAGACCTAAATGGACCCAAAACGGGTTATGTAATTTGGCGACATTTTCGGTCTCCATAGCACAAACTATTCTGTTTGTGAATCAAAACTTTGCCCCCTCTATATATAACAATATGAAACAATGGACAACAGGTATACACCTTTGTATGAGGGTTCCTTTGTCTAAATAATCATTTGTGTGTGCGAAAGAGGCCGTGCAAAAGAACCGCTAGATAGTTGATCTGATTGTATAGTGGTACTTATAGGTACAAACGCACTCCTAAGTATTGGCACCGTGTGGCCACACCCGTGTATCAAATAGATCAATTTGTGATGGGCTCGTGAGCCACCTCCCATACCGGACCCAGGGAACAGTGTGAAGCCTCAGGCCTCAGATTCTACAGACTCCTTGTGTGTGTGGAATTTATCCAGGAAATTACCTCGCTTGACAAGGTTCCTGCAACCCTTGCTGCAACCTCTTAATTGTCCCCCACTTTTTGCCAACCCGACTTGATCCGAGTTTTTCCGTATTGCTCCGATCAGTCCATTCTTTGTCAATATTGATTATTCATTCATTTCATTGCGTTTTCTACTGTGTCTACATATCGACGTTCTTCTCCCCCATCTCCGGGGCTCCTCAGGCAAACATTCAAACCTGTCCTCCTCTGCCAGCAACATAGGATTGTGTGCTTTCATAAATAACTCGTCATCAAAATCTCTCAGCAGACGAATAGTCTCGTGTCCAGAGCTCCGCGAGAGAACAACATCTTGATCTCACCAATTCAACCATTGGCTGGCCCAGAGAATGAACTTCTGGGCTGTTAATCATTGATCATCTTTGTCTCGCCTTGATATCGCCACCAACCGCCGTCTTGAGTCGCCACTAGGCTACAGCAATTGGCTAGGCCGAAAAAATAAACTTTTGGGCCGTCAATTATCTTTGTTGTGACTTGATATTGTCGCCGACTCCAGCTTGACTCGTCACTAGGCTACATGGCTAGCCTGGAAAACTAAACTTTTGGATCGTTAATTTTCTAGGTCTTGCCTTGCTCTCACTACCTCTAGATATACTAATTCGAGACTTGGCTATGGATCATACAATACATTGGGTCGTCATTCTTCTCTGTCTAGCCTCCACCTCTCTCTTGGTTCGGGTCAATGAACACATTGATGACGGATATGGATGCTCTTCGAACCAACCTTATTCACAACTCTCCCTATCTAGGTGTAGGCGCAGTCCACGAAGAAGTAGTATGGCATAGAATTGGTCGCACACATCTACTGGTTACAAAGGACTCTGCTGGAAGAGCAGACAAGGCTGCCCGTATCGAAAGACCAAAGGGCAACACATAACGGGGACGATAATGCCAACATTGGTCATACCGAGCCTGCAGAAATCCTTACGCCCGACCCCACTGCCATGTGGAAATTTGTTTTCCCAGTAGATAGCTGGAAGTGACTTTATTCAGGCTGCAGGCAATTCCACTTTTAGTTCGTGGGATATTGGGGAGTTAGTATTGATAGAAAATCAAAGGGTTTCCTGTGTTGGTAGGAATACTGGACAAAGTGTAATCAGAAGCGTACTCAGAAGCATCAGCGTTGGCGTGCATAAATCGGCGAGATATCGGTACTGCAATATTATAGAAGTTCCTCAGCAGACTAAGAAGCTGTAGAAGCCTTAGAAAGTAGAACTTTAGTCATATTCTTGATACTACTACGCAAGTAGGTAGGTAGGATGTATGAAAAATGGCCATATCTATCTTCCTTATATACCTTTTTCGTGGGAACTATTTCCCCTAGAGAACGTACTAATCATTACCAAGTGATTGCTTACTGAGATCCCTCAGCCGACTGAGATGTGTCAGCATTACTCAGTTGTCTGACAGTGTTTGTCATCCTGAATACTCCTCTGTCAGCAATTATCTCCTGGCTTGAGTATTTCTTTTTCCGCTGAGTGGTCACGTGATTGTCGCGTCGCATGGAACATGCATAAATAAATACAAATACCTCCTTTGAAAATTTCTAACTCATTCTTTGAGTTTATAACAAACAATTTTGGGACACGACATCCGCGGCAAACGGAAAAATATCAACTGTCCTCAGTTGTCCTCAAAGATATGAGTAGGGGAAATTTTCATAATGGGGATTTAGTACATGTTCGCTAGCACTCTACGTGAAGGTGGTTGATGCACCAGAGTACCCAGCATTGTTAAGAGAATTGTACGTGGCAGGCATGCAAAATTCCGACTGGATGACACGTACATAGGTCCCGAGGCGGTGGTCGTAGTCGTGGCAGAGCAAATAAGCATACCCCTCTCGGTATTTGACAGCAGTTTCGATTCTCCATGTCCCCTGCACTTCCCCACAGAAGGTTACCGACTGCCCGATAAGCAGTTGCGCATGCGGCGAGCTGATGGCTTCAAAAATACAATCCCCATGGTCGTCCTCAGTGACCTTCACCATAATTTGTTCCGCCCCTGTAATTGTTAGCGGAAGTTTCAAGGTAAACAGCGACGCAGGCGGATGTCCGATTACAACGTCAGAAAGCACGATGTAGTCATCATAGCGATGTAGTGGGTTTGGATAGAGGAATGCCCAGGGTTTGTCCTCGCCAATTGGCCTCAGAAGAATGGGAAGGTTGTTATGAGCGGCAGTGTTGGTCGAGGAAGTAATGGTAATAGGGGCTCTCTCTAATTCTTCGTCAGATTCAGCATAAAGAAGTAAGCTGTGTTTGGTAGACTGACGGAAATTTTTCGCATGAGCCATGCCGTGCTGGGAGTCAGATGCAAGGACAGGGGCGGTGGATTGGTTGAATGGATCAAACGGGGGTGCCACAGGCGCCAACGCAGTAATCAGGGGCAAGTCTCTTTGTCGAGGGGTGGCATCGCCGGGCTCGGGAGTGTTCAAGCGAAAGTCGGTGCGGGTGTCATCGACAGTCGGGATTGGTTGTGGTGGGAGAGGGTCGCTACCTGCTTCAGCTCTAAAGGGGCTAATTGTGCATAGAGGCTGCTGCGTGAACAATGCAGGCTCCCTGAGAGTAAGTTGTCCAACTTGCTCAGAAGATTCCGTATTAAGGCCTGAAGGAACTGGTTGGGCCGAAGCTTCAGAGGATGAGAAGCTTTGGTGCTGCCACAAAAGTTTGTGAAAAAGAGCATATAAGTCATTAGTTGAGTTGCGCACATTCTGCCTTTTTCAGGGCCGGCCCCTCTTCGCGGCACGAATAGGGACGACTGGTTCCGGGCTCGAATTATGTGAGATGATTCTGCGGATGGAAGGCTTTCGGGAGGTCATAAGGGTGAGGCGTGTACGGAGGGGAATGCCCCGTATGCTGCTCTTTTATACTGGGCAGGTAACAACAATTTTTAGTTCTTCGCTTCTCTCCCAGTCTCTGGTTTTTCCGTGCCTCGCCGTTGTCCAATTATACATTTGAATAGTTCTTCCATTGCTAGTTTTTCCTATTTGAGCAGCCTTTGTCCATGCCGCTAGGCTGTGCACAGCTAGTTCTCGTAACTTGTCATCCATAATTCTAGTATGGTTTGCTAAATGAAACACGCATGTAAAAGAATGTGATATAGTTTTTGTCCAAGGTACGGGGTCTAGGCGTGTGGGTCGCGCAATTTAGCGCAAGGAAGCCAATCTGGGCACCAGTGGTGCACCTCACGATCCGCCATGTGGTCATATTCGACTGCCTGCTCGTGCAGGACTCGAAGCACAACCTGCTCACGCGCTTCGTGATTGAGGCACCAAAAACACGCATGCTCGCCCTGGGAACCTCGGTATTCCCGAATCTCCCATCGCCCAGTGAGGATCCCAAAACAATCCAGAATATCCCCCAACCCAATCTTGAAGCATGGCCCAGGGTTGCTTTCGATCTCATACATGAGTCCGTGGATCGAGTCCTGAGTGGATTTGATGAGGACGGGAGTCTCCATACCGGCCTCAAGGTCCCGAGGCAGCGCGGGTACAGCTTGCCGCGCTTCGTTGTACTGGACAATGTCCTGGAGGCTGAACTGGGTGATGTGCAGTCGGCATGTGCGGTCGTAGGCTCTGGGGTGTGGACGTCGCACAATCCACTGTGTCCATGGGTCACCAATGGCAAGTGCTCGCATGGCATTCTCCATCGATTCGCTGTCTGACCCACATACGGTTGAAGATGCGCGAGTGTGGAAAAATTGCCAGTCAGAGTTCTCGTTGGTCAGGAAAGCAACCGGCCAGGGTATCTCGATTGTGCTATCACAGGACTGGCGTGGAGTGCCAGGGAGGCTGGGAGTGGGACTGCCGGTAATCGCGATCGTGCTGACTGCATCGCTGTGCATGGCGTCGCTGTGTATGTCCTCGTTGGAGCCTTGGACCTCGACGGTTGTGGTGGAAACTTCTTCCTGGACCTCAATGATGCTCGGAAGAAGGCGACGAGAATTGGTACCGAATCTCCAGTGGTGAAGAAGGGGTCGAAGGAACGTCAATGCGGCTCGAGGTTTTGTCAGGACTCCCGAGGCCGCTCTCTGCATAGGTTGGTCATAATGTCATAATGAGAAGGCGGAATTCATAATTGTGGTGGGGATGCAAGTGCTTGTACCTTGGTTACTTCTGCGTGGCGGTCTGCATCCGGAGGGTACGGAACATTGGCAAGAGAGGGAAGCATCACGCTCGGCAGGTATTTGTTAAGCTTGAGGGACTCGCAATTTTGTGAAGTGGAAGAGACGAGACTATGGGAGAATATATGTGTGAGAGGCTCTGCGGATGGCCCTTATATGACGGATGGCGACCTAGGGAGCAAATCAAAGCTTGTCTTTTTAGAGTGTCTTGCTACCCTGGCCAATTTGTTCTCCGCTGCTTCTGTGGTCCAATTTTATCTGCAATTCAGTAGTCACTTCCCGAATCAGATTCTTCTTCTGAGGTACTCTCCTCATCGTCCTCTGCCATCCAACCCGTCTGCATAAACCAGTGGTTTCGGGTTATATAAGGAAGGAGTCGAAAAGTGGCCATGGGATTTTGCCGTAACGGTGCACCATCTAGTTCTTGTAATAGATATGCTCCTCCTTTATTTTTGCGGATAACTTCGTAAGGACCTAAGTAGCGATCTTTAGTCTTGCTAAGGGAGCTGACTTCTGTTTCAATAGCAACATTTCGCACTAATACTAGTTCGCCTGGCTTGTACTCTGACTTCTGCAGCTTCTTCTTGAATTTTCTCTCGAACTGTTCCTTAGAATAGAATCGTGACTGTTTGAGAGTTTCTGCCGCCCGCCGTATATCCCTATCATGCTTCGAAAGTTGTCGTACTCGAAGCGTCAATAGTTCTGTTGTGGTAAGCCCTGATCGAAACCCTTCTACGAGGAACGTGGCTTCCATCAGATCAAAGGACAGTATGAGATCAGTGCCGTGTAAGAGCTAATAAGGCGAAAATCCGGTGATCTGGCTAACGGTGACTCTGTCTGCAAATACTACCAGTGGCAGTTTTGTTGGCCATCTACAACTCCAGTGGCATGCTTATTATACGCAGATATCTTGACATGCGGAATATTCAGCTTTGTCATCAAATGCTCGAAAGCGCCTGCACTTCAGAGCCGTTATCGGTGACAACTTGCCTAGGGCACCCGTATCAACAATAAATCTGATTCCAGAAAAAGGTAGCCAAACTGTTGGCGGTAGCAGATTCCAATGCCTTGGCCTCACATGTGCCAGTCAAATCGTCTCGGCAGCAACAATCATACAGAGTTTGCTGACACGGAGCATCCTCATAATGTCAATATAAACTTTTTGAAAGATCGCTGTAGGAGTGGACACAGTAACCGGTATTTCTGACTTGGCACATATGGCAGGATGCAACGTGATGCTGGATATTGTTGTGCAATTTTGGCCAATAGAACTGTTTCTTCAACATTTCCCACATTGCCTGTACCCCTTTATGTCCAAGGTCTTCATGGGATTGGTGGAGTATTTTGAGACGAGTCTTTGGGTCCAGAATTACATTTATCGGCGGACCGCCGGGATCTCGCCACAGTAATTTTCCGTCGTAAATCATGAATCATATTGCTTGGTTGATGAAACGGCGATGCTTCTGTGGGCTGGGAAATTCTGGGCATTCCCAGGTGCGCAGAAAATGCTCAATTTTCTGCAAGTCAGACTCCTGTGTGCTTCGGGCTAGGTTGCAGGACGGAAGGTCTTCCTCATCATAGTTCGCTTCAAAATTTTGTGATACCTGGGTGAACAGTGCAACATCATCTAGCCAGCTGTCATCATCACTCTCTACTTCTTCTTCTGGGCCAGGTTCACGTTGTGAAAGTGCATCTGGCCCTTGAAATCGGGTTGCAGGTACGTGATCTAGGGTAAAATGGAATAATGTGATCCCTTGAATCCAACGATTAATGACTGTGTCTGGTTGTAGATCAGGATTATTCAGGAATCCTTTAATGAATTTGGCGTCAACCTCTACGTGAAGGTTGGTTACACCAATAATATACAATCTCCAACATCGCAGGGCACGATACAGGCCGAAACGTTCCAGGTTGGTTGTGAGTACCGGGATTCGCGTTCACTCATTGGAACTGATCCATATCGAGCAGGCCTCCTCCTTCCTTGTTCATCTATCTGTGCTAATATCATTCCCGTAGCATCCCGGCTTGAATCAACTGATAAAATTATGGCTAGGGCGGATTTATAATCCAAAGGTTGTAATGCAGGTGCGGACCATGGTCCGCCAATAAGGCTATTAGGAGTTCTGTCTGCCAAAGGTTAGTATTTCCGCCACACAACTTTAAGACAGCTTCTCTCAGGGTGTAATGTCCTCGTTTGACAACACCTGTTGCATGTTTGTTATACGGAGATATTCTTAAGTGAGGTTCGCCCATTGTTTTCATGAGCTTCCTAAAGCCAGCTTTAACTTCGGGTCCGTTGTCCGTGTCCACCTTTCACAGGCATCCATAACAGCAATATATGTAAGTCCAGAAAAACTCAGCCAGGTCTGCAGCTGTTTTATTTTTCAGGGCTTGGGCCTCGCAAGTGCCTGATAAGTTGTCTCATGCTGCCACAATCATTCAATACCTTATTAGGTGATCAATTTTTTTCTCGGATGCAAAACCAAAGGTTGTGGGGGTTGTGGTGGTCCTTTCTCAAAAGAATTTTTATGGAGTATTGTCCAAGGCCCCGTGTTAATCAACTCTCAATTGATTTGCTTCTATAAAGCTCAGAACACGATGCTGAATTTGATGGCCTGGCTGCTTACAAAGACTGCCATTTCATTTCGTGTCAAACCTGGGAGGAAACGATTTCTAAAGGGATTTGTTCACAGTTACTATATACAGTGAAAAAAACCCTAGCAAAACGCCAAAGGCGCGGGGCACTTTATGAGCTGACACTGAAGAAATTTCCCTCGGGACCTTAGCTGGGGTTATAGAGCAGCTTCCGTGCTACAGGATAGCACTAAGTGTCGTCCAATTTCACGTTGTTTTGGTGGAGAACGAGGCATGTCAATGTGAGAGGCCAAATAACGTGGGAGCGAAACACTACAATGCAGTTGATTGTAGCTCGCCCGTTGAGCTTGGAGTGTTGGATTGTTAATATTATGAATGCTAGCCCATGAAAACCCTTTTCCCAGACCAATTCCTAATCTATGGGAGTAACAGGGGCAGCCTCATTTGCACGCCCATTCTACCATGGAAATAGGCCAAATAAACACTAAAAAGAAATTGAATTGCACGGGCACCACAGAAGCTTTTTACGAAATTCCTTCGGTGGGTAAGAGTTTAAGTATATGGAGATATGGAGTACTTTCAGCTCCCCAAAACCTGGGATCATAGGCAGACTCTAAGTGGCCGAACACGGTGGTGTTTCGCTAGGGGGTTCGTCACTGTAGTGGGGTGTTTGAAGGGCAGCCAGCATTGAAGAGGGATTTTAAACTCCGCACTTTACGTAATAGTTTTGACCTCCATATGTCTGGCGCGTGGTCAACTAATTAATTGAACTACAGTGCAGCATGTAGTCTCGCAAGGTTGTGAAGACAGTCGTTCACACCCAAATAAAGTCTTGGATCTATTACACATGCCCGTGGAGAAGCAACATTTGATGGGCCGGTGCATCGTTAGGTGTGATCCGCCTTGATGTCGGCAAGCCGGCGCAATCCCATAAATCCTCGTCGCGACCTTGTCGCAACCCACTCCTTCCCACAAAACCTTTTCTGGAGAGCCAGAGCTCTTATTTTTAATATCTTCATAATCTCAACATACTCCGACGCTTGATGGAAGAGTCTCGGGATGGACCCATGTCTGACCGGTCTGACGATCTCGTGGATGATTCGGAAGTTCGGTTTAGTACCGAATTGAGGTTTGAAAGCTGCAAATACAAGCTTGTCTTTGTCAGACAACATCCTGCGCTACTGGAGAATACACACGGCGAAGTGGGAAAGGAGGTACCTTAATAAGGGAAACCTAAGTAATCCTTCCATATTGAGCGATATTCAAGCTCCGCTGATGGATGTCGCTTCGCCTTCGGCAACAGTAATAGCGCCCTGACTAGTAGCTCTCCAATAAATTCGGCAGTTGGAAAGTCCGGGAAAAATGTCCGCCATCAGAGCGATCGGCGGACACAATGACGTATGAGCAATGTAGCGGAGATTGAATCTATCAAAGACCTGTCAAGCAACATAGGCAAACAAATCAAACGCGCTCGCGCCATGACTGTCTTCGCAGCGCTACGACGCGACCCGGCACTGCAAGGGGTCACACCCAAGCAGTGACATATACCCGTCTTCTTGCCCTCCTTATGTAAGGATGATATCACTCTTCGATAAATGTCGCGACAGACTCGGCACTAGCTTTTCATTGTCACCCTCATTTCTCAGGCCACCGGTCTACCCGAGAGGATGGAGGAGGAGGAGGAGGAGGAGGAAAAAGGGAAGGGACGCGCGATGTTTATGTTTGCCGCCGGCGTGGAATGTTGACCCTGTTTGGCATCACCCCTATTACGCTAGTATAGGCAAATTCAGAGTCCGACAAATGTCTGGCCGCACTCAGCCGGACATTTTGGCGGACTTTTGATGGCGAACTTTCCAATTCCCGGATGCTCTCGACTAGTAAGCGCTAGTAAGCGTTAAGTTGGTGACTCGGCATCGATTCGGCATGGATACCCGATAGGACTCGTACTGCCATGCGAAGCAATGGCCCTTAAACCCAGGTTTGCCATCAATATATGATCTCTATCAATCCTCGCCTATCAGACCTCCCCACCTCTCCAATGTATCCATCATGAATTTGTCTGCGACGCGAAATGCTCGAACACACCGACGTCTCACATCTCAACGGTGGTCTTCTCTGAACTTTGACCGCGTTAATGTTCTGGGCGACGATGCCTCCTACGGGCACACCGGATGTGTAAATACATTGAGCTGGGCAAGAGATGGCGAACTTCTACTGGTACGACCTTTGTCCACCATATGATAAGCACGTGGACTCATGGCGATCCTCCAGAGCGGAGGCGACGACAGAACGTGAATTTTCCTTGCTCCGTGCTACAGCTGTAGGATGCGTCCCTGATTCCGGACCCTAGAGTGCGAATATGGAGGATGGACCCAACTCTTTTGCACGACTATCCATTCGTTTGCCGTGGAATCATCCACACCGGCCACAGAGCGAATATCTTCAATGCCCACATGTTGCCCTACTCGTCCAATATGTGTGGTGCATGAATCGTATGCCCATTCAAGTCCTAATGATACTTCAGAGCAACCGTGGCTGGTGATGGCCAGGTTCGCGTGCATGGTATTGGGGAAGTTGGATCCTCTGGCCCCCCTATAACCTCGCAGCTGGTCTCTTCGCATACCCCAATACGCACTTTTCGCTGCCATGACCATCGCGTCAAAAAACTTGTGACCGAAGACAGTCCGCATCTCTTTTTAACTGTCAGCGAGGTTTGTAGCCGTCCCTTCCATTTTTACACGCAATTTTTGAAACATCGCAAGGACGGGAGTGTTCGCCAACATGATTTGAGAACACCTCATGAATGCGATCGTGGCTCCTGCCCATCTCCCTTGATAAAAGTCGATTTTGAACTGTCCACGATCGCTCTTTCTCCCTTGACGCCCTTTCAGTTCTTAGTGGCTGGGGAGTCGGCGTATGTAAGTTGTTTCTTTTTCGTAATGATCCACTCTTCTTCACACTTTCACCAGGGATACCTCTTTGATCGCAGACAAGCAGGTCGATTCCTCCAAGAAGAGAGAGGTATGGTAGAAAACGGTATGACCCATTGTGTTCGTCGTTTCGGTCGGCCAGACAGTGCCTCCCATGCTCACGGGTACCGCGATACCCGTGAGCACATCACTGGTGCTCGTATTTCGTCACAAAATGGCCACGAAGTGTGTAACTTTCCTCCGCTACACTTTTCCATCCATCAATTTTGAATAATTCAGGTGCTCCTATGTGCGGATTTTTATGTTGATTTTTTTTCGATGTGCCGACTCCTCTTCATCCCTTTATCCTCCAGCATACAGTGCCGATGCAGTTTATCTTTACTCGACTCGGGATGATCCTGAAGAAGAAGAGATGGCGCCGAAATCTCACCCTTTACCTTCTAATTTGAATCCTGACTTTTCCAAACCGACGTTCTTCAAACGGTCAATAGACGAATCATCTTCCGATACCGATGATGATACAGATATGGACATCGACGACGACGATGACTACGAACATAGCCCGTTTCCAAAGCGCGAGGACGTCTCGCGGGATGCGTACAGCGGGGTTCCATTAATTCTACCCCGTGTTCGATTTGCAGGAGCCCGTAACGTTGACACCATCAAGGAAGGTCGGTGGAAGTTTGGCCCATTCTCCTCCCTGCTTGCTAACCAGATTCCCTCCAGTCAATTTTCTTGGTCCCGACGATGAATTTGTGACGTCTGGCTCCGACGATGGCAACTTTTTCGTCTGGCGAAAGGACAAACCTTACAACCTCCAAGGCCTCTTGGAAGGCGATTCCGTAGTAACTAATGTGATAGAAGGGCACCCTCATCTACCTTTGATCGCCACTAGCGGCATCGATACTACAGTCAAAGTATGTATGGATTTTTTTTTTCGTTTTCCAGTGTTCCTTTTCTACCCATCTTTTTAGTTGTTCGCTCCCGTTTTCGGGACCAGCGCTTTTTCAAGAATGGAATCTGCAGAGCGTATCATCGCCTCCAACGAGAGACAGAGCAAAATCTCGCGCAGGGTATGGCGATCCAGACCACTATGACTCCCTTCCTCATGTGTTCCGTCAGTTGTGGCGGCACGATTTAACCGCGCTTTTGACCGCCGTCGTCGCCAACGATAGCACAGATTCAGATGTACAGTGTAACCACCAGTAGTACCCAATGCACCAATTTCCTTGTACTTGTATTAGTGCCTTATGGGTCCTTCACCGAATTTGGCTTCGCCCAGTCTTCGTCCGACTTATGTTGCACCTCTTCCACCATTACTCCTTCGACACCGTTTCCCTTATGACTTTGTAAATTCCTTTCCTGTATGAAGACTCGTCAGGGAATGGACGATATTAGGAGAGAGAGATACTTTTTGGGTCAACCAGCGTTTCGCACGAGCCTCCGACGACTACAAAGTCACCCCGACGATAAACCACAACACAGGAGCTCGGCATAGACATTTCCTACGGATTCCAGGTCCTGCCAGGTCCGCCATTGTTTCTCTTTGGCTGAGGTGAATGCCTGTTCGTCCTCGTTATGTAAGTCTCAAATTTCCTGACCATCGCGGAAGTTCTTTAACTGAAGCTCTTTTGCAAGTCAGAGCAGCGAGCTTTAAGCCATCGTCCGTGTGATTAGGCCTCTGTTCTCATTCCATCAAGTTCGCTTGGTGTGAACGGCGAAAACCTTGTGAGGAGACGTAACACCGCTCTTTCGTCCTGAACCACTTCTTCCACTGACTGTTAAAGACGTGCAAACCTCATGCCGTCTCACCATCGACGTCGACACCACAAAGACCCCGACGATGAACAACTACCTCTACGAGTGGAGGAGTCACACGTTGACCCGTATTCGCGTCTCTCCAACGATTCCCGTCATACTTCAAACTATCGTCGAACAGACTCGACTTCGTCGAACAGTGGTAGAAATTCCTACGATATGAACAGAGCATCATCCTCTAGACCTCATCGTGATTCCAATTGGCGTCCCAAGGACACAGAAAATCGCTACACTGACGATTACTATCGAGAGCGGAGGGAGGAGTATGATGTGGCAAAGTCGAGGGAACCTGAGTCATGGCCAGCTCATACCGTCCCCGAACCTCGTTATTCTGAACGAGATTGGCAGCGGTACGATGCAGGGTACCCGACATCCTCTTATTCCGAATCGTCGTCCTGGGCCATTCCCTCCAACACTGCCGTTGATCATCGGAACGGCCACCAAGAGCGATGGCAGTCGCACGATTATCGTGCACACTCCCGTGGGTCAGCTTTCAAAGAGCGACCTTCCGAGCGGGCACAAGTAGTCGACCAGCGGCGGGACTGGGCTCATGATCAGAGACGAGGGAAAGATGACGAAAAGTGGGCGAGTGGATCAGGATGGGAGTCAGGTCGCGTTGAAAACCGGGGGAATGCTTGGGTTGAGCCCCCTCCACGGTGGAATCCGCTGCCGGACAAAAAGCCTCTGGTGGACAATCGTTCTTGGGAGCCCGCGCCGACTTGGCAGCCATCTGGGTCGGGGGAGCGCCAAAACCATCGTAATCAACATGGACCTCGCGGCGACTACTACAACAAAACCCCTGCCGGTGGTCGTCGTGCAGCAGGCACCTCGAACAACAATGCCACTTATCGAAACCATAATCACACCAATAACAAGCCCCAACGAGATTGGCGGCATGATGATGGAAATCCCAATAAGTGCGCCGCTTTTTAATTTCTTACTGTGTCCTATCTGACTTTTGGATGCAGTTGGAATCGCCGCGACAGCCAAGGGCCAGAACGGGCCGAATCTTCGCCAGCCGCTCGGAAGCACCTCCGCTCACCCACTCGTTCGCGATCAGACTCGCCTGCAGAATCATACTACTCACGTCGATCCTCCCGGGGTCGCACAAGATCCCCCTCCGCATCTCCCGCATCCAAACGACGACGACGGGATTCCAGTCCTGTTGCTAGTCGTCCTTCGCACGAGGGAAGTCCTTCAGCTTGGATCCCCCGCCAAAGTCCTGCATCGATGCAACCGTCAGAGAGTGGGACCTACAAGCTGGGCAATCCGAGGAGGAATGCCTCACCAGCGTCGAGTATGAGCGCTGGTCGGAGTTTGAGCCGCAGTCATAGCCCCAATCCCGAACTGCAGCATTCCGTTTCCGGTCTCTCCAGCACTTTAGCCATCATCTCTTCGCCTCGGAGCGTGGTTGATAAAGCGTCTCGGCGAAATGGTACGAGCGCGGCAAACGGTAACCACAACAAGGTGAGCCCTCTCGTGCCTTTACTCGCGTCTAAAATGACAAGAGTTGTCAGCGCACGCCCCAGACCCAAATTTTGGCCCATGCCGCCAGTGTAGACATAATGCCTCCTCCAACCATCATCCCTCCCGCGAATTCTTATCGACCCGCGTATGATCCTTTACCATCGTTGCCCAAGATGCCCATGGGCCCGACTCGGATAACTCCGAAGACCTCTGGCTTCAAGCCCATTGGGCAAAGTAGCTCATCTCTTAAAAAATTCTTTCCCGGTGACGAGGAGGACATGGACATATCGTCCGATATGTCGGTCGCCGCAGATCCTGATGTTCAGGAGCCTGCGTCTCAGCCGACCATTGACCGCCCGCCGGAGCCTCCATCTCAGGTTGAGCAACCGAAAGTACCAATACCTTCGCAGTCTGCCGAAGACGACCAGCCTCTTCCTCGCCTCCCCTCATCTCCGTTGGCACCTTCCCGAGGCTCTTCCGTCGTGATGGAGGAGGACCCACCGGAGCCGCCTATGCCTCGACCCTCCCCACCACCTCCCCAGCAATCCCATCTCGAAACGACCGATGCAGGCGTCTCCACTCCTTCCGTCCAAACTCGAAGTGAATTGTATGCTATTGTCAGCCAAGTCGGTGAAGGAACTTTTGGGAAAGTATACAAGGCACAAAATACAGTGACCAAGCTGCACGTTGCGCTGAAGCGGATACGCATGGAGTCGGAGAAGGAGGGCTTTCCTGTCACTGCAATGCGGGAAATCAAGCTGTTGCAGTCGTTGCGACATGAAAATGTCGTGCAATTATACGAAATGATGGTGTCGAACGGTGTGCACTCTGTCCTCGCTAACTGGACATCATATCTCATCCACCTGCAGGTTCAGTGTACATGGTCTTCGAGTACATGGACCACGATTTGACGGGTATCCTCTCGCAAACACAATTTATTTTCACAGACGCTCATCTCAAATCCCTTTCTCATCAAATGCTTGCCGGGTTAGCCTACCTGCACCACAAAGGCGTCATCCACCGCGACATCAAAGGCTCTAATATACTAATCAATAATCGTGGGGAATTGAAGCTAGCAGACTTCGGGCTTGCGCGCTTTTACCAGAAGCGTCGCCGGACGGATTACACCAATAGGGTCATCACTCTTTGGTATAGGCCGCCAGAGCTGCTGCTTGGTGCCACGATCTACGGTCCGGAGGTAGATATGTGGAGTGCCGGGTACGCTTGCTACTTCCTGTCGTCGGCGACTGTGCTGACCCTATATATCAGATGTATCATGCTGGAGCTGTTCACTAAAAAGCCAGTGTTCCAGGGAGACGATGAGATACATCAACTAGACACTATCTACCGTGTCATCGGCACCCCGACGCCGGATCGTTGGTCCGACGTGACCAATCTCCCCTGGTACGAGCTGGTGAAACCCAAGGGGGAGATCCCGAATCACTTTCGGGAAATGTTTCGCAAGTGTGTTCAGCCGCGTCTCGTCAACGGATGAGACCGATTATTTATTCATTTCTTCGTAGATGGATGTCTCCCGCGGCGCTCGACCTCGCCGAGCGCCTCCTGTGCTATGACCCAGCGGCCCGGGCAACGGCAGTTCAGGCCATGGAGGCGCCGTATTTCAAGCAAGAGGAACCGCCCGCAAGTGCCCCAGTCGGGTAGAAACATTTTATTATCTCCCAAATTGCACGCGGAGCACTGACGTGATTTCTAGACTGGCCACTTTACATGGGGAGTGGCATGAATTGGAAACGAAACGAGAGCGCGCCAAAAAACGACGAAGGAATGAGACTGCAGTACAATGACTGGTGTATATTATGGTTGCGATGCTTTCGTAA
This sequence comes from Mycena galericulata, assembly GCA_029289565.1. Classification (NCBI taxonomy): domain Eukaryota; kingdom Fungi; phylum Basidiomycota; class Agaricomycetes; order Agaricales; family Mycenaceae; genus Mycena; species Mycena galericulata. Next base: position 1,030,993 of record JARKIA010000012.1, on the reverse strand, counting down.
AGTTGCACTAATTGGAAACAGCACGGTGGGGCGTTAAAAGCGAGGGATGATAATCTAGGCAGCGGCCGACAAGCTAACTAGGCCCTTTTCCGTGAGGTGGTGGACAATGGATTCAACCTGTGGGGAAGCAAGTGAGAACAGAACTCGTTGGAGAAGCGTCGATGGCACGTACGTTAGCCTGCCGTCAGTCGTATCTGGTTGTCCCATCGCTTGGTAAATGGAGCGCCTGTGTCTTCAGCTTCCTCTACATCGCCCAACCCGCCGGCTTTGCCCTGGGCGTCGTCCTCCTCACGGCTGCCCTCGAACCAGATGAGTTTGTCAACCTGGATCGATGGAACCGCGCAGTCGCCCTTGCTCGATCATTTTTCGTGCCATCGTCTCTGCGGCGCCGGGGGTCAGGTCTAGCAGTGCGCCGAGGCCGCGGAACGTGATGTTGTTGTATATTTTGGAACTGGCGAGGAGGTTGTGTTCCATGACGGCACGGTCGAGGACGGTCGACGGCCCGGTTCGCGTGCTGGCGGCGGCTCGTGCGCGCTAGTCGGGTCGTCGGCCTGTGCAGACGACGCCAACCGGTCGTTGGAGGAGATGGCAATTTTGGCGAGCTGGTGCGGCTTGAGGGTGGCCTCGAAGGATTTGACTTCGGCGGAAGCGGAGGATGTGGTCGAGAAACATTTTGGAGAGGATATTGTAGGTTGGGAGATCTATCGTTCGTTCGTCGCGGTAGAGGGAAGCCAACACTCGGGAACGATTGGGGCCCGCAGGTGCAAGTACGGCACACTGTAACGGCCGCTAGCCTAGAGGAGGTCAGGAACTTGTGGGTACAGATCGACGAAAGTGGGCTGACAGCATTTGGCGCCGCTCCTCTTCATCGATGTCTCCGACGTAGCTCAGCTCGTGATATCGGCTGGCAGCCTCGAGGAACTTTCGGCCGTAATCGCTGATGCGGGCCTGGCAGAGCTTGAATTGGAGGAGGGTTTCTTTGTCGCTTGTCGAGTGCACGAGGAGTGCGGCGCGGTTGTAGTATGTTTCTGCCTGAATGGAGTCTTCGTCTTCGAGCAGCAGGCGCACAATGCGGACATAGACGCGGAGCTTGTCACCCTCTGGCATGGCACTGGACGGCGGTCAGATCGCGACGCGTCATGGTGTAGCAGAGACTGCGCACCGTTGGCCCGAGTCGAGGGAGGTGCCCATGAGAACGCGGGCGGCCTCGCTCCATTCCTCTTCTTCCTCGAGGATGTCCGCGAGTTGGAAGCGCAGGACGTTAACCTGCCGATGGGAGAGTTAGTTTGTAGGGGGTCAACGTGGGGAATGACTGCCACTTGCCTGTTCTTCGTAGCTAACGATGCGGGGCTGGATTGTGGCGAGGGTGTCCTCGACGAGGGTCTTGCGGAGCTCTGGATTCTTGACTACGCCCTCGCCGAGGATCTTGACGAGCTCGGAGAGGACCTGTCTGCCGACGACGAGGCCGACGCTGTCGTGGTTGACGACGGTGTCGACGAGCGCATGGAGATCGGGGACGACGGCGGCCTGGTCCGTGCGGGCGAGTATTTCGTGAATGAGGGCGATGAACGCGGCGCCCTGCTCTTTCTGGCCGACGCCTCTGACTTGTGCGAGTTTCGCGTCCATAAAGTGCGATGCTTGCTGAGTCATGATCTAATCAGTCATTGATGGGATCAGGTAACGATTGATTGGATCAATTCTAGATTGATCGGTAATTGATTTTGCCGTGTCCGTCTCCAAGCTTTCTCTCAACTTTCTCTTCTCCCTCCACGGACCACGGTATTTGAATTCCTTTCCCGGCTGGACGACGGGCTCTGTTTTCACTGTGCACGGTCCTCTTCTCCTCGTTTCGCCTCAGTCAGTCATTCAATCATACAATCAATCCAACTCTGATGCACAGGCATCTACTAGGTTTTACTAACCGTTGCCCACCATGTCCCACCTCACAGCGTCCCCGTTCCACAAGCCCTCGCCCTTCGAGTTTCCTCATCGCTCCAACAGTGGCGATACCCTCTCAGCAGCAGCTGCACAGCTCCCGACACCTGCATCCATCGCAGGCCCGGACCTCCACCCGTCGGAATACTTCGAGACTCCCGCAGCCTCCGTAAGCCCAGAGAATTCCGGCTCTCGCCTCCGCCGCGCCGCCTCGTCTATCGTGTATCACACCAGTGGCCTTCGCTGAGTCTCGCGAGCGGACAGTACAACGGAGCTCTCGCTCATTCCTCGTCGTATTACCCCCGCCTTCCCTTCCTCAGGACCATGGGCATCTTGGCCATACTCTGGCATCTGGGCCTCGTCACCGTCTCTCTCAAGGCCTGTTGATGCCGTTGTTTCCAACGGTACGTTCCGCCAGTTCCTCTGACGACCTCCGCTCATGCCAAGCTTACTTAGATGTACGGGCAACTCACAGCGATCGCCCGTGAATACAATTTCCCGAGCATAACCGGTCTCTGCCTTTACCTTCACTTCACCGAACATGGCATTACAGCGACACCTCGGATTTCGGACGACTCTTGGCAAATGATTTGGAGCCATGCATTTGATCCCGCTGCATCAACCTCTGCTCACACGTCGCTACCTATCAGCGGGACGATTGAATTCGACATAGATATGCGACTAGCTCGATGGTACGGGGCTTGGATGGCGTCATCCCATCGGGAGCATGTGGATGTTCCAATGTCGGTTACTCCGTCAGCGGCACCGTCGATCATACACCACAGGGAAGAAAGCAGAACAACTTTTGCCGATGGCGACGACCAGGACAACCAGTCCGTTGCCCGACCACCCCCTCGGCATATTCCACGGAAACTGTCGCTTATCGACCGTTTTGATGCCATGTCTGCTCGCTCCGTCCCTCGATCCGTCGTGGCTCGTCCGTCGCCGCCAGAGCCGCATCATGGTTCTCAAATTCTTCCCCCCATTTTTCAGGAAGACGAGCCCAAGACCGCAAAATATGACTTGGAGCACCGAGTCAACTCATGGCGTGCTAGTGCATCTGTTGTTCCGGGAGCCATGGCCATTGCTGAAACCGGTCATATACTCTTGTCGGGAGCAAACCTCCCCAACTCTCCTCCCTTAGAAGAGAGTGCAATGGCCAGCAACGAAGACGAGCGGCCTGACGACGAATACAGGATCGAAGATTATTCATTTTCCATTTCTTCCGCAGGACCTGGTGACTACGACCCGTATTCTCCCCTGACATGGTATTACGACCCGTCCATTGACCTTGCCCATCGTGCGCAAGGGTCGGTGTGCATGTCGCCGTCTGTCTGCACTTCTTTTGGCCCATCTGACTACACTCTTCCGCCGTATGTGCCGGATCTCGACCTCTGTGCCGTGCGCACCCCGGACATTGCCCACCGGATGTTCGAGGATGTCCCGCCCTCGCCTTCGGTCGCGACGAGCTGGGGTGCGCCTCTATCGTACCCTCCCTCACCCACGAGCGAGTACCACACGAGGTCCGTTCATCTCGGTGACAGACAAGATTTCAGCAGACCTGTCACGCCGATGACTGCGACGTCGTGGGGTGCTCCCGAGTCGTATCCGCCCAGCCCGACGACGCCCTTCTACGTCCGCACTCCGGATGCCGGCCAGCGTGCCTTCGATCTCCCTGCTTCCGGTGGCCATGACACGCCGTGGGCCATGGTGTGGCCCTTTCACGACACCGCGCGGCCTTGGGCGCAGGTGTGGCCTTACCATTCGGACCAGGGTCCTGCTGCCCAAGCCGAGGAAGAGCCCAGCTTTGCCGGCTCATGGAACATGGTTTGGCCCCATCAACTCGGCCAAGTCGTCGGGCCCTGGACGATGGTATGGCCGTACCACGCCAGTCCCTCTGGATCATCCTCGGGCCAAATATCCGTTGCCCATCCGTCGACGTACCCCTGCCTGAACATCTGTGTGTACCACTCTTTGCATATACTTCCTAATCTTACATTTCCTTCAGATCCTGCGGTCTACCCTCACTTCGATCTGTACCCTGCAGCTTCCGGGGCCTTCACTGAAACCGCTCTCACTGCTACCTCGGTTGTCTACCCACACTTCGACCTGTATCCCGCAGTGGGTCGCGCGGCTCGTCCTGTTGCCCGAAGCGGAAGAGGTTCCGTCACGATCCGATTGGCTCCGGCGTATCCCGGATTTGACTTATGTAAGCTATCATTCTTTTCTGTCGCGACGGGTCGAATAACTCCAAACTCCCGTTCAGATCCTGCAACGTACCCCGAAAATTTAGATGAGATATATCCTTCCACGACCACTGACACCCCCTTGGTGCTTTCCACACGGCTGTCCCCTCGCTATCCTTCATTCGACCTCTGTGCGTCGGAATATCTCCCCTCTTGACATTGCTTCTTGACTCCGAGTACAGATCCTGCTGTGTATCCGCATATTGTACCATACCCTCCCTCCCGGTACGAAATGGAAACGCTTTCGACTGAGGGTTCGTCGTCGTCGCATTATCCCAACTTCAACCTGTGTGAGTCTGGGCCACGGTATTCAATCGTGCAGGCCTTGACTGTGTATCCTACAGACCCGGCCGTCGCGCCCTCAGCGAGGAAACAGACCCCGCAGGTATTGCCGATCCCATCGCGGGGCCCCGTTTCGGTCGTGCTGCCAACTGCGTACCCAGTCTTCAATCTCTGTGAGCTTCTTTCATTCCTTCTCTGCGTCACCGCTGAACCGTCCCTGCAGACCCTGCGATTTACCCCATTTTTGACATCTACCCGGGGATGGAGGGATGATGCCAGCGGTATGCCCCTTCGTCCACTCTGCGTTCTGGACTAATAAAGACTTTGATGTAGAAAGAAACTCGGTGTCCATTCGATTGATCCCTGCCTATCCTGTTCTCGACTTGTGTATGCTCCCTGAAAAATCTGCACTATCTTTTTTCCAACTGATTATATGTCAAGATGCTGCAGTTTACCCTGCCTTCGATCTGTACCCCGCACTGCCAGAAGACTGCTGGGAGCCTAAAAGTGTATCTTCGTCAGGCTACCCGGATTTCAATATCTACCCTCCCGTTTTCCCGTCGCGCGCAGCTCCGAAGCTCAAGTCCTCCGCGTCCATCGAGACTATTGCTCCGATCTCTGTTCGTCTGCCCGCGTCGTACCCGGTGCTTGACCTATGTATGTCAATGTCTTCTGTTTTATTTCTTCGCTCACACGCCTCAAGATCCCCCGGTTTATCCCATTTTTGAGATCTACCCCGAGATACCCGGTGGTCTTGCTCCTACGGCCCTGGGAAGCTCCGGCCCTCGCTCAGTTGTTTGCTACCCGATGTTCGACCTCTGTGAGTCCGAACCGTGTGCGATCAGCGTACATGTGGACTCATTGGACCTAAATTTAAGATCCTGCGGAGTACCCTGAGATTTATCCCGCTCGCGCTGCCGGTTCCCGGCGGAGCTCGGAAATATCGGTTCGGTTGGTCGCAGCGTACCCGACTTTCGACCTTTGTAGGTTGATTGGTGTCCACCCGCTTTTCCATGCTGACAACCTAAAGATCCCGCCTTGTACCCATTCCTCGAGATTTACCCGTCCCGTCCCGAGGACTGCGCCCTTGGATCCGTGTCGAACTCGGGCTTAGCTGCCGCACTGGCCGTGTATCCTATATTCAACCTATGTACGTTGTTGGGTCAACCTTTTGAGCCGATTTGCTTACATACCTTCCAGATGCGCCAGCGTCTGGTCTCGAGATCTACCCCTTACTTCCTGATGACTGCGCTGTATCGCAGAAGTACGCGTCGTATGGGTACCCCTACTTCAATTTGTACCCTCCGGCCGGCCCCGCCGTAGAGATGGTTTCTCATCCCGTCAAGTATCCCAACTTCGACCTTTGTGAGTCTTTGTCGTGCTAGTGATCCCCTAGTCTCACCGTACTTGTAGACCCTGCCGTCTACCCGTACTTCGACCTCTACCCAGCGGTCTGGAGGCGGCTTGCAAATGTTGACGGTGTAGATGTTGGCGCGGTTGCCAGGTACCCGGTCTTCGATCTGTGTAAGTCGCTTTCGGTCTTGCTCAACCCTATCTAACGCCTTCCATTTCTTCAAGATCCCGCGGTCTACCCATACTTTGATCTTTACCCTGGTGCTTGGAGTGGACCCGAGGAGCGGGCAGTTGATATTCAAGTGAAGGCACGGTACCCGTACATGGATCTGTGTATGTATTCGTCCAAGTCCTCTCGTCCTTCTCACTCATTCATATGTTCTACAGATCCCGCCGTTTACCCCCACTTTGATCTTTGGCCCACCCTCTCGTCGATGGAGGCACCACGCCTTCCGACCCAGAGTCGATTCACGCGGTCGGACCTGCACGCGTTGGTGAACAAATCGACTTTGTCCTCCCAGTTCACTGCCCAGTTACCGTCAAAGACTCACGAGGCCCTTCACATGGCCGTGTTTCCGAGGGGCGCCGAAGTCTTGACACCCAGCGGAACTCTCCAGCGTATTATCCGGACGCCTTCCAAAACGCACTTCGACCTTCATCTTGCTGTATTCCCAAGCGGCGTCGAGTTCTTGACTCCAAGTGGAACAGGTGCCTTAAAAAATGCACCCCCACCTTTAGCTCCAGCTCCGGCTCCGGCTTCACCTCCCGTAAGGTCGACGCGTTTGAGATCGGGGTCTGTCCTGCGGATGAGCTTACCACCTTCTCCGCGGCCCGTCGGTGGGCGATCCCCGACAGTGCGAACCTCGCCAACGATCCCAATCCCACCAATCCCGACTGAGACCCCGCGGCGGAGTCTTTCAACAACAACGAGGCACAGCGTGACTGACCGCTATGCGCCAAAGGGGGCGTCACTAACACGATCTGCCTCCATGGCCATGCCTCCGTCTTCGGTTGCGGAGGCGACAAACCTGGACCGTTCAACGTCCTTGAATGGACCCCGAGCTATCCCACGGAAGCGGGATAGCATGGTCATGCAGCGAGTGAGAGCCATGCAAGTGCACGCTGGTAAGACATTTCGGGTATCCTATAGCAATAGATAACTCATTTGACCCCGACAGAACCTATTCAAGAGGACGACTCCCTTTCCAGCTTCCCCTTGCCATCGCGTTCGATCGTCAATCCACCTAGAAAAGTGGTATCATAATTATCTTGCCTGTTAAACATCATGGAGTGGATCTCTTATGGAAATATTTATGCCTACATACAACCTGTCATTATTGTTACACTTGCAACAGCGATCGCATCTAATCGGTCTTCTTGTTCGACGGCGGTGACCTGTGATGTGCAGAAGGTGAACCAGAGCCCAAGACATTTCCGGACCCCGGCATTGTTTCGTCCTCTGCATCCTCATCCCCGTCCCCGTCCGCGTCTTCTTCATTTGGAGATCCACGGGGCATTGAATGCTGCAATTCTGCATGGCGGGCAGCCGCCGCTATTCGTGCATCGCGACGCTCCTTCTCCATCTGGTCTCGGAGCAGCTTCATTTTGCGGTCATCCTCGAAAGCTAGGCGTATCTATGTGTGACAACAGTCAGAAAATTCGACTTCAAACGTGATCCAACGACCTTCTCTGCAGCAGCTTCGGCCTATCGCCTTCTCTTCTTTCTTCGAGTGCACTGCGCGAGCCTCTTTTTCAGTCTCGAGAGCGAGCGCTTCCCTCAGCATTTGAGCTCCTATTCTGAGGTGATCCTGTGGCATTCAATCTCAGAAGTTGTCATTATAAACCCCTAAAATTGAGGTTCACCATTTTTTTAAGATTAAATTTGTAATAGGGCTGAAAATCTTGAACCTACAAAAGTGAGAACAAACAATTGTAGAGGCGGATGAAACGTACATCAGGATAGAAACCAAGCTAACAAGACCTGATTTGAGTCAAGGCGTCCTTACGAGATTGTGGTTTCTCACCTCGCGTGCATATTCGACCGTTCCTCTAGGTACGACAAATTCAGAGCCTACACTTTGAATAGGATTTGTATCGCACCTAGGATCCATCAAATTGCGTTTGATAAGACTGTTCGTAGGCTTGAATTGCTGAAATTTAGCGTTGTCCGGTTCACGCAATAAATTCTCAGCAATCGTTTGCAAGGTCTGAGAAACGATATATAAAACAGCGGCGGTAGAAGCGGATGCCGGGTGTCGCAACCTTTAGGGACGCTAAAGCTTGGGCCGCGGGATTGGGCCGCAGGATACCGGGATCGATTAGTCGCCTGAATTTCTGACGTAGTTCGTGTTCAGGACCACTGAATTGCAATTCTGAGGGCGGAGGACCCTGATGCTGCTGGAGACGCCGCTCTGCCGCAGCCGCAAGATTGGTACTGGGGATTGAGGCAGGGGTGGTTGGTGGGGATGCCATTTCTGAGTGTCTGTTACGAACAAGTCACTTTCCACCGCCTTTAATAGGAGCCGAGACCGTTATTGATGAGTCAGCGGATTAGGACAAAAATATGATTCTACACGTGCGTCAACTAGTACTTATGCAAGCTCGTCCTCAACAATACCGAGGAACGTTCGCGATCATCCAGCGCCTCCACTACTAACCCATCGTCCGAAGAACTATCAGTACTCCATGCATCCTCGCCCGGTTCAACTGACACCTCTTTCAGGGTCGCTGCAGGTGCCAAAGTCGAGAGAGACTTCGTCCGCAATCTCGTGAGGAAGCTGTCAGAACCGGAATGAGCTGAAAGAGTGCCGGGAGGGGGAGAAACTTGATTCTTGTCGCCGGTATTCAAGAGGCTGGATGCCCACTTTCGTCGAGCGGCTGGAGAACGAAGCGGATCCTGGTGCCGGCCATTCTCCCTTGGTGTAGACGCCCCCGAATTCGAAGGGGAGATATGTATTCGTTTGTTTCTGAAGAATGAGCGATTCTGGGTGAACGCGGTTTCGGCGTCTGTATCGATCGACAAGGGACGATCTGAACCACTGGGCGGTGGGGTGTTTGACAAGGGGAGACGTGGCTGGCCATTCCGAGACTGGTTGGCCTCTGCGGGCGTAGACATCCCCTTTGACTTCAAGCATTTTCGGACAAATTGGCGTCCTGAATAAATCTGCTTCTCGATTTTCGCTCGATTCGCAATCATTCGGAGCTGAGCTAGTCAACGCGTGCAAATTTTACCCCACTCTGTCGAAGTACCTTTGGCCACGTAACTATCTGTCCCACACGCATCATTCTAGATAGTAAAATCAACCAGGGACGAGCAATGCTAAGCGGTAAAACGGACCGTTCCAATTCCGCGGGATCAGGATCGCTGAGTATTCTCAACCAGTCCTGCATTTCGAATCAATGACAATTTGAACGGGAATACTGAACATACCCAGATGCGTGTCCGCGGCCAGATTCTTCAATAGTTCAGAAACATAGAACATAGCGTAGGCCAAGTGACACCTACGTGACATTCCCATCAAATCTTTGTAGGAAGACTGACGACCAATCCTGCCCAAGTAATTGGGGCAACAATCTGACGGTTGAATGAGGTCGTGGTAGAAGAGGATTCATCAAACCCACTCGAGGTCACGAATCAGTTTGAAATTCTGACACAATTGAGGTTAGTTGGGCGGCGGCTAGCGGCATTCCAAGACGCTACCTTTGTTAATTCATGTTTTAGCCACTGTTCGGCCGCCTGTTGATTTATTGTCAGCATCTTACAGATAATGTCAGTCACTGCGTCCAGCGGACGCTCTTAGCCGTGATTATTGACACGTCCTTGAGCTGCCCGCTCAACGCAGCGTTTCTGACTCACCGATAGTATGAAGTTCCCCCGCCAGCCTGTTCAACATCAAAAAGAGGAAATGAAGAAGGGAATATATGCCTACCTTTCCCTTTTCGATGAGCAACCGGCTTCCCAGCTGAGCCTCTTAGTGACGGAAGATAGTCAGAAATATGAAGACATTTATGTGAGACCCGGAATGACCTAGGTGCGAAGAAAAACAAATGCACGTGGGGATTTACTTAAAACCGAGGTCAGTAAACCCAAGCAGCCAATGTAACCCTAACCCTAACCTTGCGAAACGACTGGGTGTGTTACATTGAAATAGGTATGCAATCCCTGTATCGGAACGTCGACTCTGCAAGATCGGAGTGAACCTTGATTTTCGAATTGAACGGTGATAAAAACCTGAGGGATCCATCCTTGAAACGACTTCCCCAGTTCCATGGCACGGCACTGCCGTCGCGGAGTTTTTGCATTAGAACTACAGGAGGAAGAATGCCCGGAACTGCCGCAGATGCCAGTAACGCGCTCCATATCAACGTGTCTGGAGCCGTGAGATAATTGAGGAGCCTAGTTGGCCTAGCGTCCAAGTTAGCACTCGCGTAGGTATATCGCGACCATTGATTTACGAATGTCGATCGGCAGGGATGACCGATATGTTCAATATTCTACCCGTTCTCAGGTAGGCTTCTTTGAATGTCATAGAGCCTCGAGTGAAGAATGTGCACTGAATCAGATAGATGGGCTCAATCCAGTTGTGAATGCATGCAACTGAACTTACCTTCCTCGCCCATCTACGATGTTTGGGGTCAGCTAAATACAAGCTTTGGCGGGGAAGAGAATAGAGAATACAAGATCGGGTCGAAACGTGCACCTGTCCTCCATAGCCGTTTACTCCAAATACCGATGGATTCTTCGCAAGCCGTGATTCTGGTTGCCAGCTCGGGTACCAGTAAGAGTCTGAGTTCAGCGTCGGTACGGGTACAGCATAAAGCTTCATCGATTGAGAAACCCCTTAACCCTAAGGACCATCTTTCAAAGGAGATCCGACGTACCTGCAATGAGGCCCCCCGCCGAAGTTCCCGACAGCACGCGTGGCATGAGCGCGGCGTCGAGGAATGCTTTGACAACTCCGACGTGATAGTACCCGAACGAAGCGCCTCCCGATAAGCACAAAGCACTAATTCCTGGCAAGTTTCATCAGTAGGATAAAACATACAAACGGAATGATTAACCAAGATTGGTGTTTGCCGCCTTGAAGAACCGCTTCTTCTCGTCAATTTTCAAGTCTGGTGATTCTCGGATGAACTCGAGAGCTTTTTCTTGCTCTTCAAAATAGGCTGGAACGACGGTCAGTAAGCCGCCTAACTTAGAAGGTTACACATACACTCAATAAGATCCTTTGTGCCAAGGAATGTCTACGGCAATCCTCGAATCAGAAATCCCGACAGTGATAATGACTTACTTACTTCGCTGTAAAGCCTTTAACGCTCGTCAGTGCAGTACCGGCATGTGAAATGAACTGGCGACCTGGGGGACTCAACGGCGGCAAAATTGGATCGAATGCAAGTCTCAAGGACCCCCAAAACCCCTCGGACATCGTTTTTCTAATAAGTGGTTGGAATGGTGCGCAGGCCAGCAGCTATAACTGTCGCTCTCACTTCTCGAAGCGTTTTCAACGAACGGTGAACCTTCCGCACGAGTTTCCAATCATAAAACGCGTCTTCATCCTCCTTCTTCCATTCGTCCTACATGGAGATTAATGTAAGAACAAGTAAGGAAACTCGGACAAACAAAATGAAGATATTCGTCTAGAACCAGCTGTCGGAAGGTGAGTAATGGGTGCAGCCCAGCCAGGATTAATTCATACAGCAGCTTGTTTCCATTCTTCATACGTTCGCGCAGCTCGAAGGTTCTTTCTAAGGAGGCCTTTCTTTCCTCTCCCTAAGGAAAACGCGTGAGCTGTGAATTACTGTCTTCACGGGTTTTCACACTCACAGGCCGAGACCCACTCCTTGATATTGACCAATTGTCGCAGAAAGACGTAGAAACCGAACTCGGCGGCAATGAATAAGAATATAAAGGCCTGGGCAGCATTGATGTGAGGAAGTGCAGGTACACAACATTTAAATCGGACCAGTAAGGGCCAACGAAAGAGGACAAAGGTCCAATCGTGTTTTGGGCCTTTCCCGCGATGCGATTTATCTCTCCGTTTCCGCCTACATGCACGCTAGTTATATCTCTCTGGACCATAAATATTTTCAGCCGCTTACCTCTTTACTTTCAAATTTACGGGCGCGAAATCGGACAAGGCAGAGACTTTTCGAACACGAGACGGTGGCTGAACTGGAGAGGGTGGAGCGGATATTTCTGTGAGCCTGGAAGCGTCGCGGTCTTGAAGGTCGGCATCGGAGGCAAGGGCTTCGGCAAATGCGCGGATGTGGCTTGGAGGTGAAGTTAGAGCTGAAAGGAAAGGGACCGAGCGGCGAGAGTTACGATTCGTTGACAAAATCTGCTGCTAGGAGTGCCTCAGAGGACATGAGCCAGGCGCGGCTGCTGGTGGGGGAATTCAAGTTGTGACGTAATGCGTCAACCGTCTCGCTCGTTCTAATAGTCTCCTTCTTTTCTTTCGCCGCCAATCATGTTCCAAAGGAGTGCCCACCTGGCAATCTGTCTGACTCTCTTTATCAATTCTTCTTGTGCCCTCCCGATACCTCCAGTCCATTCCAGTGGCCCGTCGTTGCCAGTCTGCCTAGTCGTTCTCGCTGCACTCCTTTTAGGTCTCTTGCTCCTCGTATTCCTCAAACGCGTCTATATCCAGAAGCGTCGCGTAAAGTCTGGCGCGCAGAACTCTATGCTTTCCCTCCCAGTCGGCTCTACTTCAGCCATGGCGTCTGTAGACAGCGTGTCCAGCCAGAGCGAAAAAGCAGGTTTCATTGTCGGATTCTTTAGTTCTCCTGCTGTCGAGATTCAATGCGCCCTGGAGCAGGCAGAGTGGAAAGAAAGCAAGGAGTCCTCCTTCACAGACCGGATTCATACCGAGTCGCGACGTCCCAGGACCGACTACTTATCTGTGCTCGATATCAGTCTTCGCCGCAACCGCTCAGTGTCTACCTCTCTCCGCGCCCTGGAGAAGAGTCCCATCCTGCGAGAAACACATCCGTTCAAACTCCCTTCTCCTCCTGATAAAGCCTACATCACTCCTATGCCCCTGCATCCCCGACGGTTTTCACTTCCAATCATGACCCGCAGCGTGGCGCATGATGCTCAACGTCGAAGACATTCGAGTCTCAAGAGCGCGAGAAGTCGGAGATCGGTTGCCTTCGTTCCAGGTAGCCCATCCCTCAGGATCGTGGACCATTCGCCTGCCACTCTTGATGCCCCATTGCCTCTCTCTCGCCAACTTTCGGATATGGCCTCATCTACCCCGTCGCCGCTCTCTCGATCTAATCCGCTCAGTCCCAAGTTTAGTTCCAGGCTTAGCCGCTCATTTATCCCCCCTCTCCCACCTTTGCCATTCACGAACGCGCCCTCAAGCACTACCCAACGAAGTGCCCCCCTGCAAATATCGCACCCATACGCACTTTCTCTACATCCCAGAAAAAACGTGCCGACAAGTCCCCCTTCCCAGACCGACCCCAAACTCCCAACACAGCTTCGGCATCCGGTCCTTTCCCCAAACACCGACTTCGCTCCTCTGGAACTCCCCGTATTGGGCGAACCGCTCTCGCCAACCTTGTCTTCCTTCCCAACTCCGCCTCCTGTTGCCTCTATCCTGAAGCCGAAGCTCAAAATTCGAACTCGACGCAGCCCCGCGATAGGCCCCATCGGGCCGTCTCCTCTTCGCACCATGATTCTTCCCGAATCGACCAATAGCGATTTATCGTCCCATGCATTGAAGAACAAAGAGAATCTGGACGGGATGGACCGTCCACTATCGGTCAACAATCCTTACGCATCTCTTGATCAACTGATGCGGTCCGGTGAAGTAGGGAGTGGATCAGGGTCGTACGGTGGAGTCGCCAAGGGTGGCTCTACCAATGTCGTGCCAAATGCCAGCAGGCGGTACAGCGTCCCTTCGCGCCATGCCTCCAAGGCCGAGGAGGATGATCCTAATATTTTGCTCGGGATTATCCGGGAATTAGTGGAAGAGACAAACGAGTGGGACCCAAGCAGTATGTTTATGAGCCAGAATTTCAAAACCCTCATTCAAGAGTCGTCGGGCATCACGTCGACGAGTGTTCGGGAAGGATCCGTCGTGGGACAAACCGAGGAGCCGTCGGGATTCGCCGAGTCGGATCAGTCAAGTCGATCGACCGAGGTCAACCTTGGTTTGCTCGGGCTGGACATGTTCAAAAACGAATCAGTATGCGACTTCGACTCGTACAACATTGAAGATTCAACAAATCTGGTTTCCTTTTGGGATGAAAGTAGCGGGGAGCGGTGCGTATAACTCATAATTCATCCAACTGCTCATTTAGACGTTCAAACTCCGTACAGCAGCGAGGTTGTAGGACTGGCCTGGTAATTTCCTTGGTTCCCCTTGTCATGTCGGTTTTTGTTCTGTCCGTGAGTGCAATGTTGGATTTGTGCCACTCCTGTCTGATTCTTGTAACAGCCTAAACTCTCCTCGTTTGTGTTTGTGTCGAACTGGTCAGTCCGACCCTGACTCAGCTTGAGTATTATACCCCAGCATCCTATACCCACAGTTGTAGCCCTAGTCCCACAATCCTTTTTGTTTTATGTACAGGTCGTAGCGAATAGAATACATTATTGTGCCTTTTTGAGCCACTGGTCAAGATTGACATCGTTTTTCTCCTTGACAGCGTTCTTCACATCCTCCCTGCTGACCACGGCACGAAACCTGATGAATTCCTTAGCAATAGATGCCGACGGAGCGGCGGTAGGCGCGATGATTCGGGCTGAAACCAAATCTTCAAAAGCCTGGGGAAGGAATAAGTACATGTTTTTCGGCGCAGGGGGTTCAACTTGCGCTCATCAAGACTGGTCGGGGACATTTCGGCATGCCGATACTACGGCCTCTGAATTCTATAGGAGCAGAAGTTGAAATCCGAATCTGATCGCGAACTTTCTCGTAGAGCATTTCAAAGGTAAATGTAGGGTGCCCCGCTGTTTCGGCGTGGAGGCAAGCGATGAGCAGGCATATAGAGGGGTAAGGAAGAGCTGGGAAGGATTTAGTTGGTTTGTGAAAAAAAAGAGAAGAGCACTAACTGTGAAGCATCGAGAATCGAGGACGGGACCTCTGGGCTGCCGCGGCGCAGACGAGCTGCTTTGAGGTGGGGAATGGAGACGAAGGAGACAGCTGGACTGCGACTGAAATCTACGGAGTCCATTGAGTAAAGCGACGCCTAGTCCAAACGGACAAAAAACTGACCAGTAATCGTGCTAGTACTCTCACATCCCGTGTGACGCTAAAGGTCTCGTTAAGAACTGATATCGTAGCATCATCGTCGAGAAAAGATTGAACAGCAGCCTGCCACTGCTGTTGCCAGTCATCCGTTCCGCCCAGCTCGACGTTGTTTTTCATCCGTAAACTCAGAATTTCCCTCGTTAGGTCCACCCAGCTCTGTGGTTGTGAAGGTGGCGCTGTCCTCAACATCCTACCTGAGAAACGACTCTTGACTCGTTTCTCCAGAAGAGTAAGGCTGTCGACTCGCGTGGTCATCCCGATGACCGCAATGCCCTTATTCCCAGCCCCGGCGCGGCAGCTTTGAGCGGTGTCAAGAAGACAATAAAGCAAGGACTGGCGGGGATGTTGCGCAAACAAGTCAAATGCGTCTAAGATGACGACTGTGGGGCGGGAGAGAGTGGGTATGAGGGAAATGAGGGCGGGAAGATGGGTAGCAGGAGGAAGAGACATTGTAACGGGATTGGGGGTATCGAGGAACGGATTCGGTTCTTCTGTTAGCTGCCCCGTTTCCACCGCTTCATCATCGGCAGCGGCGAGAAATGATTTTCCAGTTTGCTGACTCAGTTGGTACGCAATCTCGCGCATCGCGAGTCGGTCGGATTGCTGGGACCAACCACATAAGCGAAGAATGATTGGGTGGTCAGAAAGGTCTGACAGACATCGGTCCACGATCTAACGAACAGAATGAGAAACAAGAAGAAAATAAGGCAGTGAGCTTACCCTGGTCTTGCCGCTACCTCTTGGGCCAATCAACAGACAACTGTTTCCTTCCCCTCGGGACACTGTCCCATTGAGCAGATCGCTGAGCTGGTCGAAAGCACTATGATTGGTACAATCTCCATCTGAGACGTCTGGGGGGTGTTGCGCAGCACGGAGAATTTCGCGTTTCTGTGCATTTAAGCAATGCGGTAAGTTTGGGAGTTTCTTTAACACTTGAAACGAAGAGAAGTCGGTCGGAGGGGTCGGTAATGAGTTTTCCTCCTCCTCCTCTGCGCGTGGTCCACGCTCAACGGGCGATGCAGGACGCGGTGAAGAAACCGGGCTTTCTGGCTCTGGCTCCGAGTCAGGGACAGGAGATGGCGTTCTATGTTTACGAGGTTTCCCTCGCTTCTTGGAGGGGGATGGTTCGACCGGGATTGGCTTTGTAGGGGATGACCTGGTAGCCCTTCTAATGGGTATCGTCGAAGTCGGTAAATCATCGTCTGAGCCCTCTGATTTGGTTGGTGGCAAGACCTTGAGACGTTTGAGCTTCATGTTCGGAGGCGGAGCCCGTATTTTCCCTGAGCGCGTTGGCCGCAGGTTGAGCTCGTCGTCGCTCTCCAGGACCACATTCTTCTTCGGGGACACACTCCTCTCCTCCTGGAGGTTATTCCTCTCCATAGTAGCATCTATCGCCGTAGAGCCGTCTCGCTCAGCTACGATGGAGCGCTTTCCACCGTACGTTCGGCGAGGTGTCGTTACGGCGGTTCGTCGCACAACGATTATGCGATTCGTATCGCTAGGAGGATCGGAAACGCGCCCTGGTTGTTTCGTAACGCGTTTTGTGGGGGACTCGCCGATAGTTGTACTGCTTGCCTTGCGTTTTATGGCCATAATAAGACGTTGGACGTGAGAGTCGCGAGTAAGTCGAGCGACGCGTCCAGTCACATCAACGTGACACCACTTCCATGGGTTTTACCGGGTGCGTGTTACCATGTTTTCTCTCCCTTCCTTGCGATCGGCCTGATTATCCTCAGACTCGCTCGCTGGGTAAATGCCCCCGCACAGGGTCTGAAACTCGTCCAAGAGAATATTCTGTCGAATCATAATGGTCAATACAAGGGTCCCTGGAATCTCTCCGTTCGGTCGTATCGGTCGACTCTGGGCCAAATCCCTGGCTTTCAGCTTCCTACGGAGCGAACTATGTGTGCTTTAACAATGGAACAGAACGTATTCGTCCTTGTCGATGACCCTCTGGCTCCCAGTCGTGCGGATGTCCTAGCCGCCGCACCTCCAGGCGAAGCTGCCGCGTACATCCAACGACCTTCCCATTATCGAACCACCTTTCTCACTCTGAGACCCCCCGGTGCGCTCGAACAACTTCTTACGCAACTCAAAGCGCGCTGGGTCTCTGTCCGACCTCCCGTTGCTGGTGTCCCTCAGAGAGGTCAATCTGGACAACAACTGACAATAGAAGGCCACATCTTTGCCATAGGTACGGATTGGCTCGTCCGGATCGGAAATGTTATTCTGGCGGGCGGTGCGGTGAAGGGCATGCTTCTTGAGGTGAGTAGCATCGAGTCCACTGGTCTCCACCGTTGAATGGTTCCAGGCCGAGTATCTTCCCCTTCCGGTCCTTCACTCTCCCATCGCCGACGGAACTTCTGAGTTGCTATCCAACCTCTTGACATCGATCCTACCGAACATCAGCGACGCGAAAACGGTCGCAGTCACGATCAGCGACACTCAGTGGGAGGACGTCTTATGGGATCGCGAAGAGGAAGAAGAGGATGCAAAGGAACGAGTGATAGATGAGGGAGAGAATGATGATATATACGCCTACGGTGATGAGGGCGCTGTGCTGAGGCGAAAGGACTGGCTCGGAGTGAACAGAGATCGTAGATCAGCATACTTGATAATCGGCGGCCTGCGTTCGGAGGGAATCCTTTGAATTTCACTCGCTCGGATTTTCGGTGCTGGGAAGTCGAGGCCGACTGTCTCCGAAGGAGGGCCGGAACAGGCCATTAGCGCCGAAAAATGGGTTCTTGACGGCCTGACTCGTATGCGTACTCATGCTGCTCTGAACTGTTGGCTTCGCTTAAGGAATGAGCTCTGTCGTCCCGCTACAGCATGTTCAAGATACTTACCAGACCTGCTCCACGATGCCCTCATCTATCCAGGAGCGAGTCCACCGCCCTGAGCCAACATAGACTATTTTACCAGAACAAGCAGCTCGAGCTGTATGCAGCCAGAGAAGCAAACCGCCTGACGCTACGCCAGTTGGTGAGCCATACTACTGCCGTTTCCCTGGGTTCGTTAATCCATGAAATACTAGGTGTTCTTTGGTCGTTCCATGGACCACGATCGACTAATCAAGGTCAGTATGACTGTACTTGTATTTCCCATTCTGCTCCGACAGCCTTGGGTTACAGAGCGCAAACTATGTCAGAACGGAGCTGCCTGTGCGGTACTGAGCGATCCTTCCAATTTTCGCTCCTCCCGTTCATCGTGCAATGTGCAGGATAGCACACAGACTTCGCGATATGCAGAAATTGCCCTTCATTGTTTGTTGCTTGCATTCATTTCGGGACCCCTTCCGATCTTTCCTCAGGTCGTCACTCAGGAAGAGGTTGCGAAGGTTTATGAAGTTCGTCATATTTCGACACCCAGTAAACCTCCTGACATGTGTTCAGCTCTATTGGATGGCCTTTGAAAAGTGCGTCCTCTGCTCACAATTTTTCTATTAATCTCCAATTCCCCCAAGGTTCAGGCGGTACCCACCTATCAACACTGTGGAAGATAATGTTGCATTTTGCCAATTCCTTTCCGAAATCTTGCACGAACAGTTTGTGGTTTCTGACTCTTATCACGAGAACTCTGTTGAAGTCGCCATTTAGTGTCACGGTCATACCCATCCTTTCCCTTGGCCTCTCACTGGCTAGCCCTCATCTTTCTCCGGACGATCTGGATTCGTTCATGCGTCGAATGCTAGTTTCACGCATCTCCCGTCGAGTCCTTGCCGAACATCATATCGCCTTGTCTGAAATACATTCCGGGAAGAAGGCGCCCGCTAGCCAAGGAGAGCCCCATGTGGGCATAATATTCACGGGACTAAATGTCAAGCGATGCATTGAGAAGTGCGGGAACCTCTTGCGGGAACGGGGCGGTGGCTGGCCTGAGGTAATCGTGGACGGACACTTGGAAACTACTTTTGCTTATATCAAGGAACACCTCGAGTTGCGCCCTTTTTATAACTAAATACCTGCGCAGTTAAATCATTCTCAGGTATATAATATTCGAGCTCCTGAAAAATGTATGTCCAGCAACTTTTCATCGGCTGTCCTGATTGATTTGTCCAGGCAATGTGGGCTACCACGTCACACCATCGGGGCGCATCGACTCTCCCTCCAATCCACGCAACGATCGTCGCGGGGGCCAACGATGTAGGTATCCGAATATCTGATCAAGGTATTTCTGGAATAGATCGTATGAAGAGTAGTCTCTGACGAGATGAGCAAAGGGGGCGGGTTGTCCCACACCTCGGTCAAGACGCCATCCGACCTATTCTCCTTCTCCCATGTCCGTAACGCGGCACGTTTGCAGAATTCCAGGATTGGGGCTCTGCGAACCGTCAGCTCCAGCCCACATGGCATGCGTGCAACCGTGGATGAACAGGTTGTACGATGGCAACAAAATTTGGCTAGTGGTCTAGCTCAAGATGCGGACGTTAACCCTGAGATCGAGGCTGGAGTGGGCCCTCATCCCAGGATTGGAATTGGGCTTCCGATGAGTAATATTTTCGCCACTTACTTTGGGGGATCTTTGGAACTTGTAACACTGGACGGATGGTGAGCGCCTTTCTAATTATTGTGTCCTGGCTTCAATACTTTCCCTAGGGGCACGGACGTGTATCTTCGGCTACCAAAGCTGGTAAGTCCACTAATTCCATTTCAGTGCCTTTGGTAATTATCTGCGTAGGGCACGAATCTAGAAGGGATCGAGGTGTAGATGCCGGACTCTTTGTATTATTGTTGCTGTCGAATGCGAGCAGAGCGCCTGATTATTTTGGGTGGGATTTTTTGATGGGCCTTGAGCTTCTTCTCCGGAAAATCTTCTCGGTGATGTCTCAACCAGTAGTTGATGACGGCAATTGTGCTGCTCTGTAGTCGCCTACACTCTGGGCTTGCAGGAGCCTTTGCTCAATCTTCGCCTGTGAGATCTCGCGACTCGACAATCCTCGGCGTTTCGACTTTGAGCTAATGTTATAATTAAATGGGCACGCCCGGATAGATACCCCGCGTTCCGGAAAGTGACCTTGTGTGCACACATATGGGCGCTCAATGGACTACTCGGAAATACGGCAGTGCTTGATTGCGGCTTTCCTTTAGCTTCCACCTGCATCCACCCAGCGAGGGGCTGTGCGTACAAGCCCATGGACGATACGCCTCCACCTGCTTACAGTAAAGAATACAAGCGACCAGTGGTCGTTCTTAATACCGCACCGGCCGTATCGCTGGATAATTCGAGTAGGACCGAAACTCTGAATGCTTCCAAGAGCGTGCAGGGCAGAAGTCTAAGACCGTTACCCAGTGTTCCCGGTGGAGAGACAACCAGTTCGAAAAGTGGGACGGTGTTTCCCCCCCGCTTGCACAAGAAATCTCAATCGGCCGTAATCCCTTCGATTGAACGACCGTGGAAGCCTCCAAGTCTCGACAGAGGGCCGCCCTCTAGTAATAGATGGGATCCCGCCGTCATAAATCCTAGTCCGCCACAGTTTCGCCATCGCGAAGCTGAATTCGCTCCTCCCCCGTCGTCGCGCCATAGATATCCTGGGCCACCTCCCTCGTCGGCAGGAAATCAGACGCCACAGGCACCCATGGTTGACCCAAATTCGTTTTACAACCCTGCCGTATCTGGCCATTTATCTCGACCTTCTCCCCGTATGCAAACGCCGACCCGCAGTACTAGTAATAATTATCCGTGAGTTTGAACCCGCTCTCCATCAAAATATATGAGCTTAACTCTTGGCATTAGATTGAATATTCGCCCTAACCAGCCCTCCAATACGAATCCTGGTCATGTCCGGTGGGCTTCTTGAAGAGCTTTGACCACCTCCTATGCCATTTTCTCCGAGTCACCACCGTGTGGATGTTGGAAGCACCATAACAATGTAACCTGTACCTGTACATCAGTCTGAGTAAAGAGTTTGCCGGGCCGTCGAGTCCCCCGATTTCCGCCTGTGACTATGTGACTGCCGTTCACCTCCTCGATTGCAACGCCTTTCATCTTGCTCCCTTCAGAGTATGTACAACCTTACGGTAGTCTCGCAAGCTGACTCTATATACTTTGAAGACAATCGTTCCATCGTACCGAAAACCTACGAGGTCGAACCTTTGTCTGGACATTCACGATGGCCACGACTCGGAATGGAGCAGTTCGCAGCCCATCCACCCCAACCTTTCCCCAATCATCGTCTCGCCAGCCCGTACAACAGCCACAACCTCCTGCGCCTGCTTCCGACTATGTATACTTTTCCCGATCTACCGAGGGTTTCTCGGACGCAATACTACCTCGCGCGAAAGGTGCGTCTCTGGTAACATCAACAGATTCGCAAGGCAAAAGGCTAACCTCGAGCGAAAGGTGCCCAGATGAAACTTGAGCACTATTATAAAGTTGCCGTAGATTCTGCTATAGAACGCAATACAAGGTGAACATGAGAGGTTGTACCTTGCCTGTATGAGCTAAATTGTTGGATAGACGCGTCGAACTGGAGCGCCGACTTCAGGGTGATAATATGATGTCCGAGGAGCGGAAACAGCGCCAGCTGCAGCAGCTCGGCAAGAAGGAATCAGTGAGTTTTAGGCACGGTGCTGAACTGTACGTTAATACATATCGAAGACTTTCCTTCGACTGCGTCGTACAAAACTGGGCTTGGACAATTTTAGAACAGTCAAGGTGATCGGAAAGGGGGCATTCGGCGAGGTGCGCCCATGTTCAGACCACCAAAAAGTTTTGCTCATTACCCGCTCAGGTCCGGCTTGTTCAAAAGACGGACACTGGCAAGATTTATGCAATGAAAACACTCAAGAAGGAGGAGATGCTGAAGAAAGATCAGGTTTGTTGACACTTGGATCATCCTCCGATGATTGACTCGGTCTCAGCTGGCCCACGTAAGGGCTGAACGTGACGTCCTAGCAGAATCCGCCTCAGAGTGTTCGTGAGTTGTCGTTTGAAACATCTGCGTGACTCATATCCTCGCAGGGATTGTGCAGCTGTATTACAGCTTCCAAGATCCATCATATCTCTACGTAAGCAATGTCCCACATCTCAAAGCTTAATTCTGATAAACATGCAGTTGATCATGGAATTTTTACCTGGCGGTGACCTCATGACGATGCTGATCAAGTACGATACTTTTTCTGAGGATGTTACGAGATTTTATATGGCGGAATGTGTCCTGGCGATTGATGCAGTGCACCAGCTTGGGTTCATTCATCGGTATGCAAATCCCTATTGACTGTGGGAATTTTCTTGAGCTTTTCTTATCTTTTGCAGGGACATCAAACCCGACAACATCCTTATGTGAGCTCATTTCAGTGCTTAAAAGCCGAATGTAATCCCTTTTCTTCCACAGAGATAAGGATGGACATGTTAAGCTGTCCGATTTCGGACTCTCGACCGGCTTCCATAAGCAACACGGTGTGTACATGAGCCTAATTGTCGATCAACGCACTTTAATTCTTTAGACTCGAACTATTACCAACGACTACTGGAGTCCGCAAATAATAACGGCCAAACAACGGGGACTGGTGCCCAGGCCTCTCGAAACAGTGTTATGGTCAACTCGATAAACCTCACAATGACCAACGATCAAATCCAGACTTGGAAGGCGAACCGGCGCAAACTAGTCTGTATCATATCTGTTACTCGTTTGACAGCGTATCTCAAAGCCAGCAGGCGTATTCCACTGTTGGTACACCCGATTATATCGCCCCCGAGATCTTCCAGCAGAAAGGGTACGGCAAAGAATGTGATTGGTGGTCATTAGGTGCCATCGCGTTCGAGTGTCTAGTCGGCTACCCGCCCTTCTGCTCCGAGTCCACGCACGACACGTACCAGAAGATCATGCAGTGGCAATACCACCTCGCGTTTCCGGACGATGTCCACCTGAGCAGACAGGCTGAAGATTTAGTACGCCGGTATGTCTCTATCAAAATAACGACGACTTTTATTATGCTTACTTCATGGTTAGTCTGATTACCTCGGCCGATAGGCGCTTGAACGTGCAGGAAATTAAGAAGCATCCATTCTTTTATGGTTAATTTCTCGCTGTATTGCGCCAATAAACCCTCATATCCTGTCAAAGGTGTCGATTGGACTACTTTGCGCAACATTGATGCACCATTCGTACCACACCTGAGGTGCGCATCTTTCAGGCTCTCCCTATCCGCGTTAACCTGTCTT
This sequence comes from Mycena galericulata, assembly GCA_029289565.1. Taxonomy (NCBI): domain Eukaryota; kingdom Fungi; phylum Basidiomycota; class Agaricomycetes; order Agaricales; family Mycenaceae; genus Mycena; species Mycena galericulata. The sequence goes on along the minus strand of JARKIA010000012.1, from coordinate 1,007,757 downwards.
CCAGATCAATCACTGATACATCGTAAAATCTTTATGTTATCCCTTGGGACACCAGCATTAACTTTTTTTTTGCCCAGGTACTTCCCGACCGATCAATTGGATCAAGTCCCGGAAGAGGCTGCCGTGGATACCGCCGACGCTGCTGGGAAAGACCTCGCATTTCTCGTTGCGTGTGATACTTTGTTTTTACTTCTTTTGCTAACATACCTCCACAGGGGTTCGTATACGTCAACTTTTGCAGGTGTGATGCTCACATACAAGCAGGTATACTTTCAAGCGCTTCTCCATCTCCTCCCATGCATTCTAGAGTCGGCATTATCTTGGTTTCGTACAGCTGGTCGTCTACAATTAATGTACATCAACAATCACAGTTTGCGGGATACCGGCCCGCGGTGACCCCACAAGCACAAACAGCGCTACGCCCGCGTCCTAATTTAGTTAATATCTCGTGCCCATGTAATTACATTGTCCCTGTGGTGATAAATGTAGCGTTTACAATGATTATTAGTTGGTTCTCTGTCTGGGAAGAAGGTGCGGTCGCATCTAGAATGATACATGAGCAAATGAGGTCAAGGCCACAAGAGAAACACGTACGATTTCTTTGAAAATGGGAAGCAGCCGGGGGATATGCTGGAGGTCGGGCGGCTTGATCGTCTCTGGTTTCTTCTTTCTCGGCCTCCGGTTAGGAAGGGGTGGCCTGGAGGAAGAGGGAGCAAACTGATCCGACGACGACATGGGCGATGGACTGGGAGGCAAGGGCTTCGACATGGCCGCAAGGAGAGATTTAGGCAGGGGCGGAACCGGAGGAGAGTCGTGGCTGCGTCGCCCCATCGATACTTGGCTCAGCTGGTCCTTGAGGAACGTCATGGATCGCGAAGTCTTGAGTGACAGGGAGCGTTTCCGCTGTTGCGTCGGCGTCGGCGTGTCGTCGCCCTGTGCTCTATGGCGGGGTGCATGCGGGTGGTGACTTGGAGTGTGATGGGGGGAGGGCCGCGGTTTAGGAGGAGGCTGCGGCGACGGCACGGGCGTCTTGTTTTCCTCGCTTTCCTCGGAGCTCTCCTCGCTACTCTCCTCCTCGCTCTCGCTCTCGTCTGTCCCAGAGGACGACTCGAATTCGCTCGACTCCTCCTCGCTGTCCTCGTCGGTTTCCTCCGCCGCGAGGTCAACGGCATCGCCCTGTATCAGCTCGCCAAAGCTGATCTCCTCCGCGACACCGTCCACCAGCGCCTTGGTCGCCTCGTCCTCCGCATCCGCGTCGTTCTGCATCGAGTTGGCCTGCACCTTCCCGAAGCGCCGGCGGAGCTTGTCCTCGTAGACCACCTTGAGCTTGTAGTGGTACAGCGCGACCTTGTCCACCTCGGCGAGGATGTCGCGGCGCTCCTGGCCCGTGTGCGGCAGAAGGAACTCGAGGCTGACCGGCTCGCCCAGCCCCTCCCGGACGACGGTCAGGAACAGCTCGATCCAGCGCATGAGGCTGTCGAAGAGCCCCTCGCCCTTGGAGTGGACCTTGTGCACAAAGTTGTAGAACGCCTGCTCGTGGCGCTCGATCAGATCGATGAAGGCCTGCACTGTCCGCCTCGGGTCCTCTTGACTTACTGCGTCGGTGACCTGTCAGCGCAGCTGCTCGGTTTTCAAAGAAAAAGGTGCTTACAATCTTCGGATTGCTCGACGGTCCTGATGAGGTCGTTGATGAAGCTTTGGAGATCGCCCAGGGACTCGGCGATGCTGGCCGCCCGATAAACCTGCGCCAACGGCGTGTAGAAGATGGTAATAATGTCTTTGAGTAGCTCCGACGTGGAGCCCTGAGTGCAGTCAGAAAATGGGAAGGCGACGAGATTGGCGATACTTGCCTCGAAGAGTAGACCGATCAGCTGCTCTCGATCTCTTAGCCGTGAGTAAAGATTAGCAAGGACTTTCAGATCCTCGAAAAGCCACCATCATCGTCCTGCGGCCCGTCGTCATCGTCCGAGTCCGCCAACGATTCTCGGTGCTTCATATACAGGGCATGCGCTCGGTGCGCCTTGGCCACACGGTGCATCTGTGCCCGCGACAAGAACGGTTGATCCGCCGCCCGAAGAACAACTGTGATGAGGTTCATGCGCTCAGCCGCTGGGTAGACCATCAGTGCACGAAGTTCGGGATAAAAGAGTAACGGACCAGCATCGGCTTTGAGCATGTCCTGGATCTCGCGCGGGGCATAGATAAACTGCCGAATCTTCTCGCAGATCATAGGATCGTCGACCTTTTCCTTGACCGCCTCGATCTCCTCCTCCAACGCTCGCACTTCCTCCGTCAGTGAGCCTGTGAACATGCTGATGATGCAAAAGTGAGCTCCTAGCAACTCAAACTGCGCGCAGGAACCCACCGTTGGAGCAAACTTCGTCCACCAAAGGGCTGGGCGAGGAACAAGTCGAGCACACCTGCAGCATCCGTGTGAGCAATCGAAGAAACAGCGCATTAAAGGATGGATGTACTCCTGATCATCGCAATCGGATTACTGATCCGCAAAGCGGTCTTGAGCATAAAATAGGGCATCAGGCCGTGGATTCGCTTCAGACTCGCAAAGGTTTCAGAGGCGTTGTCCGACGCGACAAACTGCTGAAAGACCGTCGAGGCCAATCTATGTCGTTATCGCAACAGCGCTGAAGAGATCGAGGCAGAATACTTACGACATTCTTGCCCACTCCAAGACGGACTTGTAATTTGACGGCAGATCGCGCACGTTGGGTGTGACCTTGACCGTTGCAAAGATTTGAGTCAGGCCATCTAGTGAAAGGCGCCGTCAAACGCAAGCAAAGGAAAAGTTGAATTGGGGGTACCTTTGCCCATAATATCGCCCTTGACGCTCTTGACAGCGTCCCGAAGGCCTTCGACGCGGCTCGCAATCTCCTTGGCAAAATGTTTCCGCCCATCATCTCGGACCTTGTCTGCCTCTTCCCGTCTCAGTGCATCCTCGACCTCCTCGCGACTCAGAGTCGTGGGACCCGAGAGCAAAAAAGACTTGAGGACTGGCGACGACGCGATGACGTAGGAAGCCAAAAGACTGTGCAGATACGCGCGAAGCGTGAGCCTGTTCTTCTCGCGGGCCAGTCGAGATATCTGCTGTATTTGTGGAGCGGGATCAGGATCGTCCCACATGGCTTGTTGGCGGGAAGCAAACGTGGGTGCCGGACTGAGCGGCGACGAGGTCGGCGGGGCGGTGACGGTGGTACGGTCCTTTACCGGGGGAGATTTAACTTCTTCCGTGGGGTGGGCCTTGCGGAGCTGTGGAGGGCGCGTCAGAACAGCAACCATAAGAATGGTCATGGACGCACCTCGAAGGCCAGTGCTCTAAAATCTCCGTATCTCCGGGACACAAAAACGTCGGGAAAGTTTGAGCGGCGGGTGCGGACTATGAATTCCTGGATTTTGGGATTGAATTATGAAGAAAATGGTAAAGCACGAGTCTAACCTCGTGGACTCTACTTCTAACTCGACCCTTGTCGACGACGGTGCGGACGCTGACGATGTTGACCTCGAAAATGTCTTTTACGGCCTCGAGGTTCTTTTCGTGGCGTTTCCTTGCTGCGGATTCGAGGCGATCGAGATCTGCTTGGGTGAGGCGGACGACTTCCTCTCGTTCGACGAGCTTGGTGGCGGCCCCGACGAAAAGGGAGAGGTTTCTCTCTGCCTTTGCGAGGAGTCTGAGACGGAGGGCTTGCTCTACGCCCTCTGAGCCGTCGTCAAAGACGGAGGTGGGGGAGATGTTGCGTGCGAGGACGGAGGCCATGAACGGCTGGAGCTTATCGGAATAAAAGTCCTTGGGGGCGGAGGCCATGAAGGGGAAGGTGAGTATGAACTGGCGGAACATGTATCTGAGGAAGGGGAGATCGAGGATGGCTGCATCCTTGGGTGGGGGAGCGAAGGGCGGGCCGAGGTAGGAGAGCGACGATACGTTGGTAGAAGCTGGGGTTGTGATAGCGTCGAGTTCGCGATTGAACTGGAGCTGAATCAAGGACTTTTTGAGGTAATGGGCGCGCAGAGGAGTGAGATCTGTCGAGGCGGGATGAGATTCGGAGACTGGGGATGATACAATGGCATTATTGAGGGGTGACGGAGCATCCGGGGCCGTGCGCGTTGGACGACGAGGACGAGGGGGAGGGTTTGTACTAATTGTAGGGGATGGCTGGTCCATTGAGAGATTGCACAGTCCGGGCCTGATCTACGTATGACGTAACACCGCAATTGTCCGCTTGCAATTGCGCGCCTACTAAATTCCGCAGCAACTACAATTAGCGCCTGGTGGTTGCTGCATGGACTCGTCGTACAAGCTAAATTATAAATTTGCAGCCCCGGTTTGGTGTTGCTCACACTTTAAACTCGAAGGTGGCCACATTATTTAGCACCGATAGAGTACTTAACGGAGGTCGCGGCGACTTAACGGAGAGCGCGCGAATTTCCTCCGTTCCGTGGATGACATAATGCAAAGATGCGCTTGGACCAGACGTTGTTGCTGCCGACTGTCAGGCAGCCACAGTCCCGCCCTCCCGCGCAGTTGACCCACCATCGCGCCCGCTCAAAACCTACGCGTGCCAGCGTCGACATCCCCCCGCCTCTCTCCAAGCCATGGAGCCCAACCGACACGGCCCGCGACTGGATTGGCCTCCCATTGCGCTTTGATATCCTTACAGACCGTCTCGAGCTCGAAGGCTTCCAGATATACGCCGTGGAGAAATGGTACGCGCCCCATTCACCCGGTTGCATGCGCCTCACGAGCACAGGATCGTAGAGCGCGATCGCCCAGTCACCGTCCTCACCGTCTACACCGGCGACCCAGCCCACAAGGTACCCCGAAATCAACACCATAAATATTCCACTGACCTGGCATAGATTATTGTAACCGCTCTGCGCCCCACTGCAACGCTGACTCCCGCAGACGCCACCGCAGAGTGGGACAAAGCAATTCTCCATCTCCGCCGTGACGCCCGTCCTCGCCAGGTCAGCTTGCTTTCCCCGACTCTACTCTACCCGCTTACTGACGCTGCCAGACCCCCCACGGCATCGTTCTCGCCACGTCCCTTGCCCACTTTCGCTCCGACTACACCATCGTCAATATCCCAAATGGCGACTTTCTCGGAGCCCGCGACCAGCTTTACACCAACATAAATCTCCTCCGCATGGGCTGCAGCGGACGGAGTGCCCTCACCCTCGAGGAGCCCAGTGAGACGACAAAGGACCGCTTCATCGCGACCTACCACCTTCCGGACACGATTGTCTCGCCGTCCGGTGGTGCCGCCTCCGTGGTTAGCCTCACCCCCGTCCCAGCGAGCCCCGCGCCGAGTCCCAAGCCTTCTCCCCACAAGCACCGGCCCCGTATCTCCATATCCCCGCCCAGTCCCACCTCGCTGGATACTACGAGCGGCACCTCTCCCACCTCCCGCCGGCCCCCGACTTCCCTTCACATCACGCCCCCCGCACCGACCTTTGTCGTCCCTTACGGCATGACCTCCCCATCCCCCGCCACTACTCCCGGTGGCCGTTACACTGCCAAGGGCAGGACGCGCGCCGATCCCGCCGCGTTCAGCGCGAGCGTGCTTGAACTCGTGCGCCTCCTCCAAGCGGGCCTCGCCATCTTCGGCATGTTCCCCGCGGAGCCCCGAGCCCTTGACGGCCTCCTATGCGACAAGACCGTCGAGGGCCTCGGGACGTGGGTAACCGACATTGGGGAGCAGTGTGTTAATATCGAGGTGCGTGTTTGGCAATGTACACAGTCCTACTAGTAATCCAAGTTTCTAGGCGACGGAGCGCATCGCCGACCCTGCGGTGGTGTGCGCACTGCTCAGCCTTGTCCTCGCGACGCGGAACAAGCTCGCCGCGATGGGCTTTGCCCATGTGCGTTATTCGCGTCCTTCACCTCTTCCCGACTAACGTGCGCCAGGTAACCCCGAAAGACCCTTTCCTGCGCCCTCATGCCTTCCTCGTTGCGCTGGGCGCGTATATCAGCACGAGCACCACCGCCTCTGGCACCGCGTCCACCCCAGCGACGCCGGCGTTCCCCTTCCACCTCCACCACACGCCCCCGCTGACGCCCGCCGCGTCCACGCTCGCGTTCACCGCTGCGACACCCAAGGCTGCCGCTGGCGGCGTCGTCCTCACGCGCGCGCTTGTCGACGCAGTCGGCACCACGTACTCGGAGAAGGCGCGCGCAGGCGAGCGACGCCGGGCGCGTGGGGCGCGTGCCCTGTTGCGGCTCGACGGGGAAGGGAGCGACGGCGGGAGCGCCGGGGAGGGCGCCGACTCGGGCGCGGCGGACGGTGGCGGGCAAATCCTCACCGGAATTGGAAACCTTGTGAGGCTGAACGTCGGGGGCGGCGGCGCGGTCGGTGCGGCGGGCGTGCTGGAGCCGAGCGTGGACCTCGAGGCGTTTGTGCGCGTCGTCGTGGGACGATCAAAGGACAAGGGGAAGGGGAAGACGAAAGCGAAGGGAAAGGACAAGGACGGACGGGTGGGCGAAGGCGAAGCGGGAGAGGCGGTCACCGGCCGGGGGAAGGAGAAGGAGCGGGAGAAGGACGCGGCGATCGTGAGTGGTGTGGCGGGGTGCGTGCGCGGGCTGTGGAGCGGGCTCGTCTGGGGAGTCGTGGCCCTACGTGAGCGTGAGCTCGACGGCGCGGTTGTTGGATCCGCAGTGGGCGCGCCGGAACGCGATCGCGACCGCGGCAAGGAGCGATGGGCGCCGACCGTCGTGAGCGACGGCGAGATCGAGGACACGGACCCGCGTGCGACCAAGGGAGAGAAGGACGGCCGCTCCACAGAGGAGGAGGGCGGTGGCCCCGACAAGTGGGGCGGGCGTGTGCAGAAGAAGTTCGAGTCGTGGACACGGTAGGTGCCTCCGCATTATGGTTTACGTTGGGTCATCGACTCCCACAGGCTCAGCCGCCTGGACCGCAAGAAGGGACACCCGAGCGTCGACTTGTCGTCTGGACGGGATTCGCTCGACGATATCTCGGGTCCCTACATTGTTGCGGAAGCGCCCGCCGTTGCCGTTGCAGCATGAGCACCTGTCGCCATTGACGTTTGTCCGGGGGTGCGACTACCGTTCCTCGCGCGATCCTATCTGATCTCTTTTCCCAGTGAGGCAGAGCAAGGCGAAGATGACCTGAGTAGCGGCCAGGTATCACCCGTCGGCGGTCAGCTCATCTCTTCTCCTCTGGGTCTAGCTGATCTCTCGTAGCTGAGGACCCGCGCACACCGAAGCAGTTTGACGGTATGCGCTCGGCGGCGAGCTCGGCCGCGAACCTGAACACGGAGGAGTACGACCGTAAACTGAGCGCTTTCAACCACAAGCGCCCGTGGGGCACGCGCCTAACGCAGAACCGCGTGTCGAGCTGGTCGGATCCCGTCAGCGCTCGCGAGATCGTGGACATGAACGAGAGCGAGGAGAGCATGACCGGCGACGGGAGCTTGCTAAGTGACCGCCTCCGCCGCGCACGCTCCCCCGCGCCGCGGCCGACGGGTAGCGTGCTTGAGGAGGAGGTACTGTATGAGGAGCCAAGCGATGCTGGCTATCTTAGCGATGCGGCCCCAGTGCCATCGCCGAGACGCCGACTACTTACATTCGGGCCCCGACGGTGAGCGTTTTAATTGTTCATGTCTGATCTCAAGCTAATTGTCGTTTTCAGACGACGAAGTTGGCATCAGGACCCAGCGTCGTTCAAGGATCTGAAGGTGCTCACTCCCGAACGTATGCGGATCGATGTCCAGCTCTGCGGTCAAGTTTTGGTGATAGTACGGAGAGAGGAACATCTCAAAAATGTCTTGGCTTGTGTTCAGGCCAGCGAATATTCAACATTTCCATAATTTCAATTGCTGACATCCATTCCAGATTCTCACGGCTTCCTTGTCCAGAACGAATACCCGACTTCGGGAGGACTATGAGAGTCATGTCCGGGCACTTGCCGAGGTCGAGAAGCAGACGAAAGTCATCGCGGACATTGATGTCGAAGGATCCAAGGCGGAGAAAATTTTACAGGCGCAGAACACCATCTCGTATGAAACGCAGCAGTTCCAAGTCCCTGACCTCTGGCACATCGCCAGTCCGCCGCGGCATACGACCTTTGCACTCCGCGACAAGGTGTTCGGCATGGGCGGCCGGCGACTACCCCCAGGGAAGCACGGTGCACATGGCCGCTTCAATCGCCTGCAGTGGACACTGGACGGCCAGGAACGCCTGGTCGACCATCTGGGCCGCACAGAGAGCGAGGCGGAGGAGGAGATCCTCGTGGATATGGAAGCGATCCGTCGGCCGCCCACGGATGACGAGGAGGACTTGGTGGTCAGCAATCCTACCATACGGCCGATGTGGCTCCTACGCTTCTTCACGAGCTGGGGGGCGAAGTGGGGTGCGACGCAACCAGACACGGACACCAAGGCCAAGGCCAAAGCGGGCGGCGAGAGTACTAGTGGGGTGTCCGCCCAACCCCAAGACCAAAGCAAGTCACCTCTTATTCCCACACCGGGATCGCGTAGTACATCCATTTAACCTAAATATATTATTAACTGCAATAAATACTCATTTGGCAACTTTGGATTGCTGTTTTCTGATTGAGCGTTTGCGCTCGCGCTCGAGGATCTGATTTTTTGACCTATGAGAACTAGGTTTGAGAAGGGGTAGAATGCTTACCTTTTTCTGGTCTGCGGCACTGAGTTTCGCGATGCGTTCCTCCTCCGCTTTGCGCTTTGCAGCTTTTTTGGCTTCCAACGCCTCAGCCTCCTGCACACCCGGTGAGAAAGGAAATCGACTCCGCACGATATAGGAACGCACCTCCTCCTTCTTATCTCTCTCCGCCTCTTTCTTGATGTCCTTCTCTGTCTCCTCCCTCATCTTCTTGAGTTTTATTTTAGTCTCGGGCCGGAGAGCGACCTTGGACAGCGAATCGACAAAAGCAAACAGCGCCGAAACAATTTCGAGAGTGTCGGCAGCCTTCGAAGAAGACGGTACGCTCAAGCTCAGGATGACGTGCTTTTCGCGCTCGGTGGGTTGCAAGGGCTTGGATGGACGGTCGCGTGGTTGGTCCGTGATCTGTGTAGTTGTTAGCTTCAGCTGCGGAAGGGTGAACAAGCACAAACGGAGAGGGAACGGAAGTACGGCGCGATTTTGGGATTTTCGAGAACTTTGGCGAGTGGGAAGGCCTTCAAGACGCCGTCAGTCACGTCGCCAAATTCTGTTCGGGGGTGAGATTTTGGGATTTATGCGACTGAGTTTAGATGCCCACCAGACATGACTGAGAATCTGGATGGGAGGCCCTGATTTTCTGTTGTTTTCGTAAAGGTCTGAACGACAAGTCAAGGACGGGTAAGATATATAACTGTGGGGACTAACCAGGTCCCAGCGATCGTTCTTTACCGATAGGAGTTCGTCCTTGGAAACAACTGCCCAAACAAAATCATGCGCCAACGCACTGGGGAGGAGTTTGAAGTCTAGCTCCAGCTCATCCTTGGGTCGGTATTGAAGGTCAACAAATGTCCTTGCAGTCTGGAAGACCCATTGAAGAAAATCATGGCGGGGCCGGAGCGTGAATATGGAATGCAAAGATGCAACATTACGCCGGCCTGTCGAAAAGTTGAAGAAATCGGAATATCCGTCCTGAATCCAGTGTTTGGGGTTGGAGAACTGTTGTTCTAACAGAGGTAAGTGCGCATCTAACCTGCAGCGAGTTTATGAGCAGTGGATGGGTAGATACTGATGTTACACGTACCACTTGGTGGCTTTGCTGGAGTTGATCCACCGGCCGTAGAAGAAAAAGGCCAGGTACAAAAGCACGCCAGGCAAAATAAATGCCTCCTGTTGAAAGACTGGGGAGGGATCAGTATCCGCTTCCGTTGAGGATATATTAAACTTACGTGCTGGTCTGAATACAAAAAATTTCCACCGAAACAGCTGATTCTGTGAGACTTTGCTTTAGCCAGCCATAAGATGTAATTACCTCGAGACCGTCGTATTCGTCGGGATTGACGAACGGGGCTGGAGTGAGGGCGGCCAGAAATTGTGTCAAGGCCGTCATGGTTCGAGGTGGTTGAACCAATGCAATGGCAGGCGTGAGTGACTCGTGACTTGTTACCTCACCCTTCAGCTAAGTTGGTACGTCGCCGCGCCGCGGTAGGTGCAATGAAGTCCAGGAACACTCTTCGCTTTACCTTCGACCCATGCCAGACGATTTGCCGGTGCGTCGCCAGCAGTCCGGCCATCCCCCGAGCTCATTCCAGCCGTAGTTCACCGACTTCTCTCGCTTCGTACTCGATGCAATCAAGTCCACTAAGAGCACTGGGACCTCTGCTTCCTCGATGCTTGATCGGGAGGCTCTCAAAAAGGACGAGGCGAACAAGTCCAACAACTCGACGCTCGACCAGGAGGTTATCCGAACAGCCCTTGCCATGTCTTCATCGTTCCTTATCACAGACACGAGCACGAATCCCGATCCCCACGCTGGATACGATACATGGTATATCGGTCTCAACCGGCTCGTTGGTGCACATGGATTGCTATGTTGGCGGACCATTCTAACCTCGTAACTCCCAGATCTTCTAGTCGCCCTTCATGCAAGAGAAGAACTGGACATAGAGACGATCAATGTGGCTTCGAAAGTGCGTTTTCTTTGGTCCTGACGAGAACGGTAAACCAACCAGTGCTCCATCAGGCGTGTTCGGGTGAGCAAAGCATACCGGATTGGACGTGAAGCTTATTGTGAAAACCTCAGAGTGTTGGACAGTGGCCGGAACATGGCGTGAGCTCGAGCAATGTAGGGAAGGCGTCAGGAAGGTCGGCGCGAAACTTGCGGAAGATATTGGATGAAAACGGGTTAACTTATCGTGGAGAAGCAGGTACGATGCCTCGTTCTCGGAATCATACGGATCTCCATTTTTTTGCCCCAAGTTTATTCTCCATTGGCACCTACTCGCCCTCCGCACCCACTTCCTGCTGCCTCGACCGAGCAGAGATGACCACGGCAGACCACATGTATTACTATCTGAATGATACCAATTTCCGGATGATCCAGACTCGGACCGCGGCGACTATGCGGGCTTTTCTACTTCGACGCGACCAGAAGCGCAAGCTTTGGCGAGCTCGGCGACTATATGCTCCTGCCTTTCTCCCTCACCATGACTACCAGCCCAACCGATGGCAAAAGTGACGAGCAACGACCCTCTGACATGGCTCAGGGTCGAGACGACAGGCGACTGCTGCGAAAGATCGACTGCTATCTGATGCCACTGCCTTTGCATCACGTACGGATTGCAAGTATGTAGGCCGCCCGTCATGACTTCTTCGGCCATGCTCCTAAAAGTCATTCAGTACACTGATAAGATGGCTCTATCGTCCGGTGTAGTTTTTGGGTTGCGGTCAGACGCCCATCTTGTAGGGCAGCAGTACGCATGGCTCTCGACCCTGTTTTATCTCGGTTACATGTTGGCTGAAGTAGCGTCCCGAGTTCTCTCTGCGATTCCGATGTTAATGATAAGCAGTTGCCAATGTCTTTTGCGCTCCAGAGGTTTCCTCTTGGCCGATTCCTTTCTCTCACTTGCAGTGTGTCTCGGTTTCTTATAACATCGACAGCTCGTTGATATTCAGTAGTAGTGTGGGGATCCCTGGTTATGTGCCTTGGTGCGTGCAACAATTTTACACAGCTCGCGGCAACTAGGTAAGGGGTCAACGTCTGCTAGTTCTACTCGTTGAGATACGAATCTAGGTTCCTCCTTGGTGTTTGTGAAGGAGCTGTCACGCCCGGGTTCCTGATGATGTCTGCTTGCTGGTACAAACGATCGGAAATGACAACAAAAACTCTAGCCTGGATGGCCATGAACACAGTTTTCTCGTCCTTCTTCGGTCTTGTAATCTATGCTCTTGCTAAGCACGCTCAAGATTCAGGCGGAATGGCTGCGTGGCGGGTCATCAATCTGTACTACCTGCTTTCTGTCTCATGTTTCCAATTTCTTGCTAAATTGTTCGAAGATTCCTCGGCGCTTGCACTGTCTTGTAAGAACATTGCCTACCTGAAGGCCTTTTTTACCTCATCATCGTACGGTGCAAGGCATGGGTTCGTTCTTGTCTTGTTTTTAGGGACGCCCATGGAAGTTCGGTGGTTGTCTGCAGAGCAGAAACAGGCTGTTCAGGCTCGAATTGCTCTGAATGGAAACGGAGATGGTGCCCAGAGGGAGTGGAAGTGGAGCCAGGTTAAAGAATGCTTCAGAGACCCGCAAATCTGGCTGTTCATTGTTTTCAATGTGAGTCGTTTATAGAGGACCAGAAGAGTTGCACCAAAATTTAGATCATCGCCACAATACCCAGCGGTAGCTTGGCTACCTTTGGACCGCTGGTGTACGCCGTCTCTCGCGCTCTTCGATGGCCCCTCTCATCACATTCTTGACAGCTATATTTCCTTTGGCTTCACAAATTTAGAAACGATCTTGTATGCACTGCCAAACTCTGCTATAGCTCTCGGGTGGTTCGTGTTCGCCGCGCTTTCCATCAAGAAGATCCCCGCATTTCGATTTCCGTTGATGGCGTTCAGTGTCCTGCCTCCGTTTATCGGATTGCTCTCCATCGGGTTACTTCCAATCCTCTACAGACAAACTTAAATGGGTGAAATGGGGCCTTTATAATATGACTGCGACGTTCACCATCCCGACCTTCCTCGGTGCGTCATCTTATGGCTTCAAAGTTCGGCTTTCCCCGTTGACGTATGGGCCGCCAGCGTGGACGTTAATTCCGTTGAATGTTGCGGGGCGGACCAAGAAGACAGTCATCAGCGCCTCGACCTTCATATCATATTGCGCCGGCCAGATGATCGGCACACAGGTCAGAATCAGTTCCTCTTAATCTGTACGTTGGAAGTTGAATCCTTCTTAGATCTTCCGTGAGGCCGATGCGCCCCGGTACATCAAGGGCTTGTCGATTATCCTCAGTTCTCTTCGGCGTCGTACGTGCTGCCTTGACCGAAATAACCTTGGGCATCTTACTATCCACCCTCAGCAAATCATCATTACCATCACCTGGAAACTGTATTACAACTTCGAGAATGCGCGCCGGGATAGTGCGCAACTGGCAGCCGGTAGGATTGTCACAGGCATACAAGAACTATAGTGTTCACTCGCGTGCCAGGTGTCTCCGACCAAGCAAAAGAGGCAATGAACAAAGAGGCGGGGGCCACCGACATGACCGATCTAGGTAAGAATAAAGCTCCATAGAAACGCGGGTTTCACGAGGGCGCAACAGAAAACCGGAGTTTCCGTTACATTTGTTAGGGTAGCCCTGAATTAGGACCTCCAGCCGCAGCATGGCTACGTACATACCAAAAGGGGAACAACTTGAATTTAAGAGTGTACAATATTTCATGAAAGAGGGGCTGAGCAGGTATATGACTCTGGGACTCTGTAATCCAAGTTTCGTTGCATTTCCGTCTTTCGAAGATTTTCGAGCTCGAGCCCTTGTCGCATTTTGGAAGTTTTGTGTTGCGGCGTCCGGCCCGGTGGGTCCGTCATTGAGTAATTGATGTTCAGTCAGCCACTGGCAACTGAACTTTCTTCCACCTACCACTACCACCTACGCGTTCTTCCACTTCCTTGCCATCTTGCATGCCACCTACTTTTGGCTCTGCAGCACTACCCCTCGAGTCCAAGACTCAAGACTGCGAATCCGGCGTCTGCCACATTGTCGACCGGGACCGTGTTCGAAAAATGGCGCGAACATGCCGCCGCCGTGCCTGGCACTCCTCCGGATGCTCAGCAACCGAACTCCCCTCCCTTTAAAAGGCAAAACCACCCATCTTCGGCAGGCCATGCGCGACTACCCCGTCGAGCGATCGCCGGGGCCTCAGTGGCTGACCATACGCGGCAACTTCGACGCGAGTCAGCCACTCCTTCGAAACACCTCTTCGCTGGATGGCTGACAGTCAAGAAATCCAACACCATTGTTGGTGAATGGATCGGTCAGCCACTCGACCTTCTTCCAACCACCGTCACTTTCCGCTGGTATCAAGTGTAGGCCTTGAGAGCATACTTACTGGGCGGCTCCGACGACTAGTCTGATGCCCTCTCCAGCGCTTGGTAGAGTGGTTGACTAGAACCAAAGTTGACTTCTCGTATCTGCAAGTGCACAATGAGTCGGCCACTCTGCCAGGTCGTTATTCTCCCGCGACGACGCGTCCCCCCGAACTTCCACTGCCAAAGAAAGCCTATCCTCGGGCTATTCGGCGGCTGACAATAGAGTCGAATTCCCTCTCGCGAGTACGAGGTACCTTGGTTAGTCCCACTGGAGACGTCATTGACGCAGAACGCCCGATCATCGCGTGGTAACGTCCGATAATCGCGTGGCCTGGCTTCCCGCGGCGCACGCCACGTCGCGCCCACTATACTGCGCCGCCGTCGAGGCGCGCTCTGGGCCTCTGGCTATGAACACGCGTACCCAGACGATTGGTGGACGCGCAATTACATTTATATGTAGTGCTAGTGTCTAACTAACATGATAGGAATTTGAAAATTGTATTCCAGGCATCGTTCTGTTCAGTAGACTGGAGGAATTTCTGCTTCTGACTGACTTATAATTAGGTTCCAGGTCGACGTCATCCCCGATCGTGGGCGTGGCGGCAACTTCCGGGTCCAGGGGATCTTGGTGATCGAGAGTCGTAGAATAGGGGCTAAGACTTTTCGCTCTTGGCCGCCACTGTTGTCTCTGCTAGAGGTGCCAGGGATGCCTGGAGGGGCTTGGGAATTGGATTATAAACTTGTTTATGTAGCTGGGCATGGCTAACCACGTAAACAGGAAAACATCTGAATTATGTGCATTCAATTTAGGGAACTGGACTGTTAAAATCAGTCAATGGCTGTGCTAGCTGCAGAGTAATATTGAAGCAAATCTTTTCGGTTCAAGCAAAAAACCCGCAATCTCAAATGGAATGCGAGATGAAGTCGGAGCTGATAAACGAGCCTTTGCGGTTGAGCCCCCAGCTTGCATGCTCAGGAGGCATCTCACTTGCCGCTCTTGCACTGGAGGATTTCGCATTTTCTGCGGCTTTGAAGGATTGAAGCTCAAAAAGTTTCATGGAAAGAAATCAACTTGGGTGAAGCCAGTCGGATCAATTGATTATTGCGCGGGAACTCGGCTTTGAGACCGGGGCGGTCCTCTGGCATCGATCCGAGTTGGCCAGATTGCTACAGAACGAGCTCAACTACCAAGTACTACGCGGCTACCACTATCAATACGCTCCTCTACCACCCAAAGCAATGGCGGCAGCCCCATTAGGGATCCCGCGGCTGGCATTTGATTAGTGGCAGTGCCGGGATGGCTCGGTTATCTAACCGGTCGCAAGCTGCTGCTGTTAAAAGTGGGCAAACGCGTTCTCTAACCTTGCGGTGGCTCTAGCTGGGCGTAGACGCATGGACCGAGGTGACCGATAATAAATAGTGAGATCGTCCTCGGATGTATGGGCCGGATCGTGTGGCGGATCAGATCTACGCCGATTCGATGCGGGTTGATCTAAGATTACTTACGAGTCGCGACGACGACTAGCTACAAAAGAAGATTCAAACACTCGTCGGCCAGGGCCAATGGATCCCCGTCCACTCCGCGACGCCCTCACATGCAAACTCTGTCTGCTGCCTCTGAGAGCACCGACAACCCTCCCCTGCGGCCACACCGTCTGTTCAGATCACCAGACCGTGCCCTGTCCCCGCCCCCAATGCACTCCCGTCTCCGGCCCCTCCCGCCCCCGCATCCCCCCGGACTCCCGCGTCAACTACCTCCCCCCACCGGCCCCGCCCCAGCCACCCCCCGCACCCCACGCCGCACCCAAGCTCGATGTCACCATCAACAAGATCATATCCCTGCTGGACAGACTTCTCGACGACGACGACTGATGACGTCCCTCCGCGTTCCCCGACCGTCCGATCCCGCCCCGACACCGCCCCGTCCCCGCCCGATCGACCCCGCAAACGCCCGCGCATCTACGACGAGCCCGACGACGACGGCGTCGATCTCTTCTCCCATCTCCTCGCCTCCTCTGCCCGCCAGCGCGAGCACTCTCCCCCACACGCCCCTCCTCGGCCCAAATACCCAGCCGTCCCTCGAAAAGGAGCTGCTCTCAGAGCTTTCCTGCGAGATTTGTTTTATGCTCCTCTACAATCCAGTCACAACCCCGTGCCAGCACGTCCGTATCCCTTCTTTCCCAGCTTCCCAGTACTTATAAATCCCCCCAGACCTTTTGTGCCAAATGCCTCCATCGATCCCTCGATCACAGCAACGTCTGTCCCCTCTGCCGCGATAATCTCCCTGGCTTTTCCTTCTTCGAGGACCATCCTCCCAACGAGACCCTCGAGACCTTACTCGTCACCGCCTTTCCAGAGATGTACGCAGAGCGAGGCGACGCCCTTGCCGCCGAGGAGCGCGACGCCCGTCTAGATACCCCCATCTTTGTCTGCGCCCTCGTCTTCCCCGGCCACCCCACCGCCCTCCACTTCTTCGAGCCCCGTTACCGCCTCATGCTCCGTCGATGTCTCGAGCAGCGCGTCCCCGCCTTTGGCATGGTCATGCCCGCCCGTCAAGGCGCAGGCGCCGGCGTAGTCGCTGCCCAGCCCGATTATGGCACCATGCTCGAGGTCCGCAGCGTCCAGATGCTCGCCGACGGCCGCAGCATGGTCGAGACCTGGTCCACCTTTCGCTTCCGCATCCTCGAGCGCGGCACCCTCGACTGGCTACACCGTCGGCCGCATAGAGCGCATCGACGACTGTCCCCGACTCCCCCGTCCTCCCCCCCACTCCCTCCAACGCCGAGCTCATGCAGATATGCACCGCCTTTCTCAACCAGCTTGCGCCGCGGCACCGCGCCGTGGGTCGTCCAGCGCCTCAACAACGTCTACGGCGCCCCGCCCACCGACCCCGCCGCGTTTGCCTACTGGGTCGCCCTCGTCCTCCCCATCGACTGACTACGAGAAAGCCAAACTCCTCCCCATCCGCAGCGCCCGCCTCCGCCTCCGCCTCGTCGTGCACTGGATCGAGCAGCTGAACAACAACTGGTGGTTCACGAGCGGTTGCGTCATTCTGTAGCGGGATCGGTATTTCAAATTATGACCCGCAATTGCCCCCGGCGCCCGATGAGGGCCTCCATCAGTCCGTCCGACCCACCGCCGGTGTACAATAAATGGGGCCTCTTTCTTGCCCCCCTTGCATCGCATCATCGCATCTCTTGCATTTTATGTGCATTTATATTTGTTGTGTTATTATACCTACCTACAAGCTCTCAATGATCATTGTACCAGTACCCCCCGCACGCATTCGCATTATCGTACTTTATAGCTTACATGGATAGACTGCATGGATTGGATTTGGATTTGGATCTGGACTTTTTGTTGTGTGTCTGGATTTGCGGACGGTCGCGCGTAAAAAAATCTCAAAAAGGCCCGAGGCCCCGCGCGAAAACTCGTCAACGAAGCCGCACATGCACTCCACTTGGTTCGCAAAAAAAACTCAAACGCCGCTGCCAGACGACTGACTTAGATTTCCTTCGAGTACATGATACATTCCTGAAGATCCAGATTTTAGCACGGATCTTCCCATTCGCGATGTAGATCTCCTGCACGGAGATTTGTCCGCGATGGTTCCCCGCGTTCATTGAATTCATCCTGTCAGCAATAATCAAACAAGTAAACCGCATCGCGGTCCGCTCAACTCGATAATTATTGCAACGCGACGCACCCGCGACGCAAATTAGGTGGGACCTATCGGGTATGATAACAAGGAAGGGAAGCAGCACACTATCCCGGGAAGCGCAAAGAAGGCTTGGCTCGGAGCGGGCGCGGATCGCATGGCCGCACGCACTCGTGTCAAAAAGCATCCGGCGATGTGTTCCCCCAAGTCACAACTTGCCTGGTTGCAGCAAGTGGAGCGCCTGTGCGCGGCCGCGTCCGTTCTGGCAGCGCACCTCGAAGCCGGCGTTCCTCGAAGACGCCCCCCTGCAGACACAAAGCATGACCCGGTCCTGCACACACCCAAAATTAACGCGCGATCCCGCCCCGCGTCCCAAGATCGCCCGAGGACTTGACGCGAATCAGGACGGGATCAACCATCATCTATGAGCTAGTATACTTACATGGATACACTACCGCGAAACGTACCTCCCATTGTCTAGACAGCAGTCGGTGGCGCAAGGTTCGTCACGGGCCATTCGCTGCGCAAGTAAAAAAAAATTAGGAGGTTGAGCGCCGAGGAGAAAATATCCATAGGACGTACTAGCTTGCGCTCGTCCGCTGATACCCGTACCGTTCCACGAACGCGTTCAACTCGGAGGGGCCACGCGACCCGTACGCGTACGGCACAGGGCGCGGCCGCTGCTCGTCGACCCAGTGCAAAATGGGCGTGAAAATCTGAGCCCACACGTTAGTATCCAAGTTTAGTTCGCATCCTGCACAGACCTTCCACGCCACGTCGAGCTCGTCGTGCCGCACAAAATTCGAGTGGTCGCCCTGCAGCGCATCGAGGATGAGCGCCTCATACGCCTCGGGGATCTTCGCCTGCGCAAAGCGCCGATTGTACGTCAGGTCCATCTCGGTCGCCATCGCGTGCGTCTGCAGCCCCGGCGTCTTGGTGTTTATCTTGAGATACACCGCTTCGGACGGCTGGATACGGATAACGAGCTCGTTGCGCGCGATATCCTTGAAAATACCCTGTGTCACGTCCTTGAATTGAACGCGCACCTCCACCTTGGCCTCGTTGAGCGCTGCAGGAAGGGCGCGTCAGGGGGGACGTATTCATTAATATTCAGAGGACAACAGACCCTTGCCCGCTTTCAAGATGAAAGGCACCCCTTCCCATCTCGGGTTGTTGATCCACAACGTGGTCGCAGCAAATGTCGGACAGACCGAGCCCCGCGGCACCGTATCGTCTTCGAGGTAGCCAGGCTTCCCATTGGCTGCCACGTACTGACCCAGCAGCGTGTCCTCTCGCTTGATGGGGGGAATACTGCGCAGAACCTTGACCTATCCTATGCTGTCCAGCTTTGACGCCACAAAGCAACGGCAGCGTTGCCCACCTTCTCGTCCCGGATGTCTTCCGCCGAGAACGACACTGGTCGCTCCATCGTCAAAATGCTCAGCACCTGAAGTAAATCTGGAGGGCTGGTTTCAGCAGGCGCACATCGGCCAGGGGCCTGATTCATTTACGGTTCTGCAGGATATCGCGGATTATCCCAAACGAGTCGAAATAGCCTCCCCGGCCCTCCGTGCCAAACGGCTCCTTGAAGGTGATCTGCACGTTGGATATGTGGCTCTTGTCCCACCCGGCGCTCATCGCCACATTAGCAAACCGAAGAACAAGTATATTCTTCACCATCTCCTTGCCCAAGTAGTGGTCGATCCGGTACGTCTCCTCCTCCGACCAATACTGTTTCAGCGAGTTTAGCAACTCGCGCGCCGAATCGAGGTCCTTCCCGAACGGCTTCTCGACGATAATTCTATTCACGCCTGATGCGGCGTAGACGTGCTCCTTGATGTTTTTCGCCACAGTGACAAATACATTTGGTGGCAAAGCAAAGTAGAACATGCGGTTCCGTTCCTTGGACGTGTAGTTCGCCTCGATGCCCTGCAGATGTTCGTTGAGCACGTCGAACGCAGCCTCTTCTTCGTAGTCGCCGATAACATAGGTTAACGCATCCTTGAAATTCTCGATAGACGCGGCGATACCGGGGTCTTCGCCGGGGTTTTTGAGGTACGACACCGCGCGCGACTGGAACTCGGCCCTGTCCATTTTCGTGCGCGCATATCCGACGATCTTGACGTCGGTCGGAAGGAAACCCTGCTTGAACAGCGCGAACAGGGCAGGGAAGGTCTTGGGCCAGTGAGCCACTGCAGCTCTGCACACGAAAAGCGAACAGGGCGACGCACTTTCTTCTTGGCAAGGTCCCCAGATGCACCGAAAACTAGTGCGCCGGTTAGAGCGATTTACTGACCGTGGAATATATTTACCAACGATCACCGTGTTGTCTTTCATCTCATAGTGCGCGGCATCGGTGGAGGAAACTGAAAAGCCGCCGGTGTATGGTGTAGGCGATGTCGCATTAGTAGGAGTAGGCTGCGACAGGGACTTGCTCCTGGCCTCACGCTTCGTCGCCAGCTTCTCCTTCACAGCACGGTACCAACCCATTGGGAGACAAAGTCCAGAGTATTGAAAGCAGATAAAGGTCGCGACAGTCAGGGAGAGTCAGAAAGCGAAGAAATGCCAGCGATTCCTTCAGAGGTTTCTAAGGAGATCTGGATCGACCGAGATTGTACGCGAATTTTCGAAGTTTGCTTCCGGCCCGGAAGTAACATTGATAGCATCATCTTCTCTAATTTAGGCGCTTCGCCTCCAACTCCTGCTTTAGGAAACCAAAGCAATCCACAAATGCATATCTTCTTATTTTAAATTGTACACTTGGTATTCGAGCAGAAATACACCGTACACCTGCGTCCCATCAAGGACACGAGGATAGTCCAAGTCTAAGTGGTTTACAGCGACGCCAGATTCGTGACGGGCCAGACGCTGAGGGAGCAGTTAGCATTTGACATGCTCAAGAGAACAAATACACACTAGCTGTCGCTGGCACGCTTGAACCCGTACTTCTGGATGAAGGGATCCAGCTCTTTGGGGCCACGCGAGCCGTATGGGTACGGCACTGGGCGTGGCCGCGCGCCGCTCTTCCCGTCGATCCAGTGAAGGATTGGGGTGAAAATCTATCAGCATCGTTTGTGAGATGCGTTTCGACAGATGGGGAGATCAAACCTTCCACGCCACATCCAGCTCGTCGTGACGCACAAAGTTCGAGTGGTCGCCCTTCAGCGCATCAAGGATCAGCGCCTCGTACGCCTCGGGAATTTTCGTCTCCGTGAAGCGCCGTTTGTAAGTAAGATCCATCTCCGTTGGCATGGCGCGCGTGTAGAGGCCGGGGGTCTTTGCATTGATTTTAAGGTAGACGGCTTCCGAAGGCTGGATACGGATGACGAGCTCGTTTCGGGCAATATCTTTGAAAATGCCTTGGGTAACATCCTAGAAGATAAAAAAACTGAGCTTTGGTCCTATTGAGCATTTCATTGTTCAAACCTTGAACTGTATACGGACTTCGACCTTGGCTTCGTTCAAGGCTAATGGGGAGGATGAGATGCAAGCATACAGCGATAACGACAACACGACACACCCTTTCCGGCTTTGAGGATAAACGGTACTCCTTCCCATCGGGGATTGTGGATCCAGAGGGTCGTGGCAGCGAACGTTGGGCAGACAGAGTTGCGTGGGACGGTATCATCGTCAAGATAACCGGGTTTCCCGTTAGCCGAAACGTATTGACCGAGTAGGGTGTCTTCGCGCGCGATGGGTGGGATCGACCTGAGGACTTTGACCTAGGTAGATGTCGTTGGAAATAAGATAGCGGTGATACGACATATAGATTACCTTTTCATCGCGGATGTCTTCCGCCGAGAACGAAACGGGACGCTCCATTGTCAAAATGCTGAGGACTTGCAGCAGATCTGTGCGTTGCGGTTGGAACGGACAAACAGGCAAATGGAGGTAGCTTACGATTCTGGAGGACATCACGAATCATGCCAAATTCATCAAAGTAGCCGCCACGGCCCTCGGTTCCAAACGGCTCCTTAAATGTGATCTGAACGTTGGATATGTGGTTCTTGTCCCAAGCGGCGCCCAGCGCGATGTTGGCGAAGCGGAGGACGAGCAGATTCTTAACCATTTCCTTTCCCAGGTAGTGGTCGATACGGAATGTCTCGTCCTCGGTCCAGTACTGTTTGAGCGAGCTAAGCAGCTCACGGGCAGAGTCGAGGTCCTTTCCGAACGGTTTCTCGACGATGACGCGGTTGACGCCACCGCCGGTGACATAACACTGCTCTTTGAGATTCTTGGCGACGGGGACGAAGACGCTGGGGGGAAGTGCAAAATAGAAGATACGGTTGGCCTCTTTAGACTGGTAGTGGGACTCGATCTCCTCGAGATGGGCGTGGAGCTGGGCAAAGGCCTCCCCGTCCTCGTAGCTGCCGGAGACGTACGTGCAGATATCCTTGAACTGCTGGGTTGCCTGGGTGATCTCTGGGTCGTCATTGGGGTTCTTAAAGTAGGAGACCACACGCTTGTGGTACTCGTCCTTGTCCATCTTTGTCCGAGCATACCCGACGATCTTGACATCGCGGGGAAGGAATCCCTGCCTGAACAGACCGAAGAGGGCGGGGAAGGTCTACGGACGCGAGGATAAGCATCAGAGGACTCGCGACACCAGGATAGTACACGAACCTTCTTCTTGGCGAGATCACCCGAGGCACCAAGGACTGTTGCGGGCGTCGGGGTGAATGGCGGACGAGAGATAGCGACAAGAGCACGAACCAACGATGATGGTGTTCTCCTTGAGCTCGTCGTGGCTAGTCTCCATGGACGGGATGGACCCTGCGGTTGGTGGGTGGGACATGGTGGAGGAAAGAGATTGAGAACAGGGTTAGCTGAGCGAGTGATGGCTTGATTATACACGCGCCGGCTGCCCGGGCCGGTGGTGAGGAATCGCCATGACCATGAACCCGCCGCAGACCGAAGAGCCGTACCTCGCCGTAGTCAACGCTCTCAAGACTCTCGTCGACCCCGTATACCTGTCACATGACACCGCCGCACTCCATGCACGCGCGTCCTCCCTTACCGGCCGTCTCAAGTCCCTCGCACGCGCCGCAAACAGTGCGACCCGTGCCACCAAAAATACCACCGCCGCCGCTCGCCATGACATGGATCAGTCCCATCTCGGCCTCCAGAATCTCCTCTATGAAAAACGCCATCTCGAGCGTGAGATAGAAAAGTGTCGCCAATTCGCGTGAGCATCGTAGTCGCGGGAAACAACCCTGTTCCAATCTCGGTTCTAGTTCAGTGTACCAAGACATCCCACTGTACACCCTTGAGGAATTTAAGCTCCGAGCACCTCCAGAGGCGTGTACAGAAGATGTTCTGTCCGACGAACACCAGCTCTTGCTCAACCGCCTCAGCTTTGAATTTGTCGAACGCCAACGGTACGCTGGCCTCTCTTTGGTTCGCACACGCGACCTAACAGCCCCCCAGCTTGGACAAGATGAAGAAGGAGCTCATGCAGCAAAAGGAGGAGCTGCTCAAGGAGAGCAAGGCCAAGCTCGCCACGATGGATATCGTCAAGGCCCAGATCGACACACTCGTCAAGGTTTGTATACTAGTCGCTCTACCTATCTCCTCCCGCTCACCTGGCGCGCACAGGTTGCTGCCGATGTACAAAAGAAAGTAGACGAGCTTGTTTTACCGATACCGAGCGTGAATGCAGACACGCCCGGCTGAACCGCTTCTAAACCATTAATATTACACATTGTATTGAACTACAACATATCCAAAAGAGAAAATGCAAGGGTACAGAGATGGGATATAGATACTATGAGAACGGATGGTGAGTGGGGAGGAACAGCGAGGGAATGCGGCGTGGGTGGGTGAAGAATGCAAAAGAGTCATTAGGCTTACTCGCCCTCGCTCATGCTACCAATGTCACTCATTTCCTCGTCGTCGTCGTCATCATCTTCGCCGCCTGCCGACGCATCCGCGGCCTCCTTCGTTGCGAACCGCTGAACGTATTCTGGAGCACAGCAGACACCTCAGTGACCCAACATCGGATTCCGCCGGCAATAACGCACCCTTGACTTTCGCGTCATATTCCTTCGGATGGCGTATGAGAAGAGTCGCAGCCTCCCCGTTCAGCGGGTCGTTGGGGTTTGGATAGCGTAGCAGCTGAGGCAGAAATACCTCGAAAATATTAATCATGTCTGCGCGTGCCCATGTTCAGTCAGCACAGAAACTACATAGGAGCAATTAGGTTGCTCGAACCGAACATGGGCGACCAGGTCTGGTTTATGACGTCGAGACAGACAGAGCCACTTCTGCCCCGTGTAAATGAGTGCGATCGGGAGAATGCAAGAGGTAGCCCTACAATTCGTCGATGTTCGGATGGAATATCTTGTTCATGAACCCTATACTGGGTGATTTGAAGGGATACTGGTCGGGTAGTTCGACGTGAATCTTCCACACGCCACCAGCAAACGGAGCTTATCGCGGGAAGGAGGTGAATTGGCGGCGGAGTTGCTCGTGAGGGGGGCGGCTTACTTTCGGCCGGGCCGTAGAAGCGGACGTAGAACTCTTGCATACTGTCGTTGACGAGAGAGACCTCGTAGTCGGACATGAGCCTGATGAGGGACGACAGTGAGTGGGCAGCACGGCACACGATGCTGAAAGCGGTACATCTTCATTACATCCGTCTCAATGCGGCGCTTGCTGGGGGAGGCGTAAAGTCCCTGGGGTTAGCTGCGGCGAGGGATCGGTGCACAGAGAGGGTACTCATCATAACGACGGAACACGGACAGAGTGGTAGGAGGTAAAGAGCAGTTTGGACGTACAAAGTAGCAACGGGGATTGCCGAAGGCACTATTTCCTTTACCGTCATCTGTACACATCGATTGTAACAGTTCTCGCTACATGCAACTAGAAGAACGTGTAGTCTTCCACGATGCAATACGCGTCGTCGATTGAGCACGGGTACGGTCGGACTTGGGCAGTGACCGGTCTCTCTCGTCTCGCAGCTTGCGCGCCACTGCCAGCGTTCACCCCTTCCAACCCTCCGCTCGAACTCGGACTCCCTCCGGGGCCTTCTGCCCTGAGTGCTCGCCATCCAAGAAGCACCGCTTGAATCTGGTCAAAAATCGCAGTCACCGGCGGAGTACCGGACCTACCCATCCAAAAGAGTCCGAAACTGAAAATCAGCACCATCTCTTCCTGCGTCTGTGTGAGCAAGTGGCCGTCCCGCCGGTGGTGCATCGTGATTCTACCATTCTCTCAATACAGTCCCAACTGTGGCCGAAAACGCTCACAGGAATATGACTCCACTCGCGGCCAGGATCGCCACTCGCGGCCAGGATCGCCACGGACGTCTGCGTCAAGTGGAACACATCTGGGAACCAAACCGTCGATGGTGACTGATAATGAAGTGCAAGAACATACGAAAGAGTGAGACGAAGAGCGACACTACGTGTGCGATGAAAAGTGCCGCAGCCACTAGTGGGCCTGCTTCAGCATCCTACTGCTACAAGCAATCTTTGCAATGTGAACTTACCTGAGGCAATGGAGCGGATGGGGTGGTCTCGAAAAAGTGCCATGGCGTTAACTTACAGCAGTTCGACCTTTCCATTATGTATCTTCGGTTTAAATAATATTTGATATGCCATGAGGTGACCACGCCGAATACACGAGAGATGCAAAACCAAGATACATTGGAGCACGAGTTACTGTACATCTATTCTTCCGACACCGTTTTGTTGGATTGTTCACTGGTTAGATTGTCGTAACAGGAACTTGGGTAACTGCTCGCGAAGTTGGACATTGCAAAACTTCTCGAGGAAAAAACTCACCTGTAGGGCCATGTGGTCCTTGCGTAATTGAATATATCGGCTGTTGTCCTTGGACGTAGCCCTGTTGCATGGGATAGCCCTGTTGCATCGGGTAGCCATACTGCATCGGATATTGGACCATTCCTTGTTGATTGTGGTTATAGTATCCTGGTAGTTCGGAGAACCACCCCTGGATGAGGCGTGTCAGAGGATATACTAGTAGAGCGTCGCCCCACAACAAGGAACAGTGCGCTCACCAGTTCTGGAAGCGCGTGAGTTAGTACTGATGTAAGCTGTACATGAGACGTTGATACCTTGGATAGGCTCATACCAAATATCCGGCCGGCCAAACCGCTCCGCTTGGTTAACGAGTGCGAGTAGAATACCAAAGGCGACCGTGAACAGAACGAAGAGCATCCAGGAGAACGCCTGGATGACTTTCATTTCGTAGCAATATTCTCTTTGGCGTACTATGGTGGCAGGATTAGGCGTAAGAAAACGCAGTTATGCTGGCTTACTATTTCCATTTTTTGTCGGGATTGTCTCCGTGGTGAGGGCATCGCATTGCATCGGACCGACGATGTCGCTTCGCAACGTCAGCGGGAAAAAAAAGAGGATCAGTGGATTGCACGTACGTTGCCCATGATGCCATTGCTGGAACGACATTAGAAAGGAACTAGATGGGTGACCGAGAGCATACCCAACCACAGTGCCCATAGGATGAACAGAGTAAGAGCCTCCGTACGGGGCTGTGCAAATTGTAACCTGAACGCATGTCAGTGACGAGAGAACCAACGATCTGAGAGACAACACACGAGAGCAGGAATATGAAGATCGTTAGAGACGGTATCAGCAGCGCAAAGATAGTAAAGTCCGCTAGTCCTTGGGTGAGTGTCTGAAGAACGTGCAGAGGGATCGTAAACAGTACGATGCAAATGTGGGAGAAATATGTTTGCGAAATGGGCCGCAAGTCCAAGAACGGTTCCTTCCATGCAGATAAGCATTTCGGTGTTAGCAGGAAAGGGCTCGAACCGGACAACAAGAAGACAGCAACTGAGCACCCAAGTTAAAGCTGATCGATGTTGATATTGAATGAACTTGCCATAGAATGCGATTCGGTACGTCGCGAAACGGACAGTCATGTTTTATATCGTCGTCGCACAAAGAATGGCGTCGATTCGTCAAGACTCGTCAAGCGCGTGTTGTGAGGAACAGAGCAGCAGCTGTTGACCGGGACGCGATTCCGAACTCGATCACGTGGACATCATTTGAGTTCCATTTCTTCCTTCCGCTCCAAATCGCGTTTACGCCGGCGGGCGCCAATGTCACTACAAACCCAGTCTGGAGTCAGCCGACGCTCCAAGTATTTCTACTCGGCCCTTGAACTCGCGATCGCAAAGTCTGCCCACGAATGGAAGTGGGTATCATGACAAAATCATGGTATAGCACGCCTAACTAGTCTGCAGATTCGAAGACTTTGAGCAGTGTTTCCCCCAGTATGTGGAGGAAGACAAAGAGGGTGCCCGGCAGACGTTTGCACAAGTAGCGAACTACATCGAGAGCACAACCAAGGTCTGGAATCAGTGTCGTAATCTATCGTCCGTTGACAACCCGTCCCGTCAGAGAGATCTGGAAAAGATATTTGAAGAGTACGAATTGAAAAAGAACGTTGATATTCTAGACAAGGTTGTCAGCGAGGCGAGGGCGCGCAGGAAGTCCGGAGAGATAGGGCCGAATGTGTGGACCGAGAATTTGCAACCGCGATCGGGAGTCCGTGGAAGAGGCATTCCAATCCTGGAGGCTCAAGCGAAGCGCCTTGGGGATTCATTGGCGAAGGTATCGGTCCCACAAAATATAATAACCTTGGCGGTAATATATGTTCTCGTACTAGCTAGAGGCCGAGAATTTGGCCCTGCTTGCTCAATTGGAAGAGAAGAACGACCGATTTGAGAATCTGACAGCTCGTTCCATCCGGATATCGAACGAAATCAACGAGGTGTTTATCTTCGCTTTCAGATTATCAAACCACAGCTCAAATTTCTCTCCAAGACGCACGAAACTTGGAAAAAAATCCCAATGGACGTAATTCACGCGTGGACGGCCCAGGCCGCTGAAACATTGACACCAGTGTTACGGTCCTGAATTACTTTTACGACTTGTATAGTGTTCCTATGTACCTTGTGAATCAACTTTCTGTGCCATTCTGAGCCTTCTTCCCTCAACAAAGCATTCAAATGCTAATGTGGGAAGCCTTGGGGAAGCCACGGAAGATTTCCAGTCTGTTTTCATGCAACCATTTAACAAAAAAAATCTACCTAATCTCTCCGTGACGATAAACCAACCGTTCCGGACCCGGCATGCAGGTGGACCCGCTCTATTTTCAAGCCTGTTCCTCCGAGTACTACTTTTACGGAATGAACTTCAACGACAGGACCCATATCCTGCACATAGAATTGGAGGCAACCATGGTGAACCTAGGGTTCCAATCCGATACGTGCTCTCGTCGTGCTGGATTTTGGAAGTCATCTGCGAGAGTCTGCGAGCAGGAGGTGATCACAAGTTGCCGCCGAATTTATGATATTGAGCTGAGAGTCGGAGACGACCGTTGTGGATTCGATGGGCCGTATGGCGCTCGTGGAATAAAGGGGCCCGAATGAATTTAAGGCGTTTCAGTCGAGGTTTTGCAACTGGTTTGTACCCACCAGATTTGGCACGAAACAAATAGATTGATCCGCGGACGACACTGCCACTGATCGTCGGCTGCGACCAACCTCCAGTCGCTTGAAAAGGGAATTATGGACGCCCCATCGGTACTGTTTATCTGTGTCACTGGAAGACGAGCGAACCGAATCAGTGTCTCGGGGGTAGGGGGACAGGGCGGCATGGGCGCACGCCGCAGATGGTTTTCCAGGGCGGGGTGAGCCGCAGTGTAAGAAAGAGAACGGAGCGGTAAAAGAAAGGGATCCGTACTTAATCGCCTAGAGATACGTTATGATGACCAAACTGATAAGACACGCGGTAGAGGTCGTCCTGGGTGGGACCATACCGGACTGCATGCGCAGGCCACTAGAAGACTGCGGACGGGAGTTTGAGGAGTGTGTCGAGGAGGATCTAACCAGGTTTGAGATTGTGGTGACGGGAGGAAGTAGAGGGGCATATTATTCGACATCTAGAGGGCCATCATGGCCGGAGGGAGTCAGGGAGAGTGGTGAAGAGAAAGGTGAGCCGGCCATGGGGAATATAAGGTAGGGAACGGTGAGGGGGGGTTTACCAGCACACAGAAAACTCGACAAGTAGGTATTTGCTGGAATACAATCCGTGCCGGTATGTTCTCAGAAAAAGGGGCTCAGTTTAGATCGTAGATTTCGTTGAGCGTTCGAGGAAGCTTGCGATGTCTTTCGGGTCTGTGAAATTGGAGTTGAAGCACGACAGTTGCAGGGGGGAATACCAATTATCGCCGGTCCCTGTCCAGAGCGAGGACAGCCGGGCGCAAGAAAGCGATCGGGGCATCCATACAGATCACAAAGTCGATTTCCGACGCCCACTGCTCGTCAGCGTCACAAGAGTCTCAGGAATACAGGGACAGCCAACCTTTCTCTCGAGGTAAGCTGGGGTCCAAAGGCACGGATGATCTTCGACTTCCGCTTGTTTCGACTCTCCCTTCCACCTGTATTTCGCGTCAAGTTCGCTAATGGACGGTAGTTATAACACTCCAGGTGCGTTTAAGAGTGTTTCCTGGGTGAATTAATTGCCCTTCACTCAAGTGCAGTATACGAACAGTTAGATGACAGGGAGGGTGTTGCAGTTGCATGCAAATCTCCTCCAGCCCTCGTGCGGACATTCGAAACAATGATAAAAATGCCGGTGCACTGCTAGTCCGACCAATGATCCTATCTTGCTTGTCTCACCATCAAGCATTTTTAGTTAAAGCACAAGGCATCCATTGGCGTGCTGTATTCCACCAAAATGATATGTGCGGACCATTGAGATCCCACTCCGAATTCCATTCCTACTGAAAACACCGATGATCCGTTACATACATACATACCTCGTTGAAAATATAACATAGGCCATCACCGGGATGGACGCCGGTTGGGGTTCACCATTCCCCCGTTATCAAACTCGTTGGAGCCAATGAGTGATGACTGCCCGGAGCCGCCGTGGCGTGTGTACTTGTCGGCAACCGGGTGGGATTTGGGGTAAGCTCGCCTGCTCGAGGAATGGGTAGGCTTGTGCTTCGATGGTGCGCTACGCGTGCGTTTTTCCGTCATGACGGTCGGCAAGATACTTGACTTGGTGGCTTGTCGCCGCGTTGGCTTGGCCTTGCTGTAGTCGTTCAGCATGCCGGCCGTGACTGGGCCGTACCACATGTGGTAGTCGCCATTAAGGTGGCACCGCGTAGCAAGCGTCAATAGGGTGATGAACGCAAGGATAACTAGGGATGAAGTCAAAAATTAAATCAGGAGGATTTGGGATCTCGCACCCAGGGCAGCATTGATAAGTGAAAAGGCCATGAGAACGCGATACATAGCATGATATTGTTCGGTCTGGACTGCGATACGCGTCAGGCAATAGTCCGATTCGTGGCGGCCAGCTCACAATCAGAGGTAGAATCATCAAGCGCCACCGTGGAGGATTCCGAAGCGAAACATTCCACGTCGGCAGATTGAGAATCGGACGTGGATAAGAATACACCGAGAGCTGGGCGTTTGGCGGTGAGCACTCGCAATGGCATTCAGGAACCCGCTTACAGAGCCAGAGGATCCCCAAAAGACCCAAGGAGGCAAGCTCGATTCTCGTCGAAATGGGGTTCCGCTCCCTCAACAGCAGGCTGAAGCCCAGGCTGAAAAGAAAAAAGGTTAGTTGCGAATAGGAAGTGATGGGACATAATTCAGTACAGGCATGAAATGACCAGAAGTCCAACACAGCAGACGAAGAGAGCGAACGGCACGAAACGGGCTACACTCGGTTAGTTGGTGTTAGTTTGAGAAGTGGTGGAACGGACTAAGGTCAGAAGCGGCCAATACGCTCTCGAAATGGCCCGCCATGGCCAGACATATCAGTGTGGCGATGAAAACCGAGCCTTCAGAGAGGTTCAGAACAACCCGTATTAACAAGCAGGGTGAACAGACCGTATAGGCTGGTTCGGAGAGTCGTGAACAAGGAGGGCATCGAGAGATTGTGTCGTGTACGGGGTAGGTGGTGGGTGTCGCAGGGAAGAAATGGGGCTCAGCAGGCGTGATAAGTATTGGAACACGAGGCAAACATGAACTTGGGATATCGCGTGGCGTGATTGTCGTTGACGCCTGCCGATAGCTGCGAGGAGAACCGATTGACTATCCGGAAAGTGTTAGCAGGGAATGGCAGCAAACAAGAGGCGTTGCCTTACTGAAATTGAGCCGTCAACAAGGTGAGCGACAACAAATTTCTTCACAGCCACTTTCCTTTTCGGTCAGGGTGAGCAGAAAGTAGCAGATTCCGGCGATCCCCGCCGTGTGCCAAAAAAACAATTCGATATTACGGCAATTTCAACAGTACACGAAGTTACAGGTTTTTCCTCAGTTCAATCCCAATATCGTTATAAAATGCCAGACACTCGGGATTTGACAATGTCGATGGATTCACTATGGACAGAGGGGCCCCATTGATGATCTGGAAGTTTTGGTTAAATGAACAGTACAAAAACTAACACCTACTTTTTTTACCAACACTTCGACGCGTTTACCGTTGAGCGTGTAAGGGATCTCCTTCACTTGGATGATCTGGTCGATCTATAATCAGCCGCGAAGCGGCAAAAATCCCTAATATAGCTCACCACGGCAGGAACATGTCGGGGACTGCGCCGAACGCGCACCTCATCCTTGATTTGGTGGACCAGCGTGGGTGACAGCTCCTCGTTATCGGGGAGCTTGACGAATAAAACGACCCGTTCATCTATCCCGTCAATCGTTTGCCCGATGGCGAGGCTGTCAAGAACTTTGCCGGTCGAACAGAATGCCGAGTCGATCACGTCATAAAGCTCGGAAGACCCAAAGCGAATGCCCCCGGGATTGCTATTCATGGATCGTCAGCAGACCATGCTGGGCATTAATAAACCAGGTCAACACACAGCACACCGTCTGACCGACCCAGCATGATCAGTCCTCCGCCATTTCCAGACCGCGAACGTGTGATAACAATGTGGTCCCCGTGGTCTTTGGAAACATTAGACACGGTGGAAGAGCGTGTTCACGACTCACACCACACGCCTTCTATCTCAGCAAAATAAGCCTTGTGGTACTTGGCTCTCGCAGCAGAAACCTCCACATCCGGTGCAAATCCAGGCAATGGCCAGAAGCCTACCGGCATGCATGGGAAGGGCTTCAGGCAGACGAGATCGCCCTGCTCATCAGGTGCATTCAAAGTCCCAGCCTCACTGTAACTCTCTACTGCGAGGCCGAGCATGCGGCATTGAATTTCTCCTGCATAAACGGGCAAGGCAGAATTCATCCCAGCAAAGAGAGAGCATATATCCGTCCCCCCTGCTGATCTTTAACGACGAATAATTGTCATGAATATGCCTGCTTACCAGTGATGGAACCCAACAGGACATTTGTATGGATGTTTTGGTACACATATTCAAACAAGGCCGCCGATAAAGGGGAACCAGTAGAGTATATATGGCGGAGAGAGCGTAGATTGTGATGATGGCGAGGTTTGTATCCTTTCTGTATAAAGAGATGAGGACTATCAAAGTCTGTTATCAATAGAACAAGTACCGAGAGTTGATCGATGTATTTTGCGCTTGTTCCAAAGATAGTGATGTTCAGATCATCGGTGAGCTTCCAGAGGTATGCAGGGTCTCGGAGAGGACTCCCGTCGTATAAAACCAGCGTGCAGCCCACACTGAGCCCGCTAATGAGAAAATTATACATCATCCACCCACTTGACCCCAGTCAGTACTGGTCGCGAAAGAAACCAATAGGCGCACGTTGTAGTGTAATAGAAAAACACGTCTTCAGGTTGGAGGTCAGCACATATAACGAATTCTTTCTTGGCTTGCAAAAGCATCCCCCCGGCGCGATGCACGATCGCTCTAAGAAAATTGGATTTCTGGTGGGGCATAGGCAGTTTCAACTTACTTGGGCCGCCCTGTGAAATAATAATAAAAATCAGGATCCACCCTGGCATACTAGTCAGCCTACCGGTTGAGCCAGACGAAAAAAGGATCCAAAGCGGCCAGTTGAACGAGGTCCGGTACCATAGAATTTCACCAGAGGATGCACGACCTAATTTTTTGGCCTCCCCTTCACATACAAAACTATCCCAGCTCACCCAACCCTCCTGCCAGGCCGAACGATCTTCGGGATAGGGGATGGGATGCATTACCACGACAAAGGGTCGATTCTCAGATTGGCCGTAGAGGCCGGATAGTAAAGCCGAGAGTTTGGAAAGGTGGTCGTGTACCTTGGCATTGTACACAACCGCGTCTACGGAAAAAATGAAGCTTGGTTGCACTTGCTCAAACCTAACGTCAAGTTATGTTTAGATACTGTTTACACTTACAATTACTAACCGTTCCAAAACACCGGAGGGGCCAAAATCAGCGGCCGCACTGACCCAGATACCGCCGATAGCAGTAGTGGCTAAACACAAGGCGACGTTTTCGATGCAGTTTGAGGAATAAGACGCGACGCGATCCCCAGGTTTCAGACCGTTGGCAAGCAGAGCTGAGACAAGCTGGGAAACTAGATGATAGAGTTGTGCATAGGTAAAGCGCCGCAACTCCGGAGTGGGTTTGGAAGGGGTAGGTTCGGCTGGTACACGTAATTCAGAGGTCGCCACGGTATAAATCCAGGCAATACCAACTCGCTTGAATCAAAGCCACCTTTTCGGTTGAGCGGCAGTAGAGCATATTCTCTGCCCAGTTTATACGGGCGTCAGTAAACCATGGGGGATTTTCGGAAATATTGACAGACTCGTCGACGACATGGTTGCCTTTGTCGCCGATGATGCTAGTGGCATCCCACACCTCGGACCAGAAGTGGGCGATGTGGGATGTAGACCAGAGGTACAAGTCGTGATAAGTATCGAGCGACAAGCCGAACTTGGCGTTGACTCGGTTTCTGAACTGGAATGTCGCCGACGTTTCAGGGTTCTGTGGGGTGTAGAGTGGTGCTTCCTCTGCCATCGGAGATGCTTATTGATGCACAAGAACAGCTAATGGGGAGCTGGACTGGGGACCGCGACCGTTAGGTAAGGGTCTTAGAGAGGTTGAGCTGCCGGCCGAGTATTGCCGTTCCCAATTCACAATCCTGCTTAGCCTCGACCAGACTACTTCACTCATTCTCGACACAGATCATACTCAAATATCACCGAATCTCTGTCCCATGTAGCTGCTGCTCTGAATATATCAGGTTTCTGGTGATTGAAATCTACGATACAAGTTGCATGCGGCGCTATGAAGATATGCGGAAACTGTGAGCTCTGCGGGACCAGATGTTCGCTCATCAGCTTCAATCACCGAGTTCTTCCACTCGTTCGAAAGTCACCGTGGGCCCGTTCTCTTGGCCATCGCCGCATTACACCGCATTCAATTTTCAGAGAAAGCGACAACTTTACAATCTACGCCCGTTCTCTTGGCCATTGCCGCATTACACCGCATTCTAAGTTTCAGAGAAAGCGACAACTTTACAATCGTGCCTTTATTTTATTCAGGTAGCGGGCGTGCCGTTCGTTTGCCTTACATGGTCTTGAACGCGTACCAAACGGCCGGTGATCAAAGAAGGAAATAATAGACACTTACGTGACTGTTTTTGCTCCAACCGAGTCAGCGAACGTGCATGGCTTTGACCCATAGTTATAAAGCCCCGCCACCTTGCCTGAGCCCCCCCCCCTCCCCCTCTCACCTAAATGGATATCAGCAAGTTCCTTGCTCCCCATTCCGCTGAAGCCCGCGCATACTCCCATGTCACGTATGCTTTCACCACACCATCCTCCCTCTCGTGGCCTCACCAACAAAAAATACAGGGAAAATGGTACAGACTGGGACACTGCCGGCCCTACCATCGACGAAACTGTTGTAGCTCATTGCGCGTCCTACCGCAGCTTTGAGGTGAGGCGCAGCCTGCCTGCACTGGAACAGAGGACCTGATGTTACTCCTGAAGAGATACCTCTCCGGCGAACACCTTTTCATCCTGCCCCAGACGAGACGCGAACTTGAAAGCATATTGTGCGCTGTCAATCATGCCTTCCACTCTGATGTGTATTCACAGCTATATAGACGCCGGTATAGCACGGACGCGATCCACAATGCTATCGCAAAGAGGTACGTTTATTTCACACTCTTATACTTTGTTTTAACTAAAGAACCTTCAAAAGCCGCAGTACGCTCGAGGCTGGGGGATATTCGAGGGTAAGTTTCCCTTGCCACGCCGTTTGTCCGACAATCTAATCCGTCGGTCAAGGTGTGCCACCTGGCCATAAACTCCATCCAGGATGTCCTCAATACCGGAGATAACGTTGCATATCTTCTCGCCCTCCACGCGCCTAAAGATACGAATCCACGCGAAGAGGAAGGTCCGACACGGGCTATCACGACCACCTGATGGTCTTTTCCGATTTCTCTCTCTTGGGTCTTGTGAGCGTCTCTCGTGTGTGTTGTACCTGTGCCATAGCGTCGTCTTGTAGCCTCTTCCATAGATTAATCGCATAAGTAAGTAGTCGGTTAGCTTAGTTGTTGTACATTGTTTTATTGTCAAGCCATCATCGTCTCTTATGCCATTTATTATCCCGTTCAAATCCCGTTCTAGTCAAGACGCTCTAGTAGCCGTACATTGCATGACTGACTGTGCACCATGCTATTGACTACCTGTATGCTTCTCCTTTGGACCGGATTAGTGGACGTGTCTGCAGCTCCCCAGCAAGTCCCGTTTCAAGTCCCGGTCGTTGCCAGTGCGCCTATTCAGCTCACATCACCTCCCAATTCTGACTCTTGGAAGAGCCCCGAAAGCTCCATGGCCGCTTCTTACAAGTAGGCGCAACTCACGGAATGCCCAACGAAGCTGACCTCGGAACCCAGGTTACTGATATACATCCCGATCCCTTCTACCGACAAAAGACTTCGGAGGCGACCGCATGTCACCGAAAGAAAGGCAAGAAGAAGAAGAAGAACCGCGCAGGCTACTATGGACTTCCCTACTCGTGCGTTTCGAATGCCGCGCGACCTTGGTCTCTCCTTTAACTGTCCTGTACAGAGACTGTGACTCGCCATTACGGCTCACGAATTTCACGCTGGACTTTATCGAGAAAAAGGTTGGCTCTCCCTATATTCCGGAGACTCTTGTGACGCCAACGAGCAGTGGGCGTCGGAAATCGACTTTGTGATCTGTACGGTTGCCGCGATTGCTTTCTTGCGCCCGGCTGACCTCGCTCTGGGCAGGGACCGGCGATAATGCGAGGTATTCTCCCTGCAACTGCCGGCGCCTTCGTGCTTCAATTCCAGATGCACAGACACGACAGCGACCGCAAGCTTCCTCGAACGCCCAGCGAAATCTACGATCTAAACCGAGCGGTAGCAACCAAGATGGCTTCCATTTTTACCAGCCGCGGGATCCCTGTCGTCCCTAGTCTTGGTCTGTGCGTTTTTCATTCTGCGGGGGTCGCGTCGCTAATCCGTGCTTCTCAGGAAACAACGATGTCTGGCGTAGGTTGTCCTACGCGTTGCTCGACATTGTACTGATTCCTCACGGAGCACTACAGCCCATGTGAGATTTGTGGTTCTTTGGGCTAGTTCCATCTCTGACGTTCGGTGTGCAGAACATTATGATTCCAGGCCCCAACAGCATCACGAATGAATTTGCTTCGTATGTCGGCGGCGATAATGCGTGCATGTAGCAGCAAAGGGCTGACTGGTCCCCTAGGATCTGGAAAGCGTTTATTCCTTTCCCACATCTCCAGATCTTCCAGCGCGGGGCATATTATGCGGTCGAAGTGGTTCCGGATTCGCTCGCGGTTATCAGCCTGAACACGATGTATTTTTATGATTCGAACAAAGGTATTGTACACCGGTCTATATGTGTTCATGTGCTCATCGGACCGCGACAGCGGTCGGGGGTTGCGAATTCAAGGACCGTGAGGACGCCGGGAACTTGGAATTTGATTGGCTTGAGGTGCAGTTGAAGGGCTTTAGAGCCCGGGGGATGCAAGTACGCCGGATTTGATCCTTGTGATTGACGCGGATCTGATCAGCTCCCGCCAGGTGTGGATAACTGGTGCGCGATGTCGGACTCATCGGTGGTTAATTAATTTGTATATAGGCCACGTCCCACCGTCGCCAGGGAATTATTTCCCGGAATGCGTATTTGTTTGTCTGGGGGCACTTTTGCAAAAGGCTGACCCAGATTGGCAGTACGTTCGCTATGTTGAGCTGGCGCTCAGATTCCAGGACACTATCCTAGGCCATCTGTATGGGGTGCGTAGATATAATCAACGTCTGATGTACGCTGACATCCTGTCTCAAGCACATGAATGCTGATCATGTATGGGTGCTTTCCCTGCCCTGAGTCGAGCTGCCTAATCGATTGCCAGTTTTTCTTCCTGGAGGCGGACGATCTCGCGCTGCACGAGCCGCAGGCGGTGACGAGTAAAGAAGACTTGTTTGAGACGCTCATCGCTGATTTCGCGGCAATGCCGAAAGCAAAGAACGTCAATTTGGACAACTATGCGGTAATCAACGTATCGCCGTCCGTGGTCCCTAACCCCTACCTGCCGAGCTTTCGGGTGTTCTCCTACAATGTCACAGGGGCCGCGACGAGTTTGGGGCGCAAGCACGGGCACCCTCGCGGGGGCGGGAAGGACAAGGAGAAGCAGTGCAAACTGGATGCGTATCGTGAGACGTGGAGGTGCCAGCTCAACGAGTCGTGGCACTCTGACCCAGACGCGCCGTCGAGGAGCAACCAGCTGTGGACGCCGCTGGGGTATGCGCAGGTACGTATGTGTTGGACGGATTGCGATTGAGCGCCGCTGATCACGGCGACCCCAGTACTACATACCACATCTCGAAGAGGGGAACAAGACACATGAGCCGAGTTTCAAGTTGGAATACGTGACGTACGGAAGGGGTGCGCTTGAGGGGAGCGACGGGGTGTACCCCGTCCCCCTGAAGAACCTTCCCTCGCACTTGAAGAAGAAGCAGACGCCGTACAAGCTGGAGGACCTCACGGTCGGGGCTTGGATCGCATTGGCACGGCAAATGGGGAACTCGACGAAACTTAGTTCGCTCTTTAAAACATACATGTATATGGCTTGACATGTCATGATGAGAGTGCGTGGGAGAGTTTACGCCGCGAGATACATATAGGCAAGATGTTGCCTTGGAGATGATGACCGTAACCACCACCACCATCTTCAGTCTGTCATTCAAGATTTCCAGCGCCTTTTTCCCAGAAACATCCCGGCACGGATTGTATTTCAACAAGTCCCCACTTGTCGACTTTTCTGTGTGCTGGTAAACCCCCCTCGCCGCTGCCCTACCTTACCTCCGTTTTATTCCCCGTGGCCGGCCCACCTTTCTCTTCCCTCACCACTCCTTGACTCTCTCCGACCATGATGGCCCTCCAGATGTCGAATAATATGCCCCTCGACTTCCTCCCGTCGTCACACTCCCGCTCAAACTCGGTTAGCTCCTCCTCAACACACTCTTCAAACTCCCGTCCCCAGTCGTCTAGTGGTCTGCGCATGCAGTCCGGTATGGGTCCCTCCCAGGACGACCTCTACCGCGTCTCTTATCAGCTTGGTCATCACAACGGGTCTCTCAGCGATCACGTACGGATCCTTTTCTTTTTCCGCTCCGTTCTCTTTCTTACACTACGGCTCACCCAGTCCCCGCCAAACCACAACGTAACGAACCCCGCCCTCAAAAACCATCTGCGCCCAAGCCACATCCGCGCCCGTGCCGCCGCGTCCCCCTACCCCCGAGACACTGATTCGGTCCACTCGTCTTCCAGCGACACAGACGACATCTCCATGTTCCTCGGGAACCATGCAGCAGCCCCTGACTATCACTCGATGTTTGCCGCTCCTCAGCAGACAATGGCCCCAAATCAGGAGGCAATGCATGCAGCTGGTGCTTTCGGCCGCATGACCATCAGTCCCGACCATGCACTCGAGAAGCTGGCCGCTAATGTTCGTGCCGCCACCACGACAAGTGCGTCCGATCGGGCAAAGCAGATTTTTGTTCAGGCCTGGTGCGTGTGCCACGTCTCGCACTTGATCTCTTCTCTGATAGTTGAAACACAACAGGTTGACGGCAAACTATGCGCCATATCCAGACGGAAATGTACCCCGTCAGGGGCTCTACTTTTCTTACCGCAGGGTATGCGACCAGTACGGGATCCCACACATCAATACTGCGACGTTGGGCAAGGCCATTCGGCTGTGTTTTCCCACTATCAAGACTCGGCGGCTCGGGGTCAGAGGCAATAGCAAATACCATTGTATGTCCGCGTCTCATCATTGGATCATTTCTTGATATCCGTGATGGATAGATTGCGGAATACGTCCTGCGACTTCTGCAGAGGCGGAATGGCTTCAGGACTACATCCACAAGTCCAACAACAGTGCGGGCCAGCCCTCCGTAAATGCTGCTCGCTTGGCGAACGACCACTCCGAGTCGTCGAATAGGAGCGAGGACCGGTCGGACGAGGATGACGACGAGGATTCCGAAGGGAACAACTCCGCCGTGGGATCCAAGCGGAATTCGTTAACCCTTGGAGCCGATGTAAAAAGCGCCATATTCACCCAAGACTTGAGCGACAAAACGCCTACGGCCGCAATAGCATTGTCCCAGGCCCAAGCAGCTCAGCGGCCTCCTGGATCGTTCCCCCAACACACGTCGATTCGGAGACATCCTACCCAGGACGGTGGTCTCGGGGTACAGTCCCACTCTCCGCCATCGAACAACGCGGTTCCCTTCCTGGCGTCTCAGCAGCCGACATCCGTTCGTCAGTTCCCCCACTTCCCATCAATCGAGGAGGCTGTGGGTGTCAACTCGACATCACCGCACGGAATTGCTGCTCGCGAAGTTTGGGGATGGTTTCAGGATCATCTTGATTCACTTCTTGAGAGTGTCCGCTCTTTCCGCTTCGATCAATTCGAGATGCATCTTCGGACATTCTGGTCGAGTCTCGGAGGCAATCACCGGGAGGTTGTACACGCCCCTGCCATCGCGGGTCTTATGGCCAAAGCTGATGCGATTGTCTATGATGTAAGCTGCTTTTTTTGGCGGGCCACGCCGATTTATTGAACACTGTTAGGAAATTCTGGAAATTCTGCGTTCCCAAATGCTGTCTCCCATCACGCCAACGTCCCTGGCGAGCCTTCGACAATTAGCGAACAAGATGGAAAAGATACTGTTGGTTGCGCTGGAAAGCTACGGAAACACATTTGTAGAGCCAAAAGTCGAGCTCGGAGCACGATTCGGGCACCTCGTCTGTGAGTTTAAAAGTAGCTGCATTCCCATACTAGCCTTTGACGTTGCGTCTCTCTCTCCGTAGTGAGGTTCCTTGACATATATCAGGTTACTCAGGCTCTCAACACTGTCCTGACTAACCAGAAGCAGCTGGCGGAAATGCGGCGGTCTTGGCAAAAGGTCGACTTTGAGTCTGTGCGGAATCAATCGGCGTTGGTGTGCAACTGTCGGCACGAGGATCTGGTGCAGTTGTTGGAGGTCGAGTTTGTCGGAATGTTGGATGGGCTCTCGAAGAGCACAGAGCCAGTAAGGGAGGTCATGACATGGGCGGACAAGTGCTGCGAGCGCTTGATGGGGAGCAGTCGCGCCAGCCACGGGGGTCCAGAGGAGCGTAGCACGATGAGCTCCCGGAGTGTATTGATTCGTTGGGGCTACGTCACGAGTCAGGTTATGAGGGACCTGGTGCGTTTTACGAGTCTTAATCCATGGCGTGTGCTGATATCGATGCCTATAGACCATTCGCAGTGACCCCGCGTTCGGTGCCTTCCAGATTATGAAACTGTTCTTAGAGTGAGCTCGTTCTGCTGGGGCTGATTTTGGCCTATATACTGAATGCTTTGTAGCGATTGGATTGCAGTTAATGTCCTGAGGAGCGTTGCATTGTCGACGAACTCAGTGGCAGCTTCCGTAGAGCCCGTGATGCAGCAGCAATTCTTCACACTTTCGCCAATGGCCGGCCAGGAGAATTTCAACTCCATGGATGTCCGGCCGCAGCATCTGATGGCGCACACACCGACGACTTCAAGCATGCTTGCTGCCTTGCAGAACGACCCTTTCCCTACCGGATCCCTCGACCCGAGCGCGTCCGCTTTTAATTCGGATGCGTACGGGTCGTTATCATACATGGACACGTCTGCTTCTCAGGACGACTCGTTGCCAGCTGTTCATCAATCTTCCCTCTCGTTTGGCGACTTCTCCGGCTCGGGGAACACCTTTGACGTGTCGGGCTTCTCGCAGGACCTCGGCATGCACTCATCGGCTACCCCCTCCAGCGAGCCCGAGCACGACCCTGAACCCGTCAAAACGGAACAGCAGGGAGCGTAGAGTCCGATTTTCTTCTTGCTTTGAACTGTTCTTGTTTTCCGTCGATGTTCTTAATATGGTATCCAGTCCATCCCTATCTGTATCACCTTTTTGCTTGCTTGGCCCTGATTTTTCACGCTCCTTAATAGTGTACAGGATTTTCGTGCGTGGATTTGTTATGAATATATATATGGGAAGTCTTGCTTTCCGTGTCATACTTGGTAAAAACGATGTAGCAGATATTATTGAATCCGTTCCAGACATGTCTTGCGTACTTAAACTATCACGACTCCGCAGCAGTTTCTACCTTATCGGCGACCTGTTCGCTGGGAGCGGGCGAGTCAGCGCCCTGTGATGGAGACGCGGCGCCGCCGTTGACTTCCTCCAACTTGGACTCCTTTGCGGCAGCGTTCAGGCTTTTGATTTCAGCCTCGGCCTTCGCAACGTTTTCTGCCGTGACGCGAGCCTGGTTGGCCTCGAACCACTCCTTCTTCGTCTTGAGATCCTCGATCACACGCGGGACGTCGACGTTGGAGGCCGGAGGTGGTATGGAGAGGGCTAGAAGAGCCGATAGTGTAGGGAGGGGAACGTTAAGCTGAGTAGCGGAGGGCAGGGCGTCGGGTGCATCAGCGGCCTTGACAGGGGCCTTCTTACCCTTGCCCTTCCCTTTGCCACCAACAAAGTATGCATCCTCGTCCTCGCCCTTCTTTTTCCGGGCAACCAAGCCCTCGGGGGCAGCTTCTACTTTCCGTATCTCGAGTTTCGGGACGCCAGCGACATCCGGCTTGGCCGTCAGCGAAGCGCTCTTGAACGTCACCGTGCCGCTGCTCTTTCCGGAGAAGTAGTCAATAAGTGTCTGGCAATCCTCGATCTGCGCTTGGAACGCAGGCATTTCTGCCTCCTCGCGAATCCTTTCTGCCCGCTCCTGCTTCTTCTGGAGCTCCTCCGCCGCGCGCTGAGCACGCACCCGTTCCGCCCGTTTCGCCCGGTCCTCGTTAACTTTGGCCCAATAGCGATCGTTGATGTCCCGGAATCTCTGGGCGGACTCCCGCTTCTCATTATATAGTGTGTTGAGCTCCGCCTGGATGTTGTCCCGCTCCTTGAAGAGTTCTGACCGGCTCTCGTACGCCGCATCTCCCTCCTTCTTCATCTCATCGAGTTCTGCCCTGATCGCGTCGAAGCGCTCAGAGGCAGCCTTTGCCACCGGGTCGTCGAGTTGTTTCCGCAATTCCTCAACCGCACTCCGGTCCTTCTCGATGGCTTCCTGGTCAGACTGGAAGCTCTCCACAGTGCGGCGGTTACGCTTCTGGACGGTAATTTCCTGCAGAGCGCGTTTTTCGTCGACCAGTTTCATGTTACCGGATTCGACTTGTCGCTCGAGGTGCCTAGATGAAATTATTGTTCAACATCGTTTCTAATGGATGTGTTGTAAATTGTACTTGATATGCGCATCGACCTCGGCAACAGTTTTGAAGGTGGTCTTCGACTTGGCAGCCTGAAGATCCTTGATCTGCAAAAGAGGATGGTATGAGCAATGCCAAGTTCAGAGGTTGAGCCGACGCACCTTTTTTTGGATACCGTCCTGTAGGGTCTTGACCTGTTCCTGAACCTTAGATCTCGACGTTTTGTTGTTTGCTTGCTGGCCCCGAATACTGTCGAGTTCTGCGCGCAGAGCATTCCGTCGGTCATTGCCGGGTCCAGACTTGGTTGCAAGGGAGATCTTGTCTCGGACAGCAGCCTGACCGACGAATGAGCGAAACGGCTACATGGCACGGAGCAGGGAAACACTTGCCAGCTTGACTTGGAGAGCGTCGATGTTAGCTTTTATTTTGTCCTGCTCGGCGTCGAACACCTTCTTGTCTGGCCGGCCAGCATGTGTAGCATCGGAAGGGTCCGACGTGTCCTTTTTCTCGACGGTGGAAACGGGGGTTGTGGTCCCATTTGTGGAAGGGGCCTTTCCTTTGGCGGGCGCGCCGTTAGCAGGCTGTTTTGACTTGGGAGGCATAGCTTAATGTATATAGAAAATAGGGCAGGGCGGGTATAGGAGATGTGCAAAGGCAAAGTCTGAATTATTGTGATCGTCACACCCGCGTTTCTGAAAACAGGCTGCCGCATTAAAATACTATCAACGTGTCTAATTTTTCTACTTCTTGATATACCTCGTCGTACAATTCCCGGTAGTCGTCGTCCTTCTCCTCCACGACCCCCTCCTTGGGCTTGCCTTTTTTTTTCTGGTCCGGGCAAATCATTACACAACTCGTCGGCCGCTTTGTCGAGCTCGCATTCCCAAGCTCTTCCTTGGACGACACAAAAATGTAAGGTATCTGCGCCTCTTCACTGAGAACAGGAAGATGCGAGATGATGTCGATTGGATTTATGTCGGCCGCAAGAATCAGCAGCCTGGAAACAGCACAATCTGAGTGCGCGTCCAACACGGCTCGAGGAACGCTCACCCTTTTTCGCCCTTACGTATACCTTTGACGACCTCCTTGACCCCCCGTTTAACCTGCCGCGCCTTCGAGGCTGCAGTACAGGTGAGCAAGCAAAATATGGGGAAGCGCAGTTCTCACCTTTTTTAATAGTTTTATGCAGCTTCTTCAGCAACTTTTTTTGTGCAAGGGGATGGGCAAGGGGTGATAAATCCTCTATGGGTATCACAATCTCCTCCTTCTCCTTCTTCACTTTTTTGGGAGACTTAAGAGGATTGAGATGTTATTCCATAAATTGGACCGATGCGCACTTTGGGCTCGTCCGCTGCGGCCATTTCCACGTCCCCATCTTCTAGCTCGACTTCCTTTCGTTTCTTATCCTTTTTTTCGCTCTTGTCCTTGGTCATCGAATGTCGCCTCGGTCGCCGTTCAGGATGTTTGAATGAGGAAGGTGTAACGCGTCACACTGAAAGAAACGGCTTACAAACAGAATGCCGGAGGACAAAGTTCGTAATTCGCAGTTTGAGAAAGTAAAGCGACGATAGTGGGAATGTAGCTTAAATTGCACTATCTTATAAAATCTGGGAGGTATCATTCCCAGATGGAACTTCCCCGCCGCCGCCTCTGAGAAGGCTCAGTGATACCCACGACATGCCTCGCATCTCCATGTCATACCACCAGTTCAAAGCAATAGTGTTGTCGTCCTGGCGGACATGGTGCCACCACCCTGGAGGAATATAAAGAGTCTCTCCCGCAGTGATGGTAATCCGGATGGGATGGGCATTACGTGGAAGGTTACCTGGAATATCCGGATCAACGACGGACGCCCATCGAATTGGCGGAAC
Source organism: Mycena galericulata (assembly GCA_029289565.1). NCBI lineage: Eukaryota > Fungi > Basidiomycota > Agaricomycetes > Agaricales > Mycenaceae > Mycena > Mycena galericulata. The sequence continues at coordinate 963,513 of JARKIA010000012.1, read as the reverse complement.
ATTCAGGGAAGGAACTATGGTGAGCACTGCGTTGAGGCTCCGACGTGTCCATGTGCCATGGGGGTACGTTCGTTCTAAAGATCTTGTTGGAAAGAAGATCACCACGTCGGGGAACAACCGAACCTTTCAAACACCACCCTTCTGTAGGGGGAAGTAATGTAAAATGTTTTGATCCTCGAACAACGGTGTAGATATTTTCATACGGATCTGAAACGATAAATCGGAAGATTTTTCCCTGGGGAATTCGCATGCTTACCACTGTGGATAGAGGTCACACTTCTATGATTACCGATCCAAAGGTTGACGGCGTCGGGAGACTTCCCTACCAGGTATGTGTATCACCCCAACGGTGCATAAGAGATAGAACAAATACCAAATGTTTCACTACACCACGATATCTCGCTGGGGATATCGGCGCGTATAGCTTCGAATTCCGAGTGATCCCGAGTACCTTCAAAGTAGCGGTTGGAGTAGACATTTCCGTTCTGAGATTGCAGATAGAAGATCTCTGAATCGTCCGATTCTATTCCAGCATCCCGTTGTGAAGTTTGTCAAGCATGTCGTGACCGTCATACCATCGGCAAGTTTGGAGAAGAACTCTGGCATCTTCATTTTTACAACATGAGGTTCAACGAAGTACAGCTTGCCATCGGGCCCTCGTGTCACAGCGTCCGCGCGGCTGCAGTGGCATAAGAGTAGTCCCCAAGTCTTAGCAAATTAGCGGACCCATTTGGGGTGACTGCAACAGAAATCTCCTGGTCCCCTAGAGCTGCTGCGAGGTAGCCATCATCCCAGAGCCGTACAGAGGGTATTTGGACGCCTGTCAGTGTTAAGCAGAATAAAGCAATTGGGCAGATTTTATGGGTATAGCCCCCCACCCCGGATGAGGACTGGTCTAGAAATATGCACCAGTCGTGAAAATTCTAACGCGGTTGGGGGTTCTTCCAACACGTCGATGTGGGTGCCGTTCAGATCTACTCAAGATTGGTATTGGGGAGGAATTAAGAGGCCAATCCCACCGTGATATTCGGAAGATAACCATTCGGAAACACTGGGTAGATCCATAGACTCTCGAGACACAGCGGCGAGCACTGTTGATGCTTTATTTAAATTAGGTTGCACTTATTTGCTCTGATGTGGTACCGTGACCATCTCCGTTCAGAGCATGAAACCAACTCTATAGCCTACTCTGAACCTCGACGCGCCTTTTCCACTGATTCGAAAACCCCGATGGTCGGCAGAAAGAAGGCCGCCGCGTCCACCGCGAAATCCACGGGCAGGCAGGTCAGTCGCCCTTCACGTAGCACGCGTTCCCTGCTGACCCATACTCAGCAAACTCTACTAGATTTGTTCCCAAAGAAAACACAAGTAGCCGTACCTCCTTCACCACCTACGGTCGCAGCGGAAGCACCGAAGAAGACTCATGATCAAAGTAAGATACCATCTGTTCACTTTGCCTATTTGAATAGATTCAAACGTTATTTCGTCAGTCTCATCCTCATCGCCAACGGACCGCATTGCCTCTACATCCAAAGCCATAGAAATTATTGATATCACCGGCCCTGAGCCAGCGTCAAAGCCACCATCGAAAAGGAAGGAACCCAGTAAACCGTCGTCGCGTTCGTCCAAACCAGTTTCGAAGGCCGACAGTAGACTACCAGAACCCACTGTGATTGACTTGACTACTTCACACGAGTCGTCTCCGCCCAACACAGCTCAGTCGACGGTCCCGACGCCAACACCCAAACCGATATATCAGATCTTCGCTTCCCGTACAATCGACGCGCCCTCTAACGCTCTCCCATCTACCACGGACCTCTATCCCTCCAAACCCACGTACTCAATATTTAACGTCCGACCAAAGAAACCTTCCGAGCCAGTCTTTCCAACCAAACCTCCCATCGCGCTTACTGAATCTTACACGCCATTCCCCACCAAAGAAGATCAGCACGTTCGCGGTCCTCAGTCTACCTTCTCGGCCCCTAAACATCGGAAGCGTTCATTCGAGAAGGGTACTGCAACCCTTCCAGACAATTTTCGCTTCAGAATGGATGTATCTGAGCCACCTCATCCACGGACACTAACTCGTACACCAGCTGCCTCCTTCTGGGATAAGGAGCAGTGTATCGAGAAAATCCCCTCCAACCACAAACTGGATCACCCTGCCATTGCACGCCTTTCCGCTTCGATATCCTCTCCCCTAGAAGCCTCTTCGTCGTCGGAGAAGCTGTGGTCTGAACGCTGGCGTCCTCAGCGCGCCGACGGTGTCCTTGGAAATGAACAGAGGGCCGTATATCTTCGAGACTGGCTGCGCGCTCTTGAGATTCGCTTTGAAAACGCGCCTTCAGCGAACAGTGGTACAACGAAAGGGCCAGAGGTATTACGAGGGGCAAAGCGTCCTCAAGTCATGCGTAGCGTGACGAGGGCGAGAAAGCGGCGGCGGCAGTCCTCAGATGAATTCGTAGTGAGCGACGCCAGCGACTATTTTTCGGAGACGGAAGAACCTGTTGGCATTGATGGTGACGATGACGATGATTTCCATCCCCCAGCTGAAACTGAGGACCCGTCACCCAGCGAAACAATCCCGAATGCTTTCAAAGGCCATCTTGCAAACACCATTATCCTTTCCGGCCCCTCCGGAGTCGGCAAGACTACCGCAGTTTATTCTTGTGCTGAAGAACTTGGGTGGGAGGTTTTCGAGGTCTACCCTGGCATCGGTAAACGAAATGGTGCTAGCCTGGAAACCCTCGTTGGCGACGTGGGCAAGAACCATCTTGTCCGGCGGACACAGGCCAAGGGTATCTTCAACCGTGGAAACGAGGAAGCCGACCCCGATATTTCTGATGACTTTGGTTTCGTCACCCAAAAACGCAAAGCTAGTGGTATCCGACAATCGGTCATCTTGCTTGAGGAAGTTGATATTCTTTTCAAAGAAGATGCCAATTTCTGGCCTGCTGTGATCAGGCTTATCAAGGATTGTAAGCGTCCTATTATATGCACATGTAACGGTAGGCGTTCTGACGTCCGATCCTCCTCGTGAGTCTGATCCTTTTTCGCAGACATTTCTCTCGTCCCCACCAGCGACCTTCCGCTGCAAACTATTTTGGAGTTTGACCCTTGTCCTCCCGATGTCGCAGGGTCGTATCTGCAAGGCCTTTGTTGCGTCGAAGGCCACATCGTGGACCGAGATGTCCTGGTCAAAATGTACGCCAGGGGTTGCGACCTGAGGCACACGATCCATCGCCTACAGCTGCTTTGCCAAGAGTTCCCACTGGGCTTCCGCCCTGAACAGGATCAACTACTGGACTGGAATGCCGTCTCACGGCAATCTGTTCCCCACGCAGAGCTAATCTCGTTCATGGACGCTTACATGTCGCGCGATTCGTTGGACAGACCCACGGTAAGCTCTGGCTCGCTCCGTCGTTTAAGCTGACGCGCTGCAGGCACTGGCGTCGACGCGATACGACTCTGGCGCAGACGACGAAATGGGGTTCCCAATTCTTACCGAAGCAGTTACCGACGGCTACGGCGTCTACGATGAGGACATGAAGATCATTGCCGCTGTCAATGAGATATCACGTGGAAGTCGTGTCGCGCGTGTGCGCCCTTGCGTGGATTATCGAGAGTTGATTGACGCGTTGAGGAACAATCCAGCGTTCCCTGTGGGACTGATGGAGCGAACGGTCGCGCACACGGAATATGTACCGTGGGCACGGGAGATCATTGCGGGGGAGGACGTGCTGGAGGCGAGACAGGATCGATTTGTACGGGCGACGCGTAACAGTGCACGGTACATCCGGAGCATCTGTGTCGGGGAGGAAGAGCGGCGAGGACTTGAGGGATGTCGGCTATTCTAGAGAGAGAGAATTCATTAAGCCAGTTTTGGGGGGAAACGTGGTTGTGTCACGTTGCACAGCATTGTATTCCCTGTCGCGGTTTGTGAATTGAAGGACGACGAGTACTTATTTCTAGATTACTCCCACTGGCGTCGCGGCCTGGCGCACTCGTCCATAAAGTACGCCCATGGCCGCCAGCTCCCACAATCAGCCAAATAATGGCGTGACAAACAACCAGCCCTCGAGGCACTCCCCCGTACAACCCCTTGCCCCACTCGAATTCCTCCAGAACCAGCGGCGCGGCTCCATAACTGACCCGTCTCTCCATGCAACCCCCCGCCAATCCATAAACGCTCAGTTTTTTCGCCACGACAAAACAAATCTTTCAGAACCACGTCCCGCTTCCCCCTACGTTTTTGGTTCTGCCACCCACGCCGCTGACAACGCCCAGCTTCGCAAATTGCTCCGCTCGCCATCTCCCGATTCCGTCCAGGAAGCTTCCTCGTCCCGCATCCGGTCAGACTCGTTCCGCGGACCAGGTGCGTTCAACTTTCCTTTTCAGTCTTCAGGCCATTGGTATCGACTTCATTGGGCAGGTTCTCAAAAAAACGACGCCGCCGATCCGATGAATGTAGACAGTGACGATCCGCAACAGACGCCGGCGCTGCCAGTCCGCCACATGTCGCGTGAACCACAAGGCCAGTTTGACTACAACATGCGCAGACATTCAATTGCGGTCGGCCAGGATCCCCACACGCGCTCACCGGCTCATCTGGCTGCACCGCACGGTATTAAACGTAAAATGTCCGCAGACCCCACTGGCTTTCCGACCGTTGGAGAGGAGATCGATCCTCAACTCGTGGGGCCCGGTGTTCCTAGTGGGATGGACCTGGATGCAGACGCTCCCGCTCCGAAGCGTCGAGGATCCGCAATCGATACGCAGCGGATAGCACAGCTGAGCCTGAACGATCGACGAGACTCGCTGGATTCTCGTGGTCCTCAGTGGTGGGTGAACGATAGGCGAGACTCGTCGTCGTCCATGTTTTCGAGTGTGTCAAGTGTGGGTGGTTATAGTTCTGGTTTCTCCGGAGGGGATTCGCCGCATGGCCGTCCACCCCCAGGTATTGCCACATTCGCGTGGCCTTCTCACCCCCCGGACCAGCCTGCTACTCACAACGAGGTGGACCCAAACATGCCTGTACCTCCCCGAACCTTCGATCCTTCAGTCCCCATCGGCATGATGCCACCCATGAATTTCCCCCCCGACCGTCGAATGTCTGTCCCAGATGCGCTGAACCCTGCGCCGGCTGCGTCCAAGAGAGCATTGCGGTCGCGGTCACGACCCCCGTCGCGTCAAAAGCAGAGTCCAGACGCCAACCACTCAGGGCCTTCCTCAGGGCAAGATGATCCGGTTTCTGCTCCATCGCCGACCGGCTCCGGTAAACACTCGAAAGAATCGAGCACGACCCCCTATTCGCGCTCCCCCGAGCTTCGTGTATCACATAAACTCGCCGAGCGCAAGAGAAGGAAGGAGATGAAAGAGTTGTTCGATGAACTTCGAGATCAACTCCCCGCCGACCGAGGGATGAAAGCTAGCAAGTGGGAAATACTCAGCAAAGGTCGATATCTTCTCGGAATAATTCAGTTTCACGGTTAACCCGGCTTCTATAGCGATTGACTTTGTTGCCCAACTCAAGCAAGGTCACCAGGACATGGCGCGGGAGATTGAGATGCTGAGACACGAACTGGAAACAGTCCGTCCGGGAGCATATCCCCCAGGGCCTCCGTTCCCACCAGGAGGGCAACCCGGCCAGTTTCCAACTCCACCTTCTGGGGTCGTGCAGCAGCCGCAGCCGCAACATCCTCCTTCACGACCTGGTTCTTCTCAAAACTCGTTTCCTCCTGGTGCTGGCGGGCCCGCAGGACAGAACGGGAATCCCCTTAGAACGGACGGGCCTCCGACATGAACATGTATTATATCTGTGGACTACTAGGGACATGTAAATACGGTTGTGAACGCAGAGGGCGAAAATGTACTTGTTGTTTTCAAGAGAGTGACTCCGCGTCACGTCACCGATCACTTTTGCTCTGCGCCACTCACCCGAAGTGCATTGTCCGCAACTTTTGCTGCATGTCTCACTAATTTACAGCCTTTAGTACATGTCCAGCGATTAACATATACAACATGGGGCCGAAACCTAATCTCGCCACGCTCTTTCACCCGAAGAAGGGTGCTAAGAAAGACTCCCCAGCACCGTCACCAAAGAAGTCCTCCTCTATGCCACGTCCTAAACTTATACCCAATGATGACGAGGAGGAGCTGAAGCTGCCTGAAACTCCCTTCCAGGAATTCAAAGTCATGTCGTCCGCTCTCAACGGTTGGAAATACGATGTGATGAAGTTTGATTCACGAAAGCCGGTCGACCTGACGGCGTGGCGGGCACCCATCAAACTGAACAGAAAGGAGATGCGACGAGACGATGTGTCGGTCAACCAGGTCGCCGTGGGCCCCATGCTAGGGCTGGACGGAAAGCCCGTCGTCGGTCCCGACGGCAAGTTCGTCATGGTCGATGCAGAAGGCAAACCAATACAGGCTGATGGAGGGCGGGACGTCAAGGGCAAAGGGACAGCTGCCAACGGGAAGAAGAAGTTTCAGAAGAAGACCAGACAGGTCTACGTTGTTCCGGAGGAGGTGCGGCAGCTGCGGAGGGAGGAGCGATACCCATGGGTGATGGAGGACGCGACTCAGACTGAAACATGGGTCGGGCAGCTGGAGGACATCTCCAAATCTGGCACTCATGCGTTTTTCATGCCTGCGGCAAACGATATCTTCAAATTCGTACCGGCGCATCGATGGTACAAATTTCAGAAGAAGGTCAAGCACGACCTTCCAACAGATACTGTGACTATGGAGTCCGCAGTGCGTATGGTTCTGGGTTCTGTGCATACTCTACTAATCTATAAATCGACGATAGTACACGCAGAGTCAAAAGCGCGACCCTCAGCAGTGGTTATACAGCCGGAATGGCAAAGGGCCCTCCGAGGAAACCGCTGCCATGTTCAAGGCTGAATCCGAAGGCCGCGCTCTCGCGGGGAGTAGCTCCCTTGTGCACAGCTCAGGACAGAGTCTTGGCCCTGGCGGACGTAAGCTCAAGACCGTGGACAGCGGTATGAACAATCTATTTGGCGACGGTGACGATGAGGACGGCGGAGCCAAGCGACGAAGGGAGAAGGAATATGGAGGTGAAGGTGACATGGATGAGATTGTATATGAAGCAGATTTTGCCGACGATGAAGAGAAGATGGATGTGGAAGCCGAGGACGAGGAAACGAAGGACATCGAGGTACGCCGTCATTTCCAAGCCTGACCACCCACTCTCAACTCATTTATGTAGGAGCGGCTTAAAAAGGAGTACAAGACCGCCAACAAGCAGCGAGATGGGCACATCGATGAATCTGACGACGAAGAGCTGCCCGGGATGTCGAAACAGGCGAAGGCTATGCAAAAGCTCATTCGTACGCGTGAAGGGAATGATGCATACGATTCCGACGATGAAAAGAATCCGTATGCCAGCTCGGCAAGTGTATATTTTTGTTTCTCGGATGTTACTCATGATGTGGTCTCAGGAGGAGGAGGAGGAGGAGGAGGAGGCACCTCCAGAGCCTGTCATTCTGCAACCACCGGTTCCACCTCAAACACCAGCAGAGTCGCGACCCGGCTCACAGCCGCCGGGACAACCAACCCCTGCAGCTCCCGCTGCGTCCCGGCCCCAAGGAGGGTCGAAGGTTGGATCGAGAGCGACTTCCCCCGCTCTTTCGCCCGGTCTCGGGGGGCATTCTATCGTAGCGAAGCGAGCTACCAGCCCCAAAGCTCCCAAACAGAAACCAAATGGCGCCAGCCGAGGAAACAGTCCTTTAGCAAGTCGTGCCACGAGCCCCGTAGCAAATAGCCGGGCTACAAGTCCTGTCGCGAACGGAGCGGGGAGTCCAAATATAAACGGCTCGCAGAAGAAGAGAAAGGCCACAGATGAGTTTGCGGCTGGTTCTCCTTCGCCTACGTCACCGAATGGCCAAAGTGCGCCCCCAAAGGCGAAGAAGCGCAAAGCACATAACGGAGGAGTAGTCCCCGCGGGAGAGTTAGAAGATAAGATGGTGATCGAATGGTTGAAGAATACCCCCAACGCAACAACGCGCGACTGCATCCAGTACTTCCAACCCTACTTGACGGATGAAGGGAAGAAGTCGAAGTTTACGGCTTTGATAAAGGAGGTTGCGCAGCTGAAGGGGGGAGTCGTAGTTTTGCGGAACGCTTACAGAGGGACTTGAAAAAGACTACTGTACATATTTGCATCTACTGTATTCTGCCATTTGCTACCTCTTGATCCGCATTCTGGACATGGTCAACATTTCGCCAAGTTCGCATGAACCATACATACCAAAAGGGGGAGAGGGTGGTAGTACGGCGTTTGCGGTCCAGGCTTCCTTTTGCTTCCCTGTCAGCTTGTGTTTCTGAGTTGGGTTTGCTTCGACCTTGACCTACTTTAGGCCGGCCCCTCGGATGCTTTACTTGTCCTCCCCTCGGTCGGCACTTTCAAAGTGGTCGATCGCCGTTACAATTAAAGCTCAGCGGGCCGATCAAAGTGAACCACAGAAATCCTAAACGGGATGGGATAAGTCCATTTCTTCCTGGCTGCGCGCCTTTTGGTCTGTCCGTGTATAAGAACAGGACTCTCCTCCATAGAATCTCCCCACCTTCAATTCCGCGATGCGTTTATCAACTGCCCTCCTGTTTCTCCTCCTCTCCTCAGCTTCTACCGCCCGCCACCACGACAACCACTCGCACACCGCTTCCAAACATCTCCCGAGCTCTTGGTATCATGGTTCGGACCACCCTGGTTAACTCCTTCTATTTTCCTCTGCCTTGAACGTCCCTAAACCTGTAAACCAAACCAGTTAATGCCTTGTTCAAACGAGGACCTGCCACCGATGGGGTTACCTATGCTGAAGTAGGATCGCCGAGTATGTTTCCTCGCGTCTTCAGTACAGTGCAGCTCAATCCTCCCTTTAAGCGTGGTCCGCTGCGTATCCTTCGAGCACGCCCGATGCGTCCGCCATGCCTGTTGAATGGCGCAACACATTGAATGCCGCCGTTTCCGCCTCTACCATCCCGGACATCCCCGTCTCAACCAACATACCTAACCAAAACCCTACATACCCGAAAGGCTCCGATCCAAATGGGGCGGTGGTCTGCTCAGCAACGTACAAGTGCAGAAATCCAGATGATATCTGGGATGCTCCAGATAATTATATTGGCATTGGATTTGATGACGGTCCGCAGCCTGTACGAGCTTACCTTTCTCTCCACTGCACATCTTGACAAGCTTCCAGGCCTCAGACAAGCTCCTCGCATTCCTACAAGACAACGACCAAACGGCTACGCACTTTATGATCGGCGTGAACATTCTCGCCAACGCCAAGGAGTTCCAGGTTCGTATCTCTGTGAACGGCATCAGCTCTACCCTCCTAAGACCAGCTCCAGACGGCCTGGACCATGGGTGGAGATATCGCTGTGCACACTTACACACACCGTCAGGGAGTGCGAATTGTACGACACGCCTATTTTCTGACTCGAAACTTCAGCGTACATGACTACTTTGAGCAACGAGGACGTGGTCGCTCAAGTAAGAAAGAATTCTTGGAATCATAATATGTTTGCTGATTCCGCAGCCTCAGTTGGGCTGGACAATGGAATTGATACATAACTCGACGGGCGGCAGAGTACCAAAGTTCTGGCGGGTATGTGATGGCTTTTTATTCATATTTTCGAACCCTCCATTAAGTTTAGTACAGCCTCCGTACGGAGGTAATTTCACCAGCCCAGCGTCTCTCTCCGCATGACTCACTTGCCGGTCTACAGATAGCGACAACAGAGTTAGGGCGATCGCGAAAGAGGTCGGTCGAAATACAACACCGGGTCACCATGATCCCAATTAATCTCCCTCTCAGGTTTTCGGCTTGACCACCATTATCTGGAACCAAGAGTAGAACTCCCGATACTGTTTCCCGGTAACGCGCTGACCTTTTACTCTAGCACGGAAGATTGGAGCTTGACTTCTGGTGGCACAACTGCGCAAATCATCAACGCATCCATGACCCAGTGGCTCACTGGGCCCAAGAGCCCAGGTCTCATCATTCTCGAGCACGAACTGTCCGACCAGTCTGTCGCCGCGTTCATCGCCGCGTACCCAGTGATGAAGGAAAATCACTGGAACACCGCGTCTGTTACCCAGATCGTCCAAGGCACTACAGCCTATCAGAACGCCGCCAGCAGCCTGGATTCAGTCACACTGTCAGGTATCCTAATAGCTAGCAACACTTCGAGTACGGGCGCGTCAAATAGCTCAAATTCCGTTTCTGGCTCGAGATCTGCATCACAGTCTAGCACCGCGTACGTTATGGCACTCTGTTTCTGATCCTTTCTTGACTTTGTTCAGTACAAAATCAGCGCAGACCGCCCATTCTTCCGCAGGTTTAGCCACGAATGCAACTCCCAGCACGTCAACAACTCCCAACTCAGCCCTCCCTAACCACTGGACAATGGGCCCCGCAGCATTGTTATGTCTGGTTGCTTCCTTGATACTTCATGCATGAATTATGTATCAAAATTTTTTGGAGGCTGTGATCGGACACTGTACATCCACTATGTTCATAACAGTCTTTACTTGACGGACACGCACGACATTTAGTGCTACTACTAGAGAACACTAATATTATGCTTATTATGTTGGTGTGTCGCTTGAGCACATACGGAGCTTGATCTGGACCTAATGCACTCATTCACTGCGGTGATCCCTTCCTTTTACCGTGAGTAAAAGAGCTGGGAAAAATATATCAGAGGTCCTTTGGCTTTTATAAGTCCTTTTACCAAAGGAAAAAGTGCTGGGAAAATTCCGGTGTTTTTTTCCCGCAGTAAAAGGGTGGCTCTTTGTCCAGGTAAAAGGGTCTTCTCCCTTATTGTTAAGGGGGACAAGTCTTTTACCGAAACAAAAAGGAGTAATTTTACCCCGGGAAAAATTGGGCTCAATTTTACCGCAGTTGTTCTTTGAGCAAAATTCCTAGAAAAAGCCGGGGGACCTCTTATATATTTTCCACAACCCTTTTACCCGCAGTAAAAGGAAGGGACCACCGCAGTGATTGTGGCACGTAATAATATCTCATGAATTCATCAGTGCGTGAAGAAGCATGAAGTACAGAGAGATTGTAGGTATGGTCGTGAGTGTCATAAAGCATTACTGAGCGAAATAAACAATGGGTACGGTGGCTGAAGAAAAACGACTCATTAAATACCGTTAAAATCCGTAGGAGAGAGAGTAAATGTCCAGCGCGGGCCGGTGAAAGACTACGTCAGACTGGGCCACTTCAGCCGCAGTCCCTCCAACCACCGCATGTATATCAGCTCGGAGATAGGGGACTTCTTTGCGGCTGGCTCATCCACCTTCGGAGAGTCCAAGGTTGATGGTAAACCCGATATATCCTCCTGGACTTCAGTAACGACGAGCCCCTTTGCGGTCATCTCGCTTTTACGGATGATGCGTTTGTGGGGAAATAAACCCCGGGCGGTCTGTACATGTTGTCGCACGGAAGTGTTGCTAGACGGAAAATAAGACATACGCCTTGATGACTGAAAGGGCAGAACATACTCGTTAATACCAGAAAGGATGTCGAGGATGACGTTATATGCTAGCTCTGGGTTTGCTTCCTTCAGTTCGGTAAAGCCCCTCGAAAGCATGCTCAACGATTCGATTTCGCGAGCATCCATATCATCTCGAGTGGCCTATTAACGTACGATAAGCTACGCGCGCAGGGCAAGAAAGTGACAACGTACATTTTGTAATATGGGAAGCACTACCTCGTCGATAAGCGTTTTGCCTGCCTTCGCAGCCTCACTTGAGACCCGCCGGTGTGTTGTGGCAGTGGGCGAAGTGGGTGTACCCGGCGTCGACCCACTCCCTTCTCTCCGCATACTTCCTACGTAGCCTGCTGATAGTCGTAAAGATCCAACGGTGTCTACCTTCTTCACCGGCCGAATAGTATCCACCCCTGTGCCAAGGTCTGCTTCCCGCATAACCGTCCCTGAGCCGTTGACAGCATTGCGGGCCGCATAAGAGGCGCGGCGGCTCGTCCGTACGGAACCCGTGTATGCGGGGGGCGCACCAAGCGCGAAAGCCTCCTGAGGTGGGGTTTGCGGGCTATCCGACGAGGTTTCCGCGGATGCGTTATCGGCAAGCAGTGTAGGAATATCCTTCTCCAATCCAGGGGAAGGGGGCGGCCGGATGATAACGGTGGAATGTGCTGCTTGTGCGTGCATACCGATACCAGATCCGATGCGAATCGGGTCACTGCCCTTCGTCGCACCACCTGTATCGATAGACGCGTGCCCCTCTTCATAATCTGAGCCCTCGTCATCCTCATCCAACTCCATACCCGGTGGCATGGCAAGATCCTTCGCCATACTACGGAATGTGCCCATCGCAGAGACCGACTTGATCGTGTCAAAGTTCCAGTCACTGCGCATCGTCCCATTCGTCTCCCATGCTCTCACAGTGGGTTGGAAAACCTGTTGTCCTTTCTGCGGGGAGCGTGCACGATAATCCTGATAGCGCTCAATAAGCTCTGTCAGATACGACGTCTTTCGGGCACCGCGGATGAATCGATGTTGAAGAAGTTCATTGGCCGTTGGACGCTAATTGAATATCAGAATAGTACTCGGCTGGAAAGACGAAACGGGCGTACAGCATTCGGATCCTTCGTCAGACACTGCGTCACGAAATCTTTGAAGGCAGCGGAAAAAGGGCCATCAAGAACGGGTGGTTTCGCCTTCGGGATCAGGAAGAGGACACGCATCGGATGATACTCGGCCAAAGGAGGCTCTCCCTTCGCCATCTCAATGGCAGTAATGCCCAAGCTCCACATGTCTGCCTTAGCGTCGTAGCCCGCTTGCCGAATCACCTCGGGTGCCATCCAAAACGGCGTTCCCACGAAAGTGTGCCGTAGAGTGCTCGTGAGTTGTGCCGCCACACCGAAATCCGCCAGTTTGACTTTGCCCGATGAGGACAACAGGATGTTGGCAGCTTTGATGTCGCGGTGGATGGTGCCCTCGGTGTGAAGGTAGTCAAGACCCAGGAGAAGTTCGCGGCAGATGACGGCAATGTGGGCCTCGGAGAAAGTGCCCGGTTTCAGAAGATCGAGACAAGATCCACCGGCGAGGTATTCCATGACGATCCACAGCTTGTACGAGACGACGAAGGAGCCATAGTAGCGGGTAACATACTCGGAATCGCACTGGGCAAGACTGGCAATCTCCTGCTGAATCTCGGATATATCGTCGTCCGAGTCCTCAAGATCTGCGGCAAAGGATGAGAAAAGCTCAGAGGAAATGAAAGGTGGACGGACCGATTTGTTTAATGGCCACAATCTGCTTCGTGTCATTATGCATTGCCTTGTACACCGTCCCAAAACTGCCAGTGCCCAGCTTTTCGAGAAGGGTGTACTGGCTAGCGGGGTTGCTACTGGGAATTGGGTACGGCTCTCTCGGGCGAGTCTGCTGCTCGGCCGACGAGGGAGATTTGGGCCGCTTGGGAGCATCGTCAGTACTCCGCTTCCTGAGACGCGAACCGGGCGCCATTGGGTCTCAAAGGCAGGACTGAAGAAGCTCCAGTCAAGCCTGACCTCATAACAGTGATGGGTCCACACGTGCGCATAACAGTTGCCGGAAATCATAGAAATACCAAGCCGGGACTGCTTACCATGATGTGTGTAACTAGCCTTGGGATAACAAGAGTGCGATGTGAAGATAGAAGGAGGAGCGCGCGAAAATGGCACCACTTCGGAGTCAGACGACGGGGTATAGGGAGTCGGGGGTAACAGGCGTATGTGAGTCTAGCGAGAAGACTGACGAGGAAGCGAAGGTGGGCGAAGAGGATCACGGACGGGAGAGACGATGAGCAGAAACGAAAGAGCTATTACTCCTGTCAGACCGGCTCTACCTGTGTGTCATCATCACGGCGTTGCGCTCTCACAATAGGTTTGATGTTTTTTTTTTCTGCTTTGGATATTTTGGCGCGACCACAAAATCCGAGAAAATACGCGGCATGTAGCAGGCATACTGGCATGGGGCATACAAGACTAATGTGCTACTCTCCCTATGCCTTGACTGCATACTTGCGGATAGGGAAGTTAAGGTCCTTCTTCCGCTGCTTCAGCGTCTTCAACGATGCGTCGTGCTGCGAGAGTTGCAGAGTCAGGGCATGTTAGTTAATGTACGGGGGCCTCTGAGCTTACCTTGGAGAGACGCCGTCTGATAGCCCGCGTCTTCTTCGCGCGAAGGTCAAGAGGCAGGTACTTCTTGTCTTTATAGTATTCGCGCAGATTTTGGCGGGCTTTCTGGTTCATGACCGTCAAAACGCGTGCAATGGATTTGCGGACGGTGTTGCTATAGAATAACCCGAGTCACGTATAGAAAGAGAATGGCCAAGGTACGCACATTTTCGTCAGCTTGGACGCGGAACCACCCGCAATTTTCTGTACCCGCAGAGTTAGCAGCTCGTTCTTGAGCTCCACGAGCTGCTTGGACAGGTCATTTTTCGATCTGAGAGCAAGGTCAGGCAAGTGCCGTCAGGGATTTGGCTGGACCGCACTTGGACTGGAGCTCGTAGGCCTTGACTTTTCCGGGCATGGTGACGGAGTCTGGACAAAAAGGTTGGTTTGGACGCCGCGAAAAGAGGAGGAAATAATAAAGTACCTTGACGTCGGCGGGGTGGATGAGGAAATTTAGCGCACGGTTTGTCGTTGTTGCAGGTGAAATAGGATCACGTGATAGACTATACAGGTTCACACGCTCATCAGGATTTATTATTCCGGTCTAAGGCTACCAGCTGCTCAAACGCTACAAGACTACCACCAAATATATCCAGAGAGCTGTCCTTGTAAGCTTTAGCATCGTAGATGTGGAGTCAAATACCTTCCGTAGGTCAGATCTACTTTTCCGCCCGAAAGCCGATCTACAAGATCGAGGTCGTCGAGCGCTGTAAAGAAAATCAGATAAAAATCGGTCATTCCGTGCAAGTCGTGCCTTTGGCCCCTCCAGCATAAGTGCATGGGATGCGGACCCATTCACCGAGTTCTGCACGTTGGTCGACAGGTAATCACTCGAGTTCTAAACATTTGAGCGTACTGGACACCAGTGCCTCGTCGATTCCTTGACATAGACCCTCGACGTCGGCAGCGTGAATCAAAAATTCGCTGGATAATGGTTGGAGCTTGCATCGATGTTGAGATTGAAACAAGCCAATAACCTGCAATATTTCGAGAGCATGTCGAGAGATTCTACTTGTGTATCAGCCCTTGTCCGCAAAAGGCAGAGACGACAAACCTCGAGACACCTCCATATCGGTCATGTCTTGCCATTTGTTCATCGCAACGAACCAGCCGTCTCCCCGTTTCCGACAGCTTCTCACTTTTCGTCACTCGCCCCGAAAAGAATCGAGAGGATCCAACTCACCTTACATCAACGACCAATTTGTCCTTTCCAACCAAGGATGAGAGCGCCGCCAGACGGTCCAGCGAAAATTTGGCCTCCGGGAAGAGGTGTGAAGTGACGATGACCTAAGCTCGATCTGTTCAACTCGTTCCATGGAGGAGCTGGCAGTTCCAACTTTGCTAGCCCCGGCATTCAACCACTCCTGTGCATTCCTCTCGTTGATTCCGCCTCCGACCTGGAGCCCACCTATGCGGCAATCTAGTCGTATACAAATCACGGAGACAAGCGAGTGCAGAGACCTGGCCAAGACGAGAGCGCGTCGCGGGCCGCGACATCGTTACCAGGACCCAGTTTTATTACATGACCACCCTCGAGATTGTTCATTTTGTATAAACGTGCGAATTCTCCAGCGGATTTGCTGGTAGAAGGTTTCACTTTCACGCTTTGAAATTGGCTGAGCAGACGAGCCTTGAGACGAAATTGGTCCGGAGGGTATCCGGCGCCACCTCGGAGAGTGTTCCTCCAATGATTTGCTTGACTTTTCCATCGTGAAGATCTATGCATGGTCTGAAGCGAGTTCGACGCGACATGGGAGCCAGGTTCCCGAGGTCGGGATCTGACTGGCAAACTTGTTACGTGTTCTTTAGGCCAATGCTTCGCATGGCAGTACGAGTCCTCGGCGATCAGACCTTGATCTCGACATCTGGATCCTCCACCAGCATGAGCGGCGGATCATGCGACCGGATCTACGGCATATCGGCTTGAGGTACCGAACAATCACATCATGTTTGATTTAACTTTTTGCATTGTAACGGCTACGCGAGAACGGACCTCAGAAAGTAGCCACAAGCATCAGGAAATAAACTTGGATCTACGGGGAATAGTTACATGCTTCTAATAAACGGAGTGAACACTGAAAATCAATCAAGTTGAATCAATCAGTGGACTCGGATGTCACTGTGAAAAGCTACTTACCTCCAAAGTCAAAGCAGTGTGTTGGTTAAGTTCAAGGCGCACTCGAAGAGCTCAGCGTTAGATTTTGAGCCTATTCAAAATAGACCATATAGACTTAAAAGGCCTTAGGCGGGTTCTTACAGAGCTGAAGTCCCGGCGCAGAAGAAGAACAAAATGAATACTTGGTTTACCAAGATATCCAGGTGAAAATTTGACAGCCTTGATACACATATATAAGTTTCAGCAAGGACATTGCCCAGCATAAGGTTTAAAAAGAAATTGAAGCATCAGACGATATGATTCGGACGCGAGGTAGATTCGAGTCAAAGAAAGGGCTGAGTGGGACACAGGAAGGTCAGTTAAACTGGAAAAAAAAGCGCACTTCAATCACGCAACTTGAAGAGTCAGTGCTATAATGACGGCTTCTGAGGCGGGAGGCCCGAATAACTTGAACCAACAAAAAAACAGGTGCGGATGCCTGGATTGGTCATGGGTCGGAAGAACCCAGCGTGAAATGTACAAGGTTCACTGGCAGAAATTTTGAAAAAATAATGCGGCAGCGCGGGTGCGACTGCCAACGAGACCAGAGTCGGTGATGGGACGATTGGGATGATTTAAAACAAAGAAAGAATGGTGTGCCGCCGCGCAGAACCCTGGGAGGTCATAGTCAGATTGGATAACTGGAAACAATAGAACCAAACTTGAAGTAAGGTGGCACGTAGCGCAGACTGCCGACGAGACCAGACGCGCCGTTGGTGATGGGAAGATTGGGATGATTTGAAACAAAGAAAGAATGGTGTGCCGCCGCGCAGAACCCTGGGAGGTCATAGTCAGATCGGATAACTGGAAATAATACATAGAACCGAACTTAAAGTAAGGTACTTGAAGTAAGGTGGCACGTAGCGCCGACTGCCGACGAGACCAGACGTACCGTCAGTGATGGGAAGATTGGGATGATTTAAAACAAAGAAAGAATGGTGTGCCGCCGCGCAGAACCCTGGGAGGTCAGATCGGATAACTGGAAACAATAGAACCGAACTTGCAGTAAGGTGGCAAGTAGAGCCGTCAACATGCGGAGCAGCGTGCAAGTCGAACACTAAGAGAAATGAGGCGTGGAGCAAAAAGAAAATGTGCTCAAGGAGGATCAAAACAAACCGGAAATGGAGTAAGGCGGTACTGTACGAAGTATATCCCAGAAGACACGGGGCGATTTCGTTCGAAGGAAAGGTACCTACATAACTCGTGGAAAGGTCAGAAAGCGAAAACAAAAAACAAAAGAGTGATATTGAGTAATGTAGGGAGAGAGCTGCGAACACATTGAGGCTCACTTAACGCAACGAGGAGAGCCCGGGAGGGGAGGAAAAGTGAGGGCAGAGTGGAAAGAGGTGGTGGTTCAAATTCAAACACCGAGTGTTGCCACAGGATATGGTTCAAGGTTCAACCAGGGTGATGGAAAAGTACTAGATAGTACTCTAAATGCCATTTTGTTCCACTTAAGATTCAACCAGGGAAGGGTACACAGACACTCCAAGTTTGTGCGTTTCGGGTGTCATCGGGCCAAGTGACAAATGGTAGCATTGAAGTTTGACCTTCAGTATACCTCCAATGTGAAATCGTAGCGGTTAGGCTCATCTATGGGGAAAGGATGTCTATCAAATTTAGTCTTGGTAGGGTCGAGTGGATTACCCAAGGTTTATCAGTACAATTGTTCAAACGATGTGTCTTGAGGTCCCACTGTTGCCCGAACGTGAATTAGCTGGGGACAATCATTTGTTGAAAAGTTAGAAGCGGCGCACCGATGGGGACAAATCGAATGTGACATTGTCGGACTCAGACTCGCGTGTTTCGCAGTACTGACTTGCGGCACTGTGGGATGCAGCAAAGTCCATGCTAATACCGCCTCAATGCTCCGTCAAAGCCGCGGCAGCATGCTCCTTCCGCGATTTTGCAGATGAGGCTTCAGCTCGGGGCTCTAGACTCGGGGGCTGGGCATGTGGGTGGCTCTACGGTGGAAATGTAGACACTTGCCGAAGCCTACTGTGTGAGCACGAGAGCAGGGTGCCAAAACAGTCTCTGGGAGACGAGGGTGAGACAGATTTTTCGCTGGAGTGAGAGGAGGAATGGGATCTACACCTGGAAAGCTTCGAGCAGAGAAGTGGTACATTCCCATTGATGAAGTTAGCGTGGCGCAGTTTCGCTCGGCAGACGATTTGCGCGAGGGAGTCCGTCAAGAGAGACTGAACAACTTGCTCCTTTGGTCATCTTAACTTGACTGCAGTCATCCAATTTGATTTGAATCCTTTCAGTTAGGAGAACAGCCGTGTAGCAAAGGCTGAAAGTAAGTAGCACATGCGACTAGATCGATATCCCATTCCAACTCGGATTCGAGAGATCCAGGGAGCGCGTGTCATGTAAGTAAATCCATAGGATTTTGAGTTAATAGATTTGCTCGTGGACTTGAAAATCCAGGCCCCTGGTCATTGGTAGACATTTGACGGTAATGTGGTAAACTGAGCCTGATTCACTTACACAACTGAGGTTCAGCCGAAGCCACGGCAAAACCAATAACGGTCTTTCATCGCATGGTGTTTTTGCAATCTGCCGCAGGGAAAAAAGTGAGTGTTTAGACAATGTCAGGATGTTGGCCTTGAATTCGAAGGCCAAGTCTACGCATGAACCGGCGTTGGTGGCAGTGGGCACGGAGAAGGGCATACAGGCGCCGGCAAAATTCCTGAAGGGATCTGGAGCCTTCACCAAGATAGGCCAGCCGCGACGCGAGAGGAAGCCACTGCCACCAGAGGACGAAGAAGACGATGCGACGAGGAGTCGGAGACGAAATTGAAAAATTCAAGGCGACGATCACGCCGACACTGCCACATGCGCGGCGCTCAGGGGTCAGACCATTCTGGCCATTTTTCTTTTCTCTCTCTTAAGAATGTGTATGCTCTAGACACCCACCGCAGACTGGATACTCAGGCTTTGAACAGTATGGACGATCCCGCATCTACCGATAGTATATATTATCGTTATATCCCCTCGCTATTTCACAATTAATTCTATTTATATTGTGTAGTGATTTACTAGCAAGGGAGTGGTCGCTTCGTGGCATCCCAGAGAGATGAGTGAGGAGGAGAGACTCCAAGAGAGAAACTGCTGCTTTGCACCAGTGCCGCGCTGTGTGAGGAATCGAAGTCGAGGAGGACAAGAGTGGGTGGGTGTGTGCGGGGGGGGGGGATCGGCCGTCCCGGCCGACTGCGACTTCGTGGGCAGGCAGCAGGGAAGTTTGAGTCAGAGGGAAAGGAACGCAAGCACGGCCGAACTCGTACACAAAGGCCACTGCGTCGCCCGGAGAGGCATCCGCGTCATGTAGACAGGACAGGCTAGAGGCCTCCACATTTGTCGCCACGGAATGCAAAGGGCGCTGTCGCGCGCAGAGGAGGAGCCGTAGCCGAAGCATGGACATAAAGAGGAGGACTGAAGAAGACGAGAATGCATCGTGCAGAGGAGGCATGACCAAAGCTTGGGCGCGGAGACGAAGATGAGGAAAATATAGTGCTGTCGCACCGAAGACGTAAACCTGTTGCGCTATGAGATGGCGAACGAGGATGAAGACATATCAACGTAGCACTGTTGTGTGGAGACATAGTGCCGTCGCGCTATAAGACGAAGTGCTGTTGCAACGAAGGCGTGGAAGTAACGCTGTCACACCAGGACGAAGACGAAGACATGGCGCCGTCGCGCTGAAGATGAAGTGCCGTCGCACCGAAGCGTGGACGTAACGCTGTCGTGCGGGACGATGACGACGATGCAGTGCCATCACACCAAAAAAAAAGATATAGACATAATTTCGTCCAGCAGGGACGAAGACGTGGACGCATATGTTGTCGCACTGAAGACGTAGACGTGGCACCATCGTTCTGGGACGGAGACGAAAACGTAGCGCTGCGCGCTGAAGACAAAGTGTTGTCGCACCGAAGGTGTAGACGTAGCGCTGTCGCGCGGGATAAAGACGAAGACGACAAAGTGCCGTCGCACCAAAACGAAAACATAGACATGATAATGCCGTCGAGCGGGGACGAAGACCTAGACACATAGTGCCGTTACACTGTAAGACGCACGCGGTGGATGACAAGCCACGGCCGAAGCCTGGACGTGTTGCGCTGGACACAAAGACAAGAATGTAACAACACCATCGCGCCGGGATGAATACGGTGACGTAGCACTGTAAAACATAGAAGAGGGGTGTTGGCCCGTTGAAGATGCGGAATGCGAGCACTGTTTCACTAGAAAGGTAATATAGACAAGTGCACTAGCCCCAGCCGAAGCTGGGCATGCCTCACACGAGGAGAAGGACAAGCACAGCCAAAGCCATAAACAGGACCGTGCAAATGAAGGGAATTGAACAAGAGGAACAGAGAGGTAAAAATGATCCAAGGGCAATGGCCCAGACACCACACATGGCTCCACAAGACTGGACAACAAGAAAGATGAAAGGAACAGAGAAGCGAAATGATGAAGTCAAAACACTGGGATCGGTGCGGATCGGAAGAGAGGCCCAGATGAGAGACGAATGCACAGAAAGGTAACGGGCAGGCTTGCGAGAAGTATAAGGTGGGACGCACAGCATCTGTGGCGAGCATGCGGCTTGTTGCCCCATGACCGGGGGAAGACACGAAAGCATGAAATGAAAAGGAAATGAGTTGGCAGTGGTAACGATATGGGCGAAAGGAAGGAGACAAAAAAAACTAAACTAAACAGGTGGAGAAAGAAGAGAAAGACTGGTGGAGCATACTGGAAATGGTGTGGAAGTCGTGCAATGGAAAATTTGAAGTGAATGTAGGGAAGTGAGAAGGCAGCTTTGCCAAGGCCACATGAAACCGAGGATAGGAAGACGAAGACCACAACCCGAGGTAGTCATGGTGGATAGAAATGAAGTGCACAACCAAGAGCTTGAGACGCAGGAAGTTGAAGAAACGATGGCAAGATTGGCGGGTAAGAGCAAAGGTGAATGTGAAGGAAGAAGGGCTTAGAAGAGACCTTGAAGACAATGATGACGAAAGTAAGACGAAGAAACGCGTGGACGTGGAGGAGAAGTAGTCTCACTAGTCAGACCAAAATCAAAAACTTTTTTTTTTCGAAAATTTGGAGAGAGCAAAAAAGTACCTGATTATGGTCTGATTCCACTCGCGCAGGTGCACCTATATAGCCCAGTGAACACCTCTAGTTAGAGGTGGAGTACCCATGCTACTCCACCTCTAACTAGAGGTGTTTTGAGCCGAATCCGTTTCACTCGATAAATCGTTAAATAGCGATCGATAATTAGCGATAAATAATTATTTAGAGAGCGCTAGATGGAGGGAGAATCGGAGCAGGCGCGCCCCCATCAATCTCATTGACGTCGCCATCAAAGATGGGCGGCAACGTCGCGAAGCGCGCCTCGCGCACCGTCCCATCACGCCCATCAAAATTCCCGCCGCTCCCGCCCAACTTGCCCGTTCCGGGCTCAAAAATAGCCGTAAAATCGCAAATAAATCAAGGTATATAGGTGGAGTGTTCCCCATCAATCTCATTGACGCCGCCATCAAAGATGGGTGGCGACGTTGCGAACCGCGCCTTGCGCGCCGACCGATCAGCGCCATCAAAATCCCCGCCGCCCCCGGCCAACTAGCTTGAAAATTCGCCGTAAAATCGCAAATAAATCAGAATACCTAGTGAAGCACGCCCCATTTACGTTGCCATCAAATATGGGCGGCGGCGAGAAGCGCGCCTTGCGCGCCGACCCATCAGCCCCATCAAAATCCCCGCCGCCCCCGGCCAACTAGCTTGAAAATTCGCCGTAAAATCGCAAATAAATCAGAATACCTAGTGAAGCACGCCCCATTTACGTTGCCATCAAATATGGCCGGCGGCGAGAAGCGCGCCTTGCGCGCCGACCCATTAGCACCATCAAGATCCTCGCCGTCCCCGCCCATCGCCCATTCCGTACTCAAAAATAACCGGAAATTTCCAAATACCACAGAGTATATCTGCAAGACGTATACAACATGACTGCGAGTATCTTGAGCATCACGGACATGGAAACAGTGCACATTTGACTCGACGTGCCCACGTCGCAGGCTGCCGCTGCAACCCAACATACGTCAGAATGCGCCTTGAACTCATATCTTCCAAAGTGGTGAGTACTCACATAGATGATGGAAATGACGGACAGGAACCACCCGACATGCAAGGCCCGTGGCATCTTGGAGGGTGAGTATATATTTCTGGAATGGTATGAGAGACATCGCCAGAAATAATGATAGTACGTAGTTCCCAGTATATCGAGAGAGTCTCTAGGGAGCATTATTGACTCGGGGTCTCAGCTAGTTTGTTTGCGTAAAGGCACGGGGGCCGGAAACCCGCGACAGTAAGACGCGGGGAGAGAGGTGGATGGCCAATACTAGTTTTGGAACCGGCCCAAACGTGGCTCATCAGCGGTGAGTTCGCGATCGCCAAACAATTCTAACCTAAATCATGTAGCCATACAATCACATCCCAAATTCACACAAAAATTCTGGAGTTATAAGGCCCATCGTCTACCTTCATGAAATAATCATGAAGAGATTCCGCCAAGCAGTGGACACCATACAGCTAAATTACATTTGGGCAAAAAATGGAAACTCACCAGATTGGTTGCAATATACGCCACTTCATGCTCCCAAATTTTGAGCATGGTTCGCGGAGTCTGTCTTACACATTTCGAAACAATGAGTTCGCGATCACAATTGCAATGAGTTCGTGATCATACTCTCTCAAGACTTCAACTCATTCTAAAACCAAGCATAGTCTTAGACGAAGGCACTGTGGATAAGACTTGTGGATAAGACTCTAGATAATATCAAGCCCAGCGCGGTCCCATTTCGGAACATGCCAGGTTTGTAGTGTACAGTACATAGACCGGGCTACACTACTTACCTGCCTTCGACCCCCCCACCCTCCTACATCTCTCAGCCTGCAAACCGAGGAGGAAGACAAGAAGTACTGAGGCGCAAAGAGCTCGCGTGCGTTGTTTGGGCCTTCAGGAATTGCCAGGACCATTGACAACAGCGCTAGCGGCCGACTCCACCAAGGTGACTTTCAGAGTTCCACGGGACTTGAGGCACAGTTATGCCCAGGATTCCCTCACCCTGATCTTCCGTGTGTACTTCTGAGTACACCATAATTTATGTGCGATTTACGGCTACTATATTTTTAAGCCCGGGGCGGCGAGGATCTTGATGGGGCTGATGGGTCGGCGCGCAAGGCGCGCTTCTCGCCGCCGGCCATATTTGATGGCAACGTAAATGGGGCGTGCTTCACTAGGTATTCTGATTTATTTGCGATTTTACGGCGAATTTTCAAGCTAGTTGGCCGGGGGCGGCGGGGATTTTGATGGCGCTGATCGGTCGGCGCGCAAGGCGCGGTTCGCAACGTCGCCACCCATCTTTGATGGCGGCGTCAATGAGATTGATGGGGAACACTCCACCTATATACCTTGATTTATTTGCGATTTTACGGCTATTTTTGAGCCCGGAACGGGCAAGTTGGGCGGGAGCGGCGGGAATTTTGATGGGCGTGATGGGACGGTGCGCGAGGCGCGCTTCGCGACGTTGCCGCCCATCTTTGATGGCGACGTCAATGAGATTGATGGGGGCGCGCCTGCTCCGATTCTCCCTCCATCTAGCGCTCTCTAAATAATTATTTATCGCTAATTATCGATCGCTATTTAACGATTTATCGAGTGAAACGGATTCGGCTCAAAACACCTCTAGTTAGAGGTGGAGTAGCATGGGTACTCCACCTCTAACTAGAGGTGTTCACTGGGCTATATAGGTGTCGCGCAGCAAAAGCCGTAGGTCGACCTTCCGGATTAGGAAATTCCCAATTGGGAAACCCTTCCTGGAGCTCAGTGAGATTATGGTGGGTTGTTTTGGACCAGAGGTGATATATATTGACTTTTTAAGGTATTTGGTCTTCAAAAAAACTGTTGAACTAAAGAATTGGGGGTGTGGTGCATGTTTTGGTTTGCGATGATGTGGCTGCAGCTGTGCATGAAAGTCGCACGACAAGAATTTTGGTTTCTGGTAGCATCTTAGGTAGATAAATCGAAATAAAAATACCAATAGATACCTTGGCATGCTGTCTAAACTTATGGTGACTTTAAAATTCATAAATACACGTTGTGGCCACAGTGCAACAGTCGCAGCGGAAGGTCGACCTATGGTTATCACCTGACAAGTAACACTAGACTAGAGGAGAAGAGCTCAGAAAAGAGCTTTGAGGACGAGAGAAGTCCAGGTGACTCAGGTCAATGACAGGTGGCAGTGTAGATTAGATCAGTTTAGGGTCTAGGCCTGGCCTTGGGCCTGGCTCGCCGCTCAGCAGCCTCAGGCTCAGCTCCCTCTTCCACTTCACTGTCAGCCGACCTGAGTTTGCACACCGGCATCTTAGCTAAGTAAATAGCTTTCACCGTTGACCGATTCTCTCTCTCGAGTCTCGCCTCGAATTTAAAAGTGTACGGAGATATATCACGTGCATCAAAAGACCAACAAATAACGACAACTTCAAGCTCAGAGGGCTGAATTTCCCAAAAATTTTTGCGGACGCAGGGATCACAAGACGATTCCTAAAATAAATTTTAGGACTCGTAACATAAACCATCGGCCCGGCGCGCCGGTAGGTGAAGAGAGGCCATGTTACAATCAATCGTACATATTCAATATTCCAAAGAATTCTGGAGCATCTTTGTTAAATGTAACCTCCCGTCCTCACCAACGATATCTCCAATTCCAGGAGCGAGATCTAAAACGCGTCGTTGAGGCAACGTTCCCTCTACCAGCATGTCGATATCGCTAGCCGTGTATCTAACGAACATATCAAGTGAAACTGAGATCAGCGCTTCCAAGACAGGATAGACGTACCCTAGAGCTTTGAGGCCACGCGGGACGCCGAGTCCGTCGAGGAAACGAGCGATCGTGTCGTACATGTGCGCGCCTATCTCCGAGTCGGGAATGCGGGTGATGGAAGGGTCGGAGACAGTTGTCGCATGGAATATGGCGAGTACTTGGCGGTGACGATCTGGTGAGGAGGGTGCAGTAAACTGGAAGACTGCACGCGGTTCTGAGAATCAATTATGTACACTGCGCGTTGGACTGACCGGCGGGGCCCGTAATGGCTACACTGATGCCATGGGGAATGATGGGATGCGCATTAACGTACCCAGGGTGTTTGTACTTGGGCCCTTTCTTGTTCAATCCAGAAATCTGGGAATGGGAGTAGAATGAGAACCGCTTTTCATAACAAGAGAGAAACCGTACGGGATAAGACATCTAGAGAGAGAGATTAACAACAAGGGTTGTAGAGGAAGAGACATTTACTGACGCCGTGGCACAAATGCACCCCTGCGTTGCCAAAGCCTATACCCGCGAAAGAAGCTGCGAGACTGGCAAAAATTAATATTTGCGTGTGGCGATACAAGGGTCACATACAGCATCTGGCTGCGAGCTTCTTCGTCATCGGGGTTCTTTGCAACGCGGGGCAGGTATTTCACTGTGGTTTGCAGCGCCCAAAGTGAAAACACGTCTGCGACTGGATTACTACCCTGGTACGCAGGCCGCAAAATCGGATTGGAGGGCCGAGGCATGCGGTCCGTGTACCTAGGCCATACATATGAGAAATATCACCAAACGATCTAGGCGTGTTTCCGTACGGGATGGCTGTGTAGCTCTCTAAGCTATGGAAAAGAACATCCAGGCCCGCGGCGATGTGGACGGCCGTTGGGCAGCTCGCCGTGTTTTGAGTGTCCTGCATGCATAGAACATAGGCTGGCTACAAATTGGCAATGAATCATCACTTACCACGACGCCCAGAACTGGTTTCATCGCTCGGTTAGCAATCCCCGTTTTGAAAGAGCGGGAGGTGATATCAAGGATGGCTGTTCCAGTGGTTTCAGAACCTAAGTGACTGGATATAGCATACCCCAAGGCGTTGGTTTGATATCACCAACCTGTCCCTGCCGTTGTAGGAACCGCGATGAGCGGTCGGAGAGCCTGTGTGATTGGGAGACCTGTGAATGGTGGTAAAATACATTGAGGGAAATGTTGCGAGTACGACAGACCCTTTCCAATCGGTGCGTTGACAAAGTCGAGCAATTCAGCATCCTTGTACACGCTGAACAGGTTGGACGCCTTTGCAGTGTCAATTACGCTCCCACCTCCTACGCTGTGAACAGTTTTTTCTCAGTAGGTACATTGGCAAATGGCAACTGACGCAAGAAAATGGCTAAAATCGTGTCCTCGAGACCACTTGATCGCGTCTGCCCAGCTTTCCTCAGTCGGTTCTCCCGCTGGGAGACTTAGGACTTCGAACGGGAGATTTGGCTGTGATGCAAGTGATTCCATAGCCTGGTGGGCGGTAAACCAAAGTTTTGGTATCTGACCATGTGTGCGCGGTGACTGACCATTTTCATGGGCAGTAGTTTGGCGACATTTTCGTCAGTAAATACGCCGACCTTGACCGGGAATTAGAGCACATGCGGCAAGCTACGTCTGGGTTCGTGCCTTGCGAGCCTTCATATTGGACAGATCGAACCCGACCTCCCGCGTCACGCCGTCGCCGAACCTGAGGTTGGACGCAGCCACCTCAAAAGCATACTCCTTTTTCTGAACGTTCACAGGGGTGGCCAAGCGCCGCAGTTGACTGAGAGAACCTGGCTGGGCTGAAGCATGGTGACTTCCATGACAAGGACATGTAGAATGCTGGGACGCGTTGATGAGGCGAGAAATGGCACTGCGGGACGCCATGGTGGAGGTGAGAGTGAGCTGGATTACCGTAAGTGATCCCACATGACCGTATGTACTCTTGACTGCTTAGCACCTGGGGGTTGGCGTTGAAATACGGTGCCAAAGCCGCTCATCCCCGTTCATTCGAGAGGGGCATTCCGGAGTATTTCTCGCATATTTCGCCATGAAAAAGAAACGAGATGCGTCAATCAAGTTGAGAGAAATGGTATCTTGGATTCCTGGTTAGTTGAGACCACACTCAATCCAGACCCGACTCGGAGTTGTTCCATTCTGCGCAATGTTATTTGTGTTAAGAATAAGCCATGTGCAGCGGGTAAATCAATTGATCGTCCTGCATATGATGCAGAGGCACTTGCTTCCGACCTCGTCTGGCACCCACAGTCGTTTCTCCTTTCATCCATGGTTCTCCGCCCTCCGCCCCTCGTCGCTCTCTTTGCCCTCTTGCTCGCTCTCTGGCCTACCTCCGCCGTCAGAATATCCTTCGAGCAGGTCAGGAACCCCACCCTTCAGCGGAGAAGCGGCGCTTCCAAGGTTTCTGCACTTGCAGCCACGGGCGATGCGGATGGCCTAGACCTAAGGTCGTTTCCCGCTTTGCGAACCCACTTTGCGTATTAATCGGCTCACAGCACCGTCCGTGATCTGATTTACATGGCTAACGTGCGTTTACCTTTTCACTCTACCACCACGCTGATCCGAGTCCTTTAGTTCACCGTTGGTGATACAGGTGCCCACCATTCCTTACGTCACGTCCAACAATCCTAAACCTCCTTTAGTCTATCCTGTTCAACTGGATACTGGCTCGTCCGATGTATGGGTTAAAGGCGCATCGACGCCCCTCCCGAATTGCACCGACACCGTGAGCGCTCCTCAATTCGTCCTCAGCATTCTTGTCTGAAAGACATCTGCTAGACGGCAACTTACAACCTCACTGTGCGCCTCTTTCCTTTCTCCTAGTTCGTGCGCCCTGAAATCTTTCCAGTATGGAATCGGTTGGGTATACGGTCATATAGCTTATGGGCCAGTCAAGTTTGCAGGGTGCGTACCGCTTTGATTATGTGCGAACGCCTCTTTAATCTTTCCCTTTAGAATCAACGTCGCTTCTCAAGCATTGCTGGACGTCTCCAGTGCTAATAATCCCGCGTTGGGCTACGGTGCTGACGGGCTTGTTGGCCTGGGATTCACTTCCCTCTCCTCTATTGACCATGCCGTCAATGCGACTGGCGCCTCGACTGGGCGCAGTCTGCTGTACAACCTGTTTCAGGACAATCCATCCGAGCCCAATTACATCGCTTTCTCCCTCCAACGGAGCACAGACCCCAGCGATACCATCCAAGGAACCTTCTCTATCGGTGTGTGTACTCTCGCGGCATCATACTTCTGCTAAGATAATCAAGGCGAGGTCGAACCGCAGTATTCTGCGGTGCTGAATGGGACAGCCATTCCAACCTGGCCAGTCTCATATCCAAACAGGTGGAACGTTCTCCTGGAAGCCCTAATAGTCGGAAGTACCGTGGTTACCCCAACCACAAGTGTTGTTAATGCACCAAGCAATAGAGCAGTCGTTTTGCTGGATAGCGGGACTTCTTACACGTAACGTCGCTCTCTACCGATAAAACGCCCGTTGACTCCTGATCAGCTACGCTCCGACCGCTATTTGCGACGCAATCTACAGTGGTGTTAGCGGTGCCCAATACTCGGCAGACCTGGGTCAATGGGTTGTTCCGTGCGAAGCAGAAGTGGACATCGCATTGCAGTTCGGGTACGTGCATGGCTGTTTTCATTCCCGACATACCCTAACCTTTTGTTTGTTCCAAGCGGAGAAATATTTCCCATACATCCATTGGATGTGACCCCGATCAGTTTGGGAAACGCGTCGCTATGTGTTGGTTCTTTCGTTCCACAGACCGTGTCCGTTGGGTCTGGAGAGTTGTAAGTGTTGTCCTCCTCAGTTCTCATCTCATCTTGAATCACACTGCAGCGACTGGCTTGTCGGCGACAACGTTCTGCGCTCTGTCTATTCGATTTACGACTTCGGGGACTTTGATTCGTCCAGCAACATGGGCAATCCGTATGTGAAGCTACTAGCCCTCGTTGATCCAAACGCGGCGTCCGCAGACTTCCATGCCGCTCGCGGGGGTACCGCCTCTACCAACATAACATACAATGCTTCCAACAGCACCTCGGACACCTCTTCTTCCGTGTCAGTGTCGTCAGATCTGTCCGACACTCTGAACCAGATCGTTTCGTTTTTGCCGGCTATGCTTGGAATCATGGCGCTCAATGCTGCAGTCCTCATTGCGCTCATCGTTTTCGGAATAGTCTTCATGTGCCGGAAACGTAAAACCAAGTCGACCACAAGGAAAGCTCGCGGTCGGATGAGCCCTATGCCAATGGATCCGCGCAACAGCTACATAGCTGGCCCCGACCCCCAGCCCCATGTCTACCAACCTGTCTCGATGGCACTCACGGAGGATCTCGATCGCATGCGGCCAATGTCCATGAACCCCAGAGACAGCTTTGCTGCGGGGGTTCCGTTGGCCGACCGTGCTGTCGTGTCCATGGCGATTACTGAGGACGACATGTTTACGCCCTCATCGCCAGTGGGCCGTACTTTCAAGGGAAGTGGGCTTCGGCCGGTAGATCGGCCTTCGAGCGCGGCTTATCAGCGACAGCCGTCCATGGCTGTCTCTGAGGACCAGCTTTTCGTTCCTCCTTCACCCGGTTTCCGCAGCTTTGACGGAAATCCAGGCGACCGGCCCAAGAGTGTCAATTACCAACGCCAACCCTCCGAGGATTCTCTCATTGCACCGGCACAGAGCTTCGACGAAAGCAGGCCCCGAAGCGTCGGCTATCAGCGTAGCCCGTCGGAGGAGGATTCGATCTTTGTGGCATCGCCGACGACAATGGCAAACGAACCAGTAATTTTGCCCCCGCCCCCTCAACGACAAGCCCCGCCCCCTCCGTTGCGCCTGGCACCGCAGGCGCCTCCTCAACGATCGCCTCCTCCCCCGCCCGGGTCACCCCAGCGACAACAGCAGTCGCCTTCGCCCCAGCCACATCGCCAGCCCTCCCGGGAGTCAGTGCGTTTAGCCGATGATCAGTTTGCTCCAGGAACAAGCAGCCCGGGCCCCACTCCCCGGCGCCAACCCTCGAACAAGAGCAGTTTATTCGTACCCCGTGAATATACGGCCCGACCAGGCGATAGGCCCCAGAGCTTTGCGCCTGGTCTGGATGGCTTCCCGCTCGCTCCTCCCTCGCCAGCATTCCACTCCGATGGCGGGCGACCTAAAAGCATTGCTTAGCAGATCTGTTGACGCATTCATGTTATGTTGCATATCTGCAACAGTCGACGACTGTCTTTTACGTACTGTTCCGAACATTTCCCTCGCTGCATCTATCCTTAACTTTACTAATATTTTGCACGACTTTGGATTCACGCTTCCTTGCTGTAGGTTTCGTCCACAGCCCCTCGTTCACACTACACACATTACTGAATATATGGGCCTGCGGGACGATGTATACATAAACCCCTCTACATGCCAAACCCCAACTCATATTGGGTCGGGGGACGTGCCCGTTCCTTGGCGGTACGCGATGCTGTAGGTATCAAGTTTGCACTGGAGCCAGGATCTGACGGTTTGATGATAAGTAGTTTTACAGCTGCCTGCTTAAGGTTGTTCCACTGAGCCATTTCGGTGGCTATCGGGGTACTATTCGCAGCGACGTAGTCGACAGTCTCGATGACCGCGGCGGCGAACTTGACAACATGGAACGCCCAATTCTTCACTGACTTGGTGCTCTTGTCCACAAGCAGCTTGTTTTCGGTGAAGAAACCGGCTTCTTTGTCGAAATGAACTGCAATACGAAGACACTGGCGCGCATTGGCACTGTTCTGAGTCGCCAGTGCGGTGCGAAGCATACATGACATCGTCTCCGCTGTAGGAAGCAGATTCTTCCCCTGCGGCCGTTTATCTACTCTGGGCGAAGCAACCACGGCGCCATCCATGAAGTCGTGGCAATGGTATCCAGTCATGAGGTTGAATGTCCTCGTCGCGGAATTCCAGTCGACCCCTCGCCAGCAGGCGAGCAGAACGAGGTTGTAAGTGGAAATGGCAGGGCGAATTTTTGGGCCATTTTTATGTGCCCCTTGAAGCTCTTGTCGAAGCATCCACTCGAGAGTCTCCACGGACAGATGGGCCGAGTCAGGAGCCACAAGCGCCAGCCGCGCTTTCAGAACCTCTTCACCATGTGCACGATCGATGATATCAGTACCGCCGCTAGCTTCCGGCCTGTTCATAACTTGTTGGAAGAAATATATGCTTTCGGCAGGTCTTTGGCTATTGTTGCACAACGAAAGAGCCGCAGCCAAACTTTGCGACGTCAGAGGGATTTTGCCATGGATAGGCGAATCCGTCGACGTTGCAAGGCCAAAATATTCGCGGATGAGTTGGAAAGCTAATTTTTGCTCTGAAGACTGTCCCTTGGACAAAGCAATCACAGCTGCTGTGACAACGAAGGAATCGATCTCCATCCCGGATTTTTCGGATGCTTTCAAGACCTGTCCCCACAGTACTTTGGCATCCGTTGCGTTCTTCGCGTACTGCGCTGGCGTTAAACCAGCGGTGTTCACTGATAGGGCTCGGAACATGGCAGTGAAAAGGAACTTGTTGGCTGCCAATGGACCCTCCTCCGCCAGACTATAGTAGAGCACGAATATCTCCTCAAACTGTCCGGCATTTCCGAGGATCGTGATGTAAGCTGGGAGAGGGTCAATGGAAAGTTCGGAGCTGGTTGGGTCATTCTTTTTGACTGCCTCGATATGCCGCTGGAATGCGTCGTAAAGGGACCGAGCATTCTTCAGCTGCTGTGGGTATGCGGACCAGACCTCAATACGCGAAAGCCCACTAAACATGGTCTGGAACGTCCTGGTGGTCGGGCTGAAGCCACGTCGTTTCATCTAATGACATATTCAACGAAATACGCATTCGAAGCCCCGAGGACTCACGTCAATGAAAAGGTCGTACGCCAGTTTGAATCGCTTGGCTTTCATACATTCCCAGATCAAAGTGTTCCAAACAGGGGTGTTCTGGGCAGCCAGAGGCGCATTTTTTAGCATAGCTACTGCAGTGTCCAGTTGGTTGTTTTCGGCCAGTTTTTTTAACCTTCCGGAAAGAACATGCGGTTCAAGAAGCCGCATAGTGGGGCTCTTTTCCCGGGAAGGGTCATAATTTCGGGATCTAAAACGGGTGCCTCTGGATTCGTCGGTGGTGCCAGAAACGGATTTGCGTTCGGAAGGACTGGCTGCTGCCCGCCGGACGTAGCGCGGGAGGGAGGATGGGTCACCCCGAGGGGAAACTGAAGGATCCTTGGACCACCGAGGACGAGACGAAGTGTCTGTACCCGCTCGAGGAGATCTTGTGCGGAGATCAGCGTCTGAACGCTCTCCGGAAAAACGGGAACGGGATGAAGGGGGTCGCTCGATGGACGGAATATACCCCTTTCTTGCGCTTCTTGGCGTCCCCGCGTCAGTTTTGAGACAGCGGGACGTAGACGGCGTACGGGGGAACTTGAAGATGGGCGCAGGACGAAGCATCCGAAAATTACGCGATCACGTGAACCTGACCCAAAAACTTCGCTCTAAACTCGGGAGAAACGACAGGACACGTTGTCATATGGTCGGTACATAAAAGAAGGGAACCGGTGCGTACGTTGCGCTTTGACCCCATGTTTTTCGTGCTCGTTCTTCTCCCGTTTCTGTTAACGGTCTTTGCACTTCCCACTTGGAACGGATTGAACTCCCGGGGCGACTTCATGGAATCCCTGGTTCCCTCTGCTACGTATATGTGCGTGCGCTGTTACGAATACCATCAATTTATCAGTCTCAACCATTTCGTAGCGAAGTCCTGGGCCCTGAAGCCGTGATAAGGAGTCAAAGTCACCTCTCCAGCCATATCCCCGGTAAAGGCCTTCCAAGTACATTCATTCCAAACATTCACACTGATGCAGGCGTTATTCAGGCGAACCAGGAAATCTTACGGCACTTCCCGATGCCAAGCTCCCGAGCCCGCCCCTGTTTTCCCTAAGCCAGGACCAGCTCTGGCAATACAGAAATGAGTCGACGATCTACCCCGTTAGCGTTATCAACACAACTCTGGTTGACAGCGTGCCACCCTTTCGGATGGTTCTAGGGAAACAGAGTACGGGGGCGGTCACAGGCGGAACTTGGCTTTGGAGAGGGACGATGCTACAATTTCAGTTGGGGAGCTCAGGAAACCAGGGAATATTCTACGCGTGTCCCACCGAAGATACTACGGGAATCTTCATGTTTTTGACGCCGTCAGTCGCATTTAAGTTTTTTTTTCTTTCAGCGCGCACTGACTTGAAAGCGTAGATCGCCCACCCCTCCAGGATGCCACATTGTGACGCTTCACAGCTTTTCAGAGCGAATCCAAAACGCAGGCTAAATACTAAGGCCCTCCGGGCATGTCCTGGTACCTTTGCCAGAACTGGTTCCCTTGAAAAGCCATAAACAAGCAGCAGACACGGACCCGCGGCTCAAGGTTCGCTCGGTCAACGCTCACGCGTCGACCAGCTCACATTGAGCCCAGGATGGCAGGATTTATTTTACGATTATTTTCTTTTCTTTTATCGGATCAAGACGGATGCGAAGATAATTTAAGGGCAATTTATACGCCATAATTATTTATTTTTGGGTCGGATCAACCGGGTACACTGATGCAATTCGACTTTCAGACCTGGTTCCTAATCGGTACCAGGAATCTCCGCAGTGTTTCATTCCGTCTCTATTGCTACACAATTTATTTTTTGTGAATCCGAAGATCGATGCGTCGGGTTACGAGAGCGAAAGCGAACACACTAAAGAATGCAACAGCGACTGCTATAGGCTTTTTGAGATGTGCAGAGAGAGGCACATTGTAAGAAACCTAGGAATAGATGTATGTTCAAGACGAAATTGATGGTAAGCACAGGTACTCACAAATATCGGCAGCGCGTGTTTCTCAGTCAGGTCTTTAAAATGCAGAGTAATCGCGGGACGTCCGATCGTATCGAGGTAAGTTGTGTGCGTCGTCATCGAGCTAGAAACCGCCGGGAATGGAGTCGCGAATTCAACGTTACTGATGCAAAGATCATGCATGGTCAAGATCAATGGAAAACTAAATCAAAAGTAACTCACGTAGCGCCCTCCGGTAATATTATCGTGACTTCGGCTTCGTTCACCACCGTGGCGGGAATGGGCGTCAGAACGGGCACTTGAACGATGTATTTCCCCGTCGACTTATCCCAGCTCGCGGAGTCCTCCAAGGGCGCATCCCAGCCCAGCGTGAAGCTGTAATTCCAACCGCCCATGATGGGGTAACGGGGCTTGAGTTCGAGTACACTGTACTGGTTGGTCTGTGCATGTTTCGGGACGGACGGCGCCGTTCGAAGCCGAGATGTCGAAACGTTGCCGATCAGATCATAATAATAGGTATTTCGGATGCCAGCGGGGAGATGAAGAGTGACGCCAGGGATAACATGTGCAGCCGCACGCTTGTAGAAGGCTTGGGTTTGATGCTCGAGACGAGAGAAGTGGCCTTTCAAACTGGAAGAACGTCACAATGGGGATAGAGCAAAGTGGCTACTAGTACTGGCGACTAACCTAGGTCCGGCGTTGCGCAGATGGATTTCATCTTGAATGTTCAAATTCGCGCCCCAATGGCTGATCTCAGCGGTGCGCGTGAGCTTCGGGACCTCTGCGACGGCATATTCATAATTAAAGTGGACGACAACAGGTTGCTGATGTTTCGAAATGAATTCCTCGTTTGCTGAAGGGACAATGTTGTTGTATGGTCCATAAGTAATGGTTGTGCCTGTCTTGGTCACTGCAGCATCGAGGGTGAAAACTTCCATTTTCTCGGGTGTGGTGTAAGAGTGGACGGTTGGAGATGGTGACCTGAGTCTTGTCAACACGTCCTCGAGAAAGTTAAGGCTGATATGCACCTTATCTTGGTACGCTGTACTGATGTGTGATAGGGACTCAGTACGAAAAGGTCCGTCTTGTACTTGAGGGCCTGGTCGTCCTGTTGGGAGGCTCTCTCCGGCCATGGATACGTGGCATGCGTCTGGATTGTCTCAAGGACAATGTTGACCGTGGCATTTAAGCCAAGAGACTGCGGCAATGTAATGTCCAAAAGATGGACACCACTAGTTCAAGGCCTAGGATCAGAAACGTCGGGATGCGGCAAAATGGGACGAACTTTGTTGAATCGGTGCCGCGCTCTAGAACGCCAAGCGGTTTTGCCTGTCCCTTCACCTTCACTTCCAACCAGCTGGTCTTTTGCTTTTCTGCGTCGCCCAGAGCGATAGTGTAGACCTTGGAGCCCGCTTCCAGAGCCTTGACGGCGAAGGTTGTTGTAACATGAACGAGTGAGCCACCAAGCTCGATGGTGCGCACAATGGCAGTGTTCTCGAATGAATCTGCCTTGGCTGCAGCGAAGAAAGTAAAGGAGAGTAGAGAGAGGGTACACAGTCGCATTTTGAGGAGTGCGTAGAAATTGAGTCCAAATAAGACGTGTCCTGATGGGATGCCTATTTTTAATTTACTAGCTACTAGTAGCTACCAAGCCCACATCGGCCCCGGATTTCGCAGAGGCCTGTCCTCCCGCGTCACAGCGGCAGACACTATCCGAGACAACTTCCGTTTACGCGCATCTGCTTTGAGTTGCTCCATCGTCTTTCCTTCCTTCAACACGACCGTCAAACTGGAACTCGGTTTGATGCGCAACCCTCGGTGACCGCGACCTTGAGCAACCATTTTTCGGTTACGGACAGCTCGTTTATTTACCCAAGCCTCCGCTAGAAGAGATGAGCATGTAACCAACGATCTCGTTGAAAAAGACCTACCGACAACGAGCGTTGGGGAATCCATCCGTCTACGCTGAACAGCTTTCTGCTTAGCACTCGTGAGTAGATCCTTGATTTTCGAGCCCGCTCGCTTGTTGCTGAACTGCATCTGAAGAATAGCATAGTCGATTGGCTTCCCTGCAATTTGTCGACCCAGCTTATTGAGCTTGCGGTGCGATATTACAAAAGGAACGGTCGATTCTTTGTGCTGCCGGAGAAAAAAGTAAGATATTAGCATGCACGGTTAGATCTAACATACAAATGGCGTTTCTATATCAGAGACTTGCTGTTTAACAGACCGACGGGATGCCGTTGGCCGTGAACGTGGTTGTGGATGAGGTGTTTTGGTCTCGACGGGGGAAGGCACTTGGGAAAAGATACTTGAACCCTCAGCCGGCTGACCGGGAGGTGGTACGTTTTCTTGTTCGGTTTTCTCGGGATCCGCTGGAGTAGGAGCGGGCGCGGGGGAAAACGTCCGAGAAATCCAGCTCAACGGATTGAAAGAACTCTCACTACGAGCAGTCAGAACCTCGGATTTTGGTAGAACCAGGGGGAGGCATACTAGCGACAGGATCCGGGCGTAGATTTCAGCGGGCGAGAAGGGCCGGCTACTGAGTATTGTATCCAGCGCGAGCGGGACGACAACCCGCGTCCAAGCATAATTCTGGGACGTGACCGTGACTGCTCACACTCTTGCCTTCCGCCAAAATGCTCGCCTTTGCGCCCACTAAAATGTTTGGAAAAATCCTATACGTCTCGCTCCTGGTCATCAATTCAATGGCAGTTTTGAGTGAAGACCGTTTTCTTGCACGAAGTAACCTACATCCTTCGTGGATAATACAGCAGGCTTACGCGACACGTTCAAAGTTGGTTGGGCCTCGTCCCAGGCTCCCACTGTAAACGCAGGTTTCCAACAGACGTACGATCCGCAGACCGGATATGGCAACCCCCAGGCCGAAGTTAGCATGAAGGCTCGATTCATTGACCTTATTAGTGCTGTACGCACGTTAATGCGAAGTATGCATCCATTTCTCTGATCGTGCCTCGATATTGACCAGCAACAACACAGTTCCCTTGATTGGTGCTAACATAATCATCATTGTCTGGGAATTACTGCTTGGTGGGGCTTGACTGCGGAATACAATGCACTGTCTCGGCACACAAATCGACTCGGATTTGGTCGAAAGAATCATTCAAGCATCGCTGTTAGTACTCTCGGCCCCCTTTCCCATTTATACGCTCATATTCGCTGTTGATTTGTCCCACAAAGTTGTCGACATCACCCTGTATAATTTAGAGGACGTGCAGCAATAATGACAATCCCAACTCACGTCGCATCCTGGTTCCCACTCTCCGTCATGAACACAACGGATTGTGTGGTTAATTAATATAGTGCAGCTTTTTCTAGGAGTGTCTCAGTTCTAGACCTGGGAGTAGGTGAAAAGATATTACTTGATTCCGAGAGATTTCCCCAAAGACAGACTCTTGCGCAATAGTGCGATGCCCTCGGCGCCCTTGCCGCTTCCATCCGCGCCGGCACAAAGCCCGATCCCACTTTTCTCCCAATCAATCCCTGTCTCCTGAGCACAACGCAAGGCTACGTCTGGAACTCCAACCTGAAAGCGGCCTTGATGGTTTTGGCACTGAATAAATTCCCACCATTTTGTGGAATAACGTGCTGCACAAAGCTGCTGCACATTTCCGGCGCACTCTCCAGGACCATGCATGCATGTAATACCAAAGTCGGGCTCAGTTGAATTCAAACTGTGCGCAGTTAGAGCGTTAGACGTAACTTGGCGTGTTAAGCGTACTTCGCAACGTATACCAACGAGAGATCCATTTTGGAACCGACTTTCTGCAGGACCTGATCAAATACAGATTCGCAAAGGAGAGCGTCCGGGCATCTTGACGGGATTCAGATTCGACCGTAGACGACAAAGCGACGCCTTCTTGATACCTGCTCATTACACCTAATTCAACAGGAACTCGGATTTTCATCTCGTTTTGAAGTGCGACCTGGGCCCGACCATCGCTAAGGGCCGGAGGGCGTGCAGATGCACAGGCAATTGCCGCGAAAACCAGGAATGAGGTGTCGAACAGGTTCATGGTTTCGCATGAAGATGAACACCTGCAGCCGCAAATGGCGCGACACTTGCGCAATCCATTAGCAGCACGTCATCTCTACTTTAAGGTCAAGAATAACATTATTTTCTGTATCTTAAAATCCACTACAAACGGATCAAGTGGAAGCAATGTCCCAAAATTTACGGGCTTCGCGGTCGGATGAGGGTGGTGTGAAATACCGACAACGAGATCGGAAAGCTAGAGTGGATCAGAGAGACCTTCCCGACTACCGGTTTATTCATGTTACCTTGGAGAGATCGGTGGACGACAATGGTATCGACGTCGTGTTCGGTGTGTACCTGCTTTCGCTGGGCTGAACTTGAGACACGACTCAGCTCATAAAATGAGACGATTGGTTTACCTTGACATCGTCGGCAAACGCCGCCGCTTCAAGTGTTCGTCGTTTTGCTGGGTCTCCCTCGACTTGCGCAGCCTTTTGTTTCTCCTCTTTGGACTGATCGACGACGTCCACGCAAAACGCAATGAGCTGTTTCCGCCGATTCCAGTTGGCTAGTAACTCGTTCCACAAGTTGGCGCAAGCTTGGTCTTGCACACTCCCCTTCCCTGGACGCCCAGACCTCTCCTGGTCCCGCACCATTGCATTTTCGCGGTTGAGTCTGATGATTATAGAATCGTCAAGCTTGCGATACTCTCTCAGCAAGTCTGATTCAGTCACTTAGATTATCAGTGGCCAAGCCATGAAACAGGCGGTGGCATATGCACCTTTGAACGAGCCAATGTCAAGGCACGTCGAACGGGACACACTTACTTTTTGTGTAGCTGCCGACGGTGACTGGAGGGATAGCGTGCCCAGTACCGGCCCAGATCCCGATGGCATTCTAACCAAACCAGAAAAGTTTTAGACTTGTCGTCGATGAACCGTCCAGACAAGTCGCGAGCTCGATGCTATGCAAAGGGTAAGTACGAGCGGAGAGGCAATCATAACCAAAACGCGTCAACAGCGGTACACATCCGCAAATGGAAGCCGCTTCTGTCCCCTATCTTTGCCATACAAGCCAACTCATGATCAGGACGAAGCATTGGGCTCTTTCAATTCCATGGACCACTTCAAACACGGAAAAATCACTGACCACTATTTTCAGGGTTGAACTTAACGCAGAAATCACTGCAGTGATGCGAAGACTTTTCATGAACACTCGCGAGAACATCACTGACAATCCACGCACACCTTACAAGTTAGAAACTTCAATTAGGTCCACTGATAGTATCATGAACTTGAGCATTACAGGTTAGGATTATTATACATGGCACAACAGACATGGAGAGGACATGATTCGACGTCGGCATGCACATCGCAGCCTTGGATACAGAAAGATCGAGTGTCAGAGAGTACTTTTGAAACGGTTAGCGGCTGGAAGAGGCCGACTTGGCCGAATTCATTCGAAGAGGCGGTAGCGATTCATACGGAGATGGGTCTTGTATTTGAGTACCTGAGCCTTGTTGCTTTTTCTTGCCTTGCTTGGGAATATAACCATGAACGTCGACGTGATGCCTGTGTCTCCTGGCTGGATCCTTGAAGGATTTCCCGCAATGGAACTGGCAGACGTGAGGTTGTTCGCCTGTACTGAAGGGGTATACCCGATCAGCTCTATGAGCAAAATATAGGAGTCAAGCCAAGTACTCACTGTCCATGTCGGTGTATCTCGAGGCTGGTTTTCTGCAGCGGGTCAAAGGTAAACACGAGGCTAACACAGAAGAGGAACTACATACCTGTGGAAACGCCTTTGTGCAGATGTCGCAAATGTACGGTCTGAAATATCGTGGGTTGAGGGAAAAGGAGAAGAGGGGACGAGGAAACCGACGTACTTGAACTTTAAGTGCGTTGTCTCAATATGACGTTTAACCTTCATGATTGAGTGTGTCAACGATCAGACGATGTACCAATGTGCACAGACTAACCAATTGTTTCTTAGCGGTGTATAGGCACATGTCCTCCGAGTCCGGTGGGCACCAGCGGCATTGCCACAAGACCACACCTTCAGAATTCCTGATTTGGACGGCGTAGTCTTCCCAGTTTGGAATTGGTGTGGGGGGCAGAGGTTGACTGGGGGCGGGGTGGCTACCTAGCGGCGACAATTGATTGCTTTCGGAGTGTATGGTCACTGCTGATGACGGCGATGGTCGACGGGACACTGGAGCCGACATGCCACGACTAGGACCAACCGCAAAAGAAGACCGGTGATCCTGTCGAGGGGGTAAGCCTATGTCAT
Source organism: Mycena galericulata (assembly GCA_029289565.1). NCBI lineage: Eukaryota > Fungi > Basidiomycota > Agaricomycetes > Agaricales > Mycenaceae > Mycena > Mycena galericulata. The sequence goes on along the minus strand of JARKIA010000012.1, from coordinate 923,105 downwards.
ATTGAATAGGACTAGCGTGCTCCGAGGAGGTTGTAGATTCGGGAGAAGCCCGAAGCTCTGAATTGAGAATGTGTAGACTCCGACTGAAAAAAAGATGCATTCGTTAGAGGTCCTAGGAAGGAAAAATAAAGCCAGTTAACTCGTGAAGTTCTCGAGGAGAAGAAATACAGCGTCTAAGTTTGATGATTGAGTCGCACATTAAGAACACGGGAAAATCCTTACTGAATTTCAACGGAGGGTTTGCGTTGGGAAAAAGAGGGAGGTGAAGCGTGGGGCGGATCCTCCCATGGGCGGAATGTATTTTTGTGGGGCCTTCCATCTGGTTGGCGAATTCTGGCAGGCGGAGGTGCGACTCGGCGCAAGCCTTCCGACCCGAGCTCGCTGTCTTCCGAGTCAGAGTCTGAACAGTAAGATGACGGCATGTGACGATCGGAATATGGTATTGCGTATAGAACTGGACCGTGCTTCATCTGGGACGAGGCCTGGAAATGCGGCCACAGATACGTAGCGGTTGGAGCGTTGAAAACGGAAAGGGAAGGAGGGGCAGGAAATCGATGGTCTCCTGTCGCCCTTGACGTCGAGGTATAATAGCTGCTTATGGGTGATTAGCAGCACTACATGAGAATATAAATATTTTTACGCTGGAGTTTGACCATGAGAAGAAAAACCAGTGATTTGTCCATGAGTACGTTTACTGAAGGCGCCCGTGAGCTCAAGAAGGTTTTAAACAGCTAGATGAATGCCGACTTGACGGTGCGGTGCAACGCATCTTGTCTGGCTTCGGCGCGACTCATTCCTTCATCGGAAGACTCTGGATGAATGGGAGGAGAGACGGAGACGGGGCGCAAAGGGAAATCGGATTCGGGTGCTCTATATTCTTGACGGGGGCGCAGTGGGTGTATTTGCCGCAGGGAGGTAGATTCTAACATGTCGTCGTGGTGGTATCTATAGATACGTTCTTTGTGAGTGGGGCACAGCCGAATGGACCACGGAGCCAGTCCGCCAGCGTTCCAACCGTGCTGTCTTTGGAATGTTGGGGAGAAAGTAACTCACCTGGGGACATCGGAATGGGGGCCGTGGCGGGAGGAATCGTACAAAGGTGGTGGGTTCGAGTACATCGGAAAGTGGCAGCACAGGAGATTCCGGGGCAGGGCCAAAGTGCGCGTTGACTAACGATAATAGCAGAGAGAGTCCATAGTACATTTTATACGATCCGAACAGGGTAACCGCCAAAGAAGAGGCTAAGCGAAAATCTCCGATCTAGATCTGCCGCATCAACATACTCGATCCAGAAAGTCCAAAATGGTATACCGCTGATCCAATGAGGGGTGTGACTATCGACTTACTTCTCCCAGCATGAGCAAAGTAAATTACCGAGACGCCAGCTCGAGGTGGAGCGGAATTTAGAGGTAAACTGGTAATCCGGTAGGAAATCCTACATGCAGGCAATACATACAGAAATCAGCACTACAGACTAAACAGAAATCAAGACGGCAAATTTCCTACGACATATGGATCATTTGAATCATCGCGAGAGTGATCAAAGCGATGTGGGCACATAGTTTCCTTACAGCACCATGGGCTCGAAAGCGGGTGGTTGGGACGAGACACTTGGAGCGGTCATGCTCCAGTCAGACTCGAAGCCCTGCTCTGGCACGGCCCCCATATCGCGGCGTCGAGGATGGCCAAACATGCCATTGGGCAAAGATTGAGTCTGCATCAGCGCCCTTTTTGGTCTGGGCTTGACGGGTCTGGTCGTGGCGTCGAGTATGATCACCGTCTCGCCGTCAGATTCAGTTTCCTCTGTTCGCTCAGCCCCAGTGTCAACTGCTATACTGCCCCCAAGTTCATGATCTGAATCGTCCTCTCGAGCTCTTTTCCTCGGGGAGACCGGCGGGCGGAGCTGAGCTGAACCATAGACATCACGGAGGATGTCGTTGGCCGAACTGAATATGTCCGTTTGAGTGGGCGATTTGGTGGACGACGGGGGTGCTGAAGTAAAACGATTGGTGTTGTAGCCCTCCGAGACGTCTGCAGACGTGTTTGACGCGTCAATGAGGTCGCAACACTGAGTATACGCGTCCTACTTTTTCTTACGCGAGCGCCCAAGCTCTGGAGCTGCAGAGCAAGGTCCGCGGGAGTTCTGTATCATCATGGTTCAGTGGGGGCTGGATCGGACGCGCAGCTTACTTACGAGGCATGTGTCGCGTCGGATTGCACGCGAACGGCATGTGTTTCATCCGTAAACGGTCGCTTGGTCGGGCTCGACATTGTACTCGTTCGGGACAAAATGCTAACGGCCATGTGACGTCACGCGGCGATGCCGCCCCTGGTGCGGTTGTAGCGCAGCTGTTGTCCGCGGCTTGCTGGGTTCCGGGGGTAGTACTGGTATGTTTCGGAGGTGACCCGACTAGCTTGCGCTTTTTGGTTTTTTTGTCTTGTTTCAAATTGACTAAACTGGGACCCACAACTCTGATATTTTAGCGTTTTGGCCAATAATGAATCGATTGTTGGCGAGATCATCGGGGAAATAGCGCCCGATAACGATCGTGGCCACTTTGTGTGAACAGAAGAACAAGAGCATTTTGTCGAACCTGATTAACAATTGTGGGTCCAATATCTTTTGACCATATCAAGAACAAGGTGCTGGACTAGTACTAGGCGACGCCAAAAAAAAGAGTACAGTAGTAAGTTCCAGGGCGTGTTTCCACATGCAGCTTTGCTTTCCTACGAGGGGCCGCGTATTAGACGGCCGGGGGTTCAACGCGGGTTTCGAGGATAAGCAGGGACGGAGAGTGATGCGCTGGTCGTTGCAGTTGTTCCATTATTGCAGGAAGCCGCTGATGCCCGCCCACTGTCGCAGGAAGCGGCTGTTCGAAAGCCACGGAGGGAATATCAATTTTTAAGACTTGGGCTAGCTCGTAAGCTGATATGTGTTGCACGCTCGGTCTAGACTTTGGAAAGTACGACCGTGCTAACTCGATACAACCTTGGAGAACAGGCGATTGCTATATACATACGTCTGTATGAGATTATTGGGCCATTGGCTGTAAGAAAATTACGACGAGTCCAAGCATGGAGAGAGCACTGGAGGTATAGGTATGATGGCGGAATATGATGGCGGAAATTCCGCCGCGGAATTCCCACGGGTAGAAAGACGTGGAAGTACTTCGGTCGAAGGATTTCCGTCCAAGCAAATTTGGTAAAGGGAATTTCATGGAAGGTTTTGGTGAGGATTTCTGTCCAATGAATTTGGATTTTAATATCTGGAGTGAATTCTGTGCAAGGTTTCAGTGGAAGGATTTCCCTCCATGGAATCATGCATTTAAACCTGCATATGACTACGTGCATGGAAAAAACACCGCCAACGATTTTGCTGGAGCGAATTTGTATATTTCTTTGGACGTAATTCCTTCCAACTTTATTCCGATTCCTCATGGATGGATTTCGTTGCAGCAAACTTTCAACTTTTCCTGGAATGATTTCACTCCATGGAAGGTCTGATATTTTCCTGGATCTAGTTTGGTCACACTTCTTCAACATTTTGTTTACATTATGATGTTACTCAATACACACACACACAATCCAAACCATGCATGACCAGCGCTCAGTATCTTTGGCTCACAAACGATGCTTGTCGTGCCCCCGGGGCACACGCGCACCGATGACCAGGGGTACAGACTATGCTCTGGGTGCCTCGAGCAAGTGGGCGTGACGCACACCATCGAGACAGGGCTGCAGCTGGGCTCAGCGCCACCCAGCGTCAGCCCGTCGCCTGAGGATGCTCTGGAGTGGTGGCAGCTAACACTGAAGAAGGGGCAGACGTGCCACGCGTATCATGAGAAGGCATGGGGGCATGTTTGGTTGGAGGACATTGGTGCATCTCTTCATCTTTCGTCGCTCATACAAGCTAATGCCCCCACCTGTGCCTGGTAGAGCAAGATGAGAACCAGATCCACGAGTGTTCTATGTGCACGGTGGTCACAACGCACCATCGGTACAAGTGTTCTTCGTGTCAGAACTTCAATCTGTGTAGGACCTGTCATAGGTTTGTACCCCATGCATCCCCCTACTTGTCATTTTGTGCTGATAACAAATAGCCAAGCACACGATCTTCACCCATTGCACATGTTCCTCGTTGTGCCGGTCCAATCTAGTGATGTGTTCAAGACCATACCCCTGATATAGGGAGGGCGAGAAATATGTGTTGTGTGATCGGCTTGCATATCAATTCTAATGTACACTTTCCCTCTCAGCGTTAACCAATCCCAGGGCCTAGTAAAGTGCTCTTCTTTTCCCTACATTTTTTCACATTGATCCAATCTTCTCAGTTGCATACTTGATATCGTTGAGGTTCGCTTTCACTGCCATCTGTGACACTGTCAACATATGTGTGAACTGTGAGTCGGTGGGGTTCCCTGGAAATCTAGATTTGTCCACGGGAATTGGGTGGGCGGGGAACGAGAACACACCGAGTAGGAGAGAATTCCCTACACAAATTTTCACGCATTGAACTTCACTGCATGAAGATCCATCCATGGATTTCGTATTAATTCCTTGGATGGGTTTGCGTGCAGTGAACTCTGTGCATGAAGATTCTTGGAGGAACTTCCGAGTCCTCATGTTTCCAGTAGTGAAGTTTTGCAATTTTGTTCTAAGGAATTTGCTGCAGAAAGATGATTGGAATTTATTGCATGGTCATCACTCCAGCTTCAGGATACACTTTGTTCTTGTACATAGTGAAGCAGATATGTAGTACATATATGTATCATACCACCTTAGAGAACGGACTAGGTTACTGCAAGTCACATGTCACTCAGAGTGCGTTAAGGACCTTGTAGCATGACTAAGCCTTGCTACAGAGTCCTTAACGCTCTCTGACGTGGCTGTGCTCCACCTTAACCTCTGAAGTGTGCCTCCCTTTGCTCTGCTTGTATAGTTTCAAGATACACAGACTCAACTCTCTGAATCAGCCCACACTCTCAGGCAACCCGAATTGACTCTAGTAGTCTCTCTTGACTGACACTTTATTGTACCTAGCTCGTTCCTCGCTTATATCTGTGTCATTGCAATTGCCTTCTTATTCAAGTTACACTGCGACTTGCCCTCCTTTGGCCTCAAGTATGTGCCATTCCCAAGTGAATCCTTCCAAAAACCGGTCCATGTATTTACTCACAGATGATTACTTACTTCATTACAATCGTGACTTGGGTCATGATCCTTTCTGAGCGTAGTTGGATCCTATCACCTAGCATTTCAATTTGGGCATCAGAACCTATGGCAAGAATGGGGGGGGGGTATATTGAATGTATAGTCGCCCTACAGTGGCTCTAGTATGTACTAAATGTAACCTTTTTGCCTTCCTTTTTCACCTGATTTCTGTCACTTTTGCACTTAGGCTAGATTTATTTTCCCTTTTCAAACTGTTGAGGAGTAAATCTCCTTATGTTAAATATGTGGTGAGTAGGTAGGTAGGTAGGTAGGTAGGTATATTCCGGCGCGGTCCCGTTAAGAAACAACCGGGGCCCGTACTACATACATCGCGTCAGGTGTATGCTACGGATGCGATCAATCTTCAGCCACTTGAACACCTGAGTAACCCTCCGTCCGCCTCCAACATCGAGTACAAAAACAAAAAATACTGGAGTTGGGATCTTGAGGCATAGAAAAGTCCCCAGGGTCGTATAGCATCCGAAATCAAGCACGAAGGAATCCACGATGTCATTCAAGAGTATGGTACAAATATTTGGCAGGTTTAAATACCTGACACTTCGCGAACTCCTCTAGTACCTCATATGTGTACTTTGCCAGTCGCTGAATTACATCAAAGCTGCGGCATTGCACCAGCGCCTGGAGGAAGTCGTCGATCGAGTTCCACGTGCGAGGGAAGTCCGGCATGAGTTCGTAAACATCAACCAGAAATCCTCTTCTCAACGCAACGAGGGAAGGCTCTGCCATGCATCCCAACAATGCATGGCTCTCGCTCTCGACTACCAACCGGCAAAAGCGGCAAAACCTCCACTCTCGAGGACACGGCTCGCGGTAACGCTCCTTGTAGCGTAACAGCTCGATCCCGAGTCTGTGTGCAGATAAATAGAGCCGGGTAAGCGCCTTACGATGGGCAGGTACAGGAACACGGAGGTATTGGCGCAACTTGACAGGCATATGGACGAATTTTCCCGTCTCGTTGCGTTCCAGTCGACCTTGGATCAGGGGGAGGCGCGAAGAGTATTGAGCAGTCAAGTCCCCCAACCATTTATCGCACGCCACTCTGAGAGCCGTTCGCAGGTTGTCAACAGACTCCGCGGTCAGTTGACCGGTCGGCAAGTCGACGGGAACTGTTTAGTTCTTTTCATTTTGTAAGAAAGTAAACTCAGACGGGCGCACGATAGGGCGAACGACTATATTAGTTACCTGTAAGAAAGTAAACTACGACAGATAAGTAAGAAGAATAAATAAATGATATGAAGGGACAAACCTCAGACGGGCGCACGATAGGGCGAACGACTGAGGTCTGTCCCCGTGTAGCGACAGATATATAAGTAAGCGATTGTTCGCTATGATGGAATAAGATGGCGACGAAAAGGCGGGATAATACGGTAGGACTACGCGCATCAGCGTATGCTGATGCATCAACTATACGGCGCGTCGAGCCACTGCTTCAACACTCCCCCTGGCGAGAACGAGCGTATAGTATCAGTAAAGTAAGAGAATGAATCAAAGAAAATGACCGGGTATGAGGGGAAAAGGAAACTCCCCCTCGAATTGAGCAACTCCGCTCCGCTCCCATCCACTCCCCTACTCCGTCAGTCCGAGCGCACGAACAATGGCGAGGTGGGCGTCGCGAGGGAGGACCTTCGTGAAGATGTCCGCAAGATTCTCAGCAGATGGAACGTGCTGAATCTCGATGTCCCCGGCCGCGACGCGCTCACGGATATAATGCTCGCGGATATCGATGTGCTTAACGCGCGCATGGCCCTTCGCGTCCTTGGCTAGTGCCGCCGAACCCATATTGTCGCCATAAAGAATGGCCGGGCGCTCCTGGGGCATGCGCAGCTCATCAAGGAAGCTATACATCCACATAGCTTGCTTCGAGCTGCGCGTCAGCGCGACATACTCGGCCTCTGTCGTCGACAGTGCAACTGTAGCCTGCTTCTTCGACGACCACGAGACAGGTCCACCTGACATCAAGAACACCTCGCCGGAGGTAGAGCGACGAGTGTCCAGGTCTGCGGCGTAATCCGCATCGACCCATCCAATCGGCCGAATCCCGGTCGCGGCACCTCGACGGTAGATGATCTTGTAGTCGAGAGTGCCTTTGAGGTATGCGAGGAGGTGCTGGACAGCCTTCCAGTGGGCTGGGCCGGGATTCTGGAGGAAGGCAGCAAGTCGGTTGACAGAATACGCGATGTCCGGCCGGGTGGTGTTCGCAGCGTGCTGGATAGAACCCACCGCCTCGCGGTAGGGTTTGTCCGCCATAAATGCGTGCTCAGCGGGTGTGGAGGGGCTCTGTGTCGAGGAAAGCTCGAGACCGAGCGCGAGAGGGGTGGACTTGGCGTTGCAGTCGGACATGCCATAACGCGCGAGAATGCGCTCGAGATAGGGACGCGAGGAGATAGAAATGGTCCCCGCGTCCGCGTCGTACTCGATGGTCATGCCGAGGGATGTCGCGGTGCGCGGAACGTCGGTTACGTCGTAAATGGATTTGATACCCGTCTGGGCCTCGGCGGCAGCGGCTTGTGTGGATGATATGCCGTCCAAGTCGTCGGTGTAAACACCAACGATGGAAGTACCGGCCTCAGAGGTCCTGATACGGATGGATGGATCAGCACGCGAACGAATCCATCCCAGCGCGGCGAGCGACAACTCCAAGTGCTCGGCCCAATTACGCCCCGACTGCATCATACCATAGAGGGAGCGCTTCATCAAGCACACCTTGCCCTCCTGGCCTGGCACAACGAAGCCCTCCGGCTGCTGCATGTACACCACCTCCTTCATCTCGCTGTTGAGGTAGGCACTGACGACATCCATCGCCCACATCACCCACCCCGGCTCGTTCACACAGATAGCCCAGAGCATCCTAAGAGACTCGTAACGCACAACGCCTGCGTACGTCTCGAAGAAGTCAACGCCCGGGATCTGCTGAAAGCCTTTGGCAACCAGGCGAGCCTTCCACTTGATTATCTCGCCCTCAACGTCGTACTTGACTGCATACACCCACTTGCAGCCAATGACGTTCGCACCGGGAGGGAGGTCCACAAGAACCCAAACCTCCCGACCCACGAGAGCCCCGTACTCCTTCTCCATCGGTCCCATCCAAACATCCGGATTCTGCATAGCCTCACGGAATGTTTTAGGAACCGGTGAAGTCGAAATGTTGAAGGCAGCAGCTGCCTGGGCGCGTGTATTCGGGGTCTTGCGAGAGGTGGCCCAATCGGCACCAGCAGCTTTCGCTGCGGCTTCAGCCGCTTGAGACTCGAGAGACGCCTGGATTGCCTTGGACGGCGCAGGAGCACGAGTGGAGCGACGAGGAGGGACAGGCGCAGGCGCGGGAACAGGAACGACGACGGGAGCAGCAGGGAGATCTGCATCAAGTGCGGGAGCAGGTTCGTCAGTTTCTGGCTCAACAGCAGGAATTGGAACGTGCGAGTCATCCCCATCCTCTCCTCCAGCTACATCCACATCTCCCCCTGCTGGAGGAAGGGACCTGTGTCCAATGCCTTCCTCGAAGACGACGTCGCGCGAGTCGAAGAATTTTCGCTCGGCGGGGTTCCACAAACGGTAGCCGGCAGTCCCGTTATAGCCGACTAACACCGCTTTGACAGATCGTGGGTTCAACTTCCCGCCAGCTGCCTCGATTGGCACGATCTTCGCGTACGCCGTCGAACCGAATGCACGAAGGTGGTCAATGTCGGGCTTCTTGCCATGGTAGACTTCATGAGGGGTTTTTCCATCAGCGCGCCGTTTGGGATGAAACCACTGGAGGTAAGCCGCGGTACTGAATGCAAGTGTCCAGAAACTCTTCGGAAGTCCAGAGTCGGAAAGCAGGCAACGACCCAATTCGACAGTGGTCCGAATACCGCGTTCACCAGGCCCATTCTGCGAGGAAGAGTGAGGTGTGGTCACCTCAATAATGATCCCCTCCGTGCCGCAAAACTCACGCCACAGGTGATTGATCCACTCTTTACCTCCATCGACCCTGACCATTTTCAGCGGCTTCCCACTCTGCTTCTCGAGTTCAGCTTTAAAAAGCTTGAACGCCTCGAGTGACTCCTCCGCAGTCTTGTGCGCCAGGAAATAAACCCAAACGCCAGCTGAGTGTCCATCCACGATGTGAAACAACCAGCGTTTACCTCCGACAGACATCACCTGCGCAGGCCCCCAAAGATCCATGTACACCCGCTCCCCGACGACCTTCTCCACCTCGTGGACTCCATCGAACGGACGACGCGTCTGTTTTCCGAAAATGCAGTCTTCACATAAGCCGTCCATGTCGCCACCGCGCACATGGAGGCCGTTGACATGCTTTCCCGAAATCAACGCATCCAGCCCCGAGTTGCCGATATGACCAAGACGACGATGCCACGTCCCTTTACTGGCTGGGATATCGCGAGATTTTGCGACCCAAGCAGCAGTCACATCGGCCTCTTCAAAATCCAGCCGGTACATCCCATTCGACAGCGTCGCTTCCATGAAAGGTGAGCCGTCTGGCTTCTTGAACACAGCTTTTCCACGACCGAATTCCACAGAGTAACCTTTCGCGTCGAGTTTCGACATCGAGATGAGGTTGGCCGTAATGTCAGGGGTGTGAATGGCGTCCAGAAGAAGTTCCTTCTTCTGCCCCTGGTACGTGACTGTCTTTCGCACCACACCTGTCGCTAAAATGCGAAACTTGGACCCCTCAGCAGCATTGCCCTCGCGAGAATCAACAGGATGATACTCCACGAAATCCTCACGGTTCCAGAAGCAATGCTCCGTTGCGCCCGAATCAACAACCACAGTGTACTTGCGCGCGGTCTCGGAAATTGTCGCGAACACGTGTACGGTGCTGGAAGACAGTCCATCGCGCCCGTCCTTGTCGCTGTCCGAGTCGTTGCTGGATAGGTCATCGCCTGGCCACGGGAGACCCAACACGCGGCGGCGATGTGCAGAATACCATGCGATGATGTCGAAACTGCTGTCGAGGATGAATCGGGTTGGAATGAGTACGTCCTCGTTGGTCATGTTGTCCATAATGACATGCTCTGTGTCTGACGTCTGATAGACCAAGAACCGCGACTCTGTCTGGATGTGGTCGTCCCCCAGGTATGGCTGGCCATGCTGCAAAAATGCTTCGGCCGCAATCTGTGCCACGCCGTGTGCTTCGGCGAAGGGAGGGCCAGTAACAACTGGTTCGTCGTCATCTTCCTCCTCATCCTCCGAATCGTCGTCACCATCGAACGACGCCAACGCGGGAAGGGAGTCTGTGTCCGAGTCATAGATGAGCTCAAACTCGGATGTAGAAGCCGAGTCGACAACTTCAAAAGAACCTGCGGAGTCATTGGCCAGGTACGTATTTGAAGAAGTCTCTCCCGCAAATGTCTCGGGCAATGCGACAGGTACAGTCGCGTCCGCCGCCTCGCTCCACGCCATGAGTGACTCGGGCGAGGCCAGAACTTCCTCCCCGTGGAAGCTGACGGCTTGAATGCCAGCGCCGTCATAGACGCTAACGACAGCCTCGGGCACGGTCCACGCAGTGAACGCGAATGTCTCGACGACGTTCGCTGCTGGTGGGGCACCAGGACGCTTTCCCTTCCACCACGACGGCCACTGACCCTCTTTTCCTCCACCAGGCCAAAAGCACTCGTCGATGGTATGGCCTTTTCTGCCCGCTGCACGGCACTGCGCGTTGGAGCACACGAGATGCTTGCGTGCTGCACGGCGCGCATCACGATCATTGTATGTGTTGGCGGCGAGGGCATGGGTCGGACTGACAGTGGAGGATGAAGGTGCGCGATTGCTCAAACGCTCCGCATGCATAGTCACGAAGCTGATGACCTCGGCAGACGTCTTGAATGTGTGGAGGACGGGAACAACATTGTCCCACTCTTCGCCAAGTAGCGAGATGAAGATGGTGCGAAAGCCAGCATCCTCGATCTTGGCGCCCATGTCATTCGCCACCTTCCAGAGATTGCGAAGGCGGGAAACATGTTCGGACATAGGAGTACCAGTGACGAGGTGCGCTGTGTGCAAATCACGGATAGCGTGCACTAACCCCATCTCGGTGACCTGGTTGTGGTTGTCCTCGAGTGATTTCCAGGCCTCTTGCGCAGTGCCATCCACTTTCAGGCCAAGACCAACCGGGTTCTTGACGTTGAGGACGAGCAAGGCGGTTGCAATTGCGTCGCGATGCTTCCACTCGTCGTAGGACGGAGTCAGCGAGTAGATGGAGGTAGCGTCTGGGGGAAGGGCGGTTGTTTGCGGGGTTGCACCAGGAGCGGGAGCGGGAGGGCAGAGTATCGTGCCGTCGTAGTAGCCACCCAAGCCACGGGCTTTGGCGAGGGCCAAAATCTTGGGTCTAAACCCACTATACCCGGCACCGTCAAACTTCTCCCCATCTGGGAGGATCGGTACACCGGTCGAATTCGAAGTCATAGTCAGAGCAACGGGAGCAACAATATATTGCGATATCTTTGCAAGTTAAATCAGTGAGTCGCAGATTCTAGTGCTTGAGTGTATTTCAGAAGCAAGGTTAGACACGGAGGCCCATAACCTGTAAGAAAGTAAACTCAGACGGGCGCACGATAGGGCGAACGACTATATTAGTTACCTGTAAGAAAGTAAACTACGACAGATAAGTAAGAAGAATAAATAAATGATATGAAGGGACAAACCTCAGACGGGCGCACGATAGGGCGAACGACTGAGGTCTGTCCCCGTGTAGCGACAGATATATAAGTAAGCGATTGTTCGCTATGATGGAATAAGATGGCGACGAAAAGGCGGGATAATACGGTAGGACTACGCGCATCAGCGTATGCTGATGCATCAACTATACGGCGCGTCGAGCCACTGCTTCAACACATTTGTTTACATGTTTCACTATTGATCATATTAAAGGGGCCGAAGCCACCCTCAGCCTTACACATTGTTGTACGACTGAGGGTACATCTATTCTTTTATTCACCCTTACAGTGAGAAATCTCCTTCGGATCATCCCCGAAAACCCCGTCTTTTTCTGCTCTACATTTTCCCCTTCCATCCGCATTTATATTCCTTTCACTGCCTCGACTCCACTCGTCTCATCCCTCTATATATTTCTTGTCTTGATTCTTCCGAAAGCCTCCTTTTCTTTTGCCTATAAATATGTATAGAAATTACTAGATATGTCGCTCAATCAACTCTGTCAATAGTTGAGTATCCGAATCCATCCTTGATTTCGCTCCGCCTTGTCCTTAATGTCTGTCCGCATCCTCTCGTCTTTCCTCTTTGGATTCGGTTCTCACACTTACATATTTACTTACTCTCTGTAGACTATGACTGACTGTCCGTTGTCTACAGGTATAGATTGAAAAGGGAAAAAAACACTGGGCCAAAAGCGAGAAGGGAGCAAAAAGGGAGAGAAAAGGAATAGAAAAAGGGCTACTGTGAACGACCTACCGTGGGACATGTTCTGCTGTTGGACAGTGGAAGACACCGAAAATTGAACTAGTGAATCATTTTGAAATGCTTAGAAAAAATTGTACTACAGAGAGCCCGGAAGATTCACCATGCAAATTGAATGAGCCTATTCCTGCGGCCATCGGGTGAGAACTGGCCTCAAACACAGAAAAAAACAGCCCACACCCTAGATTCTGCAAAGGGCTGTAAATTGCGGCAGCTCTGTTATTAGGGGAATTCCGTGAAAGAAGAAACAGAAAATACCTTGAAGCGAAATCACTGGAAGGTTAGAATGAACTTCCATGGACGAGAAATCAGAAATACATTGCAACAAAACCACTGGAAGATTATGCGGTGGAGTGAAATTGTTGGGAAAACTGTGAATTTCCTGGAGTGAATTTGGTCAACGAAAATTACTGGATGGGAATCCATGAACGTAAAATCTCGTTTTTGGTTTCGACAGATATTACTATAGGAATTTCACTCCAGGGATTTGTCTCTAAGAATTTCATTGCAGGGATCCCGTTGAGCGAGAAATAATGAAATATCTATACAGGAATTTGATGGAAGGAAATACTTGTAAGAGATTCCGCCATCAATTCCGCCAGTCCGCCAACAGCCCTATAGCTCCGGCTTTTACGAGAGGCTCCATGCTGTAAAAGCCGGAGCTATAGGGCTGTTGGCGGACTGGCGGAATTGATGGCGGAATCTCTTACAAGTATTTCCTTCCATCAAATTCCTGTATAGATATTTCATTATTTCTCGCTCAACGGGATCCCTGCAATGAAATTCTTAGAGACAAATCCCTGGAGTGAAATTCCTATAGTAATATCTGTCGAAACCAAAAACGAGATTTTACGTTCATGGATTCCCATCCAGTAATTTTCGTTGACCAAATTCACTCCAGGAAATTCACAGTTTTCCCAACAATTTCACTCCACCGCATAATCTTCCAGTGGTTTTGTTGCAATGTATTTCTGATTTCTCGTCCATGGAAGTTCATTCTAACCTTCCAGTGATTTCGCTTCAAGGTATTTTCTGTTTCTTCTTTCACGGAATTCCCCTAATAACAGAGCTGCCGCAATTTACAGCCCTTTGCAGAATCTAGGGTGTGGGCTGTTTTTTTCTGTGTTTGAGGCCAGTTCTCACCCGATGGCCGCAGGAATAGGCTCATTCAATTTGCATGGTGAATCTTCCGGGCTCTCTGTAGTACAATTTTTTCTAAGCATTTCAAAATGATTCACTAGTTCAATTTTCGGTGTCTTCCACTGTCCAACAGCAGAACATGTCCCACGGTAGGTCGTTCACAGTAGCCCTTTTTCTATTCCTTTTCTCTCCCTTTTTGCTCCCTTCTCGCTTTTGGCCCAGTGTTTTTTTCCCTTTTCAATCTATACCTGTAGACAACGGACAGTCAGTCATAGTCTACAGAGAGTAAGTAAATATGTAAGTGTGAGAACCGAATCCAAAGAGGAAAGACGAGAGGATGCGGACAGACATTAAGGACAAGGCGGAGCGAAATCAAGGATGGATTCGGATACTCAACTATTGACAGAGTTGATTGAGCGACATATCTAGTAATTTCTATACATATTTATAGGCAAAAGAAAAGGAGGCTTTCGGAAGAATCAAGACAAGAAATATATAGAGGGATGAGACGAGTGGAGTCGAGGCAGTGAAAGGAATATAAATGCGGATGGAAGGGGAAAATGTAGAGCAGAAAAAGACGGGGTTTTCGGGGATGATCCGAAGGAGATTTCTCACTGTAAGGGTGAATAAAAGAATAGATGTACCCTCAGTCGTACAACAATGTGTAAGGCTGAGGGTGGCTTCGGCCCCTTTAATATGATCAATAGTGAAACATGTAAACAAATGAAAAGAACTAAACAGTTCCCGTCGACTTGCCGACCGGTCAACTGACCGCGGAGTCTGTTGACAACCTGCGAACGGCTCTCAGAGTGGCGTGCGATAAATGGTTGGGGGACTTGACTGCTCAATACTCTTCGCGCCTCCCCCTGATCCAAGGTCGACTGGAACGCAACGAGACGGGAAAATTCGTCCATATGCCTGTCAAGTTGCGCCAATACCTCCGTGTTCCTGTACCTGCCCATCGTAAGGCGCTTACCCGGCTCTATTTATCTGCACACAGACTCGGGATCGAGCTGTTACGCTACAAGGAGCGTTACCGCGAGCCGTGTCCTCGAGAGTGGAGGTTTTGCCGCTTTTGCCGGTTGGTAGTCGAGAGCGAGAGCCATGCATTGTTGGGATGCATGGCAGAGCCTTCCCTCGTTGCGTTGAGAAGAGGATTTCTGGTTGATGTTTACGAACTCATGCCGGACTTCCCTCGCACGTGGAACTCGATCGACGACTTCCTCCAGGCGCTGGTGCAATGCCGCAGCTTTGATGTAATTCAGCGACTGGCAAAGTACACATATGAGGTACTAGAGGAGTTCGCGAAGTGTCAGGTATTTAAACCTGCCAAATATTTGTACCATACTCTTGAATGACATCGTGGATTCCTTCGTGCTTGATTTCGGATGCTATACGACCCTGGGGACTTTTCTATGCCTCAAGATCCCAACTCCAGTATTTTTTGTTTTTGTACTCGATGTTGGAGGCGGACGGAGGGTTACTCAGGTGTTCAAGTGGCTGAAGATTGATCGCATCCGTAGCATACACCTGACGCGATGTATGTAGTACGGGCCCCGGTTGTTTCTTAACGGGACCGCGCCGGAATATACCTACCTACCTACCTACCTACCTACTCACCACATATTTAACATAAGGAGATTTACTCCTCAACAGTTTGAAAAGGGAAAATAAATCTAGCCTAAGTGCAAAAGTGACAGAAATCAGGTGAAAAAGGAAGGCAAAAAGGTTACATTTAGTACATACTAGAGCCACTGTAGGGCGACTATACATTCAATATACCCCCCCCCCATTCTTGCCATAGGTTCTGATGCCCAAATTGAAATGCTAGGTGATAGGATCCAACTACGCTCAGAAAGGATCATGACCCAAGTCACGATTGTAATGAAGTAAGTAATCATCTGTGAGTAAATACATGGACCGGTTTTTGGAAGGATTCACTTGGGAATGGCACATACTTGAGGCCAAAGGAGGGCAAGTCGCAGTGTAACTTGAATAAGAAGGCAATTGCAATGACACAGATATAAGCGAGGAACGAGCTAGGTACAATAAAGTGTCAGTCAAGAGAGACTACTAGAGTCAATTCGGGTTGCCTGAGAGTGTGGGCTGATTCAGAGAGTTGAGTCTGTGTATCTTGAAACTATACAAGCAGAGCAAAGGGAGGCACACTTCAGAGGTTAAGGTGGAGCACAGCCACGTCAGAGAGCGTTAAGGACTCTGTAGCAAGGCTTAGTCATGCTACAAGGTCCTTAACGCACTCTGAGTGACATGTGACTTGCAGTAACCTAGTCCGTTCTCTAAGGTGGTATGATACATATATGTACTACATATCTGCTTCACTATGTACAAGAACAAAGTGTATCCTGAAGCTGGAGTGATGACCATGCAATAAATTCCAATCATCTTTCTGCAGCAAATTCCTTAGAACAAAATTGCAAAACTTCACTACTGGAAACATGAGGACTCGGAAGTTCCTCCAAGAATCTTCATGCACAGAGTTCACTGCACGCAAACCCATCCAAGGAATTAATACGAAATCCATGGATGGATCTTCATGCAGTGAAGTTCAATGCGTGAAAATTTGTGTAGGGAATTCTCTCCTACTCGGTGTGTTCTCGTTCCCCGCCCACCCAATTCCCGTGGACAAATCTAGATTTCCAGGGAACCCCACCGACTCACAGTTCACACATATGTTGACAGTGTCACAGATGGCAGTGAAAGCGAACCTCAACGATATCAAGTATGCAACTGAGAAGATTGGATCAATGTGAAAAAATGTAGGGAAAAGAAGAGCACTTTACTAGGCCCTGGGATTGGTTAACGCTGAGAGGGAAAGTGTACATTAGAATTGATATGCAAGCCGATCACACAACACATATTTCTCGCCCTCCCTATATCAGGGGTATGGTCTTGAACACATCACTAGATTGGACCGGCACAACGAGGAACATGTGCAATGGGTGAAGATCGTGTGCTTGGCTATTTGTTATCAGCACAAAATGACAAGTAGGGGGATGCATGGGGTACAAACCTATGACAGGTCCTACACAGATTGAAGTTCTGACACGAAGAACACTTGTACCGATGGTGCGTTGTGACCACCGTGCACATAGAACACTCGTGGATCTGGTTCTCATCTTGCTCTACCAGGCACAGGTGGGGGCATTAGCTTGTATGAGCGACGAAAGATGAAGAGATGCACCAATGTCCTCCAACCAAACATGCCCCCATGCCTTCTCATGATACGCGTGGCACGTCTGCCCCTTCTTCAGTGTTAGCTGCCACCACTCCAGAGCATCCTCAGGCGACGGGCTGACGCTGGGTGGCGCTGAGCCCAGCTGCAGCCCTGTCTCGATGGTGTGCGTCACGCCCACTTGCTCGAGGCACCCAGAGCATAGTCTGTACCCCTGGTCATCGGTGCGCGTGTGCCCCGGGGGCACGACAAGCATCGTTTGTGAGCCAAAGATACTGAGCGCTGGTCATGCATGGTTTGGATTGTGTGTGTGTGTATTGAGTAACATCATAATGTAAACAAAATGTTGAAGAAGTGTGACCAAACTAGATCCAGGAAAATATCAGACCTTCCATGGAGTGAAATCATTCCAGGAAAAGTTGAAAGTTTGCTGCAACGAAATCCATCCATGAGGAATCGGAATAAAGTTGGAAGGAATTACGTCCAAAGAAATATACAAATTCGCTCCAGCAAAATCGTTGGCGGTGTTTTTTCCATGCACGTAGTCATATGCAGGTTTAAATGCATGATTCCATGGAGGGAAATCCTTCCACTGAAACCTTGCACAGAATTCACTCCAGATATTAAAATCCAAATTCATTGGACAGAAATCCTCACCAAAACCTTCCATGAAATTCCCTTTACCAAATTTGCTTGGACGGAAATCCTTCGACCGAAGTACTTCCACGTCTTTCTACCCGTGGGAATTCCGCGGCGGAATTTCCGCCATCATATTCCGCCATCATACCTATACCTCCAGTCACACCGCAGAATGGGAAATTTCAGACTGGCCGACAACGTTCCCGAAACTACCAGTTTCAGCTGCACCTTCGGAAGCATTACCATATAAGGCATATCTTATCTTATCCAGCACCATATATGGCAATAGAGTTTCCGTCACGCCGAATCTGCAGCTGAAAGTGGTAGTTTCGGGGACGTTGTCGACCAGCCATCAGTAGCTGAAAATTCCCGTTTTGCGGTGTGAGTGCTCTCAGCCTCTCGGGGCACGGCCATCGAAACTGCGCAGAGCCGGGCCGGTCTTCCGTTAAACCTTTCGGTTTCTTGTTCGAGGCAAGTGGGAGGATCAGAGCTGCATGGCCCTTGGCTCCTTGCTGCTTGAGCTCGTAACTGGTGCGTGTCCCCATATCCTGTTAACCCAGCTCATCTGCTCCCAGTCTTCTCCTTCTCTCGCTGCGTCCACGCGGCCCTTTCCGTGGACCCCGTTCCTCCCTTCCAATGGCTCAACCTCAGTGCTTTGCTCAAAGGCTCTACCCAGCCTCCGGGTTTGAAGGATGCAGCAATGGCATATGACGAGACTAGGTCAGTCATCTTGCGTTGCTTCGCAACCGGAAGCAAATTGAACATAATAATGTCTCGTCCAGTCGGTCACTCATCATTTTTGGAGGCGAGGCCTCCTCAACCGTGCCACAAGGGCAGACCTATCTGTACGGCCCCACATCTATGTCCAATCTGCAGCTCAATTCTACTCAGGCTCAACCTTGAAACTCTGACTTGGTCGGTCCCATCACCTCCTGCGACCCTGCAACAGACGCCGCCTGCAAGGAGCGCCGCAGGTAAATTACAGCCCACTACCACATTTGCTCCGCGATCTCACCGACGAAATGTCCAGTGTCAGGGCGTGATAGCGCCGCCAGCAAGTAGGTGCATTGATCCTTTTGGATGCCTTGTTCTTTACTCTGTCTAGTCGCGATGGCTTTATCGTGATAGGTGGCAAGGGGTCCGATGGGTCGGCGTTGTCTGACGTATGGGTCAGTCTTTTTTTTGTGCCACTGCTGGATGTTTATTCAAATTCATCCTCAGGAGTACGATTTCAACAATCAGTTCTGGGCGGAAGTGGTACTATTCACTCAGCGTTGGACCCTTCCCCATCACTAAGCATTTCGTTCAAGAACATCTCACCGGGCGGCCCTTCAGCTCGCTGGGGATCCAGCGGAGGTATCGATCCGCGCGTCGCTGCAATATCGGATCCCATTCTACCTGGTCCCAATAATACTTTTTGGCTCTGGGGCGGCACATCAAACGGCCAATCTTCATTTTCCGACCTATGGCGTCTGTGCGTACTGCGTGGTATCATTGTTATTATCTAATTCATCTCTTCAGCAACGTTTCGGGCACCCTCTCATCCAACTTGCCCAATGATTCCGTAGGCAGTTGGGAGCATCTACCCCTCAACAGTTTGCCGGAAACGATCGGCCAAGGAGGTGGTGTCTCTTCTGACCAAATCGTATTCTCAGGAGGCTGCAACAGTACTTCGATCTCCGGGGACTCCTGCGCCATACAGAATACATACATCATCGATGCGGGTGCTAAAACAGGTGCCACAGAAACCGCCGCTCTCAATTGTCCCGCCCCTCGATTTTCTCCGGCTGTTGTGCCGAACGGCAATCAATTTTCTACTAGTTTCTCATCCCAGATGTTGCTTCTCCTTGGCACCTTTAATACAAGCCTTTGGGACGATGGCGGTGGACTGGAAGCGGGCGAAGTGGTAAGACAAGAATGCTACAGATTATCATTATCCTGACGGTCGGTCTTTCAGGCGGTTCTAGACACTAATACCCAGTCATGGACACGGATATTACCTTCGGGAGATCCGGGTACTTCAGGCATCCCATCTTTCCCCTCCCCGCGGGAAGGCGCAGTAGCTGTGATGTCTCCTTTGTCGCTCGTGGGTGAATCGCGCCAGTCTTCTTCCGACATAATCGTGCGTCTTTATGTTTGATTCAACACCGATGTCGTCTTTATTTTTATCTTTCCCAGGTCTTCGGGGGGCGTGACACGTCTGGGAATTATCTTTCGGAAGTATGGGTTTTAAGAGCATACAATGCCTCGGTATCTCCGGCGGACCCCAAGTGGTCGGGTTTCGGAAACGGGATATTGCAAACCGGCATAGATGCGAATGGAGCTGGTGTCGAGAATACATTCGTCACCAGCTGTGCCTCCGCAATTGCACCGTCGAGCCACCCAACTTCCTCAAGTTCTAGTCCTACATCGTCATCATCGTCGTCGTCTTCTAACCCTGGCAGTAAATCGGGAAGTGGGAGCGCACCTCCCCCTTCTTCGCTCAACACCTCCCTCCTTCACAAGCTATTCGCACCACTTTCCATCGCATTGCTTCTGCCTTCCTTCCTTCTATTTCGATTCACCTCGCTTTCCTTCAACTCCCAAAGAGTGTTGCCCCAGGCGTGGTACTACGTCTCTGTTGTATTGGGCCTCGTCGGGTATGCTTTGGGCATCGGTGGAATAATCACCTCTTTCACGACTATATCATCTACTCTTGCCGCGTCACGACCGCCGCCGCTGAGTACAACTCACGGTCGAGCTGGGCTCGCCCTTTTCATCTCCTTTTACGGCCTCGTGCCCATTCTTGCGGTTCTACTGGGGTCGACCAAACATGCAACCGTCGCCCCGAGAAGCGCCGACTCCGATGTAACCGAGAAGGGACAACTGCCTAGCAGTACGCACAGTCCATCACCCCCTCCATTCCATCGTCTCCGTACACATTCTTGGGGTCCATCCAGCTGGCGGAAGACCCACGAGGACTCGTTATCGATTGACAGCGGATCCGCTGAAACAGGCGACCCCTTCACTTCTGCGCCGACGCACCGTGGGTTTGAAGTTCTCAACCGACCCGCTCGGACACGGCGAGCCAGTGGCAGTCGCCTCGGGGTCCCTTTGACGCATATATCCCAAAATACCGGGTCCCATAGCCTCGGAGATTTGGATTGGCTCAACGGCCGACGGAGCTTGACTGCAGTTGTATGTGCAGCTTTCGACTCTTTCTTTTCCCCAAAGTCTGACCATTTCTCCAGGGCGAAATGGAACGTTCGCAGGACCAGACTACAACAATAGTTCAACCCCCTTCAACACCTGGCACTTTGCTGGAACCTCCCGTGGAAACGGCACGTTCCGATATGCCCCCGTCGTCATTCGTGTTATTCCGACTATTTTTTCATGCCTCTTTACTCGGCTTGTGTGTTTTCTGCCTTGTCGCGTTGTGGTTCAAAGCTCCCAGAAGCACCTTTGGTGTTTTCTTTTCTTGGACAGCCACTTTTTACACAATTCTTATAACTGCCGGCTGGAGAGGAAAGCCGGATCGATCTACTCTTTCCCTGTTAGTCGGACGACTGCGTACCGAACCTCAAGTGACTGCGCCTCGACCATCGGTCTCTGACACGCTTCCCGAGACGGATGAAAATGCCACCTTCCCATACATCCACCACCGGCCTGCCTACCGGAGGGCGTTGTTGACCGACCCCACGGGGCTCCAAGGTACAGATACCGAGGAGGAAGACGACGACAGGGCGGAGGACGAGATGAGGCGACGCGACATTTCTATCGTTACGTCTTACCCCAAACGAGCATTGAGGATAACAAACCCCTCATGACCTTGTTACGATATGCATAACTATGCCCATTTTGTACATCTAATTCCATAGTCGATCTGCTTTATTACCGCATTTTTTGTAAAATATAATAGCATGAAATGGGTCGGTATAAAGTAAGTAGAGTGCCGCGGTATATAATGTTCAAAGAATGGAGTAGTCGCTCCGTTCCTAACGGAGCGACTAAGCTTCCTCGACCGCGACGTCTCTTCTCCACCTGTCAACTCGCCCGTACTTCACCTCGTCGTGCATCGGCGCCGAAGGAGCCTGCATCATCATGTTTGGACTGAAGTAACCGGAAGCCATCATCGGTTGCGGTGAAAAGAACATGCTGTTGTGCATTTGAGCTTGCATCATCATCTGCTGCTGTTGTTGTTGTTGAGCAGCCTGGGCCATCATATGGTACTGCGAACGGCGTTGCTGCTCAGGGTGGTAGGCCAGGGGCATATCGTCATCTTCTCCGTCTCCTTGAACAGAGCTGAAGGAGGGTGCGACCCTCGACGCTCGCAGACCAAGTGGTTGGTCATCCTCGTCGTCGTCCTCATGAGCTCCATTCGACTGAGAGCGCCTGTCGAAGTTGATGGAAGGGATGCTCATCTTCGTCTTTTGCAGGAGAACTGAGAGGGGTTGTTCCTCATCAGAATCCGGTTCGGAGGTTTGGAGTCGCGTTGCTCGCTGCGCAACTCGATCGAGAGTCGCAGCGAGCGGCAGGTCTTCCTCGCTGTCCTCACCATCGACATCGGGAACTTGTCTCTGGGGTTTCTTCGTAAATCGAGGGCCAGTTCCGGTGGTGCGAGTGGGTCCATGGCCTTCCTCATCGGACGACACCCACCCATCCTGAGTCTTTTTATGGGGACGCGAAGGCCCAGCGCGCTCACTTTCCTCACTGTCCGAATCTTCATTGACTGGCGGGGGTCTTCGTCGGACTGGAGATATAGCTGGCAAGACTGGAGGTGATGAGGCGATTCTGGTGTCGGTCGGCGCTGGCTCGGCAATGCTCATCGCATCGGGTGCCTCTGGTGCAGGCGAATTATCCCTGGGTGTGGATTTACCTTTGCGTTTCGCCTTCCTTCCCCGTCTTTTACCCTCTCGAGCTTCTTCCTCCGCCTCTTTCAATTTCCGCAAGTCCTCCTCCGCTTTTTCTCTGGCTTCTATTTCCTTGAGTTTAACTAGCTCACGTTCCCACAGAGTATCAACCCCAAAGACAGAACGGCTGTTTGGTGGTAGCCGGGGTCGTAACAGTTGATCGTCGTTGTCAAAGTTGAGAAGAGGCTTGGCGTTCAAGGAATTCCTCCGGCCAAGCGCTTGTTGTGAGCCTTGAGAATCGAAGGAAGCCATGTGCTGCGTGACGGGTCGTCCTTGAATATCAGGCCGCGCCTGCAGGGAAGCTGGATCTATCAACGTGCTCTTACGCTGCGATTGTCGTGCCATCATGGAAGGACGGTCGTCTCCCTTGAAAACTCTGCCAAAAATTAATAAACTCAGGCTTGCGAAGATAAGGTCTCAAATCACCGTTGTTTAGTCCTCATCATAGCTTTACGACTTTCAAGATCATCGATGAGACTCTTCCCAAATAATTTGCCGGCAGGCCGGGTAGGTTTCAATTGGTCTTCAGAGGGGGTTAGAATTTGGGGGATCGTTTCGGATTCCTCAATAGGTAGCGTCTGCTGCACTTGTACGCCATCTTCGACGGCTCGAGGAAGATCTCCGTCGATATCGGCATAAGTAACATCCCGTTGCCCTCCGACGAGTAGGGTATTGCGAAACGTCAACTGAGACAGAGTGAGATTCATCCGGGGGTTCGGAGTGAATAAGTTGGATGCGGCAGGCGCGGAGGAAGGGTCATTTGAGGGAAATGCTGCAGACGAACGCCGGGCAGGCCGAGCCCCCGGAGGCAAGGGAGGGTCTGCTGACGAAAGGAAACCATCTCTGGGTTGCGAAGATGAAGGCGGAATGGGACCAGATGTAGATTGTAGAGGACTAGGCATGACCAGAACTTTGGGCCTAAGTAGCTCCAGGGTCGAGTAGCGACGTTCCCGACCTTGGCCGGTCATTACGGAGGCATCATCCAACATCATCCTGGAGCCCATGGAAGCGTTTGACATGGTACGAGCATGGGCCGCAGCCTTGGGGTCGAATCTCGACAAAGTGCTAGGTGGTCGCAGAGCAAAAGGATTGTCCTCTGCAAGTAAAAGTCGCGAGTTTACGGTTCCATTAGACATTGTCCGTGAGCGAGGTCCAATATTTTCATCGGTACCTCGAAGGGCCGATCTAGGATCCACGCTCATGGACGACGGCTGTCGCTCGTGAGATTGAGATTTGGGATCGAATCTAGACGTAAAAACTGAAGACCGGAAATCATCCTGCCTAGGCTGCGGAGACGGAGAACGGACCGAGCCAGTGGGGAAGGGAACAGAATGATGGGGTGGAGGCGAGTTCGCGGGTGGGGCGTCGACGGAAAAATGCGAAGTCGCTCGAGTTTGGAATGGAATGGCATCCACTTGGTCAAGATCGAGAGGAGAGCCGAATGATTTTCTGCGGTTCTCTTCCAGGTTGGTCGTCAAATGATCTAGATTGCCAACACTCATGGACCTTGTTGTACGTCGAGGAGCATCTCCAGTGTATGACTGGTGAGCACGGACCGACACAACGGGGTGAGGGTTCGGAAGGGTAGAGGTACGCGACCTGCGTTTAGCAGCTTTAGGCTCCTTGTCCTTGGGGATAAATGCGTCGAGCCCCCAAGACGACAGATCGACTTCAAGCTCGTCTTCGTCGCCATCTTCGTCTTCATCCTCATATTCCCCGCTTTCATCCGCTCCGAAGGGGTTCCGGAGCATGTTAAGAGACCCTCTGGATTTCCTCCCACTAAGTGCAGATTCCCGACCACCCAAACTGCCCGTCTCGCTAGGGAGAGCAACGCCTAGATAATCACTTTTGCGAGCTGCAAGTTGCACACGAGATTGCCGCCTAAAGTTTGCGAATATGGCACTTTCATGAGCTGAGCGATGTGGTGCTTCGGGATTCGTAGGGTCGTTATCATATTCTACGAGATGTTGAGCTAAAGGTGAAGCAAGCTGAATATATCGCACCGAGCAAAGCAGCCGCCAGCTGCAAACGAGAAAACGGGGCAGGGGTGGCCATGAAAGACCGTCTCAAGGCTCACAAAATGGTGGAAGAGCTCGCAGGTAAGGAAAGAAGAATGACGCGCAAACGCCGTCCGCTTGTATCTGCCCCACGTGGCCGATCACTTTACTTATCATAATCATACCCACAACGGTCGACGTTCCGAATTAAAGTCTCTCAATCATTCTGTTCAATACATCCCTGGCACTGCGGCTAAAGCTCGTCGTGCACTACTACATTTCCGTCTTCATCAATTTCCTCCATCTCAATGGAAACCTGGTCCTTCAAGTGATCGGGTAGATGAACTCCCACCTTGTCATCCGCGAACTGGTCCGAAAAATCAGGCTGAGGCTCGACGTACTCGTCGGTGGGCAACTCGGGGTCCACAGGTGGGGCAGGCTTGACCGTCGTGTCCGTGGGGGCCGTTTCAGACACACCAAGGGATCTTCTCAGTACCCGGTCGACGCGAGTGAAGAAACTACGTTGGTGAACAGTCAATATCGTGCAGTCGGCAATGTGAAGAACTTACATGTTAGAATCCGGTACTTCAAAGCCAGAGCGAACGAGGGCACCATCAATTAAAATTGAGGCAACTTCGTTGAGCTCCTCCTCGGCTTCCGTGTCTGGCTCTTCGTCTTCAGCCGGAAGTTGGTCCACTCGCCGAAGAAGACCCTCAATTAATGGAGAACGAGGGTTAATTTCCAGAACTTTGGCCTTCTTCGCAAATTCATGCATGTACGGCTGCTGCTGGCTTTTTGCGTTGGACGCACCTGAGGAAGGAAGACGTTTGTAAACTGTTGAAACATAAAAAAGCACTACTTACTCATCATCCTCTCGACGTTAGCGGTATAACCATGATTATCGGCGACAACTGCACAAGGACTGGTAACCAAGCGGTTGGAGATGATGACTGAATAGTGTTAAGCTACCAGAGCGCCAATGCATCTGAAACACTTACCGTCACGGACTACCTCGCTAGAATGATTCTTCAGGTACTTCAGTAGAGGCCGGAATTTCTCCTCTTGTTCCTTCTTCTCTTCTTTTTCCTGCGCCTCAAGTTCTAGGACGGACATTTCTCAGAACGTAATTCGGTAGTGTAACGCGCATCAACAAACCTTCGTCGCCAAATTTCAAGCCCGCCTTGGCAACATCCTGGAAAGGGACGTTCCTGGCGGGATGTCAGAGATGGAGAGCACTGGGAGCTTGAAAACTGGCGGACTTATAGTGGCGTAAGTTCTGAACGAAGATCTCATCTAGGGGTTCACTGAGAAGCAGAACTTCATATCCGCGGGCATGCAATTTCTCGACGAAAACACTCTGGGCGAGGTTTTGGGGCGATTTGCCCATTTCAGCAAGATAGAAGATCTATAAACGGATGAATAAACAGCTGAGGCGATTTCACAAGATGTACCTGTTTTTGGCCTTGTTTTTTGTTCTCGAGGTACTGAAAACGGAGTCAGAATGTGTGAAGACGATTGCAGTTGGTGCGATGGAACCTGGTCAAGAGAGGTGTAGTTCCTTTGGGTTGTGGTGAAGCGAGTTAGGGCTGTTAACTTTTCACGGTTCTTGGTGTCCTCGACGGCACCGAGCTTGAATACGGAGCCATAAACTTCCACGATCTTCTTGAATTTTTCTTCATCCTCCTCCGCAATACGGGCGAACAGTTGAAGTATTCGCTTCATTATAATCTGCTTCATTTGTCTGAGGAAACGAGTGGACTGGAGCATCTCTCTGGAAACGTTCAAAGGCAAGTCCTCGGCTAATACAACAATAAGTTTACGCTCGAACCCTAAAAAGGAACTACCAACCGTCCACAACAGCCTTCACCCAGCTGGCCCATTTTGGTAGAACATCCTCGCCCAGATCAGATGTGATAAATACACGTTTAACCATCAATTTGATGTCAGTGGATTTGTACGCCAAGGGCTGCTTCCAGTACTCGTCGTCGCTGGTTAATAAATCAGGTTGGTGACTAGATCTTTCCACCCAGCCGCTTACAATTTTCCAGGAAGGTAAATGATAGCCTTGAAGGAAACACCGGATTCGGAGTCACCTGAAAAGTGCTGCCACGCCAAAGGTTTGGTGAAATCCTTCCAGAACACCGTGTAGAAGAGTTCGTAATCCTCTGCTTACAGCATTAGCGTATCATCAGAGAGGGGATGAGTTTTCATATCACCGTCAGAGACATTCTTGGGATCACTGAGCGAGGGATGTAAGAAACTGGGAAAACATACATATACGTGCTTACCGCATCCATAAAGGTGGGAGGGCGTTGAGCTGGACCCATTCGTCAGTGACCACAGTTTTCATCTTGGGTGGGAGTTCTGCAGCTTTTTCCTCGGTCACCGCTTCCTCCTCCACGATAGCTTCGTCGCTGTCTTCCGGTTCTTTTGCCTTGTCGTCCGCATCCAGTGTCGACTCCAGCGTCTCCTGGGAGCTCTCAGAGGACTTGGCTTCAGAGGACGTTTCAATGACATCCTCATCTGGGACTTCTTCTGTCGTTTGAGTGAATAGATAGATTGGGAATGTGGACGAGTAAGACGAGTGTTTGTTACTGAGCACGATGGTCAGCCGGCGAACATATGTAGATCTTCAGGCACGTACACCAAGGCAGTAAGTCTGTCCGTCTCTAGATATTCTGTTGCATCTTCCTTTAGATAAAGTGTTATTTCAGTTCCACGACCAAGGGTATTTCCACGAGGATCCGGAAATATTTCATAGGAACTGTCGTCGGCGGAGGAGCTGAATACATGTTGGATGGGGTTCGGTGTTTCAGCTGTCTTTGGTGGAATAGATGCGACATAAACGCGATCGGCCACGAGAAAACTACTGTAGAACCCAAGACCGAATGCCCCAATAAGATTACCAGTGCCAGTGCCATCCCCGCTTTCCGCCTGCGCGAGGAAATCCGAGGTACCAGACTTGGCTAATGTTCCCTGGAGCGGGATTAGTAACGTTCGTCGGGGCAAACTTTCCATAACCCACCAAATTCCTGGTCAACTCTTCCGGAGACATTCCAATGCCAGTGTCTAGCCACAGTCTCAGAGATATGCATAGTCCGTAGAGAATGTAGCGCACCAGTAATTATAATGCGCCCGCCCTTGCCGTCTTCGTTCTTCATAGCCTTGATGGTGACATTGAGTGGATCGCTGCCGTCCCAGACAGATTTGTCCTTCAGGGCTGTGAGACGCAATTTTTCAAGAGCATCCTGTGGTATATCAGTTGATGTTCGCTACGAGGTCGTGTGGGCACTTGCATTCGCGTTGGAGATCAATTCGCGAAGGAAGATCTCCCTATTGTAGGGTCAGCCAGGTGCGGGGACACGAGAGGGGGACTTCTGGTGCGCACTTGTGGGAGTAAAGGCTGAAGTTCAGTCAGTTCCACGACCAACGAAGATGAGGAGGGTACATGCCTATTGATGACAATTTTCCTCAGACGCGCAACATCACTCTGAGTACAGAATCAGAGTTGAAATGAGTCGAGTGCACAATTAACAGACCTGATAATTGTGCTTCTCTTTCGGTACGGCATCAAAGTCCTGGGCAGCTACATAGGTCGAGAGAAGAGCCAAGGAGACAAAGAGTGGACGGAGAAGACGCATTCTCGACTACACCAGCCGTTGCCCAACTGATGCGTATAAGTAGTACTCTGGTGAGTATGTAGTATGAGGTGGAACCGGGTTAAATGATTAATTTGAATGGAATGACACGACGTCGACACGTATTCAACCTCGGTCAGGTGAACACCGGCTGGGCGCTTCTTCTGAATCTTCATCACTGGAAACTTCATGCGCGGCGTGTCATAGCCCGGTGGCAAACAGTCCATAAACTCCGAAAACGAGTCTGATTCAATGTAGACGACGAATACTTTTGCTACTAGTACGCGCCTGAAGTTGAACGAGGAAACGGGGGTACATACGTATCCAAAGTATTATACTAGGTGTCGGCTTCGCCGCCTTACAACCTCGCTTTGGTGTTGGCGTTCGTGTTGGGGTTATCAGTCACGCAATATATACGGCGTTACGCAGCAGCGAGTAATCCAAGAGCCTTCGTTCGTACAGTAAAGGTAGTCGATACAAAAGTGTAAAGGTGGCTTTTAAACAAAAGAGATAAAAAATAACGTAGGTGAGGGGCGCGGCGGTAGTGAAGCAAATGTCAATGCGGAGAGGCAGGAGGGAGCGGTAGGGCAGTGGAAAATGTCCTCGTTCTTGGAGGTGTCGACGTACACGCGTGGCTGCGGAGTGCGCTCGCGGCGGGACTGCCGCGGGTGGCCGTGCTCGTCGCTGGTGCGGCAGGCGGACGAGCGTGAGGACTCGGTGGGCGAGAAGGAGACGCCCGAGCTCGAGTTGGAGGAGTGGGAGCTCCAGCGCGAGTGGGACGAGATGGCGGTCAGGGGAAGAGCAGATCCGTGCTTGGGGATCTCAGCGAAGACGGGCATGGTCCAGGTGGGTGCGCCGACGTCGCGGACCCGGTATCGTTCTCGAAGAGCTGCTCTGCCAGGGACTTGCGCTCGGCGCCATGTGGGAGAGGGTAAGGTAGCGCGGTCGGGAGCCGCGGAGGGGGTCGTTGAAGGCTCAGGGCCGTGCGTGGAGGCCAGTGAGGTTGGCGTCTAGGACGAGCTCAAGCTTGCAGATCGTGGCGCGTGCATAAGATTTAAGCAAGGGACGACTCAAGAAGTCGACCGCGTGTGCGACGGCGGGGCGTGGAGGGCGCGCAGCGCAGAGACGATACCATGGACGCGGAGAGGGAGAGGTCAAGGCGGCAGATGACAAGGCGGGGGTCGTTGAACGGCAGATGCACAGGCGATGCTGTTAGCGGTGGTGGGGCGTGCGGCGCAGAGATGAGAGCGCGGATGCGGAGAGGGAGAGGTCAAGGGGGCGGACGTTAAGCCGTCGGTTGTCCAACGGCGACTGCGGATGTGCCGGGCGATGCCCTTGGCGTTAGCGAAGTTGTCTTTGGTGGCCGTTAGGGACGGGGCGGATGGAGAGAGGGTGTAGAGAGGGCGAGGGAGAGGAGACGCAGGGGGACAGCGGCATGAAGCAGAACGGTGGGAACGCTGCGTGGCCAAGTGTTGTGACTTCCCGTCTTTTTTTTTTCTATTCTCGCGCCCTTCTCCTTTTACCATATTCTACCTCTTCGACGTGAGATGCGGTGTAGCCTCCCCTCCCCCTCCTGGAACTTTGAAAATAAAAGCCCTCATCTTACCGGCGTTTGAACGCAACGGTAGTGCCGGAAAAGGACAGCAGCTCGCAAGCATAGGCGTCAATCGGCCAGTTCGGCGTCTCATGACGGCGAGACGATCTCCCCTCTCTGCACGCCGTAGTAGTCGCCAAATTCTGCGATTTATGTGAGTCCTCGATGTTTATTTTATTTTATTCTGCACTTACCCGTGCTCGGCCCAGCCGGCCAACTGCTCAACCAAAACTTGAGATTCGAGCGTTACTAGCTAGGCGGCAAGCCTTTAAACGCGAAGGGCCTGGCCTGCTTTATATTACCAGCCGTATCCCGGCCTCCAAATGGCACGCGTATATTCAAGGCCAGATTCAGATCACGGAATTTCTCGACGCGTTGGAAGTTAAAATTGGACATACCAATAATATGACTAGACGCCAGCGTGCATATCGTGTGTGCGCCAACGGTATCGTCATCCGCTGGCATGTTGCTTTTCGCGCGCGCAAACATATTCTCTCCGGTGTGTGTTGGTGCTTTGGTGTTACATTTCTCATCTTGTAGCATTGCAGAGGCAATCGCTCATCATCTACTCCGCGATATGGGCACGCTCCCTTCTGTCTTTCCGTGCCCGGGCTGTACAGTCTCGCATCGGGAGTACGTGCCATTCCGAGCTGTGGGCAGTTTAAATGCATTAGAGGGCGTGGCTCTCCAGGCGATCCGGATGACTGGTCAACTCGTGACTTCAAAGTCAGCGTTCAAGTTTCCGTCAGACATTACTAAATCTCGTCGTTGCAGAGATCTGTTAACTTCCACTGCCTAAACATGCTTCACATATCTGTAGTTTTTTTTCAGTACGTATATCTGTAGCATAGTATTCACCCACCGTACATAAGCAGACACTCTGCGTAAATTTTTATATTATTGTCATGCCGTGCTCTCCAGCCTTGGACAGGTCCCACTAAATAATTTTCGCATGTGACCTTGTATATGCATGAGAGACGGATAAGTGGTCTTGTCATGTATGAAAGTACTTTGCTCACCGGTTACATAACCAACGCTCGCTGGAAGCGGTCAAGTTAAATAATAAATATGCCTTGTTTGGTCATCCCTACAAATGCGGTGTTTGCTGTACGAGTAAACTCGTTGCGTCGACACCAATTGGGTCGCAGAGCAACTGGTAGAGCAACTGGTAGTGCGTGCAAGTCAGTCCATGATAGTCACAATGGATTCGCTCGGTCAGATCCCAGTACGAATGCGGTGCCAGCAAGAGTATTAATTGACAGCGCCGAGCATTTCAGTCTGAAGGTTCCGGCGACAGGCTGGTCAAGAACCAAGCATACAAGCTCCGGTAGGACATCAGTACCAGGATACTTCTGAACTAACAGAGAGGCGGAAACACAGAGTCACCCGAGGAGAGGAGCGCGCGACAGTGGCAGGTGCAACTTGACGCTTATATAGGCAAAATGACCTAACACGAGCATACTACTGATGCTTCGGAATTTTATTGCATATATGACTAATACGACTCAAAAGAAGTGTATCTGAATTTTTTAACGGATCCCCCGCATGCCTGACGTTCGAGCGAACCATCCTATTTGGCGTTGCCCTGAGAACCCGGTTCGATCTCTGGCGCTGGTCGTTAGAGTTGCGGCATATATTGTGACGTGTGCATACCTTTGCTGGCTCTCTTGCGGGGGCGCTCGTCGTCGGCGTCGTCGTGCTTGCGTTTTTCGCCTCCTGGATTCCGTTAGTGAAAAAAATAAATCGAGTAGTAATGCACGTACCACTGAACAGATCACTTTCTGGTCCACCAGCAACAACGTACTCCTCGCCGGTGAAGGAGTGTGCGTAAGACAATGCTGGGGAATGGGACCGGCTCTCCGGAGGGACAGGTATATACTGAGCGGGACTGGCGGCATACGAACCGTTCCACATTACATCGGACTCCCCTCGGAAGGGGGGAGCGGTCGATCGCATGCTCCCCTCGTCGAAAATATACAATAGCTCCGGGCGCGGTGTCGGGGAGCGCCTCGGTGTGTTGAAGGGTGTTGGAGGGCGCGAGGCAATGCGCGAACCAGGGCGGGCAGGCGTCTCCTCTGATAGAGTGTTGCCGCGGGTCGCGGGAGAAGGGGTGGGTGGACGAGAATGGGGTGTAGGTGCGCCCGATTCTGGGTGTACCGCCTTGACCGGAGTAGGCGAGGCGACCGTTTGGCCGTCAGCGATAGCGTCGGAGGCGCGAGGGGAGGGAAATGAACCTGTCTGGTAGTCGCGCGGGAAGGCTGACGCCAGCAGAGCGGCGGTATGGGCTGTGGAGGTAGACAACTCTCCATTCGCGATCGGTGCATCCCTGGGGCGCGCACTGCCCAAAGGTCTGCCCCCTATCCCCGGAACAGCGAAAGGTGAACCGCCAAGTCCCGCGGCAAAGCGGGAGGGGCCGTGAAACGCGATTTCGCGGCCTCCTGGCACGCCCAAGTTCCCGTAGCAGCTCAGCACGGCGGTGGAGGGAGTGGGCGCCTGGGCGTGCGACGTTTGCTGCGAAGGGCCCGCCGTGGTCTTCGGCAGGGCAATAGACGTGCCCGATGCTTCGTCACGGTGTCCCCGGCCAAAATAGGGGGTGAAGGGTGCTGCGCGAGCAGCGTCCAGGAGGGGTCCTGCACGCCCAAAAGACTGGGGGAGCGGGGAGGGTGGGTAATTCGAAGTCCACGAAGGAGCTGGCGGTGCCGTCTGAACTACACCAGGGTTGGTAGGCGAGGAGCTTGCGAAAATGAAAGGGTGCGCCCCGTACTCCGATGTCTCGGGCTGCAAGTGCGATGCGAACGCTGGAGGCGTCGTGGGGTCGGTGAGCTGTCGCTCGCTCGTTTGGAGCGGGGGCGGCGCCTCGGATCGCAAGGGGTACTCGGTCGGGACTCCGGTGGGCACGAATGGCTGTGCGTAGACAAAGGCGTGAGAGCCGTATGAGGAACTCTCTGGACGCCGATGCGAAGCAAATTGGGGCGGCGGTGCCGGTGGTGCTGCTGGAGCCGCAGGCGTCCGAGTCGCGGGCGCAGACCGCGGGATCCACGCACCGGAGATATCCAGGCTTGGAGCGGGACGGAAGATACCCTTGCGCCGCGAGAAGGGCGTGGGCGCCTTCGGCGGGGGGCTTTTCAAAATGGAAATTTGCGCAATTTCGCCTACAATATATAGTCTAAGCAGAGAACACACAATCTAATCAGGGCTGGTACCTATCATGGCGTCGACGGTGACTCCGTCGCGGGGGAAAGAGTAGTGCAGCAAGCGGAACGTGACCTCCGCCGTGGACCCAGGCAGAATGCGCTCGAGGTCCGTCGGGGACGAGAGGTCGTCTTTCTCGTCAAATACAGGAAGGGGTTGAACGTCGTGGGTTTTCGCGGTCTCCTTGAGAGCCTCCTGGTGCTTGCTGCCGACAGGCCAGCGGGTGGTGTCGCCTTCGGCTGTGAATAGTAGTCAAGGTCATCGCTCCGTTTCGAAAGCACATGGCGTACCTGGACCGTTCCCTTTCTTTGCGAAGACGGGCCTTGTGAAGCGCAGGGTCTCTACACCATGCTCATCGGGCTCGCCGAAAAAGTGCTGGGATCTGCCGCTGCAAACTTCACCCTCGAACTTGTGAAGGTTGTCGAGGGACGCCTTCCAGGCCTCCTTCAAGTCGGGGTCCTCTAGTCAAACAGTTAGTGCGGGTGGTCTATCATTTGACAGTAGCGGCAAAACGTACGAGAGCATTGTAGAATGAGACTGATTTTCGCCTTGTGGAGGGGGTCGGAAAATCTATCCGACCAGGAGCCAACGGGACCGACGAAGCACTTGTGGTGGGCGATGACACCGGAGGCGATGAGGTACCCGTCGCAAACGGCTGTTGCGTTGTCTTCTGGCATGCGCTCGCGGAGTACCTTGGCGTTGCCTTCGCTGGCCCAACCGTAGGCGGAGAGCACGGCCGCTGTCGCAACAAATTGCTTCAGACGACTCATGCGGGCCAGGTATGCGGAAGCCTCGAAGCGGGGAGGAGTCTGAGGCTGCTGAGGGGTGTGCATTTTTTGGGGAAAGATGTGGACCGGGAGAGAGATGTTAGACTCACAGTCAAAGTAAGGACGCCTTTTAAAGGATTCTCGGCGGGGTCTTGTTGTCCCGCCCCGATTTCGCTCAATTCTTTCTCCGCCCCCCTCACGACGCGCCCACATGCTTCTTGTTGTCGTCATTCCGTGGCTGCATACGGCCCGACGCGTTATTTACATTTCTCGCAAAGACAGCCGTGTTGTTTCTGCTCGCCTAGTTTTTTGGAGGCGAAGATGTCCATCAAGATTTAGCCTTTTCGCCAATCTTCAGATCTGCCGTTCCAGTATCCCGATGCGCATCGAGCCCGATCTGAGTATACGCGTGGAGGGAGCGGAACCGTTTGCGTTGTTTCTCTTGTCTAGCGTACGGGGAAGCAGATGTGGTCAGGGTCTCCAAACACAGGAAACAGAGGGCGCACCAGTTCCCCGTTTTCCGTTTTCTTCTACTTCACCCTCGTTATGGATTTTGCTCGCGCCCGTATGTACCAGGCCAGCATCACCAATTTCTTCGGCCCAGCGCCGTCGCAGCCTCGTGTTATCCCAAACCGCGGTCGTTCTCTGGAACTTTTGTCTCCAGTACATTCGGATGGAGCTCCTGTTCGACGCTATGTTCCTGGAGCCGGCCACAGCGGCACACCGATCGACATCGAAGAATGGGAGGCGTCTGTGCCCATAGATGTGGACGGAGTTGATGTAGAGCCGGCGCAGCCTGTCGTCGAGGTTAACAGCACCACCCCCGATGAGACTTCAAGCACGCCGCACCAGGCGGCCGTTGGGAGCGAGCATTCGACGGGAAACGTTACCCCAGACGAAGTTCCGTCGATTTCTCGTGAAGCCCAGTGCAAGATGCTCTTCACGTGCTGTATTTGCGCCGACACATTCTTGAACCCAGTTGTGTAAGCCGCCGATGAGTTCATACGCATTCCACCATACTAACGAGGTGTCAGCACACTGTGCACCCATGTCTTTTGTGACCATTGCA
Source organism: Mycena galericulata (assembly GCA_029289565.1). Taxonomy (NCBI): domain Eukaryota; kingdom Fungi; phylum Basidiomycota; class Agaricomycetes; order Agaricales; family Mycenaceae; genus Mycena; species Mycena galericulata. The sequence continues at coordinate 888,342 of JARKIA010000012.1, read as the reverse complement.
TCCACCGCAACTTTCGGGAGTCTTTCGCTTGTCCGCAGTGCAGACGCCCCATCGTATCGGCACCGTTTAGAGACCGTCTGTTCGAGACAGAGTTGCAAAGTGCGTTGGACGCAGAGTACATTCCGGAGCCAAGCGAACGTGGCCGGAGGCGTCCGTATCAGTGGAGCGACGTACACTTTCCATTGTAGTTAGTTTGTATGGCTTTGGTCAATCCACATTCGCTGCACACTGTACGAAACGTCTTATAGAGCTTTGAATACAACGGGTACGTTGCAAGTATCTACATGCGAGAATCCGCTGGTAACAAAACTTCATAAAATTGTGCCACGTCGTGGGGATGCCCGCAGGTGTAAGTACTATGCCCTTTCCATCAGACCCGCCTGACAGAGCAAGCCAAGCTTACAGGCAACGGTGCATCCGAATGAAGTGTCTTCGGGGCAACAAGCGGTGCGTCAAGGCCGGTAGAGGCTGTCTTCGACGATAGGATGGCATCCGCGACGCGATCAAGAGAATCGTCCGGGTTGGGGCTGGCACGTCCAAATTCTCCGTAAGTTGTCGCTATTTCCAATGGTTCAACCGTCGAACTGGGTTTATGTAGAGGTATAGAATCAGCTATGGGAAACGCAAATTAGCATGTGGTATGGACGACGCGCCGAAACTGCAACCTAACAGGTTGGTGAGCGCGAAATCCGACGGGTTTATTGTAAGCCAGATAGAGGGTGGCCCGAGGGACAAGTGGGCGTCCATTTACAGAAAACACAGGCACCATCGTCGTTATCTGGCAGGAGCGCGTTCCGTCCAGTTGCTGATTTACTCCTTACGATGCATAGTGTCATCTCGACTCCCGCATCTGGGCGCCCCAGCTCCTTTCAGCTCCGCCGCAAAGCGAGGTTAAAGACTTTCCCGAGGCTCGCACCTGTTTCAAGACTCGTATAGCCGAGTGTGGTGCGACTCGCAGCGCATCAATAGGTCTTGGAACGGATTCAGTAACCAACATAATCTCAGTACGCCCCTCGTTCTTCCCGCGTACTGTATCGCCCGTATGCATTCACATGCTTGCTTCGGCCTCAGTCCATCATGCATGCATCGGCTCACTCCTTCGATCCATGCAGGGTCGTGTCGGTCCCGCCCATGGCAAGGTGATCAACTATCTCTTTCTTGTGGAGTATGGTCCGCGCAGCGCATCAGAAAGGATTGAGTAAGCAACAGCAACGCAGTACGCGCGCCGTACTTCGCGCGTAATGTCTCGGCGGTACGCATTCACATGCTTGCATAGGTCTCACTCCTTCGATCCATGACATCAGTCTGCAGGGTCATGTCGGCCCCGCTCATCGGAAGGTGATCTAGGTCGCCCTCTCTCGGTTTCTTGTTGTCCGAGCACCCCATCGAGACGTGTTGGAAAGGACTGAGTATTGAGTTACCAACTGAAACGAAGTACGCGCGTCGTGTTTCCCGCGCCTTGTTTCGCCGATGCGGATATACATGCTTGTCGGCCTCCCTCTTTCGGTCCATCATCTCAATTTGCAGGGTCCTGTCGGTCCCGCCCATGGTGAGGCGATATTGGTCCCGCCATCCCGGGTAACGCAGCACAGGACGCTCTGTAGGTGTCTGTTTCTTATGCCAGTCTCTTCTCGGTGCCGCTCTCGTCAATTTTGGTAGTTAACAAGTGCTTGCAGCGGTGATGGTTTGTTCATCGCCCCTACTCCTCTTCGTACCTCTATACCTCAATGCCATACAGCGTATTCTACGACAGAATCATCAACCCGATGCGCTGGCAGCACATTCGATTCACCCGCTACCGTGTGTACAACGCTACGCCAGTGAGTGTCCACCCTCTACTCCGAGCGTCGCTGAATCTACATAGGCGTATCCGCGCGGTCACTTTGGATGGCTCATTCCCGACGGAGATGAGGTCAAGCACCGTATCTGGATCAAAACGCCGGTCAAGCGCGGCCTCCGCCGCGCCCTGACGGTGGAGGACCTGGATACTGATATTTGGCTGGATTGTGGCAGAGGCGCTGGATCCGCAGTCAGCGACTCCCATGCCTTCTCGTTGGACATCCGCCGCTTCCCCTTTGACGAACCCAAGGACATGCGGTACACATACAGCATAGTCGTGACATCGCAGCGCACCACCGGCGGCGTTGTTCATCCCGAGAACGACTACATCAATTCTCTCGTCCCTGAGCGCGATGTACCGTGGCGGGGCAACGTTTTGGTCTTCCGCCATGGCCGTACAGCTGCGAAACCGATCATCAACATGTCGCAAGGCGACCAGCAGCTCATGGAGGCCATTCTTACCAAGTACGTCCCTTCCATTCTCCTCGTGAGTCACTGTTAACATGGGTATGAAGAGTTTTTAGGGAAGACCTCGTCAACCTAGAAGACTTGACCATACAGATAGAGTCGGTAGCGTAGATATTGGTAGAAAAGTTGGCCTCGTCGTCTCACCAACGCACAAAATTCGAACTATCATTTTTCCGTCCTACGTTGATAACATTCCAAAAAAAAAATCTTGATCACATGTCGCCCTTGTCTTGCCATACAACTTACCACAATAAGCTCCGTTTGACGCGCTCTCAATCCGTCTGCTGCCTACGTGTATAAGGGCCGAGCGCAACGAAGGCTTACAGAAACGTCGGCCGCCGGAGCTACGCATCCTTTACGGCTCCGATGAGAGCATCAATCGCGTGAAGGTGGCGAGACATCCCGGCTACATGCGCACCCTGTTGCGCGATGTATCAGACTCTCGGTCCCGTCTCCAAAGCGCTTCTCCGGTCCCTGGTGTCCTTTGATCGATGACCCCGCCATCCCTCGTAATCCTTGCGCCGTGGTGTTTAAAACGAACTCCCGGATTCATGAACCTTACAACGATGCCCACAGTAACCCGCGCTCGTGCAAAGGCGAACGCCCAGGCACCTCCCAGCACCGTATTCCAGGGTCAGTTCTGGAACACCGACGACATCGTTATGTACACACTCCGCTATCTCTGCCTCCTCGACCTCGTTTCACTGTCTCAGTGTAACCGCCGCCTTCACGCCATTCGCAAGGCCATGTTGCGTGGTCGTGTCTCCCGCTACGTCACACCGTTCTTCAAGCCTATCGAACACCACCTTCCTGGCATCCCACAGGAGGTCCCGGAATTCCATACGTTCTTCAACATGTTGCTTTGGACGCGGAGCTGGATCGTTGGGTCTATTTCGTTGGCGGTTGCCATCGTCCTCAGCGACCCAGTTGTCCCGCACAACCTCAACGTTATCACCTCACACGTATATCGGCAGGAGTGGATGGATTTTTTCGAAGAGCACGGGTTCTCGGTTGCCTTCGATCGTCGCGCTCGTGGAGCCTATGCGCATGAAGGTGGCCGCGTCCTTCGATTCGATCATCCCGATCGCCCCGTGAGTTAATCAGCCATCCTCCGCGTCCCTCTCACTGATATCTTTGTTCGCAGAAAAAAGTTATAACGCTCACTACGTCTACCGCTACCCACATTTTCAAGCTCTTTCTATCCGCTCCCATTACCTCCCAACAGGTTGCGCTTGGCACCCACCATCTCATTACACCGTACCCTGTGACGATTTCTAACCAGGAGGCTGTTCAGGGTTGGTGTCCCTCGATGGGCAACCATCCCGGGGTCTATACGTTCGTCGACCACCGCACCTACTTGGAGTACACCGCCTTTCCCGATGCCGTCACTTTTCACTCATCTACGGAGTCTTGGACGCGTCCGTGTGGGGAGGTTTGCGCTGCAGTGTGGAGAGACACGTACCGCCGGAAAAACATTGCTCAGTGGTCGTGGGGCGGGGTTGACGGTGCGGATCAGCATACCGACCTCAACTACGCGGGCATCGGCCGAGCGCACTTGCAATTCCGCCTGGGAGTTGGTTGCCGTAACTCGAAGTGCAAATTGTCGCCAACATATGTTGCGCCCAGCACAGAGGGATTGGAGGACGACGGTGACGACTCGGCATCTGAGGGTGACGAAAGCGAAGAAGGCGGCGGCGCACTTATCGTATAGTTTCCGTTATTTACAGTCCGAACTTTGTCCTCTACGACATAAAATGCTTCGGCCTATTTGAAATGAATGTTTGTCGCGCATCTCTTCACTAGCCATCCAAGTGCCACACAGAAGACGTGAATTACACGAAGAGGGACGTTTGTGATAGCGAAACCGGGTCACAGCTGTGGCAATTGCAACGTGGGGAGGGCGTTGGTCTTAATTTCATCCCTGATTATTTCTTCGAACGCAATCCCGACTACCTCATGCGGACCTTGTACCCTTTCGTCAATTCCCTTCGAAGTTGGCGAGGCGCATGATGACCATTTACGTAACAAGTTTACGGCGTTCTACACAACGTATCTTGTCGCATTCGTCCGGGTCTCGGGGACAATGGTTTGGTTTCAAAGGCATGAGCTCTGAAATATCGTACGGTGATGTAAACCCCCGACTTCACCACAAATAGTCCCAAGGATCATTATAGGGCGGTTCTGACATAATTTCGCTCCTAACGCGGTCGTCCTCCATCCACCAGCACTCCGCCACTCCCGACGCCAGCACCCGTGAAAATATCCGGCAGTTGACCGCGCAAACGTTGAGAATACTGCTGGCCTGTATTGCTCCGAGGATCCCAGGTAACTGGAGACATGTCACCATTGGAAGGCACAATCGAGTCTCCTCTATCGCGCGGAGAAGAACCGCTGGGCATTTATAGTCGCATCTGCGAAGGTCCAAGTGTTGTGCAGAACGGAGCTGCCCGAGTAAAGGTACGAGTTGCGTCGTATCGTAGTTGCCCGTTCCGATCTCGATGTGGGGGGAATCATGGAACAGAGACGGATTCGCGTCGTACAGGTCGTATATGCTGGAGTCAGAATAGGCGCCAGTGCCGAGGAGGTGTAGCATCGGCATGGAAAGTTTCGACGCGATTGCGACGGTGCCGTCCCCGGAATGTTGGATATGGAAGTCGCGAAGCGCGGGTAGGATTACAGAGGCGCCATCTTCTGTGCCGTGGAGGACGACCTCTCTCACTACCAGGATTTGTAGGTGTATTGCATGCTGCAGAACTGTGCGCAAATGCACCCAGGTTACGGGCTCGTGAATGGCGAACAATCTGAGCACAGTCAGCGCCGCATATGCGCCAGCGTTTGACCACACAGGGATGATAGTTTCGGCATCCATCGCTGATATGTGCGGGTCTCCAATCCACCGCGGTAATTGCAGAGGATCGTCTTCGTCGTTCACTTCGACAATGTCCGTGTCCCACTGACGTACAGAGCAATGCAAGGTCTCCAGGTCGCGCGCCCTATAATTGCAAAGGTCACGCATGACCGTGCGCCACGACTGGTGCTCCGCGAACTGCATATGGAGCGACTGTACGCGGCCGAAGTCTTTCCGCATAACCTCCAACACGTCGTCGACCCAATACCCAAGCGCCCTCTGTCGCACTGGGCGCATTGTGCCGATTGCGTCCCCTGTAGGTAGGTGCGTATTCGGGTGTCCATCAATTATCACGACCAGGGAATACTGCTTAGATTGCTTGAGTGAGGTTTCCAGGAAACGAGGCGGAGTGCACCGGTGCACTGTAATCGTGCGCCCAAGGCCTCCGTGGTCGTAAACGCAAGCTTTCCATCGCTTGGAAAGAAGTGCGACGGTGAGCCTAGTAGTGACGACGAGGTACCACGGGTTTGTGTCTGGCGCAACCGCTTCTTCCGCTATCGCCTGCAACAACTCGGTCGGTAGGCGCTTCGTGAGGTCGGGTTTAGGATGCTCAGCGGTGGGATGCAGCATAGGGAGTTCCATTATTCTCGTAGCGAATGAGGGCAGCATGTGCTTTTTGTCGCAATCACAATCTCTTTGACCTTGCATCCGGATTGAGCCAACACTGATGAAACGCAAGTATTCAAAGGTCCGCTCAAGTTACTGCCAAGACTTCATATTACTACCCAGACTTCATACAGCACTAATACTACGGGTCCGTATTAAACTGCAGCTGACGACGCGGTGGTTTCCCGCCAGTCGACATCCTCGCAGTGTGGCGCACCGGCCTAACATACACTGGGAGCGCCGTGCTACTCTCTCCCTCCGGTGAAGTGATAGGTGTTGGGAGGCTTGGCTCGCGCCGCTGTCGTTTGCATGGCGTCTTCAGTTCCGGGGACGTTTCAGTGGACGCACCGGTTGGGCGCGCCCGCTTCGCTTGGCTTGCTCGGGACCAGGTGTTGGGCCTGCTGCTAGTAGACGGCGGCGTCGGCGCTGGGGAAGCGTAACCACGCAGTATGTGAGTCGGACGCGGTGGTGTGGCGGGCGCTGGGGGCGTGGGTGATGGGGAGCCGGAGCTACGCGGTCTGCTAGACGGTCGCGGTGGCGTTGCTGGTGTGGCGGACGCTGCAGCCGTTGTAGGAATGATGGATGGAGTCGGCGTGGCGGGCGGTCAATTAACTGTAGGACCGCCCGATCCAGTTGGCAGGGGGACGGCCTTGGTATCCAACATCCCCGCAGGGAAGACACGGATGTGCCGTGCGAGGAGCTCATAGGACTATACAGAATGAGACGATATAAGGATCTAATAAAGGCCACTTACTCGGACTTTTTGCACTTCACTTTCCCGCCGGTGAAGGGTGACCGACGCAACAACCCAGTCGCCGGCTTTGAACGGGTAATCGAGTGCGCGTTGAGGTTGATCGATATCAAATACGTCGACTTCGTCGGTAGGGGTGTAGACAACACAGCGGGTCCCGCCAGCGTGAGTCGTGTGCATGGTAATATTGAGCCCACCGCTTTGCGTAGTACGATCCGCGTCGGTCCAGGGTACGACGCGGATACTCTAAGCATGGGGCAGTCAGAGAGAGCACGCCAGATAGTCAGGGAGCGAACTGACCGCACTACCCAACAAGTCGATCTTGTCGTCTTCGCCCACCAGCTCCGTTAGGAGTTCGATTTGGGCCTCGAAAGCATCACAGGCGGCTTGCGTGTCCGTAGCTCCACAGTCGAGAACGAAAGTACAGTGGCTGCCTATGGATGACTGGGTTTTGCTCAGCACTGCTACAATTACGAGACTTGAACGACTTACGGGCGCATTTTTTACATGGCCGAATACTAGGCATGTGAAGGCCTGAGTGCCGTCCTCCGTTGTATACGCAGAACTATCGAAAACCCAATTGCGTCGCGGGCTCCGGAAGTCGGTGTTTACCTTGGCGTTGAACAGTGCAATGGGCTGAGAGGTCTGCAGATATTGGAGAAGATAATGCAAGGAGGGAATGGCGCTAGGCCAATGTGGGCGTTGTCGTTCCATGATTCACGTAGACCTAGGTGCGCCCTGGAATACTTATAGTACAAGTGCGCCGCATTTGGAGTGTGTCACTGTGTTCGGAAGACGGTTACCGGGGCCGCCATGGTTCAGGCGGGGCCGCAGCTTCCTGGCAGCGGTCCCGCACCTTGAGCCAGCATCGGTGCGACAAGGGCGAGTACAATTTCAAGTTGAGATGGAGCACGCCTGGATCAGATTGCAATGGCAAACAAACGCCTTCGTCCGGAATGACGCGTATTTTTGATGTGATCGATCGCGGTCCGAAAAGAGCGCACCTTCATATTGACCATCTTACATCTACCATGTTTCACAAGATATAAAGGATAATCACAGTATAATCCCTGTAGACATGTCAAGGGTAGAGGATAATCCCAGTAAAATCCCCATTGAAACCACCCGAGAGGAACACAAAATACCTGAGAGGAACAGAAAAGGCTCCGAGTCGATCGACGAGGGTGTGCGTCCCTTTTGATGCGCGTTGCGCCCCCGGCAAGACACAATTAAGGATAATCCCTGGATAATCCCTGTATCCATGCCAAGGTTCGAGGATAATCCCAGTATAATCCCTGTGGAAACGACCCAAGAGGAACAGGAAAAGCGGAGTGCATCAACAAAGTTGTGCGTTCATTTTGATGCGTGCTGGAAGGCCTCTGAGACGACATTATTTACAATGGAGGCCGTTGCCTCACCTGGTTATTCACACCTATAGACGTCCGCGTTCCCTTTTTTTCACTTATGTGCGTGAAGTTGGGAAAAAAAATTGGCGAAACGCATCTCTGCAAGGCACCGAAAAAAAAAAAAGCTGGGCACCCTACACGACGCATAGATCGTATGGTTGAGAGGGAGCTAACCGTGGAATGTTGCGAGTTGGCGGCTTGACATGTGCAATCCAGATGCGCATCTCCGCAACAGCGGCGCGCAAAAAAAAGTGCCGTGGTCGATCCACGGCGACAGATATTCCACAGTCGGGGCTATCAGCCATGTATATTGGGGCTTCCGGATCCGTGGCAGCAATAAAAACGGTTCTGCGTGTTTTTTTTTCCCATGTGCGCCAAATTAGATCTGCGAATTGTCCGTCAACGGCCCAAACAGGCTGCGAGGTCGACGCGGTACCGTAGGTGGTGAAGCGGAACCGCATAAAAATCAGATGCTCGGTCTTGTCGACTTCCCTATGCTTTTCCATTTCTCATTCGATGGCCGGGAGTATGCTGCTCGCGTTTATTCGCTGCCAAACAGTCAATTCGTCACCGAAATTCAATTGCGTGGGGCCGTGATTGTGTACGGGCTCGACAGCTCCGGCCGCCCGAGCGTGAGGCGACGTAGGCGAAGCAACACTTGGCCGTGCAAGCCTGGATTTAATTTTTTTTTCAGGTCCCAACACTGGGGTGCATTTCATCAGCATCACCGCGCAAGAATACAGTGCGATGAGAGCCGCAAGTCGGACGTCTTCCGGGAGCTCCGACAGTTCAAGCCCAGATATCGGTATTGCGATCGTTCCCGATGAGCAAGTCACACGGGAAATCCACGATGGTCGAGAGCTTGTAACAACGATCCACGTGTCGGGGGCACAGACGCGTCAGTGGTTGATGTAGACACCTGGGATTAAAAACTATTCGAATTACGTTTGAAAGAAGTGTATGCGAAAAGCCATACCATAGCGACTGTTTGAAAGAAACGCGAAAGCACGTTAGCTGACCGGCGAGAGTCTGAAACTTCCAAATTTTGGTCCTTTTACCTGCTCACTCTTCTGGTGCTCCAACGCGGCATTGGATTATCGGTGGTGGATCATGGTGCACATTTGCATTAATATCCGTTTGTAATGTAAGAGGTGGATGGCAGCCAGTATACGTTATGTGACCCATCGTTCCCGAATCGAATGCAGCAGCGCCAAGCTCCGCCACGCCTCGGGGAGATAGTACACCAAACATACTCCTTTGCATTCCGTCCTTCAGAACGAGGTTGCACACAGGAATGAGAGACTAACAGGACGTCTTGTACTGCGCATGAGCCTCGTCGTCTCTTCGACTTGTTGGCTGACGCTATCGAGAGTCCGCGGTGTAGAGCTGATCGCAATGTACCGCGTTACATAGAGTAAGATTTCCCGGCTACTAGCCGGTGTGACGGACCCTGTAGAAGACTGTGGCTATTCAGCAGTGCGATGTGCGGGTGTAGGAAAGAAAAATGTTACCATAATAGCAAGCAGCACTGAGCAAAAGTCAAAGGACTGTAAGGTCAGCAAGGCGAAACCCATCAAATTGCCGGCACACCCTCTTTTAACCCTCCTCTTCCTGCAAGTCATGGCAGATACTGCAAACCAGTCCCAAGTATCTCTGGATTCTGCCTTTGTGCAGCACACTGTCAGTGAGGTCTTGGCCGTCGTTGGAGTCATAGTCGATTTGCCACGGTCCGCAAAACGGAATAGGCGAGAATTATTTCGCGTGCTGGATACATTCCCGGCGGAAACCCAAGCATGCATCCGCGCAGCTGCGCTCGATAAACCAGGGTCTAAGAGGAAGGCGACCGCAGACACGAGACGGCCGCAGAAACGCCGCCGGTTAGACCCGGAGCCTCCGGTTGCGGTTGCCGACGTCCCTATGGATGTCGACGATGCTTCGACCTTGATTTCGGGCCCTTTCCTCAACCCGCCGACGGAAGAACAAGAACGCGCTTGTATTGCACGGCAAGTAGCTTTTTTTTTCGGAAACAGTGGAACATTCTTTCACACCCACTATTAGGGCCATAGACAGGACTGGTAATGCGGCGCTCATCAAGCATGTTTGCATGGTCTGCGCCCGGAAACTATTTGCAGAGTTCATGGTCACCATGGAGGCGCAGGCCATCCCGAATAGCAGGCATCTTATACCCATGTACGCGCACCCAGCGCATCGCTTGACAAATGGATGGTTATTGCACGTCGAAGCAATGGAGGCTGGCCAGACATATATATGTGTGGACTGCAAGTCGAAACTGTTGATGGACGAGCGGCCGGCCTACGCGTTGTCTAATGGAATGTGGATTGGGTCACGTCCTTTCGAGCTGATGGTTTTGACGCTACCCGAACGCCTCCTTATCGCCCTCTACTTTCCCGCCGTTTACGTTGTCAAACTCTATCCAAAAGTCAAAGGAGCGAGATTCTGGGATAAACGGACGGTCAACAGCGGCCTCAAGGGCAACGTATCCACCTACAGGCTGAATATATCGGATATTGCAGATATCGTCGAAGGCGTGCCAAAAAGCCTTCCACCATCGCCGAAAATCCTCGCGGCTACCATAGGCGTCACATTTGTTGGGAAGGGGAACAAGCCCTTGAGCGTCCTGCCGGATTTCCTCAAAGTGCGGCGCCAGCGGGTATTCGAAGCTTTAGTGTGGCTGAAGGCCAATAATCCACTGTACCAGCTCGTGAACATCGCAGAGGACCAGCTGTCCCTTCTGCCTGAAAATGGCGTGCCAGAGGAAATCCTGGTGAATACGCGAATCTCGGAGGACGTCAATGGTTTGGAAAGGGAACACGCAGGATATGTACCGACGGACGCGGCAGATGAAGAGGCGCCCAGCCGCGGGTTCGACGGTGACGGCGATGAGACAAACTGTACGCTACGGTTACGACGCGATAGGGCTGTATAGGCTAATCCGAAATCTAGTTCAGAATCTTGGCGCAGCAGCTGGCGTAGCACTGGTCATTGACGACGACATGGGAGACGGAGATGGCTGTCAGGAAGATGAAGATGAATTCGGTAGGCGTGATTGTGGATATTCTATTAATGAGTCTGACTGCCCTTCATTCCAGGCGCGGCCGTATTCCCTTTGCACAGCCATGGAGTAATTGACGTTCATGCCGACGGTGTACCAGATGTCGACATCTCGGCGCATGGGTTCGCCAACGCCGCCAACGAGCAGGGGCCGAGCAATTTCAAGATACGGCGAGACAGCGCCTTCGTCAATGAATACGCCCGTGTAGACGCGCACGGGCAGAGGTTCGATGGGGGGCCCGGCAACCCAAACCACATGTTGGGTGCCTTCCCCGTGTTGTTTCCTTACGGGAAGGGCAGATTCGAAGTCGATCGGGATGTCCCTGTACCGTACGAGTCACATGTACGCTGGGCGCTGCAGTACGCCGACGACAGGTTTCGAAAGGACCTGTATTTCATATTCCAGGCCTTCGGCGTGGTGCAGAAACGAGAGGTCTGTCGATCTGCAGGCGTCCAAGTGAAGCGGTCCACTTTCATCGCGAATCAGGTCGCGTTGTGATAAGGACCGCGACGCTACGACGTGAACTGGGGGTGGTGCTCAGGAAGTAGACTTGTCCGGCCTCTAGGGGGTTTGTTGTGAGATTCCGAGGAGGGGGACGTTTGTCGATGCAGAGGTGGTGCGGCACGTCCGTAGGGTCCTGTGTGTGTTAGCAAAAATGGGGGAACTGCGAAATATACCTCCTCGCCGGCGAACGAAGTTCGTGAACTGGTCTCTTCAAACTATCTTCAAAGCTTCGCGCCTTCCTCCTACAATCGATGGTCACGTGACTGAGTCGTCGAATCCTTCCAAGTGGTTGATTTGTTGGTGAACTTGACGTCAATAGAGCTTCGGTGGTGAACTGCTCAAGGTGTAAGGGGTTCCAATAGTTCGGTCGTAGGCAATGTGTTGTGGATATCCTCGAAGTGTTGTTCCCGCTGCTGGTCGATGCAGGAAGGTGTGCGAAGTTCGTGGGCGAGGTATGTGAGCGCGCGCTTAGGTGACTTAAGCTGCAAGAGGGGAACGAGAGTAGTGTCCTAAGACGAAGGTGGCGAAAGGGTGTGATCAATTCTCGAATTGTGGGGTATAAGAACACTGGGTACAAGTGGGAGGGATCTGACCCCGAGTATGTGATGTCCTAAGTACGCTAAATCGTCCACCTTTTATACCTTTCCCCCCATCAGCCTCGTGTTCAGGTGAAACACTCGCTTCAAGGTTGAGGCGTGGACCTGTGGGATATTATCGCCCAAAACGCTCCAAGGTGCTCTCTCGTTCGCGAAATATTGTGTCGTTCGCCGTCGAGAGACTCTTGAAAGCCAGATTTAGGACTTTTGTCCCGCGATGTGTCGGAATGTCGGCTTTAAACCCTAATTGAGTACCGAGCTGCCCGACCGCTGAGGAGCAAGGCTCGCCCATGGTCGGTGCGCTGCTGGTCGTTGAAATAGCTTGGGAGGTGCAATGCTGAGGTTCGTAGTCTGGATGCCGTTGTTTTAAGGAGTGGAAGCCCATGCGATGGTGTGTAGGCGCAGGGTGAAGGCGTACAGTAGCCCTTCGTTGGCCGGCGAGGCTCACTCCAAAGGTCCAAACAGCAATTGGTGGGTCCATTCAATATTGTAGTGATAAAAGGCAATTATTGAAGCACTCCTGAGGTACAGGGGGCGTCGTCGTTCATCGTCGAAGCCATGTAGGTATCGTGTATTTCGTGTGTGGTGTCGTTCATCGCCGGTGGGTGTCGTTCCGGAAGCGGAAACCAAGTTGCCAAATAAGGTGTTCATCCATAATGAGTGTTTGTTGCCGTTGAGCTGAGCAGCCGTGGAACGAGAGGGCATGCGCAGAGCGCATACAGCCCTCACAGCGTTCATGAAATTGAAGCCAAAGGACCTACTTCAGGCAAGCGCTGAGGAGACCAGGCGTGTGCCATTCTCCAACCCGGTCGTACGGAAGCTGCGTAAACATTTAACGTCCTTGCGTTCGCGGGTCCCTGGAACGGACGAATCCCGTATGTCTGTCCGTGCTCAGATATGGGGGATGAATTTACGGTTCAATCCTCCGAGCATTTGGGCAACCATCAATTTGGCCGACACTGCGGACCCTATCGCCCAGGTCCTTGCCGGACAGGATATCGACCTTGATCGTTTTGTGGCTACCGCAGGTCCAGCAAGGGAGGCGAGGGCCATCAATGTTGCGTCGGATCCATTCGCTGCGGCCGAGTTTTTTCACTATACCATCAACGTGCTCCTTCAGGACGTTTTCGGGATCAAGAGAAACAAGAAGGGCAAGTTTATTCGCCAGCCAGGCGTACTGGGAATGGTGAACGGATACATTGGCACGGTCGAAGCGCAGGGGAGGGGTACCCTGCACTTGCACATCTTGTTTTGGCTTGTCGGTGCACCTTCGTCCGCGCTGATGCAAACCGCTCTCCAAAGTGAGGTTTTTCGGGAGAAGATTGTACAGTTCATCAAGCGAACAGTTCAGGCTGACATAAAAGGGCAAGATTCAACGACCATCGCAGGGACAAAAAAGAAGTCTGCGGTAGCTTACTCCAGGCCAGAGGATCCGCGCAAACCCAACTACGACCTTCGCCGGCACGACGCAGAAGCCACGCTTGCCCGGGCCGTCCAGTTTCATGACTGCAAGACGAACACATGCCTGATAGTGAAGGGCGGAAAGTTGGTATGCAAACGCCGTGCACCTTTCACGTTGTCGTCGGAGGATTGGGTTCTCCCAAGCGGCGAGTGGGGGCCCAGGCGAGTATGCGGTCGTCTGAACGCATGGAATCCGGCGCTGCTGCAAATCATCCGCGCAAATCAGGATATTAAACTGATCACGAACGGCCACGAGACGAAGAATATCGCCTTCTACATCACCCTTTATATCGCAAAGAAGCAAATTCAGTGTACAAACGCCTCCGCTCTTCTCGCCAAAAGCTTGGCCTTCCAACGCAAGATGAATGCAAGGGCCCGGGAGTCCCGGGACGTAAACCGCAGGATGATTACTCAATGTGCGAACACCTTGAGCCGACAGCAAGAACTTAGTGGGCCAGAAGTGGTGGGCTATCTGATGGGGTGGGGTGACCGATTTATCTCGCACAAGTTTGTGCCCATCTACTGGGACGAAATTACCGGGGCGCTTCGTAGAGCATTCCCTGCGTTACAAAAGAAGAAGTGAGTGGGAGCCCTTTTGTAGTGCCGCCGACTAATGCACCTCCAAGTGTCCTTCACCGTACAGCTGTAGAATTGGCGGAGACAGTGCCTCCAGAGGCGTCGGAGCAAACCGAGGTCAGCAGCGTTTCGCATCGCCTTTGATATGCGTTTAACTCTGGTTAGGAACCGTCGCTGCGGCTGCAACTACACGACGGTGTCTTCGTATTGAAAGATCAGCTGAAGGAATACACAGATAGAGGGCACGAACTGGATGACATGAACTTTCACGACTATTTCGTGGACACATACCACGGGTCTCTTCTGAGGGGCCGCACTCGCGAAGAGGAGGAGTCCGCCGAGGAGCAGGAAACCGGCGATGTTGGCAGAAGGAGGCCCGGGCGTCCCGCGAGTCACCGCGTACCGTATCTGCCGGCATCCAAACGAAAAGGGTGTCGTATCATGCGCGGCCCCACCTACGAGACGGTACCCCAGTTTTATGGGACGTGGTTTCCCCGCGGTGATGCTGGCGACTATTACTATGCGTGCATGCTCGCCCTCCTTCGACCTTGGCGTACACTGCGAGACCTGCTGCCACCGGGTTCGACCTTCTTGGGCGAGTTCAACGCCTTGATGACTGGTGCTGACGAGCGTATAAGACGTGTGGTGAACAATATCGCTTATTTTCACGAATGCTCGGATGGCGCGAAACGTGCCCAAGAAGCCGCTTTGGTCGCTCCAGGAGTCGTGGACGTCAACGACTACATCAGAAGGGACCAGGAGCTCTCCGAACTCAATGATCTACAAATCGAGCGGTCAGAAGATGATGTTCAACTGGCCAGAGACAATCGATACCAATATCGGGACTGGCTTTACGCGGAACACGCCATGTCAGTCGCTTTGCAGACCGGTATCTTCAGTGACACCCCATCCACCGCCGTGGGACCCTTGCGGGAGAAGGCTTCGCTCGGCGAAATGCTGAAGTTCATGGAATGGGGCAGAAAGGTGGCTTTGATGTCACGGGCTGAGCTACTGAAGCCGACGAATACTGTGGAAGTCCCCTTAACGTTGAGCGATTTGAACCCCCGTGTACCACAGCCGTTTGCGTCCGCGGTGGTGGAAGACCGACCTGACGACACGACATTTACCCGAAACGCCCAGCAGCAAGCCGCAGTCGACATGCTGAACACAGAGCAGAGACGGGCACATGACATTATAGAAGCTCATGCCCGGCGTACTTTGTCTGGCGTTCGGCACGAACAGCTCCTTATGATCGTGCGGGGCGAAGGGGGCACCGGGAAAACCGTCCTGTTGAATGCCATTGCGCACACCTTCGCGTACCTGCACGCTGTTGAGGCATTGGCCAAGACCGCTACAACCGGCGTCGCAGCGAGTCTCGTGGGAGGGCAGACCGTTCACTCCTGGGCGGGGATCCGGCCGATGGAGAGGCAAGCGGACGGAGAAGATGGCCCGAGATCGAAACCGACGCATACCACCTCAGAGAAGAGAAAGAGAAACATAATTCCAGCGAGGTATCTGGATATCGACGAGTGTTCCATGATGACCAAACAACTATTGGCAAAGCTTTCTCAAATCGTCGGGGAGGTACGTGACGCTGCGGGCATCGGAGACCCATCCATGCTGTTCGGCGGCTTGAATGTCATCCTCTTTGGCGACTTCCATCAATTCCCGCCCGTCGCTGACCCCACTGGAGCGTTGTACTGTCCGCGCGGCTCAAAAACGCTGAGCCAACTCGGCCTTGAAATTTATCATCAGTTCACCACAGTTGTCACATTGACAGAACAGAAGCGGATCACCGACTTACCTTGGAAGCATCTCCTACAGTGACTCCGGCATGGCGCTTGCAACGAGGACGACATCGGGATCCTACGCGGACTGCTGGTGACAGAACCCGATACTCCCGTTCCAGAATGGGACACTTCTCCATGGACTAACACCGTTCTGGTGACACCTAGGCATGCCGTCCGCACGAAATGGAATACGGCTGCTGTTCGGAAACACTGTGCAACGGCGCAGCAACGGCTCTATATCTGTGACGCAGAAGACACCGTTGGACGCACGGAGGAATCACTCAATCTAGAACAGCGCATAGTCGTTGCGGGAATGACGACGAAGCAGACGGGCAAGCTATCCGAAAGGGTCGAGCTGGCCATTGGGATGCGCGCGATGGTCATAACGAATATAGCGACTGAGGCTGATTTGGCGAACGGAACGCGTGGTGAGGTGATAGACTTCAAGCTGGATCCGAGAGAAAAACTCGATGAGCACCAAATCGACCCGGAAACCGGTGCGATTATGCTGTGTTACCCCCCCGCCGTCGTCTTCTTCAAGCCGGATGCATGCACCTTTCCCCCATTCGAAGGCTTGCCGCCGGGCGTCTTGCCTGTCGTGCCTAGCAAGATGCCTTTCGGCATTCAGACATCCGACCATCAAAAACATCGGATCCACCGCCGACAGGTGGCAATGACACCAGCGTACGCCTTCACAGATTACAAGTTGCAAGGTCAAACTCTCGAGAATGTGGTCATTGACTTGGAAAAACCTCCGCAACTGAAACTGACCCCGTTCAGCGCGTATGTAGCCCTATCCCGAAGTCGAGGCCGCGACAGCATCCGCCTCCTACGGGGCTTCGAGCTCGACCTGTTCACCACTCATCCTTCTGAAGATCTAGCGAGAGAAGACGATCGTTTGGACGCACTGACCGAGGCGACGAAAAGACGTACGGTGACGAGTGCCTCATCTACTGGTAGTTTTTGAACGAGTGTTTTTGTGGAAATAGATTTGCATTGTAAAGGATAAATATCGTGCGTACCGGGTCATAAACTATCCGCCAACGGAGGCGCTAGAACGACGGCCCGTCAACAGCCAGTTACAGTGCCACAGCCTGAGCAACAAGCTGCCCCCGATCTGCCACGCACTGGCGACACGCACAACCTGGACCGTTGCGCAGTTCTCGACATGGCCGACAGCCACAGTCGTCATCCGCGCCGCCAGTGTCAGTGTGGTAATGCAGCAATGCTGCTTCACGACGCTCGTCCCACCCGTGAGACACCCAGTTAATGCGTGAACGCAGAGGACCGGGTGCGTTGTACCTGCGCGAAGGTGGAAGGGGTAGATCCCACAAGAGAGGCATTAATCTGTTTGCTCGTCAGGCCATGCGAAGAAAAGGTAGACAATCATGTTACGGACCTTGCCCAGCCGCCGCTGGCGACGCTGCAGCCATCGTTGCGACTCCATCCCCCGTCTCCCCACCCAGACGCGTCTTCGGTGACTTGTCCATCCAGGTCGGGATCCCAGCAATCTGACCATGGTACGCCGGAGCCCCAGGCCCCTAACTCCACATTTGGCGGTGTGCTAGGGCACCATCGACTTAGGTCCCAACGATCATCCCCTAAAGTCGCGCCGACCCCACCCCATTCCACACCGACGCCCGAGTTCATGGGAAAATTTTCCCACCCTTCGTCGTCCCCCTGTCCGTTCACGGGAGCATAGAGGAAGAATCGCTGGCCTATACGCGTGAAGCTCCCGCGAATAAAATCATCGACGCGCGTACTTACGAAGACGAGCGGTAAACTTTGAACGAAGCTTTCTTGAGCGAGAGGACCCCGGCATGAGAGGAAGAGGAGAATGTAAACGCCAGGTGCGGTGGCGAGGTAGGAGTGTGTAGACGTATTTGGTTTTGGCAATCAAGGATTTCATACATCTAGGTTCGGTACAAGCCCCGTTCTGACGATGCCGCACCGTGCCGGGTCGACCAAACACGCCAAACATCAAACCAAACAGACCAAACACGGCCTTCGTCAGAAGGGGCTTGCTGCAGACTGCCGAAATCGGGGGGCTTGGAGATCACCCTCCAGCGCTTGAATGTGGCCTCTATGCCTCGGGGTCGATTAGTAGTAGTTTTAGATTGTAAGTATGGCTACGACTTTTGTCAATTGTCTGGAAGATTTTGTGGTGTATTAATCGCGCTAGAAGGGCCAGAAAAGTGGTCAAAACACGCGTTTTTTGCGATGCTCTACAAATATTTATTTCTTGCAGGACAATGTTCCCCTTCCATTTGAAGGTATTATCAGCATGTGTCTTCATGATACATGTGTTTGTAGAGTGCCCTATGCCCGGAGTACAAAGTTATTCGCGATCCATCCTCAAAAACGGTCAGATCAGGGAGGTTGTCACGCAATGTGACCTGCCAAATCCGCGTCACATTCGAGCGCAAAATATTCACCCCACTCAAAGAAGGGTTATGATATTCTATCTTTTGGTTCTAATCTACTTCTGTTAGATGTCTCCATGCCCCAGTATATTACATGCATTATTCGAGCACAGGTAATCCTTCAATTCTGACCATCTGGAAGATGAGCCCTTATTCGGCAAACCAACAGTCCTTTAGCCTCGAATTATTGTTTTGCGGTGTCTGGTCCTCCATCAATACATAAGGAAACATATATCAACTGTAAATGTAGTCTGTATGGTACCTGCACAATTTCTGTGAGCTGAGTCGTGGATCTGGTCAACTGATGAAAAAGGTGTTATTTGAGTCGTCCCAAACACTGGAATTTTAAAACCCACACGCGACGTAGTGCTCAATAATGGTTCAATAACTTTTACTAAGTACTGTAACTTCTTCTTTGGCGAGTTTGAGATGTGTTGAGGTTGGAGTGACAAGTGTGACGCTATGTGACAAGGTGTACTCACGCGACGGTGAGCGCCGTGTGTCCGCCAAATCGTTACCTAAATTCCTAAGTATATTCGAGACCATTGAAGGGAGGCATATAAACAGTTCCACCACCCAAGTGTATGTATCAACTCTCATCTTAGACCTTGAACTACATATTTCTCGAAAAGGACGAACCCGGGATCAGCATCAACATTAAAAAGCAACTGGGAGTTAAATAGCCCATACAAGTTAACTGGAATTTACCCTGACATATGATCTACAGCTTTCAATTTACCGCTAAGTGATTGGATAAAGAATGAGGTCGGTGTGAGATGATTCGCAAGCCTACTGTTTGCCGCAGTTTGAAGCAAGCCCCTTCAGCGAAGGGCCGGCTCGCCGGGCCGGAGCTGCGCGGGCTTGCTCCGAACCTATCATACATCCTGGCCGCTATGTTGTTGTGGCATATTTGTTCCTGACATTCCTGAGTTTCACCAAGCCCAGCTGCTATCTTATTTGTCCTTACTTGTTCCTGACAGGTTTCGGGTGCAGATTTGAAAGGGTAGGTAACCTAGCTAAAGCGAGGTGATGTTTTTGTTGGCTACAGAAGTCATATCTGCAATTGCTTACTTTGGTACATGGACGGAAAGTTGAGGGGCAGAGAGTTGAGATAAATACGTCTGTCGCGCTGATCAGCGGTATAATCTTCGGCGCAAGAAAGGATCTTACTTGTATCCACCGTTCCCTTTGATCAGGGACGTGGTCAAACATGATGTAGCGCTTATCGTTCTAGGTAACAAGTCAGGGAAGGCTTCCAGTCATCGCAGGAAATTCCAACCTTTAAAACCTTCTCGACCTCCTCAACATCCACGCTCTTGGCCAGGACTTTCATATCAACTTTCCCACCACCGCCCTCTCCTTCATCCTCGTTCTCGAGCTCGTCAGCTTTGACTCCACCGTCAACCTGGTTCTGTAGTTACTACCAGAACGCATTTTTCAAGAAAAAGCTGAAAGAAACGTACGCCTTCCCCCCCTATCTTTTTTAGTTTTCCCCAAAACTCTACAAACGAATTTTCCGCGAGCATCTCATCAAATGCTTTCCTAGATTCGTTGGTTCTTTCCCGCTGCCATTTCTCAAATTCGTACTCCAAAGAACGAGCATCGAGACCTAATTTTGTCACTGGTAAAGCGCCGAGCAGAGAAGAAAGGGGCAGAGATTCAAAAACGGTGGCTAGCGTTGGTGCATGGGCTTCGAAAAGAGCATAAAGGCCTGTGATATGTTTGGCACGTAGATGTTCTACGTGGACTTGAAACATATTTTTTTGCGCATTTAGAGGAAGAGGAGAGTTCCGGAAACGGGGATCCACGGAGAGCAATGGGACGACGACCTCCCAAGTCATCTGGGATTTCGGAATGAGACACCGCACTCAGCCAAGAGAGTCCCGTACCTGTGGGTCGCGTACGGCGTCTGTTAGCATGTTCCTAAGTTCGTGAAACGAAAAAAAAAAAGAGTCAGCGCCAGGCCACAAACTGCTCGGAACAAGAGAGTTAAACGGCGCACTTGAATAGCAATTCGCCCTCCTCTTTGTCTCCTAATTGGCGCGATCTGCCGATCTCAGCCTCTACGCGACCGAGATCAGCTCGAACTTTATCTTCTCTTTCTTTGACTGCTTGTTTGGCACGCTCTTGACGACTTTTCTGCTGTTCTTCGTACGTTCCCTCCTCGACGTTGGCCGGCGTATTCTCGGGCCGCTTCATAGATCCTTTTAACCAGATATCGAATAATTCCTCGCGGAGAGAGGACGATCCTACGGCCTCGTAGCGCGGATCGTCGGAAAGTTTGTGTTTCACCTAGCATACAGATTGGAATTTATATATTGAACTCTGGCTATGGACTCACATCTTTCCAAACCAAGCCTTCGTTCCCGACGCCTCCGTCTCGCAACAACGCGAAGAAGTCTGTTTCTGCCTTTTGAGCAGCAGCTCTTTTCTCTGCATCTCCAGTCAGCGAAGAGGGTAAACACATCGGCTGCAACTTACTCTCGCCTAGTTCTCTGATCCATTCTCGAAATTTCTTTTCTCTTTCTCTGTCGTCGCGACCCCACCCATAAAAGCGTCTATCTTTCTTCCACGCTCGACGGAAATCGGTCCAGGTGGTCCGCGTGCTCTTAACCTCGTCTTTCAAAAAAAGTTCGAATTCATCTTTGGGTGTAAGCGCTTCCTTCTCTTTCTTTACGTTAGCTTGTCGAATTTCTCGTGCGCGCTCGCGGCAATACTCGTCGAAGGCCTCTCGGCGGGCTGATACCGACGGAAGCAGCACATACCGAGGATCAGTCACGAATTTTGGGAGAGCGGCGTCCCAGGGATGCAGCGGATTGATGTCTTTTTCCCTGAGCAACGTCTGTGTATTTTATCAGCGGGCGCCCACAACGACGTGAAGCTGCTTGCCTTGAACAGAGCTTTCGCCTCTTCCACTGATAAATCTACTCGCTTCGGCATATTGAGTTGAGCGGCCAGAAGCCGCTGGTTCTCCGCCTCTGCTTCAGCCTTCACGCGTTTCGCTTCTTCGTCTACTCTTTTCTTTTCCTCCTCTGCCTCAAGAGCTAGTTGAGCAGTCGCTTCCTGCTGCCAGTCTTCCTCTTCGCTCTCGTCGCTGTCGTCGGCAGACTCGTCATTGTCGGTCTTGGGTTTCTTCGTGATAACGACCTCATCGACAGGAATTGGTTCCTCTGCCTTCCGCTTCACCGCGTCCGCAACTTCGCTCTTGATTCTCTCAATTTCTCGCGAGACATCGGGGAGTGCAGCGGCCTCAGCTTCCTTTTCGCGTTCCTCCATTTCCAAAAGTTCGACGGCGGCTTTTATTTCTTCGGGGACGTGCCAAATGCTTTCCTTCTTGATTTTGTGGGAATAGAATGTATTCCCCTCGGTAGTCTTTACGCGCAACCAGTCGGTCCCCGGAATAGGCGTTTTTACAAGGGGTTTCTCCTTCTTCTTCTTCGTCGACTGCAATGCCATTGGCGGTGGGAGTGGTCGCACATACGTTGATTCTTTCGTGTTGACATTGAAGAAATACGGTTGTCCAGTGGGGCCTGAGCAGGGATGAATATTTGAATGAAAAATGTATCGAATAACTCGCTGATGTGCTCAGTCCAGCCAAAAGGCAGTGGCGGAGGGCCGTACGGAGCAGACATGCTTCAACCACGTGAGTAAATACTGCCGTATATGGACCCTGGACTCAATCCACGGCCCACGGTTCCTGAGTCTTATCCGGTTAGGCCGGCTTCAAGTTGGCTACGGTCGGTCACCGTCGTGGACAATCTCACATCTCATAATTTTCTCACAAAACACTGTCAGCTGAGCTTCCACTGACCCATGATGCAAACTCACGGCAAGGCCGTATATAAGAAACTTGGGATGCTTCGAAATCTCTCTCTTCCCGGGCTTCTGTTCTTCTTCCCCAGCGCCAAGCACCCATATGTCTTTGCCGCACAAGCATTATGACCGCGCCATGACGAAAAAAATTCTTTGGAAGTTAGACCTGCACATCCTGCCCTTTTTGGCGCTGTTGTGGTTGTGCAACTTTATCGATAGATCCAACGTCGGGAGTAAAGGACGGTTTTAAAGATAATATGTCCGTATATTCACACCTCTGCAGATGCAAGAATTGCGGGTTTGGAGAAAGACACCGGCTTGGTTGGAAATCAGTTTAACATCGTTCTTACGGGTCAGCACAACACCCTGACTAAATGCTAACTTAGTAGTCTGATAACAGCCCAGTTTTCTATGTCACCTATCTCTTAATTGAAGTGCCCTCCAATCTTGTCATGAAGAAAGTGGGCCCAAATGTGCGAGAACTTGCTGGTCTCAATCCTGTTTAGTGACTTTCACTCAGCGCTGGATTCCTTTCTTGGTTGCGTTGTGGGGCGCCATAACGACGCTGACCGCCTTGGTCAACAACTTCGGGGGGCTGATTGCGATCAGGTTATTTCTCGGCCTATGCGAAGGTACGTAAATGAAACGATTGGATGTCTCTGCTCAACTTTCACCTTAAGGGGGTCTACTTCCTGGGATTGTGAGTGCCTGCTTTGAAGGGGACTATTTCACTCACATCTACTCCACAAGATACTGTATCTGAGTACTATATATAAGCCCCACGAGCTGCAGTTGCGGTGCGCATTGAGCATATTTCCTGTGAGGTCATGTTGTTCATTGCTCACCGCAGTGTCGGCATCTTTTATGCTTCTGCCTCGCTGTCGGGGGCATTTGGAGGTTAATGGGCATTCTTCGTGGATAAACGGTTCTTGATATTATCATCGATAACAGGACTGCTCGCCACCGCAATTCTGTCAATGGACGGTATAGGTAACCTCGCCGGATGGAAGTGGATATTCGTTCTTGGTACCCTTCATTTAATTCATTCGTGGTTACTAATTTCTTACCCGAACGGTTTCAGAGGGGTTGGCAACTGTGCTTTCCGGCCTTCTTGCGGCGTTCTTCTTACCCGAAAGTATCGCCAAGGCAAAATTCTTGTCTGAGGAAGAGAAAGAATTTGCTCGTAAGATTCTAGTTACCCACGTCAATTCCACTGACTCGATATAGTGGGTCGCTTCCATCAGGATGAAGCTATAACATCGACAACTCTTGCTGCTCCTCCCGGTCCGCAGTTGGAAACCGAGAAAGCTGACGTCTATACCACCGAAGAGACTGAATCCGCGACTCCTGAGGCTAAACCAGTTCGTTTGATGGACGAACAATTCGAGTGGCGAGAAGTCATTCGAGGTATATATGTCGACGCTGAAACACCGTTCAATCTAAACAATAAATATCAGGCTTACAGCTGTTTCCGAATATGTTGGCAGTGCGTCAATTTTTTGTGTGCTCATCTTATTTTGATGGCATGCTAAGGATTACTGCTTTGGGAAGTCTTGGCATGATTTGACCGCGATATCGAACAATTCGGATGTGGTCTATTGCAAGGCTGGAGCGGAGACACCTCGGAGGGCTACTAGGCAAATCTATGGGAGTATTATGCTGGTATTTCGAGGCAATTCTAATAATCTTATAAGCTAGCGGCGGACAGACGTAGGTACTGGGGCGCGTCAACGTGGCGGCCAGATCACGCCAAGACTTCCCAAAGTAGTAATCCTTAGCATGCCATCAAAATAAGATGAGCACCCAAAAAATTGACGCACTGCCAACATATTCGGAAACAGCTGTAACGGATTTTCAAGCCTGGGTGACGGGAATCGCATACCTCGGTCTCATTGTTTGTTTCTTGTTCATCCTTCTATATCACCCCTGATGTCTTTTCAGGTCTCACTATATTCATTCTCGCTCTTCCTTCCTACGATCGTCGCCGGTCTTGGCTTCTCTGGCAAATCAGCGCAATTGCATACCGTACCGCCTTATGTGCCCGCTACCGTTCTGACAGGTCTTCGAATATCTTGATATGCGGTGGCCACGCTCACTATCTCACAGTCGTCGTAGCTGTCCTAAGTGACCGACTCAAATGGCGGGCACCATTTATCCTCATCTGCCTGCCTTTCGCCATTGTAAGTGCTGCACAGCCACCCCTCCTATTTACCAATATCAATTTATTTCACAGGCTGGATATATCCTTGCAATTGCCGCCACCAACAATGCTCAAAGGTGAGTTGATGTAGTAACTTGTGATGATGGCATGGGCGTTTAAAACGCACTGTTGAGATATGGGGCTGTCTTCCTCATCGGTGGGCCTTCCCAAATACTTGACTTTTCTGGGCGTTAATCCACTTTTAGCTGCTGGTGTTTATCCGAGCGCGCCAGCTATACTGTTCGTAACACATTTTCCCAGCCAATCTCATCTTCGACTGACATGCTCCCTGATCAGGTCCATACTCCCAAACAATGGATCAGGATACTACAAAAGGGCGACAACAACGGGGCTTCAATTATGCGTGGCGAACGCGGGGGGCTTCATAGCGACAAACATCTATACAACCGACCAAGCTCCTACCTATAAGCGTGGTCATAGCATTGTGCTTGGATTTTTGTTGCTTGCCTGGGCTCTCACGGCCGTGAATGTGTGGTATTGCATCCGGGAAAACAGAGCGCGCGCCGAAGGGCGACGACAAGCCAACATAGCAGCTTATGAAGAGTTGTGGTCGACCGGGAAAACGAGAGCCCCCATTGGCGACAGGCATCCCGATGTAATTACAATGCTTGCCATACTCGGGTTGCACTGACTTTAGGTTTTCCAGTTCCGCTTCACGTTGTAGTACACTCCCCGACTCCCAAACTTCAATAGCCTGCGTGTGCGGTTTGAGCATCCAGAATGAACATGCTAAAAATATTTCCTTTTTGGGTGGAAAGCGCCCCAGATCGAACTCGACGAAATCATTGTACCTGATACTTACTACGGCCTCAAACATACTGTTCTGCTCCGCGATCTCATCTATTGGAATAACGGCTTGCAAAGTTGCGAGTCACTCGGGGTGGGCGGAATATCTGCCGAACTGTGCCGACAAGTCGTGATCGGTGCATGCCGACAGATCTTAGCATGGAGGCTGCCTCCGCCCCAGCGGCTCATGGAAGCCGTTATTCCAATGTGAGGCGGTAGTAATGTGGGAGTACGGGATTACGAGGATCGCAAAAAACCTCTGGCAGGTACGATAATGTCGTCGGGTTCGATCCGAGCTGCTTTCCGCCCAAATAGTCGTTATGGCGGAAAACCTCGATGATATCTTGGCGGAGTTCAAAGGGTTCGGACAGACGTTATTTTCCATCGAGAGCAGAACAGAATAGAATGCTTCAATTCGGCGATGCACTCCTTTAACACTCTTGGTCAAAGCTTCCCGGCTGGCAGAAATTCTAAGCCTCAGGCCGTCGACGCACTGCCGGCGAGCCTTGAAGGAAGGTGAATTCCTATTTGTTTCTGCCTTATCTTCAGCGGCAGCACCTACATAAAATTCCAACGCTCCAGATCGGTAGAAACGATGCTATTTTTCTACATGTACTGAATATGCCAAAAATACACAACGACGTCGAGGTCGACTAGCAGTACATAGTGTGAGGGTTATGATTAGATGCGAGATGATGGAGGATATGAGCAACAGGTCATTAAGGGCGTGCGTGAGTGGTCGTTATATCATTCAACGTAAAACCTGGCAATTCGTCAAAAACGGCAAGGAAAACAACTAAATGAAGGCGTACTTTTTATTGATCTGGTATAGGAATCGCTCGAAATTGACCTTTGCTTTACCATTGAACAGCGATAAGAAAGGTCGTTTTTCGTATCTCGCTTGCAGCAAATCTTCCATGCGGACATCTTCACTTGCAATACGAGTCGACACGCCCAATAGCGTAGATTCGAGGAGGATGGTAAAGACGCCAGCGGTATTTGAAGACATCGTTAAATGTAGCTTGTCAAATTGCCGAGGAGAGTACTGGTCGATGGACAGTAAAATGCCTTTTTTGTACAGATCCTCAGCGGTGTAGAGGAATGACCCGAACTGCGGAGTTTCCCCAGATCGTTGAAGATCACGAAGATGGCGGTGCCGCCTGGTAAAAGGAAGGACAAATCCGAATCCCTTCCTTCTACATGAAAGTCGGAAACAATACGTGAACGACAATGGAATCTCACGTACTTTTTACCGCCTCCACGTTGCATGGTTTTCATGGCCGCGTCCACATACGCATGATAGCTGTTTATCGATTCCTCCAGCTGTTTCTTACTCTCCGCCAAATGGCGGAGAGCTTCGTTCATCGACTCCATTTCTTGCTGACGTTGAATGCGCTTCCTATGTTTGCTACGTACGTCGCCGGCAATGGCATTCAGTATGCCCTGGAAACCATCGGATCGGTTTATCTTGCCCATCTTCTCCAACTGTAACAGGAAGGAGATTGCACGCGCTTTCACCGTATGGAAATTATATCTGGAAGAATGTTATACAACAATAAAAAAGCCGATTACAACCAGATACTCACGATCGAATGTCGTCGAGTCGGTACGCGGAGTCGGCAGCCGTCGTCGACGCTTGCCGCCTGCCATGACCAACCTGCTCATGTTCAGCCTCTGCCTCCAGAATCTCTTCCCATATCTGCTCCTCTTCATCGGTGACTGGCCGGAGTATCGATTCAATGAGGTCCTGAGCAGGTTGGACCCGAAGGAGTGCGAGAACTCCTCTCTTTGCTTGGACCCACAAAGTTTTTTCCTCCGCAAGAGGATCTAGGATGATAATTAAATCAATAGATGTTTCCACGCTCAGTCAAGGAAGGACTGACCCCTGACGTTAGCAAATCGATTCGTCAGCTCCAGTGTGATGGCTTGGTCTCTCGCGTCCTTCAACTCGTCAGTGCCTAGGTTCGGGACACCGTCTAATTCGGCGAGGATCGTCTTCAAAGTGTCGTTGGGTTGAGGCGCCTGGAAAGGAAATCAAACGGATGATGAAATGGGCAGAGGTATGCAAACCAGATAATCTTGGTATTGAGCCAGAAGGCCATGAATGGTGTATATTTCGTTTGGCGAAATATATATGGGCTTGGGTTGGACAGTCGCATCGAGGAATTCGTGGGCATGGAACTGCGTTTCAGCATCGGGTACATTGGCGACTGAAACGGATGAGAAACAGAAAAGATAAAATAAAGCCGTTCATACCTTCAAGCAACCATGCCGTCATTTCGGTGATGGCCTTCTGTACAAACTTGTTGATGGGTTGATACTTTGGAGTGTCGTCATCAAACTCCGACCCGGTGGTGATTTGGGTCAGAACCTTAGATATCTGATCCAAGTTCTTACGTGCATCACGGTCGATAGTTTTTGAAACTATGTCAAAAGTTTCCGGTGTGCTGTACGGGAGGAATTTAGGCCTGTACGAAGCATACGGTCAAGGGACATACACTATTGCTGGATTGATGTAGCGATAATAAACCAATCTTCCAATGCATGCCGCATATAATGTTTCTGAAGCGTCAGGGAAGCGTTCCTATGAAGAATGGTCAGCGTTGTGCGCTCGGATAGCACTTGATTTAACACACCCGAACTGCGATGAGGGTTTCTCTGGCAAGATAGCGTATGCTATACGGCATCTTCTTCACCGATTGTGAAAGCGCCAGGACGAACCATTGAGTACATTCTTGCAGTGTTTGGAGAGCTGTAAGGATGTTTAGGATCTGTACCATGAACGAATGTAACGAAACGTACCACGAATATACGTGGCCCTGGTCGGTGGGTCCAGAAGGGCATCCCGAAAGCTCAAATCTTTCTGCTTGGTGCTTGAGGCACCAGCAAGCAGCTCCTCTGATTCGACACGGGTGCGATATATCTGGATCCGGATTCAGGTCATTGTTTTTGCGTGTTGCGAGACACCTACCATGGAGGGATCGATTTCCAGATCGATGGGCGGCTCGCCGACAGCGGGTGGATCGATCACTCGGTGGATGACGGCTTGGAGAGCATCCCGCACGTATGTGTTTTGTTTGGGTCGAACGTATGGAACGGCTATGTTGATATACACTGGATGTCCGTGGATTATCTCGTATATTGAGCCAGCGGAATTTACTTCGTCTTGGATTGCCAGCTATATGACATGGATAAATAAAGTGGACTATGTTGTTTGAGGACAGTACGCACCTGGAATAGCTTGAGCAGATGAAAGTCTTCACGCCGATCCTGGCCAAAACCAAAGATGGTCAGAACTACCCGCTCCGTGAAACGTCTATTCTTCTCCAGCGCATCGTCCATGGACATCCTCAGGAATAATCGGCCGAGATATTCACTGCGTGTCTGGAGAAGGTAGAACAACTGCTGGTACAGTGCAAGCTTCCGACGAGCCGTCTGGTCAATGGTATTTGGTCCAGAAAAAGGGTCCCCGTACGCAGCAAGCAGCGAGGCTCTAGCGGCAAGGGCAGCAGCGCTGTCAGCTCCATGCCTCCTAGCTTTGATAACTTCATCAAAGCTCTGCACGTTCTGTACAACCAAAGCAATCTTCACATCAAGGTCGCTAAGTTCGCTTTCCAGGGCCTGGTTAGCTCGGATGCTCTCAACCACCTTCTTCCGCAGCCTCTCCACTTTGATCTCTTCCTGGAAATCGGCCTCAGAGTCGTCAAGAAGATGAACAAAGTTCTTGATCGTTCCGACTGTGACGTTTGTACCCAACGTCAGTTGTCGGTACTGCTCCCTGGTCTCCTTGGCGCGGAAAAGTGACTGGATCTTGATCACCCTGCTAAGGTTGGCACGGTAGTAGTTCATCTTGGTGCGGAACGTCTTCCGTTGTGATGCCCCTCGTAGCATAGCCTGCAACAGGGTAGCTACTGGCGCACTTCGGTGGAGATGTTCTCTCCAGGCATGATAGTCTTGGCGGACAAGCGCCCCACGAGAGGCAGCTTGGAAGCCAACAACATCCGGGGCAACAAATCCGAGAGTCCGAGTGAGCTCACGGTGCCGATTTCGTGTTATGGAAGCGCGTGCCAGAGCTTGAAACCCCCCAACAGAAACGATGGTCTTTGCCTGTGACAGTGCCTTGTTAAGATTACGATGCTGCTGCCGTGCAAGGTTGGCGCGCGCGCGAGCTTGGAAACCGACGACAACTGGGGTAACTTTGCGAAGGCCGCGGATAAGTAAGAGCAACCTCTTCCGGGCGAGGAAGGTGCGGACTGCTGCTTGAATGCGGACTACGACGTCCGAGGCGTCCTCGAGTTTCGCCATCTGAGTCCGCATTCGCCGTCGCATCAGAACACCCCGACAATGAGCCTGTAAGGCGATGAAGCTATGTTCAAAGTAGCGCAATGCATTATCCCGTCGCATCGCAACTCTCCTGGCTAGCGCCCCTCGTAACCGAGCCTGCAAAGACACAACAGAGAACTGGATTGCCGGGCGACTGAACGATTTGGCCAGTTGGCTGTGCTCGTTTCGGGATATCCGCGCGCGCGCAATGGATTGGAGCTTCGTTACGGAAACTGCACTCGATCGCAAAGCTGCCTTCAAACGCGCAAAACGGCGGCGTTGCAGGACGCCTCGGAGTTGAGCCTGAATCTTGACCACGTAGCGGGTGGACCGGGCAATGCCTGCGAGTCTGGAGCGCCACTTCCTTCGTACAATGATGGCTCGTGCGGCGGCCTGGAGAGAGATAACCCAAGGCAGGATATTTCCCCGAGCGCGGCGCTGCTTTTCCAAGTGCCGCCGTACAAGTGCGCCGAGGCAATGTGCCTGGAATTTGGCCACGTGACGTTCTGTCAGCTGCATGCGAGCGCGTAGTGTGTTTTGGTATTTGCGGATGAGGTAGCCACGAGCAACACATTGAAACGCAAGGATGGATGGTTCGTTCTCAAGTAGAAGACGGTCTCGACCTAATTGTTCTTGTCAGAACACAACTAAAAGGTAAATGCGGCTAACGCACGCTCATCATCAGTTTCGACTTCAACCTCGGGCTCTTCATTGATCTCCCTTGCGAGCTCATTGCCGACATTTCCGAAATTTGGCATCGCGACGCCTGCATCTTTGAGCCCTTTCTGAGTACGTTGAAGTTGATCGTCAGAGAATTTCAAGTGCCCCAGTAGGTTGCCAATGCGTTCAGCCATGCCACGTCGGGCGAGCAAATGACTGGAAAGGATATGAGGCCGAATCAACAGGTGGGAGTAGGGAGACAAACCTTAGGGCGTGGATGCAATATATCACCTTCGGTAGGTTCTTTTTCTCATACAGATCTGTTAATTCGAAAATGAACCCCTGGAGAGCGTCAGACGTATAAAAACTCGGGGAAAGGAGATGAGGGGACCTCAGGCAGCCCAATTTCGCGGACGAAATTGAAGAAGTAATTGATATTATCGGAATGGCGAAAGTCCAATTTTTGGGCCTGAACAACTGTCACTTGCGAGATACGGAGGGAAAAAGGTGCACGTACGTCGTAAATCTTCTTCACGGCCCCTGGTCGGAACACGCGAACGAGTTTTGCGAGGACCACCCCATTTCGCAAACCATCCTCCATCTCCACGACACCGAATTCCAGTTCCTCATTGAGACAGCCTTCTATCCACTGTTGGGCCTCTCCGACGTGGCATAGATATTCGTACGCCTGGATGAGATGCCGCTGGGTGTCCGCCCAAAGTCCCCGGGTCAGACGAGCAGACGGTAAAGGAGACGGGGTGCTAGGTGCTGCATTCCGTGACAGTCGAAGCCGTCCAGGGACACCGCTCACATCGTCTGTGTTTCCGGGAACCACAAACTCTGGGGGCGGTGGCGGCGACTTGAGCGGCATTGCAAAATCGCCGTTGTCCCGATCCCGCAAGCGGGCAGCCCTTTTGGAATCACGAGATTCTCGTTGCTGCTGCTCAATCGATTGGCCCCGTTCCTCGTCGCCGTCTCCGCTCGCTATACGAGGCAGATGCCGACCCAATTTTCGGCCGACAACGAGATGGTCACCGTAGGTCGAAGCCTTGTTCCGATTGGCCATGTACGAGCTTCGGTAAGAAGGTGGAGACATGACAGAGGACGTCTGGGCTGGTGATATCTGGGAAGGAAGAGGATTGGATGTGTCCGAGTAAGTGGACGCAGAGTTGGGAGACGGTCGGGCACCCATGTCGGGGCTGGAGTATAGGGAGCCATAATGGGAGGTAGGCCGCCGTTGCACAGAAGGGGAAGAGATGGGTTTGGGGAATGGATCGCGAGTAGGGCGCGACGAAGATGCCGCTCCGCCTGCGAGGACAGAGTCCAGCGTGGACGAGCGATACCGAGCGCTCGATGGGCCTGCCGAGCTGTGGGAGGAGCCAGCATATCCGCCGCGATCTTCGGCGTTGGATATGGTCGACGATTGGAAAGCTGATGAGGAAGGAAGGTGGATGCGATTCGGGGTGGTTGTAAAAGAGGGGGACGGGGAGTCGGCCTCGACGGAAATCCCAGTGGTATTTGGCGACAATGGGGTTGCAATGATAGGTGCGGGCATGGTGTGGCGCTTGAGGTACGTGGGGGTCCGGTGCACATCGACATTATTGGTTGGCCTCGACGGCGGGCTGGATGGCCGACGATCTGGGCGGGAGATTGAGCCCGTGGGTGAGGCCAAGCCAGAAGATGTAGATGCTCTGTCTCCGGTAAAAGACGTCGGAGAAGATACACGAATGGACGTGGGGGAGGAAACACGGGGTTCCTCATTATTATTTGCCTCTCGTGCCCGATCCTCCCACTTCCCCCGGACAGCATCTAGACTGTTGGTGACCCGGTGAGAGGGTGTCCAGCGGCGAGTCGAGGCCGGGGTCGTAGACCCGCCCGTCGGCTGGGAGAGAATATTCATACCGCCGCTTGATTGGGAATTGCTGCGTGAAAGCAAGCCTCCGCCACCACTGCGGGACGATGTGCGCTCGAGAAGACGAGTCTGGTAGCCAAAGGTTGGGGGCGCATTGCTCGCCGCTGGGAGCTTGGACGGCGGCGGGGACTTTGCGCCATCCATGCTGGGCCGATTCGGTGAGCTCGGCTCTTGTGTCGTCACGGCGTGATACAACCAAATTTGACTCCAAATCAAAAGCTGATCCAGTCAAATAAAAATCATTCTACAGCAACCGCCGACGCGTTCCTCTCTTCTCCTGCTGCTTCCAAACCCAGATAAAACACAGGCTACAATTTGGTGACCGTTGGTTGGCGTCCTCTCTTCTCCCACTGGCGCCGAGCAATTTCCCGCAACCCCGCCTTCACAATCTTCCCAGCTGGATTGTGCTCTAGCTCAGGTCGGAAAACAATCATCACCGGAACAGCAAAACTGGGCAGGCTGGTGCAGACATCAGTGACTGTTCCTGAACATACGCCGTCAAAGCACTGACCGGGTGCGCGCCAGAGCAATCAGCGACTCTTCTGTGATCTTGTCCTGGTATTCCGGCTTCACGGATACCACCGCCGCCACCAGCTCTCCGAGCCTCTTATCCGGCACCGCAACAGCAGCCACCTCCAGCACCCCGTCCGTGAACAACTGGCAGATTATGAGCCGAGATGGCGTTCAGGCCACTGGACTCACGGCATTCTCCACAGAAGTGGAATCGATGTTCTCCCCGCCCCTGATAATAATGTCTTTAACTGTTGAAACGATGAGCAGACGCACCCCGGCTCAGAGAAACGGCGATTTGGACACACTTCTGTCACGGATGTACACGAAACCCTCTGAATCTTGTAACCCGACATCGCCACTTTTCAACCAGCCGTCCTTCGTAACTGCCTTGGCCGTCGCCTCTATATTCGCTGTCAGAGCTAGATATAATCAAGATGAGCAGAAGTCGACGATACCTGGGTCCCGCCAGTATTCTTGCATCACGTTAGGTCCTCGAATCCAGATCTCACCTATCTGACCCGCAGGGAGTACTTTCCCATCGCTTGATACGACGAGTATATCATTAACGGGCGAAGCAAGACCGCTGGGCTATCGAATTAGTATTGGGCTGCTTGGGTAGGCGTGGCTTACCAGCTCGAGGGCCGTACTTTGGTAATTGGGATGAACATTGGCTTGGATAACAAGTCGATGAATTTTACCTTCGTAGTCTTCTCCAGCTGCGAATAACAATGAAATGCTGCTAGGATGAAGAAAGGCAGAATTTCACCGAAGGAGGTAGCAATGCTGTTGCACTCTAAACGTTGGTTCATGATAAGATTGTTTTCTTATTTCTGGTTATTCATACCCGTTAATCCATACCCCTGGCTCCTACGAAAGATTACTTGGGATTTCTATCGGTTGACAAGACGGAGAGCACGAACATAGTCACTTTTGGAAAGGCCGCGCGTGCGCGCACAGTTAGGACATCGGCGGCTGGCGCTCCGCCCCATGAAATTCCGTCTAGAGGATAACCAGCAAGTTCGCTCTCTATCAGGTCAGACGACATGGAAGGGACTCTGTCATGCTGGAAGTTGGTCTCTCCCTCTCTTGCAGTCGACAGAAAGCTCACCCTCCCGCTGCTGTGAGTTTCTCCGTTCGGATTAATCTGGACGGAGCTCGGTAAGTAAGAAAAGGCTGAATGCAGGCATCTCTACCTCGCAGCTTCGTTGGGGATCCATTTGCGTAGAAGCACAATTTTTGCACCCGCGAGCGTAGCAACCATCTGTAGGACATGAACAACCAGGGCGATAATGTTCAGATTTTATTTTCACCGTCATCGACGTCATCTTTTGCGCGCTTTGATGAGTATATGGCGGGAAGAAGGTTTGTTGCTCACCCCCTGTATCAATTCAGTAACATGGACTGCGAGTGGTAGCCGGGGACTGACCGTTACATGGAAGAAAGGGACAGATATCAAGTACCCTGGCTGGGGATCTTCTGGCGACTGAGTAGGCATCTCGTCGCCGCGTCTCAAGGTTGCCCGGTGTCTGGCGACCAGTGTCTAATTCCACTCATCAGGGCTTGTTGGGCCGACGATTTTGATCTCACATTCAGGGTGTTTGTGAGATATTGACGTTGGGTGCTTAAAACAGCCTCTGTAGGGAAGGTGAGAGCCGATGAAGGAGAAAGTAAAAAATATTACTTGGCAAACCGGTTGTGCCCGAGGTGAAAAATATCATGGCATTATCTTCGGGAACGAGCTTGGGGTCGTTTCGCAGAACCTTCTTTGGGTCCCCTTTGTACTTCTTCAAGATGGATTCCCAGGGCTGCATGCCTTTCCAGTGCCCCTTGCCTTCGTGGCTCTCCCAAACTAAGATGGCATTTGCTCCGGCGTCAGAAGTCAGTTTCTGTACCACGGGCTCGAGTCGATCGGCCCGTTCTGTGTCGAGCATGATAACCTTGCATTGCGTGTGGGTCAAGCAATGAAGCAACGGGGTAGTCGGGAGCCACCTCGAGTGGCGTGTGAGACGATTGTGAAAAAGGGATGTAAGAAGGAGACTGACGCATTTGCGAGAACCGCAACAGCACCGATGAGATGACAGGCCCAGAAAGCAACGAGATATTCAGGATAATTTCGAGAGCAGATTCCAACTCGATCGCCTTGGGTGGAAGTCAGCTGAATATCGAGGGGCCTTTGATGTAGCTCGCCTTTCTTAACACCATATACATCGCTGAATATGGCTGCAGCCTTCAAAGACTTGACGAAGATTTCTCTATATGTGTATCGTTGTTGCTCGAACACAATATAAGTCCGGTCCTGCAGGCGATATTGAATCGATGATCCAACGAGAGGTCGAGCACGATGGGCGACACGTACGGAATATAAATCTGAGGACCAGAGCCAAAAGAGGCGTACGGAGGACCATTGGTTCTTATAAATACGCTGAACCCGCCCATTTATGAGACGCGTCTCGAGTTCGTGCAGGGTACCTGTGCATTGGCAAATGAGGTTCGCGCTGAATTCAACTTGGAATATGTTACCTGGGCCACAAATAATCGCGTTGCCTCGAGTGACGTGAGAATCGGTATGAGGAACTTGAGGAATTACACTGGCTCTCACATTCCGCGATGGTTCGCTGAGGGTGCCAAGCGGATGACATGATTGAGACAGAGACAGAAGAGAGCTGAAGTCCTAGATTCTCCCGTCTTCAGGGGGGCCATCGGCTTTCTCGGTGCGTCAAATGCCGGTGGAATCATGGATCCTCATGACCAGACTTACTACTCCCATTCGGGTCACGCCGTCTCAAGATGGAAATCGTGGAACATGTTCTGGTTCATTAAACATTTGTACAATGCGATAGTACATTGAACAGAGAAGATTTCGGTAATTGGGTCATCAATGAACAATTCGTATAATAATGGTTTGCCCGCAGGTCAACACGCGTCGAGTCACGCAGCATGTGATCGTGATGCGGGCAACGACGGAATAGACCTCTAATAAACTCGCCTTCCCAACTCAGGCTGTAAATGAAGCAAGCTTCGGGGACCTGTAAAGTTTGAGGGCAAGGGAGCTGCAGACAACCGAAACAGAACTGGAAAGACGGCGACGCGTTAGACTGTACTAACTAATAGAGATGTAACGTACGATAGCGCCATAGCTAAAGATGCCCATACGGGATTGAGCCTGACGTGCCCCGCAGGATATATGGCCCCTGCGGCGATAGGTAAAGCGGCCAGATTGTACACGATTGCCCAGAGCTGAATGCAAAAATCAGTTCTGGAACGATACCCCAAGGTATTGTTTGCTCACAAAGTTCAGTCGGACTCTCTTCATGATACTCCGCGAAAGATCACATAGGGTCAGTAGTGACCTGAGGTCCGCGGAGAGCAGGATAAAGCTTGCGCTGGAAATGGCCACATCGCCTGTGCGTACATTGAATATACGATATCTGTTTGAGAGAAAGCGAAACTCACTGCCAGATCCAATCGCGATGCCAATATCTGCCACGGTGAGGGCGACAGCATCATTGATGCCATCTCCAACCATCGCAACAATGCTGCGAGAAGATTCGCGCCGCCTAATAAGCGAACTCCAGAAACCTTGAGGTTTTTTATGACCCCCTGCTTGAAGCATCTGAATCTTTTCGCCCTAGAAAATCCGATTAGCCTTTCCTAACCTTTCAACACGCGAAAAACAACCTTTTCATGAGGGAGGACGCCAGCTATGACA
Organism: Mycena galericulata; assembly: GCA_029289565.1. Lineage (NCBI taxonomy): Eukaryota > Fungi > Basidiomycota > Agaricomycetes > Agaricales > Mycenaceae > Mycena > Mycena galericulata. Next base: position 852,004 of record JARKIA010000012.1, on the reverse strand, counting down.
TTGGAAAGTGGGATACCACACATATTTGCAACCGCATTTGCCGTTGTGACATTGTCTCCAGTAATCATCCATGTACTGATACCCGCCTTGGCAAACCACGAGATTACGGACGGTGCTTCGCTCCGAATGGGATCCGTCACGGCGAATACCGCTGCGAGTGCTCCGAAAGATGCATCTTCGGAAATTGCGAGGAAGACCACGCTTTTAGCCTCCGTCTTCCAAGTTTGAACCAGCGCGAGAGTCCTCTCGTCGATGACAACACCATGCTTTTTCATATAGGCCTCGCTGCCAATTATTGCGGTGCCTGCAGCAAAATTTGCCTCGACTCCGAGGCCGGCCGTCTCCACAAATGCGGAGCCACTCTGGTCAATGGCGCCATCGGAGGCACAAAAGTGTCGGATTGCAATGGCCAAAGGATGGGAGGTTGCCGATTCCAACGCAGCTGCTATCCCGAGAACGACCTCTTTCTTCCAAGGACTGTCGGAGCGGAATTCACAATCAGAGACCCGAGGCTCCTGTCCCACGGTCAGTGTTCCTGTTTTGTCAAAGACCACAATGTCGACCCGCTCCATTTCCTGGAAAGCCTCCCCACCGCCTCGAGCAAGGATTCCAAACTTTGCAGCGAGTCCAGAACCTACGAGGAGGGCTGTAGGTGCTGCAAGAGCAATACCACAGGGGCAGGCCACCACGAACACTGCAATGGCAAACTCTAGCGACCACACAGCTGCAGAAGGTATAAGGTTCTGCACATCAAACAAGTGTAAACACGCACTCCAGCCTCCGAGTTCAATGTCAAGATAACTTGGGGGTAAAACATGAGTGTAGGCAAGAATGAGCCACAGGAGCCAAGTAAGGATCGCGAGTAGAGTTATGACTGTTCATCTGGTTAAGGACATGAAAAGCACGAAAAAAGGCAACATTACCTGGCACGAAATAGCCGGTTATGACATCTGCAACCCTCTCGATCGGAGCTCGGCGTGCAGAGCCTTCCCGCACGACTTTTATGATGTCGTCAAGCCTGAGGGATCATGATATCAGGAAGTTTCTTTAGAGGCGGAAGAGTTAAATGATTACATCGTGCCTCCTCCGATGTTATCGACTCGGATATGGATACTTGGTCCTCTGTTTATGGAACCCAAGTAGACTTTGTCGCCCAGTGCCTTTACAACAGGCATGGATTCGCCGGTCAACATGCTCTCATCAAATGTGAACGTGCCACTCTGCGACGGGCCCACGATAGTACCATCTGCAGGCGGGGTTGACCCGGTATTGCATCGAACTAGGGTAGGGGGGCATATCTTTCAAAACCAGAGCCCGGGTTAGACGAGATTGACTCACCAATGTCACCGACCTCCAGAAAATCGGGGGTTGTTTTCTGAATAGTCATTCCCAAGGAAGTGGCGAGATCCGTGCTGCCTTCAGCCTTTTCGGGATCGTAATCAGTGGGTTTTTCCGAAAAAGATTCGCTCTGAGATGCAGCGACAACCACTTGCGCCTCGACAGGACGAAGACCCACGAGTGCTGTGATAGCATCTGCAGTGCGGGCTTTGCTATATGCTTCCAAGTATCGACCTTGCATTTGCCCCTCAGTCGTGGGTTTTGGAAATGACTCAATCAAAGACTCACCTGCTAAAAGGAACATGGTTAAAAACACTACCGAGTCAAAATATGTGGTAGTATCTCCTTTCGCTTGAGGAGGTTTCCTCGCGGAGAGGGCCAGAAGACCGATGGAAGCGCAGAACGCGACAGTGACACCAGCCGAGACCAAAAGATTCATGCTGCCGAAACGGATGAATCGTTGCATTATCGGAGTTTTGCTGCCTTTTCTCCAAAGTGCCCCAATCTCCTTGAAACTGCGCTGATGAAACAATCCAGCACTATAGAACATCACAGGAAGCGCCAAGAAAAAGAGAGCCCATGTAGACCGTGCAACGTTTCCCGTCCACATTGGCGACATTAGGTAGACCTTCGTTGGATTGTCATCCTGGACCAAGCTCATGAAGACTATGCCAATAATGAATGTAGGGATTGCGACCACCACCGTAAACAGTGTCCTGAGTAACAGGTGCCGTTGTTCACGCTCGCGCATTGACTTTGCACGCTCTTCCAGCGTAGGAGGTCTATGCACAGTGACGTGAAAAGGAGGGGAGTTCGAGGTTTCCAGTGCAGCTACAATCGTGCGAATGGTGAATGAAGGTGGGTCGGGTTCATAAGTCAGCGTCAGAACTGGGTCCATGTGTGTTTTGAGTGGGACAGTAATGGCTACGCGAGAGCCGAGAGCGGCTAGGGCGGCCATTGCCTTCTCCGGACAATGCCTGGAAAAATGTGAGTCAAAGAATGAAGTGAGGATCATACATACTTGCAAAACATTCCGCCCACTCGCAAAGATACTGTCCGTGATGTGGCAGTGGGAATTTGCATGCCTCCGGACGAGAGTATGGGCTCGACACTCATTATATGAGGCTCGAATCCACAGTCCTCGACTGCCGCGGCCGCCACATCACCAAGTTCTTTACGATCAAGGAGGGCGGTAGCGGAACTCTCAAGAAGACTAACCACAACATCGGAGACACCCGGAATTTCCAACAGCGCGCGGGAGATGGTGTTTGTACAGCTGCTGCACGACATCCCCCCGACCGAAAGTGTCAGGCGGAACGGCGGTGCAGAAGTAGAATGGAACGATGCTGGGGTGTCGTTCGCCAGCTCGTTCTGGCATAGTGTGCACTGCTGGACGTGTTTCTTTTTATTATGCTGCTTTGAGGACTCGGCCAGATCGGGGCGGGAGACATCGAAACCGGCATCAAGGATGGCGGACTGGATGAGTTCCGGGGACAAAAGGTCGCTATGCCGAACGTCGACTCTCTGCAAGACCACAGAGACCTCCACGGATAGTGGTGGGGGTGACAATGAAGCCAATGCATGCTGTATTGTCAGGACACAGCTGCCACAGTGCAGATTAGAGACGTGGACGGTAGTCAGAGTATCTCCGAGAGGGTTCTCGGCCATGGAGGGGTGAAATCGATACGAGGGGCGTCGGGATGCCATGATATGGAACGGCAGAGACTTTCGACGTCGGATAACGCATCCCGATTTTAAGTAATGTACGAGAGTCTCCAGAAAATGGCGCAGTGACGGAGTGATGAGTGAGATGGTGACTAAGCCTGCCCGGGTCTTTCTCCTCTGACTCTGAGGCCCATTACCAAGAATTTGCCAGGTCAGAGAAACATACTTATTATGAATGTCTGTCTGGACAGCAGTGGGTCGAAACCCGGGGGCCGGGTTAGGGCAAACTTGAAGCAACCTTCAAGTAGCCCGGTCCGGTCGGCCGGTAGCAAGCGATGATGCGGCGCGGCAAAAGTCTGGAATGAACTCTCTCTTTCTCGACCGCCGTGCGCCGACCTCTGACACTCTTCAACAGACACGAGTTCTGCGACTATTCTTACTGTCCCTATGAATTCGCTTTATGCACTTTAGAGAGTTCAGCGCTTGGAGCCCAGTAAAGCCGTTGGAACTTGGAAGTACATATGATATATCCAAAGAGCTGACAACGTCGTGCAAGCTGTGAAAGGTGACAAGTCTACTGTAGTTAGTCTTCAAGCAACTTGAAGTAAACGTGGATTGGGAAATTTAAAATCGAATGTCATTCTGTCAACAGAAATGTGGCTCTTCGGTCAGTAAAGCAATTAATTGTATGCAGCTTCTAAGGCTGACGCGCGTGCGCATTAATCGCCGACATCGCTCGATTTTTTTTAAAGCGCTGTGCTGGGTATACCGGCTGTCGTGTGCAGACGATCTAGGGGAAAGCTCAATCAGCCGGCCCGGTATCCGAATTCCACTTTGCTTTCCGCTTCCTCCCTCCTTCCTCTTGTTCGTTCCGTTTCTATTGGAGAGCCGTTTGAGCCTTTCCTTTTACCACCATGTCGAGATCCCGGATTAGCAACTTCTTTCACTCTCCGGAAAAATCCTCCAATCGTTCCAGCTCAGTCCTGACAAGATCTTCATCCCCTGCATCTTCCTCTCATTCCGCCTCGGATATGGCCATCACCTCACCCAACTCTCCCAATAGACATGAGTCCTCGGATACTATCGCTCCAAAGTACCTCGGAAAGCCAATGGTGCTCGGTGTCTGTGCAATGGATGTTAAGGCGCGCTCCAAGGCAATGCGCGAGATTGTGACGCGCCTAGTCGAGCGAGCAAACGGGGGGATCGAGGTCAAGGTGTTCGGCGACAAGGTTATACTGGATGAAGGTTCGTCTCATTCTAGAGTGGATCTACCCGATTATATTGACGGTTGCAGACGTCGAAAACTGGCCTAGATGCGACGTCCTCATTTCCTTCTTCTCCACCGATTTCCCACTCGACAAGGCGATCTCGTATGTCAAACTTCGCAATCCGTTCTGCATCAACGACTTGCCCTCTCAAGCCCTATTATGGGACCGTCGGCTTGTCGGCGCCGTACTTGACCATCTCAAAGTCCCAACCCCCACCCGCCTCGAGGTTTCCCGGGATGGCGGTCCGCGAGTTGACAGCGAGCTGAAAGAACTCATCAAGGCCAAGCTTAGCCTGACCATCGGTGGGTTCACAGCCACTCCAGAGGTTACCCTTCGCGAAGATGGCAATGCCATCATTATCGACGGCCAGGTTCTAGAAAAACCCTTCGTAGAAAAGCCAGTCAGCGGGGAGGACCACAACGTTTATATATATTTTCGAGGCGGAGGCGGACGTCGCTTGTTCCGAAAGGCCGGTCACCTTGATTCTTAACTTGTTGCCTTTCTCAAAAAGAGTAGGTCGGAAACAAGTCGAGCGATTTAGACCCTACCCTCAATCATCCGAGAACCGATGGCTCTTACATCTATGAGCAATTTATCGATGTGGACAATTCGGAGGACATCAAAGTCTATACCGTTGGCAAAGAATATACCCACGCCGAAACTAGAAAGTCGCCTGTTGTTGACGGTGTTGTTCGACGTAACACAGATGGCAAGGAGATACGGTATGACTCTTCCAACGCTCCCGCAGGAATAACACAAATCGATGCTCCCTCAGCTTCATCACACGCTTGACAGAGGAGGAAGAGACCTGGGCAAAGAAGATATGTGAGGGCTTCGGGCAACGCGTCTGCGGCTACGACATGCTGCGTTGCGACAACGGGCAACGCAGCCAGGTCATCGATGTCAATGGATGGAGCTTCGTCAAAGGAAACGAAACGTACTATGGTGTGCCTTTTCCTTTATATTACATCACTGGTGAATCTGACGTTTTTCAGACAAGGCCGCGGAAATTTTAGCGGCTCTCTGTATGCGCCTGTCGTCGTCTCCCGATCGACCATTGCCTGCTGCTGAAACTACAACACACGAAGCGCCGACTTGGCTCTTAAAGGCTAATGTTACCGTCTTCAGGCACGCCGACCGGACCCCGAAGCAAAAATTGAAATTGTATGTACACTTTCTGACGTGTGTTGCACCTTTTTTTCTCTTAAGATATCTTTCCCAGCAATTTCCCAATCGGAGAGTCGTGGACTCAGCCTTTCGTAACCCTTCTCAATGGGGAAAAGGAGGAAATTATACTGCGGGAAAAGAAGCAGTTGACCTTCATCGCCAGTGCTGTGGACGATGCGAAGAAACTAGGAGCCGACGGCGAGGACCTTGTGAAGCTAACGCAGCTGAGCAATGCACTTTTTAGCAAGATTGATCTCCCTGGAACAAAAGCACAATTGAAGCCGGTTTATTCTAAACGCCAAGCCGGCCAAGTCAGACGATTGACGAAGTTGACGCTGGTGTTCAAATGGTACCTGAATCCATTTCTGCGTTCCAAGGTATCGCTAAATACGACAACTTCTCAGGGGAGGGGAATTTACTCATTCTGCTCGCTATCAATCTCGAGACCTCGGCGAAAACATGAAGAAGGATATTTCCATCATGAGTGGGTGGCTTGACATTTCTGTTCACTCCGCTGTTCAACATTGCTGATAGATAAGGACGCTTTGAACAATGTCAAAGTGAGCTGATCTAACACCACCACCAATTTGCAAGTCTCTCAATTCTTGGCAGATATTCACGTCCTCTGAACGCCGGGTAATAGCATCCGCCGAGATCTTCGCAGCTGCTTTGGTGGACTCTCCCAACTCGACGTACTCTTTGCCATCCTCGACTCCTAGCTCTATATCTTCTCGATCATCGACGGATATTGCAGGGGCAGCAGCACACATATACAAGGCTGCTCCTCCTCAGACGACACCAAACCAAACACCGTTCAACCTCATTGTCCGGAAAGACCTGTTAGGTAAGACCTACATCAGCGTATCGGGCAAAGGTAAACATGTTGTTAACAGATGACTCGAATGCTGCCAAGGATCTAATGGTAAGTACACATTTCCGCCGCCCAGTGTCGAAGGGGGCATCTAATGCAAATGTGAAGGACGACGTTAAGAAACGGTTGAAGATTTTATTACGGCCAGGAGAGCCAGAAAAGCGTCCCGAGTTGACGTGGCCGAAGAGTATGAACAAGGAGCCGGTCGAGGTGGTCAAGGTAAGTACAGCAAAACAATCCGTCGGATATCTGCCAACTCCGCATTTGCAGGAAGTCATAGAGCTTTTGAGTTCATTCAGAGGCATCATGCGCAAGAACTTCGAGACCATGGATGTTGATAAGATTCAGGAACGCTGGTAATTTTCCGCAATTTTTTCGAGATGTTGCTGCATTGTGATTATTCCTATGCAGGTGCTGTGGAGATGAACCTTGGCTCTTCCGCGAGCGGTGGGAAAAACTTTTCGAGGATTTTTGCGACGTCGAGCAGAAGAAGTTTGATCCATCTCGCGTAGGTTTATCTCCTGCGTTCCAAGGCGATACTGACCTGCTTGAAAAGGTGTCAGAGCTATACGACACAATCAAATATTGTGCACTTCACCACCGCACCTTCCTTTTTGCCATCTTCGATGAGCATGGACGCTCGGACCCCCTTCAGCCGCCGCGTGACCGGAAGCTTCACGAACTCTACGGCCGCGCGAAAGCATTGTTCGACTTGGTTGCACCTCAGGAGTACGGGATCGACCCGGAAGAAAAGTGAGTGTTCCGAGGCACCTGCTGAATATGCCTCATCTGACACGGTTCTGCAGGGAGGAGATTGGTGTACTTACTTCCCTCCCCCTTCTACGGAATGTAGTCGCGGATCTCGAGGCTGCTCGGAATAATGGTGGCAGCTCTTTGACGCTGTATTTTACCAAGGAAAGTCACATCCATACACTGGTCAACCTTGTTCTGCAATCCGGTCTCCCCATCGCGAACCGTCGTATTCCGGAGCTCGACTATTGCGTACGTTTTTGCATCGTTTACTCCATTCACATGCTGATATCTTTGCCAGTCGCAGATAACATTCGAGTTGTATGAGCGGAATCACGGCCGGGGAAAATCCGACAAGGAATATTCGATCAAGCTGTCCCTTAGCGAAGGAGCCCATTCGTCGAACGTTTTAGATTCGACTCTGGATGCCCGGCATTCCCTGAATGTGCAGGCACGCAAGTAAGAGCAATGTTTTCCTTCGTAGGATAATGTTAACGAGTCGTGATTCAGGAAGCTAACGCAGCATTTGCCTTACTCGCTTGTGATCGCAGCGTTGTCGAAACACTTCCACAGGCTAACTGTGAATGATGTACGCTACGCTGTTGCGTCACCCATATTAAACTGTGCAAGACCTGACATCCTTTGCTAGGACGATGACACTGGCCCGGATACCCCGTTTGAAACCATCCAGCCAGACCCCATGTCAATAGCAGGAGCGGGCGATAGCAGCAGCGACGACCCCTAGAAAACATAGATTATCCTAATATTGTGTAAAACCATTAGATTCGTATAATCCGCAGTACTGTACGCCGTGTAATGTCATCTCTGTTCGGGGACTTCTGCCCACTCTTTGAGCCCTATCTTGGCGCGCTGAACTTTAAGCTGCTCTGGAGGCAGTTCCCGGAATGGCATGGCGTCGCGGGGCTTTCCCTTCATCGACGGGTGATCTCTGTCAAAGAGAGCGGGTGCGGATTGGGACAGCAGAGATGATTGCGAGGCGAGGCCTGCAAAGGACGATGTCGACTCGTGGTATCTGCTGCAACATCAGACGCAGAAGTGGCAAGAGAATAATGGTCTCACAATCTGTGAATCAAAGTGAGAAGATTAAAGGAGTGCAGAACGACGCGCACTGACCGGTAAGCCTCCTTGTTCAAGCAGTCAGATTCTCTGATTTGGTCCAACGCATGTTTCTTGAACGCTGCCTAAAATCATTGGTGAACGGCGCGCAAGCCAAATCACTGTCTGCGCATACCTTGATCCAGTGCAACACGTCAAATACACGGTGTTCCTTTGGCCTACAGCACGTCAGCAGCAGCAGTATATATGGCGAAATGAAGCAGACCTCCATGGGCGGAAGCGCGGAGCGAGGTTAAAGACCCCGGAATGTGAAATGAGCGGGTGGAACACCACGTCCGTCATGAACTGCACCGCAGGGGGTGCCTCGGGGTACGTGTTCGGGAATGTGAGGCGGAACTTGAAGATGGCGTCGGCATAATAGCCTTGATGCACGAAGAAGACGGCGTCCCAAACCTAACGAAAGAGACGCATTACACTTCGTTCTGATATCAGAGTTCAGCGATCCGACCATGAGCGTCTCGGGCGAGGGGACGATGTACATCCCGAGCGGACAGTGATCCTTGTACTGCAGGGAAGCATATTCAAGGGATATCTGCGTGCGGGTGACAGGGTCGATTGCGTCGGGCGCCACCGGCGCAGGCTTCTTCTCTGCTCGCTTTGGCCGCGACGCAGTCGCAAACTCCATCGCCGAGGGAACGAGATTGACTAGCATGAAGAGAAAGAGAAGTTTGGTTTGCCAAATGTGGTAGTGATGCTAAATAGTGTGTGCTACAAATCCAAGTCTATGTACTACAGAACTCAAGCCTATCGAGAATAACCGCCCTTGTAACGCGGCCCCCTCTCGTCGCCTCGGTGCCGGTCTCTGTCTCGCTCGCGGTCGTGTCGACGTCTAGAATCATCAGAAGTGCGGTCACGAGAGTCACTGTGGTGGTCGCGTCTCTTCGACCGTTCGGGGACAGGGTCACTCAGGCGTTCTGCAAGCGAGACTTTGGACGATGACGCGGCCGCGGCACCGAACTGAAAGGGTTCGTCTGGGGGGGGCATGTTTCGAGGGCGAGTGGGGAGGTTCGCCGGGGGACGATGCTGGCTCGGACGTTCGCGCCGCCGATTCTTCGCGTTCTGTGCATTCTGGAACCAGTCATCACCCGGGTCGTCCGCTTCATCCTGCTGCGCACGCCGCGACAACTTTTCCATCTCCTTCTTCTTCGCCCGCCGCCCGACGTTCTCCACGCCACCCGGAAGAGCGATCTCGCGCTCCCATTCGCGCGGCGCCCGGTTTCGGGACCCAGTCTTGAGCGGCGTGAATGGGCCAGTCGAGAGGACGTGATGGCTGAAAGCAGTGGGCTCTACGAGCGGTTCCGGATGATAGGATTCTCGGCAGTCCTTTACTGGGCATGAGCCTTGAGCAACCAGCAAAAGCGTGGGCTTCACTTACATCGCCCCAATGTCCGGCCCCTCCGCAATTGTAGCACCATTCGTCGTCCGCAATGTATCCCTCGCCGCCCTGCCCGAGACGGAGATCCTTCTTTTCCTTCCGAGCCTTGAGAATGCGCTCCTGGTCCCCAGCCTGCACGTATACATAGATTCGCCACAACGATGGACATTCCTGTAGGATGGCGAGCATTAGCGGCCATGAACACAAAAAGAAAACGGAAATCACCGACGCTGGTCTGGTGGTAGGAAGAGTTGCACCGCTCACAACCATCGCGAGCACGATATATATTGGAGTTTCGATTCGGGCAGTTCTAGTGAACGTCAGCGACGGTGCAGCGGCCTCGACAGAACAGACTCACTGAATTGATATGGCCCTTCATACCGCATTGGTAGCACGTCTTGCCGACATCACAGCGCCCCGTCGGGTGGTCGTCGCGCGCACCACAGGACATGCACTGGGACGCTTGAGTTTTTTTTTTGGCGAGTGTGAAATGAACTGAACGCACGATGAGGACAGGGCATGCGAACGTGGAGTGTTCATCCTCCGCCCCGCACCGTTTGCAAACTATTCTGGTGCGCTTCTCTTCTTCATAGTAGCGAACAAAGTCCTTGCGGTTGTCGTAGTCGAGGTACTCGATGTAGTCGTCGTCCGAGTCCGAGTCCTGCGCCGCGGCAGGGATATCGGCGGGTGTTTCGCCAAAAACAGAGACATGCGGAGGGAGTATGAGACCGGCCGGTTCCTGGGTCGCTGGGGTGGCAACGTAGCGCGCCGCAGGAGGCAGCGGAGCGGGCCCGTCGACGAAGAAGAGCTGGTCGTTGGGAATAGGTACGTCTTCGTCGCGTTCACGGTTCTTCTTGCGGCGCTTTCTGTCGGGATCGCGCTCGCGGGACGAGTCGCGTGGCCGCTTGCCATCGCGACCACGGCCACGCTCGTCGCTGCCTTTGGCGCGCTGGCGGGGGTCGCGTTCTCGCTGCCGCTCGCGCGCCTCGCGCTTCATGTCGACTTCCCGCTGCCGCTCCGCCTCCTCCCTGACCCGTCGGCGTTCCTTTTTTCGCTCCCCTCGGGTCAGCTGTCGCTCTTCCTTTTCGGCGTTGTTTTTGGGCGGGGTTGTGTCGCTGGTAAGGTCGATGACCTCCATGTCGAAAACTCTTTCAAACTCCGACCGATCACTTGAATTCAAAAAAGGAATACATTGGTTCTACGCTACAACTTGTTGAAAGTTCTACTGCTTGTTGAAAGTAATTGCTACAGGGATGAGAGTCGTTGGAACTCTAATGCGTTGTTGAAAATGTCGTTGGATGTCTTGTCGTCTAATGACTGTAATCATACCTGCGTGGGTTCATGAGGGTAAAGTCAAAGGATCACCGAGCTCACTTACTTTCGGTAGAAAGTCTCCGAGTCGGAAGGTACGGTCTGGGTGGTGTTAAATTTGGGCACCGATTTATTGGCATGGAGTTATACCTCGTTTCTGCGGGCTCCCCTCACTTTCCTGCCGTTGTTTTCCAACTCGCGTCTATACTCGCGGTCCTCTTTGAGCCTTGACGCAAGTCAATTGGTGGAATCGATCACGAAAAGCTGAACGAAACACACCACTGGAGCGCGATAGTGTACAATGTAGAGGAACCGAATTGGGCGTCGAGGGTGGAGCCGGCAGCAATGGGCCACGGGCTTGGCGGAGTAACCAGGCGACCGAAGGACATATGGGCGATATGCGTCGGGAAATGGTTCAAGCCGTCAAAAATGTGGGTCGCATCTAGAATGGTGATGAGCGTGATAATCGAATCATAGGAATGTACATACATATGATCGTGGCCCCGCGAGACTCGCTGTCGCGTTTGAGGAACTGGAGGAGGTCGTCGCGGACTAGGACATCGAGGTCGACGGTGACCTCGTCCAGGAGGAGGACGTCAAAGGGTGCCATTAGGCCAAAGACGAGCTGTACTCTGCGACGCTCGCCGTCGGATATCTGGTGCATGTGCCAGTCAAGATCGACATCGAGGATATCGATGAGGGTGTCCCTTCTCTCCTTGTGCCGGTAACCGCCAACCGAGTCGAGGAACGAGGAGACGACGATGTCGCCTCGGACAACGGGGTTCATGGCCCATTCGGTGCCAAGAAAAGTGACACCCGGAGGAGAGTCGCGGAAGACATCCCTGCCCTTGATACGGATATCGGCGGCATTGACAAGACGCTTGCCGGCAAGGATCTGGAGGAGGGTGGACTTGCCCGCTGTTTAACTGTCAACGGGGAACAGAAGAGGAAAGCGAAAATAGACCTCCGTTGGGCCCGACGATGACAGTGCGAGAGCCAGGGGGCAGGTCGAGGGAGATGGAGTCTAGTGCGGGCTCGATGTTGGGGCTGTGGGCATACGAGAGAGAGCGGATGAAGACGGCCATGGAGACTTGTAATTGAAACAGATGGGACACTGCCACTTCGATTGATTCGCTTCTCGTCCACCACTGCAGTCAAGCTCATCCACATTCGTTTTCTCCAATGCGCCTGGAGGCCCTCCTCCCCCGCCAAGCAACCCCTGCATCCAGTGCCCGACAACCCCGTCCTGCAACTGCGATGCTCAGACACAGACTTGCTTCTTCGTAAACAGGTATGCTAGCCCGCGACATCCATCTCCATCCACTCACTCGCTTCCAGGGGATGCACCTACTTGCGCGACTGTCCAATGCGTCGCCATAGGCAGCTAATCCATTCCTCGGCCTCGAGTGGCGTCAGCAAGGGTGCCCTGGCCTGGTGCCATCATCGGCTCGCTCATCTTCCTCGCCGTCGCCATCTGCGCATTCCTCTATTATCGTCGCAGGCTCCGTCTCCGCACAGACCCCGCTTTTGAGATCAAAGTAGATGTTCCTGCTAGCGCAGAGACCGTTCTCAACCGCCCAGACCCCACCGAGAAACCAGTCTCGCCCCAGCCTCCCCCGTTCGAGCCCCAGCACATCGTCCGCTGTCTATTCGTCCTCAAACATGACCATAGACCTCGATCCAAACTCCCAAAACTCCCCCCTCCACAGCCCGTCCCGCCAGTCCACCCAGTCCAACCCCTTCTCCGACAACCACTCCATCCAGACCGCAGGCACAGAGAGCACCAATGTCATCCCCATCGCCCTCGTGCCCCCCGAGCGAAGCTCCGTCTCCGACACCGTGCCCACCACCTCGACCGGTCCCAGTGCGCCCCCTTCGCTCCCCAGACCTAAACTTGGACCATGTCAATGTCTCACGCGAATCCGTCCAGCCGTCGAATCACCTCTATGCCCCTTCCCAGCGCTCCGGTGTTTCCGCAGTTTCGTCCAGGAACTCTTACATGTCCAACGCCAGCTTCGCCAGTGACTTCCTCAATGAGGCGCCCATGATCATCACTCCCGTTAAAGGCAATGTCCGTGTTGTAAAGGCCGAGGTCATTAGTGCCGGATCCTTGTCACCCATGTCCGCCGAAGGTCCGCGCCCGATGTCCCGCCCGCCCGTCACGTCTCCCTCTCGCGTCCAGGTCTTTCGGTCCCGCCGACATTGTCAAGGAGGAAGAGGAACATTCCACTGATCCCTTCAGAGACGGAGGTTCCTCTCCCTCGGCCTCGGTCACCACGTTTGGACACGCCTCGAACGCCCACAACTCCCTGGCGTCCGACTGGGCTGTGGATGGCCCCAACTTGCCCTGGACCCGCTCCGGTGGCGACAGCAGGCCCACGAGTATGAGTACCCAGGCCGGTTCCATCGCAGACATTGGAAGTGCTACGCGAGTCAATGTCGGGCTGGCGACGCCCATGACCGCCGGCTTCCCCCGCTCCCCGTTCAGGACCACGATGGGCAGGCTCGTCACGCCCAACACCAACACCGGGAGCTTGGCGGAGCAACAGCAACGAGCACTAGATCACGCGCAGGCGCGCGCGCATGCTCAAGGCGGAGACCATCCTAACCGGAGAATCTCCAACTCTTCTGTCGTGTCTGCCGCCTCGACGCGAGCCGACTCGATTCTTGAATCTTTCCCTTTTGTACCCCCTTCTCCGATCTCTGACAGACCTATGCGGTCACCTCCTGTATCTCCCCTGGCTCAGCAATCCTTCTCCTCGAAGCCCGAGCCCCCGACGCACTGAATTCCCAAAAACGCAGAATGGAGACCAAGATCTTCCCGCGCCGCCCAGCAGGCGGACCCTGGGAATGTCCACCGCGTCGCAATTCTCCACTGCATCGTCTGGGTTGGGATCGTTCCCTTTCCAGATTGATTCTGGGCACAGCTCCGAATCAAACCCTCCGACGGCCTTTAGCGGCATCGTCAATGGGCGCCAGCGAGCAAGTTTGGACACGCTGGCGCTGACGAGCGATTTGTCGTCGTATCCCTTGGGATTTGACCGGGACAGTGCTGTCCCCCTTCCCCCTCGCGACAACAAGATGTGAGGGTCGCCATCTTCTCCAGGTTTTCTGTTTGGGTTTCCAGCTCAGAGGGAGCTGTACACGTACTTTCCTTATCCTCGTACTTATTATATATGCGTCCCTATTTTTCCCCCCTCGCTTGCGAGTTCTTACGACAGCGACGATTTTTTCTTCTGGGGCAGGTAGCGAGTATTTATGGATACCCTAAATTGTGAATTGTCTGTCATCCAAGCGCGTTGAAACTCGAAACGGCAAGATCTGCATATTTCAAATTAATGTGGCGCAAATAGTGACAAATTCGACCGCCCTCTTCATCCACGATGGACGACCTAGAGTCTAAAATCCTGCAACTGACAGAGATGGTACTGCATATCCCACCCATATCCCACTTATTTACGCGTACGCGCAGGGTGCTACTGTCGCCCAGGCCAAGGCGGCACTGGCTCAATACAAGGACGTGATGCAGGCCGCGGAGCGCTTTTTCGAGGGCGCATTCGATCATGTCCAGGACGACGATGGCGACGTGCCCATGGCCTCTGCCTCTGCCTCTGTCCCCGCCGCCCGCCAAACGGGCCACCCGCATGGCGGTAAGCGCACGCGTTCCGTGCCTAGACCGCATGCCGATCCCTTTGATATGTAGACACCCGACGACGACGACGACGCCCCCACGGGCGACGGTTCCGACGAGGACGAGGACGACGGTGAGTGCTGATCGCCGTTGCATCTGCCGCGGTGGGTCCTGACCACGCGAGATTAGGGGAGGAGTTTATTGACTACGATTCCGACGATGGGACGGCTGCGGATGCCCCGCGGACGAACAACTCGGATGCAGACCCGTATGCTCGTACGCCCAGCCTCGTCGTTGGCGCGATTTTTTTGGCGTGACCGCGTTTTAGGTGTATTTTTCTCAAAGGATCATCGCGAAGAAATCATCGAAGTGGAGGAGGAGCCAGAACTGGTCACGCTCCCTGGGAACCCCGAGCCGGTCAAACTCATGACGCAGGGCGAGTGGATGAAGGGCTGTCCGCCGCCTTCCGGTGGAGAGCAGAGCTTCCTCTTCGCACTCTATTCGCAGTTAAGTGAAGGGAAATGCCCGTGTCCTCACGAATGTGGCTCATCGGAACTTCGGAAAAAAGCGACTTCTTCCCGATCTTTGTGAGTTGGTCATTTCCCGTGGTGTCGCCCCGCTGATCGACCCCACTGCGCAGCCCGAGTTCTCGTCGTATATTACACACCTGCAAAGCGTCGTACAAAAAACTTGCAAGCGGTGCCACTCCGAGTTTTGCTTTGCCTGTGGGGAGCCGATAACTGAGAAGGTGCAGCGACCTGGGGCTGCGGCCCCCGGCGATCCTCTGTTCCACTGCGCCGATATCCAAGGCGTCATCCTCGGCGTTGGGCTGTCGATGCTTGAGCAAATGTTCTCTGAGCAGACCCAGGACTCGGGTGCCTCGCAGGATCATAAGACGCGAAACAATAAACGTAGGAAAACCGCAAAGGTGCAGTCGAAGGATGATGATGATGACGACGACGACAGCGGCGATTTCTTCAGCCGCTTGAGCCCGACTGGCGGGAAGAGACCCAAGGGTGGGGTTGGCTATGCCGGCGACCAGAAGGAGGACGCAAGTACCAGTCGCTTGTTACACCGATAACTAATGTATTAATCTTTTCTCTCCGTTTAGAATTCAGGTCAGCTTGAAGCTCAGGCCCAGCAGGCCGTCAAAGACCAGAAGATTGGGAAACTCTTAACGGAGATCGGTGTATACCTCCCTTCTTTGCATCGCGAGGGCCACCATCCCAGTGATTTCCTTCCACACCCAACCGCTTTAGCGCATCTTCGAAGGCGGTTCAACTACGTGTCTAGTGCGTTGCTGAGAAACGATTCTTTGGCAGACATGTCGGAGCGTTCTGTGCTGTACTTTAAACTGCTTGAATGGCTTGAGGTGGGGTTGTTGCATGGTGCACCTTTGGGATCAAGCTTACTTGTTTCCTTTAGACAATATCGAGTCACGAAGCACTGGCGAGTATGATGGCCATGCCGATCATGACGGTATCCTCTGTCAAGTCTGTTACAACCCGGAAATCCCCCAACAATACACCGATTCGAGAGAGAACCATCATATATGAAGGGAGTGCTGGGCCCCGAGAGCTGCTTGAAGCTATCGCTATCCAAGCCCATGCTGCGATCAAAGCCCTGGAGAGCTCCAAGGCCCCGGATCTACCCGATCAAGAGTTGACGGAGGAGCAGAAGCGGATGACGGTCGATACGAAGGGCAAGTCCAAGGAGGTCTCGGCACCCGTTGCCGACGAAAACCAGAAGCTGCTCAGTTTCTGTCAGCGGATTCTTGGTACGGCGAATGCCATTGATCGATCGCTGCGTGAGACCAAGGGCGATGCGTTTGTCGAGCGGCTGCACGCTTCGTTGCCCAAGATCCTCACCTCATCTTCCGAGGAGGGAATGTTGGTCGACCCCGGTCTGACGGAAGAGAGCGCGACCAAGAGCTACGTGGAATGGGCGACCCGCGTCAGATTCGAGTACTGCGATCTGACCATCCCGGTGACGACACCCGCCAATGAATCCGAACCTCAACTGCCGCACTATAAATCCTATTACAACAATGAAATCCGCATGCTCGCTCTGTCTGACATTCCTAAACGATCTCTCGCCATTGCCAAAGAAGTATAGCTCCATGATTGACAGTTACCGACTTTTCTAACATCCCAAAAAAGCTCTCGATCTTGACGAATAATCTACCCATCGCCTGGAACTCGTCGATATTTCTACGTATCGATGAGACGCGGGTGGACGTGATCAAGGCCCTTATTACCGGACCGGAAGGCACACCGTATGTCCTTGCCTTTTTTTTCATCTTGTCTACCGCCGACTCTGTACTAGATATTACAATGGCTGGTGAGTTGGTGTCTTCTTCTCACCGAAATCTTCCTGACGTGGAGAAACAGCTATCTTTTCGACATCTTTCTAGGTCCAAACTACAACCAGTCTCCCCCGAGCGTCAAGTATATGACGGTAAGGTCTGCGAGTAGCCTGCTACCCTCGCGCTCAACAATATTTTACTAGACAAACGGCGGCAAATTCCGCTTCAATCCCAATCTCTACGCAGTAAGCTCAAGTATACTTTGCTTCTTGTATATATTGACATCTGGCACAGGACGGAAAAGTTTGTTTGTCATTACTGGGGACGTGGTCTGGGCCGGGTTGGGTCGCTGGGCGGTCGACGTTGCTTCAGGTAAGATCGTTCCTTGTATGTGTTGCGAAGCTGATTATACCAGGTTCTTATTTCGATACAATCCATGATTCTGTGCGAAGAGCCCTACCTGAACGAGCCAGGGTGGGCATCAAGCGCTGGAACTCCGCAATCCCGTGCATGTAAAAGAATCCTTTCATTTCAAGTAGGGTTCGGAACTGACCTCACAAAGATTCGGCCAACGTTCGGCGAATGGTTGTCAAGACAGCGGTCAGCGTTGCTGTCATATGCATGCTTATTTCTTGGATTAATATTTTCTCAGATGCTTGGCAATTTGCAAAACCCGCCTGAGCCTTTTGCGGACATCATCCGCACCCATTACCGGTTGAAAGCACGTTCCATCGCGGAGCAGCTAGACCAATGGCTTTCAACCGACGATGGTAAGCCAACGATGGGTGACGGGGGCGGACAGCCGCACGGAAGGGATTCTGTAGGACAGAGCTCGAACGGTTTGGCGGAGGACGTCGCTGAGATGAAACGGGTCTTGAAAGACCTGCAAACTAGCTTCGCCACTAGTCGTCGAACTTGAAGCTTCTGTAAAGTAGTCAATCAAACATGTCGACATTTAAGCATTATCCGCATGTGATTACCGCGAATCACGCTTTCAGTCGCGGCGCACACTTATATTCGCCGGTCGTCATTTCATTCTCTCTGTCGCGTTCTTGTTTTCCCCTCTTACATTTTTGACGCGTACAGGCCGACTTGCTAATGAACGATTCCGTCATCCATGCTGTCGCTGGTGGGGCTGCTGGCATCGTTGCCATGTCTTGCACCTAGTAAATTCGCAGTTTGTTCGGCGCGTTGATCATAGCTTGCACTAACCAGTGCTTGACCAGCCCATTGATATTCCTATCCACCCGGGCAGCCGTAGAAACGAAGAATGAATCCAAAGTCGGTATTTGCTTACTTTTCTATGCGAGCTCCCGAGCTCATAGGATGCAGTCTCTATACCAGGCTGTTTTGGACATTATCAAACGCGAAGGCGCTTTTGGACTGTACAGCGGCCTGAGCTCGAGCCTATTGGGCATCGCAGTGACAAATACAGTCTACTACTATTTCTACGAAACTAGTCGGGGAATCGTGTTGAAGGCCCGAGCAGGGAGCAAAGCGCTGACTACTGCAGAGTCGATATTGATTGGAGTGATTGCCGGTAAGGCATCACTCTTCACTCGGGATATTTGTTTGAATCTTATCCGAAGGATCTGCGACGACAATTATCAGCAACCCAATCTGGGTACGTACCCACAACATCCATCGAGACGCGTCTAATCACTTCCCTAGGTGGTTCAGATTTCACAGGCTGTGGAAACCTTGGACCATGCTGAGCCATCTTTGGATCCTTCCCAGCCCAAAGTGAAAAAACTTTCGATTTTGGAAACGATCCGAACGATAGTCGCCAAAGGTGGCATTCAGTAAGATTCTAGGTACCAAAATTCAACTCCAACGCTCATTCCTTCTTAGAGAATTCTGGCGCGGCATTGGCCCTTCGCTGGTGCTTGTTATCAACCCCGTTCTGCAGTACACCGCATTTGAACAATTGAAGAACCTTCTTGTCGCCAGTAGAACGGCCAAGTTGAGGAGGGCCACTGGCGCCGCCACTGCTGTGGCCGTTCTGACTGATTGGGATTTTTTCTTTCTGGGCGCTCTGTCTAAACTTGGTGGGGGCAACTCTGTCTTTCGATGCGGGAACTCGTCTAATGGATTTCTCCAGTTGCCACGGGCTCGACCTACCCATATATGTATGTCGGAGTGTTCATTTGAAATTCTCTTACCGACATATACGCAGCGTCGTCAAAAGTCGTCTTCAGGCAGGACATGCCCATGCTCTCAAATACAAGTCGTCATTGGACGGCCTTCTCACCATCATCAAAGAAGAAGGGATTGAAGGGCTTTACAAAGGTGTTGGCAGCAAACTCATCCAGAGTGTTTTGACTGCCGCCATTTTGTTTGCGGGCCAACGTCGGATCTATGAGATTACGAAGAAGGTATGAATATTCCTGAAGGCTTTAACCTCGAAGAATTTACATCGTCGTCAGGCAATCTCCGCATGATCTGTACTATATCACACTCTATAATATGCTTGTACTGCTTCGGCTTTGAAGAATATACATGATGCACTTGATTTTGGGTTGCTACGCCATTTTATTCCCCAAAAAAAGGCAGCGATGGCTCAGGGTCTCGCCCAGCTGGTTCTGAGCTGAGTACTTTCGCTGCAGGTACTAGGGTCGACCTCCCAGCCAGGCCATCCCTTCGCAAGCCCGGAAAGGTTAAGGCGCTGCAGTGAATGATCGTTGGTCGACCAAACTTATTTGGCCCAAAAAAAAATACGTTGAAAAATGGCAGTTTGAACAGTTTTCGAATTATTTACTTCCTTTACACTGTGCAACCGTGGGCTTCGATTGGGGGTGGTCATCTTCTTGGTTCAAGATACCGGATGGTGTACCGGCCTGTTATTTAGTTTGAAGCCTCGTTTCTATCATCCGACTTTAGCTCAGTTGGAAGAGCATCAGACTGTAATTGGCTTACCTAATCACCATCTGGGTGTCGCCTGTTCGAACCAGGCAAGTCGGATTCCTTTTGCCACTCGCCGGAGATGTGTTTAAAGCTTCCTGAAAGGTCCAGAAACGCGGGAGATCAGCCGATCACTATTTTCGCCTTTATTTTCCCCTCGTTCCTGTTCCAAATATCACACTTTTCAAGTGCCCAAATACCTTGTATACATAGCCTTTAGTCCCCCACTAGTGCTCAATATCGCGAGTTGACCTGTAAGAACCAAAATTGTGTCAAAACTTGCCATATAAACACACGTACACGCAAAATGATGGCATCTCCAAAAACCCCACTGTCCATTGGTTTCTCACTTTGATTCGAACAGTTTCAATATACCTTCGAAAACATACGTTCCAGACCTAGTTCACAATTTTTCAGGCCTTGGGACCTTTGCTACCTTGCATTTAGCATTTTTTGTCATGTCATCTCCAGACACGTGCAAACGATCGTTTCTCGCTCAGATTTTCTTCCCGAAACAACCTAATTCTCGAATTTAGATAAATAATTCTCTTTTTTCACCGGCCAGAGTGCCTAAATCGTGGTGAATTGAACCGAATTACCCGATTTGGCACTTGGCGTTGTTGTACCCAAATTGGAAATGGTAAACCCGGCGGAGTCCATTTGATGATGTTCGGCCTCCTGATAAACCGGAAACCTTGAAAATGGTTTTTCTCAGTTGCGAATGGGCCGCATGGTCGAACTACATCCCATCGAACAGATAATTTCAACAATTTACACCTACTAGTCCAAACTTCCACTCTTCCAAAAGACAACTGATCCCTTAGAAAGGTTGTTGTTTTATCTTCTCCGAAGTCCAAAAGGAAGTGGATCCGGAGGATCCAGAACCTGCTTACACACCATGAACTCTAGGCCAAACGTTGTAAGGCTGAAGGATCAAGTGTACTAATGAATATTTCACCTTTGTTCAAGGTCATCTAGATATAACTCACCTGTGTGTGTGTATATCTGGTGATTATATACCGACACTACAGGCCTGTCCTACCGAGTCCACTGGCAATTAGTACTGCAATACTCACCCCCAGTTTTAAATTTCAAGGCGACTACATTCAGATGTTTACAAGAAGTTACCGTGTTCCGGCTAATCAGAAAATGATAGACTTTTTTTGATTTTCAAGCAAAGCTCGGCCGACAACGGCAGGCACCACCAATCTGGGCTCTTACTGCAATTTCTTGGTAATTCGCTGTTCATTTTTCGTTCTCCAGGAGAACAAAAATTACTGCGGAGATGGGTCATGTACAGTACACTAGTACTGAGTAGACGTTCTCGGGACATAACAAGTAGGGATAATATTCAAGACGGTGGACGGAGGTGGAATGCAAGTGGAGCTATGGCGTAATGACGTTAGACTTTCCGGGCTGAAATTTTCGCGAAAATACAAAATATCAATCGTTTTCCGTTTAGTTGTCATTTGTTTCAATGTCAGACTTACCTGGTTCGAACCGGCGACATAACCTTAAGGTCGGACGCCGTTCACGCGCGAGTGCGAAGAGTCCGATTCGCTTGGACCGAGTGCGCCGCCCGCTATCCAACACATTCCTCGAGCTGCCGTGAGCAGACTGCAATTTTTGTCGAGCCCCGAGGCGATCCTGCCGCACTCCGATATTCCTGATGTGGACCTTCCTAATTGAGCACTTGGCGGTTGTTTACTTTTCGCGGGATTGCCAAATATTCCCTCCCGCAGACCAATGAGTCGAAAAGTGCTCAACGCTGTGGCCTTCATATCTCCACAAAACCACCCTATTCTCATCCGCACATTCACTACCAAGCAAGAAGACCATGCAATCAAGTACCACTATATTGCGCACACGAGTTTGGACGTGATAGAAGAGCGAGGTTGAAGCTTCTTCATCTCTAACTGCGCCTTCTGACCGAGGAACCAGTGGCGGCGGGCGGAAAGTCGACCGAGTGCTACCTTGGCCTACTATATGCCATGGAGGATGTCGCTGTGTACGGGTACATCACCCCTCTCAAAGTCAAGATTGTTATTGCGTTGGCTCTGTCAGATTCCGTGGTTCGCGATGTAGAAGTCAATCTTGTGCGTGAACGCTGGTTGAAGCTTTTTCGGTGCCGCTGACGCTCCCTAGATATTCAAAGCACTCCATATGGCGTACTACTCTGCGATATCCAACCCTTTTCTGAAACTAGACGCACCCACAGACGCGACTAATGACCATTCGCCGTATCTGCTCGTCGGCCGTTCAAATTGGAAAAACTTCCGGCGACGCATCGACGAGATATGCAGGGCTGTCGGGAATCCCTCGAATACCTAATGCGTCGTCGGTTTTCTCCATAGCAGCGCATTCATTCCCATGTGCGTCTGTGATGGTCACTGAGGTGAATAAAACCAACATCGACAAGTACCCTCCTATTGACTCAGTTGACACGAGCTCTCCGCATCTGAGACAGATACGGGGTAGATATTTATTTGTACAGTAATGCAGTATGTATCATCCACCCAACCTCGCCTCTTCCAGTTCTGCGAGTCCTTCAATGGCCTCTCGCGCCATGACCCTGACCACCATGTCCGCGTCAGTGACGGATACGTACGTCAAAATAGTTCTGATGCGCTTCAACAGCCTGCCCGACAACTCTGTGTCGGACGAGTCGTATATTTGTCTGGTTGTTTCCCGTATCAAGAATCCAAGGAAATGTAGCGCTGCTCGTCGGAAGGAAGGAAGCTTTGAATCCGTCGAGGTGGGGTTACTGTCTTCAGACTCAACGGACGTTTTGCGAGTGCTCTCGATCTGCAGCAAATCGACCATCGCTTCTGAGAGGTCTACGGCGTACGATGTCAGGGCCAGCGGGCAAGTATTCTCACATTCAGCCAGTAAAGATAGGGCAGACGTTCGGAGGGTTGTGGGAACCTGTGACGACCGAACGAGGTGGAACAATGGAGGTACTAGGATATCAACTGGAATTCGTTAGGTAGTTAATGAAGCATTTTGAAGCAAGAACCTACTATACACGGGTAAAGCAGAGCCGCACCTCTTGATTACAGAAGCTAACGCCTCGCCGATGCGGATCCGGATGTCCATGTCGTGTTGAGTGATAATGCTGGCACCGAGTCCATCCAGACCCCGTCCGTACTCTTTCACGAGTCCCCTCAGCACGTCTTTACCATATGTATCCACCATAGCTGCAAGACCCTGCACAGCATTGAGGAACATGTACGAATCGTCGTCTTGTACAGACTGCAGGAATATTGACAGAATGGCAGGAACCAAGGCGGGATCCGAGAGTCGGGCTCCTTGGGACATCTGTGGGCTGACCAACTGCCGGAGTAGCAACAGCCCATGAGCCCTGACGGGTAGGATGGGATCCTGAAGAAGTTTAAGAGCCTTTTGATAGATTTCTTGCGTGCTGTCTTCATCGCGGGCGCTTCGACTGGGAGCAGAAGTCGAGGCTAAACGGGCTGTCATGACCATCCTTGCTTCCCGCGCCAATGGCTGGATAGTCGGCGATCCTGTCAATGACAGCGGTTCTAACAGGGAGAATATCTCATTGAGAACGGGGTCAGTCCTTGCGGAGAGGTCCTCATTGGCTGAATCGATCAGGCCCGAGCAATAACTGCAAACAATAAACCTCACCTTCAAGTACTGCGAGAAGCAGATTGACTGAAGTCTCGATCATCTCGTCGTCTGGGGTAATAATGTCCGCGCCCGGGGTATCGTCGTCGCTATCGCATTCGTCCGAATCGGATTCATGAAAGTCCAGCTGATAGGGAAGAGTTTTGCTGGGCTGCGATTTTGTTGGCTTGGGTTCGGGACGGCCGGACTCTAGAGCATGTTTGACGAAAGACAGCATGTGCGCTGGCTTTCCAAGTATAGTGGAGGGCCCATCTGAAAGCTGCGTTTGCATCTGAACAACCAGTTGCAGGTACAGCAGCGTTCTATTGAAACAAAATAAGAAGGAATTAACAAACAAAGACGACAAGCTAACCGCGTGGGGTCACCGTCCGTCTCCGACTTGGAATCCCGATACAATTCTAATAATCGCACGAAAAGATCGGAAGAGATATCCGTGCGTTGGATGGATTTCAGAAACCGGACGAAATGGGCGGGATCTGGATACAAGTCCAAGATATTACTATCGAGGTCAATCTCTTCGTCGTCCGCAGGAGTCCGAAGCGCTAATGAGGGCGGTTTCTCGGATCTGAAACGCCGATAAACGTACGGGCAATTGGCTGATTTATGTTGCTCACTTTTCGAGGCGAGTGATCTGCCCTTCCAAATCTACACGCCACTCGCCCCCTTGCCCATCGACCACAGACCACAAAATAGCCAGAGCTTCTGTGGTACCAACGACCCTACCCCATGTTCCGAGCAGTCCCCGGAGCATCTCTTTCAGACTGGGATCGGACGTCTTGATCTGGTCCAAGTGATACAACAGTGCATACAATGCCGAGACGATAGGTGAAAGCAGGGTCGATATAAGAGTAGGAGAGGGATCGGTATTCGTGATGAGCATCATGATCATGGTTAGCGCTTGTCGCGGCGGCGATGATGGGGTGACGGAATGAAACGGCGGATGCAAGAATGCGAGCACTGCGGCGGACGCGGGTGTTGTGAGCATACGGGATATAGAAAATGCTCCAGCCCGTCGGTACGCTGGGGGCGCACGATCCGACAACAAGTCGAGAATCTTGGGTGTAATGGTGGAAAAATAGGCCTGGGCATTGTAAAATCCTACTGTTGCTAGAAGAACGGAGTCTCTCACATCTGTGGCAACCCCGGCCGGCGCAGTCGGTCAGTACACGGGCGACGTGTTCAATTTTCTCCAACTGAACTTCATCGGCGTCCTCTCCGAAAACAGCGGCGCAAAGGCCACGACACCGTCGGGGCGCAATAGCTGCTTGCTGAGGAGAGACGCGCAGGCTTTGTGGAGGTGGGGTGGACAGGGCTTCACGGACAGTACAGCCCCCAGCGCAGTGATGGTCTGAGCCGGCGGCAGACTGGCAACATTTTAATGTGTGTACGACATATAGCCACAGAGGACGCACATGCCGAGGAGGCGGGCTGTCATGGGGCGAATGGAATCCGGGGCCGCGTCAGGCGCGAGGGCTTTGGGCAGCCATCCCACTGCGATGCACGGCCGCAATAACTGATCGAGGTGCCGATTCAGCAGCGAAGTCGATACGAACGGTCGGCTCATTGGCGGGGAGCGCAATGCGTAGCAACCGAGATACGAAGTCACACAAGAGACTGTAGTCTTCCGGCGTATTCGTGAGGTCGATTATCTGGGAGCGCGCCGACTTGCTCGGCCACGCGAGCATTGCGCGGGAAAGCAGTGGGTCGACGCCCCATTTGAACGCGATCGCGAGGAGGGTGCGTAATTCAGCGAGGTCCCGCGTGCCGATAGGAACATCTTCGCTATCTAGTATGGTGTGCACCCGCTCCAAGACGTTGAGCGCCTCGGTAGCGGTTGTTAGCTCCAGGCTCTGGGAGGAGTCGACGCGGTCATTTTGTTCTAGACACGCATAAAAGCGGGCCAGACGGGAAGAGAGCACTGATTTGAGGTCGTGCGATGCATTGTCCGAGGCAGATTCGATGAGACACAGGCCGGCAGCGAGCAGACCTTGAAGATCGGTCATAGGCGAGGCGCGATCACGTGCAAGGCGGTCGGCTCCGAAGGCTCTTTCTGCAAGTTGGCGTTCAAATTCAGGATATCATACATGCCAAGGCCTGTAAATTTGTACAACATTCGCTAGTCTAGTAGATGGATGGAGCATGTGTACTAGTACAAGGTCCACAGCGACGCTTAAGCGTTGACCGACAGGTTGGCCACGCCATCCGCAGCCTCCTCGACTGACCCCTCGATGAGCTTTGTGATCTGCAACAGGAAAATCATCAATACAATCCGGGTCTACACTATCAGCACCAACCTTGCCGATAGCTATTGTCCGTCCCTCATCCCGGAGCGTGAAGCGGCCGAGCTGCGGATAGTCCGCGAAGCGCTCGACGCAGACCGGCGCGGCGGTCTCGATGAGGGCGACGATCTTTTGCCCCCTTTTTGCGAATTGGGGGGCTTGCGCGACTTGCGGTTGGTCGCCTTGTCAAAGTAGTGTAGCAGCGCCTAGTTTTTTTTTCGGGTAAGGATGAGATCGATCGTTGCAAGCTACGGGAGAGCGCGCACCGGGAGCGTGACCTCCTCGGAGAGTGTGTGGATGTGCATCACAGCCGAGTACCCGGCACAAATGATGCTCTTATGCTCCAGAATCGCCAGCTCTGCTTGGAACTGGCGCACGGCGTGGATCGGCTTGTTCGGGCTCGTCAACATGAACCCGGGGCTGATGTCCTCGTCGTCGACGCCCCGCAGACGGATGCGCACGTTATCGCCGCAGAGCGCCGAGTTGACCTCCTCCTCCATCTCGTTGTAGATCGCCGCGACTTCGACCGCGTCTTTATTCGGCATGAGGATGAGCGCGTCGCCCTTGCGCATGCGCCCCGACTCGAGTTTACCGACGACGATCGTGCCCATGTCCTTGTATTTCTCGGCGACGGGCATCATGAGGGGTGCGTTGACTTTGCGGTCAACCATCGGCATGTGGTCAACGTGCTCAAGGAAGGAGGGCCCTCTGAAGAAACATGAGTTGTCGCAGATGATAATGGAGCAGAACGGACACTCACGAGTACCACGGCGCGATGGTCTTGTTCACACGCTCTTTGAGATTGACGCCGGTATATGCAGAGACGGGTATAAAAGTGACGTCCGGTCTTGGGGTTGAAGCCTGCAGCGCGCACGAAGGGAGTGAGTTTGTCCCTGATTTCCTCGTACCGTGCCTTCTCCCAATTGACCGTCGAATCGTCCATCTTGTTGATGGCGACGATGATCTTGGAGACGCCGGCGGTCTTGACCAACATGATGTGTTCGCGGGTCTGACCGCCCTTTTCGAAGCCAGTCTCGAACTCGCCCTTGCGCGCCGAGATGACCAAGATAGCAATGTCCGCCTGGGCGGCGCCCGAGATCATGGACGGTACAAACGTCTTGTGGCCCGGCGCGTCGAGGATGGTGTACCGGCGGAAGGGCGTCTCGAAGTAGGCACGGCCAACCTCGACGGTCTTGCCTTTGGCGCGCTCCTGAGGGGTCGAGTCGAGTGCCCAGCTGAGGTACCAGGTCTCTCGACCGGCCTCCTTTGCTTCGCGCTCGTACTTTTCCATTGTCCGCTTGTCGACCATGCCGGTGAGGTAGAGGAGATTGCCGCCCATGGTGCTCTTGCCTGCATCGACATGGCCGATGAACACGATGTTGAGATGCTCCTTGGCTGGAGGCGCGATTGAACAGCAGGAAGCAGTGAGATGGACTAGCACGCACCATCGCCGTACAGATCCTCGAGGACGGCGTCGTCTGCGACGGTGCGGACCTCCTGGACGATCGCGGAAGTGTCTGTCTTGGCTTTTTCGGTGGAGAAGGTCTTGGAGGGTGCCGGTGCAGCGCTGGGGGCTGGCTGGGGCGGTGGAGTTGCTGCTTGGACGACCGGGGCGGGTGGGGGAGTTGGTTTTGCACCACCGATGTTGAGAGAGATGGTGGGCGGGGGGCGAGGAGCCTCTGTCTGCTCTGGACGCTCGAGAGGCTGGGGGGGCGGGACCTGCTGTTGCTGAGGCGCGACAAAGCCTCTACCGGGGACGAATTCGAAAGCGCCTGCGTTGAGTTTGCTCATAGTAGAAGAAAGAAATATGTATTACAAAAAATCAAGGCAAGCTCGTCGTTGAATTTGTAGTCGTCACGGAGCCGTAGCAGAGCGTCGGGGCAGTCAGAAATGACTTTTCCCGGTCACGTTTCAAGCTTTTTCTGACTTGCTACATGCTCCTTATCATAGGCTAACTCATCCATGGTTTGAAAACAATAATATTTGAAGACGTATAGACTCGAACCAGTCCAAATCCTAGAAGATCCAAGACAGTCGTTCGAATCATCAATCTCTCGGTTTTCCGGATTGCGAGTCTAGAAGACGTGAGAGTATGGTTATATCTAGTCAAGACCTTGCTTCCAGAGATGGAGTTTAAACGCCGCAGGACTAAAATTCAATAGTAGTAAAAGTACATGTAGCTCGAGTTGACAGTGAGATCAATCACTTTGCGGCTGGTCACGTTAATCTCTAACCGGGACCACGATGGCGGCAGCGCCTGAGCACTATCTCGCCGTCCTCAAGGCCTCCTACGACTATGAACCAGACGAGGGCGCTGAAGACGAGATATCCATCAAGGAGAACCAGATTCTCTTCCTCAAGGAGAGGGTCGACCAGGAGTAATCCCTCCTTCCCCGCTCTTCCTTCTAAAAATTCTCACCTCTTTGCAGCTGGTGGAAGGTAAAGATCAAGGGCGCCTCGCAGGAGGAGGATAGCCCCGTTGGTCTCGTCCCCGCCGCCTACGTCGAGCCCGTGCGTTCAAATCCATATACATCACATGGTGCCGTCATTGACCGACTCTGACCGCAGGCGGACCACACCTCTGTCGTCAAGGCTCTCTACGACTACGAGGCCAGGGAGCCTGGCGAGCTTTCCATTACCGAGGACCAGGTCCTCCTTGTCTTTGAAACGGATGAAGAGGACTGGCTCCTCGTCCAAACCGACGAGGACGGCGGCAAAGCCGGCTTCGTCCCCGCAAACTACGTCGAGGCTACATCTGGAGAAGAGGAGGCCGCACCCTCCCTTCAGATCGTCGTTCCCGCTTCAGTGCGTCGAATCCCTTCATCCCGCTCGCCTTCACTTATCCCTCCACAGCCCCCCAAGCCCGCCTACGTCGACCCCGCAGCCCGAGTTGCCTCGACCAAGATCAAGGCCGACGACATTCAGACCTGGTCCGTGTCCGAGGTGGACAAGAAAGGGAAGAAGAAGAAAGGCACCCTCGGCGTCGGCAATGGCGCCGTGTTCTTTGCCAGCGAGTCTGACAAGGTGTGTCTTTGCACGGTGTGGCCACAGCCTCCGCTAACTCGCTCCAGACACCCGTCCAGAAGTGGCAGACGATTCACATACAGAACATCAATGTCGAAAAGTCCAAGCACATCCACATCGACGTCGGCGGTCCGAAACCCATCAACCTCCACTTTAGTGTGGGTTCCAAGGACAACGCCGACGCCATCGTCACCAAGCTCGAATCCTCCAAGCAGCTCTCCGCGCCATCTCCCGCTAGCTCGCCCCTTCCCGAGGAAGCCGCAACGCCGGCGCCGAAGGAGGCCAAGAAGGCGACGGTACATTTTGCCCCCGAGTCGCCCACCGTGATTCCGGTTTCGGATGAGGAAGAGGAGCCACCTGCGGCAGAGGAGGAAGAAGAAGAGGCGGCGGCGGAGGCGGAGGAAGAAGGCGACATGGCGACAGCGCTGTACGACTTTACATGCAGACGGAGAGGACGAGCTTTCTGTCTCTGAAGGCGAACGGCTTCTCATCATCGAACGTGACGGCGACGAGTGGTGGAAATGTCGCAACGATAGGGGCGCAGAAGGCGTGGTCCCGGCTTCGTATCTCGAGGTTAGCTTTTCCCTATTCCGTTCCGAGTAAAAACCGACACGCATTCAGTCTGCAACGGGGCCTCCGCCAGCACAGCGCGAGGTTGAACCTGAGCCAGAGGAGGAAGAGGAGGAGGTAGATGATGGTTCCGCTGCGCGCGAGGCGGAAGAACGCGCCGAAGCTCAGCGGCTGGAGAAGGCAAAGGAGAAGGCGCGTGTCGACAAGGAGCGTGCAGACAAGGAGCGCAAGAAGCAGGAAGCCCAGCAGAGGGCAAAGGAGGCTGCTGTGACAGCTGAACGTGAGCGCAAGAAGCGCAAAGAGGCAGCTGAAGAGGCCAAGCGGCGCGCAGAGGCCGCCTCCCCGCCCCCTGCTGCTCCGTATGTTCCCTTTACTTTGAAATATAAAATTACACTCATTCTCTTCCAGACGTGATTCCCCGGAGCCCAAGAAGACCGAGAACAGCAAATCGTCGTCGTCGTCCAGCCGCACTTCGCTCGATCCTGCCGCTCGTAAGCACCCCATGTCAAAATGCAATGTTAAACAATTGACTTCTCCGAAGGCCCGCCTCCAGACCGCGTCCGCGTGTGGCATGACCGCAGCGGCCAATTTCGCGTCGACGCCGCCTTCCTCGGGTTCCACAATGGGAAGCTGCGGCTGCACAAGACGAACGGAGTCATCGTGGAGGTCCCGGCGGAGAAGATGTCCATCGAGGACATGCGGTACGTGGAAAAGGCGACAAGTAAGAAGCAGTCGCGCACCGCGGACGCAGCGCGTGCCACACAACGGAAAGAATCGGATGACGACGTGCCACTTGCCATGGCTAAGCGCGCGTCCATGGCTCAGCCTAAGAAGCGCCGACTATTGACTGGTTCGATTTCTTCCTGAATGCGGGCTGTGATCTCGACGACTGCACGCGTTATTCCGCGGCCTTTGAGCGCGACAAGATGGATGAGACCATCTTACTCGACATCACCGACGCGACGATGCGCTCGCTGGGGTTGCGGGAGGGTGACATCATCCGCGTCACAAAGGCCATCGACAAGCGGCGCCCGCAGGAACAGAAGGCCCAGCAGGGTGAGGACAGCCGTGAACCTACCAAGAGTCCTCCCAACCTGTTCACGAACCCAGGGGGCGAGCTCAAACCCCGCCGCGGCCGCCCGCAACCCAGCAAGAGCCTCCCGCCGTCTGTGGATCTTCAGGCGATCTCTACCGTTTCGGACCAGATCCAAAGGACTGGCTCGCCACAGGTGATGACGCCGACGACGGTACAACCCCCACCGCGGTCGAGCTCGACGCTCGTTCCCACCTCTACTGCTCCTGCCGCCAGTGGGTTCGACGACGAAGCTTGGACGCCCAGGCCGAGTTCCGCACAGCCGCCTGCGGGAGTTACGGCCGCATCTCCTGTCGTGGCGCCCAGAGTGCCTTCTGCACCCCCTGCCGCCGCCGCGCCGGCAGCTCCCACTGCACCTGCCCAACCGCCGGCCCAGCCGATCGTCCAGAGCCCCCCGAGTCTCGCAAAGACGACCGAATCAGACGTGTTCGACCAGCTCGCGCGTCTCTCTGCGTTGCGGTCGCAGACGCCCCAGACGCAAGCGGTTTCCACACCCCAGGCGCCTTCTCCGGCGGTCAACACGCCCCCCGCCGTCTACACCCCGCCCGTCGGCTATGTGTCGGGTATGGGTATGGGCTCCTCCCCGGTGCCCATGGGGCAGCACCTGAACAACCAACGCACGGGCATCCTCCCTCAGCCGTCGCCCCAGCCGCAGCAGATGTACAATGGCCCGCGCGGGCCCTTCGCTCCCGTTCCCGCTAACCAGAGCCTGCTGCAGCCTTTGATTCCCACTCAGACGGGATTCAACAGCTTTATACCGACGCGCCCGGGCCCTGCGACGTCGCCCTTTGCCAATCCGCCCATGCAATCCTCGTTGCAGCCGTCGTTCCTGTCGGCGCAGCCGACTGGTTTCCCGGGTGGGCAGCCAATGCAGTCGCAGCCTACGGGTTTCCCCGGTCAGCAGCCAATGTCCTTCCAGCCCACTGGCGCCCCGTTCGGCGGTTTCAACGCCAACAACAACCCCAACGGATTTGTGCAGAGCAGTCAGTGTCCCGACTATCGTCCTTTACGTGGACTCGCTGACACATATATACAGACCCCACTGGTTTCGGCCAGTCGCCGTTTAATAACAGCCAGCCATCTTTTAACAGCGGCCAATCACCTTTCAACAACAATGCCAACGGGTTCTCTTCTCCTCCGCCTGTACCACCACTTCCTTCATCTGCTACGACCAACACAACGCCAGCCAACATCTTTGCACAAATGAAATCTGGCACTTTTGGCGCCGAGGATAGCACCCCTCAGTCTTCAGGTGAGTCTCTTGTCCTTGTTAACATTGCCGCATTTCTGATTGCGCCAGACCGTTATGATGCCCTGAGGCCCAATCGTGCGTCCACAGTTGTGTTCGCAGTACCAGTTACTAACTTGTTCTTCTAGCGATGGTCGCTCAAGCCACCGGTTGGGGAGGTGGATATCAGAATGGCGGGTACTACCACTGATTTCTCTCTACTGAATATTATATCCGGAGGATTATACAGAATGAAATACATAATGTATCCCTATGCTGGCTGAGGGTGGTCCATGATACCTTGGGAAACACCGACTCGGACTAAAATAAGTTTTGAGGCTTTGTCGGATTTCAGGGCTCCCAACGTCTCGGCCAAGCAGCTCTGTCGCGAGGGGGTATATTGCCGGCAAGTACCTCCCAAACTGCGAAAGGCAAATCAATATTAGTATCGCTTGGAGCATGGCGTGACATACTGCTTTGTCATCGAATCGGCAAAAGCCGTTCAAGATTTCGCCCACGACAGGCGTCCACGCGATGATGTTTTTGCCCTGAGTGTCGATCCGCAGTTTATTGTAGTCCTGCAGAACGCCGAGAGCCAACCTGGATTGTGTTTAGTCGGATGGCGGAGAGAAAAAAGCGAGGATAAACTCACGGCATCAGCCGCTCCGCAATTTGTGGACGGGCAGCTTGGTGCTCCGGACGGACATCATAATACATCCGCAACAAAATGTGCACTAATGTTGATGCGCTACTTGACTCCTGCTTCAAGAGGTTCGGAAGATGCTTCATGAATCCTTGGAACAAATGAGGATATTTTCAGCGTGTATGTCTTGCCAACTCACCAACTTTCCACAGTCCTGTCCTCAGCTCCTTATCGTCATTGAAGCTTCGTGCAAATTGATAGCTGTGGTCAAGAACGCCCATCAACCGTAAAAGGTGTTCTGGCGGTATTGTATTGTAAACTTCGTCATTTCGAAGCAAGTCGTTTGTGGTCTCGATGAGAAGCAGTTGTAGAACACATTTGACAATTATTTGCTTGAAAATCCGCCGCCGGTCAGCACTTGACGCTTTCGCGTCGGGTCTCGGTTGTTCGCCATTGGGAGAAAGTGGTGCAGGCAGGATTGTCTGTCCATTCAATTCTGAGGCAGATTGAAGTTAAAATAGTGTTTAAGCGGGACCCTCAGTACATACCGGCTGTCTCCGAAAGCTCCGGACTGTTGCTGTCAATCTCAACCCGGAGACTTTCGTCGAAGAGCTGGTGCGGCGTGGTGGTTTTGAACAGCTTCACGAACGTTGTCGCCACTCTCTCCCACCGACTGGCGCTCAGTTTCGTTATATTGTTCTCCAGGAGCTGTTGCAAGCACGATGTCCCTATCCGCGCCAGGGTGTCGTTTTCTGGGGGTGTTGAGTTCAGGATCAGAAACGGAGGATGGAAACTACCTTGACATATACAGACGCAGAGCAGGTCCAGAAGACCGTCCAGAAACCTCTCTAGGATATCAAAGAAGAAAGTGTAGAGGTCTATCAGGTCACGGAGAGCCTGAATCATCGTTGTCGAGAGCCAAACGCTCATATCCTCCTGAGTACTGAATCGTGAGACATCTTGACTGGACTTCAACACAGCGAATATCGGAAACAGCAGCTCTTGACAGACAGTGTCCCAAAATTCTACAGGATAGGAGGAACCGTATGTCTTGAGCGTCGTAAAGAGGGAGTCCAATGCCCTACATGGGGTCAGAAAGGCAGCTCTTTGATAAGACGTTACATAGAACGTACAGCCGCCGGACTTCAAGATCTTCGCCGTTCATAATGATGTCGTAGAATCCGAATAGCACGGGATACCAGTATTTGATCATGTTGTCGTCCATAGATGTTGTCGGGGATGTAGCCGGAGCCATCCAGGAGCACTCAGGAGCATTCGAGCATCACCGGAATGACGCCGCGAAGCATGGCAATGGCCAACAGACTGATTTTCTGGTACTTGCTGACTTTGCAAAAATCTGTGATACAGACCGTCAGATCGGCAAAGGCGCCATGACGAACGATGGCGTTGAAGTGATCTTTGTTCAGACGAGTTACAATTTCGAAAGCAGAGGTCGCGATTCGCTCTAAAGAGGCAGTTAACCATTGTCCTGAACGCAAACTCAACTCCACAAACCAGTGAGGACCTTCGACGCAGCTTGGAACACCCCGAACATGGTGCGCCAACCAGACCGCATATTTTGCACTCGCGCTTGGATCATCTGCTGCAGGCATTGCAACACCTGTATGAAATGATCAGCCCGCGGACCAAATTCCCAAAAGGAGATTTTGACCATGTCGCGAATATCAGGGTTAGGGTTATGAATCATGGCGTGTTCAAACGGCTTCAAAAAATCCTTCTGAAACTTGAAGTGCGGTAATTCTTCCTTCTCGAGGAATCGCATTGCCAGTTGGCGAAGCGAATCCAGAGCAAAGATGCCGACATGAGGATTATTGTGGCAGCACACCTTGAATATGTAAGGAGAGCGTCAACAGGGAGAAGATATTACTTACTTGGTTGAAATGCTCTCCCAGGATGTCCCACAAGTTGGACCATTCAAGACGGATCCTATTCATGTTGTAATAGGAGATCTCGACTAGTTTCTGAAGACTGAAGAGACGTGGATGTTGCGAGAGGCCAGATGACTGGATCTCTTCCCAAGAAACATCACTCAAGGCTTGGACGAAGTCCACGATAGCAGTCTGTGAAGGAACGATCAGAACGATGACATCATACGCTATGTACAACCTACCCCAGACAAAAAGTGACTGAGTGAGAACACCATGTCTGTCGCGACGGTTATGTGCGTTGATCTGCTCTCGTTAGCCAGTTCTTCCGTCGGCAGCTTCCGTGTGCGCCTATAGAAAAGTCAGCACGCCTGATCACCGCATCATGCACATATATGCAAACCCTTTTCGTCCAGACTCGGCTTCGGTGCCACCGCTTATCAGTTGCATGTGTTCCAGTTGGCTGACGCAGGTGAGGACTTCATGCCAAGAACCTTTGAGGTGGTTGCCCTCAGTCACCGCAACGTCCAGCAGCGTCTTGATGGCTTCCATGTTTTTGGTCTTCATTTCCCCGAGGTTGTTTAGGAAAGTGAACTTGGCCAGAGTGGTAACAAAAGCATTGCGTTCCAACTCAAGATCGAAGAAACAGACAATACGGATGGCACTCTTGAAGCCGTCGAGGCATAGCTCCACGACCTCGAGATCATCCGTGTCCTGAAGGGGACCCGAAAGACCAGCCAAGAAAGGTATCCAGGCAACTTCGAACATGGGACGGACGTGGACAAAGTGGGAGGCACTAAAAAATTGATCACCACCTTTGCTTCCCTTGCGCTGTGTCCGCATCATAGTTCTGAACAAAGCCTACACTAACGGTGAGAAATCAACGCCTCGAAATACAGTACGCCTACCTCTGTCTTGTTAGCCATACCGCTGGACTGCAGAACATATGCCTCTTTTTGCAGATCTCGCCCCACATTAGCAAGTGCGTTAGCAAGACCGGGCCCGGGAGTGGTAGCGCCGATACCGGCTTCAACCTCATCCTTCATTCGAATTTCGTTCGAGGTAATCTCATCGAAGATATCAGACAAGAATTGCTCCGGAAGATCGGCCCCGTCATTGATGCCGCGATTATTCTTTACTGAAATCGATCTTGGTCATCCGTCTTTTGACTTGAGGATTGTAATGATCTGTGTTCAACAGGATAACGGAGTAGGCGAGCACATAGGCCGTGTCTGTGATTATTGGTAAGAACGGCCCAGTGGCAGGCAAAGAAGAGAATGAACACACCTGCATTCGCAAATGGAGTTTGCGTATTGCCGTCGATGTAGCGCTCGGCAAATTTGAGCATGAAACGATCGATTTTTTGAGATTCTCCCGGAAGACGGAACGATTGCAAGAACAACCGCAGGGCGTCCACAAATGCCAGGTCTTTGAATTCGAGGGCAGTCGACAAAGGCGTGCATTATAGCAACGTTTTCATCGTCCCTGGATGCAGATTTATTTAGGCTTGTCGATAAAGTGAGAAAAACAAATTACCCTTCGCCCAAGTATTCGCCAATCATGGCCTTGTTCAAGCCGTCCGTCGACAAAAGGAAACTTGCAACATCTTCAGGAGAGTTGCTGGGAATAAATCCAGTGTCGATGAGGAATTGGATGCCCTGAGTTTCATTAATAATAGCAGGTGACTCTGGGTGACAGCTTTACACGCTTGGGCTTGAAGTTGAACTTTTTGATGCCTTCAAGCAGGGTTGTTTTCTTTTGTTTGGCGCTTTCGAACTTGCTGGGATCGTCCATGAGGTCGGGTGTGGGCTGGCGAAGAGCCTCCACACTCGTTCCTGCGGAGAGTTTGTCGAGGGACTGATCCGTCCCTACGGAATCCCGCCTGATATCTTCGCCGTGTGACCGGGTGGAAGGGGTAGCAAGAGCGTCGTCCGACATCTTACCAGCAGCGGTGCCCCAGGCTACGAGAGACCGGAGCACCGCAACGAGGCATTCGAGCCCTTGGCGTTTAAGCTGATTCTCAGATAAACCCATCACAGACGTATCCATTGTCCCCGAGATAGCGAGAGCAGTAGTGCTCAAGGACGGTGGTACAGCGCCATGGTGGTTTTTAACCGTAGGACTAAGAGCTGGACTGGGCGGCTCGTTCGTCTTTACTGGCGCTGCGGCAAAGGGCATACTGCCAATCTTGGAGATGATATTCATGAGACTAAGAGTTGGGGTCAACCGTCTCCCATAAGATGCAAGGTAAATCACATACTGTTCATAGATATTATCTGCTGCTTCACTGTCACAGTCATAATTGAGATATATTTCAACTAGCTGCCTGCGGATCCTGGCACAAGCGGGACAGCATGCCCAAGATTACGGCCTTTTGCTTCAGTGTGGACGTGCGCATCTCAAGGATGGGAATAAAGATCTCGTGTAAGAGCACTTCGATTTCTTTCTATAGTTGGCACTGATCAATTATGTAGGAGCTGGCTTTTCCTCACTGGTTGCTCACCTTGAGTTTGGTACGCATACCTGAGATAACCCGCCAGAATATTTCTACGCTGATCTCAAAGACTTGCGGCACGGGGCTGACGGCGTTCCGACTTAAGCTCAAGCATA
This sequence comes from Mycena galericulata, assembly GCA_029289565.1. Taxonomy (NCBI): domain Eukaryota; kingdom Fungi; phylum Basidiomycota; class Agaricomycetes; order Agaricales; family Mycenaceae; genus Mycena; species Mycena galericulata. Next base: position 815,304 of record JARKIA010000012.1, on the reverse strand, counting down.
GATATTGGTTGATAGCCTGAACGAAACTCGTGGCCTCGTGCGAGCTGCTGGAATATATGATGGCGGAAGGGTCCACAAACAGTGGCATGTGCGAGTTTAAAATGGTTAGAACGAGATGCAAGGAGAGTAACTTGGATCGCATAGGGTGGGACTTGAGATCGCGCTCACTGATATGGGTCAGGCTACAACGTCCCCGAACAGATCACAATGGATGATACCTTTCGTTGTTGAGCGGTTTCATCGTCAGTTTGCACAGGGCCCTGAACACAAGAAAGGCGTCTTTGATGAAAAGATCGTTCATGGTGAGCTCTTTGTGGCCGGCGTGTCCAGTATCTTCATAATCCATATGCACGTCAATGGAGCTCCTCTTGCCCGGAATTTCCCTTTTTTTATAAGAAAGATATTAGAAGAGGCGCATGACAAAAAATTGTATACACTCACGGTGCGGGTTGTGACCCCACATGTACATGTACACCATTTGTCTCGGGAGGGACGGCGCTGCCATTCTCGTGCTCGGGTAGCTGCTCCTTTGCGCTACTATCTGTTTCGATAGAATCCTCGCTCGCCTCGCGGGTCGCTGTCTTCTCGAAGTGGGGTGGCGGAACATCTTCCTGGCTTGGAGTAGAGTGTAGAGTGGCAGAATCAGACGTTGGAACCGCCGCACTGATTTTGCAGCGAGTGAAGACATGGTGGACCATCTGGGTAAGGACCGCCTTGGGCTACCATTTGATTGACAGGATCCGAGCTCAGGAGAAACACGTTATAAACGGTGCGAACCGCTTTGAGCAGGGAAGAGTGGTGGACGAGAATGGTTGCAGACAACACGAGTGAGAGAAGCGCCTTAACAATTTGCAAGGATACTGTCTCGGGGGTGGTTTCCGAATGACATGCGGCGATTGTGTTAGCAACGAGGTCGACTAGGGATGGCGGATGGAGGTTAGCCTGCGATGATTCTGCAGCAGAGTTTCGGCCGAGGGGATTGGGTGACGGAGGAGGGGACGGGAGACCGTGAGAGGTCGATTGGTCAGGTTCAGCGAAGAATGAGTAGGAGATGAGCTTGGAAATGCAGTCCAAACTAGCAATCATGAGTTTCTCATTCCGGGTCTCGCATGCCAGTCGTAATGGCTCGAATATTTCCCGCGGACGATCGCCGCCTTGGTTTGCACGGACCATCTCCAAGGCCCGCTGGGTGCTGTCACGGAGTGGTGCGGATCGTCTAGCCTCTTTCGAGGCGGCGATTATTTCCAGAGCAGAGGAGATGAGTACAACGGATACGGTGTTGCCTCTGGAGATTGTAAGAGACCGTCTATGTGTGGGAGAGTCGGGGGCTAGTGTGGTTGGCGTAGATGGGGAATCGTGGTATCCATTTTGAGGGGCGTGTTGTGGGGAGGGTGCGGGAAGAGGAACAGACTTAGCGGGAGGTGTAGGAGGGAAACCAGGAGTGCTGGGAGCTACTGCCTCCTGAGACGCGTCCACTACTTGGGCCTGTTCCAAATGAGATTCGGGATGATCTTCTGTTACATGCGGGGCCTGCGAAGACCTAGGTTCGTCCTCCGAAGACGGAAGCATTACTTGCTGCGGCTGGAGGTCTGATGATGAGCCTGCTACGGGTTGCGGAGACTCGTGCTGGGCAGCTACAAGGCCATGTATCGCGGCCGGAGGTAATTCCGGGGGCGGAGAGAGGGGTAGTGGAATGGAGACTGGCCCTTCCTCCATCGTGGATGGAACAGCTCAGTTTTACCCGTGCGTGGACAATTTCTGCCGAATGGACTGCGCGTGATGTCACCGTCACGACTGCCGCTATGTCTTCCCTCATCCCGACTGGCGCTTCAGCGGCCGTATTGGCACCCTCCGGGCCCATGCCTGACTCTGCGGTCTCCGTCCAGGGCCCCGATTTTGACTCGCCTCACTCTCTGCAAACATTTCTCCAAAGCTACGAGCGCATCGGATTTCAGGCAACCAGTTTGGGCAGGGCAATAAATACGGTAAACAAAATGGTGCGTAAGGGGAAAAATCCCCTCGACTTTCGCTACTAATTCTTCTTCAGCGTAAATGGCGTCTCTCGGATGAACCCATCGCTGCCGACGAATCGGACCAGTATCTGGACCCGGCAATCCGCGCCGAAACGCGTTGCAATGTCTTCCTAGGCTACACATCAAATCTAATATCCTCTGGTCTCCGTGAGGTCATCCTGCATCTGGTAAAACATAAACACGTCTCCGTCCTCGTCACTACCGCTGGTGGAATCGAAGAAGACTTTATTAAATGTCTTGGAAAGACGTACTTGGCCGAATTTAACCTCGACGGCGCAGACTTGCGCAAACGAGGCCTGAACCGAATTGGGAATCTCATCGTTCCCAACGACAACTATTGCAAGTTTGAGGATTGGCTCACCCCTATCCTCGACGCGATGCTAGCCGAACAGGTCCAGAGCGGTCAAGTATGGACCCCGAGCTCGTTCATTCGGCGTCTAGGAAAAGAGATTAACAACGAAGAGTCTGTGTATTACTGGGCTTACAAAGTGAATAGATGGATTTTTCTCCGTCTGTACGTTTATAACTTCTGAGACCAATCTGCTCAGAACGATATCTCTGTCTTTTGCCCTGCTCTTACTGATGGGTCAATCGGCGACATGATTTACTTTCACTCCTTCCGTTCTCCCGGCCTCATCCTCGATATTGTCCGCGACATCCGCGATCTGAATGAACTATCGCGAAATTCCAAAAAGGCGGGTATGATTGTTCTTGGCGGCGGAGTATGCAAGCACCAAATTGCGAACGCTATGTTGATCGTGCTTGATTTTATCCGGGTTGACATGCAAGATGTTGATTGCTTATTTATGGCAGCGAAATGGTGCCGACTACTCTGTCTTCATCGTAGGTGACCTCCTTAAGTTGAGTGACCTCCGCTCACGCATTCCACAGAACACTGGGCAAGAATTCGATGGCTCTGACTCCGGCGCTCGTCCTGACGAGGCTGTATCATGGGGGAAAATTCGCGCCGGTTCAGAATCTGTCAAGGTTTGTGCACGTCACGTTTCCCTGTACATCGCATTGAAGCCGTTGCAGGTTTTCGCCGACGCAACGCTTGTATTCCCTCTCTTGGTCGCTGCTACCTTTGCACAGGACATTCAAACAGAGGATGAACACCCTTGAGTCTATCTTAACTATGATACACAACATAGATAACACTAGATCTGTAACTTGAGGCGAACACACTCTACAAGTTTGCCATGAACTGCCGAATAACAGTGCCGAAGATCTCGACCGCCTTCTTAAATTCTTCTTTCTGTGTAGTGTCAGTAAGAACATACTACATGTATATGCACGTACCGTGCCGTTGCTGAAGCTGATACGGAAGTGGCCTGTTGTCTCAGATGCGTAGTCCCCTGTGGGCCAGAACATGGCACCTGGGGACATGATTAGAGACCTGTTTCTCAAATTGAAAACAGTACACACCAGGTGCGAGAACCAAACCTGCTTCAGCGAGCTCTGTATGCGATGTAAATAGATAAAACGTCGCGGAGGAAACTTGATACCTACCTATGAAGAGTTCCGTCTCGAGATCCTTCGAACTCCTAGTGGCAGATGCATGGTGCTGGTCAAAGTGGACCTTGATCTGGGATGTACATTGTATCAGCTAAGCAGTTGAATCATGCCATACGATGTATTACCCAGACAAACATTCCAGACGTGGGAGGAGCAAACGAGAAAAGAGCGTTGCCCAAAGGCGCCTTTTCGTTGAAATATCCAGTGAGGCTGCGCTGGGGTTTGGCAAAGCCGCTATAGACGACGCAGCCTTCCCAGAGTCCAGCCGTGCCATGCGCCACAGTCAAATGGAATTCCTCCGCTAGACAATCAACAAAGAAATCACGGCGCATCGTGTACTGCTGGCGCAAGCCTAGAAAGCATATATCAACCCCCGGCACCACTTCTAGAGCAAACGCACCCCTCAGCCAACGAATGTAGCCCTCATATTTCCATTCCTGAAGCGCTGCCGTGACTAAAGACTGCCCAAACCCACAGGGAGCCTGAGTAGTTGTCTCCGCGGCCCGTTCCAATCGTTCAGCGAACATCGGGTTGCAAGTGTACCAACCCAGCCGACATCCTGGAGCAATGGTCTAGAGAAAGGTAATTGAAACGATGTCAAGACGAGAGTGGAATCCTTGCCTTGGAGAATGTATCCAATCGGATAACTCGGCCCTGGTAATCGATCTTGAGATAACTGGGCTCTAGAGATGCAATAAAGCGCGACTCCTCGTCGAACCCGGAGACAGCGCTCTGGCTCTGCTGTTTGCGTTGCGCTTTAGGGACGTACTCCCCTTCTTGAAGCACGAAATACGGGTCATCTTCGACCTGTGAGGGCATTCGACGCGTTTACTTTGAGATAGAAACAAGGTCACCAATATTCTACAAGGAATTGTTCAAAATGAGTTTCCACGCAACTTGAGAAAGAAAAAACGTTACTAACATGTCTAAGAGCCTTCATAAGTAATACATTGCCTCAAAAAACGAAAGGGACAATTCACCAAATTCAACGCAAATTTGATATATCTCTTTCTTGCGAGCAAGTCCGGTGGTCTTGAAGATAGTCAGTTTCCATAAGAGAATGGTAAACCCAACTCACAGTTCCTGTAGGGTTCTCGCCGATCGGCACCGCGTAGATAACATGGGGTCTAGAGTGTATTAAGTGGCTGGGTTAGGTCAAAAGAGATAACAATATGAATAATACCGGGGTATTCCCCGCACCCCTTCATCCCATTCAGTTAAGATGGTACGTAGCGCATCACTCCGCATGCCCTGGGCATCAATATCAACAGGAACAGCTTCAGACTCTAGTTGTAAGCTCTTTTTCTACTGCTGCAGCTCATATAACATTACGTTTGATGTTGAACGGATGCATCGTGGCCATGGCGCTGATAGGGAATAAATAGTCAACTCTGGACTTGACGCGCGAGTAACAACCTAGGTCACCTGGGATATGACCATTTTGAGACGAGAACGCCTTCTCCGGGGTTGCAAAGGGTTGTGACGACTTTGCTCCAAGCGTCCGTATTCCCTGCATGAAGTAAAACCGTGTAATTCTCATACCCGGGCTGAAAGACTTTGTCGCTGAACTCTTTGACAATTTTCCGGAGTTGAGGGATACCGTTGGACAGTCCTTTTGTCATAAGGATCTGATCGAAACCAAGGTACAATACATACCATACTGCAGAGCCTGGATAATCGCGAACCAGATGAGCTCGGAAGTGAATATATTCAGGGTATATTCACCGTTGCCAGGTTTAGATCTTCTGGGTTAACTGGGTACTTGGGAATAGTAACTGGTACTGTCTTCTCCTTGTCTGCCCCAAAGAGTCTCCAAAACCACGCAAAGGAAGATGACTCTTGCGTGGGTCCAAGGGGAAAGGAGTTGGAAACCAAGACATTGGCAGAAATATCAGCGACCGGAAAGTAAGCTGGGCTAGGCAACCCTTCGCATAGCAAAATGAGAGATTAAATTCAGGAATGGGCCACGTATTAGCCTACCGCCGGCAAGTATGAGTAAACCTGGTTGCCCCAGATACTTGGCTAAGCCTTTCAACGGGGAAGTCTGGCGGGCGCGCGAAAGTTGCGATAAATGGTGTGATAAATCTATGGCTTCGGGATTGAAGGACGACATTGAGAAATTTAGGAAAGGAAAGGTGAGAGGAAAAGCCGTCGCGCAGTTTGTCCTTTGCCGAGAACATGCGGAGATCATTGGTGTGCCGCCTCCGCTGACTAAAACTAAATAACCACACATGCTTATCTTATCTCTTGAAGTTCAAGTGAAGGCAGGCTCGGGGGAAAATGACTTGAGGACAAACCAACTTGACTTGTAATGCTCGTAATGACTTGTAGATAAATCGAGCTTTTGACGTTACGTATACATGGCCTGCTGAAAGGAAAGAATAAGTATGTAGCAACAAGTCCGTTCTGCGATCGCAAAAAAAGATTACAGTACCGATGAAACGCACCTGAGGGGAATGAGGGAATCTGCCCATCCGCTCTTTCCAATCTTCGACTCTGGTGCCAGTGGCTGTTTGGAGTTATATACGTGCTGTTTGTACGTACGGTGCGTTTAAAACTATGCCGGCGCCAAACAAGGCAAAGCAATTTGCTGAACAACCATCATCGCAGCGTTTTCCTCAATTTTCGGAGGAGGTCGAGTCGTTGTGTGTAAGTAGGAGAAGTGAGGTACGCCTTCATTTCCTCGCGAGTCTACGTAACCGACGCCAAAGTCAGGATCTTTGAGAATGGCGTATCAGTTTTCCAGGAAAGGCTGCTTCAAGTGTGGAAATCGTATGTCCATTCCCGAGTCATCATCCCTTCTTGTCCTCATTCACTTGCAGTCGGCCATATTGCCGAGAGTTGTTCTTCGGACCAGCGTCTTTGCTACAATTGTCGGCAACCTGGTCACGAATCTTCGGCGTGTCCCTCTCCTCGCACAGTTTCTGCCAAACAGTGTTATTCGTGCGGTGGTGTCGGGCACATTCAAGGTCCGTATTCCTCTCTGGTGTTGTCTGCATCCCCTAAACTTACCCCGCGGTACAGCCGAATGCCCTAGCCTGAGGATTCAGCAGCAGGCGGGTGGTGGTAGTGGCCAGAAGTGCTACGTGAGTGGTGTTGTGAAAGTGTGTGCGAGAGGTGTTGTGCTGAGGCTGGCGTAGAATTGTGGTCGTGTTGGACACATCGCGCGCGCTTGCCCCAGCGGTGCGTTGGGAGCTCCTGCTTTTGCCTCGCGCCCTCCCCCTCCTGGGCGCGCTCTCAACACGTCCACGTTGCCTCCCGTCAAGTGCTATCGTTGCGGTGGGCCGAACCATATGGCCAGGTATGGAGATTATTCTCTTCTTGCGTCGCCGTGCTCACCTCCCTCCTAAGGGATTGCCTCGCAGCCCCCGGAACAGCCATGGGCGATCCTTCGTTGCCCACTGGACCCGCCAGCATGAACAAGATCAAAACTTGTTACAAGTGCCAACAGGAAGGCCATGTATGAAGCTATCTTCTTGCACACCAACCCCATTAATTGTCTCGCAGATCGCAAGAGAATGTCCAGAAAATGCCGACTATATGGGATAAATGACCCCGCTGTACTAACCTCCTACGTAGAGTAGGGCACTGAATCTTAACACGATATTCTATGTATTGATTTTTGCTCGAAAATAACGTGTGATGCTGTTTTCGTACTTACGCGCGTCGGGATTCCCCGTGTTTCCAAACAAAGCTCATGCTTCGTGTGTCGCGGCTTATACTCCCCAACAGACTGTCTACCCACCGTCGACATTTATTCTCTTTGCCAGACCTCTCACGTATTCTCCCAAGTGGAACCCAACCTCAAACATATCATGAACAAAAATCTCTTCCGTGCGTCCAGAAAAACGCACTGGCCTCGGTTCACAACTTGACGAAAGCGAAAGCTACACTCGCCATGAACTTTACGAAGTCGTGTCGGATGTCGCATCCTATCAACACTTCATACCATTTTGCTCTGCGTCGCGCGTTCTCAGCACCACAGACGAAACACAAATCCCAGTCCTCCTTGAAGCGGAGCTGACCGTCCAATTCCTTGCCTTCAAGGAAAGCTACGTTAGCAGAGTGACCTGCATCCCATTGGAATCGGTCCAGGTATGTTCAAACGCGTCTTTTTTTTTTCTACCGTAGGTCTCATATAAACAAGGCAGTCGCGTCCTCGTCGACGCCGCTTTTCAAAGAGCTCACGACGACTTGGCGTTTCCAGTCCATTCCCGGAAGCACACCACCCACACCCCCGCCGTCGAGTCTCCGTTCCGGGCTCCCATTGAAGCATGTTGGTGACCCTCCCGCGACTCTAGTGAGCCTTGACCTGGCGTTCGCGTTTGCCAGCCCGATCCACGCGGCGGTTTCGTCGTCCTTCTTTAGCCAAGTCTCCCGGCTCATGGTGAATGCTTTTGAGGAGCGGTGTGCGGAGGTATACGGAGGGAAGACTCGGTAGTTTTATTGCGCCGTGTATTAAAGTATGAACTGGGTTTCAAGGAGAGCCCCAAGAGTTGCGCTACAGGAAGAGTCAGTACTTCAGCCCTACTGTGGGGATCCTACGCACAGAACTCATTGGCACCGGCGTCCCGACATCGGGTCGCGGCGGTTTCAACTTGCCGTCATCCATGCGACTTCCGCGCTCCGATGGAGCCTCCAACAGCCTCCAGCGCCAGACCATCCGCGTACCAATGCCCGAAGTGGCGTCACCATCTGGTGGCTGATGGGTCACGAATTTCTCGACCAAACGCTGCTCCTGGAGCTCCTTCAGCACGACGGTCTTGAGATACCTATGGTCATACATTCTTAGTCGTGGGCACAGAATATGATACGAGCGCTCACCTGATAGACCGGATGGGGTGGCTCCTGTATGGAGGCTGAGGCATTGGTTGGATAATCCTCCCGTGTGTGCTTCGTAAAGTGACAGTCGGCTCTTTAAGTGGCGGCGCGGGCTGGTAGGCATCGGGGAACATCGCATGCGCCTTTTCGTACAGCTCTTTTGTAGTCAACCCAAAGTCCGGGTGCCGATTGAGAACGCTTCTAACGATACTGGTTGTCTGAGACGTTCCGTTCCTGATGAAGGCACGAGGGTACACCGACATCGTACACTCGGTGAGAGGTAGAACGCCATCATGTGATCTCTGGTGTCGTCAAAAATTTTCAACTAGACATAAAAATCTACGCGCTCCCTTACTTCAACATTTATGCGTAATCTTATACATTTAAGGATTTTTAATACGAAGCGCTACAGCTTTGACTGGGACGCAACTTTCGCAGTAAACATGATGCGCGGGAAATGGCACCGCATAAGCCCCGCAGTCCCTTTCGTCTCTACGACAAATTCCTCCCGGTTCAGCGCCACAAGCTTCCCGGGAGTGCCGAAATTCCGGCCTGAAAACAAGCATTAGTCAAAACGATCAATCGGCGGGCGCGACAATGAAACATAGGCTGACCGGTGTCGTCGGGCGCGATGGAGACCTCGTCGCCAAGCTTGAGCCCCAGACGCGCAGCCTCGCGCGTGTCGAAGCCTACGATGTCATAGGGCTCGAACGCGCCGGCAGCGATGCGGGCGGCAGCGTCTTTGGCGGAGATCTTGGGTACCGGGGGTTGGCTCTGTTTGAGGCGCCCAAGGTAAGCAGTGAGGCGCGCGAGCCACTGCGCACGCGGCAGATCAGCGCAAACAGACTGGAGAATCAGATTAGGTGTACCTCGAGTGATTTGGGGAACGTGGCCGCGTCGAAGAGTGAGTCGACGCCGCGGAAGCCCTTGACCCACGCGTATACGAAGTGCACGGAAATGTCCGCGAAGGAGGGCAGCTCCGTGTCGAAGAGCCACTCGCGGCCATCAGACAGCTGGTGGCGGGTGAATCTGCATGTTCTTACGCGGATTGACGGAAGGGCTTACTTGTTCCTCTACAAGGGACTGCGCGAAGTTAGTTGCGAATCTCTTTTTGGGGCGGGCGGGCGGACCGACCAGGTGCGTGGACAGCAGGCTGAGGGCCTTTCCGCGGGACGCCACGATGGCGTCTACGTCTATGGGCCCACGCAGCTGCAGCAAATGAGCTTTTTTTTTTCGGCGGGAAGCTAGGGAACGTACTGTGCTCCTGTCCTTGATGAAGGCGGGGGGCATCTTCTCCCAGGGAAGCAGGGCCGGGGCCAAAGGAAAAAGGACCGTGTCGGCCCAATGCTTCGCAAACGCCTTGATCTGCGGTTAGTCATAGCTCGGGCACCGCGAAGCGGGGCAGGACCTTGATGAGGCCGGTGTCCGCGTCGCCGCCGTGCTTCTTGTTGGGGAAGAGGGTACCATAGCCTCGGGCTGCCGGGAAGCGTCGCTCAAGTGCGGAGGCGATGAGGCTGCGGGAGTAAAAGCTTGTGGGTGCATAGCCATCACGGCGCGTCACCTTGTGTCGCAGTAGATGTCATTCCCAATGGCCACGATGGGGATCCGGCGGTAAGTCACACCAAGCAGTTCGGTAATTTCTGGGCGGGGGAGCATGTTTGCGACCTGACATAGCTCTTGATGGTGCCACGGAGGGTTTTATCGGTCACTTACATTGACCTTTTGGTGGGATATTTTTTTGAGGAGGAGGACATTGTCGATCTGGGGACCTGAGAGAGTGTCCACGGAGAGGACAAATGGCCTACCTTTACGCTGAACGGGGAAGCGTCGTAGCTGGGACTGTAAGGGGTGGCTTTCCGTCGACGTTGCGGCCAAGGGGTGCTTACCGGTAAATGAGGACTGGCATGGTCGCTGTGTGGGAGAGAAGCGGGTCGCGGAAGTATTTTCATGCGCAGAAATGTTGAATCTGTGCTACGAGAAATTTAGGATATTCTGTACAAGTTAGCTTGTGGACGGCAGGCAGTGCATTAATATTAGTTTCAACAAAGGGTATAGCAACGCGGCTTCGCACAGGCCGATCACGAAATATATAAAGCAGGGCGTGCATTGGAGTAATCCTTCTCTGCCCGACAACATGGACCCCAGTCGTCCTCCTCTCCCCTCTGCCGCCAGCTCAAACTACGGAGACCCCTTCCAGTCAGAGCGGCCTCGTCCTCACTTCGCAGAGGAGCCAACCCCGTACCGCTCCCCGTTCGAGAGCACAACTTCCCTTCCCCAGGACTTTCACCAGGACCAGTACGAGGACGACGATTTCGTCGAGAAACAGCCTCTCGCCGCCGGCGAGTCCTTCACAGGAGGCTTCTATCCTCCAGGGTGCGTTCAATCAGCACCACCCCTCCTTTTTTTGTCAATTGTGAATTCCGCAGTCCGGTCGATCCTAGCACGTACGGCGATCCCTATGGCCGCCCAGAGTCTGTCGTTTCTACCTCTACCAATGGAGTCGACAGCGCCTGGCGACGTCGCCAGACCATCAAGCGCGGCGTGACCCGCAAGGTACGTCGCCACCTTGGCACAGTCACCGCCGTTTGCGAACCAGTGCCAGGTCAAACTCACCAATGGCAACTTCATTGCCGAGTACCCCGTCCCCACCGCCATCCACAGCGCAATCGAGGCCAACTACAGCCAGACAAACACCACAGAGTTTTCGTACGTGCTCGTTTATTAAAATTAGCCGCCGCCAACTCATGCCTCCAGGCACATGCGCTATATCGCCGCCACCGCAAGTGTCCTTTCCTTTGTACTATTACCTTCCAGAAATACTCACTTCTCCCGCAGGTTGATCCTGACGAGTTCACAGAGGCCAATGGCTACTCCCTGCGCGCAAAAATGTACAACCGCGAAACCGAGCTCCTCATCGCTGTCACCTCCTACAACGAGGACAAGACCCTTTACTCTCGCACTCTTCACGGCGTTATGCTCAACATCCGCGACATCTGCAAGACCAAGCAGTCCAAATACTGGCGCCGCTCCGCGGAGGAGGGCAACCCCGGCTGGCAGAAGATTGTTGTCGCCCTCATTGTCGACGGTCTCGAGGCGATGGACAAGAGCGTCCTCGACATCTTCGCCACCGTCGGTGTGTACCAAGATGGTGTCATGAAGAAGGAGATCGACTCCAAGGAGACCGTCGGTCACATCTTCGAGTACACGACCCAGCTATCCGTCGACTCCACCCCCCAGCTTGTGCTTCCCCAGGCCGGGGATGCCAACAACCTGGTTCCCGTCCAGATTATCCTCGTTCTTAAGGCCAAAAATCAAAAGAAGATCAACTCCCATCGGTGGCTGTTCAATGCCATCGGCAAGATACTCAAGGTAAGGATCTCTATCCCATCAGCCCAGGGCGCTCGTTTCATTAATTTCTTGGCAGCCCGAGACCTGTGTCCTCATTGACGCCGGGACAAAGCCCGGCCACAAGTCGATCTACTATCTTTGGGAGGCTTTTTACAACGACCCTCACTTGGGCGGATGCTGTGGTGAAATCCACGCCATGATCAAAGGGGGAAGGAAGCTCCTCAACCCCTTGGTAGCTGCCCAGAACTTCGAGTACAAGATGTCCAACATTTTGGGTACGCTACACCTCTCGTTGTCTGCACTGCGTGTACTGACTCTGATGTAGACAAGCCTCTGGAGAGCAGCTTCGGATACGTCTCCGTGCTGCCCGGTGCCTTTTCGGCTTACCGCTACCGTGCTATCCTCGGCCGCCCGCTCGAGCAATACTTCCATGGAGACCACTCCCTCGCGGACCGCCTCGGGCAAAAGGGTATCTACGGCATGAACATCTTCACGAAGAACATGTTCTTGGCCGAGGATCGTATCCTTTGTTTCGAGCTTGTGGCCAAGGCAGGGGACAGGTGGACGCTCACCTATGTCAAGCCCAGCAAGGCGGAGACGGATGTCCCCGAGACGGCGGTTGAGCTCATTGGCCAGCGGCGACGATGGTTGAACGGATCCTTTGCGGCCTCAGTCTATGCACTGGTCAACTTTTTCATGTTTTACAAATCCGGTCACGGCATATTCCGCATGTTCTTCCTCCACGTCCAGGCTATCGTACGTGGCGAATTCTCCCCTGTGCTGCCCTCGTTCTGAATAATATACCTAACCAGTACAACATATTTTCCCTCATCTTCTCCTGGTTCGCCCTTGCGAACATCTGGCTGACGTTCAGCATCATCATCGACCTCCTTCCTTCCCAAAACATCATCATCTTCGGCACGGCTGACGTTGTATGTCCCGTCCCTTATTCCTGGCATTCTTACGCGCTAACGTCTTACTCAAGACTCACTGGGTTAATAACGCATTCAAATGGATTTACCTGTCCTTCCTGGCACTACAATTCGTGCTTGCGTTGGGTAATCGACCCAAGGGCGAGCGAGCCGCATATGCAATAACCCTCTGGGTGTATGCGTTCCTCGCGGTGTATCTGCTGGTGTGCTCCTTCTGGCTGACAGCCAAAGCCTTCGCCGTACGTCCCACTTGCCTTTTGTTCGCGGCACGCCCGCCTGATCCGATTTTATCAGAACATACCTAGCGAGCTGGCCAACAAAACGACGTCCGAAGTTATCGGGACGTTCTTTAAACCGCCTGTCGGGGCCTTGATAGCTGCAATGGTGTCTACATTCGGTATGCATTTTATTGGTTTTTTTTTTTTCTTGGATTAATATTCCATTCCAGGCATATACTTCATTGCATCCTTCTTATACGTGAGCTTCCTGGCCGAACCTTTGTTATTTTTCTAGGCTCATCACCCGTCTCAGCGCGATCCCTGGCATCTGTTCACCTCCTTCTTCCCCTATCTCTGTACGTGTGACCCATGTTATTTTGAGCACTGTGTTTATCATCACCGCTAGGTCTCGCACCGAGCTTTACCAACGTGCTGAATGTCTATGCGTTCTGTAACTTGCACGATGTACGTTACTTTGGCAGCTCTGTGGACTTGTGCTCACCTTCCTGGTAGGTTTCATGGGGTACGAAAGGTAGCGACAAGGCGGAGGCACTTCCCTCGGTGTCGTCCAAGAAGCACGAGACCGATGCCGTCGTCGAGGACACCACCAAAATCCAGGAGGATATTGACACAGCGTTCAAGGAGACGGTGACGCGTGCGATCACCAAGGTGAATATAAAAGAGGTCCCGGAGAAGCCGACGATGGACGACGAGAACAGTGCGTGTCTTCCGGATCTCTCACCCTTTTGGGAATGTCATCTGAACGTCCTCGTTATAGAAACGTTCCGCACGCGTCTCGTCGCTGCTTGGATGCTGTCGAACGCGACGCTTGCCATCGCAATCGAGAATCTCGAGGGGCTGCCGAGCGCGAACGAGGCTCAGAATGAGCAGGTGTTGATGAAAAAGCAGAACGTGTATTTCGCGATCATCCTGTACTCCACGTTTGGGCTTGCACTTGTGCGGTTCGCTGGGGTGCGTCTCTCTACACCCTGCATTTTATCGGCCCTGACCCGTCCACCTGTAGTGCCTCTTCTACTTCTTCAAGCGCAATCTCTTCCGTTGCTGCAGGAGGAATTGAGCGCGGCGCCGGCACCCTCCCTCACCTTTTTTGATTCATTCACTCACAACTGGACATGCTCTCCCACTACGTATACGGTACTGAAAATATTTAAGGATATATGCCTGCTAGCCACGCACGTCGTACAGCCCTTATAAGATAATCTCTTTGCTGCAAGTGGGTCCAGTTTTTTCAATGTGTACAACAAACCGCGAAGGCACAAAAACGGACCCATTGCATGGGGCAGAGACTCTTCGAAGATGATGTTGCTTCGATGAGATTGTTAGGCACTGGAAAGACCCTCCCGCGAGCTTGTGTGTGGATGGATTCCACATGTCCCAGGATTGTTGTGGTGAACAACATCCTCCCACCTATCCTCCACATCCTGGTCCCGCACATCGAATACTTCGTCTTCCAGCTATATGCTCTCAGAATCCGTCACTCCGCTGACATCTAGCTCCCACCCATCCGATAGCCACGGAATGGGAAAAATGGACAGTCCCAAAAATCATCCCTATTCTCGTCCAACTCTCCTCAAGACAAAATGTCTGCAGCCTCACGAAACCGGAAAATGGAATGCAGCAGACTCGTCTTAGCAATATGAAGAAACAACAAAACAGTTATTTGGCATTTGAAAAATGGTAGGAGTCTCCGATTTTAACTCTCCGTGGTTGCTCCGTGGAACATTTATACAGGTGCATGGATGCTTACTTGGGATGATGGGATGGAGGAGGATTGTTAGCAAAATGCAGATGAATAATGTGACGCCAAGCGATACATGTATCACATTCGACTTGGTGAACATTTTGTTTCGCATACTCCTTGAGAACCGTATCAAGAGTACATGCCTGAGAACTCGCTTCTATCGTCGTCGTATCCACCTGCCGGAGTGTATAGTGGTTCACCAAACCCGCGAAAGTCGCCTTCGTGGTCGACGTATGCGACCGCGCCGTTGGTATGCAGCTCCTCCATGTAGGACCGGATCTGAGCGAGCAGCTCCGCATCTTCAGGGCTGGTAATTGGGTCTTCGGTGTTGTTGGGTCCCGAACTAGATTCGACAAGCGAGCGGCGGCACATTGGGCACGATCCGTGCTGCTGAATTTCAGCTCAGTAGTTAGCCCATTGCAAGGTCCCGAAACATGTTTACGCACACCATGGATCCATTTGGCTATGCTGTTGGTGAGGACCGTTCAAATCGATTTGCTTTTGAATGTTAAAGTACGAACTCTCTACGGCAGAAAAGATGGCCGCACTGCCATGTTTCAGCCAGCTTGGTTACGCCAAGTTCCTCGACGGGGTACGCGGGCGAATCCATGGCCAGCGCCGTTTCTTCCTCGGCCAAGATGGCAATGAAGGGAGTGAAACAGATCGGACAAAGCGAATCTAACATCGTTCATTAGCGGCTCAAACAACAGTGGACAGGCCTCACCATGGTGTCCGAGATCACGAACCTGCTCCTCGGTCAGCCGTGGTAGATCTGCGACCAGTTTTTGGCTCTGGCTGAGAAAGCTTAATGCGTAGGAAGGAAAGTGAAGCAATAGGTGAAGTGACGTACTCCGGGGAAAGCTGGTTGGCGGGGCCCTCTCCTCGAGCAATAGTGTCAGACACGATCTGACTGATGCGCTCGCGAAGGGCTTCGAGACCGTGGGCATCGTGGGGAGTGTTTTCAAAGAGTGCGTGCAAGTCAGCCATGATATATAGCAGTGAACGCGTATATCAAGACGCGTCGAGTGGCAGTGCACACCAAACGAGAATCAGGAAATGCATTCCTCCGGATAGATGGTCATAACGCGTACATGGCTTTATATCAGACAGCCAATAAAAAAGAGTACAGCAGCGGGACAAGATATCGTGATGTGTCGTAAAAGAGGGAATATTCATCGACTAGAAAGGGTTCTCGTCGTCGACATCCATCGCCGGCTGGCCGTGGGCCGGCGTCTGGTCCCGGAGCTCAGAGTCGTCTTCGCCGCTCTCCTGTGCCTGCTCTTCCGTCTGGGCGAACAATTGGATGGGTTTTGCGCCCCTACAGCCAGGTATCAGCGAAGAGGCTACGGCAAAGAGTGGCAATGGACGGACTTGTTGAAATGCTTCTTCTTGGCGGCGGAGAGCTTCTGAGTGCACGGGGTCATTAGGTTGTCTGTTGGCGAAATGTAGGTCGGGTTTCTGCGCGACGAATTTCAGCGTCTTTGTTCATGCCACCAGGAGGGACGAAAGGACTGACAGGTTCTTTGCCATCTTCTTTGCCAGAAGAGCCTTTGCACCCATACCTGCGGGCTGGTTGCCGACATTTCCTAGCGGGGCCTTGGGGACGACGACATGGGCAGCCTGAGCGGGGTTGTGTAGCGGTTGAATGGGGACGGAGGTCGGGGAGTCGTTGGGGGTGGTTGTAGCGGACATGGTACAGGTTTACAGTGGATGCGCAAAGGATGTGAGGATTATTTGCAAGGCTTGGATGAAGCAAAGGGCAAGGAAGTGGGGGTGGTTCGAGAGCACTCTGGTTTCCTTTTTGAGCATTTTCGCGTCGAACATCATCACGTGATGGCATGCACGTCCATGAACTTTGCGGAACTTCCACCAGAGCTTGTCGAAGCCGTCTACCATTGTCTCGATACGCTCTCAATCGTCCGGCTTGGGCAGGTTAATCGAATAATACCCCAGCCAACCCGCATCTCATCGGTTCCAGGTCTCTCGTCAATTTCAGCGCGTCCTGCAGGAGTCCTCTGCTCTCGGATATAAACTCCAGCTGGAGATTAGCGGTCTGCGTGATGTGAAGCGCGGAAATGCTCCTCCTGGGTCCGTTGCCCGACTTCAAATACTCAAGGCGTACCGGGCGGCATGGGCCAGCTTTAATTCTAGCCAGATTGTTGCCAACACCACGTTCAAGATGGACGGCCACCTGTGGGAATTGGTTGGCAATGTCCTAGCCACCTACAGCACTGAAAATGGGTTTTCATTTATTCGAATTCCCTCTGCCGTTCGGCGCATTCCTCCTGCAGTTTGGACAATAACGACGGTACTAATGGCCGTGAACGATTTCTCGTTGGATTTATCACAAGATCTTCTTCTAGTGGTTGAAGTCGATGCGTAGGTCCTGATACTCACTGGGCATTCATTCATCTCATATAGTTGCAGTAACTCTGCTAGCGTTGTTCATCTCCTTTCCCTGCAAACCGGTTGCTCTCATCCGTCGGCACGTCACCCACGCCTTTCCGCGGATATCGTTGTGCAGGACACACCTCCGCCCCTTCAAATCCAGATCCGTATATTCGGTGACCACGTCGGTGTGATGACGGAGACCATTAACGCTATGGAACTCCTTGTCTGGGAATGGAAAAGCGGTATCATGAAAAAGGTATCTTACTTGCCGAAACTCCTAAACCCCCATTAACCAAGTGCAGCACGTAAGCAACAATGACATGACGTCTTTTGCTTTTTTGGATGACTGCACCCTCCTTGTTAGCGCATACTCCACCTTGACCGATATGCCGCCAGAACTTCAAGTCCTGAAAATTGACGGGCATATATCGCAAATGACGGAATATTTCTCCTTTGTGCTTCCGGTCTTCTCCCCCCGTCTTCACCTAATCCGAGAGCTAGACATGACAATCCAAACCGAACCCCGTACATCGTGGCCCACGGAGTCGATTCTTGACGAGCCCTTTACGACGTGCCATACAGATCGATTGTTCGTGGTGTCACTTCGAGGATGGGAAACACTCCAAGGCACCGAAGCTACATTCATGCTTTGCTTCCTCTATTCTACTCTCGCCGATCTCATGGACAATCCGCCAAAGGGCATCGATGATCGCACAATTGTTTGGGACAAATGGGGCCCTTTTGGGACTCGTATGCTAAGGGTCCCACAACTTCCCGATCCATGGGTTTGCTTTGTCCACGGCCAACGCTGTGTCCTCCATACGCATCGTGCTCGATGCAAAATCCTCGACTTTAAACCACTTTCTACTCAAGACCGAATAACTCACGAAAAGACCGTCGACAAAAAGCAGAACATGTTCTTACATCCTGTGACGACCTCGGCGCCTTTTGCGCTTATGTCGGTAGACATTTCGCCGTCGGCAGCAGTGATGTTGGCCGAAGACGGGATTGTTACAGTGTCGGTCAGTTCGCATATCTGAATCGTACACCGGATACTGACCGATTTGTTAGCCGGAGGAAGATATCTATCTATATAATAAAATGGGGTGGTATAACGAACATCAAAGAAAATTCTAAATCCCACACTCACGGTCATGCTCATTGCCGAGCCGAGGCCGAGAACGTGCCGAGCCCAGAAGAGATCCAGGCATTTGGACCGAGGCCGAAAATGTTCGAGCCCCGTGCCGCGGCCGGGCCGAGCCGGGCCCAAAGAAGCCGCAAATGTGGTGAGCCGTATACTTTGCAATGCTGATGCTTGAACTTGCCGAAAAGCAGTTGTGAGGAGTAACTGTGCATGCCTATAGCAATGGCAAGGGTCAGGACAAGAGGAAAGGTAATTCTGAAAAGAAGAGGCCTCCGAGACAAAAAATGTTGTTTGCAGCCTGAGGGCAGTCCTCTAATAACCTTGCTCATAACTCACTTAGTTCAACTTGCCCATGCCCATAAATTTATTCATATGGATGGGACAGGCTCGTGGCAAGAGCTCAAAGACAGGGAGGAGGAGTTGAGGAGGAGCAAAAGGGGTAAACGAAGGGGAAAAAAGGTCTAAGAGCATGAAATGACAAGTCAATAAATTTCTTTCAACTTACCAACGCCCGTGAATTTATTCACGGGCTTGAGCTAGTCTATCTATATAATAGAATGGGGTGGTATAACGAACATCAAAGAACTTTCGAAGTTGCACGCCCACGGTCATGTGAAAGGCGAGAACGTTAAACCCCTGGTCGAGTCGCTTAGTCAACTCGACCAAGTCTTTAACGCTCTCGAATTCGGACCGGTAAAGCCGCTGCTTTCAAATGCCGGTCGGATGCCGTTTCGGAGTCCGACCCAAGTCCGACCCGTAGGAAAAGTCACGCGTCCGGAAACGCGTTTCCTCTTGCATCTCCTGCTCTCGCGGCCCATAAAACTACTGGAGAATCCTCAGCTCTCAAATTTATCTGAGAAAGCTTTTTCCTCAAAGCCCAGCAACAACCTCGAACATGCTCGAGACCTGCAGGCCAGTAAATCATATTCGAAAAGTTTATTTGAAAGATTCCAGACCTCCGCCCGGGCGCCAATTTTCAAGATAAATACAGCAACAAAAACCGCGCTCCGCACCTCAATATACAATGTCATCCCACTGTATCATTACCGGTCGTCTCCCTGCTGAAGCTATCGAGGCAGCGTCTCGCTCCAATCGATATGTGATCACCACGAGCATTGTCTTGGACGAGGACAGACAATACAAAGCGTCTCTCCATGCTTACCTTGAACATCCTCCCCAAGTAAACACCCTCTTCCAAGTGGAAGCTAGCTTTGCCAATAACGGAGGCTCTGAAATCATGCTTGGATCCGATTCGAAGGATATGGAAGTTTTGGGACAAGATTCTCCCAGCGGTGAGTCGTCTGCTCACTCACGATCTTTTCATTTCTCAAACTAACCATTATAAAGACCCTGACTATCTCATAACGTGCCCTGCGATTCTACCCCCCAAACTAAACATCATTGGTGTTGTCGGAAACGTTGACATGTCCGTTCAGTATCATACGTTCACAGTGGCAGGAACGAGCTATATCGTTCGTCCTTTCTGTTGTAACACACTGTGAAATCACGTACTGACTTGTGGAAAGGATAACTCCAACCAGCCGTTTACCATCAAAGTGCGGGTCGACAAATCCAGCGCGCGTTGGGCCAACTTCCGTGTACCGTCTCCCGGGAATTCCATCTATGTTTCCGGAGTGATAGTCGACCGCGAACAAGACGATAAAGGTCTTTTCATCATCGAGTTGGGTCGTATCACATATTTACCCGGCGGATCTCGCACTGCTGCGTCGAAGACTCCCACCAAAGGCGAAGGAACGGGGGGGACTAACTGGATGAAGACTCAGCAGTCGGCTAGGAAGCGTAAGCGCCAGGAGGAAGAGAAAAGCAAGGATGAAGACTTCAAAGGCGAAGGACCTAGCACTCCGACTCGTACGACCAGATAAATTCTGTTACCGAGGAAATCATAGTTGGTCGTTCTGTATTACATGTATCTTTGATTATGAATACACTGATGTTCCATGTCCAATAACCTTTGGCCTCGAATTTAATAAAAAATGTTCTAGCAACTCAACGACCTCCAACCTAGACGCCTCCTGGCTCAAGATCCGCCACAATTAACATATACCAACAAAACACCCGCATTGTTCGTCTTCATCTCTTTGTTGCTCGACCTGATGTCGAGCTTCCAGCAGTACACTGAACAACGACGTCGAGATACACGTGCTCAACAAGAAGAAAACGATCAATCTCATGATCATTCACGGCGTAAGACTAGCCAGCGACAACGACGGCAACTGGAAAAATTTCGCCGCCTTGTACTGGACCGCTGTGAAATTGAGTGCCGTTCCTGCAAAGCACTACATTGGATCGAAGAGCGTAAATCTACTTCGAGCCAGAAGAACCCCCATTTCTCCACCTGCTGCTCAGACGGACGGGTCCAACTCCCAAACCTTCACCCTCCCGATGCAGAACTACTCGAGTTTTTTTCTGGCACAAGTGCTGGTAAGTCTTAACTCCTTCTGACTGATGCCATAAATTTTAAAATGAACATCCAGCTGCTACCAGTTTCCGTCGTAATATCAGGACATACAACAATTTGATGTCCTTTTGCTCTGTCGGGGCAACTTTTGACAAATCTGTTTGGGGACCACGAGGTCATCGAATCGTTCGACTCCAGGGAGCGCTGTACCATCAAATCGGCGCACTACTTCCAGAACCCGACGCGAGCCCCAAATTCTCACAGATTTATATCATGGATGGTTCTGCTGAACTCATGGCCAAAACCCGAGCTGCAAATGGACACGAGCAAGTAGATGAACAGATTATTATGCAGTTACAGGTAAGTCTGTGTCTGCTGAACAGAGGACCCTTCTAATCATCCCTTCATCAGACCATTCTTGGACGCTGTTCAAATCCATACGTCGAGGCATATCGACATGCCAAAGACCGCATAATCGATGATGATAGCCTGGTTTTCGGCTTTCAAATGATCAATCCTGTAAACCGAGACCCCAGGCTATACAACCGACCCAGCGTTCGAGAAATTGCGGTCATAATGGCGGGAGATGGGACTCAACTACAAAGGGGTCGGGATATCATTGTGGAAAATCGAAGTAATGGCCGCCTACGACGTATATCAGAACTCCACTCCTCGTTCCTCCCCCTCCGATTTCCGTTATTACGACCGTTCGGAGAACAAGGGTGGAACGATTCCATTCCCTTGCGAGGAAACACTACGGCTGGTAAAGCATACCGCCGTGGACAAGATTCGGAAGCTCCGCCGCAACGCGGTAGGGGCGGATCTACTCGTGTTTCACAGGCCCAATGGTACAGCTACTACTTGCACGATCGTCGAGAACAAACCAGTCTTACTTTACGTGCTGGCGAACTTTTGCAAGAGTGGGTTGTCGATGCTTGGGCCCAAACAGAAGCCAACCGACTGCATTACCTCGCAGCAAATCAGGCAAATCTTCGTGTTGATTTGTACACTGGTCTCATGGATGCAGCTGATAGCGAACTGTCACTGAACGACATAGGAAAACGCACCGTTTTACCATCGTCATTCCCTGGTAGTCCACGCCAGATGCTGCAGCTTTATCAAGATGGCTTAGCTATTGTGAGGCACACAGGTTCGTTGGTCCTCACTGATAAGTACAACTGTCCCAATTCAACAAACTATTACTAGGGAAACCGGATTTGTTCGTAACGTTCACCTGTAATGCAAACTGGCCAGAAATCCTACGGGAACTTTTACCCGGCCAAAAACCAGATGATCGACCAGATATAACCACCAGAGTCTTCAAAATTAAATGGGATGCATTCTTGACGGACATCACAGAGAATCATATTTTTGGGAGAGTCTCGGCGATCATATGGGTCATTGAATTCCAAAAGCGGTGCCTTCCCCATGGCCACGCTCTCATCGTCCTACATCCCCACGATAAACCACAAACTCCAGAAGACATCGACCATCTGGTTTGCGCAGAACTCCCGGATCCTATTCTAGAACCAGATCTATTTCGCTCCGTCACGGCAACCCTGCTACATGGTCCATGCGGAATCAATGATCCATCCCGCAGTTGCACGAAAGACGGCAAATGTACAAAACAGTATCCACGTGCATTCCGGGAGTCTACCAGCTTCATGGAAGACAACTATCCAGCATATCGACGACGCAATGATGGGAGGACCTTCGAGAAGAACGGCTTTATATTTGACAACCGCTCTGTTGTACCGTATTCGAAGTACGTCATTCCATTTCCTGCTCAAGTCTACTACCAATGGTCAAATTACAATTCAGACGGGCCGTACAGCGATATGATGCTCATATCAACGTGGAAATCTGTCTGAGCATTCAGTCGGTGAAATATTTGCATAAATATCTAAACAAGGGTGGTGATCGCGCTGCATTTAAAACTGTTCGATGCAGAAATGATGGCCAACCTGAATCCGCATCGCACGATGAAATCACGAACTACGTGGACGGTCGATATGTTGGCCCGCACGAGGCTATTTGGCGTCTATTCGGTTTCAGTCTGCATGGGAATTCACCTCACGTTGTACGATTGCAATGCCATCTCCCTGATGAGCAACCCGTCATATTCAATCCTAACATGACTACTCTTCCGACCCTCCTGGCCTCTAACTCCATACACCGTACAAACTTGACCGAGTTTTTCACGGCATGCATGCTCTACCCAGATCTGACTCGAGATCTCACGTATGACCGCATGCCAGAGCGCTTCACGTGGGACAATTCTGACAAGGCTTGGAAACCTCGGAAAGAGGGATTTGCCTACGGTCGGATTTTTTTTGTCGGTCCAAATGGAGGCGAGCGGTATCATATGCGGATGTTACTTTGCACTGTTCCGAACCCGACGTCGTTTGAAAAACTGCGCACGGTAAACGGAACAATCCATTCTACGTTCAAAGCTGCGTGCGCTGCGCTCGGACTTCTCGCTTCTGATAACGAATATGACCTTTGCCTATCGGAAGCAGCTACGATACAGACCGGATCACAACTCCGCCGACTCTTTTCCACGATTCTCCTCGAATGTACTCCCCGAGATCCCCAGCTGTTATGGGACAAGCATTGGCAGGCGATCACAGATGACTGTGCTTACATCCTTCGTCAACGAGCTATGCTTGACGAAATTACCCCAGACCATATCCAATCTTATGGACTTCTTCTCATCGATGAACAATTACAGCTTGCAGGAAAAAGTCTTCGAGACTTCCACTTGCGCCGACCAACCGTCCAGATCCACTTATTAAATCCCGGTGCACACAAGTTAATCATGGAGGAACGTCGATATGATCGTGGACGGCTACAAGAAGAGCTTGATAGTGCGGTTCCGCGGCTCAACGCAGACCAGCGGAGGGTATTTGACGAAGTAACAAACTGTTACTTATGCCAAGAACCGCGTTTATTCATGCTTGACGGTCCGGGAGGTACAGGAAAAACCTATGTCGAAAACCTCATTCTTGCATTCGTACGATCACGGGGAGATATCGCCTTGGCCGTGGCTTCGACCGGCATCTCAGCCATCCTTCTCACCGGTGGCAGAACCTCTTTCTCACGGTTCAAAATCCCCCTCAACCCGACTTCGGACTCGACGTGTGCTATTCCACGGCAGTCCAATTTAGCCGAGTTACTTCGCCTCACCCGTCTCGTAGTTTGGGATGAAATTACAGCCCAACATCTATATGCAGTTCAAGCAGTTGAGCGTACCTTGCGAGATGTAAGAGGATCCGACGATTTATTTGGAGGCTGTCCTATGCTTTTTTCAGGTACCAAGCCAAGTAATACTTCTCGAATGATTCATTACTAACATCTTTTGGTATCAGGAGACTGGCGCCAGACGTTACCTGTTGTCGTAGATGGCTTCCGATCTGATATCATCAACGCCTGTCTCACGGCTGCACCGTTCTGGTCAAAGGTTGAACAACTTCATTTGACCATAAATATGCGCCTGCACAACCCCAGTCGTCCACTTCGAGAACAAATTGAAGATGGAAAGTTTGCGAAATGGTTACTGGAGATCGGCGAAGGCCGTGCCGAAACTCTCAACGGGGACTATGTTGAACTGCCACCGTACATGCTTTTACCCCCCGGACGAGATAACACGGCGAATCTGATCGACAGCATCTACGACTCCTTACAACAGGAAAGATCAGAGGAACATCTTTGTGACTACTTCACGACCCGTTGTATCCTTGCACCGCTCAACAAGGATGTCGACTCTCTGAACGTCCAAATCCTCGATCTTTTTCCGGGAGAGATGCATATCCTTCCGAGCGCCGATGACGCTGTCGATCCAACAGGACCCGGAACGGCTTCGGAATCCGTTGATTATCCTATTGAGTTTCTCAACAGTATCTTGACGACTGGATTACCACTCCACCGCTTAGCATTGAAGGTCGGCTGCCCACTAATATTACTTCGCAACCTAGACCCCGGCGGAGGCTTGTGTAACGGCACACGCCTTATCATTTCAAAAATCAGTCGTCGAGTGCTCGAAACAATAATCATTACAGGTCCTCATGCCGGAGAACGATGCTTCATACCACGTATTCCTTTAACATCCAACAATTCGAGTCTCCCCTTTCAATTACGACGATTACAATTCCCAGCTCGACTCGGCTTTGTCATGACCATAAACAAAGCACAAGGCCAATCACTGCAACGCGTCGGACTATACCTCATCAACGATGCATTTGCACATGGCCAACTGTATGTAGCACTGTCCCGGGCAACGACCTGTCGAGGGATCCATGTTCTCCTAGATGATTCCGAAAACGGACAATTAGGCTTCACGAAAAATGTCGTATACACAGAGATTCTCTGATAAATCACATCTTTCAACTTGTCAAAGCCCGTGAATTTATTCACGGGCTTGAGCTAGTCTTCTTTATTATAATATGAGGGGGGGGTATAACTATGATGGGCCAGACTTCGACCTAGACCAACGTCTCACGGTAATGCATGCGGTATCTGACCCGGCCCGGCCGTCGAGAACTTGGCAGGACTCGGTCGAGAACGCGGGTGCTTGGGCCGGCCGAGACTTCCACGGGAGTTCTGTAGGACTCGGCACGCGCGCTGACCCACGGGAGCTTAGCAGTACTCGGATGCGGCTGCTTGCACCAGCTGAGACTTATGCTAGGACCTCCACGGAAGCTCGGCAGGACTCGGCACATGCCCTAACCCACGGGAACTTAGCAAAACTCAAACACAGGTACTTGCACCAGCCGAGACTTATGCCGAGACCTCCACGGAAGCTCGGCAGGACTCGGCACACGCGCTAACCCATGGGAACTTAGCAGAACTCAAACACAGGTACTTGCACTTACACCGGGACCTCCACGGGAGCTCGGCAGGACTCGGCACACACGTGACCCACGGGAACTTAGCAGAACTCGAATGTGGGAACTTGAATCTGCTGGGATTTAGGCCGAAACCTCCACGGGAATTCTGCAGGACTCATGCTAGGTAGAACTCGGAAGCACGCCGGGCTGAGAACGAAAAAGGTAGATCATGAACTCGTCTCACTACTTCCCCGTCAATTTTTTGACGGGCTTACACTAGTCTATCTATATAATAGAATGGGGTGGTATAACGAACATCAAAGAACTTTCGAAATCCCACGCCCACGGTCACGAGCCAAGTCGAGAACGCACCGAGCCGAGAAGGGCTGGAGCAATTGAGTCATGCCGCGGCCGAACTGGATGCCGTTGCCTCGCCTCGGAGATGCCGAGCGGGTTTCAAGCCCCTGATGGAGAGTCCCTTCCCCTCGCAGACACTGAGCATAAGTGAAGACAGAGAAACTTGGACATGCTGATGCTCAGGAGTGATCACTTCATCATAATTTTTAAACGGGATGTGGGCAAGAGGGAAATGGGGATGCACCGAGAAAGACATGGTGTTAGGGAATCGCACCGTACGTATACGGTCACACTTTGTCACATACGGACGTGATACGGACGTCGTGCCCTCAGCCGTGTGTCGGCCCGAGTGCCTAGCTCTCCCCCGAGCCATTAATCAGATGCGGGACATTCTCGATCCCTGTGCCGAGCCAGGCCGCCGGGCCTGCTGCGGGCCGAAACCCGACGTCCGTAAGTACGGAAATGTGACACCCGTACGTCACAAATACGTACGGTGCGATTCCCTACATGGTGTTGATGTTGTGTGAATTGGGCAGTCTGATAGCTTGCCAAATTCTTTTTAAGAGAACTAGCTGAGGGCAAGAGGGAGGGAAAAAAGAGGCCTGAGAGAAGGGGGAGGAATTGGAGAAAAGGATCGGAGGAAGAGATATGCAAGGGGCACCCGTCCTTAAAATTTGCCACACAGGGTCAGAAAAGTGCAGTAAGAGGCCTCAGACCCATCCTACCCTATTAGCCGAGCAGAGCCACATCCAAATCGGGTAATTTGTTCCAGGAAAGTTGCCAAAATGGGAATTTTTGCACTGAAATCAGCGGTTGATGTAGGCCCTTTTGCGCGAATCTGTGGTGCTCCGGGTGGATTTCCGCGCCGCCCGATGAATATTGCTCACCATTCAACCCAAATTCCACCCCCAAATGTACTCAAAAAAAATCGGATTTTTTTCAACCCTTCTAAACACATTTTCAAGGCCTTCCGAACAAATTCCAAAAAGTGAAATAAGGGGTCCCAGACCCACCCTACCCTACGACCCTGTGTCCCGGGTTCTTCCGGTGGCTGCCCCTTGGAGATATGCCGCGGCGGGGGCCGAGCCGGGCCCAAAGAAGCCGCAAATATTAATTTGGTCAGTGTTATACTTTGCAACGCTAATGCTTGAAGTTGCTGAGCTCAAGCGAAAATGGTGGGCACATCTGGCAATGGGACAGGTCAGGGCCAGAGTAAGGTCAAGAGTGCGCTGAGCAGAAAAGTGCCTAGGCAGTGTGAGCATGCCGCAGTCGAGCCGGAGGCCATCCCCTTTCCCTCGCAAAATACCAAGGAGAGTCTGAAGCTTCAGAGGGAGGGAGCACAGATTTTATAACAAGTAGTTAGTGTGAAATAGGGTGTAATAGCTCCACAATTTTTTGTAATGGGATGGGCTCAGGGCAAGAGCTCGAAAGGGAGGAGTCGAGGAGGAGGGAAAGGGTCAAATGAAGGGAAAAAAAGAGGTCTGAGAGAATGGGATACTTGAAAACCAGCTCAATATATTTCTTTCAACTTACTAAAGCCCGTGAATTTATTCACGGGCTTGAGCTAGTCTATATTATAATAGAATGGGGTGGTATAACGAACATCAAAGAAGATTCGAAATCCCACGCCCACGGTCATGCTCATGCCAAGCCGAGCTCGAGAACACGCCGAGCCGAGAAGAGCCCCGGCAATGGAAGCATGCCGCAGCAGGCCGAGCCGGGCCCAAAGAAGCCGCAAATGTGGTGATGAGTACACTTTGCAATGCTGATGCTTGAACTTGCCGAAAAGCAGTGGTGAGGAGTAACTGGGCATGCCTATAGAAATGGCAAGGGTATGGCAGGACCAGAGGAAAGGTAATGCTGAAAAGAAGAGGCCTCCGAGACAAAAATGATGTTTGCAGCCTGAGGGCAGTCCTCAAATAACCTTGCTAATAACTCACTTAGTTCAACTTGCCCATGCCCGTAAATTTATTCATGGACAGGCTCATGGCAAGAGCTCAAAGACAGGGAGGAGGAGTTGAGGTAAGTCAAGGGGAAAAAAGGTCTAAGAGCATGAAATGACTGAAAACTAACTCGATAAATTTCTTTCAACTTGCCAACGCCCGTGAATTTATTCACGGGCTTGAGCTAGTCTATCTATATAATAAAATGGGGGAGATAACGAACATCAAAGAATGTTCGAAAATCTCACGTCCATGGTCCGACACGGCCGAGACTCATGCCGAGCCCTCAAGTCGAGAACGCGCCGAGCCGAGAAGAGTTCCGGCTGTTGACGCATGCCGAACCGAGAAGGTTGGAAGGACAGGAATGATCGCGGATGATGGCGGATGATGGCGGACAAGACGGATGATGGCGGACAATCCCTTGGAGTGTTTCCCATGAACCGTGTCTCTTGCAGTGGATGTCTTCCAGGGCTTTTACTCAAGCATAGATACTGCGACGGAACCACTTAATGATATACCCTGGACGTCTTTACATGAAGGAAAGCTGTTCAAGGCTTTCCTTTTCCGGCTTTTCAGTTCACAACATTGTACTTATGAGCACACCATGTGGAGGCAAATGAAGAAGGCAAATATGTGGAGGGAATAGACTGTACCGTATAGTATTCAAATATTCAACAACAATCCTTCAGTCACTCCCTTGGAACCACGACAACGGATTATTGCGATTCTCCTGGGTCAGCCCGAGGACGATGGGTGGGACAACGTGGTGGTTGACGCGTTTCAGGCCACGCGTCGTGCCGGTTGTAGGTCGGGTGCCTTCCGCGCGCGTGACTCTGTCCACCGGCGAGGCCGCCATTTTACTATTTTGGCATCGGGAGTCTCGTTTGGGAGCAGACAATCGGTATAAAATGTTGGAGCAGTCGCATTGAATTCATTCTGATTGCTTTCGGAATGTCCCACTGGCAGCGTCCAGGCAACCTTGTGAATAGTTGAAAGCGGCAAAAATTAATCAATTACCTACTCACGAACAAGAGCACTGTTCGTGTTCACAACTCCCGTGCCCGTGCAGTGTATGTCCTTGACCGGATTCACTGAATGGTGTACAGCAGGCAGGATGACTTGAAGGGAATCTGCTGGAGGCAACTCACCGGAGGTAACTACATGAAGCAAAGAGACTGAAAAGGATCAACTGGAGGAGCCTTATACGGCGAAGCTGCTGAAGAGGATGTAGTTAAGCATATTCCACGAAAGAGAATTCCTGGAGGGATGAATGATTATATTATGTCTGAAGGAATACTGTTGGAGGAATGTGAGTGAACACGAAGTGGTGAACAGACAATCATGAAGCACATTCTCAACTGAGGGCGGAGTTGTCCCTAGTTCAGTACATTCAAGAGCCAGAAAGCGATATATTGAGTAAAAATAAGAGGGTACATCTTGGAGGCCTGAAGAGAAAACACTGAAGACAAGGCCATTGAGAGCCCATGGTGGAGCGGTTTGTCCCGCGGAGTCCGGCGGACAAGTTTGTCCGCCATCATTCCTATCCTTCCGACATTTTGGCCGAACCGGGCCCAAAGAAGCCGCAAATCTGGTGAGCCGTATTCCTTTCAATGCTGATGCTTGAAGTTGCCGAGCTCAAGCAAAAATAGTGGGGAGTAATTGGGTTATTGGGCAATGGGGAGGGTATTAGGGACAGAGGAAACCTCAATGCTAAGCAAGGTTGAGAGCGCGCCGGGTGAACAGGGGCCCAGGCAGTGCGATAATGCCGTAGCCAAGCCGGAGGTCGTCTCGCAGATGCCGAGAGAAGTTTGAAGCTTCAGAGGGAGGGAGCACAATTTTTTAGGCATACTTAGTGTGAATCCATGAATTCTTTTGATGAGAGGTGCTCAGGGCGAGAGCTCGAGGGAAGGGAGGAGTCAAGCAGGAGGGAAGGGGAATGAAGAGGGGGGAAAAGAAGTTTGAGAGAATGGGATACTTGAAAACCAGCTCTATATATTTCTTTCAACTTACCAACGCCCGTGAATTTATTCACGGGGTCGAGCTAGTGTTTACTATTTTTTCCGTATGATTCCCGCGTAGGCAGCGAAGTACATGGTAGGCTACTAGTAGGCTGTAGCCTTCATAATACAATGTTGAGATGAATTCGAGAGCGTGTGACCAACTGTGTGATCCGTAACCAGCTTGTGCGGGAACATCCACAATCGCATGGCATCGACTCAGGCTTGCCTTACGAACTGAGGAGGTTTGAACCCTTATATTTATAATACCCCCGAGGCGCGAAACATCGACACCCCTAGCCGTCCTGCCCATCAGCTTGTGACGAAGTTGCTCAGACGACCTGGCGCCTGTTTTTACCTACAGGACCCACGCACCCTTTTTCTTATCGGTCACCAACATAACTGCGCTCTTCAACCGCTTCACCTGCACATATGTCAGCCAATAAGCGGAGGATTGCAGTCCTTGGGTCCCGTTCAGTCGGTACGCATCTCATACACCCAATTTCTCGTGTGCTGATTGGACGCCTTTCTAACCACTTCATTCGTTCTGTAAACCCGCTTGACATGCTCAGGGAAGTCCTCCCTAATAATCCAATACTGCCAGAACGAATTCGTGGAGTCCTATTACCCGACCATTGAATCCACCTTTGCGAAGACCGTCCCCTTCAAGAATGCTGAATATGAGTGCGAAATCATCGACACCGCTGGCCAGGTCGGATCTGCCGTTGTTCCGCGCACCAGACGACAGACCTTTCTTTCAGGACGAATTCTCCATTTTGAATTCGAAGCATGCTATTGGCATACATGGCTACGTTCTCGTATGTTCTTCTGTCTTCCTCCTCCAACGCAACGAAAGAACGAAACGCCTTGCTGCAGGTCTACTCTGTTAGCTCTCGGAACTCGTTCGATATGATCCAAATTGTCTACGACAAGATCATCGACTTTTGCGGTGTCACCAATATACCGTGTGTTATCGTCGGGTCCAAGAACGACCTCGACTCGAGGTGCGTCTACTTATACCCCTCACCATGTTCAATGTGAATCTCAAGACAATGATAGTCGACAAGTCAAACACGAAGAAGGGCAAAAGCTGGCCAGGGCGAACGAGACAGCCTTCATTGAGACGAGTGCGAAAACCAATACCAACGTCGGTCAGTCGTTCTCCGGGCTACACTTTTGACCCCCCCGCCAATGCGCAATTTCAGCCAGGGTCTTCGAGCTTTGTTTAAGCGAGATCGAGAAGCGAACCCCCAACAACCAGGCCGAGCCTCCGGTCAATCGATGTCTCATCATGTAGGCCCGACGCCTACACGTAAGTCGTGGCTCTTTTCGGGAGCAACACTGCATAGACTACTTCTCTCTGTTAACTTCCAGTCATGTCCCGGGCACGCTGCAAAGCGTTTGTACTTAAATTACCTCATCATTACCTTGATCTCTCCCTGGTGGTTTATAATTGTCGTATAATGACCTTTGTACATTTTCTCGAACGCTATCCTTATACAGATCGTATACAAGATAAATAGACGCCTCTGTCTGTGCTCACGCTGACCCATCCCCCAAATACCTCAGCTTGACTTCTCGTCCTTTCAAACCGACGGCCTGGATGGTTTGCGGGTCGTCTGGAACGAGGTCGATTCCCTGGTCACTCCATTTGACATCTGGGCCATCAGCATCGACAACCACTCCTTTCACTGGCCTATTCGTCGATAGGGTGATCGATTCCCCTGTAGAGGAGATGTTCGCCTTCACCTCTGTGTCCACAGGGAAGTTGATAAATTTGAAAGGCTCGGGCCTAAGAACGGTTAAAACAAATCGTTGTAACTTGGCTGAATGTACCAGTTGGAATATCTTGCCAAAACCTGGTTTTTGTCGTCGAGAAGCCGAGCACATACCACAATCGTCTTTGGTGTCTGGCTTGCCTTGGTTCTCACGGGCTGTCCGGGCAGGAGTCCCTTGTGCAACTCCGTACTGCTGTTAGCTTTCAGCACCACTTCCTGCGACCACTTGTCCCGCCAACAGTCGGAATGTAAGTCAAAAGCGATAACTTCAAGGGTGACTTTCTTGTCAGTCAAGGTGCTATTTGTACCCCAGATCTCGATCACCGTCTCGATCGTGAACTGAGCGGATGACAACTCGTTCGGGAAGGACTTGATTTCCTTGCGGGTCATCCCAACTGTGAGTGGGCGCAACTCGCGAGCAATGGTGAAGTACGCAGGCTTGGGCCTGAGGAAGTAGTCCACGATACTCCAAGACGTCACGGGCCAGCAATCATTCATCTATTCGATGTGAGCCGGCGACTAGCGACTTTTTAGCTGCGCACCTGCCAAACGAGGGCACCTGCAGTGTATTCACGGCCTTTCCCTGCCCAATTGCGTCTCCAGAGACGGTAGGCGGCTGCAAGCGTTTCCGCTTCGACGATTTTCAGTCAAGATTTCATAAATTTGTTCGAAGAAAAAGCACCTTGCATGATCTGGGTATAATACACATAGCTGTTCTCCGTCGGCAAGGTTGGTATCGACGGCGATAAGATACATACACACCTTTCCATTTCGAACGAATGTTTGAAATTTTCGACAAGGTAAAGCTATTTCGCCGGGATAAGCTGGGCAAAGAAAGAAGGAACGAGGGACTCGCCTCCAGTCTTCTTTCAAAGCCATCCGCCTTGTTGTGGTTGTTGTTTAATCTGATGGAACCTTTGAGTCTAAGAAAACGACACGGGCGAAAGTCATCACCTTGATTGAGGATACCTTTCAGATTTATCGCCGTCGAGCCAGTAGTCAACCGTTCTGATATTAGGATAGCCCTCCTGTACACATATGAGGTGTATCCGCTCTGGATATTCCGGCACTCACCATTCCGAATTCGGACACGAACCTAGAACTCAGATTCCCCCATTCGTGCCACGGCTCCTGAGAGCTAAAAATGCACAATTGAGATCAGGGGCACAATTAACACCGGGAAGAACAAACGGACCCGTGCCAAACCTGGATTATCGTTGAATGAGCGGAATACAACCACCAGCATTAGAAGACCAACATTCCACTCATGAGTGTCCCCGTAGGTCTTGTCGGTTGTGATCTTTCCCTGTCCGCTGTACGGCGATCCGCGGTGGTAATATATATCTGAGAGCTTCTCGACCACGGCTGGAAGTAACCGCTCGTAGATGTGGCGAGCTGGGAAGTTCGTCTTGAGGTAATCCGATTTCTCGTCCGAATAATCGAGTTCAAGCTTCAGCGACTCCGCGATTTGATAATCTGTGGGGTGTTTTCTCAGCGACAGAGCGGGTGAGCATCGGGCAGAGAACAACCTTCGTTGTTTCCGGCTATTTTCACAGTTGATAAATTTAGACGGACATGGACTCTGTTCGTTCTCACCGAAGATGACGACGGAAGGATGGTGCCGCAACCGCTTCACATTTTGTTCTGCCTCAGCTTGAACCGATTCCAAAAAATCTGGATATCCTGGATACTGTGCAACGTGAGTATGACTGGCTGAAAACGAGAAAAAAAGGGTAACACCTGGCCACAACCGAACATAAAATCCTGCCAAACAAGAACTACAGACCATATATTAGTCACGCATTTTCTCTAATGTATGCGGCATTTACTTCCGAGTTCTATGACCGCTGTCAGGGTATATGGAGGTTGCGGTGCAAATGGACTTCACCATCACATATGTCATAGAATGCGTCCGCCTCGTAAATCCCGCCACCCCACACTCGTATCATGTTCTGATTTCCATCCACTAGTAGTTGTAGCCACTTCCGGTATCGTTCTGTGGTAACGCGCGTTAAGAAGGAATCTGCCGGTATCCAATTCGATCCTGTTTTTGCGCTTGAACTCGAGTTCATGAACTGCAACTAATCGCTGACCTCCACAGAACATCCTGATGTTGTTCACCTCGAACAAAAATGTTAGACCATCTTGGTCAACTAGCTTCTCCTGTACGATGCGGACACGTCGGAATCCAATCTTCTGTGTCTGGGAGTCGAGAATATTTCCTTCCTGTGAAGACGTTGGCATTCCGGTTCCACTCACATGAAAAAAATATTACCTCATCGGTGAGTTCTACCTCAACGGTGTACAGCGGTTGTTCCCCGTAATTTACGGGATACCAAAGCTGGAGTTTCCCCGACGGAAACGAGAAGGACACTTCGCTGCTATGGTCTTCTGTGGGTATCTTAGTTCTGGAAACTTCAATGGAGCCGTCTGGGCGCTTCAAAGCAACCGATGTATATCCCCTCTTTTTCTCAAACGAGGCCTTCGCGGTCAGGGTCACTTGCAACGCCTCAGAAACTTGAGATCGGATATCGAGATCGGTGATGCGATTGTCGTAGCAGTGGAAGTGGACCGGTTTCCACGGGCCCGTAGTCTACGAGCTATGATTAATCATGTTATATCCGCCGTCAATGAACATACCATGAGAATAGGGCCTTCGGATTTCGAGCCAAAAAAAATCAGGATCACTATTGAGATTAAGGTGAAGAAACGAACCCCAATCCCACCCATAACTATGAGATAATTAAGTAGACATCGAAGTAGGGTCGTCCCGGTACTAACTTGTACTGTGCCTTCCGGACATGAAGACGGCTAGAGTCGCCGTTCCACAAGTTGTACTTCCCGTGTTTCTTCTCAAGTTCTCTTCCCTGAGGAGATTGATTCAATAGATGGAATCTGGTTAGAACAGGTAGCCCACGGTAAAATATGCGCTGTCAAAATACAGGACCAACTCATTGCCTCCTT
The DNA here is from genome assembly GCA_029289565.1 of Mycena galericulata. Taxonomy (NCBI): domain Eukaryota; kingdom Fungi; phylum Basidiomycota; class Agaricomycetes; order Agaricales; family Mycenaceae; genus Mycena; species Mycena galericulata. Next base: position 780,856 of record JARKIA010000012.1, on the reverse strand, counting down.
CTTTCAGAAGGGATTTCACAGGAACGCGGTGCCACAAGAATTGATTAGAGACTTGAAGGATGTCTTGTCCATTCTGGGTTCGAATTGGAGTAAACAACGGTGGAGAGCAAGTAGCAAACATACAAGGGAGACCGACGCAAATGTGTCTATACCTTCAAATACTAGATCGGCATTCAGAGTACTCAGTTCTCCCGTGTTAACGTTAAATTCGGTTTTGAAAGCCCAGCGGCTCTCTCCGACCCATTGAACATCCCACTCTTGCAGCGCAATGAACTAGGTCAAGTCAACCGATTGTGAGCACCGAGAGGAAGAACTGTGGACCAACAGGGTCGGGGATCCTTTTGAGATTCAAAAGCTCAACATGAACAGTGGTTGGGAATTGCGAAACTTGAAGCCATTCGCCATCTTTGGTGCCTTCCCCTCCACCGATTTGTGTAAATGTCCAGTCTTGCAACAGTCGGTCCATGGTGTCCCAATGGTAGTTACGAAGACCCGGACCGGTACAACTAGAGGAACTCACAAGACGGCTACGGCGGGCCGAGGACCGGTTGATCTAGCCGACTTCCTACCGAAATTTCGCCGAGTATGGTCTTTGTAATGAAGCTTGAGACGTCTATATTAGTCAGAGTAGATATCTATAACCCTTCGGTTCGTCCACTTCAGCTTCTCTTCTCTCAGCCTCTGCATTCAGTAGTGCAAGGTGTTGTCGAAAGACGAAGCAGAGTAAAATCCCGAATGTACTGGCAAAAATGGAGATGGCATAACTAGCCCTGTAACCGGGCCCCCAAGCTGACGGCCAGATGTATCTGGAGGATATGAGCATAAGCTATACAGAAGAAGAAACCACCTACGACCCGGCAATGTTTCCGAATGATGAAATCATGTTAATGAGAGCCAACGCCACTGCCCGCTTGTAGGCTGGCCTAATGGTTCCAGACGCCCATGATAAGTAGGTGATAAACCCAGAATAAGATTGAGCCATTAGAAACCTAGATCGCATTGAGAAGAGTGTCACACGGAAAAAGACGGTTTTACAACGAGATGTAACGAGCAGCTGTGTTCATGGTTGACATGGCAAGAAGGAAGCCCAAGATTCCGACTAACAACGGAGTCACAATGTGCCAAAAGCGCTCCCCTGCTCGGTCAGAATGTCTGTGACGCGATAAGACAGGGTATTTGAAACAATACGTCTACTACCTCGAATTCGCAAAGGCAACAAAGGTAGCGAAGAACCACGGCGGTGCACTGGAGGGGGTAAGTTCCGACAAAATACAAAACTATACGTGCGTACCACAACAAAAGGGTTAGCGTTTTATCGTACCCCATGGTCTCAGCAAGAGTGGGGAAGTAACTAGCATATGGGAATGTGAGCTGAAGGTTACAATATGAAAGTTTCGCTAACGCGTTGAAACTGAGTGACAGTACGATGCTGGTGAGGGTAAATGCAAGAACTAGGTTTGATTATGTACGTGAAGAACGAACGGCTGGAGCTGCTTACACCAGATTTTCCAGTCGGAAACGGCCATCACAAAACCAAAGATAGACCCTTGTTTGGGGTCTAAATCCTCATCCATCCCGGCGTCTTCTGCCATGCGCCGTTGGGCGAGTGCTCGCTCTGCGGAAGACAGCCAAGAGTTTTGAGTTTCCGGAAAGTCAGGCAGAATGAAGATCGCGGCAAATGCAACCAAGACAGTCATGCCCCCTTCTTGAAGCTAAATCAGTTTCTTGAAGAACCTTGGGTGAGGGGGGGATGATATACCAATGAAAAATAACCATCGCCAAGACGCGTATCCCCACTTATCGTCCATCGTATCGAGGATTCCGGAAGCGATCAAAGACTGAGAAAATCAGACAAAAGAGAATATGACTGTAGCTGCAAAGCTTACACCAAAGGCATTACTTATGAGCGACTCTGGAGTGTAAGCGATGGGGAATATAAGCAACAGGTGGGTGCACATACACCACATGATAGAAGAGCCGTTCTTTGCGAGAGTTCTCGTCGCGTGTACCATTTGGAGATCAGAAACTTCAGAGAATAACGTCAGCTGAAATCGAATCGGTCTGAGACGCTACTCACCCACGCTCCGCTGTGACTCAGTCGTTAGAGAGAAGCGCGACATAGAAGAGCACGTACGGGAAAAAGGCCGCTTCAGTGAAGCCTACCGTCAAGTGTTAGATGGTATAGACGGGCGGTATAAAGCTTGCCTATGAAAAATCTGGTGTACATTACACTGATAAAGCTATATATCACCAGAGTCTGAGTTGAGTGAGAAACACATCTAAAATAGCACGCCAAACTTGGTAGTAAAGCCTGGAGGAAAATATCAGTCTAGCGGCAACACGATTCTATCCACGAACCGGTAGACACCGATAATAAACCCCAAGATATCATGCAGACTGGCAGGTATATGGATGGCCGCCCGATGTAGTTCAAGAACATATTCCTAGCAACTCAGCAAGCTCGTCAAGCTAAGCAAGTGGAGAGTTGGCGGGAGATATGACGCACGAAGGTATCTGCATCACTACAACATGGGGGATGAGCCCTGTTAGTTCTTAAGCGAGATGTTTAGTGGCGCACGAAGGTATCTACATGCAAAGTCGAGTCGTCAATTCCCGTTTTGTGTTAATTCACCGTACCCAACATATAAAATGGACAGAACGCTTGCGAATTGTGTTCCCGTTAGATTCAAATCGCGCTCGAAGCCATGCAATCTTGCGGCAGCCGCATTGTTACGGTCGATATCTACGCAAACGATGTGCGTGAATGTCGAGCTGGCCATGGTCGCGGACTGACGCACAATTGAGTATGTATATCAGAATCAAGATGGACATCCGAATGTCCAATTTGAACAGGAGGCTACGCTCCAACTCTCTTCGGCCTAGTTTTCCTCCAAAACCAGCATCGGGATCTACTTGATTGGAAAGTAAGGGTGTGTCTTGTGCGTCGTCTGGGTTCATGTATGTAGAGTTGAGAGAGTCGGTGATCCGGCCCGGCCACCGTGACGCGTGACGCAACGAAGCCGCGATCGTCTGGCCAAGACGTCCTTTCTTCGCCCACCACCTTCATAGACCTTCACTGTGCCTGAGTCGAGGTGATTAGCCTCAAAGGTCTCACAAGATTTCGGAACGCGCTTTCTCATATTTACGGATCAAGAAAGCTGTGCCGGACCCATTTCTTTTGCTCCCCATGTCCATCGAGTCAGCGTACCACCGCATAGTCTCACCGGTCTTGCGAGACTGGATTTTTACAGGAGACGAGGTTGAAACACACTCAACCCCGGTAGGACTACTGGCTTGCCAACGTGATCCGCTGCTCCGGGAGTTGTACACCACGGTCTGTTCAAGCGCACTCTACTCGCCGCCAGCGCCTGCCAAGGGAAAGAATGCCAAGAAATCGGTGGTGGTGCCTACTATTCCTCAGGATGCCATCTGCCTCGAGATCTGCATGAGTGATACTGTGATTTTCCCAGAGGGAGGTGCGTCGCATCCGAGTCCCAGTAGTTTAGCAGTGACAATTTTTTTCAGGCGGTCAACCCTGCGATACCGGTGTACTCCACGCCGGGGGAGCTGTATGGAATGTTCTGATGGCAAAGAGAAACGGAAGCCTCGCCGTTCACTACGTCCGCGTGGAAAATAACAATGTAGACGGAGCCTTACTTACCTTCACCCCTGGCACGAAGGTCAAGGTTGAATTGGATCAGGCGGGATTTGATAGGCGCTATGACCACATGTCGCTCCATACTTCGCAACACCTCCTCTCCGCACTCCTTGAGACTCGGCTTCAACTCCCTACCCTTTCGTGGTCTATGACCAGTTACCCTTCCCCGTGCTACGTCGAGATCCCCAGAGGAATGACTGTCGACGAAATATCAATGATACAAGAAGAAGCCAATAGGTAATAGACTTCCAGCGGCCCTTCTTCACAGCTGACCTGTACTCACCTCTGATCTAGGCTTGTGCTCGAGGGAAGGAAGATATATGTTGAGGTTCAAGAGCTAGACCCTAGTACAAAAAAACCTGTTGAAAAGTTGGAAAGCGGTCGCGCCGTTGGAAAGGGACTTCCCGATGATTACACGGTGAGTGGAAGTCACCAATTGCTACAACTTGCCTGAGTTTACACCCAGGGGGGTGTAAATCGGATCGTTATCATTGACGGTGTGGATCGAAATCCGTGTGTCTTTCAAGTTTCATTCTCAACCTCTGATTCACGACCATGCAGATGCTGCGGAACCCACCTCCCAAGTTTGAACAACCTGCAGCTATTTATACTGCCGCATACCGACGCCTTGTCTCGTTCCTCTACAACGGTGGCGCGCCTTAATTTCCTAGCTGGGCCTCGTTTGATTGCCCACCTCGTGTCCACACACACTCATCTAACCTCTACGGCCGCGATTTTGTCCTGCGGCACCCCCCAGGTCCCCGAACGTGTTACACAGGTGGTAGACGACCGTAAGATCATAACAAGGCGGGCAGAAGATCTTGAGCTTGAGCTCGCCAAATATATTGCTGCGGATCTCAGCCATGAGATCGAAGGTGCAAATGGCATATTCAAAAAGCATCTGCACCGCACGGACGATTCTGGGACGGCCCTAGCTTTCCTAACCATCGTCTCATCTGCCTTCTCGGAAATCGTCTCCAAGCCGGGATCACAAGTCCCCTACTTGATTATCCTGTCGTCTTCCCCAAGTGCCCAAATTGCGACCAACACTAACGTGTTGTTCGTGCTTGGGTCGGATGATCAGCGTGTGAAGGCGATTGGCGACGCCCTGAAAACAAAGCTTGGTGTCAAGGGAGGCGGTAAAGGCTTGAAATGGAGCGGCAAATTTGTCGGCATATGGAAAACTGGGAAGGAAGACGTTCTTATCGATGATGTTCTCAGTAGCACTTTGTAAATTGTGTAGATGTGTACAAATCATAATTGAGTTTGATACAATGCGAGCCGGGAAATATAAATGTAAATTATGCAGATGTGATTCTAAATAGTTATTTGCGCTCTTCTGCTTGGATTTCGTCAGACGAGTCATCGAGGGATTCGTCTCCGTCTCCTGTAACGGAGACATTAACCTCCACTGCTACACCTAAACCATCAACTGTAAGGGTCGAAAAATATGTATGAGGGTACACATACCACCATCTTGATCGTCGATGCTGTTGTCCCCCTCGGATGAAGGTTCGGATTCAGGATTAACCTGCATTTCGTTGTCGCTCCGCTCCCATATGTCGTCGGAATCTATGTCCATATCGAAGTCTGCGTCGGTGAACTCGGACGTATCTATGAAACCGTCTTCTTCTTCAGTTTCGTCGTCGGACCCAGGCATGTATTCTCCGCCGTCCGAGCTGTACTCATCGTCAGACCCAGGTGGGTGAATGTCCAAAAATTGGGCTCGACAGGTGGGACAGTTTCCGTGCCGACTTCGTATCCACTCTAGGAGACTTATGGATCATGGATTAGCTTGTTTGGTTAATAGAATGGCGAGTGGTACGCACTCTTTCCTACAAAATATATGGCCGCAATATAGTTTCGTTACGCCGCACTCGTCATTATTATGTTCGGAGGCTGCATCGGCGAGCAAAGCATCGAAGGGTGTGAGGCAAATGGGACAGTCGTCCGTATCCAAGATATCATTGGAGAGGAGAAATGGGAGGGAGTGAATGAAGCCAGCGATGCGGTCCTCGACAGATAAAGGATTTCCTAGAAGGTTGTCTGAGTCCATTTTCAAGGTTGAATCAAGCAGGCTGCAAAATAAACTGCAACAACGCGTCGCGTCCTTTGGATCTGATCAATGCGTGATCCATCAGATCCCATTCAGCATTCTCCCCGGATTCCAACCGAGTTCTGTCATGGGACACAAGATTGAAAATTCAATTTCAAAAGTCGCGTGAACGTTGCAGCCGCTGTCAGTGCTTCGACCTTTCTTCCCCCAACGCTGTCATCATGCCCTCGCTCGAAAAAGGCCTGAGAGGCTCATTGCCAGAGGAAAGGGCGTCCCCCGATTTGAGCTCGCAAAAACGAGAGGTTTTGGAGAAGAAGTTGTTACGCAAGGTTGACCTTCGGATGAGCATCCTCATTGTCATCTATATCCTCAACTATGTGAGTTCATTTTTCTTGCGGGTCTCTGCAAAATTGATGCGCCCCAGATTGACCGCAACAATGCCGCGTGAGTGGTTGTTGGGCTGCTACGAAACAAACCCAACCCGCTTGCCGGCAGCGCCGCCCGAAAGCGAGGCCTCGAAACGGATCTACATCTGACGGGCCAAGAGTACCCGACGCTATTGTCTGTGAGTGGTGTACATTATCATGATATGCGATTACCGACCATTGCCAGATTCTTTATGGTGCCAACTTTCTTTGAATTCGAGTTTCTATCCTCATGCGGGGCACCCACCAGTCGGCTACATCATAATGCAGATCCCATCGTATCTTATTTTTTTTTCTCGTTTTGTACTGCACTAAATCCTCGCAGAAATATGTTTTTGAATTATATCGGACGCCCATCCATCTATCTTCCAGGTAATCGTCTTGAAATGATAGATGCCGAAACATTTTGACGCCCCTCAGCGTGCATGATTGTCTGGGGCACCATTTCGTGCTTGACCGGTGCGCCCCACGATCCTAATTACACACCACCAGCTCAAGCCATCTCAGGTGTCACCAAGAAGTCGGACCTTTTGTTTCACTTCAATTTCATCTGACACTGGGACGTCAGCTTCGTCGGAGCTTTGCTGACGCGCTTCTTCCTGGGCTTCGTCGAGGCTGCCTTCTTCCCGTCAGCCTTTTTGTGTTTCTACGTTTCTTGTCTGATGTTATATGGATAGCGGAGCATTGTTCCTTCTCTCCAAGGTACTCCCGTGTTTAATCCGGGACCCAAACTCAACTGTTCGAAGTGGTACAAGCGCGACGAAATTGGGCTTAGAACCGCCATTTTGTATTGTGGAAATATCATCAGGTAGACGTTGTTGACGCGCTCGAGAGGATCGAGTTATCTGAACGGGGGGAAAAACACAGCAACGCCTTCGGATCTTTAATGGCCTCTGGGATCCTCGCTGGTATGGAGGGTAAACTTGGGCATGCTGCTTGGAGGCAAGTTTTCTGAGAAAAGACGTGTGCGTGCTCATCATGGCTTTCAGATGGTTATTTTATATCGGTATTTTTTTTTCACGTCACCTGCGGTTAATTGTCTGATGTGATCAAAGAGGGAGCCCTGACCATATTTGTCGCCACCGCCGCTCTATTCATATTGCCCGATTTCCCCACCACCTCTAAATGGCTTACCCCCGAGGAGCGCGAGCTTGCTCTCTTGCGTATGACGGAAGATGCGGGGGTGGGTGATCAGGGCGAGACAGAAGAAGGTGGCCCCTTACACGGCTTATGGCTTGCATTTTCGGACTGGCGCGTGTGGTGTAGGTGCAGTGTTGTAACGCCGGAATCAGGCTAAATTATTCACAGGGCTCGCGTTTGCGCTCACCGCACAGGTGGTGGCCTTGTCGTTCAACGCTTTTTTTCCAACATTGACGATGACTCTGGGGTTCGACCCGACTGTTACCCTCTTGCTCTGGTAAGCTGCATGGCCCCGCATTAATCGATCCTTCTTCACCTAAGTCCATAGTGCCCCTCCCTTTGGTATAGCCGCCTTGGCCGCATTCCTATTGGCTCGGTGAGTGAGTCACAACTCGACGAAAAATGGGGTTCTTATCACTGTTGACCTCAGGCATTCGGATAAAGTTGGTGCTCGAAGATGCTGAATGTTCTTGTCGACTGATACTTGTCCGCCAGGTTGGCGAGCGGTGCTTCCATATGACCTCCTCTTTTGGACTGGGAGTTATTGGATTCATTATCGCTATTTCAACCATGAACACTGCGGCTCGATACATATCGCTGTGAGTAAACGTGAAAAGGGAGCGGACCTGCCTTATTTAAACCCGGTCAGGTTCTTGATGGCGCAATCTTATGCAGGTCGGCATCTTATCCTGGCATTTTGGCCCGTACATAGTTGATTAATCATTTGTCTAGGATTTGTCGTGCTGTACGCCTGGATGAGTAACTCGTTCCCGCGTCCTCCCTCGAAGCGGGCTGTAGCTCTGGCTTTAATGAACGCATTCAGTCAGTTGGGTAATATTGCCGGTGAGTTTTGTGATTTTTCTTCAATGGGTTTTCTATGCTCATGGATTTGGCAGGATCGTAAGTCTTTGTTGGCATGAAGAGCTACCATTGATCGGTGCCCAGATATGTGTGGCCGAGCAATTGGGGACCGACGTATCGCAACTCGTATGCTATCTGCATCGGTAGGAGACGAGAATATTTCATTCTTATCGTCTTTCTAATGCAAATCCAGCTTGCTCTGGCACCACAATTGTGATGTGCTTCCTGTTCAGACTTGTCCTAATGTCGGAGAACAGGAAGCTGGACAAGGAGGAGGAAGAACTGGGCGTGAAGACGAAAGGATTCCGGTATATGTTGTAAACGGTTTATGATGTGATCGTAGTACAAGAAAAACGTTTCACTGTTTGGATCCGGGGGAACGTGTCTGAAGGGTGCCTAATTAGGAAAAGCTGGCCTAGTCCCGTCCACGGTGGTACGACGCTTTGCATGAACAGTCTCAGCTATCTCTCGCGACAGTTCGACGCGCTTGCAGCGGCCAAGACGCCACCGTCGACCCCCACCAACGAGCACGACTCGTTCCTCGCCTTGACTGGTGACAAATTAGCCCGTTCTCGCACGACAACTGGTTCCGAATCTTCTCTCCCCCGCGTCCAGACTTGGTCTACAAAGTCTTTCCTTCTCCCATCCACATCCTCCTCCAAGGCACGCCCCAAACGATCCCTTTCGTCGCCCATTGCTCTTGCATCATTGCAGCGGCCGCAACCCGCATCCACCGCTTCCGCGTCTTTGGAGACTTCGCCCGTGGTGGCTCGTCTCGATTCCATTCTACACCGGACATTTATCGTACGAGTCCTTGTCCTAGCATGGAACACCCTGCGCGCCGCGTGGACCTCTTTGGCTGGGCGGACGATCGGCAAAAGCAGAGAAGCAGCCGCAGAGGATGGCTCTCCTGCTGTAGAAAAGGACAGCAGCGACGATGAAACCTCAGATGACCAGTCCACATCCCCTTCCACGCCGCCCTCACTTAACCGCCCTTTGTTCATGTCGACGGTTCGCTCGCCTCCCGACGCGCCGATATCTGATGCCCCCCGACCAGAACCTCCATTACCGTCCCGCAGCCTATTATCCACTGTCTCCACTCAAGGAGTCGATTCCACTCCATCCAGATCGTCGACTCCGACAACCAATGCGACTCGGAGGACGCCGTTCCACTTACCAAAGACCCTGGTTCTTGATCTCGATGAAACCCTAATACACTCCACGTCCAGACCTTTATTGTCAGGCAACAGTAGCACAGGCTTCCTCGGCTTGGGGACTTTCAGCAGAAATAAAGGCTCTGGCCATATGGTAGAGGTTGTACTTGGTGGGAATAGCACGCTCTACCATGTTTACAAGCGGCCGTTCGTCGATTTTTTCCTCCGAACCGTCCGTACACTTTCTATTCCTGTCAAATCCCGAACATTGACGCGTCAGCATCTAGGTCTCTGGATGGTACACGCTGGTCATCTTCACCGCGTCGATGCAAGAGTACGCGGATCCAGTAATTGATTGGCTGGATGCTGGACGCGGCATCCTTGCTCATCGGCTCTTCCGAGATGTAAGAACTTGTCACCTTGTTCATTTCACAACGTCTTTGGTTCATGAAAATTCCAGTCTTGTACTCAGTTACCTAACGGCTCCTACACAAAAGATTTGTCTGTTGTAGACCCCGACCTCTCTCGGGTCTGTCTCATTGACAATTCGCCCATCAGCTATCGCGTCAATGAAGGTTCGTTCTCTGAAACTACGTCTACCTCCGCCACTCTTACCCTCGTGCAGCAAACGGTATTCCAATAGAAGGTTGGACACATGACCCCTCAGACGAGGCCTTGCTCGACTTGCTTCCCGTTCTCGATTCTCTGAGATTTACGTCGGATGTACGCCGAGTGCTGGGTCTTCGTTCTGCGGGAGGGATGTCATAGCCCCTTCTTCATCATTAAATTTATTCGTATTTCGGGGTCTTGATTTCCTCTGCACTGTCATAACTTAATGCATCTACATCATGGCAATTACAGGCTCAATGCTGTCCTATAATAATAATCTTCATGTACACCACGTATGTCTATCTTGCTTTCTGGTCCAAACATCGAATCATTATGAAATCGTACATTGAGTATTAGAACAGTGAAAGATGCAGGAAACGGAGAGGGAAAAAGACCCAGAAATACAGAGAAACAGGAGAAGGCATTGTTACATAGCCATCTCTGCCTGTAGTTGCCTAAGTGCTGCTTCCTCGTCGTCCTCGGTAACTGCCACGGGTTGTCCTACATGTCGGTTAGAATATGTACACTGGGTTGGAGCATGAATGGATGCTCACTGCTTTCCACCCGATCGCCGGCTGGAATGTGCAATGGTACACGGTCCGCGCCTTCAAGCCGTTCGGAGAGAGCCTCATCCTCTAGAGCTTCTAGCTCAGCCTGGAGCTCCTCCTATTTTTATGAAATTAGCAGGCGCCATTGGAGCAACGAAAGCACTGACGTCTCCTGCCATATCCGCGCCCATGGGGTTCGAAATCAACTCTGTAATCTCATTCGCCACCTCGCGCTGCTCCGTTATTGCCGCCATAGTCTCATCAACCTTGGCGACCGACCTGGCCAAGTGCCCCGCGTTAGATACACCCAAGAGCGGCCCCGAAATACACGCACATGCCCGAGTGAATCTGCTGCAGGACATCGGCTGCCTTCTTCATTGCCGCCATCGTCTCCGCATTGAGGTTGGCCGACTCGAGGGTGTTGACCTGCATCTCCAGTTGCATCTGCTGGCCCCGCAGCTGCTCCAGCTGCGTCTCATTAGCACGCTTCCGCTTCAGCGCAGATGTCGCCACTTTGTGGGCAAGGGTCAACCGCGAGCGGCGAGGACGTCAGTTGAAACTTACGCGGTTTATTTGAGACTGCGTTAGCTTTGGCAATCTTCAATTCCTGGTCAATCTTCTTCTGTAAGTGCTCCTCCTTCTTCTCAATCATTTGGAGCTGCTGCCTCAGGCCGACGATTGCATCCCGGGCGGATTGCTTGGTGTCTCGGCGGCCAAAGTAGTTCATAAAGCTGGCCATCATGGGTGCACTACTCAAGGACAAGAAAGCGGTTAAAGAGTAGGGTGACGCTGCGCCGAAGCTCGAAGTAGATTCAGTCCCGATAAGTGCTGTGCACGTGCTCGGTCTCTTAAAGTGTCGCCGCATGTGAGCAACATGTCAGCGTCTACGGTCTACTCGAAGTCTACAGTAACAAATCTACGACTTGTTCAGTCATTTTTTTTGTCGTTCAAGTCCTCACTAGAAAGAAAACGATCGTGAGGTCGTATTTACGAGGGCGATATTTTCTCTTACCCCTCTTCATCGCTACGCTCGTCGGAAGCCCCCGCACCTGTGGTTACAGCGCGATATGCGACGCGACATGCCATTCCAAACCAAATGACTTGGAGGATCTGAAAAGATGGAAGGTCAACAATGGCTCATGTTTCATGACGCCTCCATACTTGTAATGCGGTCAGGCATGCACAGAATATGACCCAGTACTCTCTGCTTAGGAACCGACCCAGTTGCGGAGCCCACTCGAAGGGGACCAGCCGTGGTAGATCAGTGTACGTCGATATGATGACGAGTATGAACAGAACATGTCGTGTAACAAACCACGAGACGATAAATAACGCGAATGTCGAGTCGGTCGCAATCTGAGGGAGGTCGAGATAGCGCATCATTTTGGCCATCTAGACGCCCTGCTTAGATGCCGCACTTGCACTAGATTGAATTGAACAAGCTCACCGGGAAGAAAATATCGCACCAGTCCATGAGGACCATAATTAAACAGCCGACGCGTGTAAAGTTGAAGAAGTAGCTCGCGCCCATTAAAAAGACAGTTATAACGTGGTGGGCCATCATCTGCCAATGGTCTTTTCTTGGGGCCTCCGCGTTGAGGACAAACATTTGGTGCAAATAAAAGGCGGATTGGGTGAGGTAGTAGAACTTGACAGGTGCGGCCAGAGGTATATGAGGGTAATTGAGCCACAAGCTTGTGGGTTCGAATATATGGGTCGGAAGGTAGTAGTTCACGTACTGCAGACGAATGAAGGCACGGATAAAAATTCGTGAGACGCAACTCACAAGTCCAAAGAACCATTGAAGAGGGTAGTACACGGCTGACCAGCCTTGTTCGGCAAATCGAAGCACACTCCTGTGTATATGTTGTAGCTCTTTTTTGGAGACGGTCCCATTTGCACGCGAATGCCCATTTGTTTTTCCATAGCCGTTCATGATCTTGGAACGTCTCAACTCCATGTCCCGCGTGAGTTTCCACCGGGCAAAGGGCTCGAATACGCCAAGACGGAGGGCGTCGCGCAAACCGGCCATCACGACCATGCAGGTCAACAGAAGACAAACATCCTTCGCGCCGGTGGTATAGTACGCGGAGTCGGGGAACGAGTCCGGATTAGTTGGGGTATCCGTGCGGTGGGAGAGGGTGAAGAAGGGGGCGACATATAGAGACATCCAGTCGTCAGGCATCGAGATCACGGCAAAAGAAAAGATATGGCGCCACGTTGGTCCTATCAAGACGAGGGGTAAGTCGAGGGCTAAGGAGGATATTTTGGCATTACTATTGGATTTAACGACCTAACACATCAACCCGTTTCGTGATGTGTGGTATACCGAAGGAGTGGCCCTTGAAAGTTGAGGCCCATTGGACCTATATCAACGCGCACTGCCACCTGTCAAAAGATTTGCGTCTTCAAGCTTTCTTTCTGACTTCTTTTGCTTTTTCTCCTCTCTATTCTAAACAATGCCTCAGATGCCACGTTGAAGTGAACTCCTACCTCTTCCCGCATTCTGTAGCACGAACGGCACGTCTGGCCGATATTGCTCCTCCTCACCATTGGAATTGTGGCTAGCACGCCACTGAACACCGGCATCGACATAACCAATATCCAGCATGTCCGCGCGTACGAGGTCGCAGTCGAATCTGCACATGGTGATCGTCAGCGTGCCGCCAGAGCCTTTCTTCGCCTACACCATGGAAGAGCAAGGAAGAGAAGGCTCTCCTGATAATTCCCAAGGAACTGCTTGACGTTGTCGGTCTCCATGATTTTTGAACTTGTCCGGAACGTTTTAAACTTGCACGCGAAGAGGACGACAAGTTGATGGGCGACATCCTTGACCTCGCAGCCTGTCTCCCCGACAGAGTCTAAGTCGTCGACAGGAGAAGGGTCAGTGCATCCTGACGGCACAGATAGGAAGGCGCCAGTATCCTCGGCTCCCAGCTGTTTGGTAGCCTTCTCGCCAATTCCAAAAGCTGACAGGCTCCAACGCGCCGTCGCACGTCTTGTTCTTCCCAGTCTCAAGATTTTTTCTCCCGGTAATACAAGGCATTCAATAATTATAACTTTTGATTATAGAAACGATCAGCCTCGAGATCACCACGCGGTTTTGATGCAGCTGCGTCGGGGCATTATCCCTCTCTGTGGACCTACGCCGCTATTTCCTCAACCGCTTCCTTCGTACTTCCCTGACTGCTTCCTTTCCGGAAGGTAAAAGTCAGCTTCCTCCGGCTTTGCCCCCAGTGGTGCACGGCTGGCTGCTTTCGTGGCTCCCCATTAACTCTCTACATTCTATTCAGGGGCGGGAAACAGCGCGCGGGCGACCACCGGTTCACACTTGCTCGGCGCTTCGCGGAAGGGAGCAAACCACTCGCCACGCCGCGAGTCTTCGTCGCCAAGACAAATGATGCTGCAATCCACAGATCTTTCGCCTTTCGTAAACGCGGGCCCGTACAGTATCGCTGGGCCCTCATTTCTGTTGGAGCGCGTCTTTCAGTCGTACACACGATGCCTGTCCTCACATCAACTATCATGCTGCCTAATCATTCGTCTGCAAACATCGACTGCTCCGCGACTTTGATATGTCTGTACACCGAGCTTGGAGCGCGTGTGTTGCAATGTTGGGCCTACACAGATGGAGACGCCTGCCGCGTCCCATTCTTATGTTCCCGCCCATCGTCGCATCATAGGTCTCAGCCTCAGGCCCGCGTTTGTCGAACTTTGTCCAAGGACAACGCTTGTTCCGGGCCACCCGCCGTGAAGGAGTTTATTTTTAAAGACGGTCCAGCGCGCGTGTTATTCCAAAATCTACTCCAATTTACGAATCGCTCAGTCGTCTTTTTTTTCGTTTAATTCCTCACTTGAAAGAATGGTCAAGTTGCATTTAAAAAGGTGGCATTCTTCTTACCCCTCTTCATCACTACGCTCGTCAGAAGCCCCCGCACTTGTGGTGAGAGCCCGATATGCGATGCGACATGCTATTCCAAACCAAATAACTTGGAGGATCTGAATATAGGAAGGGTCAACAACGGAGTATGTTTCGTGACTATTCCATACTTGTAATGCGGTCAGGCATGCACAGAATATGACCCAGTACTCTCTGCTTAGGAACCGACCCAGTTGCGGGGCCCACTCAAAGGGGACCAGCCGTGGTAGATCAGTGTACGTCGATATGATGACGAGCATGAACAGAACATGTCGTGTAACAAACCACGAGACGATGAATAATGCGAATGTCGAGTCGGACGCAATCTGGGGCAGGTTGAGGTAGCGCATCATTTTGGCTATCTAGACGGTCTGATTAGATGCTGCAGTTCGCAGTAGTGTCAATTTCAATGAACTCACCGGGATGAAAATGTCACAACAGTCCATCAGGACCATGATTAAACAGCCCACGCGCGTAAAGTTGAAGAAGTAGCTGGCGCCCATTAAGAAAACACTTATAACGTGGTGGGCCATCATCTGCCAGTGATCTTTTCTTGGGGCCTCCGCGTTGAGAACAAATACTTGGTGCAAATAAAACGCGGTTTGGGTGATATAGTAAATTTTGACGGGTGCGGCAATAGGTATATGAGGGTAATTGAGCCACAAGCTCGTGGGTTCGAATATATGGGTCGGAAGGTAGTAGTTCACGTACTGCGGACGAATCAAGGCACGGATAAAAAAAATCGTGAGACGCAACTCACAAGTCCAAAGAACCATTGAAGAGGGTAGTACACGCCTGGCCAGCCTTGTTCGGCAAATCTAAGTACGCTCCTGCGCATATGCCGCAGATCTTTTTTGGAGACGGCCCCGTTCACATTTGAGTGGCCGTTTGCTTTTCCATTGCCGTTCATGGTCATGGAACGTTTCAACTCCATGTCCCGCGTGAGTTTCCACCGGGCAAAAGGCTCGAACACGCCAAGACGGAGGGCGTCGCGCAAACCAGCCATCACGACCATGCAGGTCAACAGAAGACAAACGTCCTTCGCGCCGGTGGTATAGTACGCGGAGTCGGGGAACGAGTCCAGATTAGTTGGGGTATCCGTGCGGTGGGAGAGGGTGAAGAAGGGGGCAGCATAAGGAGTCATCCAGTCGTCAGGCATCGAGGTAAAGCAAAGATATGATGCCACGTTGGGGCGCGACAACTGTGGATAAGAGAAGAGAGGTAAGTCGAGGGACACGGAGAGAGACTGCTGGCATTACTATCGGATATAACGGCCTACTAGTAGTACATCAACCCGTTCCGTGACACGAGTTGGGTGCAACTGGAAAAGACAAGTTTTTGGTTCACGTGCCAGCTTCCTTCCTCTCGACATGTCCTCCTCCAGCCAGCCCAATACAACCCTCTATATCAACAATATCAACGATAAAATCAACAAGGAGGAGCTGCGGTCCCAGCTATACGCGCTTTTTACAACCTATGGCAAAATAATCGATGTCGTTGCCTCGAAAAATCAGCGCATGCGCGGCCAGGCCTTTCTCGTCTTTTCAGACCTCGCCGCCGCGACTACCGCCATGCGCGCCTGCGAGGGCATGATCTTTTACGACAAACCCCTCGTCCGTCGTCTCCAACTGCGTCGATCGGGTCGTCTAACTGACTGCCGCTCCAGCACATTGACTATGCCAAAACAAAATCCTACGCGACCTCGCGGAAAGAAGACCCGACTTTCGTGCCCCCAACCTCTGCCAATGCGAGTGCGCTCATATTGCAGAAGGGGAGGGCTGATAAGAAGAGGCAAAGAGACGAGGAGGTGGCCGAGGGGGAACGCAAGGCAAAGCGCGACAAGGGAGACGACGACGACGAGGAGATGGAGATAGACGACGACGAGGATCATCCGCAAAATGGCAACGCGTGTACGTCCCGTATCCTTTTGAGAATGTATCTACTTCACAATACTTTTGAAGCTGGCGAAGTGCCAGTATCCCATCCGACAGCGCGTCTACTATGTACAAACCTACCTCAAGAGGTGTCCGATGGTGTTTTATCCGTTCTGTTCCAACAGTGAGTACTACGTACATTGAAAACTATGTCGTTCATCCCATTCTGTAGGTACCACGGCTTCAAATCCACAAACGTCACTCCAACAGATGTGCCGGGCGGTATGCATATCTCGCACCTTTCCAAAGCTTCAATCACTAAGCCCCCTTCAAGTTAAAAAGGCTCAGGTTATGTTCGACAGTCCACAGCTTGCTTCTGTAGCAAAAGAAGCCCTGCACGGGTTCACGTTGAAGAAAGACTGGGTCATGTCTGTCTTTTATATCTAGTCTACTTTCTTGCCGTCGGCGTGGCCTTGGAACTCACTCTGGAAACCGTGCCGGGTGAGCAACGCCCATCTGCGTTTTTCTTGCTTCAGACTGAGTCGCATGTTGTAAAGTACGTGTGCGTGTTTTCATAATGGTATTACATCAAATATTTCCTGGGTGTGTGTACACTACACCTCATTTCAATGTCTTGAGGATAGCCTGGCCAATCGGACCAGCAGAGGCAGGATTCTGACCTGTGATTAAATTTCCGTCGACGATGACCTTGACCTGTCGCATAATCAGTCGTCTTCAGGAGGAATCGCCGACCAATCGACATACACCCCAGGGCTCGCTAGCTTTCTCGTACTTTCCGCCGAGGCTGGTAATCCTGTCTTCCAGCAGGAATGGAATGTCCTAACCCCCTTGCGTCAGTTAAGCAACTCCTTGGTATCACTTGACTGCTTACCTTGACTTTACCCACTTGTATCTCTTCTGCGTTAGAGAAACCCGTCACGGATTTATCTGCAAAAATCGATTTGCCCTGCGCGTCCGTAGCACCAACGAGAGCCCTATGCAAGGTTTTAGGCGCTCCCTTCTCAATGCACTACACTTTCCGACTGACGCGGGCCCGTGGCAGACTGCAGCAGTGATCTTCCCCGCCTGATAAAACTAGGGAGCCGTTAATGGGGGGAGGGTGTCAGGGCCTAGCTCAGAGACTTGCCTCGGAGGCGAGCTTGATATTGACTGGGTCGACCGCGAGATCGATAACAGGTCCGTGACCACCGACGTAGAAGATCGCGTCGTACGAAGAAGAGCTAATTTCGGATAGTTTCTTGGCGTTTGCAAGCTTGCTCTTTACAGTCTCATCGGCCAAGAACTTGACGCATTCCGCATCTTCCGCGAACATCTTGACACTCCCTTCGTCAACGGGAGGGTGCGGCCCAGCGGGGCTGGCAAAGTCGATGGTGGCGTGTGTGGCCAAAACATAATAGGGATGGGCAGCCTCAGGTAGATACCAACCCTGGAGATCAATGTAAGATCGTCAAAGGCAAATACGAATATATTGTGTACGGTTTGTGCGCCGGTCAGTGTGGTGGAGGCTGAGGTTAAAACGAAGAGAATAGAGGGCATTGTGGAGAAAGATGAGAATGCCCTGGTTAAGAAGATCTTTTATGTGTACTCCGCTAAACGGTAAACCCACCGGGCCGTAGTACCTCCTCCCGATTCGGTAACAGCTTCCACTCGCCATCCATAACACGCGGAATCTAACGACAGCCTCAGCTCGACAGCCTCGAATCGATATTTAATACAGAGCCGCTCCCTGAACTCCTCTTTGACTTAATGTCCTCCTTCTTTGGGCTGTAAGTCGTGTTTTCGTTTTGTGGTGAGCGCTCACAGAGTCACGTCGGCCTCTTCGCAGCGGCAAGACTCGCACGTTCAAACCCCGCAAGGATGTTCCCGAGGGTACCAAGCAGTATCAGCTCAGAAAGTATGCGGAGGCTACCCTGGTGAACATCATCCCTCTCACCCGAGAAACTCAGCAAGTAACACCCGCCAGGGATCTGGAAACTTGAGGCTCGCAGTCCAGCTTCCAGAAGGAGAGGACCAGAACGAATGGCTCGCGGTGCATGGTCGGTGGCCGTCCCATGAACGTCGCCCCCTAGGATTGACGCGTCGAACAGCCGTCGATTTCTTTAATCACCTAAACATGCTGTACGGGACTATCACCGAGTTCTGTACCAGAGACGAGGCATGTTCGCATCGCTCTAATTTCCAACTGATTAACTGATTCACTCGCATTAGTGTCCGATGATGTCTGCAGGTCCACGGTTGGTTATCCCTGGCATCATCGCCATCAGGCGTCTGACCCGCCCAGGTACGAGTATTTGTGGGAGGATGGAGTCAAGTACAAGCGCCCGACCAAACTGGCCGCGCCCGACTACGTCGACGCGCTCATGAACTGGGCTCAGGGGCTCCTGGACGATGAGACAGTGTTTCCGAATAAAATCGGTCCGTCGACCCTTGTCTATCATGATGATTTACTGAAGTAGTTTCTTTAGGCGTCCCGTTTCCCAGAAATTTCAGGGAAACTGTACGCACGATTGTGCGCCGCTTGTTCCGTGTGTATGCCCACATATACAGTAATCACTTCGACCATATATGCGCCTTGGGTATCGAGGGTAAGGATTCATCATCTGTGTGACATTTAGAACCTGCCGCTTATTATTCTCAGCGCATCTCAACACCAGCTACAGGCACTTTTTCCTGTTCATCAACGAGGCGTGTACCTTATTTTCGGTCCCTTCGCGAAGGCTAACGTATGCACAGTTCGACTTGGTTGATAAGAAAGAGCTCGCACCTTTGGACGAACTCAACGATGCTATCCTCCTGGAGGACAAGGCACGGTGACCAGTTCCAGTTTCTTTGTAGCAGTTTTAGTCTGGTCTGTACACTTAATCTGTCCTGTAATGCAGCAAGTGACGATTTAATTGCGTCAGAGTATCCATCTGGTATACAGTGTGTCTCGATCGTGTGTAGTAAGACAAGTGGGGTTGCTACAAGAAGTCGTGCGAACGCGTGTATGGTGCGACGATGCGTTATGAGGCGCTTTGGTATGGTACAAAATATGATTCTGGTGCAGTAACGTACGTGTTGGACAGCAGTGCAGGATGCGTGTGTCAATGCAGGTGTGGTGGTACACAATGAGGGGAGAATGCGCAGAGCCTGAAAAAAATAGCGACAGCTGTGGTCCGGTCGATCGATGAGCTGCAGAGCGCAAACGGGCATTTCTTGTTTCAGCGACGATGCGGGTGCGTGGTGTGAGGTCATATTGTTCGCTGTTGATATATATCAGTCGGTTGTGCAAACAGACGCAAGGACACGGTAGTCAACCTTGACAATAGACCATTGTACAATTAGGTTTTTTATGCGGTCGTCGAGCGCGTCTTTGCAGAGATCGCAAGATAGGTGGGCTCCAAGTGGTCGTAATGCTGACTCCAGTGCGTTGGTCGACATGTCTGCCGTTTTTTGTGAGCAAGCGAAGTCGCAGAAGCGAAAGATCACCACCTGGCCGTACGTCCCACGCGAGGTAAGCGGTAGCCAACGCCCATGCCCGACCGAGCCCTTTCTGCGCGTGAAAATCGCAGGAGGGTGTTGGCGGGTGAGGATGCGGTGGTGGCCCAAGTACACGCTTGAGGGCTTCGGCGCGGCCGAAGTGGAGGAAAAACAACCTATCAACATTATCAAAAAAAAAATGGTTAGCTGGGATAGCGGCCTTGCCGTTTCAGGTAGGTGGCACCCATCCTCTCGACGACTTGATCGGTTAAGCGCGAGAGAGGGAATGCCAGTAGGTGGGACGAGGTTGGGACGGCAAGGTCGAAAATATCGTAGTGTGCCGCCAGCGCGTACAGCTCGAGTGGAAAGAGCGGCGCTTGGGATAAAAGGAGAGTGAAGAGCGGAGTCGAAGGCAGAATTGTCGATTTTGGATTTATGCCATATATCGGCATCGAGTCGACTGCATTGACGAGGACATTGAACGGAGGGGAATAATGGGCGCATGACATATCGTAAATTGCGTGGAGGATGATATTCAGGACGGGTGAAGGCTCTGGAACGTGTAAAACGGGGGGTTCGTCGTCGTCTGAAGGGGAGACGGGAAGCATGGCACGAAAACCATTTCCTGATGCATCAAGGAGTAGATCTGAGTGGACATAGAAGTAGACTGAGTCCTGGGACAACAGAACAATGTCCGGTGGTTGTGGCCGATGCTGGGCGGCTGGAAAGAATGTGGTAGAGACGGAGACAAGTGTGCTCTCGTCCTCTGGTGAGTCGGCCTCCGGGGACCCGTCATGGGAATGCTAGAATGCTAGGTCAGATAGATATCAAAGGAGCGGTGAAGGGCGCAGACTGGGGGTGTGGGGAGATGATCATATTTTGCTAGAGGATACTCCAGGTCGCTGAACTGCATGACATTGTCCCAGTCGTAGTTGTCCATGCAAACCTGGTGTGGCGAAGATCCCCCAAACAGGTGAAAGGTTGTGACCAAGATTGCCGCCTCCAGACTTGTGTTTATAACACACCCATACACTGACGTAGCTAGCCTGCATCACATCGCTCCTCACTAGGCTTCACTCGGCCTCACTACCCAGACGCACGTCCCTTTGCTTCTCTTTTTTTCCTTTGTATTTCCTCCCGTTCTCCGAATTTCGAGTCGTGCAGTTCCTGTAAAACCATTAATCCCCGCAGTGAAGCTCCACAGCCGTAACCCACCATGTTCGCAAGTCGCTTGGCCGTGGCAACGGCATTCAGTTTCTCCAATACCCGAGCCTCTGGCAGTGTCATTTCCTCCAACCGCGTGTCTGCCGTGGATGAGCATCACCCTGCCCCAAAAATATCGGCTTACTGATGCGCTCCTCAATTTTCAAGATCCGCTCTTCGTCCCGTTCCGTCACGAAGCTAATGGCCACTCCACCCCGACCAGCCCGCGCGGTTCGACCCACACGATGCGTGTACTCTTCTGGTTCGTTCGGCAGGTCCCAATTGATGACGATAGCCACGTCTTCAATATCCAGACCTCGCGCTCCTACGTCCGTGGATATCAAGACGGGCACGACGAAGGACCTAAATAAGGATAAAGACGATAACCTCTCCCGCTGCGTCAGCCGAGAATGGAGGGCCGTGCTCCTTATTGACAGGGTTTTCAGGAGGTTAGTCAAGAAAGCCGCAGTCCGCGGCCGAGCACAAAATATAATCGTCGGCGGCGGCTGTTCTGGCTCCTCATCGTCGTCCGTTGGCTTCTTTTGCTTTTTGCTTTTCGGCTTCCGCGACGACTTTGCCGGTTCTGGTGGAGCTCGACGCAGGTGGACGGTGGATTCCGGTGGGTTACAGAGTAAGTGGAAGAGATACATCTCTCGCACGTGGGATGGCACTAGAATGTAATGCTGTTTCAAAGTTTCGACTGTCTCGACACTGCCAAGTATATGTTTGAATATTCCCGCGGGAAAAAAAGGGTCGTACCTTTGCAGCATTCTGTGAACGAATGGTTTGTCCTTTCCTGGACGTGGGGGTGTGGCTGCTAAAGCCTCGATGGAAGGCGTAAGAGTGGCCGTGAAGAGGCATGTCTGCCGGTCTTTCGGAAGGGTGCCGAATAAATACGACAGATCTGGCGCAAACGTAGGACTGAGCAAGCGATCTGCTTCGTCCAGAACCTAACCAAAAATGAATCGGCGCTAGTTGAGGAGCTTAGCGAGACAGACGATACAAGAAATTTGACCCGAGAGAGGTCCCACTCTCCACCACTGCTCCTTAAAAGGTCTACGATACGTCCAGGGGTGGCGACAACTGATGTGAGGTCGGTTTCCAAGCTCCAGCGCTTGGGACATCATATCCATACCACCGACAACGACGGCCGTGCGAACATTCAACGACCCTCCTAGGACAGCGAATTGCTCCGATATTTGAAAAGCCAGTTCTCTATAAAACAATTTTCATTTCGATAAGCTACAGAGGGTGGAGGGCGGACCTTGTAGGTGTGAGAATGAGGGCAAATATTCCGTACGGGTCAACGGAAAGCTTCTGTAGGATCGGAAGGGCAAAGGCAATTGTTTTGCCAGAACCGGTCTTGGCGTTCCCAATGCAATCTCTTCCTGCGGAACCGGTCTGCACGGCACGGCGGAAGATTGGATATCTGATTATTTACCTTGCAGCAGCGGAGGAATACATGCGGCTTGGACCTCCGTTGGGGTCCGTATGGACATGGACGTGAGGGCTGCTTGTAGGGAAGTAGATATACCCATACCGGAGAATGTGGTTGAGGAAGGCGCTCGCGTAACTGGTTCATGCCCAGCGCGGGGCTTGGTAGTTAACCTAGAACTCGGCGAATCGTTTTGCAATTCCAGGGGTGATATCGTTCGGTCCTCCTGGTCGCTGTCATCGTCGCCAGTGTCTTCGTCTACCTCGGCAGCCGTGTTTTCATCATTCAACGCAGGGGCGTCAACGTTAGTATCTGAATCCGAGTCCGAGGCCTGAGCGAAGGAGGGTGAGGCACGACTGAGAACAGTCTTCAGACGCTTCTGGGGACCCTCTTGCCGTCGTAGCAGGTCGTCAGTAGTGAGAGACTTCCTTTTGCCCATTCTGAATCCAGAAAAGTCTAGATGATCGCAAGAGAAAAGTTCAAGTGATCGGAAGTCAACACATGGACAAACTCGCTATTTAACGCTTGGACCGGAAATAACGCAAACGGACGACCGATTTGTTAGCTACGGGAGGCAATCTACTATATATCCGCACCTCGGGCTCGGGCATGGATTCCTAATGCACGGACAAGTGTCACGGGCCGTCACGGGAACCCATAAATCGAGAGCTTGAGCCTCAGGGATCCGGACTACTCCCTCCGGTCTCCCTCGCTCGTTCCTCGTTCTATACTTCCAAGAATGACCAAAACCATAACCTCCCACTTGTTGCAACTCGTCACCTTCAGTACGACCCTCGCGGTCGCTCAAGTTATCTCGCGTCTGGACGAGGAAATCGGCAAGCCCGCAACGCCAGGAAAATCGGGTTTGCTGAGAGGCTCCACTTCGAAGGAAGAGTTGCAGCAACGCGTTAACAGCGTGATCGGTCCAAGCGGCTTCTTGTTCGTCTTTGCACTTTACATCACACCCACTTCCGTTGACGACCAGCAGGTATTTCGACGAGTTCAATCACAGCGCTTGGCTCCAGCTCTACTCGAGCACACCTCGCGTCGTTGTCTATGTCATCGGAAACCCCCTCATCGCGCAAACGATGTTGCAGTTTGACGTGCGGGGAGCATACAACATCCCGCCTCGGTTGCTCATCCTCGAAAAGGCCGACGGCACGGGTACAGACGTTATATACCATCTACCTTCGTCGGTCATGGTTTTGAGCGACAATGAGATGTTGAAGGCTGCCGCCGAAGCGTTGGACAGCAAATTGGAGAGCCTGGTGGAAAAAATCACCGCTATTATTTGATCTCAGGTTGGAAGGATTGTACCAAGTATGTTGATGTACACAAAACGAGAAAAAGCCAGAACAATACATAATTCACGCGAAATATATGGATACAAGGGGATGTGATTAAGGATACAAGATACAGTAAGCACACTTTCGAGAAATCATAATGTCGTGATCTAAGGAAAAGAAGCGCCCTATTGGTTACCCGCTCCCATGGGCTGGTTGATGTCCCCGAAGCTCCAATCGTCGAAGAAAAAAGGAGTACCCTGATCGTGATTGAAAGTATAAGAATCGTCCAGCGTCATGGGGAACTGCGCATCCGGGAAGGCCATGGTCGATGACAGCGTAGCCCCCAAGTCGCTAGACGTGTCGGGGAAAGGCGAGCCAAGCGGACCATTCATAGCAGTGAATGGGAACGGGGAAAGGATATTGTTGGCCTGGTCGTCGGTCGAAGACGACATGCCATACATGTCGGACGCAGTGGGCATCAAGATGTGGCCAAAGTTCGCAACGGTCGGCGTCTGGCAAATACGATGAGCAAGTTGAAAGAGTAAAGAAGCGAGACTGGACGCACGAGATTGAGATCGCGCACAAGATGGGTCAGACCCGTTTCAGAAGCTGCCGAAGCGGGACGCTCAAGGCCGTGTCCAGGTTCAAAGCAAAACGCGTCCTCGTCCAACTTCCGGACAAAGCCAAGAGAAGTGGAAGGCCGACGCGGAGCAGCGAAATGAGGGAAGGTGCGTTGCGGGAAGCAAGGAGGCAACGGGGCTTCGTTAGAGGCCGGCTCTGGAGAGGGAAGGGACGGAGACGGGGAAGCGGAAGGGGAAGAGGAGAAAGACCAAGCGTACGCGCTCATACCCTGGGCTGTCGAAGGGAGAAAGGGAGGGGGTACTGGCCGGCGTGGACTGGTAGGAGGGACCCTGGGATCCTGCAGCGGACGGCCAATGGAACGCGCCGGAACCCGGTGTATCGGAGGGTGACGAAGCCAGCGTGGATTGGTGGGATGATGGAGTGGGTTTCTCCTCTTGGACCTGCGACTTGGGTTTCCTTTGCCGGGACGCGCAGATGGAAGGGCCGAGAATACCAAGGTATGTCTCCCGCAAAGAGCGAATGACTTCGTCGCTCTTTTCTTCGTTGGAGCGGAGCTTGGCCTTGCTTTTGCCACGGGGGGAAGGCTTGAAGTGGTAGTCGGGATGCTCGAGCTGATGAATGGCGGCCCGTTTCGCTGCCAAATCCTGCCACGGCTTCTTCTCCGCTGGCCGCAATAGATTCCAGCACTGGCCGGCGACCCGACTGAGAGTCTGCTGACGACGTTCGATGTCGTCGGGTATGCGGGCCTCGTTAAGGATGTGGGATCGATAGAGAATGAAAGCGTTGGGTGGACGGGGGATGCGTTTCGACTTGGAAGACGACGTCGCCGCGTGTAGAACGGGAGGAGTAATCTGGGAGCGGTAATAGGAAGAAAAAGGCTCAGACCCAGGCGCGTCGTGCTCCTGTTCGCCGTAAGCTCTTTGTCTCTCCGTTCCACGGACAGAACGAGCTAAGCGGATGTGCGTCGAGGAGACCAACTCCAGTGTCCGCGCGGATGGACCGCGACGGAACCACTCGATGTCGTCGGGGGGAGAGGCAGAGTTCGACGAAGGCGGGGTGGAATGGAAACCGTGCTCCGACTGTTCAGCTGGAGACTGGCCTTCTACTTTGATTGGAGCTGTCATGCGAAATCATGAAAAACGGCGGATTCATGACATGCGCGCAACATACCGTAGAGTTCATTGTTGATTGTCGTTGAATAAATTGAAATGGATGTCGATGTTGCAGAGAACGTGAGCGGAAATGTGGGCAAACCTGATTGCTGGCGTTTGCTTAAGTACATGCCCGGCCTTGGTAAAGGGCGGTAAAAGGCGCTTCGAACCATCAACATGAGTCTCTGCGCACTAAGTCGGGATTGATTGGAGAGGTGAACGAGGCAAATGAAGAAAGGGAGCACCTTCGAGTGGATTTGTAGGTCATGTGACGAGAACATAGCAAGACAGGGCAACTCGTCCAACACGAGGCAGCTCGGCGAAATCCGCGACCACGCCTCTGCCTCGTGCGGCAGAAGACGATTGCAGGACACCGGAGGAGAGCCACGATCGAGAAAGTATCAAAGAGGATCACTGATACCTCCAGAACAAAGCCTCGGTTAGGCGCGCGAACTTGGAATCGTGGCACAGCCGCGCACATATGTGGACCTGCATGCACATCAATTTCGCTGGCGCGCGGCATTCCTCGTAACTCGAGCTTTTAGAGCGAAGCAACTTTGCGAGGTAACGTGACCGTGATAGTGAGCGAAAAATGTCGGGGTGAGTACTGAAAACTGAGCAACTTGCCAGCGGTTTCGAGCCAAATGACAAACCCGTACAACATGATGAATTTCGCGCAGAGGGTTGTTGAAGCTGGAAGCGTTGATTTAGGGCAACGAGTTGCAATCAATTTTCGGATTGCGAGTTTGGATCATAGGACTTGGGCAACTCTAGCCCTACTCTACGTGTGGTGGCCCTGAGACAATAATTAGCTTGAGGAACGCTCTAGGGACAATCTCTGGGCGCACCTAAGTCTCTCGGCGGCAGTGTAGTTTCCCGTGGGGTTGTATCTTTCGAGCAGTATCTGGCATAAAGTTGTTGATATTGCCAGTGTGCCCAGTTTCATCGCTTTGCATTACCTTGTGCACACGTTGGGAGCGCATGAAAATAAGAGCGTTTTCTATATCGTCGTATTTTCCGGACGCCCTCTGCTTTTCAACGATTGACCGGAAATTAGCGGCCAGGGGTTTGTTAAGCTTTCCTGGTGAGACAGCCTGTTGTTGGGTGAGGACTCGGCAGTCTGAAATGCTGTGAGGGGCGCACTGAAGCTCTCAGCTCACGAAGAGCTGCCCTGTAGTGGATCGTTGCTGGGGAGAGCATCGAGGAGATGGTGATATAGTGTACCGTGTTACGTCATCTTCATTTACATTTTTCTATTCAGCTGCCTCTACACTCCGTGCATTTGGATATGATTCGGTTCAGTAGAAAAGTGCACATGGTGATTTGCATACATGCGAACAGTTGGATTGAATGGTAATGGTATGAATCAGCGTGCCTGGTCTTATAAATCAGTGGTCCCTGCGGAGCCCCACAGGTAGACGAATTCGTTCTTTCGTTCGGGAGAACACAGAACGCTTAGCTACTTAGAACTATACACGGAGTGAGGAAAGGATCTGGAAAGGATCTGGAAAGTGGCATGTCACAGTGGTCACAACTTTGACCAACGCTCTATAGCGCTGGCCATGGACCTTGCCTAGTTACCCTCTTACCCCAACTGAACGCATCTCTCCAGTCACTGTACACCCTTTCCTTCTCTCTTTCGTCCCTTTCTGACCTTCCCCGATAACAGTCGGCGCTTGGATCGTACTCCCCAGTCTCAGTTGCCATCATGGCACGGAGCGCCGTCGCTTTGAACCCTGCGTCCACCCCGTTCTTTCCCGGTGGTCTCCGCGCTAGTGAGGACGACCTCGGTGGCCTTGGTTTCGGCCGTCGCGCTTCCACATTCCATGAACAGGATCGAAGTTCCATGTCTTCCGTATCCATCTCTCCCTCCGAGTATCGGTCTGTCAGAAGCTCGCCCAGTCCCCCTCAGCATGATGGTGATCCCGGCCGCGCTGCTCCCCGCCAGCAACCTTCTGTAGACGGCCAGCGCAGGTCCCCACCATTTCGCGTGGTCGAGTCGAACAAGCCCGACACACGTCGTGCGACGGAAGGGACCATCCTGGGGGGCTCAATCCTTTGGACTGAACGGGAAGACAGTCAGGATACCCCTGGTCCTTCAGATACTGAGCTCCATCAGCCTACCTCCTCCTACTTTCCGGCGTATGAGCGGACCCCTCCAGTGGCCGTGAACAATGGCTCCTCCTTCAATGCGCCTGGCGGCCTCATATCGTCCTCCCCAGTCTCTTCTTTGGATTCAGGGAAGTCATTTCACTGCCAACACAGACCAGGCTGCATTTGATGCCCAGCTCAAAGCCTCGCCGCTGATCCATGACATCCTGGATCGCCTTGTGCGCTGCGAGTATACCACTCGGGAAATCCAGCGGGACGTCGGCGATATGCAACGCAAAGTCAACCTCATGGTGGAGCGCTCTCTCGGCATCGGTGGACAGCCCGAGTTCAAGGATCCCTTTGCCGTGAATGGCAATGGCCACAGTTTCTCTTCTCCTCCGCTGAATGCTCCACGGCCCTCCGTCGGTAACATTGCCCCCAATCAGTCTAACCCATCAGACGACTTGGTATCTGTTTCCCAACGCCTCGACATGCTCACCGCGTCGGTTGGTCAATTAACGGCAGCCTCCCACCAGATACATGCCTCCATTTCCCCTCTCACGAACAATTCGATGATGGGCTCTGGAACTCCCCAACTCGACTTGGCTCCCAATCAGATGATGTCTCCTCCTGGAGTCTCCAACTCGTCTATGCTAGGCCACGGTTTGCCCAATCGACCTGATCTGAGACCATCTCCCCGAGCGCCTAATTCGCCGATGCGTACCTGGTCGGCAGGGACCCTCGACCTGCCGATGCGTCCTTCTGATCCAACCCGTCAAGATGCTATGCTGCGTGACAAACGTCGTTCGGTTTCGGGTCCTTGTGCGACGTGATTCTGCTGGTGTATGGATTTAGACCACTATGGATTCGACCGCGTTCCTAATCTTTTTCCCCGCACAGATCCTGGACCTTCAGAATGATACCTGGATGGCTGGTTCTCCTCGGGATTCTGGTCCAATGATATCTAAATGGGAACAGCTATCCCTGGCTCCAGATCTACTGAGGTCACTGAGCAAATTTGGGTAAGTCGAAAAACCTCCCAAATGATAGGCAACACTGAGCGTGCTACGCAGCGTGGGACCTCCTAACAAAATCCAGCAACGCGCTCTTCCTTTCCTGCTGCGTGGGGCGGATATCATTGCCCAAGCTCCTCCTACCCAGGAGAGAATCGCGGCGTACGTGATCCCTGCCATCCAGATCGCCGTCACCAATATATCCGTTCGTCCCCCGAACCGGGGACCGATTGTCATAATGGTGTCCACCACAGTTGACCAAGCCACGCAAGCCCAACGTATGATCCGCGATCTGGGAGGTCCAATTGGCGTTAGGTCTGCCCTCGGTGTCGGTGCGACCACGAGCGACATTAGCCAGGAGCTTCGCTTGCTCCAGCAAAATATGCCTCATATCATTTGCGGGACACCCCAGAAGTTGCATGCGCTTTTTACTACCTCCGGTGGCCTCGTTGGGTCCGAGGTCCGCTTCCTCGTTTTAGACGAAGTGGACCAACTCATTGCGCGCAATCTGCATGAGTTTGTGTTCAATATCGTCAAGCTCCTGCCTCCCCCTCGGTCTCGTCCTTTAGGTTCTAGTACTCCTACTCCCAACACGACCCCAGGCCCCATCTCGCAGTCGTCGTTCTCTTCACCGTTCGACTCTCCCAATCCTGGGAGAAGATTCTCCGGTCTCGCGCCTTCCCCTCCGGCCGAGACCAACAACGCTACGCAGCCCATTGAGCGTCAAACCGCACTCTTCTCGAACACCGTTCCTCAAGATGTCCTCAACCTTGCGTCCGCGATCCAACTGCGCGAGCCTGTGCGGGTTCTCGTTCGCCGTGATGGTAACGTCACCCACGCTGACACGGCTCAGAGCTCTCGTGGCCTCCGCCAATTCTATCTGTATTTGGCGTTCACAGCAGGCGGTCGCTCTGACCCAATGGCGGCGGCTCCTGGCGGTGGACTGGGGATCATAGGTTCCGGGAGGGGGGCCTCCAGTGCCGAGAGCGCACAAGCGCGGGAATGGAAGTTGGATGCCCTTGCAGACTTGTTCGATGATGTGGACGTAGCACAGGCTGTTGTTCATGTCGGTGGCATGACTGCCCTCGACTCTGTCGTTTACAAGTTGGCGAGCCGAGGACTCGAGGCAGTGCCACTCGTCAGTCGATTGTTCAGCCTTTCTCTTTCACGGATTCACTGTCTTTACGATTTCTAGCACGGAGACATGAATGCCGGCACCAAATTGGCGGCACTCAATAAATTCAGAGGTTCTTCCTCTATGATCATGCGACAACCTGCGCCCAAAGTCCTTGTTGTCTACGATGTTCAAGTCAAGACCCCCGAGGTCGCCCATGTTCCTCTCATTATTAATTACGGTTCGTCCTTTCATTTTCACGGCGCATTTGACTTAGCCTTGTAAAGATCTACCCAAGGCAGTTGAAGAATACGCTCATCGGTATTGTCGAATTAATTCATCATCTGCCAATTTTCGCTAAATCCATCGTCAGCGTTGCTCCCGCCATCGCATCCAACTACTCCCGCGCTGGGGTCATTGTCAATTTCGTGACTGCCACAGGAGGCGATGTCGAAATGTTGCGATCTATAGAGTGTTTTTACAAGTTGAGTGCATTCGCGCCAAGCATTACATGTCATTGACGGTGATGGTCTCCTTCTAGAATCAAATGCGTTCGTTCCACTTTCCGCTGCTTGTATCGATTGACCTTACTGATAATCCTCTTGCAGCCTGAAGTCCCCATGAGTCTCCGTGACATCGTCTGACATTGTTTAACGACCTAGTGTTCTTGTATCCCTATCGCACGTCCTTGCTATTGCTCCTCCCCACTATATTCGCACCCCGCATTTCCTTCATGTCTGATACCCTTTATACTGCACCTCCTGTCTAAATTGTCTCATTACCACCTTGCACTGGGTCCTACAACCCACTGCACCCCACTGTATAGCAGATCTCTCACTTCATTCATAGTTATTTGGATGGCGTTCCCGCATAGCTCCGGACCCTCAATGTACCATCTTCACTACAACTGGCGAGCTCCTTGAGACCCTCTTGGTCTCTCGGGCGCCAACTCAGTCTGTAAATGTGGGCCAACATGCCCTGCGCTTTTGAAGGTCAGTTGCAGTGTTGTTTCTGAAATCGTTTTGCAGGGAACGCATACCTATAGTCGAGATCGTACTCCAGCTGCCAGTTCGCCGCAGCGGACCCCGTGTTGAAGTAGACCAGGACCGCTCCCGCTTCCAATCCAATGGCGAGATGGCGTCTAGAAAGTAGGTGAGTGTGGTAGCCGAAGGCCAAGCGCTGCATTCACCGATCCTGTGAATCGAGAGGTGAAAAATCCACGGCAGTTGCGGCGTCTTTTGTTTTGATAACTTCCGCCGCTACCCATTTAGCTTCTGGTCCACGTTGCCATATCTTGACCTTTGTCCCATATTCGACATCGGTTAACGAAAATGGGATACATAACATACAGTTTTATCCCGCGAGGCGGTGGCGAAGATGTCACCTTCTGCGGCCCACGCACAGTCCCAAATTATCCGTCCATGGGATTTGTCGGCTGCAACCGGTAAATAGGCTAGATGCGACTGGGGGTTACCATCTTAGGAAGGTACGGTAGGGACAAGAGCACCGACCGCCATCGTTTTGCGCTTCGAACATTCTCCAAGACCGGTCTCTCGAGACAGACAAGACGAGGCGGTCATCAGGACTAAAAGCGATGCGCGTAACAGTCAGTGAATGTCCAGATAAGGGCTCTCCGACGGGCTGCCAATTCTCCGTATTATACACGCGCACGACTGCATGCTCGGCAGTCGAAGCTTTACATGCCGTTGCAATCAAACGCCGAGATCCTGAAACAGCGAGGCTCATCGACTGGCGTTAGAGTGAGGCGCGGTTCAAAATGACTAGATCTATAAGATGTCACCTCGTATCCGTGACCAAATATTTTCTCGATTTCCGGCCAAAGAGTTGTGGCGGCCAGTTCCGCCTCGAAAGGAGCACGCGACAGAAGGTCGGATTCACCAGCAGGGACCACAGCTTCGTTGAATGTTCAAGATTCGATCGACTTTTTGTGTTGAACGCATACCTTCGTTCACGGCTTTGTTAGACAGACCCAGAGGTGGGACGCTCGCTGCTATAGGACGATTATGCTGCGAGGAAGTCAGGAAATCGAACAAAATCTATGGTGTGGACCTGCCTGTTCCTCGGTGAAGTTCGCAACTCCTAATCGTTCTGTCAGGTCTACAAAACCACGCGGAGCTTCGAATACTCGAGCAACTTTCTCATCCGCTATGCTAGCAAATTTTAAAGGGCCTAAAAAAGCCACGTCAACCATATCATAACCGTGGACTTGAGGCCGGCTTAATTCGTGCCAGAAGGAGGAACCGTCATGGATGCATATTGGACCATGAATTCTTGTAGTTTGATCCAGCCTGCGAGTGTGAGGTGTTATACAATGCAGTGCTTCCGGACTTACCCCGCAGAAATGAGATACTCTCCGCTCGGGCTCCAAGCCAGACTTTTCACAGGCCCGCTGTGACCTGTAATTGCACCAATCTCTCCCCAAACCTCGTCGCTGTGTTTTTCCACATTCGACGTGCAGCGCCATCGTCGCCATCCTCCTGACCACCCCCAAGCTAAAGCTTCGTCCCCGTTTCGACCCCACAGTCCTCCAACAAACCCACCCAGCCGTTGCCCACCAACGTCTCCAAATCGCTGTCGGCTGATCCAGATCGAGGTTGAAGTATCCTCCGATGAGGACCGGATAGCTGTGGGTGACCACAATATTACGGATGAATCTGTGGATGTAGATAGAAGAGTGGGTCCCTCTGCTTGAGTGGGTGGTCGCCATGATAAAGACGTTACGCCTGCTTCGTGTCCAATTAGAAGGGCGTCGAAAGTGATCGAATATTTTACAGAACTACAAACAGACTTGAGAGAGTTTCGGATTATGAAATGCTGACTAGACCTACTTGGCTTGATCAGACTTCACCGTTAAGATGTGCCGTTTTAAAGATATCTGCCTGCCACCTTCCTCGGCCTCGGCCAGTTCACCTAAAGAAGCCTCAAAGGCGTCTAGAAGGTCATCACTAAGAGCATCAGGGGGCCGATCCTCCACCGAGGCAGAGTCATTATATCTTGTGAAGGCTTCGATTTGCCACAGGCGAATTGTGGCGTCTTGTGATCCCGATGCCAAGGATGAGGGGATCTTTTACGGTAGCCGGGTCTTGGAACGGCAAGGCTTCGGACCCAATCTTCGTGGCCGGCCAGAACGGCAGATCGTACAAACTAGATGAGAGTGTTCACCAGTGTATGTTCGGATGATAAGGCTGAATCGTACCGTATCTCCAGAGCGCGTCCATATCTGTATGTTTCTGTCAGTTCCGGCAACAGCTAAGATTTCCACTACCCCGTATCGTAAATTGAGGTTCGCAGTAAAAAAAAACACGAGTCAAACACCTTTCGATTGGGGCAGAGTCGTCATAACAAGCGCGAGAGGATACTTTCCGTGCAAAGGATAAGAGCTGGACCTCCTTCAGTTGATCTAGGTCGCGTATCCTATTATTCCTAAGTTTACTTTTGCGGAAAACACACATGCCTGTGTTGTCCGAGGCAATTTGCCATATTTTCACAGTACCGTCGGAGGCACCCGTTGCCAGACACTTATCATGGACACATAAACAAGATATAGCTTGCGCGTGAGCCTCAACTTTGGCGGTCGATTTCCACTAGCGTATTATTAGACATTTATGGAGTAGAATTACATGGGGCGGCATGCCTGAGACTCCGTTTGTCTCCAGCATCTGAGTACACCCGTGTCATCCGCTGTAGCAAGGAGATCATTCGTCAAGAATCGAGCACAGGTCACTGATCCTTTATGCGCGGCCAATGTTTCGAAAACCCCGCGATCACTTGCAGTATTCCACAGAGAAACGAGATTGGATGAGGCAAAAGCTAGAAGCGATGAACTGGATATATCCGCAGCATGGGGATGACGGTTTGTGGAAGCTGAAATATAAGAGGTCATGGTCAAAGCAAAGTTTTGCAGATGTGACTTGTTTTGATCGTGCTTTTCTGAATCGAGCCGCGTCGATGTAAAACGATGAGCATACTTGGAATCGGTGTGGACGTGGTGCATATCCCTCGCGTTGCTTCCCTGCTCAGACGCTATCCTCAAAGAGTCGCCTCGCGCATTCTAAGCCCACAGGAGGCCCTGCAGTCGCACTTGTTCGCCGATCCAACTTTTATCGCTGTTCGGTACGGGCCGCCTTACACGACCGCATTGTCGGCTCTTACATTCTCTAGTTGGGCAGTAAAAGAAGCGGCCTACAAAGCGCTCTACCCTTACCATCGCCCCAGGTGGAAAGAGCTCACTTACCAAGGGCTTTCAAATGGACGCAAGCCTTCGTTGGTGTACCATCCTCTGAATGGCACCACAAGCCCGACAGATATTCACGTTTCGGTCAGCCATGACGGGGAGTATGTGTTTGCTTCAGTCCTGGTCCAAGTCGCGCGTGAGCTCTGACAGGAAGTGAGTCCGATGTCGACGCATGTTTCCTTGACTTGAGGTTTTTTTTTGCAAGCTACATGATATACATAATTCATTCTTCTCTTCGCGGCCACCAATCCGGGCGCCAATGCGATACCCCCCAGTTCGTTTTGGCCCCATCAGTCTCAACATTCCATCGAGAATGCAAGTTTTCCCCGTTCCGCAGCCTCAACCTGTTCTAGTCGGAGAAGAGCCAGATCCCACCCCTTGCGATGAACTCAAGAGTTTGCCATTTCCCCGAGGCCGTGGATTAGGCTTGTCTTGGTCCACCAATCCGGTGGCAACAGCGCGAATATCAACGCCCGAGGGGAAGGAAGGTAGATCTGGGGAAGGAACGACGATTTCAGGAGGTCTGAATTCGTGATTTGTTGAATTGAATGCCTCATAATCGAGTTAAATACTGACGAAGAATCGGGTCGATGAAGGACCACGGGCATGATACGCTTCCGGATGATACCAGTATGATACGTCCGAACCGTTAGTTCTTGACCGACATAGCAGCCCTTCCGAAAATCCACTTGAAAGAAGCATCAGTTTCGTCATTCATGGGTCGTTGCAGAATCTGCTGACATCCTCCCATTAAGTCCAAATTCGAGTCCATTGGGAAGGCTTGCATTGCTGGTATGTCTATGAGACCTTCAGGGACCCCGTGAAGGATACGATGAATCGTGTAAGCATCGGAGGAAACCAAATCATGCGAAGAGGCTTCCGACGCTAGTTCCGATTCAACATAAAATCAAAATATCGCGCTGGTGGACACGCACGACGGTCGCCCTTTCGAACGAGAAGTCTCTTGCCCATTCCTGGGGCTCGCCTATCGTTAATTGCCTCATCTTGGGTGCCCCAAGGCCATTTTTCCAGGGTATCCCAAATAGGTTCAGCCACGCCGCTGTTCTCAGCCCACTTCCAATGTCTTTGCACCTCTTCCTCCTCGGCCGGCGACCCCCACACGCCCCAGACGTCGTACTCGTCCGAGGCATCTCTGGCCTGAACTCGTGAGCGCAGTATGAACCGCTTGATCATATCCAAGAGCGGTGGCGCCTCCGAAGGGCGCAAGTCGTATTCTATAAGGTATCCCTGCTGGCCGGCGGAATTCGTGCGAGTATAGACGAAGACATCGTACAGGACTCTCCCTTGTGCGTGCAGAAATGCAGAGTAAAACGGACGAGGTGGGGCGTGGACTGGGTTGGATAGAATGCCATTGAGAAATTCGGATGCTTGAGAGCCGGCCAAGGACAAGACAGATCTGTGGGGAACTCGCGCTACGAGAGGAGTTTTGAGAAGGAGCGGTCTCAGTGCAGACATGACGGTCCGGATCCGGGTCCGGCCCGGCTCATTTGCACGTTACTCAAATAAGTACCAGTTGCATCTGGCACCCATGTCCTCGTCATGTAAAGGTCTCCTCGCCGCAATGAAGGACTGCTTAATGCGCTCGGACTGCGTCGTTAAAGACGGTCACAAACCTTCCGAATGTTTGCGACACCACACCGATGAGCTCCCGGAGGAATGTCAGTCGCTAAGAAAAGCAACTTTTGAGTGCAAACGCGGGATGGTTCGTCGCATCGCCTCATTATTTACCATGCTGCACTGACACACGTTTCTCAGCTGGACATGAGAAATAGATTTAGAGGGAATGTTGGATCACAATTTCAATTCGTACCCGAGGACAAACCGTCGAATCCACATGAATAAACCCCATTATTGCCGTCCGCCAGAGGTGCTTACAACGGATGACGGAGCCGCAGCGAACGACCTGATTATCAAGCACGATCTCGTTGTCATCGTTAAATTCTCGAGTCGAAACTTTAGTCATCACTCAGCATGTGCCTATTTAAGACGCGGCGCGGAAACTTTTGTCCCATTTCTTCTCCCTCCCCTCAGCATGGCTTCCACCAAACCTTTCTTACTTTACACTGGCCCTACTCCCAATGTACGTTGATCACCTCCGGTATCGTCTACCCCCTAATCAATTTCGTTAGGGTCATAAGGTCTCCATCTACCTCGAGGAGTTGAAAGTTCTGTACCCAGATGTCGATTATGAGTGAGCCGCGATGCTATCACCGTTCCGTAGCATTGACAGCCTTCAGTTTCGAGAAGATCGACATCTCCACCAATAGGCAGAAGGAACCGTGGTTCATTGCAATCAACCCCAACGGTCGCATTCCAGCCCTGGTGGATAGATCTCGCGACAACTTTGTGGTCTTTGAAACGGCTGCCATCCTTCTTTATCTCGCTGAGCACTACGACAAGGAGAAAAAGTTCTACTTCGATGCGAAGTCGGAGCCCAATGACTACAGTGAAATGTTGCAGTGGATCTTCTTTGCCCACGGTGGCGTGGGCCCCATGCAAGGACAATGTGAGTTTAATTGGAAATTAGCAAATGCCAACTCAATGGTTCATCTAGCGAACCATTTCCAAAGGGCAGCACCCGAAGACATTCCATATGCCAAGAAGCGTAAGTAACTGCGTTCTTATTGTGCCCCTCTTGATTTTTTCGACTTGCAGGTTACGTCGACGAGACGAAGCGGCTTTACGGTGTGCTTGAAATCCGTCTAACCCATCGTGATTGGTTGGCGGGCCCTGGCCGCGGCAAGCTTTCCATTGCCGATTTCAACGTGTTTCCTTGGTAAGTCTGGTCTCGTCTGCCAACTGCAAGAATTCAATTCATACCATTTATCAGGGTTCGGGTTTGGAAGTATGCTGGACTGGATTCGATCGATGAGTTCCCGAACGTGAAGGTGAGATACGCTTGTGCTCGGCCAAGTTACAAATCCGATCGTTTTTTCAGGCGTGGTTGGAACGAATCTTGGCAAGACCCGCCGTTCAAAGTGGAATCGCGGTCCCGCCTCCCTCGAAGTAAATGAATGCTAATGAAGTGAAATGAAGCTGTAATCTTGTGTAGCTGAGATCGAATTCTGTACTTATATTTGGCTGTAAATCATACGTTGCCCTCAAAACCACACATTCGATTAAGTAGTACAACATTGCTATAAAAAAAATAAGCCAAGACCTGTAATGTATATTCCGACGCCTGGAAAGACTATAAATACAATACAGATGAGAAGGACATGCATGGATCTGGTAGCGGAGCATAGCGAATATTCATAGCAGACTTCAGAGCACGTCCGAGAGTGTGTCGCGATATCGGGATCCGAATGTCCGTGCCACGCAGTAACATATCCGTATTTTGAAGACGGATTGAGCGAGCAGCTCAGACTCGGTAAATCTGGCGACCGTGTCTATCGACCTCCGCACCGCTGCGCGCATCGACGTATTTGGGTCGCCGAGAACGCCCAAGGAACCCCCACGAGCTGTTGTTCGATTTATGGCGGTAGCGCTTGTGCCCGAAACCAAAGAAACGGCGGATGCGTTCGCCGAGGGATAAATGACGATGGCTGCTGCGATGATGTCTTCCGTGATGGTGTCGACCGCTGCTGGACTGAGCAAGGCGGAATGTGTGAGCAACGTTGTAGAGGTACACAACAGAGTCGACGAACCACTACTTGAGTGCCAGATATCACGGTTGGTCCATGGTGGTGGTGACTTCGGTGGCTGCTAGAGTGTCCCGGAACGTAGACAACATTTTGTCCACCATACGATCCGGGCTGTCCACCATACGATCCGGGCTGTTCATAGCCAGAGTACGGTGCAGATTGGTTGTATCCGTGGTTGTACCCGTGACTCCTATGGCCTGTGGAGTAGCCGGGTTGTGCATAGGATCCTTGAGAGGGATAGTAGCTCATGAGGGTTTGGATTGTTTGGGTTGAAGACGGGAAGCGGAGATCACGTTTATATACTATTGATGTCATGATGGAGTCTCAGAGTCAGTGTTGCCAAGCGCAGCGCTCCAGCCTCAAGCGCGCAAGGCGGAATGGTCTCCATTATTTAAAAATGCTATCTTATCCGGAACACGGTCTGCATTGTACAGCTTTACTCCATATCCTGAAAGTCACCTTCATCCAAGTCGTGCGGCTGGCAAAATTTAAATTAGCAAATTGAAAGCACATTGGCGAAAGCAAGCCGGAAGGTTTGCAAGGCACCACAGCGGGAGGAAGGCTCAGGGGAAAAAAAGGACAGGGTACATACCTCTTTTGGCTCCTCGTCTTCCCCGTACTGCATTGTGTAGTCAATATGACTGATGACGGTCTCCAAAGAATCCGGAGAAGTGAGGTCAAGAGGAAGGAAGGACACGAGGGGATGGTCCTCTATCTACCAATACAGCAAAGGCGCGCTCAGCAACACATGTCGAGCGCCACTGCCGCAAATAAACTCACTAACTGCACGATCGCCTGATTAAGCGCGTGGAAACGTGGGTTTGCCGTGTTCACCTCTTGCCCTCGGGCAGATGCAAGCAACAGAGGATCTGGATCAAGATACCTGCAGAAATGGTCAGTCAGATACGTTACGGCGATAATAACGGAGTAGGATATTAAACTCGAAACAAGCGGTGTATGTAGAGGCATTTGCTGTGGAGTCGGGTTCTATTCCCAGCTCCATGCTTCAACGACTGGTTGCGCGCGCCACGATCCACCGCATAAAGTCCATGACCACGAGAAGAAATCTATACCTTGCAATGTTTCTTCGGCCACGGAAGCCGTTCCTGGCTCCGCCTGATGGATCTTCAGGATTCGACGTAACCAAGTCCATCTTCGACATGATGTTTATCCAGGGGATTTCTAGATTAACCATGGCTGACATGGCTGACAGAACACCGCTATGTGGCGGGAGGTCAAAATATAATCTGCAGAGCTGTATAGCACCTTGCCTGAAGAACTTGTATTTATCCTCCATGAATTGGGACTCTATCAGGTAGACGGCGCTAGTTCTTATCCCCATTCTAGTTAAATTCTGCACCAGAGTCGGCAGGAATGGGTGATGCGTATACAGCTCGATTTGACCTGCAACATTTCAGGAAGACGCAAAATCTTCAAAAATGACACGAACCTGGACAGTCAAAAATAAGATAGTCGTCATCAAACCCTCCCAGCTCTTCCTCGAGCCAATCCATAGTTTTGCAAGAGATATCTGTCTCACATGATTACAATGTTCATCAGGGACGATCACAGGCGCGCACTCACTCACTCAAAACAGTAGACAAGGCCACCATTAGGTCCATAACCCAATTCTCCCATTACATCCTCCAGACTGACCAAGTCCTTGATGTCAATGACCGGCTCATATTCGAAGCTTGTCGGTGAGGCTGCGGGGTCGAGATTAACGAGATGGCCAGTACGACGTGATGCACTGAGGTGGGTAAGGAACGATGTCGTGAACGTAGATTTCCCTGCGCCAGCTGGGCCAGTAACGAGGACCGCGTACCGCATGAGTTCAGAGAGAAGAGAAATCAGATCGGAAGTTGCTAGCCAACAAGCCCAAACTCATGTCTTTGCCTCCAATTAATCCAACGAAGACAGCTGCAGGCATCGCGCTCGACCCGCAGACTTTGGAACGTGTCATTCCAGAGTCCAGGCGTCCCGATGGCACGTAAGTAGTCAATTGTTCACTTCCTGAACTTGTCATGTATTTTTGTTTAGTGTTCGCAAGCAGATAAAGATTCGGCCTGGTTTCACCCCACAGGAGGATGTTCGTCGTTTCCGCGGTACGAATGAAGACAATCGTCTCGGACGACATTGATCTCACGCACTTCGACGCGTCAGGTACCAAGCAGGCGCAGCAAGACGCAAACGTTCTCCCCAAAGGTCATATTATCGGATGGGCACCTCCGCCTTCTTCCCAAGCATCAGGCTCGGCTACCAAACCTATGAGCAAGAGTGCGAAGAAGAATGCCAAGAGGAGAGAAAAGAAGGATGATAAGAAGGAGGAACTTGTAGCGGAGAATTGGGAGGACGATGAGGAGGCGCTGTCTGCGACTAATTCAGGAGCAGTCTCAAACAGTTCCGACGCTCCTGAGCAAAAGAAGGCGCCGAGGACGAGTTCAGGCAGTGCGCATACTCCTGAGAATCCTAACTGGGCAGCTGCGGTTGACCAAACGTCCCTTGCGGCTCAATTGGAACGACTGGACGTGAAGTAAAGGAAAAGCTACATAATCTCACCGATGTAAGAAACGGAATAATTAGGTTGTAAAGAGTATTGGTACTAAGGGTAGTGGTACATATAGATTATCTAGGACGTCTTCTCCTTCCGTTGTTAGTTCCTCTATCATGTAACCCAATCGTCAAGACCTTCTGGTTGAGGCTGCTTGACATCCTTTGCAGATAATGGGTGCAATTGGACGATTGGTGGCGGTGGTGTGGGTCGCGGTTTAGGACGGAGCTCCATGGTCATGACAATGACGACCAGAAATGCGGATAGAGTCACTAATGAACGGTATGGGTGTCCAGAAAGATGACCGGAGAAAAGGAACCAACCGACGGCGCGACGCATATTGTCCCACTTGATTTCTTCGACATCGGTACGGAGGTCGCTGATACTGACCACAGCCTTGTTCAGAAGCTCCTAAAAATGTTCAAGGTTGGCGAGAAGCCCGTGCTGTACGAGACACGGACCTCAATAGCAATATCCTGCTGCTTGAAATCAGATTTGGCCTCGTTCTTCCGGCTATCCAGTTCCATCTGGATTCTGTATAATCATGAGCCTAGATCAACGCCGAGTCGCGACAACTTACTCGTGCTTGAGGGTAGCAATATCTTCCTTCATCTTAATATCGAGACGGTCAACCTCTCGTCTAAGCGCAGCCGTAGCCGTGCGCATCGCCGCAGAGTCATTATTTGTGCTCATTGTAATTTCAGCGCGTAATTCAGCGAGAGCAGCACGGAAGAGATATGCTTGCTTTCATATGTGAGAGGTTAGGTGCGGGAAAAAAGAAGGCAAGAGACCCACATTATCTAGATCCTTGACGGTCAGACCCTCTCGCCGCACTCTTCCGACACGATCCACAAGCAACGCTCTGGTCGCGCGCATAAGACTCCGAGCAGTGGGGGTAGGAAAAGTCTTCTCCAACGCGGTGAAGAAGGCGTGAGTGTGAAAAGGAGGGTTGGCGTAGGTCGACACGTTGGAAGAGCTATCTAGAAGAGTCGATGGGACACCAGTGGTCGAGGACGGTGTTCCTTCAGTTGTTCCAGAGGCCGGGGGTTCTTTGGAAGGGGGAGGATCCAGAGTTACGATTGGAGAGGTGTCCTGCCGGTGAGGTAATCTCTCTGAATGAAGGAGAGGATCTCGAGGATACGCCAGAGATATTGAACGGGACGTGGACGGATCGGATATTGACGGCGTGGAATGCGCATCGCGGGCAATTACGATGGGTAATAACGATGAGGAGGAAGTCGAAAGCTGAGCTTCAGTCGTGACACCTCGACATAGTCGAGGGATTTGGCGGAGAATCATGGCAGGACAAGTGTTGATTCCTATTATAATTCCAAGCTTTCCGTGCTCGTTTCTGCCAAATAAATTATTTATAAATTCCCCAAGGCTAATTCCAGTTGTCGGAATAAAATAGGCAAAGCGTACGAAGAAAATAGAACAGTATACAACATAAAATACCAATGTAGGCACGATTGGAGGATCGCGGGGGCATATAATACACTAGTGAAAGGTATAATAGGAAAACTGGAGAAATACTAAGCGTACAGTATAGCTCAAGACATTAAGACATCCTCATCGCGCCTGGCCTTCTCAGCAGCAGCGAAGAGCTTGAGTTGGTCAAGGACCTGGTCGACCTCGGTAACGACCTCCGACCGGACTTTGATCTGTGTAGGATCCTCGCGTACACCCTCCCACAATACAGCCAAGTTAACTTCGATCTGAGGGACCACAGTCATCATCACAGCATTGAAACCCCGGAGCGACATGCCTTTTGAGCGAGATTGTCCATTGCGACGTCAAGCGCCTTTCCAACCGCTTCTGCTGCGTTTGTGAGGCGGTCTAGAATGACATCGGCACCATCTTCGAAGATGTCGTCCTTGCAATCAGAGATATAATCATGGAATGACGCCTGTGGATATATGAAATTTTACCAGCGGTCAACAACACGGCAGCTTTCACCTTTTGGCGTGCCACCGAACCTTTCCCTCGGTGCTCCATGGCCTCGGTATAACCATCCAAGAGTTGCCCTTGAACATGGGGTGCCAGAGATCTGGACACCTCCTTCTGCTCGTTGTTCAAGGTCTCCTTCACAGTCTCGACCGTCTTGTCGAGGGCAA
Organism: Mycena galericulata; assembly: GCA_029289565.1. Classification (NCBI taxonomy): domain Eukaryota; kingdom Fungi; phylum Basidiomycota; class Agaricomycetes; order Agaricales; family Mycenaceae; genus Mycena; species Mycena galericulata. The sequence goes on along the minus strand of JARKIA010000012.1, from coordinate 738,672 downwards.
CTCTAGCCTCATCGAGGCAGCTTTCACCTTGGAGCTTGGCACGGTCCTTCAGGCCTGGCGCAGCCGAGCGTTCAACGTCATTGATTAGTTGGTTGATGCAGGCGATAGTAGAAGAAAGCAGAGGCGAAAAAACATCGGCCTCGAACACCTGTGTGACAGCAATTAAGACATGATAAAGGTCCAAAAGAGGACGCCGAACCTGCTGCCATTTCTGGGCAATATTTCGTGTAAAAGGATTCACAAGCTCAACATTCAAATCTCTTCGGTACTCTCCGTTTCGTCTTAATGTGGCTCGATAAGATCCCTTTCAGAGCCAAGTTTAAGCACTGGGGGGATAAGCAGAGAATACAGGTAAAGCTCACCCAATGCATTGAGCTCGCGAAGTCGTCCGATGTGGATACTGCCGCCCCAGCGGCCTAGAGTGCGCGAGAGATGTTAAAGTGCATTCGTTTGTAAAACGTTTTTGGGAGAACATACACTCGCAGCCCCCACCCTGCAACGTTCCTCCAGTCCATCCCGCAGATGATCCTTGAGTTGGGAAACGGACGTTTCGACAACCTCGCCGAATTCCTGGCCAGGGTTCAACGGGCGACGCGTAGACTGAGGTCTTACTCACCTTAAGAAGTCTGGGAGCAATACCGATCGGTTCACCGTATCGGTCAACCTTGGGAGCGGTGCGGGACATCGTGTAAAGACCTCCTCCGCCCCCCAGGATGGCCGCAAAGGGGTCTTCATCGTTGAGCTCTCCAGCGTCTCCGACTTCCTGGTTACCGGACTCCCAGCGATCGCGCAGGGATTCACGATCAGCTGCAGTTACCTCGCCGATCCCAGAGACATACTGCTTCACGTTGTTCGCGAAGACGACTAGATGTTCCAAGAATCGTTTGGCAGCGTGCTCCCGAGAGGCTTGTGTGAGGTTATGACACCAATCCTGGAGCTCCGGAATGCCCGTGTCGCGCACGTTGGAGAAACAAGTTGGTTCGCCATCGCCCTTCACTTGCTCTGTTTAAAAGGTGAGTATTTTCGGCTTGACTAAACAGTGAAGTCGAAAACTACTTTTGATTCGAACGTAATCCCGTGAAGACACAGTGAAGACAGGAAGGTCGATAGTGTCGTAGTCTACCCCCCAGGCTCAGACTAAAACAAAGAATGGCAGTGGTTCATACCTCGGAGGGCGACACTGGGGTCGAAGTTTTCAGGGTCGCGCTGTTCGGCAGCCGCTTCTACATCAACGTTAGAGATCAAGGTAGCAATGCTGCTTCATGGGACGCACCGTCGAGATCTTTCAGTCCCGCCCTGACAGATGGTTAGCGACTAGTCAATCACGAAATCGGGATGATGAGCCCACCTGAAATCCTCCTTCAAAACGCCGCGCGAATTCTGTAGTAACGTCAATACTGTTGCAACACCCCAAGCAGCTGCGACTCACCTCTGAACGCTTCAAGGAACAAAAGGCGTTCTTCTCCTTTTGCGCAACATTTGCTTTCTGCTTGAGGGCAGTTAGAGCGTCCGTTGCCTCCTTCCTCTCTTTCCGTGCTGCAGAGTGACGTTCGCGAGTGTCCTTGATGAGCTGTTTGGTTTCAGTGATTTTGAGTCTGATCGACTCTTCTGTGACTTCTTCTTCCTCGACCTTGTGAACGCTCTCGATGTCCGAGTCCTGCTCACGGTCAGAGTCCTGCTCGTCGTCAGAGGCCTTGTCGTCCTCGTCGTCGGAATCTTTCTCCTCGTCGGAGTCGCGTCCAGATTCACTGGCAGAGTCGGAGTGGGAAGCATCGGAACCTTCGTCATCGCTTGAACCCATCTTTTCGTCCTCGTCCTCGTCGCTGATGACTGAGTTGCTCCGGCGTCTTTTCGGCGACGCTTTCTTGCCGCCTCTAGTGTTTTTACGTTTCTTACCCTTGACGACTTTGGGCTTGTCGGATTTCGGGGCCGTGAGACGCGGAACAAAGGATTTGCCATCTTTGAGGGCTTGAAGGTGCTCCTGGTATTCCTGTTCCACAGCTCGGATACCCTTCAACTCCTTTGCCAGGGCTGGATAGAGAGATCAGATTGGGTTAACCTTGAACTCGAAGCACGGACACTTTACGAGGCGGTCAGCGTCTCCCTTTTTCTTTTTCTGTTCAGAGGTTTCGTCGGCGATCTTCTCGATCCTCTCTTGTATCCCTTCCAGCTCAAGGTCGTCCTCTAGGTTGAGGGCGGGGATGACTTCCGAACACGATATGTCGTCGCATTTGGTGGCTGAAACCTGCGGTCAGACGCTGATGGATGTGCGCATTCGGGGGCCTACCAATGAACGTAATGGCCGTATCGTTGTAGCTGATAATTGGGATGGATTAGGTATGGAATTAAATGAGAAAAAAACGCACTTTCGATCCACTGACGAGATTTATTAGAATAGTAATCGATCTGATAAGATGATACGCACTCATGAGCTGCGTGCGGAACGCTTCCCCCAAAAGCTCCTTTGCGAGCTTGTCGTCGACGGCCCTGGATATTTGCCTCGTCAGACGCAATTTGTTGCGGCCAGTGGATTGGATCACACCTGGTTATGGGAGCCAGGATCCAAATGCAATTACTCTTCTTCATGTACTCCTTGGCGATGGAGTCTAAATTCAAGTTCAACGTGTGTTATTTACTTTTGTAAAATGAGCCTACTTCGGGCGGCATTGGCGTCTCCGGTCCCTGTCGAAGAGTTAGAACAAAAAGGAGCAAATTCTTGCTGCACTCGCCGGGTAAATCGACGAGAATGGCGCCCGTGGCAAGGGCTGCGGCAGAGCAGCGAACATTTACTTGGCGGATCAAGGGCCAGAGCGCAGGGGTGTTGGGGTCTTTGGCCTTTTCCTTCTTCTTGTTGTCCTTATCTTTTTTCTTATCTTTGCTGCCCTTTCGCTCCTTAGAGTCGATATACTTTGCGATCTCGAGCGCAAAGCTCTTGGAGTCTTTCGCAACGATGTTTTTGGTGGCACCGCTGAGAAACGATCAGCTCCAAACCCGTGCTATGATATATACAGGCCACCCACAGAATCTTTGCGATTTTCGGGTCTTTCGCAATGATTTGATCAGCGGTCATAGTGACCAGCTTTTCTTGCGATATGGTGGGGTAGACTGCGTGAACCTGTTTTTTTTGTGTGGGTCAGAGACCGAGCAAAGAACTAGAAAAGAGTAGGAGACCTTTTGCCATGCGACTCCGGCCTCGCTCTTCAGATCGGTAGTCCTCTTTAGGTTGCCGTCCTCGTCAACAAGATCGCCAAGGAGAATACCCAGTTCGTCCTTCATAGCAATCAACAGGAGTTCATGATATTAACCCAATACTATACCTTCCATTCTGATTCGGATAAGAATGAAACATCGGCTTCGATTGTCTTTTTGTTGTGATACGCGATTTCAGTCACGACGGCCGTGCAAGCTGAAGGTTCTTGTTAGCGCGTCGACTAGCAGCTCTAGTGAGCTAAAGCACCTCTCATGCCAGAGGTTGGCACAATATTATCTAGACTTGGCGTCAGAGCATGCTTGTATGCATATCAGACGGATGCATACCGTCCAATATGGCGTTCAAAGTCGAGGACTTGCCGGCACCGGTGGCTGTTGAAGACTGGTAAGGATCGTCCCCAACCCAACACTTAACATACTGACCGCCGCAAATGGCTATGAGGGTGGACGGTGCACTCTGGCCGCGGAGACTAGGGGGCGATGAGATAAGATAGGCTGTTCAACAGAGGCATCGACAAACCTCGCGGTTTCGCGAAGCCAGACCTCCTGTCGACGGGGTCCAAGCTGAAGACCCTGGATGCGGGAGGCCATCTTGTTGACCATCTTGAGACCTTGTTGAAGGACGTGTTCGGGGGTGTAGTCGATGTCCGCTGCGGACGCGTATACGGTGTATTCGGTTGGATTGGCACGCTCTGCTGAGGGGGGTGCAACATTGGCAGGTGCGACGGCGTCCACAGGAACATCGGCGCTTTGCATCTCAGGCTTCTTCGCGTCCTGGAGTGTGGCAATGTCCTTTTTCTGGACATCGGGACGGACGCTTCTCAAAAGCTTGACGCGTCGTTGAAACCACATCTCAGAGGATCGTGAACTGCTTACTGTCCGGGAATCGGTTGCCTCGGTTTTCACGTTGACAGAAGAAGAGGGGTTTAGTGCAGCAGGAGGCATGCGGACCTCCATTGGTTCCATTTTCACACTCTGAGACTGACAGAACGCGTCAAAATCGACGATCTGACCGAAGAATATTGAACACGAGGATATACTCACGGGATTGTTGCCCATATTTTCCTTGTAGTGGTTCATTAGACGCACTGAGTAGCACGCGTGGTGCGCGCGGAGAGATGGGTGTGGGAGAACTTGATGAAAGGAGACAGGAGATTTGGTCGTGTATATTGCGCGCTTAAAAATAGTGACGACCGTGACTTGACGCGTCTTTCTCACGCTCGTTCCGGAATGCAAAGTAAAACAAACGTATACAAAAAAATTGGGGTCAAGGAATCTAACTACTTACAACCTTTGTCGAAACCAGTGGTGGCGCAGTGCTTTGGCTACATCTTTCTCTGCGTGCGAGATATGCTGGGGTGCATGTGTTGCTCGCAGAACAAGGTTTGTACTTTCCTGGACAGGAAGGCCCATCAACAAAGCACGTCCCTGCGCGAAACGCGGGGTATATGCGCTGGGGGCTTCACTGCATTCCGAGATAATATCTTCCAAATCGCCAGTGACCCCGAAGTCTATTGCTGAGGAGGCGAGTGTTTGTCCGTTGTGGTCCTCCGTGAAATCGTCCCCGCCCCAAGCCAAGCCGTCGCGGTCATCTTGAAAACAGTCATTCAGATACATCGAGTTCACCGTAGCTTCTTCCCAAGCGTCCGAGCCTATATACGGTACCGTGTCCCCGGTGGCGTCCATGAAGGTGTCTGCTTGGTAATAGTCGACCGATCCGCCAGATTCGGAGTATGCGTTCGAGTCCTCTGGACATCGGCCACCAATGAATCCCAAGTCCCCATATGCGTCAACGTACGGAATCGGGAACTCGTCGAGCTCTACATCCTCGTGCGTGTCGGTCCACGGCCCACACATGACATCTGCATCATCTGCATCCCAGCTTGCAGGTGATTGGGGATAGACGTAGTCGCCGGGCTGGGGATGATCCGCCAGCGATTCATCGGCGATAGTTTGGCAACCAGGAGCTTCTTCATCGGGGCTGTAGTCCATCTCCAGCCTTTCGGGACTATCTGGCACACCTGTGTAATGATCTGAACCTTGGAAGTCGGCACGCTCAGCCTCTGCTGCATAGCGGTAGAGATCCGGATCTTGAGATTGCGGCGAAAACGGCTGAACTAATGGAAATCGATTCGCAAAAACCCGGTTGCGTGCAGGCATGATAAAACGGGTTACCAGCGGGGCCGAGACGGAGACAGTGGGAGGATCAGACTCTTGTTCGTTTTCTATCGGTTGAGATTCAGGGACCAGGGCACAAGTAGGTTTTGTATGTTCAGGTTTGGGAATGGTTGCTGTTTGCTTGAAAATACCGGGACTCCTCTTCTGCCCCTCCGACTTTGGAATGAAAATGCCCAACTTGAGAGGCAGACTGGGAAGGGCGCAACGATGGACTGGATGGAATAGCGGTAACGTCAGGAACCTCCCTTTCAAGGGTTATTTGAACAACAGGGTCTAGCTGGGTGGGTCCCCGATCGCACCAAGCCGGCTTTCGAGCATCCACCACGACAGTTCCTTGAACGTAGCTAGCGTCAGCGTCGTCCGCGGCACAGGTGTTCCGTTTCATTGCTTTCTGCTTTTCCGAGGCTCTAGATTCTATATCCCAGATTTCGGATTGCGCAGGATTGCACTTTTGAGGAGCACCAATTTTCGAGAGTTCTGATGCATGCTGGGAGCTGTCTGTCAAGATGCGCGGGACTTTTGCTGGGCGAGATTGTTGGGTGGCAATTTTCTTCTTCTGAAGGTCGGGCATATCTTCTGCTGAAGATTCGTTATCGGACGAGGAGGATGTGTCGGAGGCAACCGGTTCTGGTATCTTTTTGGTGTTGTTAAGAAATCCGAGCTCGGAGAAAGGTTTTACTTTGTTGCCCTGAATATGCCCCGTCAACACGTCTGGAAGATGCGAACTAAGTAGATGAGCACCTGTCGGTTTCGGTTTGGTCTTGGTGTTGAGAGACGCTTTGCCTTTTTTGAATACTCCAACGTTCGATGGCGGCTTCAGCTGGAATCGCTCAGATTGATTTTGGGAAAGTATGACTGGCATTTACCGTGAGGCGATTCTTTCCGACATTTGTAGCCGAAAATCCGTGCATAAGTGCGAAACCAGAAGGGACCTTGGGCTTTTTCCCCTTGGCTTTCATCTTCTTCTTATCGCCGTTCGAAGATGCTGCATCCGGTTCGCTCGGCCCCTTTGCTTGTACGATGGCGCGTTTGGCGCGTTTCCGTTCGCGCCTCTCCAAAAGACCTGGATGTCGGGCATCAGATCCAAGTCACCCACAGGAGAACACAATGGCTAACGAGCGGCCTGATCCTCGTCATGGTCCGAGTCTCCCCTGCGTTTCTTTGCTGTTTGTAGATTGACTTCCGGATCTTGGCGAGATGACTTGTTTTCTGCGACTTGAGCTCCTCTGGATACTCGGGCGGTAAGAATCGGTGTCGCAAATCCGACGTTGGCGGATGGTTTCTCGGGAGTTGAATGTCGATGCCATGAGGCTGTCACGCTCCGGCCTTCCTCTGCATGAGATTTAGCGTGTACCTTTTGCCCTTGAAGATACGAAGCTATAAATTGGGTTTTATCGAGTTTGGGAAGCGCCGGGAGTCGCTCCTGTCGTCAGGTCCATCAGAGTTCAGGTTGTAGTGTTTGAGTGGCGGTGCTATGACGTGGCAACATTGGACGCTTTGACCGTGAATAAGTACTGTAATTTTCTTAGAAATCTGGGGTGCGGTGAAACCGCGGCCGCACAGTCAAGCCGGAGATCCCCGATTAGAAGCCGTGTTGACTAGCTTCTCGCCCTTCTGGTCCGTGGAAGGAAGAGTATATTGTGTTTAATTCTCTCTTCTTCCTCTGTGTCTCCTCTGGCAGCATCCAAGTGTATATATTCTTGCTGGTCCACGACAAGGCCGACGGCAGGGTAAGCGAGAAAAGAGTCATCGAGGATTTGACTGGTTTGTCTTGTATTGATCTCCGTGTCGGGTTCGGCAGTATGATGATCAGTCATTGCTGAGTCTCTCCTTCCCTTCTCCCCCCATGCCTCCCACAGGTGCTGCCACCGCATCGAGGCCCTGGTACAAGCGTCTGGCTGCCTTCAAAATCGAGGACCTTTTCTCCCGCACAAAGGTTCCTGGTCCACCCCGTACCGTCCATGTCAACGAAAATCTTTTACCCGAGTATCACGACCACAAGGGAAAAGTAAAGCCTGCCCACATCTATCCATCCAACCAGGTCATCACCTCAAAGTACACAATCATTACTTTTCTGCCTCGCAATCTACTAGAGCAGTTCCGCCGCGTCGCGAATCTGTAAGCGAGTCCCCGTATGCCGACATTAATCCTCACCCTTTTCAGCTTCTTCCTTGCCCTCGCCATCCTCCAGCTGTTTCCAAAGTTCGCCACAGTCTCCGTTGGCGTCGTCATTCTTCCCTTGATCATCGTCCTCACATTCTCTGCCGTTAAAGACGGATGGGAGGACATTATCCGGCACCAGTCGGACCGGAGAATGAACCACAGCCATACGTTGGTACTCGAGGGAGGCGGATGGAACAATCCGAATGCCATGGAGAGGAAAAGCCGGACCTTCGTACGCGGCCTCGTACCCCAACGGCGCAAGCGCCCGGCAGTCGTGTCGGATGTTCCGCCGAAGGACGTAGAGGGAGACGGCGACACGGCCAATGAACACGACTCCGGCGCCGATTGGGAGCGTACCTCTTGGGAGGATGTGCGCGTTGGTGACTTTGTCAAGATCCGCGACGACGAGGCGATCCCGGCCGACATCCTCATTTGCGCAACATCAGAAGAAGAAAATGTCGCATTTATCGAGACCAAGAATTTGGATGGCGAGACCAACCTCAAGTCGCGACATGCAGTCACCGGCCTTTCGCACCTCAACACTGCCGCCGATTGCTCGAATGCACTAAACGCATTTTCGATCAAGGCAGACCGCCCGGATACGAATATGTACAAGCTCAACGCCGCTGTGCTCATCGGCGACGAAACGTTCCCGGTCGATCTCTCCATGACCCTTCTGCGCGGAACAGTCTTGCGCAACACCCGATGGGTCATTGGAGTCGTGTTGTATACCGGAACTGACACCAAGATCATCATGAACTCTGGGGGAGCCCCAAGCAAGCGGAGCAGGGTCGAGAAACAGATGGATCCTCAAGTGTACGTCCTTCCGTACCACTCAACAATGGACTAACGCTATATACAAGCCTGATCAATCTTTTAATCTTGTTCTTGATGACCGTCGCCTGTGCCATTGGTGATTCCGTTCTAGAGCACCAGTACGAGCCACACAGTGCACCCTGGCTATATGACGACGACGAGTCCACCGATAATCCCTCCATCAACGGTTTAATCACCTGGGCTTTTGCGTTCCTCACGTTGGTTTTCCCTTATATCTACGAACATGCGCCTGACCGATCGAAGGTTCCAAGATATTGTGCCCATCTCTTTGTACATATCAATGGAGGTGGTCCGCACCTTCCAGGCTGCCTTCATCTTCTTCGACAAGGATATGTGGTACGAAAAAACCGACCAAGCTACCCTTGCTAAGAGCTGGAACTTGTCCGACGACCTTGGCCAAATCGAATACATCTTCTCTGACAAGACTGGGACTCTCACTCAGGTTAGTGGCTTCCCGTACTCATCTACGTACACTGCACACATGGAACTGAGCTTCTTGATGCAGAATCTGATGGTATTCAGGCATTGTTCGGTTGGCGGTAAAGCGTACACAGGTGATGACACAGTCGAAGATGAGGAGGAGTCAGTTAAACTGGAAGAAACTCCCGTTAAACTGGAAGAAATTCCCGTTAAGGTTGCCTCGGCTTCCAGTAGCACTGATGGTGCTTCTACTCCCATCAAAAAGAAAGACGCGATCGTCCACTTCAAGGATGCTAACTTGTCCGCCGATCTCGATGCGGCCGTCTCGACAGACCACGCCTCGGAGAACGCCGCTCATGCACGTTCACTCAACGGTTTCTTCAAGGTCCTTGGGCTCTGTCATACCGTATTGACCGCTGTGGACCCCACAACCGGCGAGATCGAGTACAAGTCCCAGTCTCCTGACGAGTCAGCGCTTGTGCAGGCGGCCGCGGACGTCGGCTTTGTTTTCCTCGGCCGAGACCGTGACTACCTCAGCTTGCGAACGCCTTTCGGGGAGGAGCCCGAACGGTACCAGCTTATGAACATTTTGGAGTTTAATAGCGCCCGCAAACGCATGAGCGTAGTAGTGAAGCAACTGGATGGCGCCGACGAACGGCTCTTCCTCCTTACCAAGGGCGCAGACAACGTTATTTTCGAGCGGCTCAAGGAAGGAGGGGAGGAGCTCAAGGCGGCCACGGAGACCCATCTCAGCGAATTTGCTAATAATGGACTGCGGACGTTGACTCTGGCATACAAAGTCATTCAAGGTGCGACACCGTCCTTTCCCGTCATATTGCACTGACCGTTGTTCAGAGGACGAGTATGCTGCGTGGAGCGAGCGATACCACGAGGCGACGGTCGCAATGGAAGATCGCGATGAAAAGATTGAGGCTGTTTCCGATGAACTAGAGCGGGATCTGCGCCTTCTCGGCGCCACAGCCATCGAGGACAAACTCCAAGACGGTGTCCCAGAAACTATCGCTGACCTGAAGAGGGCTGGTATCAAGATCTGGGTTGCAACCGGAGACAAGCTGGAGACTGCGATTGGTGAGTCTCCGTTGTATGTTTATGACCGATGACTGACGTTGAATGTGGCCAATAAGCCATCGGTAAAAGCACAAACATGATTACGCCCGATTCGAACATCATAATCATTCGTGGGGGAAATGAAAGAGGTCGCACGATCCAACAGCAGATGCTTTTCGCTATAGAAAAGTATTTCCCAGAGAACGACACCAGTGACATGGTTGAGCTGACGCGTCAAACAACCTCTGGCCAGAGCGATCGGTATTTCCCCCTCGAACGGATCGAGACAGGTGTTTCGTCCATTGTAGGTGCACACAATGGCGAGCGGCCGGGCGGATTCGTGCTCGTCATCGATGGGACTGCCCTCCTCCATGTACGATATTTCGCAGTCGCTCACGAAAACCAAACTTACGTAACACCGATATAGGCTTTTGACGGAGAGGAAAACAAGGCTCTGCTACTCCGGCTTGCCACCATGTGTGAAGGCGTAATTTGTTGCCGTGTGTCGCCCTTGCAAAAGGCTCTAGTCGTGCGGCTCGTGAAAGACGGACTCGGGGCAATGACCCTAGCTATTGGAGATGGCGCCAATGACGTTAGCATGATCCAGGTTAGTTGCGACCAGTTGTCTCTTTGGCATAAGCTAATACAAGTCTAGGCTGCCGACGTGGGCATTGGTATCTCTGGTGAAGAGGGTCTACAAGCAGCTAATTCGTCCGATTACGCTATCGCGCAATTCCGCTTCCTCAAAAAGCTGTTGCTCGTGCATGGTCATTGGTCATATGCTCGCAATGGAACGATGTCGGTTTTCCTCTCGTTTTTTGTCCCATCCGGTAATGCTGACGCCCCTTCAAGGATTCTGAACTTTTTCTACAAGAACATCGGTACGTTTTTCCTTTGCTTTGTAAAATAAACCCTCACAATGCTTGCAGTACCAACGGGAATCCTCTTCTGGTTTCAAATATACAACGGTTGGAGCGGCAGTTAGTCAGTGATTTTGTCCTTGAAACATTCATTCGGCTGATGATCTGGGGCAGTCTCTTTGCCTACGTCTACGTTCTGTTCTGGAACTCCTTGTGGACCATCCTTCCCGTCGTCGCCCTTGGTGTATTCGACAGATTCCTCGGTGAGTTCAATATCCTTATTTGGATGCACTTGGAGTTGTATTTGGCCCTGCTTGGCATCAGCTTTGGCCAATCGTTTGATCTGCTCAAAGGCTAGTTTCCAGACCTTGACTGACCCCTTTTTTTAAAAAAAAAGATTCGCATGTTTTGATGATGGTGCCGGAATTGTATCACTTTGGACGAGAAGGAACCTGGTTCAATCTTCGATCCTTTTTTGTCTATCTAATCGATGGACTTTACCAGGTAATTTTTTACCTTGCACCTCGTGTCGTCCTCTTACTCATCTCGTATAGTCTGTTGTCATTTACTTCTTCACCCACTTCACCTACCAATCTCCAACATCTCGCAAAGATGGTTACGACATGTACATCAACGAATTCAGTACCACTATGGCCATTGCCGGGGTCATGGTAGTGAATATGTACACGGGAATGATGACTACGGCTTGGACCTTCTGGATATTCTTTGCGCTCGCTTTCTCTCTTGGTGTCACTTGGGGTTTCACGGTATGGCAATTACCCAATCAAACCTCATCGCACTCATTTTCGCACGTCAGGCTATATACTCCCTCATAGCGCCGGGCTACGCAGTCACGGCGCTATACGGGAACGACCATTATGTGCTCGAATCTGCTTATTTCTGGTTGGCTTTGCTCTTCACGTTCATCGTGGCATTTACGCCTCGATACATGGCGAAGGCCTGGAATTTCGGGTACAACCCGAGTGACATCGATATCATGAGGTGGATGAAGGAGAAGGAGCCTCACCGCGATCTTGCAACGGAGGTACATACCCAAGGACACTCCCTTGGTGCTATGAAGCGACCTCGGCCGGCTTCCGTTGCAGCTTCCCAAGCGTCTCGGAGAACATCAAGAGTAGGGAGTATAATGACCCTTGATCACCGAGGACCATCCATCGACGTGCGCTCTGCCAGTCGGACGGATCTGGCCACTGGTTTGGTGTCCGTTGATCGTGGCTTCGATTTCGCGACGGAAGAAAACGGTGTGGCGATGCGGAGGATGCAGAGTAATTTATCTGAGAAGCGGATGAGCAGCCGGAATCTCGCTTTACCGAGTGATTCCAGCAGGGCGAAAGGGAAGCTGTCGCTGAAACGAGGACTGAAGTCACTAACCAGGAAACGAGTAATGTCGAGTGGCGAAGATAGATCATGAAGGGACTCACTAGCTATGCCTATTTATCCATTCGCTTTCGTGTATCCAACCTATGTATCTACCACAGTTCTGGTCAAGGTTAATTTAATGTTTGACGTGTACAACCGAAATCGAGGGCGCTTGTACTTTAATTAAGCGCTCACGTTCACGTGCAACAGTGCACTTGTCTTTCTGAGTTTCTCATACTCTTTCTCTGTTCACAGTTCTTGGTTAAATGCATTCACCAGACGCGGATTCATCCTCATCTTCCCCCGCTTCGGAATCACCTCCCCCTGAGGAGCACTACCAATCTTCGGGAGCCACTTCCCATCTCCTCAATCTCGCCAGCCACATCACCTCCTCGTTCTCTGGCAGTCCTTCGAAGCGTCGGCTGCCCGGTGGCTCATCCTTTGCTGCCGCTTCATCTAGCCGCGATCCTAAGTCTCGAAGACGCGAAGATCCTCGCCGTGGTGGCACCTGGGAGGGCAAAGAAGGCGGCGGAAAAAGGGAGAGAGAAGAATTGGTCGACAACAATCTCGTGGAGTACCTGAGAAAGGGTTCGCATAATCTGGGGCACTTACATTCCGTTGGTCTCTCTTACCGGCCGTGTTTACAGAAATCGGAGATCCATTCATTGAGACTTCCTTCAAAGCCGCAAGCTAACGTGTTTGAGGTGTGTATGTGTCTTGACTCAACGTTTCTGTTTTCTCATTTTGCCCTCAAAGAATCCCCTTCGTTGAAGATATACAACTTGTTCCATGTATACGCGTTACCATCAACCTTTCTAGGACAAATTTCAGGCTGTTCTGCATTCCACTGGCTACAGTTACATGTTTCATTTCGCCTCTATGCTGTATACATAAAATACACGTTCCTGCGCTAGCATGAGCACAGAACAAAGGCTGTGGTTGTCGACTTACTGTTTGTCCGTCAAGTCAGCGAACGCGTGTTTCTCTCTCTCCCTCTGAACATCAGCATCGGACCATCCATTTTGTGTCTTCAACTCGGCGAGCTTGGCCCTCTTCTTTATGTTCAGCCGCAGGTTGATCCAGCGGAGCAACCAAGATATGCCGAGTTGCACGGTGAGCAGAACCAGAATTGCCACTTTTCCAGGTATATAGGCCGGTGCATCGCTAGGCTGGAATATTTCGGTGCCAATGATATTCCCCACCTAGTTCATGTCAGCCTCTGTAGCATTTGAACTCGTCCTGCGCGCTTCCTCACCGCGAACGACACGAGGGTCATAGCATTGATCGTGCTTTTTTTCTGCGGAGGGGGTGAGATGTACTCACCTCATGGGGAACATGCACTGACCGTATGACCACTGGTATTGCTGGCATTGTAAGCGTAGACCGTGGAGAGCGCGCTCCCGAATGTTCCGATGAGATACACCGCTTGGGTTACGATCAGAACAAGTGGCGGATATGTACAAGGAAACATACCGAACAGCAGAGCACCCTTGTTGCCAGTATTGTTCAGTCCAATGAGCATCGCTTCATGGGGGTTGGCTGTGCGTTTTCACATCGTGCACTCACTCACCTGAACCCACGATCGTCGGGACCAAGGCGAATATGATGGGAAGCATCCGCTCTCCCTTGAGAAACGTCAGTGAGATTCACGACGTACAGAAGTTCGCACCTTCTTATCGGAGTACCACCCACACAAAAGCGTGGTGACAGCAGCGACAATCCCGCCAGGCGTTGACAAGATCAATGTTTGCTTGGAGCTTCACAGGCGAAATGAGATAAAAAATCAGCCACGACAGCGTTGAGGATACGCACGTATACCCGAAATTCCTAATTATTATATTGCTAACTACGACGCTCTATAAGCCATCCTTTCTGCCAGTGAAAAACACCTACAGTTGCTCAAGCCGCCGTTCGGAATGCTCGCTGATAAAAACATACATAAGGACGCGTTGCCGGTGTGATGCACGAAAACGCACTGAGGAGTGTAGTGAGGACGATGAGCCACGTCCGTACGTCAAACACCGCCTCGAAAATCTGGTCCTTCTTCAGTTTATGGTTCTCCGTCCCACCTTGGTCATCCCGGACACGCTCCAGCGCCGCGATGCGCTCCTCCTTGTCGAGGAACTGTGCGTGGACTGGGGAGTCGGGAAGCCAGATGAGGACCGCGATCCCCACGACAATCGCGAGACCGCCGAGGAGAATGTAGATGATCTTATAGGGCGCCAGCCGGGTGCCCGAATAGAAGGAGATTCCCTGAGAGCGAGATGACTACGTGATGGAGGACACCGTAGAGAATATTCACATATGCGACGAAGCCGCCGAAAACCTGCGTCAGGCCGTTCTGAGGTCTTGGTCAGCCGAATCTTTCCAACCATGTTAATGAAGTTATCTTGTACCATAACATAAAACCACGAAATACGCGAAGCCTGAGCACAAGTAAATAAGATGTCGGCGTGACGGAAGAGAATATTTCTCGCCTGCTCATTCTTCTTGTAGAACATGGATATAATGAGGATCAAAATCGGCGCGACGCAGCACTCGCACATGCCTAACAAGGGAAGGAAGTCAAACGAGTCTGATACAACTAAGTAGCAGGATACACTTGCCCAGGATGAAACGAAGCGCGAAGAACGCGCCGAACGAGGTCCCAACGGAGTGCAACATCAGGACCACGCCCCATAAGACGATATTCACCCCTGCAAATGTAACGTTACAGTTGACCGAACATGGCATAATGAGAGAAATCGTCTACCGAGATACTTGGCGACACGCAGCTTTTGAGAGATGTATACGGTGGGAAACTCAAAAACGAGGAATCCTGAACGGGGAGTAAATAAAAGGCGGAGGCCAAGTAAAGGCAGGCATTTTACCGAAATAAAACGCCGCAGAGACGAGATTATATTTCTTCGGGCGCGTTAGTAGCCCGCAGCGCACGCTACAATCGTCTATCGACACACCTGGCCCGTGATGGGGAGCCCCATAATGCTTTAAAAGGCTATCCTCAATTTTAAGTTGAATTAACCAAAAGGGGACAGACCTCGCATAATTCAGTGAAGTCTTATCTCTGAGAGGAGTTCAGTATATACCTGGCGAGCTAGAATGGCGACGTACAAGAATTGTGTGAAGTACACTGCCGCGCAGAGAGGTGGGATGAGCAGGTCCTGATAAAAAATTCAGAAGGCAATGGCAAATCATACAGATTCGGACAGACCAGCTTCCTTCTTAGCTTGCGATTATACTCTTCGCTGAACTGGACGGTCCGCATGGTCCCGACGAGCCGCAGCGCCTCGTCTCCGTCCACTGAGTTGATAGTGTCGATTCCTACCTTGTCATCGCGCGCCTCCACCGTGGAGAGGGACCTCTTCTCCTGTTCGGACATGGCAGGTACGATTGAAGGCTTCAAGCATTAACTTCCACTGTTATAATAGGACCCTTATCACACCGATAAAAGACTGTGCCGCCAGAAACCCACCCCCCCCATGGTCGCATGACCGGCAATCTGGACCAAGATTTCTAGTGTGGGTATTGGCGGGCCTAATCCAGTACACTGATGATGGCGCTCGAACCTGCTCTGGCGCGTTTTTCTCACATTTAATTCTTCAAATCTAATTCTATATTTCACGCACACGGGTTAGATAGATGATTTGATCCACCCCTTGTCGTCTCTAATAACGGGTTGAGAAATAGGATTATCCCCTACACGACAATAACATTACAGCTTCTGGATAACGATTGCCGACGCTGCTCCTCCCTGGGTATGGAATTAGTGAAATGGATGCTAGGTCGCAACAGACAAGATACGTACGCCATTGCAGACACCAGCAGCCCCGTACTCGCCGGACTTGAGGGCGTGCACAAGTGACACGACTATCCGCGCACCGGAGCTGCCGATGGCATGCCCGAGCGCGACAGCTCCACTGTTGACGGGACGTGAGATCGCACCAGGACAGAATGGGCAGAACGCACCCGTTGACATTAATTTTTGCGGGGTCAAGTTTCAAAATCTTTTCAGCAATGCGTACGACGACGGAGAAGGCTTCGTTGATCTCGAACAGCGCAATGTCGTCCACCGTTAGGTTAGCCTTTTTCAGGGCAATCGGCAGCGCGACTGTGGGGGCAATGGGGAAGTCAATGGGTTCCACGCCGACATCGGCATAGGCTGCAAGAATAGATAGCTCAGAATCACCGGACGCCGGAGAGGGATAGAAACAGACTTACAAACGACCTTGGCGAGGGGTGTTAAACCAAGCTCCTTTGCCTTTTCGGCAGACATGAGGATGAGAGCGGAGGCACCGTCGTTCAGAGGGGAGGAGTTGGCGGCGGTGATGCTTCCACCCTGCTTGAACGCCGATTTGAGACTGGGGATCTTTTCGTAGATGACGCGCTTGTATTCCTCATCCTCCTTGACGATGGTGTCACCCTTTTTGCCCTTTACCGTCAGCGGTGCAATCTCGGCGTCAAAAACACCGGCCGCCCATGCACGCTCGGAACGCTTGTACGACTCGATGGCGTGTTCGTCGAGGGACTCGCGGGTGATGGAGTGTTTCTCGGCGGCGGATTCACCACAGCAGCCCATGGCCTGGTTGTTGTACACATCCCACAGCCCGTCGTTCTCCAGAGAGTCGATGGCAGTGAATTTGCCAAAGGGGGGGTTTTGGCGGGGAATGAGAAAGCTGAGAATATAAAGTTGAGTTGATGGTTGATCAAACAAAAAGTAATAACTTACGGTGCGTTGCTCATGCTCTCTGTTCCACCCGCTGCAACGACGCTGCGGTCACCGAGTTGTATGCTCTGGGTGGCGAGTATGATTGATTTCATGCCGCTGGCGCAGACCTTGTTAATGGTTGTTGCATCGGAGGCGATGCTCAACCCCGCGCTGAGTGCGACCTGGCGGGCGGGAGACTGACCGACGCCGGCCTGGACGACGTTGCCAAAGTAGAGTTCCTCGACGACTGCTGGATCGATGTTCTTTGAGGCGAGGGCGTGCTTGAGAGCTGCGGCGCCGAGCTGGGGTGCGGTGAAAGACTTGAGAGCGCCGTTGAGGGATCCGACGGGGGTGCGGGATGCGGCGACGATGACAGCTTCGTGGACCTGGGCTATAATGAGCTGGGCTACGGGGGATGTCAACCAGGACTAACCATGGTGCGAGAGAGACGAGGACCGATATTGCGCGAGGCCTTAAATACCAAGCGGCCGCTACCCAACATTCCGAATTGGACGATTTGTTATGTCGTACGATTGATTCAGATTCTAATGAACGCGAGACACTGACAAGAGCTACGGTATTCATCACATGTTTACTACGCTCCCGAGCACCATAATCCACTTTTCCAGCCATCCCACCAGTCGCCGCTCTCCCAGCTCCGCAACAATCTCGTCAACTGCGGCCGCAGAGTGGCATGGGTGAAAGTACCAGCACGGAGTTGCCAGGGTGGGATGATCCCCTTGCGATAACATCGGAAACGCCGACCCCGGCAAACTCACCGCAAACGTCGTGCTCTGCGTCCCTTCGAAAGCGAACCGATGAAACAGGGTCGTGTGAACAAGGTCATCGAGCGGCAGAGGGCTGCCACCTAGGAATGCTGAGGAGCAGAGAGCACAGGCAGACAGACAGACCCACTTGCGTCGTGGAGTGTAAAGTAAAAGGCCGGGACCTCGAATGTCGCCGAGTAGACAATGTATTGCATGCAAGTCAGAGTCTCCGCGACTGGCGCTGCTGTTGCGGGGTCAGAATCCTCCTCTTCTGCCCGATCCGCTACCCGGCGTGTGTGCTGTGCTGAGCGGGCCATGTAGCCAAAGCCAGGGACAGACTAGACGGCCGCTGAGCTGGAGAGAAAGCCAAAGATGGATGGAATGACAGCGCACGGGGTGTTCACGCCATGTCCAGCGGGCGTCCGGGTTCGCGTCGAGGAACGCGTCTGCAGCCTCACGAAATTCAGAGCGAAGCATGTGCCCGCGTGTGAGAACTTCACGTGACTGCATAGTACCTCGATTAGGGCGCCTTGCCAAACAATCTCTCTTCGTCCCTCAAAACTCGCCGGTAGGCTACCCCTCTTCTCGTTCGTCCCTTATGGCTGTAGGAAAGGTACTCGTCCTGCTCTACGCCCTCGACCTTGTCTCACCATCTCTTCCAGAACAAGCGCCTTTCGAAAGGCAAGAAGGGTATCAAGAAAAAGGTCGTGGACCCCTTCTCCCGCAAGGGTGAGCGCGTCTTGTGCTTCTCATTTTTCTGTCGTGCTCACCGCTCTCGTCCAGAGTGGTACGACATCAAAGCCCCGTCAATCTTTGAGGTTCGGAATGTCGGCAAGACCCTCGTCAACAGGTCGCAGGGCCTGAGTGCGTCCTTGCACCCCTCGCGTGTCTCCGCGTCCTCACCGCTTCTCTAGAAAACGCAAACGACTCCCTCAAGGGCCGCATAGTCGAGGTGTCGCTGGCAGACCTCAACAAGGACGAGGAGCAGTCCTTCCGCAAAATCAAACTACGTGTCGACGAGGTCCAGGGCAAGAACTGCCTTACAAATTTCCATGGCATGGACTTCACCTCCGACAAGCTCCGCTCCCTCGTCCGCAAATGGCAAACCCTCATCGAGGCACACGTCGACGTCAAAACCACCGACGGCTACCTCCTCCGTCTGTTCGCTATCGGCTTCACCAAACGGCGCCAATCCCAGGTCCGAAAGACCACCTACGCTCAGTCTTCCCAGATCCGCGAGATCCGGAAGAAGATGTTCGAGATCATGACCCGCGAGGCCACCTCTTGCGACCTGAAGGAGCTTGTCCAGAAGTTCGTGCCCGAGGCAATTGGCCGGGAGATCGAGAAGGCTGCACGGAGTATCTACCCCCTCCAGAACGTCTACGTACGGAAGGCGAAAATCCTGAAGGCGCCAAAGTTCGATGTGTCGAAGCTGATGGAGCTGCACGGCGAGTCGACGGACGTGAGTTTTTTTATATAAATATGCTCTCCACGTTCGTTCTAGTGTTGACGTATACCTCTGCAGGAGACTGGCACTCGTGTAGCCAAGGACTTCAAGGAGCCGGAGGTGCTGGAGTCGGTATAATTGTCGTAGCTTATTTTCACGTCCGTTATTACATGCGCCATCCACCTTATGCTACGGATATCTTCAATCTATGAGCATATGCATGACAATCAACTGGCATTATATCGTAAAACCGACAGATTCCTGCTCTGAATCTTACCATCATGGCCGACGTCGAGTATCTCAAGGGCAAGCTCACTGCACACCCCGACTTTCCCCAAAAGGTCGGGCGCACCGTTATCCGTTGTACACGCTGATGGACGCGGTCTGCAGGGCATCGTGTTTCTGGACATCTTCCCAATCCTCCGGGATCCGATTGCGTTCGAGACGCTCATAACGCATTTTGTCTACCACATCACATCGCACACCATCCAAGCGGCGCCGTCCGGGAAGATCGATGTCGTCGTGGGACTAGACGCGCGCGGATTTCTCCTCGGGCCCATCATCGCGCTGAGACTCGGCGCGGCGTTTGTGCCCGTGCGCAAGCAGGGGAAGCTCCCCGGACAAACCGTGTCTGTGACATATGAAAAGGAGTACGGCACTGTCAGTCGCGTCCTTCGAACCTGTTCATTTGAATAACCGAGAAAAAAGGACTCGTTCGAGATGCATGCCGATGCTATAAAGCCCGGGCAGACCGTTATCGTCGTCGACGACCTGATTGCAACAGGTGGGTGTATTTTATCTATCGCCACGAATGAGTAGGGCTTAGACCATGCACCAGGTGGTTCTGCCAAAGCTGCAGGGGAGCTCATCGCGAAGCAAGGAGGGAAAACGCTTGAATATCTCTTCATCATCGAGCTGATGTTCCTCAAGGGCGGGGCCAAGCTAGACGCCCCGATCTATTCCATTGTACAGTCCGATGATTAAATTAGATGTTAGACTAATAGACGTGTATTGAGGAGTGGGTGGCCGTTTAGATAGAGGACTTTAGTTGGCGCCTTTTGGTCCTCGAGGTCCGGCGCCAGTGTCAGTGCCAGCGGTAACTGCACCATAACCTGCCCACCCCGCTCGGCCGCACTCGCCAGCATCTCGTACACCAACTTCCCCGTCTCAGGCGCCAGCACAATGAGCCCCACATCACCGAGGTCTCCCGCCGCTTCCAGGTCCACCGCGTCCGCGGTCGGGTTCAGCGCGACGTCTTCATCACTGACGACCAGCACGCCCGCAGCCCCGGCCTCTTTCGCATACACAAGTTTTTCCAAGAACGTACACACCCCGCGGTTGGTGAGAATGACGATGTCTTGGAACGACTGCGCATACGGGGCGCAACCATAGGCGTTCAAGCCATCGTGGTGGACCGGGAGGCCGTCCTGGTCGTTGATGCGCAAAGGCAGCTCGTCGCCCGTTGCGACTACTCCCAATTCTGGTCCGAACAATGCCGTGTAGCCACTCGCGGAGACTTCCATCGTGCTCAGCAGATCCGACATATCTGTATGGGCGTTTAGGAGCGGGTTTGTGCTTTGTACGAAGAAATTGAGTGGGATATCCAGCGGCCTTTGGACTTGCATGATTTCAAAGGGGTCGGGGTCCGGTGGACTGAATATGGAGGAATCGTTTACATATACAATGTGTCCCGCCCGAACATCGTAGTGTCCCACTGTGAAGAAGAGTTAGATGGAAAACCAACGAGAGAGAGACAGATGGTCTCGTACACTTGCGGATATCGTATCCTCTACCGTCTATTCTTTTCACCTGGGTCTTGTTGTAAGTGGAGGCTAAAGCAACGACTGTAGAGACAGACTATGTGGATGCGGATGCCCGTGACATTGTGTATTATGAACCCATCGTCCACGATATCGAGCTTGACCCTGCTGGGGCTCAGATCTTCCGCAACGGCTTTGCCGTTGGCTGACAAAATGAAATTGTATGCCTAGAAAATTTCTGTTAGTCGATCGACATTGATGCGGAGATGTTTTCGATTTACAAACAAATCAACGAGGGGCCGCTCGCACCAACCAGCCGGCGACCATGCATCCTGGTCCAAATCGCTTGCTGATTGAGTCACCAGCAATCGGGCATAATCAACGTTCCCGTGGTAGCGCACACCCACGGTTAGGCCGGAACCGTTCTCAGTGAGCGGAAGATACGCAGGACATTGGTGGTTCTCTATGTTCCGCATCTTCCGACGAGAAGATGGTGTCTGTTTGAGATGTTGCTGTCCTAGGGTCAATATGTGTCCCTCTGTGGTGAACACATAGTTGGAGTCGTCCTTGTGCAAAGGGTTCTCTTCATCAAATAACAAGAAAAGATACTACCTGTGCGTTAGGAGCGAAACGCCGAAAGAGAAAAAGAAAAAGATGCAAACGCACCTTCAGCGTTTCAGACAACGCGAAGGACTCCATCCTGTTGTCACGAGAGCCGGTCCGTAGATCGGTGATTCCAGCCAGACCGCATGGCACTTTGGAACGCACGGTTATGTCGAAAAGAACTCTCTCTCCGACATCGAGATAGAAAGGATCACCCGTCGCCTAGAAGACATGAATCAATTCGAACAATCGCGACTGGCCGAAAAACTAACCCGATACAGATACCAAGTAGACTCGATGAATTCTAGGTTGACCGCCTTCAGATGACAGCTAAATAATGAGCGGGAAAATAAAAATTACCCGGGCGAAGGGGATATTGGAAGGATGTGGCCTGTTTATAATGTGTATCATAGACCTCTGGGAGACCCGAATATTTCTTCCAAAGATTATAATCTACATCAAATAGTATGAGTCCGAAGGGTAATTTCGATTTGCGGAGTCTTACAAATCATATGAAGCTTGATGGCATTCTGCACGTCTCCAGCCAAGACTGGTGGCTATGTGAATAGGAATCCTGGATCCGCAGAGATTTTACCTTGGAGCCCAGGCCAGAAGGCAGCTAGAGAGTCCACTGTAAAGTATGCGAGCTCGCCAGTTAATATATTCACTGGTCGGAACTTAGGGTTAGGGTTAGATTCCAAAATTTACTCAGCACACATTGGGCGTACCCAAAAGCCGTCTGGTCCCCGAGACCATCTCATGATGGCGGCGTACGTATCATCCCATACGTCCAGGAATTCAACTTCGCCTGAAGAAAATTTCAGCGACGATAAATATTGACATGGGGTGTCCGCTACCACTAGATGAATATTGAGCGGCGAGCGACGAGCGGGTATCAAACAAGGGAGCGAACCTCAATATATACCACTTGAGCGCATACTCATGAAATGAATCAATTCCGGCGCCGATCCCACTGACTTCTGGCTTGGTCCAGGTCTACAAGCGGAGTTCAGAATATAACAAGCCGAAACCGCTGTGGAACGGACCCCAGTGCGGATATTGATGGTGTTTCCCACCAGGCCGATATCTTATGATAGGATGAGAAAAAAAGTTGGAAGGGCTCGAGTTTTACCTGTTCTGCGATTCCAGATAGCCCAAAATGCCTTGGACGCAGCCTTTTCGAACCGATCATCGCCGGTTAAACGACTCAAGGTTGCGAATTCCAAAAGGAGGGACCCGGCTCCAGCAGTACCTGCAAGCAGTTGAGACATTCGGAGCATGTACAGGACTGTTTTTGCTGACAGGTGTCGAGACCTTCCCCCTTCAGAACACCATGCCGAAGATTTATCTTGAGAATACGATATACTTTAGCCTCATTAACGCGCTATTTACGCATCTGCTATTTACCCTAGCATAAGGAAGTCCAGTCGGTGTTGAAAATGCCGGAAGGAGTCTTCTGCCAAGATCGTGAGCCAAATCGAGAAGCTCCCCTCGATACCATGGCAGAAAAAATGGATGCCCGCTTTGATTCGCGAAGATGTGTCCCGAAAGAAGACCCCCAAGAACACGAATTGTAGTCTCAAAGACCTGAGGTCGGGTGTTGACCTATGCAACGGTCAACGTGAAGGAACGAAATAATTAATGAGATGATTTACGTCGAAGGTCACCCATTCAATGACGTTTTTCACGGCCCTTTCGAATCCTGGTCGATCATCAAGGACAACTAGTGTATCCAGTACATCTATCAAGGTGAGGGAAAAGTTCCCAGCAACATCGTTAACCGAGATGTTTTCGCTGGCGACATTGAGTGTACAAATAACCATGGATCCGAAAGAACTCACTCACGGGTGGTCCCAATCAGGGCCTCGTCCAGTACATGTTAACGGTGCTAACTAGTGACAAATGAGTCGCTACCAGGGGTGGGCACCGAAAAGAGATACTTCGTCCAAAGGAAATGCTATGTCTATGTTAGATGAACGGAAGGCGACGAATTCGACCACAAACCAAAAATCATATAGTTGTCAAAGCCATGATACCACAGTTCGCGCGTCCTCTCTCTAGAACATTTTTCAAAAACAGCGGAGGTGGGATCACAGTAAGTAACCGACCGAGCAGCAAGCTTTCTCTGGGTGGTCCAGCCAAGACTCTTGAGAGGGGAAGCATTCGTGTCATTGACCCATTTCGATCCCTGGAATGCGACAAGCAATAGCAAGACAAGAGACTCGGGCCAGTACTTTCGCCACTTCATGGGCAGCGTTAAGAGCTCCGTGTTCCAATTAGGAACTCGATCGTGTCACTGGCCGTTGATTACGTAGTCCGAATGCTGCCAAACAAGCCTGCACGCGACGAAAATGTCGAGGGACGTTTCTGGCATTTTAGGCCAGTATATGCTGAAAGGATGGGTATATCCTCAACCACTCGACGCTATTCCAATCCCAACTTCATTCCTAGGTTCTCACTGACCGAACATGTCCAACCGCGGGATGTAGTGTCCCCTTGATGCGTTCTCCGACAGGCCACACTCCTGTCGTCCACTTCTGTGCAACCTGCGATGGTGGCCCTGATTGTAGGCATCATTTCATTCTCTAGCTTTTGGAAATATTTAACTTCCCTAGCCATTCGTCCTGCAGCGACGCAATTGCCTGACTCTGCCGCTAGTGTATCATCAAGTTCCCATTTTTCTCGATCCTCGACACCCCCGACCGAAGTTTCGAGCACCCTGAGCTCTCCTGTTTTTGCACCTCCTCCACCGACGGAAGAAAGCAGGCGCAGGGCGGAACAGTCAGACGCAGCGTCCTCTGAGATCGGCCAGCGTTTGCTCAAGGTTGGGAATGGCTATAAAGGAATCCCAGTGCTGAATATATTTTCAGGGCTGGGCAATGCTAGCTGACGAATGTCCAAATGTACGATGTTTCGGTGTGCCTCTGGTGCGACCGCCCAAAGCTGGCGGAGAAAAGGACCCGCGCAAGGTCTGATCCCTCCGGTTCTTTGTTTCCAAAACCTTCATAACCTTTCCTGAGACAGGAATGTGTCATCTGTCGAACCATCTACCTCACCGAGGTGGATTGGGCGGGGCGGGAACGACTTGTCCCGCAAGAACAGATCACGCCGGTCATTGGCAACAAGGGCAAAGCACGAGAAGCGGAAGTTGAGGTGACTTTGTTTTATTCTTCTGTTCCAGATCTGACAGATACTTCAGGATCCCAAACTCGCAGCGCTACATTTGGAGACAGGTTCTGTTAAACAGCCGATCGGAGAGGTGGTGCAATTTGCTCCTCCCAATACCCATGGGTCTCGGCCAATCGCCACCTCCTCGGTCCGAGTTCTATGTGATGGGCAATGACCAATGATGCTGACCATCTATAGGCGAAAGCGAGCACGATGCTTTCAACTTTGGGTGATTCTGCGCAGGGGCTCGAAACAACACTTCGTGCATTGTCGGGCAGGCTGACATCTTTGACAGCTGGGCAGTCCGATCCCTCTTCGATCGGGTCGGTTGCGGATGCTGTCTCCAAGGTTGTCCAGGCCCTGGCTCAAGTCCGGCAACTTCAATGGGCAGAGAAACATGCCGGAGACTCTCTTTAAATCAAGGACTGCGGCTAGAATCCTGTTATCATATCTCATCGAATCGAATGGAGCGTTCATACTGTGACCGTCTTACTTGAGCACACAAACTCTGAGCTGCCGGTAGGCCGGTCTGCTCGTGTTTTGAGCGTGGGCTCCTCGTGGTTCGACGCCTCAAGTACTGTGAACGTCTCCGTGACACGACTCACTCGATGCATTTTTTCAACAAGCTGAACCTTTTCAAGCCCTCGAGTTCACCTCGCGATGCTCAAAGTGCAGGGGAAGTCGGAACTGACATTCCAGCTTCGAAATCTAATAGCGCCTCCCGAAGCCGGCGGCGCCTCAAGAGACGATCAACGAAACCCGTTGAGGCCATCAGGCGGCAGGTTAGGCTGTCTCTACGCTGAATATTCATGGACTAGCTGATGATGCTTCATAGCCCCAGGAACCTGTAAGCCTCATTTGTTTCGGAAGAGGGTGTGTAATTGACCGTCTATGAAGGAAACTTCATTCGGGATTCAGATTCCAGATCACAGAAACGCGGGCTTTCGGAGCGCTCCCGATCTTTTGGCAGAAGCCCATGTTGGGGACTCCCAGTCGCAATCCTGGAGTCCGATACCCTCACTCCAACGAAAATCTGCCCCCGCGGACGCCTCCATCCGCTTTGGAGAGACCTTTTCGGACGGCAGGTCATGGAAATCGTACGAACGCAAAGCCTCCTCTATTGATTACCTTCCGAACGCGCGACCACCTCTCGACGAACAACTTGAAGATTCTCCCGTGTTTGGTCCTCGAGAGGAGGGCCTTTTTCGGGAGGAGATGCCATATGACATGGTCAGCCCTCTTTCGGAGGTAAAGCTTTGGAGTAAGGCGCCATCAGTTCTCATACATTTCTAGTTGGCATCTGGTTGGAGAGAGTCTCCGCGTTATATGTCGAGGACAACTCCGCCTGATGTGCGTTCGTGTCGGCTTCGCGCTAGTAATGTCTGGCACTCACGCTGATGTAGTCGCCGATTCGCGATCGTACACACGAACAATTCCCTCAGCACGAAATGACCCATGACACAAACAGTCTCCATTCGAAGGCAAGCCTTTCCAAACTGCGGCAAGAAATTAATCAACCGTTCGTTGTTGAAGGACTCGGCGGCCCAATGGAGCTACTCTCCAAAATCTCGGCCCATCTCCCCTCTGCGACACACACCCGAGCCCGTCGTCGACGGTACCTATTATATCGTCCCTGGAGGCACGAATGTGGTCTTTCAAGACGAAGACGGGAACGAGATCACCAGGTACTTGCTTTTATTTTTTTGACTGATTGAGACTTATCCCGACTGATTCCTTGCCCAGAGTCGGAGATTTTACGGGAAGACGACGGCGGATATCGCCTATCATCGTTCAGGACGAGTTCGGGCGGGAATTATACCGGTATGGACTTACGTACCTTGGGATGCAGTTCACGATATGTTTTACAGGACAAGCGATATACAGAATTCTAGCCGAGAAAACACTGGCAGCCATCGAAGAGGCGAACCCAGTCGTCACCGCTCTCGCCGGACCCGCCTCGAAGAATACGAAACAAGTCATCACAGCAATCCCCGGTCGAGATCTGCCGAATTACCACACGATGGATACTCTCGATTGTAAGACATGTGTTTGAGGTTTCCCAAGACTTGGGCTGATGTATGTCCAGGTCAGACTCGGGAAGAAGTGAACCGCCGACTATTATCTTGATTGACCGAGGTCGACAGATTCCGATGTAAGTTTCAGCCTGATAAATCCACGGCCGATACCGATACATTTCCGCATCAGCATGCCCCATAGGTCTCGACGCCCTTCAGAATAGAAGTTTAGCGGCGCCCACGCGAAGCTCCGCGCCCTCGTCCCCGGCCGCCTCCTCTGCGGGGTCCGTCTTGGACGCGACTGATCTCATCCCTGCTGAGCTTGAGCATCCCTCCACTGAACTTGCCCACTCCCATTTTTAATCCTCGCTCCCGGTTTTTCTTGGGAGGAGTCGAAGTCCCGGTGGACTCGAACAATTTTTTTATTGTAGGATGATAATTGCCGAGGTTTTTGGCCTAATCGGACATGTTAGACTTGAAGTAGAGCATAAATGAACACTTCGCACTTCTTCCAGCTGCTGTTTTTGGCGCTCTTTTTGCTTCTCTATGAGTCCTTCCCGAACGCGCTTCGCGGCCTTGTTTCTTTCACCCTCTCGTACCGACCTTTCTCCTTTGCCAAGTTTAGCTTGTCCTGTGAGTTCCAGGACTCGACCTGCCAACGCTTTCCTCCGATGCGCTGGAGTCAAATCGAGATCTGCATTTAACGATCCTGAAAGTAATTTGGTATGAACCAAGCGATGCAAAAGCGCGTCATTTTGAGCGTTGGTTCTGAGAAAAAGCTCAAATATGCCACGAATAATAAAAGTAGAGGCTATACCGCTCATCCTCTTCGTCTGCTGCGGATCCTTCTGGTTGCTGAACGCCGGGATCTTCCCTCAATTTGGAGACTTTCGAAGACTGGAGAGATGCTGTGAGCGCCAAGCCCAGCAGAAAGGTTCTGATCGCACCATGAATGCCTTTTTCTGCGCTATGGACGTCAGACTGGACTGACCAGGCTTTGTCGCAGTTTCTGAGAAAACTACGACAGTCTCGCTCGGGACCGTAGACGTAAATTCATCATCCTCTTGTTCAAATTCTGCACCGCGAGACGTCGAAGCCTGTACGGAGGCGGAGATTATATACAAACTCACCGTCTTGCGCGTTGACTTCGTTCTCTGACTGGTCCAGCTGGATTCCGGTCCATTCCTCCCAGTCATCGTCCAATTCCACAGGCTGAAGTTTTGGGACTTTCGCAGCGCGGGAGGGGATGTCATCGCGCTTTCGCTTTTTAGGGGAGGAGGGGAGAGGAAGAGCGAAGGAGCTCAGAAACTGTTGGCCGTGTGCATTCAAAATTCGGAGAAGGTCGTCGTCGGAAGCAGACATATTGTTCGTCACGCGATGCCGTCTACGTAATCTTATTTCAATCATCATGCAGCCACCAGCAAAACGCATAGATATTCCTCAGGAAGAACAATGGCGGCTCATAAACGAATCTGGCGTTCTCAAGAAAGTCGAACCCCCGTCTGATCCAGCCCTCCCGCTTGGTGAAGGTCTGGCTTTCGTGCTCCCGACCTCACACGACTGAACCTGTACACTAGAACTATTCAACGCATTACTTCTAATCACCCCGTGCTCTTTTCTCCTCCTCTTGATGGAAATGTACGTTCATGGAGTCCGCGGCGGGAGCCGTCCTTGACTTCAAAATCAAACGACAGCTTGATATACCAGCAATATGGCCAAAATCCCAACTTGAAAACTCTCGTGGAAAGGATGACCTCAGGAGTTCCAAGTCCGTCCATGTTTCGTATTTCTACCTTCATCGTACATGAACGTCTGGCAGTCCTCTCTATCTTTGTGTTCTATAGTAAGTTAAGCTTGCGGATCCGACGAGAGATTTATCTGTTTGGCAGCGACCCGACACAAGCGAGATCAGAGAGTTCAATTCTTGCTCTTTCTTCTGGGTACCGTCGCCGGATCCAGAATGCTCTTTTTAATCAAACGGGGCTCGTATCTCGTTAATATGCAGCAGGTGCTTAGCTGTTATACTGGATGGATCGAGTACTGATTGAACTCGAGGTCCCGCCCCTTATCACCCTTTGGGTGTATATTGTTGTCCAGCTTGATCTGGGACTGGCTGTATTGAATCTGTGCATGGTTGGCTCATTCTGCTGGTGGAAAGGTCTCGATCTGTTCAAGTAGCCACGCCGACGTTTGCTTACATAGGCCTTGCTCGTTTCTGCGTCGCTCGTGTCTCTATAGTACTTGTTTTGACGCTGTGCAAACGTTTTGCGTACTGAATTAGACATTTGCGTTACCTCATTTTAATTTTCTTGGGTGAGAAACGGAGCCAGCCACATAATGGAGCAGAGATTCACTTCAAATGAGATACGACCCCCAAAACATACATCATACATATAGATGTATCCTCGGATGAACTCCTATACAGGATTCTAACCATCACAGGTGGGCCAGCGCTGGTCAAATTTCACGAAGAAATCAACGCTGGCCGCATATGCAAGGATTTTATATGTGCTCGATGATACGCCATGCAACTGGTTGAGTTCTTGGACCAGCAGGGCACCTTTTACGAGCATGGTTAGCCGAGAAGGTGACATGGAAAGAATTCTCAAATTTGGATGCATTAAGTTCTGTGAATGTTAGTACAATGCGAGCAGTGTGTAGAATAAAGGAAGGCAAAATCCCAGGAAAAAGTCAGCTATACGCCTTCACCTTCATCAAGTTCTCCGGCCAAAATCTCAACCTTGTTCTAGAATCGAGCATTCAGAGGAAAATCAAAGAGGATAAATGCTCGCCTACCCTGAAAGTGGTTGTCCTACCCTCAAGAACTGTTCTAAGCACCCGCAGCTGCCATTTTAATCGCTTGGACAACTTGAATTGGATGGCATTCTTGTGCTCATCTAGTCGTTCCACAAAGGCTTTATACACTCGGTCATCGCGAGCAAAATAGTACGTCTATGAAAAGGAATCAATCGGCAAACAGTGTAATGACCTCATAAAGCTCACAGGAATTTGCTCGAGTTCCAAAACCTCACAAGCATTCATCCAGGCCCCCATTAACAGAAGATCCGCCGTCGCGTTTGCTATACTGTTGAAGACGCATCAACAGGATTGGCAGACTGATGCAATTCACCCACTAGTCAGCAAGAGTAGCAATGAGGTCTGCTTTCCCCAGTTCTCGGGTCGCGAACTTCCGGACCGCTGCGTCTGCAGTTTGAACCGGATGACCCTCAGTGCCAGCCCGTAAGGCAAGGCCGACATTGCCCGCCTGGCCCATGACCCATACTTCTCCTTGACTCATGATAAGTCTAGAGTTCAAGTTAGCTGGTTAAAGTGCTTTGAGACTTTGAGATGGCGGGAAATAAGTACGTTTGCAGAAAAGATGCGGTTAAATCGCTCCCTTGGGTTTTGGTCAACCCATAATCTATGGCAAGTTTGAGGTTGGCACCTGCGGAGGACGGTCAATTGCTTAGTCTCGCGTACGGGATTTGGATGTTACGCAAGGCCTTGAGAATGAGTTTCGTACGGGGGTTCTCCATTTGGTCATCCTCGACGTGGTTGACCCAACGTGAAAAAGCTCTATGCCTCTGTTGGTCCTGTAGCAATGATCAAGGCAGCTAGACACATACCCTAACAACACGACTGCGACGTCCCGATGTGATTGGCCCAATCTCATTGCATGTAGAAGTGGTGTTATTCCGCCGCTCATTCGAACTAGGAGCTAACGAGATTTAAGAAAAGGCAACGTTTGGAAATGGCGGCACGCACATGAAACGCTTTATCTCTTACTTCCATCAGATACATGATGTCCTTTCTTTCGACAGCGCGAAGAACTTGCGTAGACAAGTGTAAATGCGGGGTTTGTGCTGCGTATTAACGGTGGCTTGCCTTCATATGGCTACGGACATTGGGCTTCAGTCACAACCGGGGGAAAACAATCAAACTTGCCTGGGGTTCCTTCCAGTTGGAGTGCGATTTATCATCTTGTCTGCGTGGAATTAAGGAAGAACCAAATGATTTGATGGAGGATGCGGATGAAGCCAAGGAGGTCAAACTCGGTCTTCTCTGATGTTTGTGAGGTTCAGTTTCCTCGGCCTCGGCCTCCAGGTCCGGAGAATTAGGGGGTGTGGGACTCCGTCGTAACTGACGTAGGATCGCTTTCGGTGCCACTGTTTCAGCCTCTCGTTCCAAAAAACCAGTGGTGGGTAGGCGTTCAGGAAGACAAGGATCGGAAGAAACACGTCTCCTGGGTTTGGGCCTATCTGAATTCTGGTCGCTTCCGAGGTAATGCACCCAAGGTGCGTGATTCATTGACATCGAGTGTATTTCGATGCGCACTGTGAACGTGTAGTTGGCCACAGACAATCAATATCCGACCGTCTTGTCGAGAGCGCCGTATAAAGTCTGATTGGGAAGAGTACGAAACTGGGAAAGCTGTGAAGCTGATGGACCTGGGATAATAACAGGACCATACCTCTTTCTTCCGCGCATTCATGATCAAAGTCTGGAAAAAGAAATGGAGGGAACAGCGGGAGCACACAGACGGCCATGAAAACTTGGGTGGACCTGGAACCAGCGCGCCGTCTTTAGGCTCATCTGAACCAGCTCCACCCGTCGATTTCCAGGCTGCTGTGCCACCTGCCCGTTCCGGCACGAAACGGTCCCAAACTCAGGCTTCACTGGAGACCCCGCCCTCGAAAAAGGCCAAGATCGATGCAGTTCCGGTTCTCGATTCCGGATCTGGCATCAATTCGAGTATTTTGGATCCGGACAACGTGTCCTGTACCCCCAACACAATTATCCTTATGTACGACAAGGTGCAGCATGTCGCTGAAACCGAACTACTCCGCCGTATCCGTTCTCTGGACGTGTCCGAATCCATATTCCCTCGCCACTTCAACGAAGCACGTCACGTAGCAGCTGATGTTGGGGCGTGCGCCTCCGACCTCGTTTGGCGACGTGCACTGAAGAATATTGATGTCGATATTTCCCCGTATTCTGAAGAGGAAGATGATGACGGCCCTCTCGAAGTCCTCAACAAAACCAAAGCTAAGATCAGGGACACAGTGAAAAACTGGGCGTTCACAATGCCCAACTTAGACCCCAACTCCCGAGGTTTCAATGTGACACCCAAGTTCTTGCGGTTGATACAAATTCTTAAATCCTGTGAACCTTACGGTGAAGATTTCCGTGGAATTGTGTTCGGTAAGATTCGAATGTCTTTGAGAAAACAACCTCATACGATTTATGACAGTGAAACACCGAGGGGTGGCTTTCGCCATCGCGGATTTGATTCCTATACTAGGGGAACATGCCGGATTCATTCGGGCGCATCCTGTTGTAGGGCAAGGACCAGATGAACAGGTCCATTATTCGCACCACTGATAACCCACTCATTTGCTAACATCTCAAGCACAGCGAGATATTTTCCGTAAATTCAATCTGGGCATTCATAATCTTCTCGTTGCCACCAAGTCCATCGAAGACCTCGATGTACCAAAGGCGGTCATAGTAATACGGTTCGTGTTTTGTCGGATATGACTTGACGGTGGATTTGACTGTTCTTCCAGGTTTGACCTCTATGAGGGTGACTTATCCTACGCATATATTCGATCCCTGGCTGCTGGAAAAGCGAGCCATTTGGTACATATGCTGGAACGAAGAAATGATGCTCATCGGCATGATTTGCTCAACACCTCAGTGCCGGATCCGGATATGATTCGATGGCATAACATTCTACGATTCTGTCCGTCCAGCGCCGCGCCGCCCCGTCCCCTTCTCACTCCTAGCTATTTGGAACATTGCGACATTGAAGAAGGATCGGAACCCTCAATCAAGGATCCGATCGCGGGAGGCCGAATAAATATGCAAGATGCTACCATGGTCGTATATCGACTCGCATCGACAGCTAGTGCGAGCTCCTTCCCATCACCCCTCTTTGAATTCAACACTCCGAGTTCTACATCAGCCACCACACCCCCATCCTACACATGTACAATCCTTTTACCGGGCACGCCCGCCCATAACGTGACCGGCCAACCTTCTTCCTCAATGGCACATGCTAGGCGTGCTGCCTGCTACAGTGTTTGCGTCAAGTTAGCGGAAGACGGCCTTTTAGAACCTGAAGCATTTCTTCTGCCCTCACGGCGTGATGGGAAAGCGTGGAGAAGCGAGCACATGGGCACGGGTCAAGACCTCGGTGTCTCGTACGTCGGAGTGCAAGTTCACCCACGTAAGGCTCCAGACTTTTGGCTCAATCCAACTGGGACCGTGACGTCTCTCTATCCAACGATAATCAGCGTCAAGCATTCGAATCAACTAACGCATGCCCCTATCCTGCTCCTCACACGACACCCCTTACCTCGATTTCCTTCCTTCAAACTTTTCTTTGCTGGCACTCCGGTTACTATACAAACCTACAAAGGAGCCCCCTTCAAGGTTAACGATGAAAAGAGCCTTGCCTTGCACATGTATACCCTGAGATTGTGCAGAGCAGTTGCAAATAAGCCATTTGTCTGCCCTTCACACGAAATGGCGTATTTCCTTGCACCTCTTTCTGCTGGTTGGTCCCTCCCCGATACAATCGGTCGTTGGGAGCTCCTAGATGTTGCGGACCGTATTCCGTGGGATTTGGTCACTCGCGGCGCCCTCTCGTGGTCTTTGCCGCTAAAGTATGGTCGGCCAGACGAAGTAGCTGAAGATATTCAAGATGCCGTAATCGTGGACAGGTCGACGGAGTTGACGAGACGGTTCGATGTCCTCCGAGTGAGACCAGACCTTACTCCTTTGAGTTGTCCCGAGGATAGTCCTGTGAGTCCCAGAAGCGAACCATCGACGCAGGCATTCTAACACAGTTACACCAGCGCGAGACGAAATATGGTAGTTTACTTGACTATTGCAAAGTCGTTCGGAAAAACTTTGAAGGGTTGAAAGATGAAGGGCAGGCCATCATTGAAATTTCGTCCGTCATGGTTGGAATTTCCCGGCTGGACCCCGCATCGCGCCCCGCAGCCCTGATGGGCGCCCCACCCCCACGATGTGAGCATATTGAAATTTCTCCGTGCTGTATACTCAAGTTCAATCAGACCTCATCCCTGAACTATGCTTCAAATTCACGATTCCTGCCAGGTAAGCTCCGGCGATGAGGGGATCTTCGGACTGATCGACCAAGAATGCTAGCACTTTTCGAACTGTGCTCCTCTTCCCTTCCATGAGCCGACGGCTGGATAGTTTCTTGCTGGTGAAAGAGCTGAATGCCAGATTCTTCCACCATCAGATCTCGGAAGTTCTCTTAGATATGGCAATCACAGCGCCATCCACCCGAATGGAGTATGATTACGAGCGCCTAGAACTGCTTGGTGAGTATTCAAAAGATCTCCCAAGTTGCCACAAATCTTACGACACAACTATTAGGTGATTCGTTCTTAAAATATCTGGCGTCGATCTATGTCTTCGTCAACGAGCCGTCGAATAAGGAGGGGGCGCTGCATACCGCTAGACAACACATCGTCAGCAATAGCACACTATTCCAAAGCTGTCACAGTGCGGGACTGCCTCCGTACGTCCAGTCAAGGCCTTTTGGAGCAAAAACCTGGCTGCCCCCGAATTTCCGGACGTCAGAGGAGACTACGCTTAAAGTCGAATCTAATAGACACCGGAAAGAGAGCGAGCAGAGACTGGGAGACAAGGTGGATAATACTGGCCCAGTTTTGATTCTGGTGCTGAAACTCCCTTCTTTGCAGGTTGTTGCAGATGTTGCGGAGGCAATTCTCGGCGCCGCATATCTATCGGGTGGAAGTGATACAGCGCTCATGGCTGCTAAAGCTATGAATATACCTTTCCCGAATGTCGAGAAGTGGTCGGATTTTGGGTACAAGCTATTGATACCCCCGCCGATAATCAGTGCGAAACTGAAGCCCGGGGCTCTTCAAGCGGTAGAAGCCATTGTGAAGCATAAATTCAAGCATCCACACCTTCTGGCTCAGGCTTTGGTTAGTGCGTTATCCTTTCTCTGATATCCAATTGAAATCCCCCTTCTCAGACCCATGCTTCGGTCTCTGCCGTTGAGCGTGTATCATATGAAAGGCTTGAATTTATCGGAGACGCCATCTTAGATTTTCGTGCGCTATGTTGTGATTTCTTTTCCCTCCAACTCATCGTTGTCAGTGGTGATTCGGCACATTTTCGAACGTGAGCCCAAATTATCGCCTGGTGGCCTGACTCTCCTCAAGGTATACTCTTCTTCCGGCCTCGATTTGCAGATAGATAAATAACGGTTGATATAGAGTGCAATGGTGTCCAATTCCGCGTTGGCTGCTGTCTGCATTTCGTCTGGGTTACACAAGCATCTTCTTTTGGCGAGTCGTCTTTCAAGCTCTGTTGCCGACTACATGGAACAACTTCAAAGCAAGCAAACGGAGGAATACGAGATGGCACGGGTAGAAAAGCGTCCCCCAGGTCAATATTGGCATGAAATCGAAGCACCGAAAGTAGGTCATAAAAGCAATGCGGATATCTTTTGCTGACTGGCTGTTCCGGGATAGGTTCTGTCCGATGTGGTCGAGTCCGTGATTGGTGCAATGTACATTTCAGACAATTGCACACCCGTCGGCGTGGAAGCGTTTTTTGAAGCTGAACTGAAGCCCTTCTATGACAAGCACATAACATTGAAAACGTTGGCTCACCATCCGACCAAGACCCTGTTCGAGCTGATCCAAGCCCAAAAATGCCAAAAGTTTCAATTCTTGAAAGAAAAGGCGCCCGACGAAACGTACTGCCATGGTAGGTTGAAATTAATTATGGCTTTCCCTTCGTGTCTTGAGAACCGACAGTGTTGGTACACGAAGTTATTTTGGCGAGTGGTCAAGGGCCTTCGATTGCTCTGGCGGCTCGGAGCGCGTCGTGGTGTGCCTTGGACGCCCTAGAAGGAGACACGGAATTCTTCCTACGGACCTGCGACTGTCCCAAACCAGTAGACGGTAAAGGACGGAGCAGCCAAGGATTTGAGGAAATCCTATCAGGTTTAGAAGAGTGAGGGTGTATTACCGCTATTCTACATGTACGCAGCGGTGCAGGGATTGAGTAGAATCTATGTGGTCTATAGTTCTAAATCTATCCAGTCATGTATCAAGCCTCGTGCTTCATCCTAAGGTGCAAGTTGATAAAACTTTCATGGAGTATAAATGACGCACTGCTGAATCTTGACTGCGACGAAGGGTATGGAGAAGCCCAGAGTGAGGTACGCAGCGAGTTTTACGCCTGGAAAAAAAATGAAAAATGGGAGGACGGGGGGAGTTGAGTTGACTGACCGAAGGGCAGGTTGGCACGTCCCTGCTTAGCTTGGAAGGGAGCAACGAAGGGGAGATGCTACGGTGCGGTCAAACACGGTGGAGATGGAAATAGGTGAGGTGTACGTTATAGTCTCCGTGGCCAGAACGGAGGCGGGCAGTTGTATGCAGCTGGCGGCGGGCGAGGCGAGCGACGAGCATGACGGTCAAAAAAATAGTAAGATTATGTAAGGCGGTGTTACTTTCTCCGAAATCATCCGGGCATGGGTGCCGGGCCGGGGCTCCGACGTAGTATCCAGGAAAAGATAGGGGTCTAAATACAATGGCCAGATATCAGCGGAAAGGCAGGAATGGGACAGCAGATTGTCGATTCCCAGGTCATTGTGAAACTGCCGGCATTTGGGCGGTGATGAATTCAAAGCTCAGCCAAAGTTTGTCGATGGCGGCCGCGGTCACCATTAATCGCCGTTGTGTCGGCATTCGCTTTCAAGTCGAAATAAGCAGCGCTAGCCTTGGCGCTAGCGCTGGTGGAACACGTTGAGTGGGCAGTGCCATAGCTTCAAGTTCCATCGGACACATTCAACGTCCGCTGATTCTCGGTTGTCCGCACTTTTTGACAGGCTGTAAAGCTCTCTCTATTCGCAGACGAGAGCTGTAGAACCCTTTTCTTTCAGCGCTATGTATCATATGTGACTCACTCGACCTTTCCCAAGACCCTTTTTTTGCACGTGTCCGTTCTACTCCCGATTGGGATAGGATAGATGATCCCAACGGTACATCGTCTTTCCCGCCTTGCCATGGCTCAAATTGCAACCGTCCGTGTCCCCAATCGCAAAGAAATCAAAGTCCCCACCGGTCTTTTCATCAACAATGAATTTGTACCTTCCGCCGATTCTGGTGACATGATCCAGTGAGCAGCCCGCGGCGTGTGAGAGGCTGATAAGCCGCTGACTTTTTCGCATTGTCCCTGCTCGTCCTAAAAACCGTCTCCTTGACCGCATCTGGTGCTCTAATCATCAAGTGCTATCAACCCATTCACAGAGGAAGTCATATGTTCCGTAGTGGCCGGTAATATTTCGTTGTCGATTTCAACCCCAACCCACTGAATGCAACTCGTTTGCAGCCTCTCCAAAAGAGTGTGTTATCTGTTACTGACAAAAGCGCAGCTGCTCACTTTTTCTTTGTAGCATTGATATCGCTGTGGCTGCTGCACGAACCGCGTTTCAAACTACCTGGGGCAAGAACGTCACTGGCGTCGAGCGTTCGCGGTTGATCAACAAGCTCGCCGATCTGATCGAGCAAAATGCGCAGGTAGATCTGTCAGAGGGGGTGCTGTAATCCGTATACTGAAATGACGGCGTTTGAAACAGGAACTTGCGGAGCTCGAGTCCCTCAACAACGGGAAACCTGTGAAGATTGCGCGCGACTTTGATATCGGAGACTCAGTGCAGGTCGGTTTCAAAGCCTGCCGATGTGGCGTTACTTAATTAACTCTTGTGTAGTGTCTGCGTTACTACGCAGGTTGGTGTATTCGCTCAATTCTGGTTACTTTGCTACCCCTTGAACCCCAGGTTGGGCCGATAAGATTACGGGACAGGTGGGAATAACATCGGAGGGAAATAACCCCTGCTTACAGATTGACCACCGATAGTCCTTGGAAGTAGACAACAAGACCAAATTTGCTTTCACGAAACATGAGCCCATCGGCGTGTGCGGTCAGATAATACCTTGGAACTACCCGATCGTACGTTGCAAATGTCTTCATTCTCCTGTGTCACTTGACAACGTACTCCCTTAGAACATGTGGTCTTGTTTGAATTTTTTATTCCGTGTCTTTGCGGTGCTGATATGATTTCTAGGGAAAGTGGCCCCAGCTCTCGCCGTTGGGTGCACCATTGTCATGAAGCCTTCTGAGTTGACTCCGCTTACTGCGCTTGTGAGCAGGACTGGTTCCTTCCTACGCACTGTTCACGTTATCGTTTACAGAAACTCTCCGAGTTGGTCAAAGAAGCTGGGTAAGACTTTTTGGATGCAATCTTCAATTCAGGATATCGACCTGATTATTCAGATTTCCTCCCGGGGTTGTGAACACAGTTCCCTCTCTGGGCCATGTTGGTGGCGCTGCTTTGGCGGCTCATCCGGGTGTCGACAAAATCGCGTGAGTTTGATGGCACGATACTCGGTCCAATGTCTGAGAATTATCATCTAGTTTCACTGGGTCAACGATCACAGGGCGCAAAGTAATGGAAGCGGCTGCCAAGAGCAATCTCAAGAAGGTGTCTCTTGAACTCGGGGGGAAAAGCCCGCATCTCATTTTTGAATCCTGCGACATGGACCAAGGTCAGTTATTGCGGTCGCGCCTCCTTCCATTGCTGATTCGTCGTATCTCGTGTAGCTGCAAACTGGGCAGCCCTCGGAATCTGCTACAACTCGGGCCAAGATTGTACCGCTGGCTCTCGGGTCTACGTCCAAGACAGGTAAGGGGATGTATCACAGCATCTCAACTTCGTCACGATTTTCCCCAGCATTCACGACAAGTTCGTGGAGTTACTAGTCTCCAAGGTTAAAGAGCTTGTCATTGGCGATGGATTAGACGACAACACCTCCGCTGGCCCCGTGGTATGTTGATTTGCTGACCCAGCTAATATCAATCTGACCGTGAACTGGATCTACAGGTCTCGAAGACCCAGTATGATCGCGTCTGGAGCTACATCGAATCGGGTAAACAGGAGGGAGCCAAAGTGGTCCTAGGCGGGACGAAGCGTAGGCGCTCACGCAATGTCATGATCCCCATGGGCTGACGTGAGCATCAGGACCTGGAAAAGGGTTCTTCGTCGATCCTACAGGTGAGAGCCAGTCGTTATGGTGATCAGGCACTAATTGATGAACCAAGTCTTCACGGACATTCGCCCCAATATGAAAATTGTCAAGGAGGAGGCAAGTTTCGGTATTTTTGAACCGGCGCGCCTTCTCAAGAAATGGTTGTAGATATTCGGGCCGGTCCTCTCTGTGGGCAGATTCACAACAGAGGAAGAAGCAATCAAGCTTGCGAACGGTGAGCCTTCGGGAATGTGGAAAATTATGGAGCTGAAACCTCGCAGATACCGATTATGGGTTAGGTGCAGGGCTTCATTCTAGTATGACAATAAGTTCTTTACCCCGACGGATCCGTCACGATTCACAATAATAGATGATGCGAATCAGTGCATGCGAGTGGCTTCTGCTCTGGAGGCCGGGACGGTATGAAATTTGTTCTTCGTTGATAGATCAGCCCTGACCGCGACTTCTTTACAAGGTTTGGGTGAGCCGCTATCTTCCGTGCGCGTAGGACGCTCGAGATCATGGTCTCTGCAGATCAACCAATATAACCTCCTGTCCAACAACGTCCCCTTTGGGGGCAAGAAGCAGTCGGTAAGTTATATGTTTCCTCGTTGTACGCTAATCTAATGTTCACACTTTGTGAAGGGTATCGGTGAGTGTCTCTTTTTTTTTAGGGTTGAATATGACGGCATCAACCAGTCATTAGGGCGGGAGCTAGGAAGCTATGCCTTGGAAGAATGTAAGAAGCGTAGAAGTTGCGTGTACGGCCCACTGACCCGTTTTCCAGACACGTCCGTCAAAGCGGTGCACTGGAACTTCGGCGAGAAGCTCGACTGGCCGCTTTAATTGCACGGTCATGTTTGCTCCGCCGTACTGAGGTCTCTGTGCGATGTATCATATCAGTGCATGTTCGGGAAATATGGAAGCGAATCCAGTGTCAGTAAAAGAAACGTGGTGACGACGATCAGAAAATGCCTCCGCAATAGCCGCGTCCGGGGAGCAGAGTATTAACATCGATCACAACAAGGAACAGGACTGTTGGAAAATTGTTCAACAGCTTCGTGAGAGGCAGAAGCAAGCGCTTCTTTTGCTTCCGTTAGTTTTCCGTGCTTCTAGTTCTGTCGATGTCGTACTGCTCAGAGCGGGTGTCGTAGCATTTCAGAGTGATTATGATACATCGTATGGTATGAGGGCCTAAAGCTAGGGCTGACGTCTGACATCAAGTCTGCATTAAAAAGAGTCGGATGGTAGTGTGCAAAACTATTGAATTAACAAAGAAACCGTCAGGTCCTTTGGCGGCAAACTGAGCATCGACCACATGTACATCTGGATAGAAGGTTAGGCAGGTTTCACAGAACAAGAAGACAACAACTCACCTCGGTTGTTGCTGTTGCATTGCTTGTTGGGGCCACTGGTTTGCCAGCGGAGCATACTGTGTTTGCGGGTAACCATACGGTACGCTAGGATAGCCAGGAGGTGAGGCATAGGGGCCGGGGCCATATGTTGGTGACTGCCCATAACCTGGGACAGGGTTTTGGGGGGACGTCGGGTATCCGGGATGACGCTGGGGTTGCGCAGGATCCCATACGCCGCCACCATATTGGTTATTGGGGGGAGGGTAATATCCTCCGGAGGGTGGCACTCCATGATTAGGGTATGGAACGGATGGGTTGTTTGGAGGGGGGTATGTAGGTGTTACTGGGCTATCTGCAGTCGGCAAATCCTCTTCGACTGCGACATATTCACAGCCAAGGTTCCGTTTTGTGCACCGGGCACAGGGGCGTCGTGGGGGCTCTTCGGATGTGACGCACTACAGTCGAGTTAGCAGACGGCACAAGACCCAAAGGCGGGCAAGCTCTACCTTGATTTTGCGCTTGCGACAATTCGTGCAAGCTATCATAGCTCTTCTGCGCCTGTTCAAGAGCAACGCATTTGAGGGAACATCGGCCATGTAGAAACGTGAAAGGTGAGTCGGGCAAGGAATCGATTGTGACTCTTATATACCTACTGCTGTGCGGCTACGCTTTTTGAGGGTAGAACGAGCGCTGAAAATGCCACATGGAGAACTGCTGTGCAGCAAAATTACCTACCAAACTGCGACATCCAGCTCTTCTCATGAGATCCCAGGAGATAATCAATCAAACTGGATCAGCGAGGGTCCTGGAATGTAAGTTGCCTTGACTCCGGGGAACCGAGCCGCTCAACAATGAAGATTCGATGAAAATCAGCCCGAAAGCAGGCGGCGAAAGACGGTGCGTTTCAAGTCCCCGACAGAACTAGATGAATTTGGATGTGAAGTTGACCAGAGATCTATACACCGGACAGAAACGACAGATTTGCGAGATAGCAGCTAAAAAAACATGGCACACGGACTTGTGATGCGTCTGATGTCATTGGCGATTAAAGGAAGTAAATGAACCAAAAGGTAGGGTTCACAGCATCACGGACGGACATGGTGAAGCCTGAGATCCCAAAAGGAACTTGTTTTGGCGAAGCAACGTGTACTTAAACCGCCGCTGATCGACAACACAGCCTTGAGTGCTAGAAGACTTGGAAATACTGCATGGAGCAGAAACGTAGTTCGAAGCGAAAAGACATCAAAAGCTATGCTTTCTGCTCAGAAAGATCAGACCGAGAGAGAGATTCGATAGGCCCCCGGTCACTACCTATAAAGCCTGTCCGGAAAATTTCCTGGATTTTGACTGATTTACTCTATTTTTTGACGGTAATACGGCCCTGGACGCCGCAAAAAAACCGATCTTTGCCTCCCCACCGTGCAGATGTCTTAGTTTGGTCGTTGCACATTGCTCCAGATGGTTCAAAACTTATGGCGGTCGCTGGTTCGGAAAAAATACCCCTGAAAATGGGTCGTTGATTTACTCTATGCCCGGACAGGCTTTATAGGTAGTGTCCGGGGGCCTGATTCGATACAGCGTACAGAGAAAGCATGATGCGTCTACAATGCCAAATAATCTCGGACCTCCTCCTCCGTCAACTTCCGGAACGTGGGTTTCGGCCGTCCGGTCTCACCGCCGATCTTTCCTTCCTCGAGCTCCGCCGCGGTTGGCACGGTGATAACACCAATTTCTATTGTCTTTTCCGTCATTTGACCCTCGAACCCCTCCTTCAACGTCAGCAGGGCCGTATGGATGGCGTCCTCCAAGCTAATGTCATCGTTGTACCTTTCTGGATCATTAGCTTCGTACACAGACGGAATGAGGATAGAAAATGTACCTTTTTTCCAGGAAGGTTTTCGCATTGACCATGTTCTTTCCGATCGCGCTTGCCTTCCAGGCCCAGAAAGAACCAGAGGGATCGACCTGATAGAGCGTGGGCCCTCGTGTGATGTCCCAACCTGCGACGAGGAGCGATACACCATACGGCCGGACACCGCTGTTTCACGCCATGAGCTCTGGGCCACAATAGATGCGTCAGGCACTGACCCAGACTGTGTGGCCTTCTGCATTACAGTAGCGATTTCCTGTGTTAGGACTCGGGTGGGGGGGTATTCGCCGTATATTTTCCAGTAGGCTTGTGCGCTCTTCCGCGCCTTTGCAATCAATACGCGGAAATCAGGGCTCATTCCTGAGTAGACGATGCCAATGTTCGGGCAAACGACGGCGACTTTGTCGATCATTGAATCGTCAATGAGAATCGAGGAAGACTTCTTCTCTGTGGCTATTACAATGCCGTTGGAAGCTTCGAGGAAATCAGAACAAAGGAGAGGGAGAACAGAATATCGAACCTTTGATGCCGAGGCTCGTAGTGCCTCCTGCGACTGCTGCGAGAGCATGCTCGATTTGAACCAACTTCCCGCTCGGGGAGAAAACGGTGAGCGAATAGCTGGAGGGGTTTAGGACCACGTTTTGGAGTAGAAACTCTACCAACCAACCTGTAAGCACCACCGTCTGCACTGGCCATGATGAATGAAAGGAGGACGCGTCTTGGGTTACGCGTCACCTCGGTGTTTGGCCACTGCCTTCAGTCCTAACCGATCACGACACACGTATGACAAAATACAGTTGGATTCTACATACATATTTTGTACAGCTTACAGTTGAAAGATCTATCTATCTATCGTCGACACGGAGGGAACAAACACTGCAGTGCTTAATAGAACGCGACCGCGTGCAGTATACTATGTGGGTGATTTTCTTGCTGGACCTGTAGGATTCCATCAATATCTTCGTCAATGTCGTGGGCTTTCTCGATCTGCTTGAAGATCAAACGAGTTCACAGTAATCATCCATGAGAAACTTACGGCCGACGCAAGATCGAGGATTGCCTGTCCTCCAATTGAGGCTTCTTCATGATTGTCCTTTATCTCAATATTGATGATATGGACGGGTCGGTTGAAGTCGCCCCCTCGGGCCAACAAGTCTGCGAAAAGGTAAGGGATCCGTCTTGCCTCTGGTGAGTTACATGACCATCACAAACGGCGTCAAAACACCGTTCTTCACACGTTATAACGATGTCGGCCACGGTCTTGGTTTCTTGCCAACGCTCAGGAGCCAGTTTCAATTGTCGATTCCGGTCAATCATTGGCAAAACACCGTTCGCGGAGTATCTGAAACCGAAATGAATTGATGAAAGAGAGTACGCGGTTATTCTCACAAGCGGGGATCCTTCGCGTTCAATTCTTCATAGATTGTATTGTATGGGGTCCCGAAAGGGTAGATATTAGGCTTGTCTATCGAGGGACCGGGTAAACGAACGGCGGATCCGGTGCCAGAAGAAATGACCCGGAAACCAGCTTTCCTGAGATTGCAGTGAGCTTGATGAAAGATAGAAAAAAGCGGGCATAACATACGACAAGACTAGATG
Source organism: Mycena galericulata (assembly GCA_029289565.1). Taxonomy (NCBI): domain Eukaryota; kingdom Fungi; phylum Basidiomycota; class Agaricomycetes; order Agaricales; family Mycenaceae; genus Mycena; species Mycena galericulata. Next base: position 695,163 of record JARKIA010000012.1, on the reverse strand, counting down.
CCCTTCCATGGAGCGATTCTGAAGCGGGATTGAGAAGTTGAATGCGAAAAGTAAAAAGACAGTTACTTGGTTGCTTGCGCAAACCACACAGAACAAAGGCCTCTGCTTATATGTCGCACTTGCAGCAGTAGACGTCGATTGCGATGCTTGAGAATCCCCTTCATAGGTTGCAAGTGTCTGTAGTGGTGGTTGTGGCGTTATACCATTCTCGTTTTCAGAATATTGTGTGGTCTGGGAAAGGGGCGGCGTCGGAGTTGGGGCCGGAGTATCTTGTTGTACGCGCTGCAGACGAGGATCTGCGCGAGCCAAACGGGGATCACGAGCTTTGCGAGGGTCCATTTTCACCGGCTTCCTGCGTCCACTTGGAAAGAAGTTTAGAGTCTGTCAAAAACGAGAGGGAGTTGAGCGTCATGAACGAGCAAAAGTGGTTTCAGTATAGCCTCAGCAGTATCTAGAACAATTCGGTCTTCATCTCAACCCAGAAGAACCTCTAACGGGCACGGGTCGATGTAGATTCCACTCTGAATCATCACGGGTTGAAAAAAAAACAGAGGCGAGCTTTAAATTCACCTTTGGTGGCACCGCAGAGGAACGTAACGGGATTCGCCGAAGACAAACATGACTAATCACACTACTTTGTTGAAGAAAATAATTATACACCGGTCCTCTGCCTGCATGATACAACGAATGAATGCACACTAAAATACACAAAGGTGACAATGTTTTCCGAGCCCTGAAGGGCCTGAACCTATAGGCTCCTCAGCGGCGTGGCACGACCTTCTGGAAGCTGTGCCAGCTCGAGGGTCCGGACTCCGGAGTCTGGCGCCAGTCGCCAACAGCACTTTGGACCCGATGAAGTCGATAGCAAGTGCTGGCGGAGGTGAAGGGGACATATTTCTGAGAATGCGCGTGGTTTTCAAGGGCAAGGGTGCCGACTTTGTCGAGGAGCCAGAATTGTTCTGCGCTGATCATGAGGGCTTTCTTCCAGGACAAGACGCACATCAAGGCTGCAACGACGACCGCTTCATAAAGGCGCAGACGGCTGTTGCAGCTGATTCAAGGCAGGGGCCAGAGGTGAACCTATCGTTGTCGTCGATCGGCATGTTTGTCGTTTGGTCTCGACACCAACAAGGAAGCGGTGTGAGGACCAGACCTACCGCAATCCAGCAACGAAGAGGAAGTGGCATGTCCCTATACTATAGGATGAGCACGAAACGCAAGGGAAGGATATATTCAAGCAGTATGGTACGAAAAACTTGTTGGAAGACTTTTTATGGCAAACGGCGTTATAGTTTGCACGCCATCCGCCTCAAACAAGGACCAGATCGGTATATCGCACGCACACGGCCCTATACGCTTGGTTGACGTACAGAGTCACCAAACACTGTGATGTCGCGGGAAGTATTAGGTCGTCTACTGCCGAATTCGGACTTTAAGTAGGTGCTTCCACGTGACCTGTTATCCCAATTAGGACAAAGGCCGAACGGTACACGTCCCCAACGCTCAAGTCTCTCTCGTTGATGCCCTCCTCAGACCGTACTCATGACTTCCGGCAAGTCATCCGTGAAAAGGAAAATGGGATACCCGCTGCCAAAAGGCGGAAAACCTCCAAGCAGACAAGCGACGCCGAGCGCGATCCTCAACTCATTTCAGGAAAGGAATATGTTGTGGAGGCGTATGTCATTGTGCGTGAAATATGCGCCCTTCTACGTCCTCTATATCATAGGACTCTAGCTAAACCATATCACCACGTTGACTCGCATGCTCGCAAATATTCGCCGACCATACCTCAATATAGACTCGCGGACGGTACACCGTCAACCGTCGCGGAACATAGATCTTGACGGTCCCGACCAGTCGTGGGCCGCAATTCGACATCTATCTAATCAGGAACGGGACCAGATAGACTTGCAGGCTCGGGTCATTTTGACACGTTGCGCGGACCGCGTCAAAGAGATGGAGGCTTTGGAAAAGCGTGCGGAATATTTATCAGTGGACGTGTGGTAGCGGCCGACGAGATTTTGTTCCTCAGGGCGCATTGAACTCGTAGCAAGCAAAGCAAATCCCCTCGCGCGCTTTCTTCCTGCCCGGCTGCGACAGGACGAGGCCACACTGTCTTCCGATTTTGTCGCGGCCCACCATGCCAGCATTACATGGTATCTCAACCGACGGCTGACCGAGGCGAGCCAAAGTCAGAAGGAGATGCAGGAAGAACGCGTGAAACGCCAGTTGGAACGGTCCAAAACTCTGGGGTCGGGGGCAGCTCGGGAAGCGATGAACATAGGTGTTGACCCGGTCTTTAACACAGAGCCGCCGCCAACAGCAGGGAGCAGCTGGCTTGGCGGCGCTTCCTCTAGCCTGATCGCTGCGACTATTGGCGCGCCTTCTCCTTCCGAGCCACACCGACCTACGCCTTCGGGCGTCAAATTCTCCGACATCCCCCCTCCCTCGGATGACGAGGACGACGAGGACATTGAACTTTCCGCCTCACAAATATTACAGTTCGAGACGGAGAACGCCAACATCCTACGAAACGTACAAGATACCCTCGAGTCTGTCCAGCAGGCAGAATCACGACTGATGGACATAAGCGCTTTGCAGATGGAGTTGGTGACACATCTCACGAGGCAAACCGAATTAACCGACCAGTTGTACGAGGATGCGATTGCGACGACCTCCACGGTGCAGAAGGGCAATGTACAGCTCAAGGAGGCAAAGAGGCGGGCAAAAGATGGGCGACTATTTATCCTCGTGTTTCTTATCGGTGCCAGCCTCAGTTTACTTTTCCTACACTACTATTAAACCTTCGTATATTGGCACCATGTACAGTGGTATTATAGGAATGTACAGTTTCAGCGCGTCTATTCTCGCTCTTAGACATTTGAAGTCAAGAAGGGAGTTTCTTCAGTATCTTCTAACGCCTCTGCTGCAAGCTCGTCAGTTTCGGGGGACAAACCTGAGAGCTTGCGTATGTGGTTTTGGACCGACGTGTATACAAGCCTATAATGAAATTAGCCGACATCTTGCACTTTTGAAATTCCTTCTGCCATCGTACCAGCTGGCGAGCATAGCTATCAAGATACCTCCTCCTATTAGGAGACCGTTGACGACCTTGGTGGCTATTAATCTCGGTTAGAATGTAAACATGTGTGATGGTCAAGGTGCGTACAGGTGTCCATCTTGCTGCGCTGTTCGCCGTCGGATAGTGCGGCTATTCTTGAACCTATGAAGACATGCACGAAAATCTTGGGAAATACACAGCAAGTGGCTAGCAAGAATTGCCAGACCGAAACAGATCCTATGGACTAAAGATATTGAATGGTGTGGCACCACATACATAATCGAGAGAGGCCTTACTGCGAACAAAGTGTTGGAGTATACCCAACTACGGGGCGTCAGCTTGTCACCTCCCCCGACTTTGAGGAATTCAGCTTACGGTGGGAGAGGGGACATCCGGATCAAAATGATCAATGGGAGACCTTTGGCCGCCTTTCAAAGAGTTGAACGAGAGTTAACCGCCGTTTTATTAGGCTCACAATGACAGCTTCTAGGGCTTCCCACTTTTCGTTGCCCTTGGATAACCCACGGAGCCGTTCCCGGAAGGCTAGACGAAGCACACTGAACACCAAAACGGCCCCCAGGAGACTAGCTGGAGCGGCAATGAAGAACCCATCGAGTCCCCATGCAAAACCACACAAAGTTGTGATCGTGGCTATAAGATGTTCAACGAAGATTTACTCCAACAGTAGTTGTACGTACTATGTCCGTGCATAGGCGGAAACGAACACAAGACGATCAGACTGCCGACCACAAGCCAACCAAGGGGATGGCGAGCAAGCCTTTCGGCATTGTCGTACATGCTGTGGTGTGGATCAAGAGGGTGAAACATAGGCATGAATGATGGACTTACAATTGCGCAACACGGCTGGGGGTGATGACGAAGAGAGCAATTACTATGGAATGTTTGATGAGGAACCGCGGACGAGTCGATTCAGTTGCTGTATACCCAAGCATATCTCGAACAGGATCCAGAGCCAGAGAATAATCTAAGTTGGCTCAGTTGAACTTGAAGTCGTTTGCTTGCGCGGCAGACTTTACCTTTCCATAAATGTGGAGCTTCTGGTATCTCCGGTAGAGGGCCGAGGGAAGAGACTTTAGTACGGCGATATACGAGGACATGGTTGGAGGGAAAGAAACCGATCGCTTGATGACGCAAGCATGCTGACGGATGGCTCGGAAGCAGCCCTCGCGTACGTAAGACTTGAGCCAAACCGTGCATTTCAATTCTTATGGAGAAATACAGCGCGTATCGTGATCCTGGTACGGGCGTTCAGGTAATAATACATGCCCAAATCTCTCTTTCCTTCTCCCTAACCCCCCAACAGCCCTTTCTTCCCCTCGTTCCCCCGCCTCGTGATCTCCTCGCAAAAATATGTGTTCCATTCGCTTGCTTGTCGGCCTGGTGCGCACCACTCTGGTGCTCCTTCTCCTGGCTATCCATATTGTTCTCGTCGACGGTGTATCCCTTGTATTCGTAAGATCAGCCCATTTCTCCATTTTTTTCACCAGTCCAGCGGCCGTCAGATCCCCGTCCCCATCTTGCATCGTTCCGTCACCCGACTCCTCACCCTTTTAACCGCTCGACTTGCCCTCCTGTCTCTTGGCGTGTTCTGGATTTCAGTCGAGAACGTAAGTCGTAAACGGGGGTGTGTACAATTGTGTAGGTTGCTTGAAAACAGACCGCTTATGCCCAGTTCAGCCGCGCCGCAAAAGAAAAATGGACAGTTCGTGCAGGCGATCTCATCGTATCAAACTGGGTATCCTGGGTTGACATTCTGTGGCTTGCCTTCAGGTATGGTCACCTAATTTATCATCTCGTAGGATTTGAACCCACTCTCGCAAAGGTTCAATCCTATATTCTTGTTTCCCGTAACAGAGGCCGCTTCTTCTCCCGCTACCCCTAGTTTGATATCCGAAGCAATAAGTCACAGCCCCGGACGCCGCACGGGAACAGGATCGGCGAACATTACTGCAGCGAACCGTCCCGCTACCGCCCGCGTTCCCATCGCCGGGTTTCGGCAGGTCTCGCTGCTATCGGCACTTCGTTCCACAGGGACTACCCCCGGTGCGGCTTCGGATACTCTCGGTCGTTATGAAAGCCTCGAGGAGATCCGCAAAACTGCTGGCCGCCCGATCGTAGTCTTTCCGGAGTGTACGACCAGTAACGGGAGAGCGTTGCTCCGTTTCGCGAATATTTTCCATCAGAAAATTCCTGTTCGGGGTTACAACGTCTTCGTGATGTGTGTTCGGTATGTATGCGATATGCGATGATTTTTGGTCACTGATTTTATGTATCAGGTACGATCCTCCGACGAGATTCGCTACCACCCTCGCACACACTATCCCAACTGCTCTGAACCCTCTCTCACACATGTTCAGTGTTGCTATGTCGTTGGCACCCCAAGCTGTCTCCATTCGACTCCTCGCTCCGTCAGAGTCACCTAGTTCCCAGCTTTTCCTTGCCAGCGAGGTCCTCACCGGTTCCGAGGCGGATCCCCTTTCGGATGCTTGTGCTGCCCTCATTGCTCAGATTGGCAAAATGAAACGGACAGGGATGGGGTGGGAGGATAAAACTCAGTTCCTCAATTTATTCCACACCAAGACAAAACGGTAGCTTAGTGGCTATTATTACGGGGCTCGAGTTGCGTCAGAAAAATACAACAATGATGGATATCGTGTTGCGACGGGGCGAATATAACTGAGAGCATGCGATGATAACTATGAGAACAAGATGATATGCTGTGAGTAACAAATGCGTGATGAAGTTCCTTGAGTGCGTATGAGTGCAAAGTAGACGGGAAGAAGAGGCCGGGGACTCTGTCTGGGAGCCCAACGATTAGAACTATGAATTTGAATTTCCGTCAAATATCTGAACATACATACCAGATATGATTACTAGTAGCATCCGGGGAGACACTCCAGGCGGCGCTCGTAGCTGAGCTGCAGGTACCGATCAAATTCGTGATAGTCGTGGCTCTCGTTAGCCGGGTGTTTCGAGCAGTCGAGATAAGATGTAGGCTCCAGCATTATCGCGGTTCCTGTTTCTCCCAAGAGCCTCCCGCTTCGGTAATAGTCAATAGCTTTCGAGAAAGTATGCAAGCTCAAGTCGGAACGGACAGCCGGTGGTGATGTTTCGTCGGAATACGATGAAGAAGTAAAACTTTGCGAAGACAACCTTTCGGCGGACTTTTGTGGGGAGTGCCGTGCAGAGGATGTAGGGACCATGCGACCGCGGGCTTCATCGCTACTTCTCAGAGGAACGGCAGGGGCTTCATAACGCATGGGAGAACGGGAACGACGAATAGGAGAATAGGGCCGACGAATGGGCGAGCGGGACCGGCTTGAACGACGGGAAGCACTGGAATGCACTGATACGCGGACAGCTTGACCGCCCAGCGTCTGCCCGTTCAGCAATCGGATCGCCTCTTCAGCGTCTGCCCGGGAGAGGTATTCTATGAAACCACGACCATTCCTATTGCGGTCCAGATCGCAATATGCGACAAGCCCGCCAGCCAACCTGCCGAAATCTTTGAGCTCCTGTACTTGTAGGTTAGATGCACTGAAAAATTGATGAGCCGGATATTCACACCTGCCAACATATGTGTCGAGGTATGTTGTCAACAAGTACAGGGTATCTACACTGATGCGCGCGATTGGGATAGTACTTGGCTTGAACATGATGTGGGCTGCGAGAATAAGAATTGCTGCTCCGTGATTCAGTAGGCGGTATATCCGTGCGCAAAGGACGAGCTGGAGGACGAGCTGGTTCTATCACAGTACCTGGAAAGAGGTCAGACAAGATGAATCACAAAAAAAAAGAGCGCGCACGATGACCGAGAAAAAGGCGATTCCGAAACGTGTCGAGTACTGTCTTCGCGGCTTGATTCGACGAAAATTGTGCAAATCCGTATGAGAACGATTCACTCTCGATGATCTTAAGCTCAGTCAGCCTTCCGAATCGTTCCAGATAATTAAACACGTCGTCGCGCGTGGCGTCGGACGGCAAGTCTGGTGTAATCGTCAGTTTTGTACAAAGAGAAGAGAAGAGAGAGAACTTTTGAGATATAGCCGACATGCAGACATGGTCTGTGGGACGGGAACGAAAGATCTGGGGGACGCGTCGAAGAGGAACGAGCGTTGGAGGCCTGCTAGTTAGAAGGAAAGACCGGCGCTGTACGTCACTGCCGCGGCGGAGTTTTAATTTCGTACTCGATTCAATTAGGCAAGTCGAAAGCCTTCATGGGAAAAAGGATATCCATTGACATTTGTAGGAAACTATCGATCCGGTGGGACAAGGAGACAAGCACTCTCTCTTAGAGTATCATCTATTTCGGGTGAAGGCCATTTCAAAGCTTGGACTCCGCCTAAAGGATTGTTATCGGCGGTTTACCTAGACAAAATGTCGACAACGTACCTTTACCAGGTGTTTCAATGCCTGACTTATATCCGCTTTCAAGTCATCGAGGTCTTCAACCCCGATGCTAATTCGCACTGCTCGTGGATCACCGCTTGTGTCCCACGAGTACCTATACTCTGCGAGCGACTCGACACCACCGAGGCTTGTCGCAGGCTGTTCATGTGCATAAGTTGCGGTCCGTTCATCGTTGTATTCAGAAACTGACCGTAAAGTACTTCAGAGAGTGCGGGAACCATGCAGCATATTCTGGTTTCGCCAGCTGGATAGAAAATGTGGCGTTCCAGCCACCCGTCATCTGCGTGCTGGGATTGAATCCTCTTGCGTCCGTCCCTTGTAAGGAAGAGTGCCAAACACGGGAAAGAATCTACAAGGAGGAAGCCATCATTGATCGTACAGAATGCAACCTGAAACGGAGTAGAGACTCACTCCTCCTGGAATTCCCTCAAAAGACTTCCCCGCTGGGGTCAATGCAAGTTTGTGGAGCCACTCTACCAATGCACTCGCTGTTTCCGATTGCCTGGGCAGGCGCAGATGGAAGGTACGAAGAGATCGCAATAGCAACCAGCTTTCTAGGGAGCCTAAACAAGAACCCATGTAAGTCCTGTCATTTTGTAGCTAGTGGCACGCGTTATTCATGGGCATTTTTCACCGAATCGAAGAGGCGCACGATGTCCCATTCTTCTTTAGTGCGGACGACCAAAACGCCCCCGAGCATGTCCGAATGTCCACCGAAGTATTTGGTGGCTGTTGAGTCGGACATTAATCGCACACCAAAAGTGTTCAAATCAACGCTTACCTGAATGTAGGATACTGTACAGCACGGGGTTAGTGAATGCTCCCCAGGGTTATTAGGAAGGACCTACCAGTCGGTCCCAAATTTGAACGGGTATTGGAGGGGCGGAGGTGCAAATGTGGAATCGACAAACAATTTCCCTCCCACCTGATACATCATCCTTAATGCCAGACGAGAGCCAGGGAGCCCAACACACCTTGTGGATCTATCACAGCATTGAGAAAATAGTCGGCATGAGGGAGGAATCAAGCACCTTATCGGCATAGTATTTGATGTCCCTACATATTTGTAGATTGTTTGAAGAGTCGTGGTAAAATATCATTTACCTGGACTCTCCGCTCGGATTCAAAGGGGTTTCAAGCCAGCAAAGATCTCCACTTTCAAAATCATCATCGAGACGAATGACTTTCACATGGGGCGCTGCTTTCAAGTAGACCTGCCCAAGAATTTGAACGGAATGAAGATGTGCGGTGGTCCAATCGAATAAATACCTGAATCATGGCATGGCATCCATGATAACCGTCCGTTATGGCAATTCTTTTGGGGTTGAAAAACATCAAAGCCTGAGCAGATATCGGTATATGAACGATCAAATAATTTTAGATACGCACGGCGTGGCTGGCCGCCAGACCAGACGAGTAAGTCAGCGCAAACCCATCCTGAATAAGATATTGAATGTTGGATCGATATGTGAATTGATCGCACAATTACAGTAATTTGGCTCAGAATATGCTCCGCCCGTGTTGAATTCGGGGTGGTGTATCTGCTGTAGACATGGCGAGAAGGATTCTGAAAATTGACCTGAGATGGTGATCGTTGCGAGATTGAAAGGACTGGGCTAACCCTGTGATCCGTCGCGGTTTCTCCCTCGTTTGGCAGCCGCGATAGGAACGCTAACGGGGAAAGGTGAATTGGATTGGATGTACATCTTCGTGGCCACGCGTACTAGTGGAGACGGAGATTGGTGGCGCAACATCTTCACCGCGACGAAAAGGGGTGTCTCCGTGCAAAAGATGAGTTCCTTTCCTCTCCACTACTTTGGGCGCCATCGATGTGCAATCTAAGAGTAATCTAAGAGAGCCGCAATGTGTCGGCGTGTGAGAAGAGAGTCGCAATAATTGCGATTAGAAATTAAAAACAATCCGGCCCGAGCATCCGATGTACAACTAGAAAGTACGTGCAAGTCTACAGAATATATTGTGACACGCAGAGAAGCTCAGCCATAAATCAGAAACCGGTACGAGGAGCATTTTCATCCAGCAAACCAGAGAAGGATTTCTGAATGAAGCCACGCCATTCTGTGTCAATGCCCGAGTCCCCTGACATCATCATGCCTAATTCAGACAGGTCCTTCGGCGGGGTGTCTGGATCGATGAAGTATGAGTGGTCCGGAAGGGGCATGGTCATGGCCTCGTCGAAAAACGACTGATCGTATCCATACGGAATGGCGGAAGGAGCCACAGATTGCTGCATTCGCGGCACGTACGGGTTCTCAGCTCCCTGAGGCTGTATATCTTGTGGATACTGGGCCGGAGGAAAGAGGGACAGATATTCAACCAAAGCGGGGTGTACATCGGGAACTGAATCTGACACCAGTGTCGAGGTGCTGGGACTGGGAGAGGAGACCGAACTAGCAGTGACGCTAGAAGAATGCATGGAATCCCTCGGATTCTGGTCCCTGTTCCTCTTGGAGATCAACTTGCTGACCAGCACCCGCGTTTGCCCACCGAACAAAGCTAATTCATCTTCGCCATAATCGAAAAGGCCAAGGCCAAAGCCTGTGGGAGGAGGTGTAGGATTGCCGCTTCGGAACTGGGAGTAGACTTGAAAAGCCTTTTCTCTCAGCTTGCACAAAATGGCCTGGTGCCACGTGAACACGAGGTATGTCAGCGAGAGCGAGAGCTCACCAAACCACTCCGTGCCCTGCGCGAATGCTTGGCACCTTTTTCGAACAAATCGCACGCCAGTCCCAACTCGATGAAGGCAGTCGGAGCCATACTCGAAGAAGGAGAACGGGTGACGATGCAACCGACTATAATCTAGGAACAGATGAGTCCGGATTTATGTGCGGCATCATATAGCATACTGCAGCAGAGAATACTGCATTGGACCACCAGTTAGTCGCGGTGTTTCACATTACGACCGAAACGACTCACAATGCGTCCAAACAACCCACCATCTGCAACAAAGCTCTGGAAACCTATCGGAGGAGTCAACCACGAAGCGAAACACCCTGATATTCAATGTTTACTTACCGTTCGAAGTGGTTGAGATTTGCTTTGATCATCCCCGATGCACATCGGTACGCGGCAAGGAACGATGGCGCATAAGGACTTCGTAGTGGATTCACAGGATGGTCAAGCATGGCCTGTGCGAAGAACGTGCGATGGATGTACAGCAGCGCTACCGAGCGGAACTGGCCTAGTAAACACCTGTTGAAACATAAGATCAACATGATTTTCAAAGATATGGCTCTGCTTACCCTTGCATGTAGACTGATGGAGTACAGTTTTCATCTTCGCGACCAAGGAAAACATTCAAATACGCCGGCAATGTTTTGGCCCGAACCAGCCTATCCAGTTCGAGAATTGTCTCGTAAGAAGGAGACTCGGCGGTCAAAGTACGCTCTGTGATGATAGAAAATACATCGCGCGTGAATGTATACTTCCACTCGTAGTCTAGTCAAAGAAAGAGAAAACTCAGGGCACTGTTCGAAATGCCAAAAAAATACCTACAGCTTACTTGAGGATTACCGTTCTCATCCAAGGTTTCGTTTTCAGCGGCGGGAAACTCGCAGTCGACATAAGACAACCGAATGGATGGTGGCCGCCCAAGACCAACACTCTTGGGGAATATACGCATGAGCCCCGCTCCATAGATGTGTGGATGCACGCACCTGGAAGAGTTCGGCGCTGAATAGTTCCCAGAACAAAGCTGCGGAGAATCTTAATTTATCTTACCACTCAATGTAGCATGTCAAAATTTACCACGACGACGATTGACAGTTTTAGGGTCCATATTCCACCGCGCACTGTCTCGATCTAAAGGATATTGAACAACAAGACCAGCAAAAGACCGGGTTACCTACGCAAGCCGAGCTAAATGGAGGGATGTATAAGTGTATCGTCCACAATGGCAAATGTAGCATACGCTTTGAGCAAGCTAGGATTTTTGGATCGTAATTAGCTTGAAAGTCACTCGGCTCATGTCTGCATACCTTGGAGCCAAGACACATCAAGGACCACTGCCTTGGATGAGAGATGATGAACATTTCAAACTTGAAGACTCTTACCGAACTCTCCATGGTATAACTTCGGCCACCCATATAATGAAACGAAGCCATTAGGAGAATCGCCTGCACGGTGGCCATTTCTGGGGAGTCGAAAACCGAGCGCAATGCCAACGACGCGCGGCTGGCATGATAGTAACGTTCTGATTCGACATTTTCTGAAGGGGGAGTGGATGAGTCGTGTATTTCCAGGCGACGCTGTGAATCGTACGAGGCTCCAATGTGAGATCTACCAAGGCACCGAGTCCAAACAACATGAACATCACTGCCATTCTATGGGGGGAGATCGTATGTGGGAAATCCCCCTCGCCATTCCAGCTCCTCATATCTCGAAGAGACTTATAGATCGGAGTGAGGAAATCGTCGATGATTTCTTCACGGGAAATGGGCCGGAATTGCCAGGCACATTGCTCCATGTATGTTTCACAAAGTGACCATGCTCGAGGCTGCTCAGGTAGATAGTCGAAGAGTAGGTCCAAGGCTCGCCCAGGCGGGCCGCCGGCGCTAAAAGGGAAAGAGTTGGATAGTCTGGCAATCTCAACGCCCAATGAAGGGAAATCATCATCGTCGGCGGACGATGCCATCTCTAGTTCAGCACCTGCCTGTTATACTATTCAGAGGTACATTTGAAGAAGGAACAAATTTAATCACCAAGAACAGAGTCTGCATCGGTGAGAAATGAGCAATTCCAAGCAACCGGAGAGATAGAAACTGGCCTCTGATCCAGCGGAGCGGCCGAAGTACTTGGCCTCACCGTCATCCCCGATCGTGAGTGTTCCCAGAGCATCGATAGAGTCTATAGAAGTCTCTCTTCCTTTTATTTGCTTTTCTGGGACCGACCCCTTTTCGGGTCCAAACTTTATCGAAAGCAGCTCGTCGCGAAGAAGCGGGTGGGTTCTTGAGAAAATATTGAGCGTGAAAGGGGAAAACAGAAAATGGCGACGCACTCATTGGAACCCGTTGATGCCTGGAAGATGGCCAGAGCGTCCTCAAGCTGCCTGATCCGCTGGCCCATTTCACCAATTTTTGTATGTAGGTGATCCGTCGAAGCGAGCACAAAGCGGGTGCCTTGACTGGAAAGACTTCCATTTGGACAGATAGAAGGACATCCTCGACGGACTAAGAGAGAAATCTTGTTCGATGGCCAGCGAATATGGGAAGGGTTTGCTCACTACAGGAGCTACAAGGCAATTTCTTGTCGCACTTTAACTTTAATCTGCGCAAAGGTCAGCCTGGGGACTTTCAAAAAGGTCGAGTGCCAATAACCTTCGACACTCCGCGCATGAGAGCTACTCGACTTTGAGTTGATGGACCAAATTAGAGAATTGATAAAGCACCTCTCCTCGGGCCCGCCTAACATCTGTTTCATCGTCGTTGGCCAACTTTCGGGACGAGCGACGGGAGGGATCGACAGGCATATGTAGATAGAAGGCTAGTAGGCAGAGCTCATTGCTTCCAGTCTTAGTCACAAAGTTACTGTACGGTATGACATCAGTCGGTGGCACTTTGCCTCAGCTTCCCAGAGTAGATCGATTTACGGGCTATTATCTCGCCACACGCGTCGCTGGTGCACCCTCCAAGAGGCAGCCACCGGAAGATGCCGAGACACAGCCTCAAAGGGTAGGGTGGGTCCGGGACCCCTTATTTCACTTTTTGGAATTTGTTCGGACGGCTCTGAAAACACGTTTAGAAGGGTCGAAAAAAATCGAGTTTTTTAGGGGTATATTTCCGCGTGGAACGGTGAAGAATGCCCATTCCGTACGAAAGAAATTGACTCAAAATGCCACAGATTCGCACAGAACGGACTATATCAAGCCCAGATTTCGGTAGAAAATTCCCTTTTTGGTCACTTTTCCTGAGAAAATTGCCCAATTCGGGTGTGGCTGTGCTCGGCTAATAGGGTAGGATGGGTCTGGAGGTCTTATTGCACTTTTCCGACCCTGTGTGGCAAATTTTAAGGACGGTTGCCTCTTGGCACCCTCTAAGTGGACCTCATTAATTCCGCATACCGCCGAAAATATCCTCCAGGGTTCCTTTGGTCTCTCGATACAATTGGATGAGCTTGGTTTTCAGCACTACAGGAGAAGCGACGACTAAAGCAGATTGGAATTGTTCACCTAGCGAGTAGGTTCAGGTCAAATCATATCCTCCTCAGCAACAGTCAATTCACCCAATAACGGGACCGCGCTGGAATATACCGACCCAAAGACCTTGCGCCGGATGTTGCGATTTGTCCCCCAATTCCAATTCTCCCCAAAAGTGTGCCAGATTCTTCTCCTATATGCGGCGTCGCACGAGTAGTGAGAGAGTCAACGTTAACGCTCTGGACAAGGGAGCTGTGATCGGCGGGCTTTGGACTGAGGACGCAGTCAAGTTTGCCGGCGTAGAGCTTGAAAATCTATTCAAATGACGCGCGGAATGGCTCCGATGCTAGATATTACGGTGGGAGATTTGGCTTGTACTGAGTCTCGGATCTAGTGCGTCAGCACGATGTCAAAATACACTGTGGCTGCGTCCTCTTGTATCAAAAAGATAAAAGCGCAGAAATCGTGTCTATCTAGACGAGGAGGCGGGTAGATGGTATGGTCTCGAAACATGTCAGTACCGTTCAGGCGCCTATAGAGTGAGGCTACCTTCCCCCAAAACGTCAAGTCCAATTAGCACAGCTTTGTTGTGGATTGTGTACGCGTTGTGTGTCTGTGCTTGGACTTTGTTCACCTCCAACTCGTCTTTCCGCTCGCCGCGTTCAACTTTCACTTGACTATATAATGATTCGTCTCGCCGCGCTCGCCCTTTGCGTTCTGTCTGTTCTGTCCCTCCCATCAATCATTGGCGCCACGGCCATCAACCACAGTTCATCTGCACGAGCGATTGCCAAAACCCAGTACACCAAACCACACTCCCTTGGCGACTCCTACGTGTTCGATTCCCGCCATGGATGGCAAAGCTTCAATGCTAGCAATCTTCACTCCAAGTCCCGCCGTGAACCCTCAAAGGACGTCCTCAACAAGAAGCCAAGCTCTGGTCTGATGGGTCTTGCGCAAGCTATTGGAACAGTCATAAACGGTCTTCAAGGCAAGGGAGAGTCTAAGCCTGTCACTATTACTTGGTGAGGAGACGGACGACATTCCAGCCTCTTCTCGCTGTCTCATATCGCATCTCAGGTACACTGGCCACGACCTACTCAATCCAAGCTGCTGGGCAAATACCGCGTGGGCTCCAACGGTATTTCTCCCCATGTCACATAAGTCAGAGCTAAACATATGCATGCAGGATATGTCCTTTGTCTGTGCGCTCACCCTGGAAGGCTGGCAAAACAAATTCGGGTGCTTCTCATTCATAGAATGTATCCTTTATTCCTTTCAATCCGTTTCGCTTGAAATTTGACCGCCTTTCAGTATGCCATGGACCTACCAAGTGTGTATTTGTACGCGTCGTCGACACGTGTGCTGGTTGCGCGGCAGGTACCCATCATGTTGACATGACGAGGGGCTCGTTCAGTCAGTTGGCGGATCCTGAGCAAGGCTCCCTGACAGTAATGGCGCGACCGGCCACCAATCCGGAAGAGTGGTAGGTTCTTTTTTGTTCATACTTACTTTCTTAATTCTACCTGACAGGTTTGAGGACCTGTGGGGACCGAAGGAAGGCTAGACCTGCTCAATTCAAGACCACTTTCCACGAACAACTTCGTTTTGTCGCAACTCGAAACATGTACATTCTGTATCAGCCAGTCTTCCAAACACACTACTTGTATATCTAGCCAATATGTATTTGCACATCCTATCAAAGCGATCATGTTTTTAGAGTAACCCTCTTTCTCTTTTTCCCCTCCCCAATTTTTGCGCGAATCTTTTCTTCATCCATCCCTTCCTCCTCGAAAAATTGTGCTACTCGCTCGGAATCATTCCGACGCCGGATGTACTGCAAGGCAGCTAGATTGTATCCCATAATTTCCTTCTGGCGTTGTAAAGCACTTCGCAAATGCTTCCGGAGCGGGATGAGAGCAGTCCGCATTATGCGATTCGCCACGATCTGATGGTGGTGAGTTTTGAGCAGGAAAAAAATGATCCGCGAGACTAGTGTAATGTTCCAGTCCTACAACGTCTTGAGTTGCTTAAAAGGTACCAGAGAGGGGGAGAGTCACCCGTTGAGCCCATATGTTTAGGTAGCCCATTAGGGAGACGACCTTGCCGAATGGGAGAACCAGCAAAGCGTCTTGCAACGCCGTGCTTTGCACTCGCTCCACGACCCTCAACACCCAAGCTTCAGGCTCGAGATCGTACGCGGCCAACACTGCGTTACGCGGAGGAGGGGCCAGGCGCATGGCGTCTCCCGTCATACGTGACATGGCTTCCTCGTACTCTCGGAACAAGGCCCGCTCGCCATCCGCCAGATCAAGCGCCTCTATTATGCGCTCTCCAGCCATGAGCGTCTCCGTGGTTTGCTTGGTCACGCCGGTCGCCTCTGGTTGTGCCGCATCTCCAGTTCCGTCACCGACGCCGCTGCCGATGGGGGCATCACCGCGATTGAGGGTATCTGCCATCCCGCTTTCATAGATATTCTCGAGTTCGCGTTCGCGTTCTTCTTCGAGGAACAGCTGAAAATTCCAGTTGATCAGATCGAACGCGATGACACTGAACGTGAAACACGTACAGGTTCGTCCAGTTTTTCCCAGACACGAATCGACTTGTCGTGGGATCCTGTGACGACAAAATCACCCCGATGGCTGAGCGCCAATGCCCATACTTCGCCATGGTGTCCGTCAAGTTTTTGAATGTTTTCGAACTGTGACAGGACAATTGAGCCGGCAGTTGACATGCTGAGGTAGTCATACCTTGTCGCCATCCCAATACTTCAGCATCTTGTCCTTTCCGACAGTCCAGAAATAGTGGGAGTTGTTCTCGAATGCGACTTGCATGACGCTCTCGTCATGCGCGAAGATGGACTTGTGGCAATCGCCAAAGTCAAGACCCCAAATCTTGACATTTTTATCAGCGGAACAGGTCACAATCAGCTTGGAATCGTGTGAAATGTCCATGGACAACACAGGAAGCTGTTAGGAAAATGAAAAGGCAGAAAGCGGGCCGTTGATTCGAATACGCACCTTGTGGCCATACAAAGATAAGAAGAACTTGAGAGTGTCTTGATAGAAAACTTTGACAGTCGAGTCCAGTAGAGAAACAGCCAATAGCTTGCCATTCGGACTGTACCTCACGGACAGGACATCATCTGTCATTTTCAAAGTCCGGATGTGCACCAACGACAAGAGCTTTCCGTTCTGCAAACGTGAATTAGGGACTGGAGGTCTGAAAACACGTTGGACTCGCAATTTCAGACGAATCTTTGCGTTCGAACTCCCAAAATTTGACGTCTTTGTCGGCACTGCCGCTCACTAGGGCCTGCTCATCGTGTCTAACATGTAAGGACCAAACCGTCCCCGTATGAGCTTGGATCGTCTCGATTAAGGAAGATGACGCCAGATCGTAAATAAGGATCTCTCCGGTTTTCGTGCCAACAGCAATCTAAAGCATGATGTTGAATACGCTTGAAAGTTATGCGCAGAGCGTACCTGGCGGTCACCAGGTAGGAAGGTGCTACATATGGCATATCCGCACTGCATAGTACGTATGCACGACGTGGTCTTCATATTCCACAACTTCAAAGACCCTTTAATATGTTGAGCTGGGCTAGTTCCTGTGAATGACAGCGAACCTACCATTCGAGGCCGATGCTAGCACTCGATCATCAGAACTTAAACATAATGTTCGTACATCAGTCCGATGACCTGGAAGGTCTACAGAATATAGTCTGGTCGCCTCTGGAGGTTCTTCTTTTGATTTTGTGGGAGGAGGGACGTTATAAACCTCCAGAGCATTCGATGCCAAGACGACGAAAAGCTGACACAATATTATGAGTACATATCTTGAAAACAGAGTAGTTGGAGTAACCTGAACACCCGCTTTCGGGCTGGCCTCATCCGGCCCAAAACTGAAGGATCTGATTTTCCCACTAGCACGGACCACGAGATACGGAGTGAACAAATCGACGATTTCAATCTCCTCGTGAATCTCGTCGTCCATGTTTTCGTCCTCATCGGCTTTGCCTTTGCCTTTGGATTCTTTTTTCTTCTCTTTGGCACGTTTCCGCCTCCTGGCTTGTTTCTTGCGCACCTCCTCCTCGGTTCGGATCCGGAATAGCTCGACGGAGCGATCATGAGATTGAACAGCAAGGTATGGTTGAGTTGGATGAAAGGTGATTTGTGAGACCCGATGACGAGAAGAAAGAGGAAGATTGGCGATAGCATGGATCATTTTAGTGATCTTGAAAGAGGACGAATTGGTCAAGAGGAACGGCAAAGGCTTTGAAGACCCACCTCGCCCGTTTCTGTTTCCTTCAGCCCTTCTGCAAAGGCGTCGTGATCGAGTTTCCACGCTTTGAGCTCTCCTTCGCCGCTGCCCGTAAAGACCAAACTTTGCTCGGAATCGACACCCATGGTCCATATTTCTGACCGATGCGCTACAATGGTTTGTACACAATGCTGGGTCGAAAGATCCCAGAGCTTCATGAATGTGTCGTTCGAGGCACTGAGGAGAAGGCCCGACGCAGACGCCGTTGACGTTGACGGCAGATTGTCCGCAGTGGTAATGAATTGGAGAGCAGTTACTTGGCCCCGATGCCCGCGAAGACTGCAACATAGATAGGCCAAAGGATCAGGAGTAGGTCTCGAAAACAGTAATTAGGCGCACCGGAACAGGCCAGCCTCAGCTACGACATCCCACACAATAAGGTCGGTATCCTGAGAGCCGGACGCAAGATGCGTTCCACGCTCGTCGAATGCGAGGGCAGTCACTGATTTTTTGTGGCCGTTGAAAGTCGTGAGCACTGAACCTGTAGATGCGCTCCATAGACGTATGGAACCATCGGCGTAGCCAACTGCAAATGTGTCTCGTTGCGGGGAGCGAAGGACGGCTGTAACCTCTGCGCGGTGACCTGTCTCATGCCACATGGCGACCATTTGGCCCTTTTTAACATCCCAAACGAGGATATCCTCTAGTGCGGGGACATAGGCCAATTTTCCATCATACTCGGAGTTTGCGGATGCGCTGCACACGATTCCGAAGGCCTAGGAAGGTTAGTTGTGCCGGGATGCGAAGGAAAGACGGACCTGGGTGGGACCGTGCCGCAAATAAGACGCGACCATCGGTGCGCAGGACAAAAATTTAAAGACGCAAATTGTTCACGTGCCTGCGGCCCGCCGCTCCGGACACTGACAGAACTTGAGGCAAAGTATGTTTTGCCCTCGTGGCTATGTTGACGTAGCTCGGCATTCGGTTTGTTGATGTAACCGAAGAATTCGAATGTTGACTTGACTACAACCACTTGTTGATATCCCTCGCTCCTGATGTTGAAGTTACCCTCTAATTTTTGCGTCCCAATTCAACCCTCATTTTTCTGTCTTGATCTGACCGACTTTCATCTTGACTCAACTGATTCAAGTTGTTGATTTGACTACGTAGGTTTGTTGATCCAACTCGACTTTTGTAAATTCTGTGTCAACTTCATTCCCTGAACACTGTTGATTGAACACCAGATTTCCCGGCCTGCTATGTTTAACCTTACCCATTTTTTATGCAACACAAATGAATGTGACCTATGTTTCGAGCGAGCTGACTTGTTGACTTGACCCCTGTTTCTGGTAGCTCCACTTGTTGATCTATCCCCAGTTTCTGAATTTGACTTGTCCCGACTTGTTGACTTGACCACTGTTTCTGGAGGCTCCACTTGTTGATCTATCTGCAGTTTCTGAATTTGTCTTGTCCACAGCAAAATCCAACCTGATATTAATCAAGGTGTGTTCTGTTCTGCATTTTATAGGTGCTGTGACCCACTGTTTATTATATTCTCTCCTCAGGATCACACATTCTTTCATGTTGGCACAGTGCCATCTCGTTTTCTGATGCCATGTGCCTTTTCTGATGAGACCACCGCATTATGATTTTGAAATTTCCCAAACATCAGATTTGTAGTGTGACCTCTCACTTTCTCCCCTCTCATTATGAGCAGAAAACATGGCTGTCCTGGTGCTGAAGTACTACAGGAAAACATACTGTTCTTTTTCTGTCCTCACAATTGCTAGATCGCCGAAGAAGAAGCCTTGGGCAAGGTTATCAAACGAGTGCGCACGAAGGAGTTGACAAAATTGTAGGTTTTCTGCACCACACCTTCCATCTTCTTCTTCTCATTTTTCTCTAGTCAGATCACAATGTACAAGCACAAGCACCAGGTAAGACCCAACATTGAACATTACCACGAACTCCCTCATTGTAACCAGACAACGCCATCTGGCTCTGAATCTGACTCAGAAACTCCACCACCCTGTAAAAAAAAAAAAGCACCCCCATTGGCGGTGAATCTCTTGGACTATCAACAACACTGTGTATTAACATTCCTTAGCCCAGCCGCCCAAAGGGTGGAAGGCCTAGGCACAAAGATCGCGGTACACGCACTGACAACACCCCTCCAGCTAAACTTAGCAGGCTCAATCTCCCTCAAACCCCTCGGAAGAAACGTAAATCTAAACAGCTGAAAACTGCCACAAGTCCCAAAACCTTTCTTAAGAACGAAGAATAAATATTGTTGACATCTTCGTAGGTAGGTAGGTTGGTTTTAATGCCTTTTTGACCCGTGGACTTGCGCGGGGGGACTGTCTTGATCCCTTTGGCTCGTGGTCCATTTTTTTGGCCCTTCCGAGTCTGAACAGTGGTCAGTGATTAAAACATAGAAATTGAGGGGAAAATGCACCGAGATAATCAGAGGGTGGTCCTAATCTATCATAGTATGGGCTGCGTCAATATCTGCACAGTCCCGCTAGCTCTGTAGTCACGACAATTGCACGCAAAAGCACCATCAGGCTCTCGAATGACTATACGGTACTTCGTGAGGCCCTCTGGATTGTCAGGACTTGAATTGGTCTTGTGTTTTCCCTTTTTCTCATCTTCCTTGACCATGGGGGTGCGGTAGATAAGGGACGGCTGACAGGACTGATTTTGCAAAATTTCCCATTTGGGAAAAGTCGAGTTGAATCAACAAATGAGTTCATAGAAAGTAGGGTTAGTTCAACATCGATTCAGCAGCAAAACTGGAGTCAAATCAACAAGTTAGATTGTTGTGGGAGTTACATCAACACGGTGGAATGGCGAATAGCTTTGGCACCTATTCGGAGTTGTAGTGCGATCACACGTTGCGAGGCGGTGGAAGTTATTGGCCTCATGAGAATGGGACCATCTCGGCAGCGAAGTAAGCACGACCATCGCGCGGGACATCATGTTCACGTGCTGCGGCCCAAGTCTGCACAGAACTTGGCGCAACCTGTTTGCACACGATGCACATCATGTCCGCTTCTGCACAGGGCCCCGAGGTTGCTCGCCGCTTCTTGCCTTCGTCAACGCATCTCCCACCCCATTTCACGCGGTGCACAACGCTATCGCCCGACTTGAGAAGGCAGGCTTCCAAAAGGTCCTCGAGAAAGACCCTTGGGAAGATAGTTTAGAACCCGGTGGAAAATATTATTTTTCCAGAAATCAGGCCTCTCTCGTCGCTTTCACACTTCCCCAAAAGTGGGAACAAGGTGCCGGCGTCAGCATCGTCGCAACTCATGTCGATAGTCCTAACTTGAAGGTCTGGCCAAGTCTAATTGTACAACATTCCTCGGCGCGACTGACTACTCCTTGAGACAGGTCCGCCCTGTGTCAAAGCGTACTAAAGAAGGTTACCTCCAAGTTGGCGTGGAAACGTATGGTGGAGGAGTTTGGCACTCATGGTAATACGTTCTGATGAAGTTGCGGGAACTCACTGAGTCTTTTTTCCCTCACCGTAGGCTGGACCGTGATTTATCTTTAGCCGGCCGGGTTGTTACCGCACATGCTGAGGGCTTCAAGTCCAGACTAGTTAAGATTGACCGGCCGATCCTGCGTATCCCTTCTCTGGCCATTCATCGTGAGCATCCCCAACCAAAAAAAGCGACCCGTCGTTTTATCCCTTCCAAGTTGACAGGACCATCGACGTGGCCTTCAAGTTCAACGTGGAAACTGAATTTGTGCCAATACTTGGCCAAATTACCTCGCAACTGAACGAAAGCGCTCCTGCCGGAAATGATTCGGGTGTAAAGAAGGCAACTAGTGTGCAGAATAACCACCAACCCGCTCTTCTATCTCTGCTCGCGTCTGAACTATCCGTCGCTCCAGAGGAAATCCACGATTTCGAGCTGTGAGTCCACCCACCGGTCGCACTTATCATACCAACGCACATTGTGTTACAGATCGTTATACGATACACAACCGTCCGTTCTGGGCGGCTTGAATGCCGAATTCATATTCAGCCCTCGCCTAGATAATCTGTTCTCATCGTACGTCTAATTTGGCTTCTAGCATTCGAAGTTTCTCAGTTTTATCAGCTTCTGTGCTGTCGAGGCCCTCGCACAGAGCGTCTCCGCCCCAGACTTCCACACCTTGGAAGGCAACGTCAACTGTATCGCTCTTTTCAACCACGAGGAAATCGGAAGCGTTTCCACATCTGGCGCCGATTCCAGCCTCCTTCCTACGCTGATAAATCGACTGTCGCCCACGGCCGGCACCTTTTCTCAGAGCATCTCCAAGTCATTCCTTGTTTCCGCTGATATGGGTCATGCAATCCACCCCAACTACACTTCGAAACATGAAGACAACCACAAGCCTTCGATGAACGGAGGTGTTGTGATCAAAACCAACGCCAAGCAACGCTACGCGTCGGACGCGATCACTTCGTTCATCGTCAAACAGCTAATCGAGCGCAAAGGCGGTAACGTGCAAGAGTATGAAGTGCGAAATGACATGTGCGTATTGCCCCAGAGTAAAAGAGGAAGGAGCTGATCATTTCCAGGGCATGCGGGTCCACTGTTGGGCCGATGCTTTCGAAAATGGGGATCAAAACTTGCGATGTGGGTTGTGCCATGCTGTCGATGCACTCCATCCGAGAGACCGCTGGTTCGCATGACATCCAAAATGCTATAGACCTGTTCCGCTCGCTATTTGAAAGCTACGCAGAGTTGGAGCGCAACCTGGCAGTGGATTGAAGTCGACTACGTGTAACAATGTCGGCATTGGATGTATACCTATGCGAACTGCACGCTTGACGCTGGGCCATGGGGAACGCTTTCGCCTTGTACCAAGCAATGCCGAATGCCCCACAGGATGAACGTCCGCTGGCTAGTAAGCTCGAGCTAGATTCGGTAGTATGTGTAGCCATTGGTCCAATTCGGGGCCATGCGAAGATGGGTGTCACCGCTTGGCTCTCTTACTACTGCTGGTATGGTCACTTCCACTTAGGACGCTCCGCTTCTTCGATGTGCGTGCATAGTGCGCAAGTACCCACTCTCGCTCCGCTTCAGACTGCTCAAAGGTGCCTTGTCGGATCTCATATGCTGGTGAAATATCAGTGGACAGAATGGAGCCAGGAAACGAGACGACGTACGTTTCATGTCAAACCGCGGCCCAACCTCTGCAAGCTGAACCTGTCGAGGAATTTTGACAAACACATGATGGCTGGATAGATACATGAGAAATCGGCACTGCGAAACGGAAAGAGGGGTTTACCGGAATGATATAAAATCATCCTCATTTGAAAAGTCATTACCCGTTTGCTGTCTTCCTTGGGAACGGGGAAGAGGTATTTGAGGACGTCCCGTACACGTTCTCCAAGTTTGGAACTGAAATTCTCGAAGATGAGGTGGGGGTATTGCTCAGAAACGGTCGATGACTTGTAGGTGCCAATGTCGTGCCGTAAAGAGACATTGCTCAAAGTGAAGTACACAGTTGGTCCGTGAGGGAAGTGGGAGACGATCATGGCGTCTAGGTCATTGGGTTTAACGCAGCGATTTAACAGTGAGAGCGACTTACCTGGCGTGCCACGATGCTCGTGCAGAACGATCAAGTCTGTTACTTCGTTGGCTCTGCACGCATCTGCCAGTTCTTTCACGACATAGTTTCCTCGGTTGATTCGATGCGAATTTGGGAATACAAGTCGTATTTCCTAGGTAAATAGAATGAGCCATGGCGGGTCCATAGAATTGGAGGATAGGGACCTTGGCAAACTGAAGTAACTTGGAGCTGGGATCTCTGGAAGTTGTGATGACAATTTTTGGATCTTGTATACCAGCTCTAGCGTATTCGTTGTCGATGTGTGTAGTCGGATCTGAATGGACGACGGTTAAGATCAGGTACTTCAGGGATCAGGAGGGAACGGACCACTCTGCGCCTCATCAAATGCCTAGATCCCTCCCAAGATGTTTTGCGTCCTTCTTCAGCTCTGTTGGTAGCGACTTGCCCGTAGCGAGAGCATCTTTTAGCTGCTGTTTCCGCTCATATGTCTGACGCTCCTGGGCCTCCAGTGACTTTGCGTAAACATATTGGCGGCGTTCTCTTGTCTGTCGTCGGAGCATCTTGAAATTTTTTAGCGATCACGTGGAGCGTTGACCTAAGCTTAAGCTAATAGCAATTACGGCCATAGCACTTGGAGAACGACAAGAAAAACCCGGATTCGAGTTGCGGAACGTGTCTCCCTTCGAATAGTGCAACGTGGTCGGGGTGTTATTCAAAACTGTAACTGCGAATTCCATCCGAGTTGCATCCGAGTGCTTCGATGGAATCTGCGAACCTCGTGCTTCTTTTCTTTCCCTTCACACATAAACCGCGGGGCAGCCCTCAACTCGACCCCCCCACCTCGTATATATCCAGAGCATGGGCCAACGGCACCAAGTTTTCATCGTCGCTCGCGTTGTTCCTCATGGTGAAGCATCAGCTCGGTTTCGTTGCGTCGGGGCGTTTCATCATCAATGGTCGGCTTTTGCTTTCTACGCGTATATTCATCCTCTGAAATGCTATTGGCATAGGTGCTACGGCAGGTCTCGAACTGTTCGCTTTGATCCCCACCGTACACTAATACTATCTTCTCAAGACTGCCTCTCAAGGCAGCAAGGCGCTTCATGTCGCTCATCAAACAGAAAGATAACGCCTTGATTGTCAAGGAGGAACTTCGTGCAATCCAAGGAAAATACGGACCAGGACATTCCGAGCCCAAGTTACCCGATGTTCCCTAGCCCGTACTCGACATTCCTGCTGGCTTCCGCTTGGTGTGTTGATTTAGAGGTGAGAGAATACGACATTTGTCATCCAAATACGATGGAGAACGAAACAATTCCAGCCTCCGGATTACTACGCGAGTGGCGTGTCTTTCAAGAATGGTGTCTTGGAGGCAACGATGGGCAGCACAGAGGGAGGTCAGTGTACCCGCTGCGATGGATGATCACGCGATGCTGAGGCTTGGGTGCAGACAACAACGATGGAATCACTGTTTTCGACATCACGGATCCGACAAATCCTTCCTATTGTTTTGTGTCCACCTTTGGGCTGGAAGCTTCCGTCAGCGTGCCGCAGCGCGTGAGTATCAGGTCCTTTGTCTCTACTCGTCCTCTCAAACACGGTCTGGACAGGTCCCCCTCTCTGCAGAACAGTATGCGAGAGCATACTATCCTGTTCCCTCTGACAAAGAGGTAAACCTTTCAGACCTTTTTCGACATGGGTCTCAACTTTGACAGAAAGAGGACGAGGGCGTCAAGTTGAACGAGGACGATGTTCAGGCGAAAATTGACTCCCTCCGCGACGAGCGTCTGATGACTTTGGATGTGCTGGCAGAGGCTTGGCCAGATGAATACGAGCTCCCGAAGACGACAACGACTTCCGTGGTTGAAGATACCGGCCTCTCGAATGCATTCCCTAGTCTTGCTGATCTATCTCTTGAACCCGCTCTCAAGCACGCCATCGAGATAGGGGACACAGAAGAACTGGAGGAATTGGTTTGGCTCCCGGGCAAAGCGGGCAGCATCAAATCTATCTTACAGGGTCAAAATCCTCTCCCGGATTCCGCATTGCCGTTGTTGGGGAAAGTCGTTCAGCATGAAGCTGGACCGGACAAAACTGGTTTAGACTTTTCCGGCTTCCCCTTGTCCGACGCCCAGATCATTTCTCTTCTGACGTTGTTGGAGAGGGTAGATGTTCAGATTTTGAACCTCTCTCACAACCCTAACCTCACCATTGATGGTTTGCGTCAAATCCTCTCCAACACGAAGCTTCGTCGCATCACACTAGTAGACACCCCCATCTCCGATGAACAGATTTACCAGCTTCTCGTCGACGAACCGAAGCTCTTTCATACCGTTGAGGCGCTCGTTCACCCCGCCCTCTTTTCTTGGCAGGACCCTGTAAAATACCCCAATCGCTTTGCGTATGCTGGCCTCAGCCAACACAGCCAGCACACTGCCTGCGCGGCATCTCTTGCCGTATTCACCCCCGCTACTATCGTTCAATCCCTCACAGATTTAATCTCTCCCATTGCGAATTCAGATACGTACAGCCTCTACTCCATTACCGGGTCGAGCTTGGTGCCGCAGGCAGCATTTGCGTCTAACGTTCGCGCCGAAGGAGACTCGTGGGGCGATCGTCATGTCCATTGCTTCCCAGCGGTGTTTGATACTCCTTTCAACGGGGAAGGATGGTTATTTGCTGCGAAGTGGTCGATGTACGAGATGTCCGCCTCCCGATACGGGTTTGTGTGCATCGACGCCACGATTACGACCGGAGGGTTACCGAAATTTAGCATCTGCGATCTCGGCGGATTCTTGAAAGAGATGGCTTCGGAGGGTCGCCCGCTTCCATTGGACAAGGCCGTGAAGATTCTGGAGGAAATCTTTACTAAATTGAATTCAAAGGGAGCCAAGTTGTGGACCAGCGAAGAGTTCCCGCCGTTCGCGAGAGAATTCCACATGATAAATCTTCGGCAATACTAAATGGCTGCATATTTCAAGTAAAATGTAATACTACTAGAATCGTATGAGATGGTGTTTTCTTCGTATATTAATCCGAGACCTTCAACATACAAGTAGTGTACAAACGGAGGGAGGAGGGGTGATTATAGGTACGAATATCGATACAGTCAAAGAGGAGGCCAACTCATCAAAAGTCCTCGTCGAGAGAGCTATAGACAACTGTCAGCATGGTTGCAAAGACTGTCCACATGCACGCACAAAATTTTAGTTGCAATTAGCGGGGTTTCCCCAGGTAAACCATGATTGATGTTAGCTTTTGAATAATCTGATACGCGCTTCTCAAAGAAATTTGTTTTTCCCTGCAGCGAGATCATATCCATGAAGTCGAACGGGTTCGTAGTGTGGTACACTCTGTCGCTTGCCGAGGGAAACGAGAAGACGATCCGCGACAAATTCGATATACTGTCGCATCAGTTTGGCATTCATGCCGATCAAGTCTACTGGAAGCGCGTCTGCGAGCCAAGTGCGTGAGGATGATATCAAAAAGAGATAAAAACGAGACGGATACCGGTTAAAAACTCTTGTTCAATCTTTACGGCCTCCGCGATGATGCGTCGAACGGTGTCAGGATGTGGGCGACGCTTGAGGTGCGAGAAAAGCAAGCATGCGAAATCGGTGTGCATTCCCTCGTCGCGGCTGATGAGCTCATTCGAGAAGGTTAACCCGGGCATTAGCCCGCGCTTTTTAATCCAAAAGATAGAAGCAAAGGATCCCGAAAAGAATATACCTTCCACGGCGGCAAACGCAACCAGCCGCTCTGCAAACGTGGAGCGCTGGTCCGAGATCCACTTGAGGGCCCAGTCGGCTTTGCGCTTGACACACGGAATTGTCTCCACGGCGTCAAAAAGATACTCGCGTTCGGCAGGATCACGTATATAAGTGTCGATGAGAAGCGAATAGGTCTCGGAGTGTATGTTTTCCATCATGATTTGAAAGCCATAAAAGCAGCGCGC
The DNA here is from genome assembly GCA_029289565.1 of Mycena galericulata. Taxonomy (NCBI): domain Eukaryota; kingdom Fungi; phylum Basidiomycota; class Agaricomycetes; order Agaricales; family Mycenaceae; genus Mycena; species Mycena galericulata. The sequence continues at coordinate 667,734 of JARKIA010000012.1, read as the reverse complement.
CTCCGCTACTTGGACCTCGTTTGAGAAACGTTCGAGGAGGTTTTCGTTGACGATGCCGTCCGAGGCAGCGAAGAAGGCAAGGACATGAGCAATGAAATGTCGTTCGTTAGCGTTGAGGTTATTGGTCCAGTCGAGAACATCGTGTGATAGATCCATTTCCTCGGCTGTCCAGAAGCAAGCCTGGGCCTTTTTGTACATCTGCCATATCTGGAGAGGGTTGAAAAGAAGTCGAGTCAGGTCTAAAGTACAAACCTCTGTGTATTGGATTGGGAAAAGTACAAATCGGCGGGGTGACTGTTTCAGAAGCGGTTCTTCGCCTGAGTCAAGTATAATTTTAAGGCGAATTCGAGATCTGCCAGCAACACCTACTTTCCGAAAGGTCGACGGCTCCGACAAAACGCTGACGCGATTGGTCAGGGTCTTCCAAAGGGTCTGCTAGAGAAACCTTGTCCAGACAGGATGTGACCTAGTTTCTGGGTCAGAGGGGATGCACACCAGGATGATTCTTTTACAGTGCATACGTTTTTTACCGATGGCTGAGCCATCGACAGGGGATGGCGCCGCCTGGTTCCAAAAGGTAAGAAAAAACACGTGATGGTCATAAACGCGACAACAAGTGCAAGCAACGCGGTGATTTGTTGAAGAGAACCAAACAACTGCAACATTCACGTCCGGGCTATAAAAAAGCCTTGGTCTCGCTTAGAATTTCATCCTCCTCCCACCACAACCTTTCCCCATCTCATCCCATTTTATCCAATGGCACCAATTGCCACCACTAGCCGCGTCGCCTCCCCCGCTCCGACCCCGAGCAAAGCGGTCCGTCACGTCGCACCCAGTCGCACCCTCCCACTGACTTCCCCCTCCCTTAAGGCTGCAGCTCGTTTCTCGGACCTCGACCTCGACTCGCCCAAGAAAGCTGCCGTCAAACCCTTCCCCAAACTGGAGCTCGTCGACGACGCCCGCCGCTCAACCTCGCCCGAGTCCGATGACGACAACATCGAAGAGTTGCGCAAGAAGTTCGTCGGTGATGTTACGCTGCCTGAGAGTACGTGTCTTCAGCCGTGTCCCGCCGTCCAGGACTGAGCCTGCCACCTATAGGCGAGGAGCCTCTACTCAAGGAGTCGCGTCGTCGTTTCGTGTTGTTCCCAATCCAGTACCATGAGGTATTTTCCACGCGTCTTTCCACGCGTCCTCCCTAACTGAACGCGTCAGATATGGCAAATGTACAAGAAGGCTGAGGCATCCTTCTGGACCGCCGAGGAGATGGACCTATCCAAGGACCTCCACGACTGGAAGGACAAACTGAATAACGATGAACGTCACTTCATCTCCCACGTCCTCGCCTTCTTCGCTGCGTCCGACGGTATCGTGAACGAGAACCTGCTTGAGCGTTTCTCGAATGAGGTTCAGGTCGCCGAGGCGCGGTGCTTTTATGGTTTCCAAATTATGATGGAGAACATCCACTCCGAGGCTTACTCTCTCCTCATCGACACTTACATCGCGGAGCCTGAGGAGCGCGCCTACCTCTTCGACGCGATCGAGACCATCCCGTGCATCAAGCGGAAGGCTGACTGGGCTATTCGGTGGATCAATGACGAGAAATCAACATTTGGCGAGCGTCTTGTCGCGTTCGCGGCGGTTGAGGGCATCTTTTTTTCCGGTTCATTCGCGTCCATCTTCTGGATGAAAAAGCGTGGCCTCATGCCAGGATTGACATTCTCGAACGAGCTCATCAGCCGCGACGAGGGGATGCACACTGACTTTGCATGCCTGTTGTTCACCCACCTTAAGCGTCGCCCGCATCCTGACACTGTCCGCCGTGTCATCATGGAGGCAGTTTCGATCGAGCAAGAGTTCCTTACTGGTGCGTCTCATCAGTGTATCACAGTTTCATTTGTCTTAATGACTTCAATAGTCGCTCTCCCTGTCGGGCTCATTGGCATGAACTCCAAGTTAATGTGCCAGTACATTGAGTTTGTCGCTGACCGCCTGCTCGTCGCTCTCGGCAACGACAAGGTTTACAACTCGGCGAACCCCTTCGATTTCATGGACATGATCTCGCTCCAAGGAAAGACCAACTTCTTTGAGAAGAGGGTCTCCGACTACTCCAAGGCAAACATTTCTAACAGTGGCAACAACGCCGCCCAAACGTCAGCCAAGGCATTGTGCGTTCATCTTCATTAATCATTCTCGTTCGTGGTGGCTCATGCATACCATTCTCAGCGTCACCGACGAGGACTTTTAGGTCATACCATTCCCAGTGTCACCGACGAGATTTTCTAGCCTGCGAACCATGTCTGTCTATTTTATTTTCTGCATCTCTCTCTCCATCGTTACTGTATTGCATTATCTATCCTCGTTTTTTTGACCCTCCACATGTACATGTACTTAGAAGATATCATGTACAACAGACAAATTTAATACATCTCGCCCTCGTCCCTGATGTACCACATCAACACACGGTCTGTGAAAAGCGATACACGACGCTCGCTACTTTTTGTTGAACACCAAGAATATCAAGAGCCTGGCCCTGTTCGTTCCTCATCAGTGCCTCTCCCTCGAGTGTTCGAGAACTCTCTCCGATGAACTCTCCTTACTCCCTGCCTTTCAGCCCTGCCGTCTGCCCGTGCGTGAATACATGGTACGCTCTCTGGCGAGTGGAGTGCGCTTCGATCTTATGGAAAACGCCGCATATCCGAGTTGTTATATGGAGGACCGAAGTCCCCCCGTCTGTCTTCCAAACCGGCACGCCTTTGAAGGTACATCTGTCTTGGAAGAACAGGCAATGACATGTCGGAGGACAAGAGGACATGTCGAATGGGTCTCGGCGTCGGCAACTGGAACGGATCAAAATTCAATTAGCCTTCGGTGCGGAACGACCAGCTCTTATTCCCGTCTCAAGCGCTGCAATCGTTCAGGCCTTCACCTTTCCGGCCAGTATCCCTGGCAACAGCGCCACGAAAACATTATCTGACCTTTTTCGTCCTAATTTGTACCTTGCTGGCACTCTGGAGTCTGTACTAAGTACTTGGAGCATCATACTCCAGGGACAGACACAAGACAGCACGAAGAGATTCGATAACAACGGAGATGTCATCTAATCGCGGCTCTCCTGTTTGCCGGGCTGAACTTGAATGCACTGCGACCGGTGGACCAAACTTGGGACCTTCGAACTTTGCCGTTCCAAGTGAAGACTCTTTAGTCCTCTGCTAGGGTGTTCTTCAGTCCTCTATCATACTCTTAGAGTATAAGCCCGTTCTTTCAGGGGTTCTACAGGATCGCCGCCATGCATCTACTCCTGGATATCGTTCAGGAGTCCCGTATACAGCCACTCTTCCTTCGCCTGTCGTAATCTGCCCAGGAACTGATTCAAAATCACCTAAGTGACCTCTTCCATGGAGCTCGAAGGCATATAGAGTGAGATAATCTACAACGCCAGGCATATGCCCTTAATCTGTGACTTTCTTACCCAGCTTCTCTTCCTCGTTCTTCCTTTTCCTCAATGCCCCAGCCGCCATCGTTCCTCCGTAGCTGGAGAAGAAAGGTTCAACCTCAGACTTCCCCGACGCGTTCTGCCCCGGCGGTTGAGGTGCCCATACCCTCTCGATCCAGCAATAGCAGCTCCACTTCCGCCAGGATCGATTTTAAACGTCGTCCTTCCGATACTCCCTCTGACAGTTCGACGCGCTTTCTCCGGCTCTTCAAGGGAACTTACATCGAGCCGGTTGCAAGTGTTGGAACGGACGCTACTAGAGCATCGTCGAGCTCGTATATTATGGTCCGACACTCTCCTAGTCTCAGTGAATGCACGTTGCCCCCTAATTCACCGCATTCTCTGGACCGCCCACTCCCTCCCGTGCCGCCGGTGAGGCCACCTCGACCTCCGTCTCTCGACCTCGATGCCATCGAGTTCTCCGTTCCGCTTCCCCCCACCAGCTCGAAATTGAAGAGCCCCCGACAACCCCATCCACGCCCGCTGCATCCTTTGCCCTCTACTAGGCATAAGATGCCGGAACTAGATGATGTCTGGGAGGGTTTTATGAAGGATGTCGAGGGCGAGGATGCTAATAATTTCACCATTCCTCCGCGGCGGCGCCATGTTTCTTGCGCCTTGACCTGTCCGGTCGGATCTCGGTCAGGGGCTCAAGCCTTCTTGGACCCTCCTGCAGCTTTCCCATCGCGAACCCCTCTCTATCGCGCCTGGGGTTCCGAGTCAACGCCGTACTTGGCATATGATTCGGGGCAAATTTCAGATTCAGAATCCGAAGAAGAGGCCGGCCAGGGAGATGTCGGCTTTTCTCTATCTTTATTTCCTATTCCGCCACCCTTACCGACGCGGAGACGCCTCCCGCCTAAACCACTCGTTCTTCTCCCCACGCCCACCATAGCGCCACTTCCGCCTTCGCCATCGTACAGCTCAAGGGACTCTACTCCCATAGCCACACCTACAACACCCCGATCTGCTGAACCCTCCCTTTATCCTACGAGGAAAATTGGGTCTCCGGTATCAATTCTGAAAAAGCAGGCGACCTCTTTTTATGCGGGCTGTCCGGTACCCTCGCCCCCCGATACTCCTACTACTCCTACGCTCACCGGAGGACTAGAGGAACGCCGGAATAGTCCCCATATTCCATCACCCCGCCTGCGGTCCGCGCAATCTGTTCCTCATCTTCAATCATATCTATTACCGACGCCAAATACCCATCGCAATGCAGCGAGCGACACTACCCCAATGCGCAATAACAAGGAACGATCAATCGGACGAGCCAAGCAACAATTGGTGCGATTATCCTACCTTCAATCTTCATTTATCTTACCGAGTTCAAGTATCCAAAAGCGCAACCTTTGTGTGCCCCGCCTCGCAATGTGGAGTGGGGATATGCAGTTTAATCCCATGGCTCGATATAATCCAGCGTTGTTCACCACGTTATGGTAGAGCCTGCTTTATTAGACATTATATATTGTTAACAGGAATGGCTAGAGGTTTACAGATAATATCGGGTATTCAGGCTGGATTCGAATACACGCATGTACATCAGATCCAGACTTGTACAGAGGGTCCCAGGATATTCATTGGGTTTTCTTCGATTCCTTGGTTGGTTTCACCGGGGGGGTTGTCCGTTGGTCATCCAAGATGGATGTGGTGATGTATGCGACAAGGACAACGTTTGCACCGACCACAGCAGTCAAGGCAGCGTATGTGGCGTTACCTAGCGTAATATGAGGGGAAATCCGTGGAGGTTGGAGTTGACCAACCGTTCCAAAGATATTTCAATGAGCCAAAGTATGAAGTGATCGGGACGATTCCAAGGGAAAGACTGAAGAACACGAGTTTTGCGAGTTGCGCGCTAGCGCCGCAAGGTGAGAGTGAGACGAGCAATGTTGGGGAAGCTTACGGTACATACCTGGAGGCCACGTCCTCGTTAATCTTGCCAATTGCAACCTGTTCGCTCATGCTAACTTTTCGGCCCTTTGGAAACTGGGTGAATGAGGAACCGGCGCAAAGTCCTTAGTGAAAGTGAAAGGTAAATTTCAAGGTGAATTACAGGAGCAAACACTTGCACTGCTCCGATCACAACTCCGATCACAGTCTACTTGCACCGTTTTCTGGAAACTACTTTCATGGAGCCAGCGGACTCTAGGCCGGTCAAGCGCGTCCCTTCCTCGGGGAGCTTGAAGTCGCCGAAGTCAACCGACTTTCAATATCCTGCCCCGCCTGGAAAATCCTGGTTTCGATGGGAATTGGAAAGTTCGGAATACGACCTGTTGTTTCTCTCTACCTCCTTAAAATTACTGCTATTTCCCTCATAGTGAGTACGTGATATGTATTGCGCCAAGAATTGCTACAATGGTTCCAGTCGTTCGACCGATTTCGAAGTTCACAGAAATTGGTTGGCAATCACTCATTCCCTGCCCATCTCCAAGTGGTATTACGATGTGTGTTCCCTTTCTCATAATCCGGCGTCAGCTCATGGGGAACTTTTGAAAGACGACTTCGGAGTGGAGTAAGTAACTGCAATATTCAACGGCACAGACTACCTATATTGTGTGCAGCGCTAGACTACCCCCCATTTTTCGCCTACTTCGAGAAACTTCTCTCAATACCTGCATCCTTCGTCGACCCAAAAATAGTCGACCTCAATAATCTCAACTATGATGCCTGGTCGGTCATTGCGTACCAGCGAACGACGGTCATTCTTTCCGAGCTGGTTCTCGGCGTTGTTGTTCTTAGGTTTGTTCGGGCAGCTGATGCATAATTCATCTGCTGAACAAAGAGGGAACAGGTTCATCAGAGGAGCAGTGGACCCTGCAACGCAACGCATCATCTCCGCGTCTCTATTTCTTCACCCTGGTTTTCTCATCGTGGACCACATACATTTCCAGTACAATGGATTCATGTTCGGCATCCTTCTATGGTCCATTCTCATGGCCCGTAACGTAGGGATCTCCGCCTCCGTACTGATTAGTCCGTTGATTTTCGAACCATCAGGGAAATAAACTGGCGAGCGGGATTTTATTTGCAGTTCTGCTCAACTTCAAACACATCTATATGTATCTTGCGGTTCGTCGACCTTACCCCCTGGTTGTCGAAGGCACTTATTTGAGTTTATAGCCAGCGTACTTCATATACCTTCTTCGCTCGTTTTGCATCTCCCCGTCGGGAAAGTTAGAGATCAAGAACTTTCTGTCCTTGGCCAACGCCGTCATTGCAGTTTTCATTGTCTCTTTCGGCCCCTTCATAGTCATGGGCCAGATCCCTCAAGTTCTGTCTCGCTTGTTCCCATTTACCCGAGGATTAAACCATGCATATTGGGCACCTAATAGCCTGGGCATTGGTGACTGCGGCAGACAGAGTACTTCTTCGATGTAAGGCTTGCCGCGTTGGGCTAGAGGCTCCGTTCATTACTTTTCTAGATGTCAGTCGCACCGGGGCTGATGTGGCCATTAATATCTCTGGTGTAGCCTCCACATCGCGGGGGCTGGTGGGAGACACGGTTTTCGCGGTCCTGCCCAACATTAAACCCATCCATACCTTCATAATCACTTTCGCCTTTCAATCGGCAAGTCATGACACTAGATGACAATGTCGGATGCTCACACAATGGTTCATGATCCAGATTACCTTGGTCAAACTCTGGTTGACGCCAACCTACAAGTCTTTTCTGACGGCACTGACCCTTTGTGGGTACGCGTCGTACCTTTTCGGCTGGCATGTGCATGAAAAGGCAATTTTGCTGGTGCTCGTCCCGCTTAGGTAGCCTCGCTTTGCGCGTTTAGTCTCTCATTCTAACCGAATCCCAGCCTTTTGGCGGCTGAGCGCCATGCCTATTTCAGAACCTTTATACTGGCCAGCGTCGCCGGGGTGTTCTCTTTATTCCCTCTTATATTCACACCAGGAGGTGCGGCTCTCACAATCCTCTTGTTAGCAACGTGCTGGCTGACAAGAGGCGCAGAATCAATTGTCAAGGTCATCTACTCCGCCCTGTGGATCTTGTTTGTCTATGTCCCTTTAACTCGGCGTGTTTATGAGTGATTCCTCTTTCTATCCACACTTTCACCGAGACTAATGGCGGCGTAGATATCCGACCTCGCTTTCATTCGTGATCATTGACACGCTGGAAAAGATTTATTTAGCCGGGTTCCCGCTCCTGCAACTCTTCGTTACGTTGTTCCCCGTCTTGGTCGCGCGCCGTCAAGCACGGGCCACTGTCCCCGCCGACACATGCGTTTCGTCTGCCGATTTCACATGCCCCGAGCCTGATCCACATCCAGCAGGAGTACCTGCGATGGAGTTTTTACCGCTCATGTTGACCAGTGTGTACTGTGCGATTGGGCTTGTATGGGGTTTTTGCAGGCTAATGTTTGTGTACTTGAACGAGGAGACGGCATATCAAGGCCCGATGTCCCGTATATAATACATTATCTCGTCTATGCGAGGCATGAAGTTCCGTCAGAATTCAACTCTGTAGCTGTCAATGTGATAGCAGATTTGTTGCATTCGTTTCGCCGACGCCAGAGGATTATTTGAGCGGCCCATGCACAGGTATCAGATCCAGAAACAAAGTAGTAATGGCTAGAGTAGGGACCTGTGAATTACTTCTTCGAAATGTGTACAACTGTTGGATGGGTCAGAAGCGACCGAAAATGGGGAAACAAAGCCCACCATCTTCATCCTCCAGAATGTGGTCCAGACCGACCTTCTGGCCACGCGAATGTTTAGCACTGGCGCCCCATACAATGGCGCTTCGATCCGGAGGTTAGCCAAAGAATAAGACTGAAACTAGGGCTCACTATTTCATTTGTTTCGCGATTTCCTTGTGTATAGAGTTACAAAAGTCCTCAATCGAGCATTTTCCCCGCCGCAGGACGACAGGTTGCGAATAATCTGGGGCCAGTCCGCGCGGCTTGGTGTACACTCGGACAAGATCCAGTGTTTGCCACATTTTTTCGATCAATTCATCGATGTTCAACCACTCCCTGGAGGAGATTGGTACGGACATGGGAATCTTGTAACTGGGAGAATAAGTCGCAGACTAGCATCAGGTTCGGATAATCCTCACAGAAGATCTAGCTCCTCTATTGAGATTGCGTCGATCTGACGGGCTATGGATATACATCAAACGGTTAAATGAATGGAACATACTTTGTTCAGGATCTAGTGAGTGGTCAATAACAACAGCAGGATCAAGCCAAGAATGACTCACGTATAATGCTGGAATATAAACCCTGGATACATCAAGTCAGTAATATGAACTCGAATACAGACCGACTACCAACCGGTTGCCTTCAATAACGTCAACCAGGTCGTCCGCAGTGGCCCCTGGCTCACGTATGGCAATATCACAATTGTTGATCTTGAATTCGCTGAGTACTCCTTTGATATCGTCATGGTCGATGTTGGTTAACGGGACTGTGTTCGTGATGGCAATCCCGCCTTTTTCCTTCCTACGCACGAGAATGGCTGGCGGACGCTTATTTAACCGGATACCAAATCCCTCCAACTCAGCCTCAATGATTTTCTTGTCCCCGAGCGGTTTCAGCACATCAAGAACAATGAATATGAGGTTACAAGTGCGAGCAACGGCAATGACTTGTCGCCCTCTACCACGACCATCATTGGCACCTTCGATAATTCCTGGCAAGTCGAGGATTTGTATTGGTGCTCCATGTACCTTGACCTGGATGTGGGTGAGCGCAGATCCTGTGGTGCAAAAGAATTAACGAACGGTGCCAGGAACGGTCGTGAGGGTCGTAAAGTCGATTTCGGAGACTTCCGAGTGCGTGCCGGTGAGTTTGGACATTAATGTTGACTTGCCCACCGAGGGAAAGCCTACGAAGCCAACGGATGCTATACCCGTTCTGGGAACCTAATGAGACACAGAAGAGGCTTCATGCAGGACAACTACCGTGCGACATCGAAGCCGAGACCACCGCCGCCGCCTCCACCACCAGTCGGGGAAATGAGCTCGCGCCGAAGCTTTGCGAGCTTGGCCTTCAGTTGTCCTAAGTGATACGACGTGGCCTTATTTTTTTGGGCTGGGAAGACGATGAATAGGTTAATCTCTAGGACTGTGGGGACACACTTTTGGCCTGGGGGAACGGTCAATGAAGACAATAGTCGGAGAAGACGCGGGCGCACCATCTCATCTTCGATTTCCTATGGGAAAATCAGCGCGGAAAGGAGAACAATGGGGCGAGCCATACCTTGATTTTCTGTACGGTCTACGAGGCAAATAAGGACCTTGTTCTGGAATAAAGGGTTAGATGAACTCACGGTCATTGTAGTCGCTGTGAGGCTGTCGGCAAACAAACCCCAACGAGTACAACACCGCTTCTGCTGGTAACCATTCATCTCGTCCCGTTTCGCCGCTCGTTCCCAATACACGTCGCTCGCTGCTTCACACACTGCATGCGACTGGATCGCTCTGGTGTACCCCACAGACAATCTTTCTAGCTCCGCCCCCACCCAGTCCATCCTTGACAATGTGCGGTGGTCCCAAATGGAAGCGAGAGGTCGTACAAGACCATAAAGTTTGTTGCTTTGCTTGCTACACTCGTCCCCTCTGATACCCTCTCAGTTCGACTTCATAAACGTGGCCGATTTCCGTGACAATGGCTTCAAGATGCGCTGCAAATACCTGTTCCTGTTCCTCATCTTCTTCAAGTCGTTCGCCGTCTACATGTCCGATATCTTTACGGCCGTGACCATGTTGACCACCAAGAGCTGGTCCAACCAAATCTTCAACGAGTGCACCGCCCAAAGCACCGGTTGCGTCCCCATTCCCTTCAACACTGGCAAATGGTTGTTTGTCGGCTGTATCATCTTCTCCTTCCTGCTGGTGAGCGTTGTCCGCAGGTACTAGAGATGGTCCCTCTGACTGATGGCATGTATTAGTTAGGCTACGAGTCTCGCAAGGCTAAGTTGATCGTCGCCAGCCACGATATCTCCTATGCATTCACCAATGTGCTTGCCAACAACTACTATTCTCTACGTAGGCCACCGCTTTCTGTGCGGAAACTGTCGTTGATTTCTGTTGTAGGTTCCTACGACCACTTCTGTTTCTTCGATCACATCAGCAACTCGACAAAGACGAGCGACGATTTCGCCTTCTTCGTCTTCTTCGTCTTCAAGAGTCAGCACTTCAGCTTTATTATAACTACCCGTGCTAATTGTTTGAGCCAGGTTGGAAGCGGGTTCTGTTGGCCGATGGCCCTCGGCAGACCATCAACGCTCTCACGCTCTATGCGGTATGGCTGGCGAAACACAAGGATGCGGGATGGAATATCCCGAAGTACTTCACAGGGAACACCATCTCAACTTCCCTGTTAACAGTGACCACCTTCTTTACGGTTGTCGTATTTCTCGGCTCCCTTGGGCTCCTCCTTGTCGCCGGCATATGTTATATCCCTTTGCTGTGCTATATCCGCGGTAACCTCAAGGTCTATTCATCTTCTTCTGTTCTGGACGACCCACTCATGACCCAACGAACAGGAATATTGCTGCCACAAAGTTGACAAGGTACAAACAAGTCGTGTTGTCCGTGGGTTGTCACTGATCCCATCCGTCATCTGCAGCGTATCGACAGTGTGATCAAGAAACACCAAAAGAAGAGGCTCGATGAGAACCAAAAGCAGGCTCGGAAGGAGGCCAGAGGCGACTATTCGCACCTCAAGAATAGGAAAGGCGAATTCACCTCCAAGCCACTCCCCCAACCGACACTACCCAACCTCTCTGTGGATGATGATTTGGATGACAAATCATCTATGCACACTCGGGTCGCCCCCAGCACTTACACCCAAGATTCGTATTATTACTACAACTCGGACGTCAAGAATGCGAATCCACCCCCCATGCCCGCTTATAACCCATACTCCACTCACCAGGCTCCGGATGCATACGCGACTTTCAATCCATCGCAGGCAACCTTCCAACAGTTGGAGGAATATCAGGCGCCATACGAGGATGAAAGCGCCATGCACCTGACCTCGGGAGCAGCGCCTTTCTCGCATTCTCAATACTCCATAGATCGTCCGGGGTCTGCTGCACCGAGCCCATATTATGGTGGTGAACAACAGGGCGCACCTCCCTTCTCCCACTCCCAATATCCTATAGACCGACCGGGGTCTGCTGCTCCCAATCCTTACCACTACGGTGGTGGGAATTACGACGCCCACGACGTGTATCAGGGCCGGGCAGTGCCTAGTCCCCGTCCTCAACAGCAACGTGCTCCCAGTTCGCTTGCAAGTCCCGTCAGTGGCCTGGCGTATGACGACGCTGACGCGTATGGGGGGTACACTTCATCACCTCTCCCTCAACAGCAGCAACATCAGACGCAGGGGATGTGGAACCCTGGCCGGGACGTTGAGAGAGACGGAGGTGGCTACTAGTCTATATTTCCTTCTTTGAGAACGTATACATTGCTGGACAGACTTCGCACCCATTTTGTAGTTGTAGAAATTCATTAATTCTGGGTACCGAACGAAGCATAGGATTGAGGGGAAAAAATACAATAAGTGTATAAAGGTAACAAGGTCCAGCCATCATCATTCAAGCAAGCTTTTCGTAGAGAATTATTCCAATGAGCAGGATGAGAACAAGGATGATGGCCCCAGTGACTATACGTTGCTGGTACATCCTAGACAAACCTATTTAGATGGGTGGATTGTGCGTATGGACACAAGAATTCCTACCTTCGAATCATGCCTTTCAATGTCCCTGACGCACGCTCGATGGATGTATTTGCTGTTTGAAGCTGGAGACCGGTTGAGCATTCGGTGGTCATTGAAATAAGCAAGGCAAGACGTACAGTGTCCCGAGAGTTTACTATCTGTTCCCGCTGTTGTCTGAGATTCATCAGGATATCGGCGCCCTGACCCTCGGTTTCGAGAGCGATTCGGTGCGAGTCTTGGAGCCGTTTCGTGCCATCCTCAAGTACCGAGGTGCCGGCCAGTAACCGGGTGCGATCACTGGTTGGGCCGTAAGGCTCGTCCGAGGTGAATGCGCCGGGATGCTTGGACGAGGACAGCAAGGCACTGCGAGCGAGCTGCGCATGAACGTCCTTGTATTGCTTCTTGTAGCGCGTCAGGTCCGCCTTGGCCGTGCGCAGCCGCGTCTGGTATTGCGGTCGTATCGACTGCGGTATGCCTTGAATTTCGATTTCCATTTGGGAGACCTGGGTCGTTCACTTCTCAGTAAGCCTTGACACCGAGCAACCTCAAGAGTACCATTTCATCCGCCTCGTCGAGCTCCATCTCCGCCCGCCTCAGAGAGGCCTTGCGTTGCTCTGCAGTAATGAGTACAAGCGGCGATGCTATGGAGACAGACTGACCGCCGCTGTCGTCCTTGCCCTCGCCATCGAGTTTCTGTCGGATGGTGTCGATGAATTGCTGAAAGTCCTGCTCGTACGAGTCGAAGAGGGCGGTGGGCGAGTTGTCCATTGTGGTAGCGAGTGAGGGAATGTACGGCACGTGTGTGGCAGTGCGTCATCCGAATGTGGAAGGTCCCTTCCGCTGTCCTGCCATGTCGAGCTCTATGTAAGTGGGCCTGCTCGTCGTCCACTGCATAAACTGAAATGGGTTTCAATATTTCTAGAATCTCAGAGAGGGCTCCTTCAATTTCGCTTTATTTGGACCCTCAGATCCGAGACTGGGTCCTTTTTCCAATCACCCTGGTGATGGTTAGTGCCCTACTAATTTTCAAGGAATTTCCCAACACCGTCCTTAGATTCTGGTTGGGATACTCAGACACTATGTCGTCATCCTACTGCAAAGTCCCCCGAAAAAGCTACCGCGAGAGGCCGTCCGCGAACAGTGCGTTCCGCTTCCCAATTATCGCACGACAGAAGTAATCTGTGTCCTGCTTCAGACGCGCCATGGCGCGCTCCCAGGTCCTGAGAGCCACCTCTGCAAACTCCCCGATACCCCCAATGTACTACCAGTCTATTTCAAGGCACCTCTCGGAGGCATTCGAGACGGGAACGTATCTTAAAGACGGGCCTCCTCGCGACGGCGACGCGCCGAAAGGGCCTCCGAATCCGATGACCGATCCTGCGGCGATGGACGGCATGATGTCGGGCATGAAAACCCAGATGGGTGCGCGTTTTTTACGGCCCTGCCGTACCTGAAAATTTACATCGAGCTAGTCATGATGGTGCCACAAATGGTCATTATGGGCTGGATCAATTTCTTCTTCCAGGGCTTCGTCCTCAGTGCGTATCTCTATCTGCCCTGTTTGTGCTATACAGCGGTCCTCATTTTCTCTTCCTCAGTAAAATTGCCGTTCCCACTCACCCTGGGCTTCAAGTCGATGCTCCAGCGGGGAATAGAGACCCCGGACATGGATGTCCGCTGGGTCTCTTCCCTGTCATGGTATTTCTTGAATTTCTTCGGCCTCAATGGATTGTACCGTCTCATCCTCGGTGGCGACAACTGTGAGTTGCTGCATCTTTGCGGGGCATTTGCACCACTCGGTACTTAATCATCCTCGCAGCTGCCGACTCTTCTCGTGACATGACGGCAAGCCCATTCTCTGCAGCCCCGGCTGCTGGCGCGCAAGATTTCGGCAAGCTGTTTAAAGCGGAGAAGGACAATTTAGAGTTTTCGGAAGGATTGTACAAGTGGGTTGGGGAGGGTGTAGAAGACCGAGTGCTTCACAGATATGGTAAAATATAATAAATTGACTTTCAAGTCTTCAGAATGTCTCGCATGACATGGGTCCGCTATTTCCCTTTTGGTCAAAGACCTAGACCGCAGGCGAGCAGAAGGACCAGCCCCCCGACAGAAAACATCTTGTATCCAAGAGGGCCGATTACTTACACATACAGCTACATTGCAAGGGTATGGAGTACAGACGCGCTCTACCGAACTCCATTCGTCGTTAGATATGCGATCAAAACACAAAATCTGATTCCGCAGATCAGCATAGAGTCATCAGTAATCAAGGGACCACTCGCGATAATAAACGCTGACTAGACCAGACCGTCATAAAGGGATAATGCCTAGGGTTCGTGAGCAGGGCGGAGGAGGTGGCGGCAGCAGCGGCGGAGTGACTGACCTTTACGATTGTCGGATCCTGTTTGCTGCCCTCCACAAACTCGTCGTAGGTTAGTTTGGCGTCCTTGTCTCTGTCCATATTCCGGAAAATCTTGTCCACACGCTCGGGGAAAATTAGCGCGCGCCACACGAGGCAGTGTAAACCGAAGCACACACCTTTTCTGGCGTGTCCTCATCCGAGGGCAGCTTGACCATCTCGCCGGTCATCTTGTATATTGATTGCACGATCTGGAGCATCTCGTCGTAGGTGATGGTGCCGTCCTTGTCAATATCGTAGAGTTGGAAGGCCCCTGCACGCACGCGTTCAGACGCGGTATGCGAGGCGTGAGTTGGACTGGGACGCACATTTGAGCTTCTCGTCGAGATGGCCACGGCTCGTGACGCTGAGGGCACAGATGAACTCTTTAAAGTCGATCGTGCCGTTCTTGTTCGCGTCGAACACGTTGAAGACGTAGTCTGCAAACTCTCCGGGATCGCCAAAGGGGAAGAACTGCTTGTATATGCGACCGAACTCGGCCTTGTCGAGCTGGCCGGAGGGACAGTCCTTGCGGAAACCCTTGTACCACTGCTGGAGCTCCTTCTTGTCGACTGGGGTGGTCAGCGATGGGCAAGTGAGTTGGAGGACGCGCACAGTAAGTGTTCTTCTGAAGATCTGCCAATTGCTCTGGGGAGAGCTTGGATTGAGATTTACCCATGGTGGTGCGGGCAAGAGGAACGCCGGATTTAGCCGCTGGCGAGATTGATGTCGGGCCGCTTGGATGGAAAGCTGTATGTAGATTGCAAGAAGTATGGAGGAAATATATGGTACTACGCGCATCACGTAAGAGTCGTCTATGAGAATGCCTCATGTCTGCACGAGGGAGGACTTTAGCAGTACTCTCTCTGAGAATACAAGTCTAGGACCGAAGCTCTTGCCATGATCGATTGCGTTCAACATATCCGTCCCAGTCTCCACATGTGCCACTTCACACTCTTCTCATCCTCCCATTCCCACCCTTCCTCCCATTCCACTCATGTGCTATGCCGCGGGCTCTCTTGACCAGGCAGTCAATGTCTGTCCTATGTGCAAGGTCTTTCCGCACGCCAGGTCCGTCAAACCGCTCCCACAGACAGTCATCTCACCCGTGCCGCCCTAGATGCCCACACCAGCGCGAACTTTGCAGAAATCGCACCGCACACCCTCGATCCGACATTCTCTACTTGAAGAATGCAGAAGGTAATCTTCTCCCCAACAACCACATCCCGCTCATAATTTCAGCGCAGTCGATACCTTCAATGGCTGTGGTTATTGCAAGGTATATCAATCACTCACTCTCGGCTCCGATCCTCATCTATCCCAGTGGGCCCGCACTAGTCCGCCCCCAAAGGCCGCAGGGTGGAACAATACTGGCTGGCCTGGGTGCTGTCGTGCGCCCACCCCCAGTGAACACCGCTTGATACAGCATGCAGACTGGCGATCGGTCAGTGTTGGTGCGTGCGTTTTACACGTTCCCCGCGCAGCATCTCATCCAGATCGTCAGTCCATCATGTCCAGATTCCGCCAGACATCAAGGCTGCCCTCGATGACCTCTCGTCGCGGGGGAGCCCCGTCCCGTCGGCAAGTCCGGTACGCACTGCGCCGACCGTAAAACCCCCGGTAGACCGCAGAAACAGCAGCGCCAGCGTATCAGCAAAGTCCGCTGCCATGCCGATACCGACCAAGAGTCGCTCGGGCGGCAGCCCACAGATGACCGCATCGTCGATCACGAGCAACAGCTCACGCGGCTCGGGGGGAAGCGGTGGCGGCGCATCCACCTCTGTTCCAAAGACATCGACAATGGAAGAAATGCAGAAACGGCGAGATTCGGAAAAACCCCCCGGATCGTCGAATTCGTCCCCAAGCCGAAAACACATCGACTTGGGAGACCCCATTACGCCACGGCGTAATTCGGGAGGACGGCCGCCGCCATCGACTGCATCGCCCTCCGTCACCAAAGTTATTACGGATGCGCTGAGCTCGGGGACCCAGGAGCGGCGTCGTTCGCTGTCGTCGGCGGCGCAGTCGACGTCTTCAACATCAAACAAGGCTTCACCCCCGATTTCTGCCAAGATGTCTCCGCCGGCCCGCCCCGTCGAGCCACCAAAGCCGTTGAAAAAGGCAGAAGCAGAAACTTCGAGCGCGTCTAGCAGCAGCGGCAGCGACAGTCTCGGCTCAATGACGGAAAGTACCGTCACGTCGGACGGAGGGTTCACCGACTATCTCTCGGACGAGTCCGAGGCCGAGTTGCAGCGGCAGGCGGAGGCCAAGGCGGCGCTAGTTGCGCAGAACGAGGCGGAAGAGCTCGAGTTCAGACAAGCTCGTCAGGCGTTGGCGAATATCGGGTTACGGCCACCCAAGTCGTGGACTGGGACGGAAACGGAGAGGGCTCGAATAGCGGCGTCGACTCGGATCTGAAGGGGACAATAGTACCTTGTTGTAATATACATTTCAGTTTTGGGAGTAAATGTCGTCACCTGAGCACACGTCCCGAAAAGGCAGTCCCATTTAAGCAGGCGTCTCGCCTCTGTCCACGCCCTCACCATGAACCTGGGCAGGACTTCCATCTCCTCCACGAGCCCCGTCAATATCTTGGACGCTCGCTTCGACTCTGACTGCCAAATATTTACTGCCTCCACTCCTGCTGGCTTTGCCGTTTACCGCACCCATCCCTTGACTCTGATCCGCAAGCGCGGTATCCGTCTTGCTTTAGTCTTTTACTTTCTCTCTTACGCGTCTTTCAGAACTCACCGGGGGCACCCTTGCCGCCGTAGTCCCTCTGCACACCTCGTCTCTTCTCTTTCTACTCGGCGGTGGCTCAAGTCCCTTGTACCCTCCAAACAAAGTGATCCTCTGGGATGATGCCCTCGGAGCGGAGATAGCAGAGCTCGAATTCCGCGAGCGCGTTCGTGGCCTCGCATGCCGCCGCGGCTGGCTTGCCGTTGCATTGCGCCGTCGCGTTGTCCTGTTCGAAATCGGGGAGCAAGTCACACGATATGGCGAGTGGGAAACATGGGACAACCCGCGAGGTGACCAGCCTGCATCCACGCTTCGCGGGCTGATTGCTGACTGCCCAGATGTAAGGTTTGCTTGCGCTCGCTAGTGGCACCTACGCTACTCTGCTAGCGATCCCTGGACGGCAAGTGGGCCATGTCCAGCTAGTCCACCTTCCGCCTTGTGTTCCGCCCACACCTATAGGTCCGCCCTCCTCGTCCCCGCCCCGGAAACCGCCCCCGCCTCCGACGAAGCATCCAGTTGCCATCATTGCGGCACATACCACGGCGCTGACCACGCTATCGGTCCCGCCATCTGGACGTTTACTCGCCACGACCTCATCGCGCGGCACACTGGTGCGGACTTGGGACGCAGTCACCGGCAAACTCGTCCGCGAATTCCGGCGTGGGACCGACAAGGCTGAGATCTTCGGCGTCGCCTTCCGGCCTGACGAGCGCGAACTGTGCGTCTGGAGCGACAAAGGCACCGTCCACGTCTTCAACCTCGTCGTCTCGGGTGCCTCGTGAGTCTCCCTATTCCTCTTCAGATATCGCCACCCGACGATGTTGGTCCTGCAGCAATCGGCAGTCGACGTTCTCGCCCCTCACGCCGTACCTCCCGCTTCCCAAGTACTTTGAGTCGGAGTGGTCGTACGCGCAGTATCGAATACCTGTCCAGTCGGCACACATAACGCTGTCCGCGACGTCATCGATGCGCGCGCCGCCGCCCGAGGTCGACGAGGAACGGTGCGTGGTGGGGTGGATAGAGGCCCCGGATGTGGGTGACGGCCCAGTGGAGCATCAGCTAGTTGCACTAACCTACGCCGGTGGGTGGTACCGGCTGTCGCTTCCTAATGCCAGCTCTTCAAAGACCGTTGGGCCGGCGTCAACCTCGCCGCCCAAGTCGTCCCGCCAGCGGACGTCCAGTGGGTCGTCTGTGCTCAGCCGGTTCGACAAGGGTAAGGAGAAGGAGAAGAAGGACGGCGAGAAGCAGAGTCGCAAGTGTGTTCTCGAGGAGTTTAGACGTTTCGGGCGTTGGGATGGGTGGGGGTAAGCCCGGTGTTTCTCGTGTCATTTCGGTTTCTGCACTCACATATCTATACCGCATGCATACATACCTACCTGTTGTACACCCTACACATATTACTACTAATGATAAGGTTACTGCATAGAAGCGGCACTAGGGCGAGTCGGATTTTATTCTGAAACTATCGCTACAACTCGCGAAGAAAGAATGGAGAAAGAGGCACACTTGTGAAAGTGCCGAGGTTTTTTGCTCGGCCCGCGGCTGTGGCAATCGTTCCCGTATCGTATTAGCTCGCTCACATCGTTTTAGCACATTGCTGGGTTTTCTGACGCTGGTTCCATATCGCCCAAGTCGTGTCAATTACGCAGTATTCTGGGTCCATATGCGGTGGTGCCGGTCAATCAAGCGCAGATGTGGTTTGAAGACAGCGCAATTCTGAGCCGTAGATATGCACCATACCCAAGTTTGCTAGCATATGCGAAAGTTACATACAAGTACAACCTTTGGTGGCCAGGCAAGTGTTCCATTTGATGCGAAGCCGACGAATACAAGTCAACCTGTTGAGTGTATCTCCAATTGACATCCTATGGCCGTAGCGTGTTGAACAGCCGGTCCCCCTACTCGTCTCAGTAAACAGGCCAGATATAAGCAGAAACACTTACAGCGTCCCCGAGCCCAGGACTGATCAGGCCGTCCACCGTGAGAGTCTGGTCTACCCCAGCAACCCAGATCTGCAGACATTCATTCAACAACCTCGCACAGTAAGAGAATGAACTCCCACCTCCAGCCCGGGATGCTCAGCGCGCACGTTATCCAACCCTTCCTGCGACGCGAGCACGCACAACAGCTTCACCTGTTTGATCGGCATGCCCCAGTCCTGGATCATTGCTAGTGCGGCAAGCGCAGTGCCTCCTGTGGCGATTAACGGATCCAGGAGCTAGACAAATGGGTCAGGGATCTGCGCTGAAAGTGGAAGAAAATGTAAACTTGCAAAGACCATGTCGATTGGCGGCGATGGAGGCAATTTAGAGTAATCTGTGTCGACGATGAAACCTCTGCCATACAGCGACTCTTGACCTACATTCGACTGGTTGTAGCGTCACCTTCTCCCGGAAGAGCCCAAGGTGGTATACCGGGGCATCACTGAGAAATCTTGAGGCATGCAAACCACCACAGCCGAGATACATACGGGAAGAGCGTCAACTACTCTCTCGTGAGCAATAGTCTCGGAAGCGTAAAAAAGGCCTACCAAAGCATCGGTCATGCCCAAGCCGGCACGTAGAATCGGAGTAAGACCGATACGCGGCTTGACGACGGTCCCAGTGAACGGGGCCACTGGCGATTGCTGAAGCGATGGTCAGGATTTCGGATCTGACAAGGGTCACCCGCTCACGTCGGTGAAAGTTTCCTCTGCGGTCGACTTGTCATCAAAAAGAAATTGAGGCCATGGCACACACTTACCCTCGAGTGAACGACTGGCTTCCAGCCCCAGGATCAAGCTGATGGTGTTGACGCCCTCGCGAAACGCCTTCGCACTAGTCGTCGTCCTTCTCAACTTCGACAACTCTGCATTCGCCTAGGATCCAGATAAGCGGACACGCCGCTGGGGAAGAAAATGCCTCACAATCGGATGGGACAAAACGTTGGTGTTTTGCATGGGGGAAGAGAGTTGAAGATCTCGGCAAGCTTGTAATCTAAGCGCACATCGCACACGTGGCATCGCATCGATCTTATCTTCTATCTCCTTTTATATTCACATGGCTTGAGCACATTCCCCTTCGCCATAATAGCTGCCCAATCCTTCTCCTTCTTGCCCGCATAAGCCACCTTCTTGAACTCGAACAGGGTGAAATGGGTGTTGGCGTCGTTCTTGAAACAAGTAAATAAACTCGCTGCGGACGGAAAGTCGTACAAATCGGCCTACCTTCGACTTGAGTTTGAATCCGATTGAAGTAACGAGTTTGGAAAACTCCTCCACGTCCGTAAATCGACTGGCGACTTCGGCAATCTTGAGTTCGCCACTAGAGCGCGATACCAGCCTTAACATCGGGAGTAGCTGGAAAAAAATTGAAAACGTACTCGTGCTTTAGGATCCTCCATGCCTCGCGGATACATTTAGGCCAATTGGTCCCCATCAGGCTGAGAGCACAGACGACAACGTCCACGACCTGACCTTGACCGTCAGACTTTTCGCTTGCCTCTGAACCCGGTAGTGGTATTTTATCGCAGATGTCTGCTTCGATCACAAATGCACCATCCGAAACCAAGTCAAATGAAAGAACATTGATGCCCTTCGGAACTAATGAACGGGCCATAGCAGCGTCCCCGCATCCTAGATCGGCGATGATGGTCCTAGCAGGATATTTGGATAAAACTGAGATGTAATGCTGGACAGGATTAGTCGGCCACGACTGCACTTGGTGACGGAAACCGGTATGATACTTGCTTACAACAGTCAGAACAACGGACAAACTCGTAGTATACCACCACACACCTCTTCGTACACCTTGGGGTCCTTGCGCATCATTTCATGCGCTTGTTGGCTGTCGCTCTTATACAGTGTCTCGTTTATTAACCTAGCCGATATGGGTGTGCCGGCGTGAAATATCGAAGAATAAACTCACCGGAACCGGGCGCCATCCAGACTTCGCTTCATTCCTTTTTGCAGCGCAGTCAGGCCAGCAGTGGCTTTGACTTCTGCGGATGGCGAACTATGTTCCGGAATAGTCACTGAACCATCCTCCGGAATAGCTGGCAAGGGCGCATCGACCGGTCCATGCTCCCTCTTAGGTCGCTTGGTAGGCCGTACCAGAGATAAGCTTGAAGAAGATGGAGTTACTTGGTGACCCTGCTCTGAAGCCATAAGCGCCTTGGGTAAAGAAATCGTTTTCTTCTTCTGCTCTAACGCGTCGGCTTTTTTCTGGCGTTTCCGGTCCATTGTCTTTTTAACCAGCGATTTTCCGAGTGCCTTCACGCGGTTGGCTCCGCGCGAGACCGTCGACGCGTCGTCCCCATCTGCATCAAGGTGATGCTTCTGGACAAATTTCTGCAGATCACTTGGCTCAGAAGAGTCGGGCTCTTCGGTTCGTTTCCGCTTTCTCGAGGTACCAATAGAGGGCTCTGAAACCGGAGCAGTTGCGACGGACCACCCAGGAACTTCGAAAAGTGGCATGGCAGAGATACAAAACGAAGAGTTTGTTTGGTCAATTGTATCCCTCAGTACACCAACCACGACTCTGCTTCCTTCAAGGCCTCATCCCAGTCACCGTCGTTTCGATTCCAAATGGCCACGCTTTCAATGTCCGTGACTCCCAGGCCTCGATGGTATGTATGCGCGAACATTCCTTCGCCGCCCACCTCTCCAGGAACTGTTGTGATGCGATGAGCACTGCCCTAATTAGTTTCAAGCATATTTGGTACCTTCCCCCTTGGAATCCTCCCACTTTATGTCCTCCTCAACTGTCGAATACTTCACTCGGAGAATATAGACTCGAGGGTCCTCCGCAAAGAAACGCTTCAGGGTTCTGGGGACCTGTAATGCCGTCGACATGTGGATGAATCCCGACGCAACGTCCAAATCACTGAGAGGTAATTTTTCTGGAAGGGGGTCGGGCATTGGCGAAGAAAAGGAAACTAGCTTGTAGATGTACGTCGGCTTGGACATGTTGGTTCAATTTCGGATCGAATCCATCGCAATCAAATCGCATCTTACCAATCCTACTAGCTCAATATACCAACCAAGACTCCGCCCTCTTCAAGGCCTCTTCCCAGTTCCCACCGTTTCTCTCCCAAACTGCTACACTATCGATTTCCCCCAATCCTAGACGACCATCGTTGTATAAATGCGGGAAGAAACCCTCGCCGCCTCTCTCTCCGCATACTGCGATGCGAGCATCCTCAAGTCAATTCGGAGTGATGAGAACTCGACATACCTTTTGCGTCCGGGTCCTCCCACTTGATGTCCTTTTCCACCGTCGCATACTTGATTCGGAGCACATATACCGTGGGATCCTCTCCAAAGAAATGTTTCAAAGTGCCTGGTATCTGCTTTGCGGTCGAGAGGTGTATGAAGCCCGACATGGCGTCAAGTTCGCTAAGAGGCAGTTTATCTGGCAGTGGGTTCGGAACTGGCGGTGATGAAGGTACAAGTTTGTAGACGTATGTCGGTTCCATGGAAAGTAGAGACTTTATGTAACTTCGGAGGTGGACAAAATAAAAACTGGGAGGATCACGTGGGCAAGAAGAACGCTGTTGTCGTACAAAATACATTCATTAGGGATAATAAAAACAAAACAGTTCAAATTGTCGACCCCCGTTAAACCATTTCCACGACATCGGGACTTTTGGGACTTGGACCCGAGCGTTGAACAACAGACACGACAGACCGACTTGGAATCGGTGGCCGCCATATCTCAGAAACCCGGGAACGCTGCGGGAAGTTCCATAGGCCAGAGAAGGCATGCAGGGCTGCAAATACGCAAAAAAGAACAACGAGGAAGATGGATAATATCAGCCATGCGGACAAACCGCCAGTGACAGCCTCCTGCATAGCATATGCAAGTATTGATGCAGTAAATGTGACAACAGCCCACACCAGAAGGACGGGAGGGAGACTGAGGAGCATTGCATGCCCATGATATCCGAGAATGCCATGTTGAGCGTTATACATATAAGTGAACTGGTAACATAGTGAGCGAGAAAGGTTCGAAAGGCTTAATTAGAAACCCACCGAGTCAGCGGTGCGAGTGCTGGCTTGATGTCGCCAGATTGCAACAACGCCAACGATTATACTTCCAAGCGAGGCGAGGGCCGATATTATTGCGGCAGTTTTTGATGGCGGTAAGATATCTGATACAGACAAAAGTCCGACCGTAGCACTGTAGCAGCAGTCTTGTGATGAGGACGAAGTATGCAACAGAAAGACAACAAACGAAAGGAGGACAGTCGCCTTTGTGGAGGAGTTAGCAAAACCGTCATGGGATAGGAAATGTCTCACGATCAGCAGAAAGTCAGCGTAATCGCGGACTAGGCGTTCAATGTAATTTTGCCAGTTTTGCTGCACGTCTGCAAATCGTCCACGGAATTCCGATGATTTTTAACACGCGATAGATAGATCAGAGGGATGCCGAAGAAGAAGACGCGAATGACCAGATTAAGGAGCGGGAGCAACACAGGAGCAGGCCGATGGATCGTTGAGGAGGATGCTTTTGATTTCCGGAGCGCATCCGACTCTTTGAGCGTGCGTGTCCCGTATTGAACAGAGTCGCGAAACGAGCAAACTTCTCGCAGAAACCATGAGATAAATACAGTTTTCGCAGGAGAGGAATCGTAGCAAGGATCTTGGGGAGCATCAGAGACGTGTTTATTAGTGCAATTCAAGGAGACCCCACCGGTGAGGTCTTTCAGAACCCTACTCAGATCTTCACATTCAAGTTTTGAGAACGGGACGACAGACTGATGTGCTGATATTAAATTGTCCGTCTAGGTTGGAAATTCAGAAGAGTACACTTGAAAATTCACCCATAAAACTTTGAAACGAACAATGTACCAGAGAAGAGCATCGTTAGCCTCCGGATGCGCACTCGAAGGCAGCGGAGCATGACAAGGATGAGTCCAAAGGTAGTTGTAGTATAATCGTCTGCGTCGATTCCCTGCGGGGCGAAGTTAAAATCGAAATAGTCAGATGTATGAGATTGGGGCGATCCTACAGATGCGTGGGTCTCTTTGAAGAGTTTCCCATTCCTTCACCTCCCCTAAATCATGCGACGCAATGCAGTGTGTGTGGTTAATAGCAAGGCTCAAGAACCCCCGACCACCAGACGGGCCGGAGAGTTCTTTCGCTACCTGGAGATGCATTTCTATTCCCTTGTCACTGCTATTGAGGGGATTCAACCGCGTTGCTTGATCATGAAGAACTTCGTAAATTTCCGGTAACCGAACATCCTTTACCTCAGCTCTGTTCACTGGGAGATTCGTGCGTCACGGAGAACTGACCTGATCGGTGACTACCCTAAGGGATGGATTAGAAAAGTAAATCCAACCTTGGGGGTGAACGTGTAGCATCCAGCCTTTTGGAAATATTTAGACAGGATTAGCGAGGTCAACAGATTGTTTGCCTTCTGGAACTGGAGCAGGGCCGTTGTCCGCGACGAGAGTACTGGAACGCGACACCATTTCAAGATCAAGGTGTGTGCGAACCGTATCAGGAAAAAAGCGCATCCCCCGTCAGGTCAGATATGGCCAGATAAGGCTCGCCAGCCTCACCAGCTCTCAAAATCAGATGAGTCGGCTGGTACCGCCAGATGACGTGCTAATTAACGGCAGTCACTTTCCATCAAACTGGTCATCTGCCCGTCGTGTTGGTGAGATGTCGCAAGCCTCATACTCCGTACGAGGCTCATACTGTTCTATACTCTCCGACATGGCATGGCCAAATGACCTCTTGTATACCCTCCCTCCCCACATCCACTCCTCATATTCTCTGTGGTTCACACAATATGGCAATGCATAGAAAGTTATAAATTCAAAGGATACGATGTACAACAAATGCACGACCGCGACATGGGTCCCGTCCCCAGACGCGACGAGCGGCGCGGCCGTTGAATTTAGTGCAGTCACGAGCCGTCCACCTGCCGAGCGACACGAGCAGGTAAAGGAGGTGCCGCAAGGTCGGATTCGGGTCGTATTCTGGGGACACGCAGGAACGGGGGCGGGGTTTGAGCGTCAGAGACGGCACCTGGGACACAGCTGGAAGAGAGCTTGAAGCGTTGAAGGCAGAGGCCGTGCAACAGTGAAGACTTGCGAAGATTTGAAGACGATTTGACGTTGTGTCGACAGGAGTACCCGAGTAGTCTTCATGCTTGAGGCTTGAAGTCTTGCGTGAGATGAGAGTTTTGACTGATCTTGATAGGAGAAAGACTTGTTGAGGGACTTGGTGAGTAGTGGAGTAGTATTGCGCCTTGAGTTCTCAAGATGGAAGCGACTGATGAAGAGGCTTGGATTACTTTGAGGGAGAACTCCAGGCTGAAGATTCTAAACGAGGTAAACGGCAGGCGTCAAGGAGTGCGAAGAAACCGAGCGGCGGACGGCACGAGCGGAGTGCAAAGGGAGCGGGAAAGCGGGGGACATGGTGGGAAGAGAGAGAGATGTGAGTGTCAACATCCATCAAACAATCAACAATCTATCTATGCGCACGGACCGGCCACGTGCTGCGTCGCGTCGCGACTTGTTGATGTTATTCTGATTTCATGTACTTACTGTAGTATCTTCCCGTTTTGCTAATATCGGAAAGAGCAGAAGAGACTCTCAGTATCTGTCCGTCTTACAGGATCCCGGAAATGTTGTATGCTTTAATATTGCAGGTTGCGAGTGCCAACACACACCAGACAGGCTGAGACAGCCGCACTGCTGGGAGTATACCTACGTGGTCTGACAACGTCGTGTCCGACCCAGGCAATCCGGTAACATCCTGGCGAGCGCTGGCGAGCGCAGATATGACAGGATGGGGGTCCGTATCAGATCCCATCAAATCATCAGCTTTGTAGGGCTGAATCTGGATCGTGCCTTTTTCCTGATGACAAAGCCAAACACAATCAGACGCGTTCTTCCCGCTGCACTCATGAGTTTCTTCAACAACAATCAAGCGGGTACTTCCGGCGCTCCAGCGGGCTCAACAAACATATTTGGAGGGGGAGGTATGCTGAGTTCACCGTTTCACGCGTCGAGATAGCAATTTATCTCCATTACAGCTAAACCTGCGGGATCTAGCTTGTTCGGAGGAGGTGGCACGACCGCTGCACCAGCGTCAGGTGGATTGTTTGGAAACAGCGGCGCCGCTCCGGCAGCCCCTGCTTCGGGAGGACTTTTTGGTGGAGGTGCTGCTACCGGTGCTAAACCACAGCCCAGTCTCTTCGGTGGTGCTCCCGCCGGCTCCTCCAATATACTCGGTACTGTTCCCACCCCCTCAGCCGCAGCCACTCCCAGTATCTTTGGGACATCTTCTACGCCCTCCGCTGCCCCCGCTCCCAATATCTTTGGGACATCATCCACAACCTCGGCAACACCTGGTTCCAGCCTTTTTGGGACATCGACGCAACCAGCCACATCAAACTCACTTTTTGGCGGAAGTGGATTAGCAAAACCAGCAGAACCAGGTGCAACAAACCAACAGAAGCCTGCTACCAATTGTCAGTCGACTGCTATTTCAGTCGACTTATCTTTGACACTCCATTCTTCCTAGTTTTCAGCCAGCCGAATGCGTCTTCGACCACTCTACCCACGAAGCCGGCAGACGGGCTATCCACGGCGGCACCAGCGAGTAATCTTTTTGGAAAACCCAGCGGGACATCCACACCGACAGCCGTGTCGTCCCCCTTCTCACTGGGCGGGAACAAGGACGGGGCTGCACCGGGTCAGTCAACGCCCAACCCCCGGTCGAGCGACCTTTATTGACGGCTCTCTAGCGCCTGCGGCTACAGGATTTTTTGCAAAGCCGGCTGCAGCACCTGCAGCGGCGCCAGCACCCACAGCCTCACTGTTTTCTTTGGGGGGATCCAAGGATGGAGCTGCTCAAGGTACGTTTTGGCTGCTTCGTTCTACGATCAGTTTCCAAGCTCTTCATACTCGCATCAGCCAAAACAGACGAGAAAAAAGACGCATCAACAAGTCTGACATCCAGGTTTATATAAAATGATGTGTCTAACTAGCCTTTATAGCTCTTCCATCATTTAGCTTAACCAAGCCGAAGGAAGGAGAAAAACCTGGTGCGTATTGGGTCTCTCAAATCTGACAACTCCTGCTGATGTATATGTTAGCCCCCCTTGCGGGTGCTCCGTCGACCTCTGCGGGTCCTGTCGTCGCAGTTGCGCCGCCTTCAATGCTCCGAGGCAAAACGATCGAAGAGATTGTTAACAAATGGTCCAGCGAGCTTGAGACCCACGTCCGGGAGTTCAACAAGTTTGCAGGGGAAGTGGCGGTTTGGGACCGAGCCTTGATCGAAAACGGCAACAATGCAAGTATACATAAATCAGATGGAACAAGCTGATGACCACATCCTCTCCAGCTGGCTGCGCTCTACAGCCATGTCTTGGCTGCAGAACGGGAACAGAGCGATATTGACCAGTCACTTGACCACATTGAGCAGCAACAAAAGGATCTCAGTTCCACGTTGGACGCCTATGAGAAGGCCACCCAAGAGGTCTTTGGCGGCCATGGCGGCAATTTGCGTGCACTTGACACGGGGCCCGCCGACACGGAGCGAGATAAAAAGTATTTTCCATGTAGTCTCAACTCGCCGCCCTTTACTGAGACTTTTCCAAGCTACATGTTGGCAACAGACCTCCATACGCAGCTCGATGACCTGTCTGGGTCGCTGACGCAAATGATCGAATCTGTGAATGCGCTTTCTTTACCTTCTGGTCCAGAAGTCACCGCCGACGATCCAATGGCCCAAATTGCCCAAATTTTGGGCAGTCACCTCGAAAGTCTGCAGTGGATCGACGGTGCGGTACGCGAAGTTGAGGGCAAGGTGACGGAAGTAGAGAAAAGGGTGAAAGACTCAGGCTACTCCCCCAGTCCAGTCAACGGGGTGAAAAGGCGATAGGTATATATATACGTATGGGCTGTCAACCTCTCTTTCATTCTTGGCGCTGTACTACTGGTGTGCAAGAAGATACATACAAATATAACGAAGTACTGGTCAAAAGTAGTTTACAGGACGCTATACCTGCCGGATGTCGCCGTGGGGTTGCGCATCTCGGCTTGGAGAGCAGCTGCTGAAGCTTCGATCAGAAGCCGTTTTATTTCTCTGACGGCTTGCTCCACCTACAAAAAGCGATCAACGATAGTAAGAATAAACGAAAGAAAAAGGTACCCTGTATTCCTCATTAGATTCGATCAGAAGATGCAGTTTCGGTGGGCCTTCCATCGGAGGCTCTTTGCCTTGCTCGTAGTAGATGCCTGACAGAGGGGTAGAACTCAGTTCACTGGTTGAAGCGCAGAAAGGGAAAATCGCACCTTTGTTGGTGACGGAGGCGCCAGTCATATCAATAAGCTGCAACATAATTTCTCAGATAAGGCGCCGACGAGATAAAAAAAAACACGCACCTGAACCATGGTCTCCTTGTTAGTAACACGCCATCTCGCTTTCTGTGGATAATCGTTGATCGGGATAATCGCATGGAAGTCAGTCGAGTCGGGATTGACTTTGCGGCCACTGATGTCTTCCGACTGCAGGGCAGATTGCAAGAGCAGTTTTGAAGCTCGCATCTGCGCATTGAGTTTCGCGACAACACTGAGGGCCTGCTTGTGCGCAGGCGTATCTTTGCCCGCGCGCGCAGCTGCTTCCTCGGCCGCCTTGACTTGAGCCTGAATTCTCTCTTCTTCTTTAGCCTGGACGAGACGGCGAGCAGCTGCGATCGCCCCGGAGACACCAAGCAAGCCCTTGGAGGAATCTGGCGCAGGGCCGCGCTTGATTTCTACCTTGAAGTTACCGAAAGTCATATCATCGCTGCTGGCAGCCGTCGCCTTCGCAGTAGATTCTTCGGCTGCCGTTGCCTTCTCCTCCACTGGAGCGTCCGGCTCGCCGTAGGCTTTACGCTCCGCCTTCGCCTTAAGGTCCCGCTCCTGATCTAGGCGGTCAAGCCCCTTACCACCGAAGCCGGAACCCGAAGCGTGAGCTTTCCCAGTCTTGAGCTTCTCGAGGAAGGCTGCAAGAACCAGACGATTAGAAATGACGAATGCAGCGGAGACAAAAGCACACATACCATTCGCAAGCTCTTCCAGTTCCTTGGACACGGGCGCGTTACTGGCTTTAACTGCTCGATATATATCGACTGAATATCTATCCTGGTCGGGAGTGATGAAGGTAACACATGTCCCCTTATTTCCAGCCCTGCCAGTCCGACCCGCGCGATGGACATAATCTTCCATGTGATTAGGCGCATCGTAGTTAATGACCAACCTCAGTTGCTTCACGTCCAACCCTCGGGCAGCGA
This sequence comes from Mycena galericulata, assembly GCA_029289565.1. Lineage (NCBI taxonomy): Eukaryota > Fungi > Basidiomycota > Agaricomycetes > Agaricales > Mycenaceae > Mycena > Mycena galericulata. Next base: position 638,151 of record JARKIA010000012.1, on the reverse strand, counting down.
CAGAGGTGGCGATAACGATGGGTACGACACCAGCCTTGAAATCGGCGATCGTCGAGTCGCGATCGACTTGGTCCTTGCCACCATGGAGCGACATACAGAGATAGCCTTTGCGCATTAGTTCGCGAAGAAGATTGTCCGCCGCTTCTTGTCGGTCGACGAATACTAGCGTGCGACATTCAGGGTCCTCGTTATACATCTGACCAAGGATCTCGAGGAGGCGATTGAACTTGGTGTCTTCCGCTCGGACCTCCACAATCTGTTCAATCTCCGCTGCAACTACGGATCTACCACCGACGGTTATCTCGAGCGGCTTGTGAAGAATTTTGCGGGCAAGGGCGTCCATCTGTTTAGGAAACGTGGCGGAAAACAAGACAGTCTGACGATCGGGACGTATGTTGTTTATGATTTTCATCACTTGAGGCTCGAAACCCATGTCGAACATACGGTCGGCTTCGTCTAGGACAACGTAGGTAACGCGTTTTAGATTTGTGACACGTCCTGAATTGGCGGTCAATAAATCGATCATCCTGCCGGGAGTGCACACGATAATTTCAGCTCCTTTTTTCAGTTCAGCGATTTGATCTTTGATGGGAGAGCCGCCGTAAGCACAGACGGCCTAGAAAATGATCAGCGAAAGGGTTTTCTGCAAGTTTACGAGCACCTACGCGTAAGTTCATAACTTTTAGGAAAGGTTTGCATTCCCTATGGATTTGAACAGCCAGCTCGCGGGTCGGAGTCATCACGATTGCGATGGGCCCTTCCATCTGTTCCAAGGCACGTTGATCTTTGATGTGGCGGAATAGAGGTAGCAAAAACGCGATAGTCTTTCCGGAACCGGTTTTAGCGACGCCAATAACATCGCGGCCGGACATGATAGCTGGAATTGCCTGAGCTTGGATAGATGTTGGAGCAGTGTAGTTCAATTTCTTGATGACGTCAAGACTGAGAACGGCTGATTAGCACAAACCAACATGAGATCGACAGACACATACCAGTTAGCTGGCATTCCAAAATGACTCCATTTCGTCACGGGCCTTGGGCAATCCACGCCACGGATCTTGATACTATCGAGTTCCAGTCGAAGTAGATCAGCTTCTTCGTCTGTCATAGCTGCGATGTCGGGAGGAGGGATGTAAAACTCTTTGCGGAAGGGCTCGTATTGGATCCGTGCATGGTCTACCGTGGCCATCTCCTTCTTCTTTGCCTTCTTGGCAGCCAACGCAAGAATATCTTCGGGGTTCAGTTCCGTGGCGTCAAGCTCATCGGTAACGACGGCGTCGCCGACATCCTCTGAGCCATCCTCGATCATGCGCTCATCAAGGCGTATCCTTGAACGACCCCCAGGAGCCCCGACAACCTTCTTCATGTCCTCCAGGTTGACTTTTTGGACCTCTTCCTTCACACCACTCATGAAGGCATCCAGAGGGTCAACTTCGTCTTCTTCGTCAACGTCCATGGCATCCTTGGCCTTGGATTTGGCGACCTGGTCCATCCTATTGGCCTCCTCGTCATCGTCGTCGACTTCCAAATCTCCAACACTGGCTTCACCTTCAGCCATTGTCATGTCGATGGCAGGCATATCACCCAAAGTTTTCAGCTTTCGCTTAGTCTCGACCGAGTCATCCATGGCATTGACTTTGGTGGACTTGGCCAACTCGGGTTTGAGGGGCAGTCCCTTGAGACCGAGGCCGCCGAGAGCCGCACGATTAAGTTGACCGGTGACGGGAGGGGCGGGAACTGTGATAAAACAGATCAAGTGTTGTGAAATCGCAGAAAAATGAACAAGCGGCGGGTTACTCACCTGAGGCCGATTTACCAGCCAATGCCATAGCCTTTGCTTTCGCTTCATCGAGAGCCTTTTTTGCCTCGCGTTCCTTCTTCCACGCCTCAAGTTTCTCCTTCCTGGCTCTTATCTTTTCATCCTCGGGCGGTGGAGTTGGAACGGACTCGGTGGCTGGGCGGGGGGGAGTCGGTGGTTGGGCAGCCCTACGCTCTCTTGACCGAGAGCGTCGACGATCGTCCCGTCTATCGTCCCTGTAAGAATCTCTCCTTCTGTCGTCGCGATACCTATCCTCACGGTAGCGATCCCCTCTGGGCCTATCGTCGTCGTAGCGGGACCTGCTTATAGGAGCCCTTTGGGTGCTACGCCTCGTCGGCGACGGGGACCGGGGTGAACGATGTGAAGGTCTTACCCGCTTATTGGAGGTATCTGGAGAAATGGATCTATCCCGGCGCGCCATGGAAGCGGAAAGAAAGGCGTGTTTGCCGTTGTTGAAACGACAAGGTAGTCGGCCTTACGCGTCGGCTCTCGACTCCATGGCGAATATCCTCGACCCTGCTGCGTTGATTGCCCTGCTTCCTACTTTACTCCCAACTTCGAAGAAAACTCTCTCCTCTTCCCAGGATGGCATCGCTGCTCTTCTCCATACCGCATTAACTGCCCTTGCATTCCGTCTCATTGCTGTGGACGAGTCGTCGCCGGGCAGCTCCACACTGACTGTCCTCCCGGATGAGTGGAACACGAATGGCCCGAGTCATTATACATTTAGGTATAGACATGATCAGAGCAGTCTTGAGTTTGTCGTCAAAGTCTCCAAGCTCGGAGGCCGCACTCTTATCAACGCGATCGCACTCGAGGTATGTGAGAACCACGTAGCTATTGCCCCCATGTAACCGTATTTCTACAAGAGCGACAAGGCCTCGTCCCTTGACATCGCCACTAATGACTTCGTCTCGCCCTCATTCTATCCTCACGATCTAAGTGCCTCAGATGCAACGCCATTGATCCATGGCTTCATTTCATCCAACCGCGTCGCAGATCTCGTGTCGCAGTTCAAGCTGAAAATCATTCAGAAGCTTGTTCCTGGTCTCCGTAAGGATGGCTACACGGAGACTGAGGATGTCTCCGCGAGCTCCAGCGTCGCTGCTAACCCGAGTGCTTCGAACTCCTCTGCTCCCGTTACTGCCCAGCCTAGATACCAACCCCCTCCGGTGTTCCCTGGGGAAAATACGTACCAACTTCCTCCGACGCGAAACCCTTTGGAAATTGGGAGACGCGATTTGGACCCTTTCCCAGCTAATCCGTTCTCGCCTCCGCCCCTCTTTCCTGGCGCTGGCGGTGACGGAATGTACGTCGGCCCGGGTCATCCCATCTTTGGGGGCGGACAGAGAGGTCCTGGTTCCAATCAAGGACCTTGGGGCGGTGATGGTTTTCTTCCACCTATGGGTGCGCCTCCTGGGGCCAGATTTGATCCGATTGGGCCTGGTATGGGTCCTCTAGGTGGAGGACCTGTTCGTGGCAGACGCGGTCCCCGCGGAGGGTTTCCCGGAGAACCCGACAACGACGAATTCATGCCGCCAGGGAATGTAAGGCGCTGTTACCCATCTGTCGATTTCCCGACCTGACCCTTGTTTCAGGACGATATGTTCATGTAGGAGAGGGCCTAAAATGTACGAGTAGGAATATGTAGCCTTGTATCTGTTTCGGGAACAATTGGCGTGAGAGATGACCGAAAGCGGATGAGTGGCAGTCTATAAAACGGGGCAAGATTTGAGCAATTGTGGACCAACAATGTACTCTCCAACATCCTCTGAGCCATCCTCGCCCACCCGCAGCACACATTCCCGCTCCCAAATGCGCCACAAGACCGCCATTCCATCCGGCTTCCGCCCAGCTCACAAGCCAAAGCGCACCCCCATCTCCCAAATGTCTCTACGAGAGCTCCATGATCTCCACAGCACGAACGCCCGCCTTCTAGCGTCCCCGTACGTCTACCACCCCACCCATGTCCAGCCCAGGCTCACCTCGTCCAGCCGCGAGTCCACGTCCGCCGACGCTCGGTCGTGGCTCGCCCGCATCACCGCAGAGCAGGATGCCATAGAGGGACGGTTAGTCGAGCTCCTGGGCATGGACGCCATCAATACCGGACTCAAGAACACCGCAATCAAGGGCGAGGACGATATGAACGTCGATCCGCCACCCGAACCATACATCAGCCCGACCGTCGAGGCAAAGCGCAAGGCCCTCTCGCGATTTGTACGTCGTGTTCCACCCGTTTCTATACCGTGTTGTTCAAGGCCGATCTCTATCATAGGGCCCCGCCAACGACGGGACGGTGATCGGCTCGCTCAGCATGCAAGAAGCCATCCAATTGGAACAACAAGCACACTTGGTTCGTCTCTTGTTTGCCTCGAGAGTCAACCTGCTCATTTCCCGGGAACAGGCGGATAAAGAGAGGCAGGAGCGATTGCTCGAGAAGCGCAAGCGGATGGGCATCTCCATTCCGGGGGAGCAATTGACAAGGCAGGAGCGGGAAGCCCGGATGTGGGCGTTCATGAACCACAAACCAACCGACTCGGACCTCGAAGACGATTCGGAGGAAGACGACGGGGACGACGACCCGGCGACGTGGTTCGACGACGAGGATGACGACGGCCGCAAAGGTCAGCTGATAGTCGAGCCGGACGTGGAAGACTACGGGAACATCATCCGCATCGACTCGAGCAAGCTGCATTATAGCACGTTCTATGAGCCGCGCACCGAGGGCGACTAGTGTTTATTCATTCCCGAAATATAATGTAACACCTGCAGGCAACACATTTATTGGCTCTTCGACTAATAATCCACGTCGGCCAGTTCCAGGTCCCTGCGAAACAAAACGAAACGGTCAGCGCGCGTGAATGGGGCAACTCTTGCCGCGCTGCAACCAAGACGTCAGGCACGCTGCGGGGTGGTATGTCAGCAAGGCTGTAGATGGACGACAAAACCGCGCGCGGCGTACTATTGTGGAAGCTGCACAGACAACTCAGACGCGCGACCATCGACCCTGATGATACGTCCAGTAAGCTCCAAGGCAGACCCGCTGCTGAAATATGGTCTAACCTTTTGCAAACTCCTCCAGACAGATGACGCCTGCGTATATCGGATCAGCTTTATATCCATTGTGTGCGAGTAACGGGGAAACTCACATTCCAAACCGATGAGCGTACTCTCGGCGGGAAGCCGGTAGACGAGGTACTTCGGTACTTGTGAAGTAGGGCCGGACCCGCCCTCCAAACAAGTTCTAACGTGCCGCTCCTGTTCTGCCGCGTCACCGACCTCCTCCAAATTGCGGTTGCACACCGGACACCTGTAGAAATAGACAATCAATTACAACATAAAATGCGGGGATGAACGTAAGCTGACTCTGCGAGGTCACTCAGCTGCGAGCTGGACTGCCTCCGGGAGAGGTTTCCCGGGATGACCAGGCGTTCCTGGTCCACATCAATGCGCTCCATGGACGTCGCGCGCATCCCATACAGCCTGCTCGGCACGCTTGCGTTCACCTCGTCGTGGCAGGCCGAGCACACGCGCTGTGAGCTCGCGGATGCGGCCGCCTCCGGGAATGTCGGGTCCTGCACAATGTCCGCGGGGTCGAGTAGTGCGCGGTACATCGAGCAGCGGTCGCAGAAAATTCGGCCGCATCGCCGACAGTGCTATACGTATCATCAAGTCAGTATAATCAATTCACACGTGTTCCAGTGACATACGTGCTGCGAAAACAAAACTCAGTAGCGGAAAGAAGAGGCAATAGAGGTACATACACGACGGGTGATGAAATTAAAGCGGCGCTGGCAGTCGCGGCACTGGTGCACATTCTCATCGCGCTCCCATTGCGCATGCATCTGGTGTGGGGTGGGCGACCACCGTGGCGCGAGCACCTTTTGAGGTGCCTCGTGAGTGGGGACGCGAAAGTCCGGCGCCTGCGATAGCTGTGGTGTCAAATCCGTAGGCGCGCGCGAGATGCCTGGGCGCGTGAAGTAGTCAGCCGCGGTGGACCCGGAGGACTGGGAGCTACGCCGGATCGTCTCGAGCGTCGAGGCGCCGGGATAGTGAAATTCCTCATCCGAGCCGCTCTCCTCGTCCTCCACATCGTCGTAGTCTGAAAAAAAAACAGATATTAGTGGAAGTATAGAGCTGTTATAGGCGTTGCACGGCACCTGCTTCAGACAACACCAGCCCCCTAGCACCAGCCGCGAGTCTCCGCCGATCGAGGTCACGGCTGTACGCATTCAACAGCACCTCTGCCTGCGTTTTCCGATCCGGGTCCTCGTCGCCTGGGGGAACAGTCAGGGGATGGATAAATTATGCGACATAGACACACCGAGCAGCCCCAGCCGCAGCTCCATCGTCGCACGCTCTAGTTTCGCGATCGCGCGCCGCGCTTCGACCGGCGACTCCGTGCTACTGTCCGCCTGCATCCCGACCAGGTACCGAGCACGTGCGACGTAGTCTTGCGCGCCGGAGATGAACGTCGCATGCATCGCGCCGAGCTCCTGCCCATCCCCGTCCCCGCCCCTTGCCGCGTCGACGAATGGAATAAGCGTGCCATCAGCGTCGAGGTGGTACAGAGCGCCGTCGGGTTCCAGGAATGGAAGCGGCGGGATATCGAGCCGCCGACGCAGCACGCGCACCCAACGTCGCCGGCGCACCCAGGTGAGCGGCGAGCGGCTGTGGCTTGAGGAAGCCGCAGAGGTCCGACGAGAGGACGAGCCCCCGGCGAGGCCCGTACCCACGAGCCCGCTTCCCGCTAGGGCGCGCTCGAGTTGGGGCGGCTTGTCGGCCGTCCACTGCTCATCGGGGTCGCTGAAATGGTGTGCGTACTGCCAGCCCTCTTCAGCGTCGACGCCTGGCGGTGTGACGTCGAGCGTCCAGTCCGACCTGTGCGGTGTGTTAGCCCAGCCAAAGTAGACAGAATAAGCTTACAGCCAAAAATGACTTCGCTCGATGGTGTCCGCGGAGGAGCGGTCGCTGGGCCCCGGCTTGGGAAGATTCCAGGGATCGTCGAGAAGCGGGAGCTGGACGTCACTCCGCCATGCTGCGATCTCGCGCACCCCCGTGTTCTCATCTACCTTGGGCAGTCGGAGTTGGAACGGTGCTCTCCGCCCCTGCCGACCCAAGCCCGATGCGGAAAACTTGGGCCGCCCGCCCGAGATGGCGAGCGTCTTGAGGCGGGTGTCGAGGCGCTGGTTTTCGTAAAGGACCAGCGGCACCGTCGTGTGGACAGCAAGCGGGTTGTACGGCACCGTCGTCCCGCGCCATCGCTCTGCCTCTGCTTTCTGGAGTACCTGTGGGCGGCATCTAGAAAGAGGCGACGCGTTCGAGAACCCAGCTGCGTACCTCACATATCCATACTTCGAACACGGCTGCCGCGGCATCGAAGGCGGTCTCGCCCCAATTGTTCCGAACTAAGGGGTTTGCAGACTGTTTGGTGAGAAGGTAGAGCACGACGGGTAGGTGGCCCTTGGAAGATGCGTTCACTGCGAGCTGTTAATTAACTAACCAACATCGGGGGTAGTGCGACTTACTCAGCGGCGTCCACCCGCCTTTGCTGCGGACATCGACGCCACGCACACCGTCGTTTTCGTCTGCGGCGCCGCCGCTTTCGCAAAGCCACCGGACAATGTCGAGATATCCCTGTAAAAAATGAATAACATGATCGAGGGTCCCGGACGAGATGCTACCTTTGAGCACGCATTGTGTAGGGCGGTCCAGCCGTCGGCGTCTTTTGCATTGACGTCGGCTTTCCCTGGAAGCAAGTACTTGATGATCGGGAGGTGGCCATTAAGAGCGGCCTTGTGCAGGGCGGTTTCGCCCTCCTTGTCTTCCCAGTTTGGTATGGCGCCTCCCTCTTCGATGCACCAGATGACGATGTCGAGATAACCGCGACTGGCGGCGGCATGGAGGGCGGTGAAGCCCGTGCGTGCAGATGCGTCGTTGGAAAGACTGAAAGGCTCTACGTTTCCGGCTTGCAACGCGTTGCGGAAGAGGCGTTTGAGGAGTGGCAAATCACCAGAGGACGCTGCTGCGTACAAGGATTCGAGCTGGGCCGGGGAAGGCGCTGGTGGCTGAGGGGCCGGGGGTGAATCCTGGGTGGGCTGGTAGACAAACTGTTCGTCGTCGTCGTCGTCGTCGTCGCCGTCGCGCACGGGCGGTGCGAGCGAGGACGAGAGCGAGGTGTCTGATAAATTTGACCTGGGCATGGTTTAATGAGCTGAGTAGAAGAGAGCTGGCTGCTTACTCGTTGATGGTGTTGAGCAGACCGCGTCCGGTCATCGCCGTCGACCTCTGAGCTCTCCTTTCCTGCACCACGTGACCAGTCGCGCGCGTCTTCAAAGTTTTTTCAGACTTGGTTTCTTCAAAGTACAGAGCAACTGCGAAGAATGGTATATTCGTCTGTTTGCAGCAACTAGTTGTGCTGGTCCAAATTTTCCATTCGCCATCACATGGGCACGCGACTCGCCGAGCAATTCGGAATTATTCGCGCAATATTGCAGTCTTCGGTGATACAATCATTTTCATGCTGGCAAGGCTTATTCGGCCCCTTGCTTCCAACCACCACCATCTTCGTCGGGCAATGTCCAATCGCTCAAACCTCGTCCCATTCTCCTCCCGTCTCAAGGAAGGCCGAGCCCTCGCAGAGGATGTCTGGTCCATCTACAAGTTTCGTGACTCAGACCTGTGTACCTCTCATCTCATGCCCCGCCCAGCGTCGCCAACCTCCCGGCTGACTGCATTAACCTCGGCCAGGGCTACATGAACTTCGCTCCCCCGAAATGGGTCACCGAGGCCGCGAACGAAGCCCTCCAAGGCGTCGCCCAGAACCACTACTCCCACCCCAAGGGTCGCATGCGTCTCCGCCAGGCGATCAAGAACCACTACGGGCCCCAGTTCAATCGCGATCTCGATCTCGAGTCTGAAATCCTCGTCACTAGCGGCGCAAACGAAGGTATCTCCCCCGATCCCCGCGCGTCTCACTTTATCTGACTCGGCGCAGGCCAATACTCCGTCTTTGTCGCCTTCCTCGAAAAGGACGACGAGGTCATCATGTTCGAGCCCTTCTTCGACCAGTACCTCCCCTCCGTCACTTTCAACGGCGGCAAGCCCGTCTACGTTCCCCTCCACCCGCCCACCGGGAACAACAAAAAGCCCACGAGCAACGAATGGACCATCGATCTCGCTGAGCTGAGGTGCACACCGCGTTCCCGCCCTCGCGATAATATATTCACCTCGATCCAGGAGCGCGATTTCGCCCCGCACCAAAATGATCATCGTCAACACCCCGCACAACCCCGTCGGCAAGGTCTTCACGCGCACCGAGCTCGAGGGCATCGCCGCCCTTGCCGAAGAATTTAACCTCATAGTCATGGCGGACGAGGTGGTACGTGGCCCTCGCCCGATTATCTCGTTTACCTCTTTTACGTATCTACAACAACCCTAGTACGATTGCCTCACCTTCGACGGAAAGGAGCACGTCCGCATTGCCAACCTGCCTGGCATGTGGGACCGCACCGTTACCGTAGGTTCCGCCGGCAGTACGTGCTCATCCGTGATATATCTACTATCGATGCTCAAACCCCATTCCGCAGAGGCGTTCGCCGCGACCGGGTGGCGTGTTGGCTGGCTCATCGGGCCGGCATACATTATCCGCCCGACGCTCGCCGCGACGACGCGCATTGTCTTCTGCACCAATTCGCCCCTCCAGGAGGCCGCCGCCGCTGGCCTCGAGCAGGCTGAACAACGCGGTTACTTTGCCACGCAGCGCGCCGAGTACACCGAGCGACGCGCCATCCTTACAGAGGCGTTCGATAGGCTTGGGCTTACTTACACCCTTCCGGAAGGGAGTTACTTCATCCTCCTTGTACGTGTGCAACTCCGCTCTGGGGTTTACCATCATCATTCATCGCTTGCAGGATATCTCGAATGTCAAATTCCCTGATGACTATCCCTTCCCACCGAGCGTCCTCGGCCGCGGGCGTGACTTCAAGTGAAATCATTCCCTTTGTTAATCGCAATTACTGACGTGACTCATAGGGCCTGCTGGTTCATTGCGCTCGAGATTGGCGTATCTTCCATCCCAGTCAGCGAGGTGAGCCGGCATCAGTTGTCTTACCTCACCCGTTTTCTGATCCTGAATCGCCAAGTTCTACTGCGAAGAACACGCCAACATCGGCGAAGCCTACGCCCGCTTCGCGTTCTGCAAAGACACTGATACCCTCCGAAAAGCGGCTGAGCGCCTTCAGGGCCTCAAGAAGTTCATCCAATAGATCTAAAAGTGTTTGTAGAGTACATGTATTCTAGACACGGGGTTCTTTTCTAGATGGGTTGCGCAGCGGCATACACGAGATCATCGACGATACGCGAGAGGTTTTCATCCCGCGAGGCCGACACACAGTCATAGTATGTCGGGTTGCTCGCGATGCGCTTCGCGAGGAACGTCCACGACAATGCGTCGACGAGCTGTTGCTTTTCGAGGTGCGCATGTGCCGCATGCCACGCGCGCAGCTCAGGCGAGCCCAACAGCGCCGACTCGAGCGGAAGCCCATCGCTCAAGAAGCGCATGAATGTGTCCTTTGCTTCCGTCTGGCAAAACAAGTGGAAGTGCCCCGCGCCCGAGTGCCGCACCGCGCGGCTCTGCATGCGAGTCAACTCCGCGAGCCCGTAGTCGCGCAGCTGGCGGTCCGCGCCCTCCGCCGCGGCGGCGGTGTACTGCGTCCCCAACACGACAACCACTGCGGCGCGCACGGGCAACGTCCAACACGACTCTCGCGGGACGAGCAATACGCGGATTATACCCTCAGCATACAGTTCGAGCATGAGGTTCCGGTCGGGCTTGTGAATGCCCTCGTGGAAGAACCCGATCCCGCGGGAGACGACATCGACGAGGCTCGCATCGAGGAAACGCGCGAGGTAGTCTTCGAGTCGCTCCTGCGAGACTCCGTCGGGGACATAGCCCCTATCTGTCTCCTGTTCGAGGGCACACTGCGTGATGAGGTCGTACGCGATGGAACGACACTGGCCGCGCGACGGCACGAACACAACTGCGGATTCCCCTGGCGCGGCGCTCTGAATGGCTGCGTGCGCAGGCTTGGCCATTGCTTTGAACAAGGAGGACGATTGGGGGATGCTGAATGTATGCGAAGAGGTTATCAACAACTGATCGCGGTCGCTCGGTCGAAAGCTGAGCAGCGCTGTTGGATCAACTCGCATCCACGCCGCGACGTCAGCAGGGTCGCTAAGCGAGCTCGACACGCCGACGAAGCGCGTCGGGCATGTCTGCACGGCATGCCGTAGTAAGGAGACTCCCAATTCGTAGGCAGGATCGAGCTGTTCCAGACTTTCACAGACGACAAGATCCAATCCTCGTACTGGGACCTTCGGATCCCGCTGAGACACGATTTGTAGCAGATGTGCGGCTGTGACAACGCGAATTACCCGTCCATGAGGCCGGGCCAGGCTGTTTTGTGTGAAGCTCAGCTCTACGGACACCCCCATGGCACTCGATGCGGCGCGCAGCTCAGAGAGCGTCTCTGAAGCTACACTCTTCCGTGGCGTCACAACAAGAACCCATGCATCTGCAGCTTTCGTGACAGTCATCCTGATACGGCGGTGAGCATGGACTGACAAAGGGCATGAGATACGTACCACACAAGAATTTGAATCAGCATGGACTTTCCACTGCCGACAGGGGCGCATAGTAAAGAGTGCCATTTCGTGTTGATCAAGGTCCAGAAAGACTGGGTCTGGATTAAGTTGAAGTTGTGCAGGCGTCCGGAAAACAGGCTTTCCACAATCGGGTTACGCAGAATGGAGGGCGAGAGAAAAGGTAGATCTAGTCGTGGGCTATGACTGTGCGATGCTACCGGCATGACCAGAGTGTCCAGAGGGATAGAAACCTCGTCCTCAGCACCCATCCATCGATCCGACACGAATCGTATGGTCACTGACGGAGGTGGTTGGAAATCGGGGATCGAGATGACAAAATCTACATCCAGGGCCTCTGTGGTGGGTCGAAAGACTAGATGAGAAAGTTGTAGGATATTCAAGGCGTCGTGATCTTCAACCCAAAGCCAGAAAGGTTCTGCGCTGCCGTGTACTTTACTGTTCCAAGTAAACGTCGGCGTTACTCGAGCTGCAATTTTCAGCACATCGAACCCAAGCGGACGGAGGTTGTAGGTGATGCGAACGGAGGGAAATTGTTTGGCGGCGTTGAGAATGGCTTGACCGTGGCGTTCATTGAGATGGACCAGTTTACCCAGCTCGTCGGCGCTCACGGCCGCGAGCTCCGCGGGCGACCATTCGTCCGCCCACCTTTCTAATCCGTAAAATATGTCGCCTTTGAGATCGAATTGCTTCAACGGCTGGTCAAACGGCCACAGCCGTTTTTCGATAGCCTTGCTCATACCCATGAGTACCGCGGTCACGTTTGCCCATTTTCTACTGATCGCAATTTCAAGAAGGGCTCTCACAATCCGACCACCATTTTGAGCAGCATACGCGGTGTCGGAGACCAACGCGAAGTCGTCCACGGGCTGCCTTGATATAAAGCCCTGCAGCAGAATGTTGACTTTGCCCTGACTTGTGTCTGTACCGCCCTGAGGACAAAAGGGGTGTTCAAACTCTGCCAGCAACAAACAATCAATCGATTTACTTTAACATCGCATGGAATGATTTCCATTAATTGCTCCAGTTCTTTGACTTCGGATTCCCGAACTTGTATTTGGTCAAACTTCGAACTCTCGTCAAGACTGGATCAGTGCAAACAAAAGACAGAACAGCTTACCTCCGTGCTCATACTGAGCATCGCCAACACGTCTGCCTCCGACATCCGCTGCCGGAACTCTTTGTTGAAGATCTCGATGGAAGTGTATCGAATGTAGTACTTGGCTGCAATTCTGCCCAGATCGGTGACTGTCAAGTCGCCGCTAGCACGGTCAAAGATGATCATGCCCGCATCTGACAGTTTCTGTGCCGCAGCGGTTATTAACTCGTTTCTCTTGGAACCCAACTGGGGGTCATCGGCCGTCGCATCTCGTGAGATCCCTACGGAAGCATATTCGACAACATGGAACATGGGAAGCAGATATGGACGAACCGTAAACGAAAGGGTTCTTACGCATTCGTACGAACAAGTAGGTATATCCTAGCCATCGAACTCCGTCGCGGGTGTTAGCAACTGTACCCAGCGATATCTCGGCATTCAGAGAATCAATCATGCCTCCCTGGAATCTAGGACCGTCAGTTTACAAAAACAACGCATTATGTAGCGAAATCGGCCCACTGAGACTCGATAGGATTCTACGTAGACGGTGAGTAAACCTATGGAGTAGATAGAGTGCTTCGTACCTGGGCTGTTACAGCGTCGAGGTAATGAGTCAGTTTGTCTTCAGTAGTACAAATATAGCCTTCGCCACTAGTTTCGAGGCCGGGACGCCCGGCTCGTCCAAAAACTTGCAGTACGTCCAATACAGACAGATCCACAAATGCACCTGGTGTCGGGTTAGTTTGGGTTTCCCCCACTGCTGTGACGCACCTTTCGAACTGTCGTAGACCTGGGTCCCCTTGATAATGACTGGCGAACAAAGTTAGTGGTAAATTGAAAAATTGAAACGTCGACACGCACCAGCGTGGGCGGGTAAATTCACACCCCAGGCCAAAGTCGCTGTACAGCACAAAACCTACGGAGGTGCATCTGAGCGACAGCAGTAAATGTGTCTGGCTGGAGAAGTGACCTTGATGGCCCGGGCCTCGAACATTCTTTCCATCATGTTCCTATCTGAACGCAGCATACCAGCGTGGTGAATACCAAATCCACCGTCAAAGAGCTGCTTCATCTCTTTATTTCGCGACTCGCCAATACTTCGGCGGAAGAAGCTCCATTGAGGATGATCCTCGCAGTTGAAATCGTCTGAATTGCCTTCTAGAACCGCAGCTTCGCGGAGCCCTAGCGCTGTCTTGACGGTCTCCTTCCGCGCGTGAACAAACACCATCACTTGATGGCCTTGTGCTACCAACTCAGAGACCTTCTGAAAAGCCACCCGGTCAAGGTTCTTTCTTGATTGCAAACTGCCAGGCTTCCCCTTGATTCCGAGGAAGTGCTGTTCCAAAGGAACCGGACGGAAAGATGAATCGAAATAGAATAATCCCTTGTAGCGAGAAACGCTAAATATGTCTGAGTGCAATCTAAAGGTAGAAAATCAATGCCTACCTGAGGAATTCAGCAACATCCATATAGTTTGGAAGTGTCGCACTCAACCCCACAATACGTATCACAGATTGACTGGACTCCACCTAATCAAGCCTACGGGTTAGATGATGTTTGGAGGTTTGGGAAGGCCGACCTGTCGCAGGGTGCGCGCAACGATGGTTTCGATGACAGCGCCACGTTCTTCATTAAGCAGATGGACTTCATCGATGATGAGCAATTTGAGACTCTGTCGGAATGGTCAGTTTTTTTATCTTCGTCGAAGCCTAGATAGACAGCAACCGATGCCAGTTCTCCCTCTCCTGTCGGCTTTCTGGTCACGACATCCCATTTTTCTGGAGTGGTGACGATGACTTGCGTCTGGGCGATTTCCGCCTTCGTCAGCTGCATATCGCCTACAGAATGAATTAAGTACACATGCTGCCTCGAATAGAGTCAAATGCACCGGTCAACTCCCGAACTTGGATGGAAAGCCATTGTAAACGTTTGCTAAACTTCCGGACAATTTCCGATGCCAGGGCTTTCATGGGTGCACTGGAATGCGGGATATAGGGACTAGGCCATGACTCAGTTGACATACATCGACTCACACATAGATAATTTTGAACGAGGATTTGTTGATGGTGGATGCTATGGGCAAATTGCCGGAAGTAGCTGATCTATGCTGATCCAGAACACGCAGAATGGTTAACATCGCCACATCTGTTTTACCCTTGCGTACAAATGAGTGGTACATGCGCTCAATGCCTCTGAATACAACTCACAGCACCAGTGGGAGCTGATTCCAAGCGTTAACAAGGACGGGGGTTGCGTGCGGATTCCACTGACCACAGATGAGCATATTCTCATTGGATCCGTAAGCCGTTGGGAATACCTGACCAAAGTGAGGTCGACAAAAATGTGGAGGAATGATTGGTGCCCACAATCGATTGAATCCGATTCAAGGAGGTGTACCCCTACTCGATTGTAGTCAGCAAGGTTAGGCTTTTTTTTGCTGAGGGGTTCTCACAGGAAACGAGCCCCTTGCAAGGGGGTCCAATTCAGAGACGGGAATAAGGCGCTCAGTCGCGCGGGGAGGCACAGGTCTCGCAGGTGGAATAATAACTTCTTCGAAATCCTGAAGAGGGGTTCAATTGAATTGAGAGACTACGGATTATTGAATTACCTCATACGTCTGCCGGACAGTTCCCAAGGGAAGCATGTATTTGCTACCAAACTGAGAAAGGATATTTCCTTGAGCTGTCGGATTCGAAGTATAAACATGAGGGAGGACTTCGGGCGCTGCTTCCTAAGACAAGGTTAAACAGCGGGAGTAGATCTCTTTATCACTCTTACACCAGTCCCTGTAAATAGAGGGCGAGCAGCGTTCTTCCGGAAACTTTCTTCCATGCGCTTACGGGCATCCGCTGCCGACAGACCCGATGCTACGGAACACATGAGGAGTTATTTTCCTCAGACAGTTTCGCACCTACCATCCAAGTTGTTTGATATTGAAGGCACAGATACCGATTGTTGAAATTCCGCGAGCTTTTCTACTGTCAGTGGACGGCGATATATCGCATCTTAATCTCACCTCCTTCACCAGTGCGTCTCGAGTCCGAAGAATTTCCATAATGAGATCCATATCCTCATAACCAACGGCCTCAGCAACCTCTCCCGAGACATCGTGGTCCCGAGGTTGAGACAAAATCAAATGTAGAGACTCCAAGAGAGGTTCCACGTCAGGCTTTCTGATCAAAGAGCGTTCTGGTTAATAAATGGAAGTTGAAGGGTAAATACACACACGATAGAAGCGTGTCAAGGGCTGTGTGTGGTCTCTCAGTCGACGCGTGCTGGTAGGAATCTAATACAGAATCCCATTCCTCTTCCACAAAAGTTTCGGTCTCTGGTTCTGAGGGTAATCTCGACTCAGATCAACCTCGATGTTTTCAGAATATCAAGACCTTGAGCGCCGGGCGCGAAACTGGATAGACTTCAGGATTCGAACAAGACCAATGCGCGCGAAGCCACCATGCACCTAGCCCATTCATCGACGAGGCGCCCTTCATTGACAGAAGAGTCCTGCGAAGTCGCTCCCAAAAGAAAGTCGAAATGAGATAGCATCGTGTCGCTGTCCCAGTCGTTGTAGAATTCAGAAGCGCGCGGAACCGTGACTGTAACTCATCCATGATGCAAGACTGATGCAAGCAACTCGCAACTCCGCGGCGGACGGAGTTGACCAAAAGAAGTGGACCTTTATTTCCTGCGTCTGTACATATAAGCGTACCGCTACTTGACAGGGCCAGAAAATACATGATATCTCTATATATTCATGGAGGCCCCCTAGGCGCCCCTGCTACCTCTATTGAGCAGGCAAGAACGAGAGGTATACCAGGATGGCAGCCACCGCCAAAATCGAGGCCTATACAAGGAATGTGCGCGTCAACGCCGCGGTCGAGGCAATGGGAGGTTCATCCATTCAATGTGCCGGAGTCACCCTTGGATGGCGCCCGGCAGTAGCGAGGACTGTCGACGAACGGAATCGCCAGAATGGCCACACAATGAAGAACAAAAGTGAATCAACTAATCCTAACGGAACCGGCCCAAAAGAATTGCTATCATGGCTGTGGAATGCGTCTCCTTAATCAAGAAATTATTGAGACACAACCTCCGGAAATTGACCAAGGAATTAAGCAGACCTTCAACCCATATATGGCCTGGGGGAACGCGAACCTCGGGTTCCGGGTAAGGAGGACGAGTCCGCACAACGTCACCCTCCACAGCAGTAATTCGCTTGACAAGCTCGTACTTGGCATCATACGGAGACCTGACTATGAGATCGGGCTCTTCGTGCAAATAACCCACGTACTTCAATGCAACGATGTCCCCTCTGGCATAGCGTTGAAAGGTGTGAATCGAGAGACGATCAAATACGGCGACATCCCGCCATAATAGAGAGTCGTCCGGATTAAGAGTTGGCTGGATATGAGGATACTAGAGCAACTGGTGATACAGCGCGAACCTGCATGCTACGGCCGGATACTTGCTTCAACGTATAAAAGTCCGTCACTGAAGCCAGCAACGGAAACCAGTATAGAATGGGCCAAGCCCGGCTCAGTTGTGACAAGAGTATGATCATGTTGTCCAGAAAGGCTGGTGATTGTGGCGGTCGCTGGCAGACTCGTCACTCAGACTGAAAAAAAAAATTAAACCACGCTCACGTGCTCCCATTATTGCGCCAAAGTTTTTAAAAAAGTCGCGCGTTCCGAACACATTGTCTAATGGATATAATTGAATTCAGATGCGTAGTTAAAGGTTTCGTTGGGGGCCACTGGTGTGTATTGCATCACAGATTTAGATAAAAAAGTATCTCCATCGCCAACTCTGGACCCAAGCCCGCGATGCAGCCGATGAAATTCTGTCGAAGCTCGGTGTCATTCCAGTACGGGGATTTCTGTGCAAACTCAGTAAAATTATGTTTCCGAGCCCACCTCTTACACTGAGAGGGATCACACTGATCCTGTTGTCCTCAATTCCTTTCACGAGGCGTATCTTACACAAGATTTCGTCGCTTGGCTGGGGAAGTTTTTCCGCTGTCTTTTGATTGTGAGTAACGTTTCAATACTCAAGGTGAACCTTACGTTTCAGGGAATTAGATGGTTCTGCGATAGAGTGGTCTGGGTTTGAAAAACATGCGTAGCGGTATTTCTCGAGGAGTGGAATGCAGGTCTTCAGGGGGAACCACTCGTATGTTTCCTCGTCGAAGGGTTGGATTGAAACCTATAAGCGGGAACGGTGAACTGCTCACTGGATCAGCAAGATAAGAAGGCGAGTAGTCTCCCTTGTAGCGCATCTTTGGGCAGGAATGGATGTAGAACCCTAATGGCCAATGAGATGATGTTTCATTTCGTGCTCTGAAGGTTACCCATGTATAGTGACGTCATATCTGGAGCACCGGCTTCCTGTATCTCTGTGGCAAGAGAGATTTCGCGCAGCACACTCAACTGTTGTTTCTCAAAGTGTCACCCAGGCTTCGAGAGGAATATGCTCGGGTAGCACCTTTCCAAGAGAAAATTCTTCCCATTCCTGTGAAACGAAGACTTTCATTCGCCACGAAAAACAAGGGATTAGGCTACGCACTGGATCGTACACGAAATAAACGCTTGAAACACAATTGGGAAGGATGTCGATTACCCCAAGGGCGATCAGTTTACCATCGCATTTATAGAGCTGGTGGTAAGAGCTAATCAAGGGTTAGGGGTTCGACGCTGCCACAAGATGGGTCCTCTCACCCATAATTTGCGGGTAAGTGGGCTGCAGGTGGCGATGAATATGGAATCGGAACAGGCTATCAGAGTTGAGATTAGGCTGCGTCTGCTGCAGATGAGACGGGTTAGCCTTACAGACAATGGAGAGTTCACGAGGAAATGTTTGAACCCGGACGGCTTGGACTTCAAGTCTTTGTGAATTTCTCTCTGGTATCTATCGAACAGCTCAAATTTTTCAGAGCTGTATGAAGAGGGCTCCAGGATAGTCTAAATGAACCATTGAATCACTCAATCGAGGAGAATAGTGGGCGAGTCCAGAAAGTTACCTCGAACTGATGTACTCGTTCTTCTTTCGTGTTGAAAGCAACTTCGGCCGCGTGGATAGTGGTGATCAAAGAAAACGTCTGGAAGTCCTTGGATTTGGATGCAGAGGTCTCAGACTTCTTTCCATGTAAGATAAACCGATTCCAGCTTTGCGAGCGCTTTAAGAAAAGAAGCGCTGGAGGGGAACGTACGCCTACCGGTTGATCAATTTACGTTGACTTTTGGATGGCCGAAACCCGATAGCATCTAGTCTGCGAGCATCGTCTGAGCTCGCGGCACTTTGACGGTATAGGAAGATGGAATACTTGATTGTGTAGGACGGGCAGCATGAATTTTTCAAGTCCGGTTTGTAACACCAGGTACCTGAGCGACGCCACCCTCGGTCGATCATCTTCTGATAGATCTAGTTAGTCCAAGGTAAAGTGAATTTTTTGGAAAAATGTTCGGAGGTTGAGCACGCACTTCACACGAAATTTGTTGTGCAGATAGACCGGCTACGTGCGCAGCAGACTCTACACCTGTTCGAGTGCCGGGCGGCGAGCAGTACCCGCAAGTCGTCGCGCTTGGTCCAAAGGGCGTCCCAACGGATACTAGCATTGAGATGTACTTATATATAAACAGACAAAAAAAAGCGGATATTGCGAACTCGAAGACAGCCGATGATCCGGATCTGATTCCGGATCACCGGATCACGGTCGTCGCGGCCCGACGGTTCCCAACTCACAACAAACTCTGCTTCCGCTATCATGCGACGCGTACACGGCCAGAGGTTAAATGCGCACCAGGTTGAAGTGAAAGGGAAGAGATCGGGGATGGCGCTGAAGATAACCCCAGTTTGAAGTCGGATGACCCAGGGTTAAAATTTGGATTATGTGCCCACCTTCAGTCAAATATCCAAGTCCTTTCTAACCAAGCACCTGGCCAACCTGAATCCAAAATCTGAGTTAACCCGCGTCGCTTTAGAACGCTGGTCTGTGCGCCGCAGTTGGTGAGTCATTGCGGATCCGTTGATGGCATCTCGAACTCTTCTTTCTCCCCATGTCGTCTCGCAATCG
Source organism: Mycena galericulata (assembly GCA_029289565.1). Taxonomy (NCBI): domain Eukaryota; kingdom Fungi; phylum Basidiomycota; class Agaricomycetes; order Agaricales; family Mycenaceae; genus Mycena; species Mycena galericulata. The sequence goes on along the minus strand of JARKIA010000012.1, from coordinate 618,501 downwards.
TCTCGCACTATCTGTCTCCCTCTCCTCTGGATCCTCGTTATTGGTCTGATCATACCTCGCCCTGGTGAACCTGTGGCTCCTGTGGGGTCGGCCCTCCGGTTCTTATCTTGTTGCCCTTCGTATTTTCAAGAGTCAAGACTCAAGACCACGTTCGGCGGACGAAAGTTCAACGCAGAAGGCCATTTCAAGACTGATGATCATGAATGCATTTACTCAAGCACCCACTGGCACGTTCAAGTCTACGGGACTCAAGTGAGCGGGAAGCGCTGTCAAGTTTCCAGTAACAGCCCTGGTCGAAGACATCAATCTGGCTGCATTCTCCTCTCCAATGTCCACCTCAAACAATAGTCATGGCTTTGTTGCGTCGTAGTCCAGCGTGGCGGCTGCCGTTCAAGCACTGGGGAAGGCGCAGCGTGTCATAGCGCGGCCGAACGTCGCCACCATTCTAGATGCAACGTTACACCGGACGTCAAGATGGCGTTGGTGCCCAATGTGGCATGGTCGCGACGGGAGGAGGCGGAAGTGGTGGGAAGGCAGGGCGCGGGGTCGCGGGCGCGAGGGCTATCGGTACAATGTACATACGTATAGCGCTGCTAAAGGATACGATCGTTTTCATTATTGTGGTTGGATGAGAGCTGGAATAGCAATGGAATAGTGTGGAAAATGACAAATGCAGCACATGGTCAAACTCATTCAGTTCAACCCCAGTCCAAATCTTGAAGTCGGAGTTAACCCCTTGAAATGATAGATTTGGTTGGAATCTGCCGTTTTCCGCCCTCACTCGAGTATTATTCAACTGGGGCCATCCCGTTGATTCCCCGCCCATACTTGATACAGTTTCCTCCCCGTGTAGTAGTAGGTTCGGAGCAAGCCCGCGCAGCTCCGGCCCGGCGAGCCGGCCCTTCGCTGAAGGGGCTTGCTTCAAAGTCCGCCAAACAAAAGGCTTGCAAATCACCTTATACCGAGCTCAATTCAGTCTCAATTCACTCAGTATAAAATGGAGGCTCAAGGCAGCATGTAAACGTACAGTATGCCGTTTTTCTATGACTATTTCAACCACTGGTTGTCCTCTACCCTCCATGTTGATCACTCCTTCTTCCATTTTCGGAAATTCGTCTCTGCAGGTCCAGCCTTGAGGCTGAAGGGCAGACTATTATATACAAAAGTGTTGATTAGCTTCCCGTGAGTGTCCTTAAATATTTCCATGGATTTAAGGGAAGATGTGGCGGAGGATGAGGTCGCCAACGTCGTGAGTAGGCTGTGTCACATTCAGTCACAGCCGTCACCCGGGGCTCGACGCGTCCCGTACTCGGTGCAGAACAGATTTCAGTACTTGAGAACATCGTTTATGACATATTGGTACTCCCCGTCGCGTCTTGGGCCAAGAAATTCTGAATTTTGAATCTCCTAAATAATCTACTTTTCACCAATTGAATATGTGTCCTAGATGGCTTATAGAGAGCAATTGGGTTGCTTCTACACTGCTCAGATGGTTGGATCATATCATGATATGCACCTGTAGCAATATTTTACTTGAAAATCTTGTCCAAAGCCAAAAGAAACACCCGTTGCAGATTACAAGACAGACCTCTGGACTGTTCCATTGGTAAACCAGATTTGCACCTAGGAAATGTATCCAAGTAACTGAAGACAACCAATAGACATATGAGAATCTTTCAGGCTGTACAGACCCATTTTATAGGCCATAATATCAGTGAAGGCAATATTTTGCGCGCGTCCGTGACGCGGATTCGATGAGTCACAACGCGTGACAACCTCTCAGATGCGGTCGATTTCGAGAATGCATGGCGAATAACTCTAGTTTCAAGCCACATGTCGCCTTTAAAAGGCTTTCATCGTGAAGCTATATACCAAGGGTACCTTCAAATGGAACGGGATACTTACCCCTCCAGAAATAAATATTTGTGAGACATGTCAAAAAAACCGTGTTTTCACCACTTTTCCTGCCCTTCCAGCTCAATGAAAGTGGAGCCAATTGTTGTGGGCAATTGGTAAAAGTTGTTGCCATGTTGATGAACTAAAATGTTTACCAATTGACCCCAGAGCTGCGAGGTCGCGTTAGATCTCTGTAAGCCGATTTCCAAGCCCCCCGATTTCCGGACTTTGAAGCAAGCCCCTTCTGACGAAGGCGCGCGTGGTCTATTTGGTTTGATGTTTGGCCTATTTGGTTGGCCCGGCATGGCGCGGCATCGTCAGAACGGGGCTTGGACCGAACCTAGCGTAGTAGGACCGTACTGCCTTCGAGAGTCGTGCGCTTGTAAATCAGATTCTCCAAACTTGAATTTGGAACCATTGCTCCGTGGATGGACTTCTGTTGAACCACTTCATTTCCCTGCAGCTGGCCATCCGTCAGAAATCATCTTACTTCTCGACTGTGCACCTTATTCACTTGTTGCAAAACAAAAAAAGCACAGAAATGATGCCTAGACGCTAATGCATAGAACCTGTCGATTTTTCGACATAGCTTGTGAGGTTGTCCGCTTGGTCACTTTTTCGCCTTGTAAGTACAAGCTCTGCCAAGTGATCTGTCAAAACCGCGATGTGATTCCTACATCCGGATTCCGAGGCGGCGTAGGGTGGCGTCCCCAAGACGTCCCGATCAAAAATCGATCGTCTCACGAAGGGCATCCCGTCCCGTCTTCACTCATACTCCCATTCAACTTGCTTCGACTTTGTTATCGAGCGCGCCTTAGGTTCCGGCGATGTGGGGCCATTTTTCTCTGCTTTCTTTGGGTTTGTCCTCGTGTCTTCACACCGCTTCCGCCGTTGCCCCCGGTTCGTTTGAAACTGTCGGAGACACTCTCGTCAGTGCAATGATGGTATGCACACAATACCTTCAATGCCAGAATTCCCCTCAAAAAAGGTAGATGTTCCTTGGAAATACTGATAAAGTGTATATTATCGACAAAGCTGAAGGAAACGTTGCGGCAGTTGCCGGGCATCCTGCTTGGGGCTCGGTCTGGTATGGCAAGCAAGCTTTTGCTGGATATTTGCGTTGAGTGAGCGAAACAGGGATCTTAATACCAATCAAGCCACTGTCATGGACATCAAAACCAACACCTTTTGTAGTTCTGGTATGTGGCACGACCTCTTTTCCTGAGTTCTGCCTCATCCGGGCTACGCAGGGTATCATCTTCCCAACGGATCATTTGTGACCTTCGGTGGCAATGGAGCGGTGTCCCCAGGCGGTGCGATTGGGTCCGAGCTATATCCAGGGGGCTACTCAGCAATATGGGATGCTCAATATCAGGACTTTGACGGGTCCAAATCTATCCGCATTCTCAATCCGTGCTCAGATTCGGACGACTTTACATCCTCGAGTTGCCAATGGTCTGACGTTCTACGCCTCACATTATCATCTCTGATCAAATAATTTATTGAATGAACAGGTTCGACCAGCCTGATTTGTTATCTATGATCAAGCAGCGTTGGTATTCCAGTGCGGAGGCCCTCGGAAACGGCACGATCATCATTATCGGCGGGTTTACCGATGGAGGTGGAATTCCAACGAATGCATGACAAACACTACTGACCAGCTCGTGTAGGCTATATTCTCCGAAACGTCCCAAATGCTAGACCAACTGATGGTAGACCAAAAAACTTCCGCCTACCTGACCAGCGGGGCTTATACTAACGATAGGTGCCGAATTGACATACGAGTTCTATCCTTCCAACGGCCAGACACCCCAAAATGTTAGCTTTCTCTTCAAGACATCGGGATTGAATGCCTATCCGCATACGTTCCTTCTTGGGTAGATCTGCATGCTACAAGTTTCTGCTGAGATGATACTGACCCTTTTCTCAGCTCTGGGAAGTTATTTTTGCAAGCGAATGTTTCGACTAGTATGTGTTCCACACTCGTCAGATGCGTTTTGTCCAATCGGCTGCAGTGATTTGGGACTACGAGACCAATGTTGAAACTGATCTTCCGGACATGCCGAAGGGAGTCGTTCGTGGTACGCTTTCTTTTGTCTTTCCGAAGACCTGCTCATATCTCTTCCTAGTCTATCCTGCTAGTGCTGCCACAGCGATGCTTCCCTTGACACCCGCCAATAACTATGGCCAGACAATAATATTTTGTGGTAGGCTTCATATTCACGGAATTTTTGTTTTTCTAACGGGATTAGGTGGATCCGATATGCCTGAAGCAGCCTGGGGGAACTTCACGTACCCCTTTATCAATACATGGGACTATCCTGCTTCGAAAGATTGCCAGCGCATCACTCCCGAGCCTGTCGACGGTTCTTTGCCAGTGTACGAGCAGGATGACGACATGCTCGAGGGGCGGACTATGGGACAATTTATCATCCTCCCGGACGGAAAGCTCCTCGTTCTAAACGGTGGTTTGAACGGTACTGCAGGTGAGGCTGCTCAGCAGAGTGGAAGATCGGCCACCTAACTTGGTTTTTGACAGGATTTGGGAAATCGACGTTTTTAACTCCTGAAGGCCAGATGCCATTTGGCGAGTCGTTTGCATCAGGACCCGTTGGCACGCCTGCCATATATGATCCCAATGCTTCGTTGGGGAGTCGGTGGTCTAACACTGGTCTTTCGGCTTCAAGCATCGCCCGTCTGTACCATTCATCAGCGATTCTACTCCCTGACGCGTCGGTTCTCGTCGCCGGTTCGAACCCCAACTTGGATGTCAACACCTCCACCATCTATCCCACGGAATATCGTGCGGAGAAGTTTTATCCCCCATACTTCTCTGCCACTACGCGTCCGGTACCGTCGGGAGTTCCCTCCACACTCACCTATGGTGGAAATCCCTTCGACCTAACCATTCCGGCGAGCTCATATTCTGGGTCCGGTAATACGGCCGCCAACAACACCATCGTTTCCGTTGTGCGCGGAGGGTGGACGACACATGCGATGAACATGGGCCAGAGATTTTTGCAGCTAAACAACACGTATACTGTCAACAGCGACTCGAGTATCACGCTGCACGTTGCACAAATGCCGCCCAACCCGAACATCTTCCAGCCCGGGCCTGCTCTCCTTTTTGTTACCGTCAATGGTGTGCCCAGCAATGGCACATACGTGCTCATTGGGAGCGGGAACATCGAGCTCCAGCCCACCGCAGACCCCAGTGTTCTCCCTCCGAGTATCCTTCAGGCCGATGCCAGCGGTTCAGCGAGCGGGGCCAGCACATCGGCGGGCGGCGGCGGCGGCGGCACCACCTCTACCACATCTCATGTCGCGTTAATCGCAGGGATTGCCGGGGGTATCGGTGCTCTGGCCCTCCTCGCTCTCGGCATCGGTATCTGCCTCTCTCGCCGCCGCCGGTCACGCCTCCGCGCCCAAATCGCCGCCTCGAAGGTCGCCCAAGCGCCCTTTCCTGCCTCGCCTTACCGGAAGGAGATGGCAGGGACAGATTCGCAGACGTTCTTGAACGAGCAGCCGCACGGAAGCCAGACCTGGGATAGCACCACCGCGTGGAATGAGAGCACTCCGAACTTTGGCGCCTATCGAGACGACTCGGGGGGTATGACACCGGTGTCGGCGCACCCGGTGTCGCACTATAACACACAGTCAGGATACCAACCTCATTACTGAGCGGCCGGACGAGCAACCTCAGTACTGATACTAATAGCTGTTTCACGTCCTTTTTTGCACATAGCATAGGTTATATAATGGAAACGCATTTGCGTAACGAACTTGAAAGTTCCTGGTACCACCAGGTCTCTCAGGCGAGATCCTAATAAATGTCGATCGCTTACCATTGCACCTAAGCCTACATCCTCGACCTTCAGCATCCCCTTTGGCGGCCACTCGTTCATTCCTGATGGTGAGGGAAGTGCCCGCATCGACTTGACTCCGACTTGAGGTACCACGGATGCCTCTACGTTTGCGCAACGTTTGCGTAATTTTAGATTGGACGGCACACCGGGCCGGTTTACGTGTGATCGAAAGACGCCATTCTGAGCAATCGCAACGATGAGGAGGCCGAAAAAAAAGGTTTCTCAGCTCGACCATGGCCTCAACCAACTCTTCTGGCAGCTCGACACCGCTGTCTTCGTCGTCCACGCTGCTCTCCTCCCCGTCCCCCACCCTGAAACCTATCCAGGACATCTATGGCAATCCCCGCATCCCCGCGTCCTCGGCCGTCGAGTTTCTCGCGTCGCGCGCAGAAACCAGCTCGACCGTCTATGTCTATGATCTAGCAGAGCAAGCTGGCTTCGGAACTCTTACAAAAGAGTGGGCAAAGTCCCAAAATACTGCTTCCGCCGTCGACCTCCAGACCAGAGTCGGCGCGGGGCTTAGTCTCGTCGGCAGACTCTCCGAGGGAACCAGTCGCGACGCGGGTAGGGGTTCTGTTCTCACCGCATACACAACTCCGGCGGGCCTCGCCATGATGGCTCCCGCCCTCTCGTATCTGCCCCCCGCGACGGCGGTGAGCAGATTGGTCATCCAAGTTCCGACTGTGATCTATGTTGGCGAGACGTTCTCCCTTTCTCCGTCCTTGGCACCTATTGCCACCGTCGTACCTACTTTTCACCAGGACCTCGTCGTTTTCCTGTCCGCTACACCCCAGGAATCCGTCGACTTCACCCACATCTCTTATCGCCTGGCTACCTCCCATGTCATCCATCTCTTCGACCATTACAGCGTTGCTCGCGAAGTTGGGACTTCCCTGGTCCCACCCACCAATACCACCTTTGGCTCTGTAGCGGATGTCTTCGCACAGGCCGGTTACAGCTTCTTCACATACGCGGGCGACAGCTCGGCCCACACTGCTATCGTCCTCTTGAACGGGCCGTTAGCACTCGCCGCAAAGACGCTTGTCAGCCAAATTCCTGGCCTTGGCGTTGTCGTCGTGAACGTGCTGCGTCCTTGGGACGAGCAGGCATTGCGCAATGTGTTGCCGCAGAGTGTGCGCAAAGTGCATGTTCTCGACGACGTCCCAAATCCATCTACGCAGGGAAGTCTGTACGTAGATGTGTTTGGCACACTATTGGAGAGCAAAAATGCGCTCGCTGTACATGCGCACCGGCTTGTGCCGACCCAGACACAGGTCTATCTCTCGCGGAGCACCTCGTTCTTCGAGTTTTTGGCCACCCTTGTGCCATCTGCTCCCGCGTCTCCCGCCGATTTCCTGCTCGTTAAAAAATTAGTCGTCTTCAGCACGCCACAGTCCACACTAGGGTCAGCGTCCCACTTCATTGCAGATACATTCCTGTCGAGTCAAACTCTTTCGACTCGTTTTTTAACGGACCATGACGTCTTTACTCACAAAGGAGGTATCACTGTGAGCCGCTTACTGCTCGGGCCCAAGGATGCGCTTGCGGACCACATTCCTATTCCTTTTGTGATCCCTTTGGACCATGAAAGTTCTGGAGAAGCAGACTTCCTGGCTGTCCTGGATCCGGGCCTCCTCAGCTCGCACTCCCTTGTAAAATACGCCAAGTCGGGCTCGGTTGTTTTGCTTGCCTCATCCTGGTCGGATGCAGAGGTGTCCTCTAATCTCCCTCAGGAAGTTACTACCCTTTTGGCCACTCGAAATATTCGCCTCTTTGTGGTGGATCCCAAAGCTGTTGCTTCCAAACTCGTTGGCGCTGCGGGTGCGGTCAACGATGCTGTGCAGAACCTCGTCGTACACCTCGCATTCTTGCGACTTTACCTCGGTAAGGCAGCTCGAGAGCCCCTTATCCTTAAAGTCGCTCGAGGCTTGTTTGACGAGGTCATCCATGGCGTCGAGCTTTCCGAGATTAACGCGCATGTCTGGTCCGCTTTGGTTGAAGTCTCTGTCTGTTCAGGGGAACTGACAGAGGGTATGGCGCATCCACTCAAGGATTTTGAGTTCAATGCCATTGCTGTACAGACGGACCAAGGCAACGTCGTCAATGGCGCTCGGCTCAGTTCTTGGCATGATGCGGCCAAACATCTCCTCTTTCCTGCTGCATTTAATGTGTCCCCGTTCGATGAGGCGGACACATTCGCGCAGAATCCTGCGCTACGCCCCGAAGTCCCGGACCGCACGTTCCTCGTCACCTGCACTGTCAACCGCCGGCTGACTGCCCAGGAGTACGACCGCAATGTTTTCCACCTCGAATTCGACACCAGTGGCACCGGCCTCCAGTACTTGATCGGCGAGGCGCTTGGTGTGCACGGGTGGAACGACGAGCAGGATGTCCTCGACTTTTGCCAGTGGTATGGTGTCGACCCCACCCGCTTGGTTACGATCCCCGTTCCTTCGGGCGAGAACCAGATGCACACACGCACGGTCTTCCAGGCCCTGCAGCAGCAGATCGACTTATTCGGGCGACCACCTAAGTCCTTCTTCACTGAGCTGGCGGCGTACGCGATCACCTCCGTTGACAAACATGCCCTGCTCTTTATCGGCGCTGCAGAGGGCTCCGCCACGTTCAAAAAGCTGTCTGAGAAGGACACTGTCACATTTGCGGATGTGCTACGAATGTATGGGAGCGCGCGCCCCGGAATCGAGACGCTCTGCGAGATTGTCGGCGATATCAAGCCTCGGCATTACAGTATCGCCAGTGCCCAGAGCGTGGTCGGAGACAGGGTAGACCTTTTGGTCGTAACTGTCGAGTGGATAACGCCCAGTGGTAAGTCGTTTCGAGTCTGCCACATTCATGAGTCTAATCTGATTCACAAGGCTCGCCACGGTACGGACAATGCACACGCTACCTCGCTGACCTTCGGGTGGGCCAAAAAGTGACGGTGTCAATCAAGCCGAGCGTCATGAAGGTTTGTCGCCTCTCTCTTACGCAGTGCCGCTTAGCTCACCGGCTCGCTAGCTGCCTCCGGACTCGCGCCAGCCTCTTATCATGGCTGGGCTCGGGACAGGTGCAGCGCCGTTCCGTGCGTTCCTACAGCACCGTGCGCTGCTCGTGCAGCGCGGCGAACAGGTCGGCCCGGTATACTACTACTTCGGCTCGCGGTACCAGTCGCAGGAGTATCTTTACGGCGAAGAGATCGAGGCGTTCATCATGGACGGCGTGATCACGCGCGCAGGGCTTGCGTTCTCCCGCGATGGACCTAATAAGGTATACATCCAGCACAAGATGCTCGAGGACTCGGCGGCGCTCGCGCAAATGCTTCAGGACGACAAGGGCGTCTTTTACCTTTGCGGCCCGACGTGGCCTGTGCCTGATGTCTACGAGGCGCTCGTCGGGGCGCTGGTCAAGTACAAAAGGCAAACCGCTGAGGCAGCAGGTGAGTACTTGGAGAGTTTGAAGGAGGAGGAACGATACGTGCTAGAAGTCTACTGATTTACTTGGGCTGTGCTACGGTCATGATATGCAATAGATTTACATCAGGGTGACCTTCAACAATACCGTTTAGAGCCATACATAACTTGCAATTTGTTTTTCCTATTGTGGAAATCCGCTTCTATGTACAGCCACTGATGAAAATAGATGTTCCGTTGATGGCTGTTACTTGGCAGTGAGCACTTTGTGGGATCCTGCACTAACCACGTAACCGGCCTGTCTGACCCCAACATTATCACACTCAGTTTCACGGAGCCGTTTCTTTAGTTCCCATCTGAACGGACATCGTGTCGCGAACGTCCCAAACCAAGTTGAGACCAGCTGCGAGGTCTCAGGTCTGCCGATTGCTCTTTTCACAGTCTCTTATAAACGCACGTTACAACAATATTACCTCGTATGTTGTACTCTATTTCAATTTGAGCAATTAGTGAATTATTTAGCCGCGTTGTAGGATAGGGAATATAAAACGATAGTGTTCCTAGGTACGTCCATTCCGGAAACGAGCCCGAATGTACCATAAAAGGAGCCCGAGGATAACAGCCCCGACCACACTGAGGACCACGGCCAGCGCGATCATGCCTGGCTTGGGCAAGCTTGGGCCGCCGCACCCCGCGGATATGGCAGCGTCACAGGGTTCTCCCCCAGGACGCACGTACGCCCCAGCCTGCAAGGTCGTAAAGAACGGGTCGCTCCTGTCCGTTAAAACGTGCATGGCTGATAGTGTCAGCATTGGAGCGTTATAGTCCAATGCGACCTACAGGATGAATCAATATCTTATAACGACCGACGATTCGTTGAGCGTCCTTGCCTCGGTTTCCGGCCAGTCACTGCGAATATCGTAGAATCTGCCGTGCCGATCAGGTCCACCGACGACGGCCCCGTACAATACATAGGCTTCCTGCGGGGGCGAAGTGTCTATGTTGTTGATGTCGTCGCCGCCACTCGCCATCGCCGAATGGGGATTTGCGGGAGAATTGGGGTTCGAACCCACAATGTAAGGCATCGACATCGAGTTGCTACCTAGGACATAGTTTAACTGGCCTTGTGCAAATTTCTGGACGCAAGTGAATCAGCCTAGACCTATATTAAATGAAAGCGACTCTCACGGCATAGGCTGCCTGTTTGTTAGATGTAGAAGCCAGTGGAGCGTATCGGGTTAGTAGCATTGCAGCATTGAGCGCAGGATTAAGTGTCGCGTCATCCGAGTCACCGTTGTAGTATAATAGTCCGTCTGAAAAGAGGGTCAGTATATGAGATCGTTGCTTATAAAATGCCGGACCACTTGTCAAAAACCCTGGGCCGGTGTTATTTACAATCGCATCAAAATACCTCTCGCATTCGGCTTGCCAGACGGTCAAGTTGCCGCCGAGGCCAGATGAGGATTGCGCAATTTGCACAGAGAGGACGTAGATGCCGGGTGTTTTCGAGTCCCAATTAAATACGCTGTTTTGCCCGCTGAGTTGATACTGCTGGAAGTAGTGCTGCGCTTCTTGGTAGTACTCTGCAGATGTGCTGACCCAGGCAAGAAACAAGGCGGCTATCGTTAGGTCATCGCCGTAAGACGAGGACCCGTAGCTGGCAGCGACCTCGGGAACTGAGGACTGGTATGTTTTCTGGCCACCGGTGGCATTGACGGCGAAGGTGTAAAGTTGTTGTGCGTGCAGTAGTAGTGTTTGAGCATAAGTGTCGTTCAGGAGGGAGGCCGGACTTGAGTATGATCCGCTGAAGCTTCGGTTGGAATAAAGAGCAGCGCATGCAGCAAATGCCGCGGATGCACCTGCGGCCGCGTCCGTTCCAGGATGCGTGTCATTAATTGCATATGATGGACGGTTTGTAGGAATGTTCTGATCGCCACCCCAATACGCATCGTCCACGTCCGCTGTAAAAGAGCCCGTCAAAAAAAATGACATGTAGTACGGAGAAAAGATCTGACTATTTCCAACTAGAACATATAAGGTGCTTGGTGAAGAATGCGCCTGGATAAGATCAATAAATTGATAGCAGCGCGCGGGTTCATTACTTGCCTTGATGAGCCAATCTAGACCCCATCGCAACATCGAGTCCAGATAAGCTGTTTGATTAGCCATGTCGTATCCTACAGGGATGATTAAAAAGTGATAATAGGAGCCGAACGGGCCTACCTTTTCCGTAGTCCATAGCACCCCAGCATATTGAGAGGAGAGTGAATGACTGCTGGTGGTGAGATGAAATGACGGAAGAGCGGGAGAGTTATTCTGACCAAGGGGAATGTAGCCTTAATGTAGTCTCCGGCGTCATAATAGCCGCCTTCCCGTCTTTTCAGCATAGAGGAATAACCGAACAACATGGCCTACCACTCAAGTCCAGCCCCACGTCCTTTCCATCGTCAAGTGCACTGGAGTTCCGCCACGAGACCCTGTTGTTTGTCGAGGAGAGATTACCGCTTCTTTGAGCGTCGTAGAAATATATCAGGTTCCCGAGCAATGTCGTCCACTGTGGATTTGGATCGCCCGAGGACGGTTGAGCGCCACTCGACGCGTTGGGAGGTAAGAATGGTGGGTCTGGTAAAGCAAGCTGGCCAAGCGCTGGAAGTATTAGCTGTAACAGAAAAATGGTCCACATGAACTGGAGGCGTGGTCAGAGCAAGAATGTATGGTCCTGCCAGTGCCAAGTGATCGGGCTGCAATGACCGAATGTTTTGATGGGCGATCTGGGCCACGCGAGGCCGGACCGAGGCCGGACTGGGCGGACCGCCCAGCTCGGCCAGTGACCAGCTGGTGAATAAATCTTGTTCCTGTCCAACATGTCTCCCAGCTCTCCCATAAAGACCTGTGTGCTTGGCGTTGGTTTGGCCGGACTCACATTTCATCTGCCCTTTATCCTGGCCTTGCCTGAATGCTTCACGCTCGTCTCTGTCCTGGAGAGAAACCCGCAATCTGAGGGAGGAAAGCTTCGCGAGCGCTTCGGAGTGACAGCGAAGATTCACAACACGCTTGCTCAAATCCTTGAGGACCCTGAAGTCGAGCTTGTCATTATCGGTGCATCTGACGGAATCCAAGCCTATCTACTTATTTAATACGGACGCAGGAACTCCCAACCAAACCCACTACCCTTATGCGAAGGCCGCCCTAGAGGCCGGAAAACACGGTAGGTAGTTCCTGCGCTAGCGGACGATCATTGCCGATCTCTCGTCAGTTCTGGTTGACAAACCCGTCACATCGACTGCTGCCGAAGCAAGGGAACTCGGAGAACTCGCGAAAGCCAAGGGCCTCATCCTTTACGCTTTCCAGAACCGCAGGTTTGATTCCGACTTTCTTGCGTTGAAGAGGTTGCTGTCGCTCCCTGCTTCGTCTCCTCAATCGATTGGAGACGTCGTTGAGTTTGAAACACAGTCGGTACCATTCATCGATAGGCGCGGCTCTGTTCTCAACCATCTTAGCTTTGACCGATACCGCAGAGCAATTAAAAACTCATGGAAAGACGAGCCAGCTCCATCCGCTGGACACACGTACGACCTAGGAACACACCTTATGGATCAGATTTTGGCGCTGTTCGGTCGTCCAGACAAGCTGACGGCTTTCATACAAAACAGTCGTGGTGTTGGGCATCCAGAGGTCGATGACAGCGTCGGTTTATTCTCTTCCCGCTTTTAGACCTCCCTAACCGTATTTACACAGTTCACTATATTCATGCACTATGATGCCGGACCCAATCTTCCTCGACCTGTGACGGCAATTGCACGAGCACAGTTGCTATCGGTCCGCTCGCCGCAGCCTCGATATGCGGTTCTGGGCACAAAAGGCTCGTATGTTAAATATGGTGTCGATGTCCAGGAAGATCAATTGAAGATAATTACAACCCCGAACGCTATCCACGAGACGGGTTACGGCGTCGAACCTGAGAGTATATGGGGAACTCTGGAATGTCTCGAGGCAGACGACATCACAACGACCAAGTCGACGTACGTATTTTAATTCTTTGTTGGAAACCGATTGAGACCTTTTTTCAGGTGGCCCTCTGAACCTGGATGCTATGCGAACCTTTTCAGAAATCTGGCTGCTGCCATCCGCGAAGGCGCAGAACTCGCGATCAAGTGGGAGGAAGCAACGACGGTAATTGAAATGGTTGAACTCGCACACGCGAGTTCAAAACAAGGGATAACCCTCGTCGTGGCGAAGTAAGGAAATTGTGCATTGTACTGTAAGTGCACTGTACGATACGTAGTAGGTATAATTATGGTGATTCGGGAGAAGGATTCGGAGATTGGCCTCACGTGGCCGCGTCGGATATATACAACGTGTCATGTCAGTCAGCGGCTTGGTCCCGCCCACAGCATTGAATTTGCAGCCACCTCTATGCTCGTCGATATCCGTGTGGAAATTCCCGCCTACTCCTGCACAATAAACGTCCAAGTCTCGGATTCATCCACCGTACTTGACCTCAAGCGCGAGATATTTCGCATATGTGTTGGAGCACCGCGGGTGGAAGGACAGCGCATTATATGGAGAGGCCGCTCTTTGCTTGACACGGAGAAAGTCCAGGAGCTCTGGCAGGTGCGCTAGTCTGCTTCCGCCTCCCGCTGCGTCGTCTCATCCTTGTGCGATAGTCTCCTAATGAGCCTCGCATCGTCCATCTTGCAGTCCATCCTTCTGCCTGGTCTACTACTCCGCCGGACATCCAGCAGCCGCCCATTGCCACCCCTTCACCTCTGCCCCCAGTTTCGCTCTTCTCTTCCCAAGCGTTCCCTCCCCGCACACCTATCTTCGCTCCCGCCAATCCTTTGGCCTACGTTGCTGCCAGGCACCAACAAGCTATTAATGCACTTGAACAGTTGAGGGTGTCACATCTCGACCCGGATATGCTTGCAGCTCGCTACTCCGCCGTTCAAGTGGTTGAACGCCACGGTTGGTCTTGGCCATCTATTCTCGACGATGAATTCCCTCCTGCCACAGAGGGTGGGGTCAAATACGAACGGATTGTCATCGAGTAATCTCCCTGACTTACAGTATAGATCAAATCCTTACCAGCCTTTTCAGAGGACAATCCTATTTACGACTCAAGGAGTCGGCCGAGCAACCAACCGCGATCCAACTTCACGCGTTGAACGTTCTGGCCACCACCTTCCCTATTCTGGCATTATCTCTCTCTACTCCAAGCCAGACTCGCGTCGCCGCTTCTCAGCACCTGCCCAATGTCAACGTGCTTCTGCAGCAACTTGGACTTCCAGGGGTCCGGAATGTTGCCAACGCCGCTAACCTGGCCCCAAACGCTAATCTTGCCGTCCAGCCTGTTGAGCTTCCTTTGCGGCCATTACTTTTGCCGCTGTTCCTACTCCTTCTTAGAACAGCAGTGTTGCTCTACTTCTTTGCCCCGGCGCGGAAGCCCGTTTTCGGGATCCTCATCATCATTTGGATGCTGTATGAAGTCTGGCGGCCTATTAGGGACGGGCTTCATCGCGGGTGGAATCGTGCTGCCGCCGAACACGTCAATCGCAACCAGCAACCACAACAACAGCCCCAACGGGATGTCCCTGTGCAGCCAGCTGCCAATGGCCAGGCGATGCCTGCTCTTGCAGACCGAAGACAGGGCCCTGCTGCTCCTCGTGCCGGTGCCGGTGCCGCTGCTGCGAACGACATCGATCAGCAGATGGCCGCTGCCTTTGACGGACTCGCGAACCTGAATATCCAGGGTGAGGCGGAAACGATCCGTCGTGGGCTGCCTACCGAAGCTCCGGGTCTCGGGCACAAGGTCGTCACTTTTGTGAGTCTGCTCCTGACGACGTTGCACCCGGCGGTATGGAACAGAAGGAGGGCTTTGTTGAGACAACGAGAAGGGCAGATTCGGATGGACGCGAATGCGCGTGCTGCCGAGCTGGAGGAAAATGTCGACGATCCGCAGAGCCAGGCCCGGATGAGGAGACGAGAGCAACTAATTGCTCAGCATCAGGAGCGGCCTGGCTGGTTGAGAGAGTATGTGGAACGGGTTGTTGAGGGTGGGTGGGTCGACGAGGCGGATTGACTGGGGATGTACACTACATAAATTAGAACATTTTGGCTACATGTAAACCAATTATCCAGTCGTGACGGTCACCCATCGATCAAAGCGATAATCTGTTTCATTGCTTGCCCGCTCCTACATACCAACGAACCATGTCCCACGTCAGTCCATTCCTCAGCTTTTAACCTTTTTACTGCTCAGTCTCTCTCTAGGCAGATAACGATCACGAAGACCTTGCCCCGTCCGCGACTCCAGGTCTCTCCTCTCTCCATCCCTCCTGCCACTGTATCTCACTTTTATAGGCTACAAGCCGTCTGCCGCCAAATCTACTGATGAATACGCCAAGCTCGATGCCGAAGACGAGAGTTTGGCCCGATGGAAGGCCTCTCTAGGTACCAGACCGCAATTGAGACGATTGCCGCCGTAAACTGAGCCTGTCCCAGGTATCGTTCCCGGAGCCGGCGGAGACACCTCTGGTCCCAAGGCAAATCCCTTACTCGTATAATCATCGAGTGCCCTAACCTTGTCTCCAGGTCACGGTCATGACTCTTGAGGTGCGATATTCGGTGCAAACGACTGGGATGCCTCTGATCGTCCATGAAGCTGCATTCGGACACCCTCCCTCCCGGCAAAAAGATCGTCTTCGATCTCGCTGACACCGCCAGGTTGGCTGATACGAAGAAGAACCCCATTGTAATCAAAGAGGATGTGGAGTACAAGTGGGTCACATCGTCGGGTTTCAATAACGCCATGCTGACGCTAGGATGAAGCGTTCGCATCACATTCAAAGTCAACCACTCTATAATATCCGGGGTTCGGTACATACAAGTTGTCAAGCGTGCAGGAGTCAAAGGTGAGGGTAACCGCATGTTTGACTGCTCATCTACTCACTGTTGTGGACCCCAGTCGATAAATTGGAACAGATGTTGGGTTAATCCTAGTCTTTCTCGATGGAGGCTCCTGTGGATCTGACGCAAATAACCGAAGGTTCCTACGGCCCACACCCACAGGGGGAAGCGTACACCAAGAACTTTGATACCGATCATTCCCCGAGCGGTAGGTGGACCCTGCAACGGTAGTATTTCGTACACTCAGCCACCTCAGGTATGATTGCCCGGTCTGGCACATACAACGTGAAAAGCCGTGTCGTCGACGACGATGGGGAAGTTTACGCAGGTAATGAGCCCTTCATTGCGGCGCGATTGACTGTCCTAACATGTTGCAGACTGGGATTGGAGTTTCAAGCTTGGCAAGGAGTGGTGAAATCTCGGAGAGCGAGTATGATTTCTCGTCATTATTGAATTGTTGGATATATACGTTGTGTTCGCCCTGATGTAAAGAAATGAAACCTTGTTGTACCTGGGAGTTGAGCAAACACGCTTTGACTCTGTTGCGTGACCGTGATGCTGAGACTTGTCTGCTCTCGCAATTTGTCTCATTGCAACACCGCCTGGCGCGTCGGTGGATTCCAACAGCTCCCCCAAATTTATTATTCCTCTCATCTCTGTTTTTCGCGGCCTTCCTTTCACCATAGCCGACGTTCGACTTCGTCAATCCATCCGCTCACAACCAAGTCATGGGTAGACCGTCTCCCCCAAAAAGTCCAGCCCTATCTATACCTTTCTCGAATCGACAAACCTATCGGGACCATGTTATTATTCTATCCATGTGGTCCGTACTATACCAGCTAGCGACTTTTGCGTGCGTCTGACCTCGTGCTGCGTAGCTTGGTCAATTACCATGGCTTCATATGCCCTACAACTTCCGTTTACCACCCCGCTAACCTATATAAGCCTATTCGGCGTTGGTGCGCTGGTCATGCGTGGCGCGGGCTGCACAATTAACGATATGTGGGACAAAAATCTCGACAAGGCGGTCGGTGAGTACGCGTCATGATACGAGGGAAAATCTTCAACTGCCCTCCAAGCAAGAACAAAAGAGCGGCCCATCGCCAGGGGAGACATCACCCATGGTCAGGCGCTGGCCTTCCTAGGAGTCCAGCTTTCAGCTGGTTTAGCTGTTCTGCTGCAGTTAAATTGGTATAGGTGCGTTCTCAGCGCACTGAATTGATGGGTATTCACACCACAAGCCCAGCATCTTGCTAGGTGCTTCTTCGTTATCCGTTGTGGTGATCTATCCCTTGATGAAGCGCATAACGCATTGGCCCCAAGCTGTCCTTGGTCAGTAAAACGTTTACTACGATCGACCCTCAGCTAAATCACACAAGGCATTGCGTTCAATTGGGGGGCACTATTGGGATGGTCATCGGTCGCGGGAACCGTCGACTGGAGCGTCTGTCTCCCGCTATACGCTGGAGGTGTTTGTTGGACACTCGTATATGATAGTATTTACGCCCATCAAGTTCGTTCATCTCTCCCAGTTCGTGATTCAGAGACACTCAATGGTACGCAGGACAAAGCAGACGATGTCGGCGCTGGTATCCGTTCAACGGCGTTGCTTTTTGCTGAACGGACTCGCCCCATTCTGGGGGCGCTTTCAGCCACTTCGTTGTCGCTGGTAACATACGCCGGGTACATGAACTCTCATAGTGCCCCGTTTTACTTCGGTGTCTCGTTGGCCGCAGCTCAACTCGCTCGTATCATATATCGCACTGATTATAATCAACGCCAAAGCTGCTGGCAAGGGTTCGTAGATTGTGGGTGGGCCGGGTTTTGGATTTGGATGGGTGCACTGGCGGACTACAGCCTCCTTGTACTGGTCTAAATGCAATCGTATTGAGCTGGTCAAATTGTGGTTGGATTTATGACATCAATTTTCGCTAAATATTCATAGTTTCATGAGTTTTCACTGAACCATGGTGCAAACTCGATACTTTACTGCAAGTTCTTGGTTAGCAAATGAACGTTGTAGTCTGAAGTCCGAAGTTTGATTGATCTCGGCTAGGTTCGGCACGATATGACAGGAGTACTCCCACGCCGTCAAAATATGTTTCCCGCTCGCCGAAGAGCACCCTCTGAGGCGCAATTAAATGAGAATGTGTGTCTATAGTGCATATTAAGAGGCAAACACTCAGGCTTCGGAGCTGTAGCACACCAATAGCAGTACAACATATTTTGTTCATGTCAATCTAAACGTACTGTGTCTGCCTCATGAGCACCGAGTACATGGGGAAGATATTGTTCTGTCTCTGAGCTTATATTCCCCCTCATCCAATTGATCCCCAGTATCATACATTATCTCTGATTTATCATTATGTAAAATATCTGTGGGTCCAGTGTCTGATTTTCCACAGCTTACAGCTGTTTGCAAAATTGATGACAGTCACGATCAAAAAGAAACAAGAACAAACTATTGATCCGGCTGCTTGCCGGCCTTCTATCTCGCTCAATCCAGAACCGATTTACACAATCCCGGGTGTGTTTGCAAGCGGCTAAGCAGGGCTTTCAAACCATACCATACTCACGAGGTAAATAATACAATCTCAGTGTTTCCAAATTTGTGCTCTGTGATTTGCATCTGAAATCTGAACAGCCCGTGCTTCGTCAGTTTTGCTTCGATTTGCTTTAATCCAAGTGATCCTGAAACCAGGAGACAAGGCAATCATATTCATGGAATAAAATTGTGTGGTACACATGATGTGTGAGGGCTAGAATGGAATTACTGACTGCTTAGTGAAATTCATGGGAAACTGATTGTCTGATGGTAAAAGCCAAACCTTATACATACACACCCTTTGCATTGAAATTACCTTTCGAACGAGCCTACTTTCATCAAAATCCGATCAGTATTGACCGAAGAGCGCGCAATCTAAGTTGTAGTTTAAATAACACAGCTCGAATATGAGGAGAAAATTTTCTTGTCAATTAGCATGGGAGTATTGCATAATCTGAAAGCCCTGCTTAACCGCTGTCGAATGTGCCCAAAATCATGGAAATCGGCGGGGGGACGCGTGAGATCTGACCTCCGCAAACAGCCGGATCCATTATTTGTTTTTGTTTCTTTTTCGTGCTGACTGTCATCAATTATGCAAACAGCTGTAATAAAAGAAACAGATGGTTTTCCTAATTCTTTCAACACCAGGAAAATTTTAGACTCAAAACCTTGGTTGAAATCAGTCTGACTAGAGGATACTTGCTAAAAAGGTCCCCAAATTACATAAATGAACTCCAGGAGTAAGAACCGATGCAAAGGTTGAGATAGGGGCTACATTTCTCATTTGGACGATCGGCAAGACTCGGTCCGGGACCAACCCGTGATCGAGACTTCCAACTTCCGACTTTGCTCTTGCATCAAAACTTCAGCGTACGGACTAGTATTAAATAACGAAAAATAATCCCATATGGATTAGTGAGGTAACGCGGCAATCAATACAGTGTGGTTTGGTCTACGATTCCGAACAAAAAAGATGGCGCTGGAACAGGTAAGTGGCAACATGGTATAAGTACATATGTATGATAACGAAGTCAAAGGTCGTAAATGGCATAAAAATACGTTTCAAGTGGCATTGCGATAGGACACGGCGCGCTTTGCGCGAGCTTTCAACCAACCCTGGAAAGCGACGATGCATATCGTCCAGCAGAAGGCAATACATGTAATCGACACCGCGGCGACGGCGAACATCATTATGTCTGGCGATGCTTCAGAACTCTGCCGCAGGCATTCAAGGTTCAGGCATCACATACCATCTCGGCCTCGTCGCATTGCAGCAAATGTCACCTCTTCGGTGGAAAACATGAAGCTAATACCCCCACAGGCCAGGAAAAAGCTGCCGAGAGCCTCCGTCGGAGGACGAGAGGGGAGAGTAGAACGGGGAGGAGCAACCCAGAGGAAAAAGTACGTTAGCCACCGCAAGATGGCAAAGGCGAGGAGCAGGTTTCCCCACAAAGAGTGTATTTGCACCTGGATGAAAGGTCGCTGGTTAGACTTGGTATAGGAAGACGGCAATGCATTTTACTTGGAAGAGGTACGTCTGAAAAATGAGACCAATGCTTAGGAAGTCGGTTCGGGCAATAAAACAAATGGCGAATTACCTGAAAATGGGCCGCCATGACAGACCCAGTAACGCCGATAACGAGCGCAGGGAAGGGGTTGAAGCTGGAGGTGTAACTCGGAGGCTCCGCCACGGTCTCCGAGTTGTCCACAGCTAGGGCAGCGAGCCATTTTCGAATACTTTTGGACTCGACCGCCATACCTGAAAAAATAACAGCGGTTGAATGTTTGCGAACGAGACGCGATCTTGAATAATGCGTACCTACTAGGCCTGCAAACCTGTATCGATCTACGCATTAGTTGGCGCAAGGGCATACAACCAGATACGAACCAGAACATAACCTACGCACGCTGTTAGGCTATCAAAGGACCTGAGCTAAATAATCAAGACGTACGGCAATCCCGATGTGCTGGATTTGTTTCGTGGTGAAAGGATCCCCAGGGTTAGCTCCAAACCTGGGGCGAAGGAGTTAAAAAAAAGCCACCAAATCTGTCAACACCCGGGCACACCTCTCCATCCATGTATTCGTGGCACCATATAGGAAGATGAGGAAGGACTCGACAAATTCGGCGGTCGGATAACCAGGAGAAGGAGCACGATTCCAGGACCAGCCAAGCTCAGAGCACCAACCTAGATATCGGCCAAAAGTGATAAGGCCGTAGGACCAGAAAATTCCGCCTTCTGTTTTCAGGGGTCAGCAGGCCATTTGATCGAAAGAGAGAAGAAGGCTTGCTGATAAGGTGTGCCAAACATCCGTTGATGTAGGCCCCCCGGCAACCGCCTGAACATGGTACCAACGTCAATTACTGCACTCGGGGATTAGAATAGAACATACCCGTGTATATCACGATACCCGTCAGAAACAGACCAAATCCGGCGAAGACAAGGGCCTTCTCCGTTGCTGCAAACGCGGTCCGACCAACGCGACGAAGAAGGGAAACATGCGGCGTAAAGGGGATATCGTGAAGGGTTATCTCTGAGTGAGGGGAAGATGGACCAAACAGGGTGCCATCCGACATGGTTGAGTGGGCTCGGACATGGTTTGCCCACTGTTCCGTGTTCCCATGCTCAAAGTCCTGAGCGTGGTGCATGGCGTGAGAATCTTCGTCTGAATGGCAGTAGTTCTTCGTATCCTCAACGGAATCCGCATCTTCGCCCATTAGCCCGACGTACTCCGGACTGTCAGCATCGGGATTGCCAGAGAACGCCCTCCAAAAACCAGTCATTGTGTAGTGTTTCGCACTCCACATGAAAGTCATAGTCCGACGGATGGCACCGAGGGCGTCGATCAAAGTCAGGGAAAGCGCGACGACCAGTACGGAATATCCGAGCCGAGCGTGGCTTGCATTGGGATACCTGATGTTCACACATACCGCATTAAGATACTGGGAGTATATACCAAAAGCAGACAAACGCGGATCACTGACATATTGGGAGTAAGCTTCCTGTATACAGAACTCGCTGCACAGGCTAAAGCAAACGAGCCATAAAAAGCGCATACAGCCATTCCATGCAACGAATGCTTTACCGAACGTAGTGCGATTCCTTGAATTTCTATCAATATATGGCACAACCTGAAGAGCCAAATCATACCCATCGGAAGGAATATGAAGAAAGCCAGAGACATGAAAATGGCATGGGTGATCATAAGGCCAGGATGGTGCGCTGAGGATTGGTCAGGACTTTCCCAGTCGACGGTGTAGTACGACGGTGGTGTCCGTTGATGGCCAATGAGAACCTCGGTCTCGTTCAGCTCAAGCAGAGGTGCAACTGCGTGGTGATGGCCATGTCCATCCCTCTTGGAAAGCGGCCAGAGCTCGGCAGAATCCGTATACGCGGCGGCACCCGCAGATACAAGAGATGCAAGGGCAAGGGAGGAGCCAAGAGCCAAGCCGAGACGCATCGTTGCGCAAGAAGTGGGTGCCCAAAAAATGAGGGTATGTTTTCTGCTTATAAAACGACAGCCGGGACAATTAACAACCAACCAAGTGTCTCGGCCGTGGATTACATATGACTCGGTGATGTTCTTCAACGTTCGAGGTCGCGTAATCTTCCGTCTCGTAAGCCTGGCTTACAATCGGATCTATGGGGTGGGTAGCCATCCTCGGTTCCGATTCTCGCACCGCCGCGAACGGGTCCAGTTTCGTCGGCTTGATTCGGGTGGGGGTCACTTCCGAAGACTCGACTTTTTTTAGCCATTTTGGGAGGGAAGGATGTCTGTGTTTGTAGATGTATCTCGAATGATGTCGTCTACAGTCCGTGGTTCACATTGAGTCAAGAGAGGGGAAAAAACCGCCTCTGCCTTGCTTTTAACCGCCTTCTTGTTACTTTCTACGACGGGGGCAAAGTCGGACGGGAAACGTGCAGAGGCAGCATGTGTAAGTCGAGGTGTGTAATATTTTAATCAACTGATCCACGGTTAGACAGATTGGCACGCATCAATCGGTCCTGAATAAGCATCCTCGGATAACTTGAACTCTTCACGGAAAATATCCGAACGCATCTGTCGGACAGCAATTGGTCCTGAATAAACATCCACGGATAACTTGAGCGATCCACGGATAATATCCCCATCTACTGACACTCAATTGCAAGCTGCTCAACAGTACGTCTGAATTTTTCAGCGTCCCGGCTGAGGAGATTCGGCATCGGCCGCATCCCGGATTTGAGTCCCGATTTGTAAAGATCTCCGCCTGAGGCGGCATAACTGTCCTTGGCAAGCATGCTCGGAGGCAGGCAGAAATTCGGAAAACGGGCAGATGCCACCATGTGTAAGCTAGTATGAGTAATACTGGTATGTTATGCTAAAAAATACACTGAATTGAATTCAAATTGTTTATCACTCGCCAGGAGTGCTTGGGAGCGCAAACTCGTGCACTTCATTCGTTAGTAACCTGCGACGGCCTCAGTACATCCCACTCGTGCATATATACAATGAGCCCCACCTTGAGGGTTCGCGCCCAGAATTCGGCTTCCTCTGTGCTTCGCCGTTGATCTGATGATGATCCAAATTCGGAGGGCAGTGGCCCAGGAGGTACTGGAACGCGGGGTATATTGTGCTGTTGGAACGCAGTGGCTGGAGGCGCGTCGGCGGCCATGGGTGGAACATACGCGGAGTAGTATGGTTGTTGAACATTCTGCGGTGCGCTGTAATACTCCGGGTACTGTTGGCGCACAGGCTCGGCACCATACGTTCCATAGCCGGGGACGGGTCTGCCGCTGCCCATGGTTCCTAAGCTCGCATTGCTCGAATGCCCCTTCTCCGCATGGTCTGCAGCGGCCAAAAGACCTGGGTCAAACGAAACGGCATCATCGAAGAGCCGGTTCCTTGCGCGTCGCCGCAAGAAAAAGGTCGCGCCCACGACTATCAGAATGAGGCCAAGGAGACCAGCAAGCGCAAAAACAGTCCCTGAAAGGGCTTTGTTTTGCAAAAACGAGGTGTTATGAGCGGGAGCGGCGGAGGCGCTCTGCGACGCAGATGGTGTCGCCGTCAACACATGGGTTTCGGTGTAGATAACACCATTAGGACCCGTGGAAGTCACGTCTTGAAGAGTAGTCGAGACTGTAGGGGTCGAAGCCGGTGGCGTGGCCGTCAAAGAAGGAACACTCGACGAAGGAGTAGAAGATCTACGCGGCAACGCGTCAGCACGTTCCATGGGAGTTATAATCGATACATATACATTGACGGTGGCACAGAGGACACGGGTGATGATGTCGGAAGACTGGAGGACGGGGCGGACCTGGGCACATTTTTTAGGAATTACCGGGATGAAAAAAAGGATCCATAAGTACGGTGGACTAGATGCCGGGGAAAGGGTAGGAAGCCCGGGAAGGCTGATACC
Organism: Mycena galericulata; assembly: GCA_029289565.1. Taxonomy (NCBI): domain Eukaryota; kingdom Fungi; phylum Basidiomycota; class Agaricomycetes; order Agaricales; family Mycenaceae; genus Mycena; species Mycena galericulata. The sequence continues at coordinate 594,478 of JARKIA010000012.1, read as the reverse complement.
GGGGAGTGAGAGGGTCGGCAAAGTTGGTATTGACAAAGTGGGCAAAAGGCCGGCAGCGGCAACAGGAGAATCAGTGCTAGGAGCCTCGCCACCACCACTAAAGCAAGTTAGATAAGGCACGGTGTGGCGTGAACGATACTCACAGCAAACCGCCGAGGGCTGTAGGGACGCGCACTCAGAACGTAGGATAACAAAGATGGGAAAAGGAACGCACCACCGCCAAGAAGAGCCATGAGATTAGATGAATTAAAGAAAGTCGGGGTGGAGAAGGACTTGAAACGGGACTGCTCGCAGATTTACTATGCAGGCCAGAGTTGGAGGGGAAGGGGAGAGAGGTAAAACAATAACGCCGTACAGGTCGAACTTATGGTCGAACACGAGTGGAGCATAATGGTTTCCATCGCGATTGTCCTTTACCATCACTTTTTTATGGAGCATCGCTGGTGGAGCCCGCCAAGACCCAAATGCTCCCGACCATGTGAGAGAAGATCATCTCGTGGTTTGCAAATACAGTAACATACACCACCACGGAGGCCAAAAACTCAAATGTATGTACAAATATCGTTTCTCAACGTGACAATCGCATCCCTGGACCATATCGCTCGCCAGCCTTGCGCTCCATGATCTCCCGTAATGGGCCAAGCAGTCGAGTGAATGCGGGCGCATCCAGTGCAGCCACCTTGAGTTTTGGTGCTGCGGGGTCTTCCCGGTGAATTGCACTCACCGTCGCAGCGCGAGGCGCGAGGCGGAGAAGAGAAAGCTCTGGAGAATAGTTCAGTACGTAGAACGCGGGTCGTCAAGCCGGTAAACTGACCGCCGAAGTAATCGCCTTTTTTCAAGTGCCCAACTTTGATTTCCCGCATATCTCCATTGTCGTCTTGCTGAGTTTTTGTAGCGATCGCTTCACCCTCCTCGACGAAAAAGAACGTGTCCCCCATCTCCCCCTGCCGTACGATGGCTTCGCCGTCCATGTAAACCTTGCTCACGAGAGCGTCTGCGATCTTGCTTCTCTCCGGGGCATCCAGGGAAGATAACAGAGTCACTGTAGAGAGAAATTGCTCGTACATGGTGCGTCGTCTATGCGCCGCTTTTAGTATGATCGTCCGGAACGTAATCCGGTCCAGTGCCCAAAGTGTCGAGGCCTGAATGGACATCACAGTGGCCGCTCGGGGATGGCCGTACATGAGAGCCAACTCTCCGAACGACGTGCCAGGCGTGCACTCTGCGACTTGGCGACCAAACTCGGGGTGATACCCCGGCTTGAGGAACATCTCGTCCGGATTGAGAGTCTGTGATGATCTGCTGCTCGTTAGCCACGTCGGTGGCAAGGGTTCGGGACGGATATAGCAGTGTAGCAGCCCCGACTCGACAACGTAGAAGTACTCTCCTTCGTCGCCTTGCCGTATCACGACCTCATCCTTCTCTGTCGTTTTCTCCTGCATGGCATTGAGCACCCCAGTCTCCTGCTCTTCATCGAGGTCGCGGAATATGAGATTATCAGCAATGGATGCCTTGATACGCCGCAGCTGGTCGGCGGTCTTGGAGAACACAGGAAGGGGCTCGTCGCTTTCGACATCGACAGCGATTGATTCCGCCGAGACAGAGGTGCGCCGTGCGAAGATAAGGGAGTTTGGGGGGTGTAGATAATCGCTGGGGTTGAGAGGTGTCGGCGCATTGCCATCAAAACTGGCAAACGGGCTGGGGTTGAGAGGGGCGGTGGGAGCGAGCTGGCGTCCGTCTATCTGGAATATAGGAGGGGCATCCGAGAGGAGGGCATTTCCAGGGACGTTGAGAGTCCCAAATGGACTCTGCGAAGCGCTGTTTCGCAGCGAAGAACGATGTACGGGTGCTGCCTGCGAAAACGGGGAGACAGTTGTCGGGCCAGATGTGGCGTTGAGCGGTGCATCAACGAAGAGGTCGGTGGGAAGGTCTCTAGAGAAGGAGTGAGGACGTTGAGAGAGCACGTCGCGTGTACGCGCCCTCTGTTCCTCAAGCCTTGACTGGAACCAATTTGCACAGAACTGTAGAGCGTCTTTTGGCTGGACGCGATTTATATCGCGCGTAAGATCCCCCACCAGCGATTCAAAGGTCGACATGGCCGGTCGCGCGTACAGGGTGGAAGTGGCTTCGTTCGTGAGATACAAGTACAATGCCGCGTGTGGTTTTCACTTGTTTGCTTGGACCATTGGACCATATGCATCTCAACAACCATACATTCTTGAGTCTCGACGACATCAACGTAGGTAGGCATCAACCTTGGCGCTTCAAAGGTACATATGTATAGTGAACAATTTAGGTTTAAATAAATGCTATGTGCATGCTTCCCCCTCCTCCGGATAACCATGAAATGACCGATAATCAAGATAAATAATGCTGTAATTTCGTTCGTTCACGTCTGGGCAAAACAGCCCTCCAAGAAAGGAGTCGACGAATCCGTTCAGGCTAGAGGTGGATGCATAGCATCTACACGGTGGTCAGGGAATGAACAAGGTACCGAGCGAGTAAACTCACCGCCTTTAAACCAGCATTTGCCTGAGCGAGGAACGAGCTCATTACACGGTCTGTCGAGAGAGACATTCATTGACTTGCCTTTTGACAGATGAAAACATTTTGAGCCATTCGGGCAAATATGGCCCCAGCAGCACTGGTCCCCATAAGGGCACTGCAAACCTACAAGGAGATGCGTCACCACAGCCTCTCAAGTTGTAACACCCACCGCACCATTTTTAAGCCAATTGCACGGCGCTTTTTTGGCGTTGCTGGACAAGGAAGCCAGCTGTTCCGGCGTCAGAATGTACTCATGCGAGTACTTGCACAGCGAGGGCTGAACGAAATCAGTTAAATAAGCCGCGCTATAGATTCACAACAACTTGCCCCTTTAGAACATGTCATTAGATAGTGTTCATTACACGGCGGGGGATTTTCTAAGGAGTTGCATGATCAATACATATTTTTTGGAACGGCCTGCACACGAACGTTTGTGCAAGGGCTAGGGTGAGTTAGCGAAAAGTACATCGGAGGCAGAACTAATAAACATACGAGCGAAATGTCGATGGTCCGCCCACTGGTGTGAGAGGCAGGAGACTGTGGGCTAATGAGCCCACCAACAGAAACAGCTGAGTTGACATTTAAAGGGGGTGGTTTCTGCACTATTTGCTGCAGTTGTTGATCCATGAAAATGCCATCGACTCGTAAGGAAGGGAGGGCGATGCTCATTGCATTCACGCCATCCCCAGCGTACATCATCACTACTTTGCCAAGCAGCTTTTCGTTCTCCAATGCGTCAAAGGTCGACGTATATTGCGGGTCATTCCCGCCTGTGTTATTGATTTGGACGGATACAGACAGGGAGAAAACTGCGCACCTATGAACAACTTTAATGTCTGCGGGAAACGAGCGTATGTTTGAATATATTCTTGTGACCGCCAATCCATCAGAAAGGAACGCGAGGGAAATGATGCACCGCACACCTCTAATTTTCGTGTCCGTGCCATCCAAATAACCGACGTCCACCAGGGAGAAGCGAGGGGAGCATTGGCTAAAGCCCTTCGTCGGAATTGAGATGGGTCGCCAAGTTGAGGAAGGAAACTTACCGCTACGAATGCGTCAAATTGCTGGACAGAACAAATGTTGCTGCCAATGAGCTTATCAAGAAGGTCTCCCCTGTTAAAATAAACAGTCATCCAGAAAGATATTCGTCCGAATATGAGCAGCCCTTCTGAGGAGAGATAAGTTGCAATCGTCTGCGTCAAGCCTTGCGCAGCCGCGATGCCGCCTTGTTGACCCCGCACAAGGAGCGATCCGTTAAACAGTTTATCGTCCCCGTTAATAACACAAAGAATGAGAGGATTCTGGTTCTGAAAACCTGTCTAAGTACAAAGAAAAAGAAAAGGAAACGAAGCAGACGCGCACGTCGAACAAATCCCGCGTCGAAATCTGTCGGTTCAAAGTGGATACCAGTCGTTGATGTGCCTTGAGCTCGCGCTCCGAGCTGTACGCGAACCGTGAGTCCAGTCAGTGGGCAAGGGAGAGTGGACGAAACAAACGCTTCGATCGAGACAGCATGGGCTGACCGCCACAAACCAAGCTCCATCTCAAGCTCGGCGACGCGTCCCTCCAAGAAAGCATTCTGTTTGAGCGTCGAATTTGATAGGTCTGTAACGGAGATGAGGAAGTGCAAACGAGTCAAATGGCGCGCGGTACTGAGGAGCCTGGCGATGGTGTCGTCCCTTTACAACACATCAGAAGTCAGTGGATGCGCATACACTATTTGGACTCAGACCAATGCTGCTGGCTCGCCTCTCCCAACGGTTGCGTGGCCATGGCGGGGTAGTGTGGTCAAGGAAAGAGCGGGGACGAGCCACGTTTAGTCAACGTGAAAGGCCTTTAAAGCATAAGTAAAATACGAGCAAGTCAAACTTGCTTCTTCGGCTTCTTTTTGCTCGGATAGAAACTGACGGGAAATGGAATGTCATAATTTTAGCGTTCCCACAGGAAGCCGAGACGCGGCGGAGCAACAGAGAGTGCCTTTGTTGGATGAAACGGTGTGTTGCAGAACATTCCATCACGGCCAGAGTCCTTCGCCTCATCAGGAATCCGCTTTTGATTCGTCCGCGGAATTACATCACAACGCCACGCCATGCACAAGACCAAATCAGGTAGATAATAATGATTCACTGAGTTTGACGCTCTATGCAGGGACGCGCGCCGCCCGGTGCATATCAGCTGGAAGAAGCCCGCGTTAATGTCGCCATCAGAACATCAGCCCACACGCACCTCCTCTGAATTTGCATTTTCCCAACTTTTGGAAAGGACATTTGGTCGAGTGGGGGCAAAAATGGCCGTAGCAGCAAGCATCGCCCCACGTACACACATCTCCTGTATCAAATAGATGTGGATTACGTCCAGCAAAATAGTGGAAATCAGACTCACCTCGATTGATCATCGGGCAGGGCCCCAATTTCGCGTTATCGCGCAACTCCTGGAAATGCTCATCATTCAGGAGGTAGTCGTGCCCGTATTTGCATTTCGAGCCAAGCTTGCACGTGGAAAGATAAAACAGAGTACAAGGAGGTGGTTTGTCTGGAAAATGGTCAAGGAGGCGAAACGACACGGTGATGCTCACGCTTCGAAAGACGCTGACGCCCGATATCAGATACGTATCAGTACAATTTGGGCGCAAACAAAAGTTTTGCAACTCAACGACACCCGGAGTAACACGTCTGGTGCCTAGAGTACCAGCCAGCATGTATGAACTTTCCCAACTCGCCTCGGTTGAGGGGCTTTGTTCGCGGAGGCTTTTCTCACGCAAGTCTGGTGCTGCACGTTGCAATACACGAGAATAACTGGGTCCCGGGGGATCCGCCTCGTCTGACTCTCCGTCCCAGAACGTTGGAGTGTCGGTAACCATCTGATCTAACGTGGACGACGCGGCGATCCATCGAGTTCGAGCGACCAGCTTGTGAGTCATAAAGAGGTTTGGAATCTCCAGGAATGGAAGCTCTAGCTCAGTTATCGCAGTTGCCATCTCTTCATAACCTTTGAGAAGAATCAACTTGTCGCGGAACCCGGCTGTGATTTGTGAATGAAGACTAGAGGCATATCCGTTGTCGTGGCATCCTGTATTCCTCTATGAGAGCACTCGCAAATCTGTAACATTTACACACCACCGAAAATGATTTTGAAGGTTTGGGGAAGGTGGACGTCATCTTGGAGATGCGCTGACCACGAGCATTATTTTCAGCGCCATATGTCCGCAGAAAATGTGTACCTTTCAATTTGGCGTCAGCGGCCTCTTTCATGCTTCCCACATCGACCATGGTAAAGCGGTCGGCGGCTTGATTAAATCCCGAGATGAAGTCTTCAAAAGTTTTATTGAGTGAGGCGAGGCCGACTCGGTTAAAAGTATCCATCAGTCCACGTTTATTATAAAACAGGTAAACCCAGAGCTGATAGGGCATAGCGGTGTATTTTGAGGAGAGATATTGGACGATGGAGTCGGACAATGAGCGCGCTGCGAAGTGACCACCCTGTTGACCTTGAGTTATGAGATCACTCGAGAAAATCGAGCCGTCGCCATCTATCAGCGTGATAACTCTATGGCCCTGGAGTGGAATCATCAACTTCTACGTCGCGCCTTACGGTGAAACTAGTTACCTTGACTTGCTCTTTCAAAACTGCATTTTCCTTCGCCATTTCCTCTTGCAATTTCCGAAGTCGAGTGCATTCAGTCTCACGTCCTTCAAGTGCGATTTTGTATACATTTAACTCGCGCTCAAGTTTCAAGATCGTTTCCTGGGCCAATTTTTCGACATTCAGGAAATTAAAAACGTCGTCTGAGGCCCGGTTTATGCGAGTGACTGGTCAAGCAAAGGATGACTTGCTCTTTAACTGCTCAAAACCATACTCACTGAAACACGATGAGAGATAATACGAGAACAAGAAATAGGCGAGACAGACATTCGATTTTGATAGTCTCGTGAAACCTTAGTCGAGTTTGGAGTAGTAGCATCCATGACTCAGAATGCCGGGGAGGATCTGCTTTTATATAGGTTCTGCTAGTCTTTTGTTTTCGACGCAAGTTGGGGGCTTGAGGAAAGGGCGTGTTGTTTCATGAGACAACGTGTACAGCTCGAAGGCAAAATTAGCGCCTAGGCACGAAGGCGGCGGAGGAGTGAATTGTGCCGTCAGGGGCAATCAACGGAGGATTAAAACGTAAACAAAGCGGAGCGCTGGTGGCGCTTGTGGCTGAATGCTCGTGGTGTTGAATTCGTTGTGTGGTCGCGAAGGCTGGTACCTAGTACGATCGAACTGGAATACAGCATTAATAAAAATTGAAGACATTTCCGAAGCCTCGTTGCTGCCATCGCGGAGGCTCGTTCACTGAGTTGTCCAAAGGAGACGGACGGACAGACATGACTGAGCGCTGCGGAGGGTGGTACCGTTACGTCACGGTGACATGTGATAGTCACATGACCAAAGGCCTCTTTCCTCTCCGCGACACCCACCTGCCAATTCTCGTTTCTCCCTATTATCGACGCGTTTCATCTCATACCAAGCCTGTCCCATCTCATGTCAGACCTTTATACGTCTCTTCCAGTCTCCCCAAAGAAGAAACGATGTCCTCCAGAACGCGACGAGAATACAACGACTCCCAAGAAACTGAGAACCAGGTTCGACTACTCTTCTGGTGGCCTCGCATCTCCAGTATCTGACGCAACTTATTACTCCAGGGCTCCAAGCCACCGCTCCCTCGTCTCCCACCAAGACGGAGGGGCAACTGTCCCTCAGCTCCCCCTTCACTTGTCGCGTCTTTGCACCGTTTATACAGGCCTGCAACACGCACTCTCTCACGCACTCGCGACCTGCGCCGTGTCCCCGACGTCGGACACGGGAATCGTCCGGAATGTACTGAACAACCTCTCACTGAGCACTTACTCTGGGTTAGCGACGCACTTTGATGTCGATGATCTACGCAGGCTTTGTTGGATCTGGGAGTGGGATGGAAAGACGATGCCCTCTAAAGCCTCCTGCGAGGACGACGATAACCCGTTCTTGGATGACAGACCTCCCCAAAAGGACTGGACACGAGGTGCCATGGGTATAGTCGTCAGTCCAGCCACTCATCATTCAAGAGTGGACGGAAAACGAGTTCCTGCGTACGGTATCGGAATTGAGGTCGAGATGGACATCGACAAGGACATGCTTGGTGGCATGGCCGCCGTCGCTCGCTGGACAGCTGCGGGGGAAAACCGCAGGCAAGCATTCCGCGAGAAGGTCCACAGTTGGGTGGCAGTACGTTCCATCCTTGACCTTATCCTTTATATTTGCTCATTTCGAATCCATAAGCTCCATCCAGGCGTTACTCCGGCTCCTCCCATCCCCTACGCGGATCTCCCCCGTCTTTCCGCATCAACCAAAACAACATCCCTGACCCGCACTCTTGCCTCGTTGTCTCCAAAATCCACCCTTTCCCCCTTCAAACTCCCAGGACCTCCCTCGTCTCCCTCCCGCTCCCCTTCCAAATTCAAGAGTACCGTCCATACGTCTGCGATCCCCTTCCCTCTCACATCTGCTATCGTCTCGAAATCTCCTACCAAGAGTTCTGGTATCGTCCCCCGGACCCCTTCTTTCCGATTGAACCGCCCCGCACACGAGCTCACGCCGCGCACTCCGAGAACGTCCCTTGTTGCGTCAACCTCCGAAGTTATTTCTCAGCCTTCTACACCCGTTCACCAGCGCGGGGCCACCGCTTCCACCGTCCCACAGACACCGTCTTCCTCTCGCCGCGAGGCTCTTTATGAGCGTCTTCGTCAGCGCTCCCTCTCAGCCTCTCCAACGAAAGCTGCCAGCAGTGAGGTTGCGGGCGGGACGCTGACCCGCGACCAGATGCTCAAAATAGGCCAAGACGAGCTGCGGAGGAGGTGCTTGTTGGGCCGCCTGGGAGGGGTCGCGGAAAGTGTCTGGATGTGAGTCAAGCGTCGCCTGCAAACTTTCTCGTGCTGATTTAATTGTATAGGATGTTCTCTACGCCCGCCCCGGGATCGACAGCGTCCCCGACGGTCCGTAAGCGGCGCGCATTGCCCATGTCCGAGGTGACCACCGCCGTGATCAAATCGTCGCCCGTCCCTTTGTCGTCGGCAGAAGCAGTCGATTCTTTGGCGATACTCACGAAGTTGTGTCCCTTCTTCCTGAAGCAGCTGAACATCGCCGGCGAAGCCTGGCTCGAGATGCCCGCTCCATCCGCTGGAAGCGCCGAAGGTGGCCTCTCTAAGAAGCCGCTGGTACCCGGGAGTCCAGGAGCTGTAATTGACAGTGCGGAAGCGCTCGTCACCCGGAACCCGCGGAGAGTCAAGCGCGAAGCAGGCGGACTGCGTGAAGTGAGGGAGATCATCCGCAGGGAGCTCGAACTGCAGGATTGATCGAGCTCTTTTTTTTCTCTCCCTTTCTTTCAGTGCTTCATTTCTCAACCCAGTACATCTGCTTTATCCCTTAGGATTTGTTTGTATCATATCATAGTGCTTGTCATCTACCTACTGCTTCATCTGTATACTGTTTCACTGAGCCGTAAAGTGCACCCTCGGGATATCCACACGCGTCGGCCCCTCTGGTTGAAGTGACGACAAATCTTGCACATTGAACTTAAAATCAGATTGATGCAAGATTGCGATAGCAAGAGGAACAATGGTTTTATGTTTTGTCAGTGTCGTCGACAGTAGTGCTATTCGTTGTGGCAGTGGACGCGGTATTGACTATGCATATGGATGCCTTGCGCGCTGCCACCCGCTCTCTCACGGTACGTTCAAATTCTACACAGTCGACTACACGCCCCTCGCGCCGACTCATTTCTGCCGCAAAGACCGTCATATGGCTCTTGACGACCTCTTCGAGGGTCGTGCCGAGTGCGTCCTGCCGCCCTGTACGTACCGCCTCGACGAACGCGCGGATGAGCCCCAGATCGCCGCCACCGTGGCCACCGCCTTCATCTCGCGGGACGCTCGTCGTGCGCTTACCCGTGCGGAAGTCGTGGACAGTAAATGTGCGCATGTCACCGACGATTTCACCGTTCGTGAAGTGCAGTCGCACCTGGCGGTCACAGATCAACGACGTGTATGCGACCATGGTGAATGATGCGGTCGCGCCGTCAGAGAACTCGAGATTCACGACCTGGTGGTCGCAAACGTCGTTTGGCGACTCGTACACGCACTGACCGTACGGTCCTGCACGCAGGGCGTGGGTGACATTCTCGATGTCCGGCAGGCCGTCAACGAGCGGTGCCACGGGGAAGCCCGTGTTACCACGAGAGACCGAGTCCAAGTAGACTGTGTATTTATCAGGGGGGACAATGAAGACCAATGGGGAACTGACTCTTCTTCGCACTGTAAGCACATTCCTTTTCTATGGGACCTACACATGCGTTAGGGGGCTCATGTTTACGCGGCACATAACCGTAAACGTTACAATCGAGACAACGAGTCGCGGAACCTGCAGATGCAGGTTTAGAAGATTTGCGGAAATGTTGCAGTGAGCCAAATGATGAAACGCGGGCAGGGACGGAAGGCGAGAGCCAGAAGCAGATGATATCGATGTCACTGAATGAATTTGACTAGGTTGTGCGTCGGCGGACGACATGAAAGGCTTACTGGCAACATTTTGTCATGAGCGAGAACGAGCTCCCTTTCTCGGTGGCCCAGTTTCCTGAGGTATCATTAGTCTGTTTCGTTTCTGGAGAGCCTCGTTGCTAGAGAGCGGAAAATTGATCCAAACCTCTTACGTATGAATGGGCAAAGTGATAGTATCCGACAGGCTCGACCTGAACGAGATTGACGAGTTTCCCGAGCGCACCAGAGCGGACATATTCTGTGATCTCGCGGCTGTATGGCGAGTATCGCAACACTGTATCCAAATGAGACAAGTGGACAACAGAGTACAAAATAAGTCCTACCGTGCCCCATTCCAAAGATCGTGCCAGCCCGTTTCACAGCCTCTTCGATTTCGATAATGTCCTCAAGCGTAGTAGCCATCGGCTTCTCGCAGAGAATGTCGTACCCCTGGTCTGAAAACGCCAGTACGACCTCTTTATGCATGTGGTCTTGAACCGCGACCACTACCGCGTCTGCGAGTCGCCTTCCGATGGTGTTTATCGTCTCCGCCGACGCTGCGTGTAGGTCTTGCCAGGTGTCAAAGACAAGCGTGTTGTCGACCTTGTGGAGATGTGCAAATTGGCGCTGAGTCTTCGGACGCGGCTCTGCGATTGCGACGACCTTGCAGAACTCAGGAGACTGGATGGCGTATTCTGCGTACGCCTTGCCGCGCTGACCACAGCCAACGATGGCGAGCGTCACCGGATTGCGCGGGGAGACAGGCATGGTGGATTTACTTGACTTGCGATGGAGGATGTTCTTGGTGGTGGAAAGCAAATGCGACATGGCAGTACCCGATAACCATCTAACTTGGTGGGCCGAAACACGATCACGCGCCGGTCCAGATCAATACCAATGCCACTCAGCCGAGGCGGTAAGTACAAAAAACGTGGTTATGTAATTGGTTTAAAGCAGGAAAGTTAAACGAGTATTCAGGTTATTTCACACATGTACATTAGAATTACGGGAGGGAGGGAAAAAGATACGAATATCTATAGCGCTCACTCCAATTGCCGTCGTTCTAGATTCTTCCACCCCTTCCTGAGGCCCTTCGCTTCAACGATTGACGCAGGCATACAGTAAACCGGGTCCAAGTCGACCAAAGCAGGATACCCCAAGATGGAGAGACCTAACAGGTTCGAGTCACTTGGGGGAGCACGGAAAGCCAGGTTAGACGGTTACCTGCGATACCAAAGTTGGTATGGAATACATCAACCATGTTCCCTGGGCGATCGGAGATTCCACCCTTTTCTGTATCCTGTTCGCATGATTAGACACGTCGGAAAAATTGCCAAGAAATAAAACGCACTTGACAGGAAAGGATGAACGACGTTAATTTGTCAAAGTCGATCCACGCCACTTTATTGAGAATTGACATGGCCGAAAGTACCCAAAAACTGTAACAAACCTGGGAAGGTGAATATAGAAAGATTCAAAGGAGAATGGACGCACATCTTCCAATTTTTCGGGTCGGCCATTAAGACCTCCGTTCGGAAGCTGTCTTTCGGCCAACCACCATCCCAGAGTGTCACTGTCTACTTCATCTAATCGGTCCAATATGGCCAATGCAGCTACACAGACGAATACTGCACGAGATCAACGTTAAACGGACAGCGTTTGATGCGGGTGGCGCACCTTGAGCTGAATGACTTTCGGCACCAATACATCGCCCAAAACCCCCATCGAAATTTCTGCACTGCTTGATATAATCCACTGTCTTGTCTTTATCGAGCTGATCCAGGCATCCGAGGAGGGACAGAGCATTAACCGCGATGTAGCTGAATCGGGTATCTGTTTCGCCAAATGAATCACCAGCGAAGACCCCCGATGGTTGCTGGAGAGATAGTATGACTAGACGACACAGTGAGGTGAGAGTTATAGGGTGAAAGACTGGACATACATTTGGAAACGCGAGGAACATCTATCCGGTCCAGTGCCTCGTATATTACGAGTATCTGTATAGCGCTAAGGGTGGTCGAGATATGCACATCATGACCCGGATGAGGCGCAAATCCACCTGGTCGAAAGTAAATGAGAATGAAAGGCCATCGGAGGGGTTGTACCAGCTTCCTCGTCCCAACAGCTCTCAATGAATCGTATAACATCATCTCTGTCCAAGGCTTCCGGGTGGCCCATTATAGAAAGGGCGTTGACACCCCAGTAGATCGCATTGAGCCGGAGATGCGCAGTGAGATGATATGCGAGGTCATCAGTGCTCTGGAAGATAATTACGATTGTTGACTACAAGTAGGTCTGGACTCTGCTGACCTTTCCAAGATTTTGAATGTACGAGATATGAAGCGACTTGAGGAGTCCAGCGGACCCTTGTTCATCTGCGTCGGAACGGTTCATCGGGCGGCGTCGTTGGACTGGCGTATAGTAGTGTACAGACGAAAGAGGATCATCGCGGGAGACCGGCTCGAACGCGCGCGACGCCCCAGTTCAGTTTCTATTATTGCCGACTTCGTGCAACACTTTCAGAAAAGCAGTTCCTCGCAGCTCAATGATTCTGACTACGGGATATAATGTACAGCTGGGACAAGAATACGAAAAGAAGCAAAACAAGTAAGTAGGAGGGAAAGTGTATTTTCAACCTTCTGTGACGGACGGATCCAAATTTTGACGAGCAGGTACACGAAAGCGAGAGCCATCATTGCTCATTGGGAGGCTTGGACCTGACCGATAAAAGCGGAGGTTCGACGATGCCGAGTGAGTGGATTTTCTGATAGAGTTGTGGATAGGATAGGATGGATTCTAAATCATTCAATTAGAGAAAGCCCACAGCGAACACCTAAAAAATCTCTTTAACATGTAACCAAGTTTCATAGATGCCCCACGGAAGCATCAGGTTTGCTTCAAGAAATTGCAGGCGGAAGTATCTTGCATGATCAAGAGTCATCCATATGCGACATTCCTCCAAGGCGGCAGGAGCAGTATCCCGTGAATAAGGAGTACAAGAAACATTTCTCGGGGACTCTGCCTACCAAATGTTAATAAGGTTTGGCCTCTACCAGGGTTGAAAAAATACCCAAAAGAGTTTGTCCGAGGAATAAGAATACAACGAGGCTCTCAATAGCCGAGCTGTGCCGGCGTCAACTATCCACACCCATTCGACGCCATTCCTAGTCGTCTCGGGAACGCGGTCGAAGATGTCCAACACCAGGGTATCGCCAGGGGCCGCATCTGCTAAGTGTGTGAGCCACTGCATGCCAAAACAACTTCAAAGATGGTTACTCCAGATACTACGATAAGAAGTGTTGGGGTTCGTATCCACTGCATTGGACAACGGGAAATTCACATAAGCGGAAGTGAACTCTTCCGTGAGTGTCTTAGAAAGTTGTGTTTCACGAGAGAAAATTTCCCCAGCCGTTCTGTACATGTCCTTGGCGAACATATCTGGGAAGGATTTTACGTTCGATTCCAAGACGCATACAGTTTTTTTGCAGGGTGAGCGTTCAAGCTCAGGTTTCGGTGGAAAAGATCCCAGGGAAACGTAAGGCCATTCAGGAGAGTTGGTATGCCTGTCGGCTGCAATTGCGTCAAGATATTCCGCAGCTGCAGCCTACCATTGTCAGGTATTTGAGGGGAGAATAAATAGAGTAGGACTCACGATATGTTTACGGTTTCTAGCAATGCCTTCCTCGCCAATGGTGAAGGCGCCACCGCCGAAAAGGGGGGTTGGCGCACTAGTCCACAACTCGGGTAGAGAATTTCTGAGAATCGAGTAATAGTTGTCGGCCATATTGGTTGCTTCCTGAGATGCGCCCAACCGCTCGAGAAGAGCAAGAAAGGACTCAGCGTGACTCCTTAGTATGAGAGCACCATATCCAAGCCAAGAGAATCCAAAGGTGATTTTTGTTGAAGGGGAATTAATGGTCAAGAGGTGGCTCGATAGAACCTCGTCGGGGGGCAGAAGAAAGATGTCATGCGTGTCTATCCGGGCGCGCATGTTCTGAATGACTTCAGGGTCGACTAAATAATCGTCGTCCTAGCGACATTGTGAGGTGTGAGCTAGGATGGCCGATTAACAGCCCCACACCTGAATGAAACAATATGCTGTCGAGGTGTTGGAACAGGCAAGGAATCGCGCTTGGAAATATAAATTCTCTGGTGAATTATGAATCCGAAGTTTGCTCGGCGAGCAATTGCATTTCATGAAGTCCTAAATGCTATATAGCACTTGATACAAGGACCAAGATGATTGGCGCACATCGTCTGCGAGCGGTTGAGGGTTGTTGTTCCACACAACGACTTCCTTTATTAAACCATCGAGCTGAGCCCCGCAGAGCACCGTTACGATTTGCACCACATTCGGGAGTCGGACCCAATTCAGTAGAACAGCGGTGACATCTGCTGCAGACTGAGAATCGGGGGAACCAGTGCTCGGATAGAGTTCGGCAGGGATTGAGTTTTGTCGGAAAAAATTAGGCGTAGACCACTTGTCGAGCATTAAAATGGAACACAGGGCCACTGCAATGGCCAGTAGAAGAGTCGTGAAGCCGAAAGGTCCAAAATCATTCATGCTACGATTCAAGTGGCTGAGCATTTGGTGTGACAACCGTGTTTCTTGCATCTTCACCCCTCCCCATACATACCGCGTTCCGCTCTGTTTCGCTGTATTCTTTCCCTCTTTCATGTCGTTCAACCCGCGAGAAATCGGAACCCTCGTAGTCGTCATCCTTAAAGCCGTGCGTTCATTTACAACTCTCGGTGTTTTCCATTCAAATGTTCACCAGAATCACCTTCCCAATAAAAGGTGCCCTCCGATCCAGTTGGCTCTTTCGACCCATCTGATCATTTGCAGGAATATAGGAAAGCAGGATCCGTATTGCGTGGTCTCTGTCAATGGCGAGAAGCAACGAACCAAAGTCATTAAGCGGGGTGGACAACATCCCGAATGGGACGACGAGATCCGATTCACACTGTACGAGGACGATATAGAGGTGGCAATCAACAAACCCGACGGCACTCCACCACCTCCGCCCCCGAAGGACGGCAAGAGGAACATCAAAGGAGGCAGAATCATGAAGCTTTCATGTTTTGCAGACGATCCTCGAGAACCCGATCTAATCGGTCAAGCGGACGTAGACCTAACGGAAGTCTTGACAAAGGGAGAAACTGACGGTGAGTAAAGCCCTATACGTTGCATTCACGTGAACTGACTGCACGATATTCAGAATGGTTTACTCTAATGAATAAAGATAAATTCGCCGGGAAGGTCTACCTAGAGTTGACATTTTGGTCTAATGTCCGTATCCCAGAGATTAATTGTCCGAGTACTAATTTTGATGATCAGGAACCTCCCCCAGAAAAAAAAGTTATCCCGCAGGTGCCCAAGGGTAACAGGGAGTATGTTGGTCCGGGCGACTTCGTTCCCTTCGACGACGCCGACGCTGTACCTGGGGGTGGACTTCACTCATCGCGAGTCGCTTCCACAAGCAGCGTCCATAATCATTCACGTCGTCAATCTGATTCCGTACCGTCCACTCTACGATCGTCCAATTCCTTGGCCCAACTAGATCTCTATCGGCCTCCTTATGAGGAGGAACATCGGAGTCGTGTTGCCTCCTTTACCGCTCTGACCAATGATTTTGCTGAGTTCGGTGTTGATCCAGGTCGTAGACGGGGAACCTTTCCCGTAAGTCTTGTACATACTTTCGTCGAATCTTACTTACGCCTTCTGTTGCCAGCCTCCTCACTCAACCATGCATAATGGCCGACCGCCCTCCTCTTCCGGCTTTTCTACCTATCCGCCGCCTCATGGATATGAACCGACTATCACTGATGCCACCTCGGTGTACTCCTACGACCCTCCTTTGGCACCTCCTACACAATCCCGCGATCCTTCGAGCTTTGTGCGGCCGGTTCCTTACACTCCACAAGCTCTCTACCCGCCTCAGTACGACATAGGATCGGTGGTGTACAACCCACCGCCTAGTCGTGGACCCCGTTATAGCATGCCAACTGCGTCGTCTGGGTTCATGCCTCTATCCAATTCTTCGGGATTTGTTCCACTTTCGACACACCCTTCTGACCCTTCTGGTTTCGCCCCGCCTCTTGCACATACACCGGCTCCAATGAGCTATGCAGCATCCCATATCAACCCACCAGCACCTTATCCGCCTGCCGTATCACATACACCGGGTCCTGGATACGCCCCTCCCCTCCCCCCTTCGTCGTCAGCCTCGTTCCATTCTCAGCAAGGACTTCCACCATCACAGTCTTTTCAGTATTCGCAATTTCAACCTGCTCCTCAGCAATACAACATTCCCCAGCCGCATGCGCAAAGCGCAACTCCCCCGACGCAGCAAGGGTATCCACTCCCTCCATCTCCCACAAATCAGCCTCCCGCGCCTTCTTTATCGCACAGCAATTCACTGACATTGAGCGCCGGACCGGGGTCGCGTCCTCTGCCACTGCAGCCCCAGCAGCCCCAGTATCACGCGCCGCCGGATCACCAACTATACGGACTGCCCCCGTCATCGAGCCAACCGCCGAATTCAGGATCGTATAGTCCTCCTCATGCCATCAGTTCCACGTTCCAGGAAAATTATCAGCCTGCGCCGCCCCCTCCCCCACCTCTCCAACACCACCATCAGGCATATAATGACTCGCAGGAGAACTCTCCTTACCAGTCACCTCCCCCGCCGCCGCCTCCACCTTCCCAATCTAACCCTCGGCGGCGATCCAGTCTCCCTCCCCCGCCAACCCACCTACAGCAGCCGAATTTCCCTGCACTTCCTCCTCCGCCTCCCCCACCCCCACTTGAGTATTCTCCTCAAAACCCGCCGCCACCGCCACCGCCGCTCCCCTCGCATATTGCATCGCCATACTATCCTGGGCCGCCTCCCAGACCTCCCACACAATTGGATAACCAGGCTCAGTGGACACAGCCGTCTCAAAACAGCTTCGCTCCTCAAGGATGGAACTAAGTCTGGCATAACATTCATTTGCTAAGCACATACCACCGGACTTTCTTGCTTTCCTTTAAACACACTCAATAATGATAGACTCAACCAGAAAGCTGGTTTTTGATACGTACTGTGACTTTGTGAGATCTATATATCATACATCGTCGCGAGGTTCAACGACGTCTCTTTCTGCCCTCCATTTTGCAATTGCTGTTTCAGTTGGAATAATCCCACGGCGAGCGAGGTCAAGCCGGGCTTCTTTGCGAATCGTGTTCTCCTCCCACCGCCTAACGGCTTCGTACTCTTGCAGTGCTCTCTCGGCACTAATGACCAGGCCAAAGACGGAACCTAAGCAACCGTTGAGATGGGCGAAGGACACCGAAGCGAAGACGCACAAGTGCACACTAGAAACCCCTTGAATTGAAAAGTTTGTCGTCTGAGGGAAGGGAGCTACAGGGTCTATATGGATGGGGGTGGACTCGGGCCACGTACCTGAAGAATGGCCAAGTGTAGTGGGTAATGATGGTTAGCCCCAAACCGAAAGCGCCACCGTGCAGAGCTCCCTAGCAGGAATGAATTCATGGCAAAGAAAACAAAAAAAGGCGAACTTCGACCGCGGATCGTGTTTGGACGGTATAGGCTCGTTCGACATCGTCCTTCAGTCGCAGACGCGATGCGCTCATGACATGGTGTATCCGGCAAGGCGGACCGATATCAATATGGGACAAACAGCTACGCAAAGTATGTTTTGCCCTCGTGGCTATGTTGACGTAGCTCGGCATTCGGTTTGTTGATGTAACCGAAGAATTCGAATGTTGACTTGACCACAACCACTTGTTGATATCCCTCGCTCCCGATGTTGAAGTTACCCTCTAATTTTTGCGTCCCAAATCAACCCTCGTTTTTCTGTCTTGATCTGATCGACTTTCATCTTGACTCAACTGATTCAAGTTGTTGATTTGACTACGTAGGTTTGTTGATCCAACTCGACTTTTGTAAATTCTGTGTTGACTTCATTCCCTGAACACTGTTGATTGAACACCAGATTTCCCGGCCTGCTATGTTTAACCTTACCCATTTTTTATGCAACGCAAATGAATGTGACCTATGTTTCGAGCAAACCGACTTGTTGACTTGACCCCTGTTTCTGGTAGCTCCACTTGTTGATCTATCCCCAGTTTCTTGTCCCGACTTGTTGACTTGACCACTGTTTCTGGAGGCTCCGCTTGTTGATCTACCTGCAGTTTCAGAATTCGTCTTGGTCCACAGCAAAATCCAACCTGATATTATCAAGGTGTGTTTTTATAGGTGCTGTGTGACCCACTGTTTATTATATTCTCTCCCCAGGAACATGCATTCTTTCATGTTGGCACGGTGCCGTCTCATTTTCTGATGCCATGTGCCTTTTCTGATGCGACCACCACATTTTGAAATTTCCCAAACATCAGATTTGTAGCGTGACCTCTCACTTTCTCCCCTCTCATCATGAACAGAAAACATGGCCGTCCCAGTGCTGAAGTACTACGGGAAAACATACTGTTATTTTTCTGTCCTCACAATTGCTAGGTCTCCGAAGAAGAAGCCTTGGGCAAGGTTTTCAAACGAGCACGCAACGAAGGAGTTGAAAAAATTGTAGGTTTTCTGCACCACACCTTCCATCCTCTTCTCATTTTTCTCTAGTCGGAGCGCAAGCGCAAGCAGGTAAGACCCAACATTGAACATTACCACGACCTCCCTCATTGTAACCAGACAACGCCATCTGGCTCTGAATCTGACTCAGAAACTCCACCGCCCCGAAAAAAAAAAAAAGCACCCCCGGCGGTGAATCTCTTGGACTATCAACAACGCCGTGTATTAACATTCCTTAGCCCAGCCGCCCAAAGGGTGGAAGGCCTAGGCACAAAGATCGCGGTACACGCACCGACGACGCCCCTCCAGCTAAGCTTACTGGGCTCGATCTCCCTCAAACCCCTCGGAAGAAGCGTAGGCCGAAAACTGCCACAAGTCCAAAAACCTTTCTTTCTCCTCGGTCGAGTCGGATAGCAGCCTTTACAACCCAGCAACCTACCCACTTTCAGTTCAACTCCCCTATTCGCACCGGAGGGAGTAAAACTAACACCGGTAGCTCGAGAAAAAACCCAACGCACAAACCATCCACCACACGCACATCCCTCAAACAGTTTAACTACGATCCCCACAAAGGTTGGGCAGCAGCCGGCAGCTGTTTGACTGTCGAGGCGTATCAGCACTTTGATACTTGGGTATGTAATTGCCATGTATTTTTCTGGCCAGAGCTGACACAAGTCTGCAGAAAAATGATTATCAGCCAGGGCACTACTACCAAACGGACTCTGTCAGGCTCATCCATCTCGGAAATCCTTGCGATCGTCCCAATGACCTGCGTGCACGCAAGTGGATTTTGGCATGGGACACTCCCGGGCACAATCCTCCCGAAAACCTTGTCGATAGCCACCGACCGGTCCTCCGAGTTGTGTACAAGTGCAGTGGACACTGTCAGCATGGCCGTCCCTCTTCATCAGAGGATTCTAGTGGGCTGGAGGGCTCCGAGGAAGATGGAGCTTGGGTCGATGATGATGATGAGGTTGGCGATAAGGAGCGCGACAACTCAAGCACGTCCGACACCTCTAATTCAGAATTGGATGCCAAGCAGGACGTTGAGGAAGACAAAGCATTGCATGAACTGTCTACTGCTGAACTGAACAAACGGCTCAACAAGGGATCGGTAAAGCACGGAAATTCTCGTCCTTCCAAACTGCAATGTCCTGTTATTCTCCATGTACGCTCTTCTTCTTCCACGCAACTTTCCTTCTGACTCTTTTTCAGGCCGAGGTTTATTCCGATGAGCTCTCCAAGGTCTATTTTTTCCAAAGGGGTTCACACCCCGATGCCTTGCCTGAGTTTTGCGATATTTCACCATACGTACGTCAATGTATGCTTGAGATGGCCCGGACCTTGGATCTTTCTGCTGCTGGTATCAAGCGCCGTAAGTCATGCGCAATACACTACGAAAATCCATTCATTCATTCTAGGGCTCCTGTATTTGATGGAAGACAAGGAGCACCCTATACCAACACATAGACGGCCCAACGCGACTCAAGTCAACAATGTCGTCAACAACGCTCGACGAAAAGAACGCCTGCTCTCTGATCCTTTGCTCAGCATTGGAGTGTTTGCACAGAGAAATCCCGACAAAATCTTCCAGTCAGCTCATACGCTCTTTACTGCTTTTGAGATTTAACTCACAGAAAATCAAGTTACTCTCCCCCGAATTATCTCACCGATCCGCCAACCGAGTTTGCGACAGGCATACATCACGAATATGGAACACAGGCAATGCTTTTGGGGGCCTGGAAACATGGTGTAGGACACGATTCCACATACCGACACATGAACGAAAACCGTGCTCCTCTCACCATCATGATTACTTTAGATGAAGAGGGACGCATGGTTCCTGGTAAGTACCACGGTCAACTATCTTGCGCAGCACCTCACATTTTACAGGTTTTGCATACTTATCCGGCGATACCACCATTGAAACGCAAGCGACCTTTCTCGCTGAGGCCAAGAACCTCGTCGAGAAAATGGCGGCTGATCTCATCGCCGGTGGGTATTGTATACTATACATGGAAATCCGTTCATTCCTTACCTGTTTAAGGCCGAGTCGCAGTGGCCACAGGGTTGAAAGCACATGCGGAGGCACTCATGAAGCAGGCCCAGCTTGTCGTAGAGCATGGATGGCGGCCCAAGTTTTTCATGATTGACAAGTACAGAGCTTCCAAGGCAGCTATCAGACGCAGTACGTGTACCCTCAAAAGCTCCTCGTATGCCACTCATCTATTTCCGGAAGTCTTTCCTGGAATTACCATTCGCGTCTGCCAATTCCATGTTATACAAGTACGTGGCCTACCGTTTTCAAAATGTCTTTTTTTTTGAAGGAGCAATGGAGGCTATCTTGCGTTGGGAGCGTGATCATTCCAATGGTGACGAGTCGCATGCTCGTCCAAGTCTTGACAATTTCCGGAAGCATCAATTGTTGTGGGCCGTACGAGAGATTCAAAGGTGCAGAGATCCAGCCCTGTGGCCCCAGTACCTCAATCGCTTTCGTGTGCGCTTGGACGCCATCACCGAGGGCTCTCGTACCAATACAGAGACTCTCTGGGATTATTTTGAGGCCAACTGGTTTTGTGACGAGTGGCGAGGTGCGTCATCAAGTAATGATACTGCTTCTCACAACCTCTTACCTCTTATTTATGTTCTAGAACATTGGACTGATATGGGTCTGCCCACTGGTGAGAACCGGGATGGCATGTTGTCCACAAACAACTGGACGGAACGGGCTTTCAAAACTTTCAATCAAGTCTTCTTGGGTAACCGCAACAACAAATCGTATGCTGGTTTATTTTTTTGGCATCGACTTGCATTCTAACGCTGTCCAGCATTTTTCGTTTGGTGCTTATTTTGGCCAACGAGTGGTTCCAATACTACCAAGCGTGGAAACCGAGGAAGCAATTGGACACCAAGCTGTTCGAAATCAACAGTAGGGGCCACCATTTATGGTGCTGTGAGGGTGCAGTTCAGCCTTTTGAAATGCCGGATGGTCGTCAAGCCTGGCGTGTAGTGCAGGGAACATAATTTATTAGCTAGCTTTATATACACTATGAATCATAAAATTCTTTTCAATTACACTGGGGGCATGCTGTGATTCGCGCGGCCCGGAAATACCCCGCATATCACACGGAAATCCGAAATGTTCCGAACATCTCCGGGGTGATCTCCGGGCACCGCAAATAGCGCGGAAATCAAAAAAAGAACCAAGATTTGCGCGGTCCGTACATCCATGATTTGCGGGGTCCAGAAATTTGATGTAAATAGTGAACAAGCCTCGAGGCAACAGTTGCTAGATAAGGGAATAAATAAAAGCAGCTGACCTTCAGGACCCCAGGCACCTCAATTCCTCATCCAAAAGGGAAACCATACTACCATATATCGGACCCAGGAATGTGTACAAGTTTAATTTGTTTGTCTCACTGCACATGGTCCTCCAGAAAGCAAGCACACTGATATGGAAAGACACAGCGCACAACGCATAAAATAAATTAGCTAGCTTCTAACTCTACTTGTACATCTTTCCTCAGGAGACCTGCAAATCCCTGTGCACTCCTGGAAGGGGCTACGAAAACTCCGAAAGAGATCACGGAGCTTACTGCGGCAATTTCCGCCTTTGGAAGCACACCCCGCCGAGGCTGGGTCGTAGGACTTGGCTGCTGTGGTACTGAGTTGTTAAATTATTTGGTTAATTGATATACATACACACTTGCGAATAGATATGATAATGGAATCTACTTAACTACTTGAAACTCAAGGGGTAATCTTGTCGGCAGCGGCAACGACGCACAACACGTCGGACGGCGTTGTCGAGGTCAGGGAGCTCTAGAGGAGTGACTGGGAGGATAGAAGGTCTTTTAGATCAAAGGATTTGGTTGAGAACTCAGTGAGATATGCTTACCATTATTAGAATCTGACTTGAGTCACAGTTCTGATCGAATCATCTATGGGGACGACGCGAAACGCGTCGGACAGCGTCGTCGAGCTCGGGGACCTCTAGCTGAGTTACTGAGAGAGCAGTGGGTCCTTTAAATCAAGGGATTTGGTCAAGAACTCAGTGAGATATGCTTACTTTTCCAGGACTCTAACCCAGACATAGCTCTGATCGAATCAGCGATGGGGACAACGCGAAACGCCTTGGACAGCATCGCCGAGGTCGGGAAGCTCTAGACGAGTTACTGGGAGGGCAGAAGGTCATTTAGATCAAGGAATTTGGTAAAAAACTCGGTGAGATATGCTTACTTTTCCAGGACTCTAACCCGGGGCACAGCTTTGATCGAATCAGCGATGGGGACGGCGCGGGAATGGCGTGACAGCGTCGGAGGCCTCGGGGACCTCGAGATGAGGTTCTGAGAGGGCAGTAGGTCCTTGAGATCAAGGGATTTTGTCGAGAACTCAGCGAGATATGCTTACCTTTACAAGAATCTAAGCCACGTCACAACTTTGATCGAATCGGCGATGGGGACGACATGCGAATGGCGGGACAGCGGCGGAGGGCTCGGAGACTCGAGATGAGGTTCTGGTGTGTCCGAAGGTACGTTGTGCGCTTTGAAGGTCATTGTGCTGCGAAATCCAATATTTGTGCTCACCTGGGTTTCTCAAGCCTTTTTGACAATTCGGCTTCATAGAACTTCTTATAATAGCCATAAATTGTTAATGTACACATTGTTTTGGCAGGAGAGGTAGCGGGAGACTCTATAAAAATCGACGGTGTCTGCTCTACCAGGCACAGCCACTTGTAGAGCAGACACCGTCAATTTATGGGAGGCTGTGCTAACCCTAACCTATACAAGTTCAAACAGCCGTGTAGCGGCGGGTTGCTGTTTGTCTTTGTGTACGTGTTTCCACCTTCCACCAGAATCCACCTCCTCCAAACGGAGGAGAGTCCTCTTGCCTTAATTTGAGCATAAGTTGAAGTACCGGCGGTAATTGTACCCACGGTGCCTCTCTTCGCTGCTCGTTCTCCTTTGCTCTCCACTGCCATTTCCGCGCCTTCAACCCTGGTCGCCTTTTCTCAATGTATTTCAAATCTACAGACTGTCTGCACCCGTCGCATCAGTCCAATTGAAGATTCCAATCAGTAACAGTACCGACCTCTCTACATGCACGTACGACCTCAACTCCCCCAATCCCTAGTCATTCCCAATTCTGGTCCCAGTTCTGCAAAGTGAATCGACACCAGGTCACGTCGTCGGTCTGGGTGTCTAACATTGATGTCTAACCCTTTTTTTTCTTGCGCGTTGGAAGGTGGAGGTATGTACATAAGGCCAAACAACAAATCGTCGTAGACAGAGTCCATTTGTTTGGTTCTGAAGCCAATGCCTTTTCAGGACACTGCCCTTCCTCAACAGTCGCGTCGCGTCAACATCACAGGTGCGTAGGATTGTGACCGTTCGCGTCGAGAACTGACGGACATCCATCAGTCCTATATCTAAATACTGAAAACTTACATAGAGCAACTCCGCGCCGTTTCCCGCTGCGCACACCACCAACTCTTGTTGTGCTTTCAATCCTCTAAGTGCACATACTGACTCCTCTCGTGCTGTGCAGAACCCTCCGAAAACTGGGACGACGAATTTAAATTCCACAGCAACAGAACCTCACGGCACTCGCCGATACAAGAGTAACAAGACTTATTTCTTCAAGACCCACACGACGACGACCCGCACTGACCCCTCCCACAACCGCGCACCTCCCAGGTGGGAGGCTGGGACGACGACTTTGTGGAGGACAATAATTATGCGGCCAGGACCATCCGAAGTCGCGCACGTCGTCATCTTAGGTAGCAATTTGCCAGACTGATTTTGTGAAAATGGCCCTGGGCCAATTTCGATGTAAGTCCTTCAATTCTTCCTCATCTTCCTTGATCTAAAGCACACTCATGAAGTATTCAAGCAGGCCCTCGAGGATTCTGATTCTAAGGATGGATATTCACCTTCCCCCAATCTCGAAAGCGGCAGCGTCGCCCCTCCCAGACCGCCGTTACCGGAGAAATATAGTGAGATGCTAGCGGCTATCGAGGCACTGAGAGCTTCAAATCCAAAATTTACCGAAACGCTGGAGAATTTGTTGGATGTAATTCGAGACAATTTGCAAGATTCAACTGGTGACTCCGTTTTCGAGGAAAGGCTCCAGCAACTCGATGTCGAAAACAGCCCCAAGTGGGAGGTCAGCTGGTTATCCACCCGGATGTGCATCCTGAGCACACTCCGCATCAAGGTCGACAAAGTCCTTACGCTCCAGCAGCAGCCGCAGGCGGGGTGCGGAGGCGTACACCAGTGATATGGAGAGCGTGCTTTAGGTGCACGTCTTCTTCCTCTTCCCGCGTTTCACAAGTATCTCTGCAGCTGCTGACGGTGACTGGTGCTAGGTTGGAAGTAATACGTGGCACTCACATTTCCCATTGTGCAGTGCTGCGCGTATGTAAATCCTAAGCAGGAACTGAATCAAATGCTGTGCCTTATACACATAGTCTCTCAGAGCTACCTTTTAAAAGTAGAGTGTAAGATAATCCGAGGCACCAAAGTATATATTTTATGAAGGAGAACCTGTTTCCTTTTTGGATATAGACATTGGAGGTGGCGGGGGTTCCAGAAGTCAGCTGCTTGTATTTATTCCCTTATCCAGCAACTGTTGCCTCGAGGCTTGTTCATGATTTCCTCAAGATTTCCTGACACCGCAAATCATGGATGTACGGACCGCACAAATCTTGGTTCTTTTTTTGATTTCCGCGCTATTTGCGGTGCCCGGAGATCACCCCGGAGATGTTCGGAACATTTCGGATTTCCGTGTGATATGCGGGGTATTTCCGGGCCGCGCGAATCACA
This sequence comes from Mycena galericulata, assembly GCA_029289565.1. NCBI lineage: Eukaryota > Fungi > Basidiomycota > Agaricomycetes > Agaricales > Mycenaceae > Mycena > Mycena galericulata. Next base: position 568,972 of record JARKIA010000012.1, on the reverse strand, counting down.
GCATGCCCCCAGTGTTAAGAGGGCGGGCGTCTTGCCGCCACCCTCGGACTGGAAGGGGCCAGCGTGCCAACAGACAGCCCCTGCCAGTTCATGGCCGGCGGTGGACAACCGACCGCAGGAGAGTCCTGCAGTAGCATCACAAAATGACCAACCCAAAAGGGAAGAAAACGCACCTCGAATACGGCACCACAAATTGCAGTTCCCGGGGATTCGCACATGGGTGTACGTGTCGGGCCCCAGAGGTGGTAAAATCCAAGAGCTTGGCTGAACAATGGACAAGGAGGGTGGGGAGGCAAGGTCAGGCGACTCGGATTTGACTGGGGATAACGGGCGAATGTGCTCGAGTAGGGCATGTCTGTGTGATCTTCGGGAGCATGGGCGCGATGGCGAGCGCTGCCACTACACATGCGGGGCCGTGCGATGACAGATGAGGCAAAGGAGGTGGGGCTGAGCGCTGACGTGGCATCCGTCGTGGGTGAGTGATGTCAAAATGGTATCCTGAGGATGGTGTACAAGCCACGAGGAAGGAATGGATCAATATTGAGGCAAATGCTAAGACATGTGAATCTACAATCTTCATATTCAAGACTGGATCTTGCGCTTCTTCCGCTCCCTCCGCTCCTGGTACAAAATCTATCTATATAATAAAATGGGGGAGATAACGAACATCAAAGAATGTTCGAAAATCTCACGCCCACGATCCGACACGGCGGCATCTGACCGAGACTCCTGCCGATCCTATGTCGAGAACGCGCCGAGCCGAGAAGAGCCCCGGCAGTTGCAGCATGCCGTGGCGGGGCCGAGCCGGGCCCAAAGAAGCCGCAAATTTGGTGAGCCGTATTCCTTGCAATGCTGATGCTTGAAGTTGCAGAGCTCAAGCCAAAATGGTGGGAAGTAATCAGTGGGAACTCATGGCAATGGCATGGGTCATGACCAGAGGAAATATTAATGCTGAGCATGGTTGAGAGTGCGCCGGGCGGAAAAGGCCCTAGGCAGGCGATCATGCCGCACTGGTAGATCCGGAGGTCATCCCCTTTCCCTTGCAAACACCAAGGAAAATTTGAAGCTTCAGAGGGAGGGAGCATGAAATAAGATGTGATAGCTACATTTTTTTTACTGGAACAGGCTCAGGGCAAGAGCTCAGGGAAAGGTAGGATTCAAGGAGGAGGAAAAGGGGTAAATGAAGGGGGGGAAAAAGAGGTCCGAGAGAATGGGATGCAGCTCAATATATTTCTTTCAACCTACCAATGCCCGTGAATTTATTCACGGGGTTGAGCTAGTGTTCAGTATAATAAAAGGAAGGTAATATGAATGCTCACTATATTGGCCTGCGCAATGTTAATGCGGTCCTGTGCAGTGGTGATCCTTGCCATGGTTTTCGGAGCCAAACGGTGAACATCATGACCTGACTTCGCCAACTCTTCGACATTCCACACCTTCTGCATCGCATTCACCCCTTTCCTAGTAATCTGGATCGAGGTACCAAAACGGGTGAAGCCCAGCTCGTCGATGCTCTCGAGAGTGCCATGGTAGTCCAATTGGCCACGCCAGTAAATCTCGACGAGTCCGTGTGCTCTGAGTTAGAACGAAATCAGGATCGGTTCTCAATGAGGAAGACTAGAAAGAGAACTTTTCAAAGTCGACCCTGACTCCATACTGTCCCCAAAGGAATTGACCCCCTTTCGTCCTGTGGTGGTCTGCATCGGGACTGAACGTCCACCTGCCATCCACATTCAGCCTCGCCCCGAACCACATGCCGTAGGCGATTGGGCACAAATCTGCGTCACGGTGCAGGTAGTTACAAAACCCCAGTTTTGTGGCGGTCAGGGAGTTCGCGAATGGGCGTTCAGTGCAGGTACCATCAAGGGCATCCGCAAATGCCAGTACACCCTCCCTGAATAGATGCAGTGATCAGAAAAACGAAAAATAAATAAATAATGAATATGTGCACATACTGATTGGCAACGTCTTGGAGTGCAGCTGCACCACCAGGAAACAGGCATGATAGTCCATGCCGATATAGTGCCGAGACCTCGGGGAGCTTGGCGTTGAGATCACTATAGCTGGTCACATAGTAAGTCGAGTGACATTCTGCGACAATGCATAACAGAAAAAAATGACCAACATGGCTAGCGACTTGGGATCCTTGTTCTTCGGTGCATACGCAACCAGTGTTTTGCCTGCTTCCTGAGAGAGGTGCCATCCAATCCCATACATCACCCCACAAGGTTTTGTCATTGGGAAGTTCTGTTTACCACCCCGCACACCATGTGAGGCACCTTTCGCCGCCTGAAGAATATAAGTAAGGAAATCATGCAAAAAAAAGCACCGAACCGCATTGTTCTTTATATCATACACTTGATCCCCCCAGTCCATGACCGTCTCGAGGGTGCTTTGGATCTCCCTGCATGTAGTGGATTGCATATCTTGCCACGGACTGGAAGGATAAGCAACGGAATATATATCTTATGTGCAGAACACACCGTATCTTCACAGCAAAGACGATCGTCACCGTCTCTCGACCCCTCTCAGAGAGCAAACCCAGGTGAAGTCCAGGTTCATGCATCCACTTTGTTGTTGGGACAAGCTCATCTACATCTGCGCGAGCCAGTGGGCCAGACTTCTCAACTTCCCGCTCCTGAAGCTTTTTCAGTGCAGCATCATTGCGCCGCACTGTATGAAGATGAACTTGGTCCACCGGATATTGATAAATGGCGGCAAGGACCTACCCAGTTGAGAAGTGGTACAATCAACAAAATCAGCACACACCTGTCTCATCTTCTGCTCTGCCTTCCGAAGTTCTTCAGCCTTTTCTTCGCGTCGATGCGCCTTACGAGCTCGCTTCCGTTCATAGCGATATTTGTTGCGCTGCAGATGATCTATGTAACACGCTGACTTTCAAAAAATGGGTGCGAACCTTCTGTTTCCCGGTCTTTTTGTCTTTATGCTCTTCATCTTCAGAGATCTCCCCGTCTTCATGATCGTCTGGGATTTTAATCAAGGACAAGAGCTCGGTGCGGTGTGAGGGCTGTATGCGCTCTGCGCATGCCCTCTCGTTCCACGGCGGCTCAGGTCAACGACGACGAACTTCCTTCAAACGATAAACCCTTATTCGGCAATTTGGTTGCCACTTTAGGGACGACACTCGCTAACGATTGAACATCGATATTCAAGGAAATAATGGTGCTCACAAGGCTTCGACGGCGAACGACGGCACCCCACTACCCTTAATGCTCTTTGTTCCAACGGATACAACTATTAAACTATCAAATCTACTCACCACAGCCGATCTGGACAGATCTGGACCTCTGCGACAAGCCTCGCCGACGAACGAAAACACCATATCCACCAAATCCTTTCACAAACCTTTTCCCCAGTACAACAAACGCCAATCGCCTCCAACGAGCATTATCACCTCGTATCCTTTAAAATATTAAACAACTAGCAGCGCGCCGACCATGGGCGAGCATGCTACCTGGCAGGACGTACGGGTCAGAACTTAATTGGGACGTAAACCCGACAGCCCGACAGCTCGCGGGATAATTGTCCTAAATCTGGTCTTCAACACTCTCTCGACGGCGAACGATACAATATTTCGCGGGCGAAAGGATGCTAGAATCGTTTTGGGGAAGAAACTCTCACAAGCAAGTGTTTCACTCAAACACGAGGCTGATGGGGGGAAAGGCACCTCAGGCTACCTATATGACCAACCCCTAGGGATTAACTTTTCTCATGAGATAACTATCCCAAGGGGGTTGTAATTTAGGTGGGTGTCCCATATGGTATGGGATGTCCCATGTATGTGTATGGGATGTCCATGGGGTGTCCCACCACTATATATGGGACATCCCGCCCGCCGAAGGCGGGCCCGAAAAATTTGCCTGGGATGTCCCATATGCTGTGGGATGCCCCATACCTGTCACGTCACGCCTTCCCAGCCAGGGCAGCCAAAATGGGTTTTTGGGCCGGTATTTGGGCCTGTTCGAGCACCCTTTTTCCTGTTCCATACAGCCTGTGCCCTGCATAGCAGCTGGCACTGATGCTGCGCATAGCGCGGCCAGAAAAAAAAAACAGCTTTTGGGCTCTCCATTTACTACCTTTTGTCAGGGGCATGCGGCCTGTGCACAGCCACAAAGTTTGGGCTTCCACTGGGTACCTTTGCCAGTAGATTGCAGCCCATATGCCATGCAAGCAAGAGTTCTGTAACTCAGGATATGTTTTTTTGTTAGTCCCTTATCAAAACTTCATGTAGTTTGTGGCTTTACCACAAGGCACATTATTTTGTACAGATATACATTGAGACACTAGGGCTTGACCTTGTTGTCAGCCTAGGTAACACATGTCTCTTCCAGCTCGCCATAGCAGGCCCCAAGCAGATTCTGTGCTTCGTGCCATTTGTCTTGCTACACCCTCGAGGGCAGCCTTTTCTCATTTCTGTCTCCCATTAGTACCCATCTTAAATACAAATCTCTTACATATCAGCAGTCTTGAACCCCCACCTTCCACAAGCCTCCGCCTAGCATACTACCATTGATCCATTATCCAGTTATCACTCCTCGTTGTCTCCAGAGCTAGTTTATATTGTGTAGTGCTACATGGCCCCTGTTGAATAGAGTTATCATTTTCATCCACTATCACTATCCCTCTGCTTCTGCCCAGGCAGGACAATACCTGTAGTGGTTAACCTGGTTCCTTCTACTTATGTCCTTTAAGTATAAGGTTATAAAAACACTTTGAATTTTTCTCAGAAAGTCAACAAATGGGACATCCCATCCCTTTTTAAATTTTGTGGGACGTCCCATCCCTTTTCTCTGTTGTGTGGGACATCCCATCTCATTTTTATACCTTATGGGACATCCCATCCCTTTTTATATTTTGTGGGACATCCCATTCCGTTTCGTATTATGTGGGATGTCCCATCCCTTTTATATACCTTATCGGACATCCCTCCCTTTTCCGCATTGAATGGGACATCCCATTCCGTTTCGTATTATGTGGGATGTCCCATCCCTTTTATATACCTTATGGGACATCCCCTCCCTTTTCCGCTTTGAGTGGGACGTCCCATCCCTTCTCTATGTTAAGTGGGAAGTCCCATCCTTTTCCTTGGTTTGTACATTTGGTACATCTTTCATCCCTTTTAATTAAGTGGTTAGATATCCATTCCCTTTCTTCATCCAAGTGGGACATCCCAAGTAATTACACCCACTTGTCAGCTGCCCCATGGTTAGCAAACATATTGGACAAAACTAACATTTACTGGTTTAATTTAATTATTAAGTAGATGCTTTCAAACCACAAGTCCAAATTTCGATTTAGACATCTTATATATTCAGTTCTGGAAGGCTTTTGGATAGTTTCACCCACTACAGTCTATCCCAACATCGAAATAGGCACAATTTTTTCATGTATTTCCTATTTTGGACGATATCGGTTGTTTTCCCTTGTTGTTACCATTTCCAGAAACATGACAATCAAGCTAATGTCAATCAAACAAATATTCAGACAGCCATGAATGTCAAATATGTTCATACTCTGATTACCTTCACAATCCAAAACCTGACCCTTTCATAAGCAAACGAGTACGCAAAGACCCAAGCTCAATTCCCCATCAGTGTACATAAAGTAAAACAACCGCTACGATCCCGATTTAGTAAGTAAGTTAAAATGCGGCCGACGAAAGTGAGCCCAGGGAGTCACAACTGTATAATACCTTGCTTGAGCATCTCTTCCATTGTGAACAAAGGATAATTAAATCACCTGTAACCAAAGGTGTCCATCTCCCACTGTGCGCGAATAGTTTGCTCCCGGCGCAACAATTGTCTTATGATGTGACTGATTCCTGACGCCGTAGGCGGTGGCATGGGCATGGGAATGGGGGCGTTGGCAGCCGTAGGCGTTGGAGGCTTTGTATGATGACGACGACGGCGACTGATCTTGCGATCAAAAGGCGATGGAGGCAGGCAGGGAAGGGTTTTCAGCGATCGACGGGCTTTCATGATGGGTGTTCAGTTGGGGAATTCCTGTGTCAAAACTCTCACCTTTATACCGCTCCTGCAAACCCAAGCCACTGCCTAGAATATGGCAAGATATCAAAGCACAATAACAATGTGCCTCCCAGAGCCACCGACCTTCCATAATGGGAGCGATCGGCGGCAGGTACACAACGTCAAGGAGAAGGGCCATTTTCTCACTAACATTAAGAAGAAAAACAAACAAGACAGAGTATTCGATTTGTTACAGATAATGATAACTAGTTAAACATCCGGCCGTACAAAGTAGAAGGTGACACCATCGAAGACCCCCGTTTGGGCGGCTTGCTGGCATCAGCACGAGCCGCCTCCACCTCCTCCAAAACCTCGTCGCGATAAACTTGACCTGTGAAGTTTTGTCAATCAGTCTCCAAGGGAACGATAGTACAATTAACATACGATAGCACCAGTAGTCCAAGCGATCTTGAGTCAAGGGTCCGTAAGGATTTGGGAGAGAGAATACCCAGTGACGTCTACCAAGGGTAGGCGGGAACTGCTGGAGGTCGAAGGTGCCATCAGCCAAGCGGAAGTACGCCAGAAGGTGCCGAACTGCAGGCCAACAGTCAAATCCTCATGGTTACGAGCGCGTTTGATTACTCACGTTGATTGTCGAAGGTGCGACGCCTCCGATCATTGGACGCATACGGATTCGCCACGGTGAAACGGAAGCTCTTGCCTGCGATCTCCGAAGCGACCTCCATGTCACCCTTCGCGGCATCCATGAGGCTTTCAAAGTACTCCACCGCTGCGCACTGGAGATGGATACTCTTGGAATACAGGTCGTCGGGGTCGGCGGACATGCGGAACTCCGCCTCGAAACAATCGACTGTAGACAGAGGTATCAGCAATGAAGCATACTAAGTGTGTGAGCTACATACCATCGTGCTTGTATTCCGACAACGTCTGGATATCCCACAAAGGCGTGAACGCTGCCAAAAATACTCAGAAATCTGCGCGACAACGCAACGCATCCAAGACTCACATATAATTTCTCTGCGCTCCAAGAGAGCCCGGAGTAGCTCATCCCTCCGAGCTATCAAGGCATCATTCTCAGCGTCGGCAACGTAACGGCCGTACAGTTCCTCATAATCTTCCACTGCAGAAATCGTCAGCACAGAAACAGTTGAGCCCAAAGGAAGCCTGGACTTACCCTCATGAAGGAATGCCCACATCTTCTCTTTATCCAGCGGGGCAGCACGCGCGACGTCCCGTAGCTGTGTAACCTCGGCATTCTGCGTGGCACGGTCTCCTTCTTCTTGAGCGCGCTCCAACAGTCCATCTCCCATGAGGAGGATAGCGGAGGGCAGAAGGGGAGACGAGAAACGCCGCTTGGGGCGAGTCGCGGGTTTGTTGGTCGATTGCGTACGGATAGCTGGCATTGCTGGAGAGCTGGTGAGCAAAAGAGGTGTGGGTATGCACTGTACGCTCCTCACCTTTATACTCCCTCACGCAGGGCCGCCGTGCAGCGTCCACGGAACCGGCATTGTTCTCTTTTTCCTGTTCCGGACTCTGCCACTTCATTGTGTTTCCTGTAGCTACATATCTAGTAACTACGACTAATACACGCAACGAGGTACGATGGTAGGAATGTACTACTAGTACTACAAGTCGTCGTTTTGCGGCTCCCGATAGAAATCTGCCCTCTCTAGCGCCTCTAGTGTGCTGTAGTCTTCTTCCTCCCCACCAGCCTCGATGTCTTCCTCCCCGCCGTCGTCATCTGAGAAATCTCCAGCCGACCTGTAATACCTGTTTTCTCCTCGTGCAGGCAAATGCGCATGCACTATACACGTCGACAATTGCGCTGCCGTGGGCCCCCACGGTGGCAAGGTCGTTTCGTCCACCCCTAGATCAGGCAGCGCCTTCTGCCAGGTAGCGCACAACCGAACTAGGTTATCACGTAGTAACTCTAGTTGATAACGGTCTTCTTCGCACTCTTCCAAAAAAAATGGGTGTTAGTTTTAAAGGAAAGGATTCTCGACCAAGAAAGACACACCCTCGTCTTGTAGCGCCAAATTCAACACTGTCCATTCCTCGGCGAACCACACTTGTAGAGCACACCGCTCTTTCTTCAGACTGACGTCCTCCTCGTCGCAACGATCCAGCTCCAGCATGGCCTTGATACCCGACCGAACCTTCTCGTCGCTCAGCCACAGGGGGGGCTCGCCTGGCGGCTGTCCACTGCGTTCATCGTCGTCATCATCTAATCCAACGTCCTGCCAGATCCCATCGTCTACATCAAGCTGCCACATTCCTTTCGCGGGTATGGGCTCAGGAGCTACTGCCCCTGCCGGCGCCTTGTGGTCGCTGATTAGTTTCTTGAGGTCGCCACACAGCTTATTATACTGGCTGTTGAGCTTGCTTATAGTCGGTTCGCGTCGTTTCACGGCGGATTCAGTATGGGAATAAAGCTTCTGATCTGTAGCAGGATCGTCAGCTATCCCCTAGTCGTCAGCTACGCGCCGCTCACCGTTAACAAGCCGTCGGAAAGATCGTTCCACCTTGTCCAATTCGAATTTACGGGCCCGGAGGCGGTCACGGAGCCGACGCTTGAGTGCGCGCATTCATTCGAAGGCGGATGTATTGGCTGGTAGCCAATCTCTTCAACTCCTGGCGCTGATCCACCCCCAACGCCTTCTCCTTCTTGCGCAACTTCTCCTCCGCCTTCGTCACCGCCTCCGTAGCTGCCTCCAACTCCACCTGGTATAGTCCTGCATCTTGATTCTCTTCCTCGACGGCCTCGAGAAACTTGTCCCTGAGTTCACGAACCTTCGCCTGGCGAGTTTTGAGAGCCGCACGTAGCAAGACCACTGCATTTACAGCCTGGCGCCCGCGGTTTTTCGATTGACCTGCCATGAGTCATTGAGTTCCTTAAACATCTCGACGAAGGCGAAGATTCACTTACGCGGTAAGGGTTTGGTTTGCGCTTTGACCTGCATAGCCCATTGCTCGCGCAGCAGCGACACCGATTTCCCGGACTTGCCCAGAGCCTTCTGAGCCTCCACGCGCTTGTTGACGCAGTGGGCATGACGCCGCCGAATCCATTCGCCGAGGCGTAAAAGACTGGCCTCGTCAGCGTGCTCGAGTTGACTATCTAGTGTGTAAAGGCGGTTGTGATACTAAAATGAAGGTGTTTTAGTTCGGAAGGCCAACATGAATGCTAGTACTTACGCTGGTTACCCGCAGAATCGCAATGAGGTGACTGATACAGTTCCACAGGCGCTCGGAGCCTTCGCCGTCGGAGAATCCAAAACCGGTGCGTTTGCGTGGATGAAACAGTAGTTGACACGGCCACTCGTGTCCGAAAGCGTGGAAAACAGATACTGCGAACGTGAGCCTGTCGATGAAGCGGGAGAGGAATCCCCATTTCCGACAACTGCGCTCAAACGCACAAACAACATCGTATAGCAGCCCGACGGCGATGTCGGGGGGAAGGTGCTGGAAGAGGGTTTCCACCAGCGCCACAACGTTGAACTGCTTTTCGCCCGCCGAGTGCATGTTGATGAGCCAGAGCACGCGGTCGTGGCGACACAGCAACGCCATGAGTCCCGTGTCCTCGAAAAACTTGGTGCTGGCTTTCTCGCGCTTCTCGTCCGCCGCCTTGAACGACGCCTCGCATCCGTCGAGCACGGAGCGTGGTAGAAGAAGGTCCGGGTGGTCGTAACCGTCGTCGACGTCGGGCACCTCCTGGATCGTAGCCTTTCGTGCTCTCTTCTTCTTCTCAGTGGCCGCCTGGCCTCGCACGCTATCCACGTACGCCTCTGTCAACGCAGCCTGCGCCTCCGGCACGAAGTGCGTTTTGGGATGGGTCTTGGGAGGATCGCGTGGTGAAACCTTCGACTTTTGGGTGAAGCACGCGTCTACGCACACCTTCACGTCGGATCTATCAAAACAAGGTGTTAGCGTCGGGTGGGAGTCTTCACGCAATACTCTTACAATGCTCCAGGGTCGTGGGTAAGATTCCCGAAGCAAGCGGGGCAGCGGCGACGTAGATACTCGCTCGGCCGTGTACGGGGCGGCGGCTCTGGAAATGGGACTTGAGGAGGATCTGGTGTGCGTTCTCTAAAGCGTTTGCGTTTGTGGTCGCGATTTGGCGAGCCTGGCGTTGGAGTACCGGAGGACGCAGACGACGAGCGAGACCCCTGTGAGGGTGAGGAGCTGGCAGCTGATGAGCTACGGGGGGCGGATGCAGATCCTTCTCTGGTTGCTGCCCGCCCCCGACCAGGCTGCGGCAGTATAGCGGGTGCCACCGGTGGCGGCGACGGCGACTCCTCGTTTGCCGGTGGGGCCAAGTACTGGATACGCGTAGCCTCGATGATCTGACTATACCGCTCCTTGTGCAGATTTCGCATATGGGTGTACCACATGAGGCAGTTTCCGAATCGCCGCCTTAGAGAGTTCTGCGCTGGGAACTGAGTTTATGTCAGAATAAGAAACAGTCTTTGCGTACCGTGTGATCTAGCTGAAACCCCATGTTTGAGAGCGAACGCTCCAACGTCTGCGCAAACGCTGTGTTGTTGGGTGCGATGTGGAGGAACAGGTCCGCGGTAAACGCCAAGACCCGCATGTCTACCGCCAGAGAAGGCGACAGAGGCGCGCAAGGAAAGGCCCCAGCACACATCAGCTGTACGGCGGCTGGGGCACAAGCGCAAATGGTCAAGTCCAGATCTTCGATTGCTAGATGAGCGAGAGTCAGCAACATCGTCAAAATACAATCACTGCTGGGCACGTACATGAAAAGTGGACAACGGCAACCTTGAGGACCCTCCCGACACACTGGCACGTCTTCCTTGGTATTTCGACCCCGTCGTAGTGCCGCATGGATTTTGTGCTGTGCAAGAAGCGAGCGAAGTGGGGGAGGAGATTGGGTATCACTTCGCCCTGCCACCGCTGCCATTGAGCCGCTCTCTTGCGCCGATGCTGGGTAGGATCAGGAGGTGGGGTGCGATCCGGGGGTACAATGTCGCGTTCATCGTACGCGTCTCCGTCGGGGCCTTCTCTGGCGTCTTCGTTATCAGCGCCGCCGAGAATTTCGCCTCCAAGACCCGCACGGGCAAGTAGCGGAGGCAAACACGGTTGTATAAGAGTCCTGCCGTTGGCGAGAACTATATCCGGCCTGTTGTTGACATGCGAGGGGACTTTCGCCAGTGGGTGCGGTATCGAGGGCCCGGGAACTGCATAATAAGAAGGATTTTGCTGAGCGGCATGTCGCTCCTTCGCAGTCATTCGACGCATGGTGTACTGTTGACAGAAGGTGTAGAGTTAGAGCAAGGAACTCCTTGTCGTGCAACTGGCTTGCCACTCACTTTACTTGACTACGCGTCACCCTGGGTGGATTTGTTTCTCGGGTGTAAGTAAAGGATACAGTATTTAATGAAGACGTGAGAGTATTCAATATGTACTAATAATCATGTACGAGACTCTCTGCAAATAAATCTAGTGGGGACCACAGGAATTATTACTATATACGGCCATTCTATCGTAGGACGCTAAAACCATGCCGAGGCGCTCGTTGGGCAGTTCCAGGGTCGGACACGCCTACTAGAGTGGCACGCACACATTGCTCTGGCACCCACGCGCACGATCGTCTTGCGCGGCCAGCAACACCCAACCACCCCACCACAAGGAAAAACTACTAAATACGACCTTGCGGTGGTGGTAGTTACAGATCAAGAGCAAAATAGGCGCCCGTAACAAACAACAACAGTGATGTTGCGCAAGTCTCGGGGCCCGGTCCGACCAAATATCTAATCTTATCACTTCAATTATCTTATCGCTTCATTTCTGTGAACAAAAAGCCAAGTCCCATGCCGGATTCGAACCGGCCAACGCCGGGATAAGAGTCCCAGGAAGTGACACATTAACCGGCAGCACAACCACTGTGCAAATGGGACATCGATAGTCGGTGTCCTAATGGTCCTACTACACGCCCCGGTCCCACTAGGACTATTTTTTAAAAAAAATTGCACTCCAGTGCGCCCATTCATTTAGTATAGTTACACCAGGTCGTCAGTAAGTCTAATTAGGCGCGGTGTGCGCTAGTACAAATTATTTACAAGTTATCTACACAGTGTGATCATGATAGAAGGTCGTACAGGGAAACACGTTGTCGGTCATGTCGATGCGAATGTTGCGCGCTATGCACAGACTAGAGTAATGATAAAATTTGAAAACCCCACTCTCCAACTCCACCTCTACGATGCCGGCGCCGTGGGTGTGCTGTGTGTATGGCCGGGTCTGCGCGTAGCACCCCTTCGCAACAATATCCCCTTCGATGTCCGGCCCAACAATGACGACGCGCTCTTTGAAGGCATCGATCCTCATCGTCCCGTCGTCGCTGAACCGCCGGGGCTTGATACACACCGGCCCGATACCGTGAGGGACACTGAAACCAAAGACTTTGACCTTTTTCTTGTCGATGCTTTGGGGGTCAACGGCGTCCGTGAGCAGGAGGTAGCCGGGTTTCCCTTCGAGGCGTTGGATGGTAGGGCTCGTTTTAAAATAGCGGTGGGTCTGGAGCGCTGCGCTCTTCACACCCTCGACCACGATATCCACGCGCTTGCCCCTCAAGGCGGGGATGCACATCCATTCACCCGTATCTTCACCTAAAATCAGTGTAAGTATCTGGTCGTGCTGTGGGAGGAGAAACTTGCCTGCCAACTTCTGTTCTGCGGCAGGCCACAACGGCTCGTTAGTTAAAGGTGGAGACGGCGTGCGAAGACGTGGCGGCGGTGTAAACGCGCGAGGGCGCGGGACGGCCAGAACCGGACTTGTGCTCAGCGCAGATGGGAGGTGATAAGCACGAGTTAAAGGAACCGGTTTTCTAGACAGCGGTTAGTTACAAAAGAACAAAACCAATACAACGACGTACCGGCTCAAGTCGTGGCGGCGCATCACCAGATTTTCGACGGGTATGTCTTGAATCATCGAACCTGTATGCGTGCGGATGGAAACCAGGATTCCCCGCGAGTCCCACCAGCGGCGCCCATAGACGTCCTTGTCCGGATTTGCAGACATCCAAGCCTTCATGCGTTTGGCCCGGGCTTCGCTATCGTGATCCCCAACTACCGTGCCCCATGTTCCTTTGTCGGGGTGTTTCCCAACGACCTCCACCTCCCTGCCTTCGTATCGTTTGCCGGTGTTCATCAAACGGCGTGCGCGGTCATCGGCCTCGCGGTCGCGCTGCTGGATCCCCTTAATGGTGAGTGGGTGGGTGACCTTCTCGACGTATGCGACGAGGTCCTGCCGATACTCTTTCATCCCTGGCTGTTCATCACCCTCCGCTTGAGCGAAACGTTTATGTGCCTCTCCGAGTTCCGACTGAATCGCTGCGAGATCGAGTGGTTGCGGTACGGCGAGCGGCTGAGTCGGGGGATTGATTTCGCTCCTTGCGGTGTACTCGAACGTCGAATAATCTGAAAACGCAGTGTTATCCTCGAGGATAACAAATTCGACATCCGATTGCCTGACTAAGAACTTGGAACGCGGTAGTAGTTAGTGACTTGAAGAACAAGGAAAAAGAACTCACAACGTGTTCTTGGCCCGCGCGTTCGCGATCGTCGAATATCTCGAGTATGCCGCTGGGGTAGATGTGAACGATGAAACCCCTGCGACCAGACGAATCCCCGTAGACCACGCGAATCAAATCCCCGGGCAGAAAGAGGCGGATAGTATGGTGAGTGGGGATGGTGAAACGCCAGTCGCCCGTCAACGTGTTTTGCTCGAGAAGCCCGAAATCCAAGGTGCCGATAGTATGCTCAGGCAGCTCTACGCTGAGCGTCGGGCCCGAGATTTCGACGACGCGCCCAATCTTGTCGAGGCAGTTCCGCCCGTATTTGACCTGTACCCGATCAAGGAGGTGTACGGTAGGGCCTGGGTCCAAAATATGGCGTGCTAGAGTCGAGACTCGAAACCAATCGCCAGGAGTCTTCTGGGTGTCGGGGATTGTGCCGAAGTAATCGCAAATTTTGACGCGATAGTAGTAGCTGTCGCCGCTGATTTTCTTGACGATGCACCCGATCCACCCCTGCAGCCCTCGCCTCTTGCCCGCAGGACAGATGACACGGTCACCCTCCATGAGGCCGAAACCAGTATCGCCCCAGAACCTCGCGCTCTGCAGGTAGCGCAGGCGGGTTCGCTGAAAAGGAGCGAGTTCGTCGCGCGTCGGGTGCAGCATGGGGTGTTGCTTGCGCATGAGGGGTTGGGAAAATGAGATTTTGGTGCAGACGTCGGGAGGCAGTTTGCTGGGGGGAGGCATTGTCACTTTGTCCGCATCGTCCGTGGTGCAGACGTTGGCATCGGCAGGCGGTTTTCTGGGGGCGTCCGCATCGTCTGGGTCCACCGGCGCCGTGGCGACAATAGCGTGTTTATCCGCGTCGTGGTCCGGGTTCACCAGCGGGGTGGCTTTGTCCACCGACGCCAGGCCAACGAGAAGACGTTTCTCCATGGCAAGGTCCGGGTCGTCATAAAGGTGTTTGTCCACGTCGGCGTCCAGGTCCGCCGCTGCCATGGCGAGAAGAACGCGTTGGTCCTCGTCGTGGTTGGGGTCCGCCGTCGTGGCGACGAGCACACGTGTAGGACTGACCACGTATGCCAACGCGCCGCGATTTGGTGCTCCAGTGAGCCGAATCCAGTCGCCGGGCTGGACAGTCGTCGCATTTTCTCCGGCTTTGACGACACCGGCGATATGTGCGACTATCTCGTCGGGCTCGACCTTCTCGCCCGAGCTTCTGTGGGCGCGCTCTCGCTTGGCGTCGCGGGCATACTTCCCCGCTTCCTGTTCATAGCGGGCGACGAGCTGCTGAATCGTCTCGTCGCTAGCCTCATGGAGGTCGTCATCGCTATCATCGTCGAAAATGGGACGAGCGTTCGGCAGGCCGTCCTCGGGCACGTCGTCGTCGATGAAGCCTATTACACTGATGCCTCAGTAAGAATCTAGGCGAGGTATGCGCAACTCACCGGCGCACCCGTAGCCGTGGTCCCTTTACAAATGGACCCGTGGCATGTCACTGTCACCTTTGCAATATTAACCCACAGTCCTCGGGTGTGGGACACCTTCCCAAAGCAGCTGTAGGCGGCATCCGCGGCATCTCTCGCCTCCTCTGGCTTGCCGCAGGGATCCTCAGCCTGTTCGTGGCGCCGCCGGCAGCTTGGCGGGATCTCAAATTATTTTCACATGCGTCCAGGAATCCCCGCAATTCCCAATGTGGCCAAGATCATCAATATTGCCCAAATAGGGGCTGTGGTACACTACGTTCTGCGGGTGCCGCTTCAGCGCCTCGCGCGTTTCGCCGCCCGCTCTGGCTCTGGGGAACCAGATCCCATCGTTCGGCGCTTGCTATCGATCTTTATCAGAGTCTATTCCAAGCGTGTGAAGGGAAAATAACGTTACCTCGCCTCAGCCAGCAAACCGCTCAAAACCCACCGGGCGTCCGCCACCGCAGCCAGCCAGCTGGCTGTCGCCACCTCCTCCTTGTCTCGCCACCACGCCAGCCCCAAAAGCACCATCAAGACGCCATTGGCGCCGGGGTGCACCAAAACGCCCCACTCGCCCTCCCCGCCCTCTACCAGCCGCCCTTTTTCGTCTTTTTGCCGCCAGTCCGGCGCCAGCGCGGTCCACCACGCCCACCACTCTTTCTCGAACTTCTCTACGTCCAGCGGCGGCGGCTTCGTCGGGCGGCGCCCGCTCTTTGTCCATGCACCGATAGCAGCTGGACGTTCCGTCGTCGGCAGGGCCTTGCTCTGTACCGCAATACATTCATTAGTAGGTATTGATACTTATCCCAGTCCCTCCGAATGCTTACCGACGTTGCGAATCCGTAGGCTCGTTCCAGTGCCGTCCAGAGCCGCACCACGGCGTCCCACCCTACACCGCCAGCGCATCCACTGAGTACCGCGTACCCATCTACCATCCACCTCCCCCACCCTTCGCGATTCATTCCACCCTCGGCCCTGGCCACCTCTCCGCCCTCCAGCTCCTTCTCGGCGCCCTCTCCACCCTCCAGCTCCTTCTCGGCGCCCTGTCCGCCCTCCAGCTCCTTCTCGGCGCCCGGTCCGCCTTCCTGCTCCTTCTCGGCGCCCTGTCCGCCCTCCAGCTCCTTCTCGGCGCCCTGTCCGCCCCCCAGCTCCTTCTCGGCGTCCTCACCGCCCGCCTCCGCGCCCGTTCCCGTGCTTTGCTCCCTACCCTCTCCTTCCGCCTGCCTGGTCGTGTCCACATCTTCCAGCACAATATTGCCATCCGGGCTGATTTGGAGCGGCTGGACATCAGCTAGCCGCGTCGATCTTCGCGGCGGGCCCGCCTCCACCGTCCTCTTTTTCTTCGCTGGTGGACCCTTCTCCTTCGTCGGCAATCCCGACAGAAGCACGTCGGCTTCTCCCCGCAGGGCGCGCATCCACGCGTCGTTTCTTTCCTTGTTACTCAGCCTCAAGAATTCATGATCCGAAAGCATCGCCAATCGCCCCAATCGGTATCGGCGCTCTCCTGTCGGAAGAGCGTCAAGCCGAGCCTGCAATTCGGGGGTCGGGACGTGGCTGAGGGGGAGTTTCGGGGTGTACGTCCAGACCCCTTCTTCCGGCGGCACTTCACCCCAGAAGAACGCAGGGGGGCGGACCGGCGATTCGCCGCGCGCAGACTCCGATGGGCTTCGAGACTGCGACGGCGACGGCGTCTCTTCAGGCGTCCCCGATCGTGCCCTCTTCCTCTTCCCCTTCCCCTCTCGTCTCCCCTTTCCTTTTGTGTTCTGTCGCCCGCGCGTCTCCACCTCATCCTCGACTTCCTTCTCCGCCTCGACCTCCTTCTCGATGTCCTCCCACCGTTGCCCCTCGTCGTTCTCTCCGCTCTGATCCTCGGTCGCGCCCTTCCCACTATCGATGTCCATCCCGCCGTCCAGTGTATAGGTCGTCGCAGAGTCTGGCGGCCTTCAACTCAGTCGTTTGCCGTCTCGAGACAACTGAATCACGTACGCGCGTTGGTCTCCAGTAGGAACCTCATAAACTGACCCATGACATTCCTCTTGAAGGCTTCCGGCTCCCACTGGTCGAAACGCAGCCCTTGCTGCCCCAAACCCGGGACATACGTCTTCCCCGCATGCATCGTCGTCAAAGAATACTTCACGCTTCCCTCCGGAGGGCCTGCACCCGCGAGCAGCGTGAGATGGTATCCCGTCAAGACCGACAGCCCGTCGAGGAATGGCTGCACCACCTGCGCCATGTTACGCCGGTATCTGTCCCACGTTTCTGTCAGTAATGTCCACATCCCCGAAACAACGATACTCACTCTAACTTTGCTTCCTCGGTAGGCACCCCAGGTTTCCCAATCCCCTCCGTCTTCTTGTCATACGCGTCCATCGCCTTCTCGTACGCCGCCTCCACTTGCTCCGTCACCTCCGCCCGTACCTCGTCCGACTCCTCTTTGTCTAACAACTCCTTCGCGCACTTGCACCGAAAATCCAGCTCGAAACGCTGTTCCAATCCGGCACCGGGCCATTTCTCATCAAAGCGCTCCTCAACCTTCTTCGTGTACGCCTCTTGCTGCATGTAGAACTTGTGCCGCGCCTGTTTTCGAGGCGGCGGTGCTGCCTTTTGGAAGTTATTCAGCCAGCTTTTGAAGGGGTTCTTCTCGCTACGGTTGGCGACTGTCTTTCGATGTGCGAACCACGATTTTACTTGCTGCAAAAATTGTAAGTCTCATTTACCTCAAATGCTGACATGAACTTACCGCGGCAATCAGTTCTTGCACCTCATCCTTTATAGCGGGGTCTATCCCCCCCGTCGCAGACCACTCCTTGCCGTGCCCTTCGCCTGTGGGCGCTTCGCTGCCTGTGGCGCGTGCGGGTGCCTGCGCGTCGCCACTGTCGCCGCCCGCGTCGAGCGATTCAGGCGCATCCAGCGCGTCGGGGGCGTCAGGCGCGTCAGGCGCGTCGGGGGCCTCAGGCGCATCGGGGTCGTCAGGCGCGTCAGGCGCATCGGGGTCGTCAGGGGTGTCGTCGTCGTCAGGGGAGTCCCAGTTTTTTTTCCCCAGCTTCAAGGCGCCCAAGGGATCCGCCGGGTCCAGTCCCTCGTACCACGGGAAAGTTTCCCACCAGCCATGCATGAATTTGCTCAAGAAAATGGGGGTCTTCCCGCGCCCGTTCGTTTGCGCTAAATAGTCGGCCTCGGCGTCCTCCAAAAACTTCAAGCGCGCCCCAGAAAAATTCCCGCGATTGCCCCGCTTGCGCTGTGGCAGTTCTTCCCCGTTCCGTATGGCGCGGCGTCTCGTCTGTCTGTTCTGTGCTCTGCGCACGTTCTCCTTGGCGCGGGTTGTCGCCGTTTTGTTCGACATTGATATTGGCGAGGAGCGATATAGGTCAGGTAAATGTTTGGATCTCAATGTATCGCCAAACATCTTTCATGAACGGCCGTCACCGTCAGCGCTCAGCTCGCATCGCTCGCGCCCATCGTGCTGGGCGTAAACGCAAACGTACGTTTCAAGAGTGCCGTCCACTAAACGATTTACTCACAGCATCCTCAGAGAAAGCCTTGCCCCGCCTTCTGACCCCCGTCATATTTGGTCTGGACCCTCCCTTCATGCGCGCCCTCGGCCTACAGATGGATCTCGACGACCGAAACGCGCGCGCGCAGCTGCTCGCAGCCAACAGAGAGCCTCGCGAAGGCGAATGGGGGTACAACTCGTGGGCGCATCTGCCCCCTCACGACGGGATGACGGGTAATTGGGGATCGTTGGCGCATCTCACTTAGGCACTCGAAATCATAATGTTGGGTAGCAGCGCGGCAAACAGAGTTTTTTTTTGAGGTGCCAATCAAAGTACAGCAAGTTATTTAAAAGGTTCGCGCAGTACTATTGTGTTCTTTGCACAAGTCGCAGCCGAGCTCGTGCCAATAGCACTCGGTCGGCGGCCCCGGTTTCTTGACGGCCAGCTCCTGGCTATAAAGTGCGCCTTTTGAGCTCCGTGTATTCCGCATAGTCATCGGCGCTCACCGATGAAGGGCCCATAACATCTCTGCAAACTCGTCGTCGAGCTTGTCGCGTCGAGTCCCTTCCCCCATCTCAAGCCTACCGCCTCCCTCAATTGGACGCGAGTCTTTGGAAACCTGGTTCTCGGGACTGGATCTCGTTAGCGGCGCAGCCTGCGCGAGTACCAGCGGACTCACGTCGGCGACATCTAGCAGGCAGCGGGGTCTTTTCTCGTGGTCTGTTTCAAAGACTGTTTATTTGATTCACAAGGTCCGACCAAATACGCATAAAAATTCGTTTGCAAGTCCAAAAGACGACTACGCCAAAACAACATGCAAAACCTGGGAACACTGGGGGCAAGCTGTGATTCGCAGGGCCCGGGAATACCCCGCATATCACACGGAAATCCGAAATGTTCCGAACATTTCCGGGGTGATTTCCGAGCACCGCAAATAGCACGGAAATCAAAAAAAGAACCAAGATTTGCGCGGTCCGGAAATTCGTGACATGCGGGGTCCGCACATCCACCGGAAATCGTGAACAGCCTCGAGGCAACAATTGCTAAACAAGGCAATAATTTTAAGCAGCTGACCTTCAAGACCCCAGGCACCTCAATTACTTATCCAAAAAGGAAACTGCAGCAGAATATATTCATTACTACGTACACGCAGGCACAGCGAACATAGTGAATTCCAAAGTTCAATGTCATGAGTATTGCACAAGTTTATATGTTTTTCTCACTGGGAAAGAGCGGCGCATAACGTAGCGTAATGGACAAAAGGGTTTAGTTTGAGTTCCAAGAAAGGTGTGGCGAGGCTGGAGAGAATGAGGGGAGTGTGGGGGAATACCGTGGGCTGGCCGACGAGTAGCCCTGTGATCGTCTTCCTTGTCCCCACCAAGCACTCGACAACGGTTATTGAGCTTGTCAGAGTTGTTGTAAATGAAGTTTGGATTCGACATCCATATGAAATGGTGAAGAAATCTCGTCCGATAGCACGCCTCGTCAAACCTGCCTGTTGCATAGTCAGCATGTGCGGAAAGGCGCTCAGGGATCACTCGCACCACCAAACTCAAGTCCCAAAACCACTGCGAGCGCACGAGCTGTATAGGTGGTTTCGCCTCGCCTGCGTGGTTGGACTTTTCGCGTCGCGGGAATAGAGGAGGTGCGTGACACGCACGGGGTGCTCGAGCACCTCGATGTATGTGCCGCCGCGTGCGGTGATGGCCTTGTTGATCTACGTCCACAGCACGATGTCGGTGATCCCCAACAAGACACACGGGTAAACGGTGAGCGGCGCCGCTTTGGCAAGTAAACCATAAGATACCATTAAACAATTGAGCGGACGCACCTACTCGAGGTCGACGTCGTCGACGTGCTGCCGCTCTCATAGATCCATAAAGGTCATAGGCATAGGATGGGGATTTTGCGCTCCAACGTGCACTGTGTCGTGTCAGACGCGTTATGAAACCAGCCAACAAGGCACGCACCAGCTCAACCGCCGGCAGCGCCTCCTCGTAGCGCTTCCGCTCGACAAGCCACGCGATTGGTCCCTCCGATCCCGGTGCTTCACAATGACCACATCGTGCGGGCTCAGCACGACATAGCATCGTCCGTTGTCCGCCTCTGACACCTCGCCAGTCCCGCCACCGACGTCCGCGAGCCACATAATCGTTGCACCCACGCATGGAAGTCCGTCAGGCTGATCGTGTCCGCCGCGAGCTCCGTGCCCACGGGGGAAATGATACGCAGCTCGGGGTGCTCAGACGCCTTGCACGCCTGTTTGGTGCGGTCCTCTGTCTGCTCGTCGTGGAAAGACGTGTCGGGTGGGGTATACGCGAAAAGTACATTAGAGGAGACGCGTTCGAAGTGAAAGTGGACGTGATCGGGGGGGGGGGCGGGGGAGACGAGGCCGGCGATCATGGAGTCAAGCTTGAGGACGAGCGTAATCTCGATGAGGAGGGGAGGGAGGTTGGTGGAGGCTGTGGTGGTGTCATTGGGCGGGGCATTTGGCTATCCTCGTTGCATTCATCTTGGTCCGGGACTCCCGAATTCGAGGGTAATGTAAGTCAAAGGGCCCGTTAGGTAGTAGGTTCGCACATGAAGCCGATGTATATACAGACGAATGAATAAAGAAAGGTGAGCATGGAAGGTGGAAACACGTACACAAACCCAAATAGCAACCCGTCGTAGAGCGACGTTGAGATTTGCGGTGTATGGCTTCTCTTTCCGAATGGAAGAGGATGATTTGATACAAATTCAAAACATGGCTCTGACCTCGACCTCCATTTCTCCTTCTTTCAACGGTCAACTCCGAAATTGCAGCGCGCAGACTCGGACTAAATCGAAACCTCTTCAATCCCCAGCGCTCGAGGCTGGTTCTTCTACAAATTTGAAGCGCGGAGATCATTTGAATGAGCGGCAATACTTGGTGATACTTTTCTGCATCCACTGAAGCAATCGAGCCATCAGTGTGGAGACCCAGCTTCCGTCCGCCGCGACTTGAAGTTTATTTTATATGTTCATGAGGCTTATGAAATACAGAACGATCATACAGACACGGAGGGGCCAGCAATTATGTTCCGGCTCATTTCGAATGATATCTTAGTTCTGCCGTAGCGCCACTTGCTCGCGCACGTTCTAACACCTGCAGGCGCGCAGGAAAGGTACGTGCTCGGTGCTGCGCTTCCTGAATGTCCCGACGCTTTAGTGTCGCAGTGGTGCGGGGTGCGCGACATGATCCACTTGGGTGAGCTTATTTTGGGTTGACCGGCGGTGCAGAAAATTTCAATGCCGACGTGTTTGAGAAGAGCAGTTATTCTACGCGTCTTTCGTGCGTTTCCATGCTCAATTCAGCATGAAATTGATAAACCAAGTCATCTCAAAACAATGAGCATGTAAGTCGTCCCAAGAGTTATACCAACATTCATTTTCGAACGCGCCACGCACGCCCGCACACCTCGTCGTCCCAAAACACATGTGTATCACTATTCTCCCCCAACGCCGCCCGCCGCGCTAGCAAATGCAGCCCACTTGCCTTCCCATGGTACCGCACCTGTGCACCTCGTCCAGCAGCGCCCCCTCGTCACGCAGCTTGCGCACGAGGAGCGCAACGTTGCCCGCGGAGGGGCCGGGGTCGCGCGGGGGGGGGGGGGGGGGTCGAGCACGACGGGGATGCGGAGCACGCAGACGAAGGCGGCCATGCGGAACGCGGTGCCCGGTGGGAGGACGGGCGTGCCGACGCCGTCGCGCATGATGTACTCGTCGTCCACGGGCGCGGGCTCGCCGACGTCGCAGTCACGGCAGGTTCAGCATTGGCGGGCACCTAAAGTGCACGCTGAGCTGCTTGTCCCAGATGTACAAGCACCAGATGTACAAGCACCAGAAGGTGCGCTTGCGGACCTCGTCCTCCACGGGGTCGAAGAGGTCGTAGGTGCGGTGGAGCCCGTTGTCGATGGAGATGGTGATGGCTTCCGAGAGGAGGGCGTTGGCTTTGGAGAGCTTGCCGAGGCCGATGGCGTAGACTGCTGCAGGAGATGGTGGGGCGGTCGGCGATGAGGAGGGTGCGGAGGCGCCTGAGGAACTCGAACCATTGTGTGCCGGCGGAGATGCCGTCTTGCGGGAAGGCGTGGATGGGCCGATCGTCTATGTGTCGGGATACGAGACGACATATCGCCACGATGAACGCAACGAACCCGGGCTGGCGCTTGCCCCATTTCTGCGGGACGCCGTAGTCCTAATAGCCATTGGTGAGTAATAAATGAGAAAGTAAGAAAAACCCCCAGCAAGGAACGTCGGGACACGGAGGAAGGGGAGGATGTAGTAGGAGGTCGAGAGGTAGCATTGGACCAGGCTAAATGAAAATAAGAATAACTTTAATAAAATCCAGCTCTAGATGTCTCGCACCCGTCCATTAGCTCCGGGGCGATGTAGGAAGTAATGAGTCGCCAGATGGTCTGCGCGTTGACGTCTGCCCTCGCGGCATGCGATTCGGGAACTAATCCTGCCCCAGCTGGTCGGCGGCGCGTTGCCCAAGCCGTCGGCCACGTTCCAAACTCATTCACCTCGGTATCGTGCTCGCTCTGTGTGCGTCGCATGCGTGAGGACGGACACGAGGAGACCGTGGCAAGCGAGAGGCTTGAATCACGGCTTGTGCGCCTGAAGTTCGCCTGGCTCGATGCCTACGACAAGCCGGACCGATTGAGGTTGAGGGACGAGACGCGACGCGCAAGGGCACTCGACGTGTCTTCATCCTCCGCTCCAAATAAGGCCGGTGGTGAGGCCGATCCCGCCGGCGAGCGGCTTTCCGCCATCATGGCGGACGCGTCGCAGGCATCGCGCGGGGGCGCATCGGAGGCGGCAAAGAGGCTGGAGACGGGAGAGTGAGGGAACGACGTGGAGTCGGCAGCGTTGGCGGCAGGGATGAGCTTGGAGCGCGGGGAGAGGGATCCATGTTGAAGCATGACTTGCCTGAAACACGGTTAGAGACTTTTTGAACGCCAGTATGGGAGGGACTCACGGGAGAGAAGTGTGGAGATCGAAGTCCGAGTTGGAGTCTTCGGAGTCGTATCAGACGAGCTGCAGGCTCTCCACGCTGGGGACATCGACTTGATCGACTTCGGAGCACGGAGTGTAGCTGCCCGCCTATGTGCATGCCTGCGTGCGCAGAGGGGGAAGTGGACCTGCGCAGCGGGCGCGACCTCGCGCCATGCAACCGGCAGATCGTGCTCGCGCACGAGGCCCGCGAGGGAGGGCGAGACGGAGAGGCAGCAAGAGTAGGTCTCCTCCGCGGCGGGGGATGCGGTTGCGGAAGAGGGCGGGGGGCGCAGGCCGAGGTTGATGGTGACTTTTGGAATTGGGTGTGGGCATGAGCAGAGGCGGAGGCGGAGGCAGGAGCAGCGGGGAAGGTAGAGGGGACGCTGCGTCGGGGTCGAAGTGCCGATTAGGATGCTGGCAGCACAGTCGCGCGACTAGCAAGGGCTTCTATTGCTGATACAGACGTGGCCCTGGTCGGCTGCGGCGAACGGAACGGCGAGACGGCTTCCTGCGAAGCAGCGGTTAGTATGCATCCCCACAGTCATGGCTGAAAAGTCCAGTAATGAGCGTGAGCGCAACGGTGAAGACAACGCGTGAACACTGAAGAAAACCCACGAGTTAAGACGAAGAAACGTGCACACGACGGTGTTTGTTCCGGCTGCTGGTCGTGCTGCCTATGAGCTCCTGGTGAGTGGGTAGCGGGAACGCCGATAGCGACTTGCTCTCCTCGCCGTCGAGGCGCCAGATATTTAGCAGCGGGGAGGTGTTGACCGAGTCGGCGCCGGACCGCGAAAACGTGAAGCGCGTCGAAGAGAGCAAGCTCATCGTACTCCTCGAACGACAGATCCGCCGACGACGTCAATGCGGGCGAGAGCGTCGGCTACTGCACGATATCTTGCAAGAACGACGGGAGCAGCGCGTACATGTCGATGGGGCCGGTCATGGAAGGTGGAAAGACGTACATAAGGCCAAACAGCAACTCGTCGTAGCCTGTCGTAGCCGTACTTGATCATGATGGTCCATCTTCATCAACTTCACTCTAGACACTCCAGAGAGTCGACTAGTCCAGACTCGCCTTTGCACGAAAAAGCGGAGTTTTTGCGGGGATTCTGCAGGATTCTGCATGATACACTCAGGGTTACTCCAGATCCTCTTAGCATTTCCCATAGCTATGGACTGAGCTTGTCGTCTTGCCAATGCTCATTTATTTTTTGGTGGATCCTCTTGCCTCTCATCACCTTCCAATTACGCTACTTGGCAACCCCTCGCGCGCGATCCCTGGGTTAAACACTGATTTTGAACACTATTTCGGTCTGGGTGAGTTATGTCGACTCTTTGTTTGAATCCTGAATTCTAACTTCAGTAGCATGAATTTTGACTATATTCGACGAATGTTTACTTGCACGAATGACTGTTGGCTTAGATTCGAGCCTTGTGCGTTCTCTTTTGCACTAGCGCCACTTTATGCCTATCTGATTCAGTTTAACAAGCCTACTATACATGCACCGAGCAAGGATTCATGATCGGCGGCAACTCTACGACGCATGAGATACTGGGGTTCAAACTCCCGGAGTATGTTACGAGACTCACTTGCTCTGCTTCGAAGTTACTGACTCAAGTTTCATTTAGTTCAAAACTTGTTCCCCTACTCGATGACTTGAACGCCTGCGTTAGCTTGCGATGAGAGCCCACATAGCATGTATTGAGTTCATTCTGGTCCATGAACCTCCAGCTAACACCGACACAATCAGCTTTCAGTGTCGACTGAACTCGACCGTGTGTTGTGGTATGTCTCTATTTACATTATATAACATGGATTTCGATACTGACCGTTTGCTTTGCAGATCCTTCTTGCGACTTCACCTTTTGCAGGTTCGGGAAATTATTGGTGTCTACGCGTTTGTAATTCCATCGCGCATCAAGAGCGCTCTCCCATCCAAACCCAGACACGTCCCCAGATGACGACGAAACATTGATAAAGGTGCATCTTCGTGTACCATCATCTCATATCCTCTACGACTCAATGTCTCGCCAGCTGACAAAAAAAGCATACACATCGCAGATGACGACGAGCCACACAACAACATGAGCATGGCCATCGACGACGTCTCGCAAGTGCACCCACACAATACTCCCCTCGCCGCACCCTTGCACACCCACCCACGACGTCCGCTGTCAGCCGCGTCGCGCCCGGTGCGCACACGATGCGGGACGTGCTGGAGCGGCGTTGTGGGGTTTGGGAGATCGCTGCGGACGTCCTCTTCGGCGTCGCGACCGTTGGCCAGGTTGCCTTGACTACCCTGCCTCATGCTAATGTTATACTTTCAGAACAGGGAGCAGGCGATGTGCGCATCGGCGCACTCGAGCGCAGCATCCCGACACTTTGACCTTACTCACAGACCCACTTACTTGTACCACTACATCAATCTACTTTTCCATCCTCCCTTATACACCATCTCTTGAAGTGCAGCAAATCAATAATTAAAAAAAGCAAAGTGAGGTCTAAATGAGAGTGCACACCTGAATCTTGCCGTGTGCCTTGATTCTGCCGAGTCCACCCGGCGCCACCTCCGGATCCATATCGAATTGTGGCCCAATTTCAGGCACCTCGAGCACGCGCTCCCTCCTCTGCATCCCGTCCGCAAGCTCAGTGGTCATCGCACGTTGCGAAAGAACTCCGCAAAGCACGCTAGCATTCGGGGGCCCGAGCAGCCCGCTCACGCCGACGCCGGACCATGCGCACGCAGGTCCGCGGAGAGATGACGAGCAGCAGCACCGCGGACAGGTGCACAAGCATGGCGAGCATCGTGCGCACCTCGTACAGTGCGTAGTGTATGTATCCTGCCCTGCTGCACATCTATATGTCGCATGTCGGTTATCCCTTTCACAGAGAAAGAGAAAACTAGAACACACCGAAGCGCGCAGCCGCCGAGATCGATTCTAGATACACAAGGTCAGGATTCTGAGAGTTGCGTGCAGGTAAATAAAGACGTACTTCAATGGAAATGTCTTCCCTATGATCAAGCATGTCAGGTCTGAGAGCAGAAGCTTCTGCTTCTACGACAGCATCAAGTGTGGGTGCAGGTGAGCAACATGGCACCGCATGGAACGAGTAGTGGGTCCCGCATGTCCCCAGGACTGTCGAAGGTTATAACTCCCATCAGACTACTCGCGCAGTAGTCTGATGGGAGTTATAACCTTCGACACGGAGGTGAGGAGGTGGAGAGCATCATACAGAGTCTATTGAATTATACAAAGGTCAGCCAGAAGTGCCATTGAAATGAACGGGACAGACCTTGAAAAATCCAAAATAGTGTTCGATGGACGTGTGGCAATGCTTCAGGTTTACCTGCACGAAACCGAAACTTGGACACAACCCGTCGGTCGTTCACAACTTGACAAGCCAACTTGGCGACACTGGCACGGGTTACGCGCGAGGTCGAGCTTGGAAACAGCCCGTCGGTCGTTCACAAGCCCGCTCGCTGCAAGTTTACTCGTGCAAAGCCGAACGTCCACATCGTTCACAAGCCCACTCGCTGAGGCGTTGCCCGCGCAAAGCCGAAGCTTGGACGATGCTTGCCTCGTCGACGAGTCCATTCGCTGCGGTTACCCGCGCGTTAGCCGACTTGGACGCGATGTGCACCTTAGCCCCAAAGACACTCGCTGCGGTTGCCCGTGCGTAGCCGACTTGAAGGCGGGTGTCCCGTCGCAAGACACTCGCTGCGGTCCCCCGCGCGTTAGCTGACTTGGACGAAATGTGGACCTTAGCCCCCAAGACACTCGCTGCGGTTGCCCGCGCGTAGCCGACTTGAAGGCGGGCGTCCGGTCGCAAGACACTCGCTGCGGTTACCCGCGCGAAGCCGACTTGGAAGTGATTTGGACCTTAGCCGCAAGACACTCGCTGCGGTTGCCCGCGCGTAGCCGACTTGGACAATGTCCGCGGCGTCACCAAGGACACTCGCTGCGGTTTTACCCGCGCGTAGCCGAACCCTGGACGACGGCGCGTTGCCGACAAGCCCACGCACTGCGGTGTTACCCGCACGAAGCCAAAACTCGGACGATGCACAACTGATGTCAGATCTGCATATTCTCAGATACAGCCGACAATGCAAAGATGTGCAGCTTACAGATGAAGTTGGCTCAAGAGGGCATGTTCAATTGAGGTGAATTACATGTAAGGAGGCAATTGAGAGCCATTCTGAATTTGCGGGGCATGTATTACAATGGAGACATTGGAGGCCTCCGGTGATCACTGAAGCAGAAAGAAATCATGTTAGCATCCACCATGGCACTCAGTGTGGCATAGAATACTTACCTCTTGTCTTCAGGTTCTGTGGGTGGTAGTAGGGCAGAGACAAGCTGCGGGGGAGTGAACACGACCTAAACACGAGGCGTTATTTGATGAGACAACAAACCGGCGGTCCGGTTCCCGCATATGTCTAGGTAAACACACTGGGCGTATCCACCCCGCTGAATGCTTGGGCCAATCCCGTTCGGCAGATCTACTGCCCGGAATGCTCGCATGTCCATTCTGCTTCTCGCTGCCTTCGACGCAGGACCTGAAGCTGCGCGCGCGGCGCCGAGGCGAATCCGCCTCGGGCGTGGCGTGTGCGGCTGCAGCCAGCGGCGCCAAAGAGTGCGCTGAGTCACAGGGAACTCGGTGTGGAGAAGAATGTGTGGTCTCAATGTGAACGAAGCGCCGTTTTTATTTTTGGGACGCGCGAATAAGTTACAAGTTCTGCATCGCATCAGCCACAGCGCGAGTCAAGTAAAATGCCGTGCACCTGCTCGATGGATATGACCGAAATCTTGCTGCCTTCATGCGCCGGGTTAACTGCGAGTGCGCGCCGTCGACGCTGATCCAGGCAAATCGCTGTTCGATGCATCACGCCCGGCGAGGTGAGGTCCTGGGAAGCACGGCCATATTTTATTTTTCAAGAGACGAACCAAGAAATGACCGACTTACATCCACTTTGCTGCAGTCTACATTTAGCGAAGTCATCGGTGAAGGTCGTCACGGCGATGTTGAGCGCATCTTTGGAGGCTCCGGGACGCATGACGCCCGGCAGGGGGAGTACGTTAGTTACATCGAACGAGAAATGGCCGACTCGCATTCAATTTGTGCAGGCCCCGCTTCAGCGAAATTCATGTTCGCCATGGCGATGCACGCGGACTCGGAGGGTTTGGGACGCATGATGAACAGGGAGACGAAATTCTGACGGCCAGGAAGAAGGAAGAAAGAACATTAGTTTGACGAATGTGAAGGAGTGATGACCAACTTGCATGCCACCCAATCGCCAATCGCTGCACCGAGCCCACCCTCCTACATACCGCCTTCCCCGGCGCGAACCTCTCATACGCCTTCCTCCGCTTCGGAGGATGCGCATCTCGTTTCGAACGCCGAGTGCAGTAAAACCATCCGCCTCCCAGGATCCCCGATGTGCACACGAGACGCACTATGCTCTCCCAGGCATCCAGTCTAGACTTCGCGTAGTGCCGGGTTTCAACGATTGCGTAGGCTTTTTTTTTCCGTCGCAGTTTATTGCCGAATGAGCCACCGCCTGCTCGTCTATCTTTCCGCAGGCGGGATGACGACGGGTGGTTCTTCCAAGATGCGCGC
The DNA here is from genome assembly GCA_029289565.1 of Mycena galericulata. Lineage (NCBI taxonomy): Eukaryota > Fungi > Basidiomycota > Agaricomycetes > Agaricales > Mycenaceae > Mycena > Mycena galericulata. The sequence goes on along the minus strand of JARKIA010000012.1, from coordinate 539,837 downwards.
GCGGGGAAGGTAGCACACAGTTCTGTGGGACAGAGCCTGTTAATTAATGAGTTACGAAAAGTAGCAGGAGTGCGAGTGGGCTTACCCATTGCCGAGTCAGAGCTGGAATGACTAGGTGTCTCCGAGTGCGGTACGCCAAGAGAAACGCACCCTGGGGGTGAGTCGGAATGGATGGGGGTCTCCGGGGCGCGCTCGGCGTGGTCGTTCGTGGAGGGATCCGTCACGAAGATCGTTGAGAGGTCTTAGTCGCGCTCGGCGTCGCCCTCCTCTTTCCGCGCCATCTTGGGCAAAACGCGCTCCAGCCGTGCCTCCTTGAGCATCTCGGTCAACTGCGAAGGGTCCGCCATCTCCGCGATCCAAAGTCGTGCGATCAGAAGTCAGCACCACGTCCACAACTGCGCGTTCCGATGCATCACGTCTGGGGCTGGTAAGCCAACGAGCTTTCAAGCGCGGACGAGACAATCCGCACAACGCCGGGCGAGTTCCAGCATCCAGGAAGAGGGCTGCACGTGTGCGAGTTGTTCGTGCCGCCAGCACCGCGGACGCGCTGCTCTCTCGCGCACTTTTCGGAGGGGTCGATTCGCGGTTGATTCGCCGGCGCCGAAGCCCGTTGCGCGTTTCTGCGTTCTACCCCTTCGCGCGTTCCATCCCTGCTTGTGCATGCCATCCATCGAGTCGTTGGTCGTCGACAGGCTGGCCATCTCGGAGAACGAACGCGTCGTTCGCAGCTTGCGAGGTCCGGAGCCACCTGCAGTCTGCGGCCGGCCAGATATGTCTTGCTGAACATCGTGTGATCGACGGGGTCGAGCCTCACTGGGGATGCTTGCTTGCGAGTCCGCTTCAACGCACTGGCGTTTCCTGACAGATGTCCGAGTGAGTGCAAGCAGTGATGGAGATTGGAGTTGCTCACCCAACACAATACATCTGCCGTCCGTTGATCAACGCAGCGATGGTGTACGGAGAGCGTAAGGAGACGCCGACACCGTAAGGTTGGTCGTAGCGTCTCTTGAGCTCGGGCCGGAGGAAGTCTCGACGAAGCATCCGTCGACTGGAAATAAGCTCGGGAGTTAACGCCTTCTGCTGCGCCGATATCTGCAGGGAGAGGATCGAGGGGAGAGCCATCTAGATCGACATCGGAGAATGTAAAGGAAGCCCGGAACCCGCTATTGGAGGGAGTAGGGACGGGAAGCAGTACGCGACTGCCGTAAGAGTCGGACGAGGCCGGGGACTGGATTGAGGACGTCGAAGAGAGTCCCGAGTCTGGACTGGTGGAGAGTTCTGGAGGAGAGGAGAGCTCAAGAGAAAGGCGTGAACTTGTTGGGATCTCTTGGATGACTGACGGACATCCGTCAGTTTTTGACGCGAACGGTCACAGCCCTACGCACCGTGATGTTGACGCGACGCGACGTTGAAGGTTGAGGAAGGGCAAGATGTCCTGCATGGCATCGGCTTCGGAACCAAACATAATGCATTGATTTTACCTCACAGCCAGAAGTGATTGAAAATTCCCCGTCAGAACCTTTATGGATTGTTCTATCCAGTGACAAGCTCGTTTCGGATGGTAAGCATCGCGGGATTCAAGTTTTTGAAAGGGCAACTCAGGGTCAACTAGTCGCAAGTCCACTGCGAGTGAGTTAACCCCGACTCTGAAGCTGAAGGACAGCACACGAGTGCATGTACAGCCCAGGCCACAGATCTAGAGAGCTGGGTAAAAGTACCCAAAATCCAAAAAAGTCCTCGGCAGTTGACTGCTTGTCTGAATTCGCAATCATGATGAGCGTAAACATTGACGACACGCTTGACCGCCACCATGATACTGCTGTATTCATCTGGGGTGCTACTTACAGGTAGCCCAGGCCGCGGGTTGCCGGAAGAGGATGGGACTTGGAAGAGTCCGCGGATGAGGTATTGCGATTGCACAGGTATGCAACAGAAGGGTGCAGCCCAACTTGAACCTGTCTTAGCCATCCTCGTTTGGAATGAGCGCTCGGCATTGACGTGAGATGCATCGACGTGAATCAGAAGTGGACGAAATGCGCTGCAGGTAGAAAACGAGGGCGGCAAGGTGGCTATGGCGAACAAATGAGGAAGAACAACGAGCAGAGAGCTAAAAGCGGGGTCCGGGGCCAGAAAGGCCAATGTAATTGTAAAGGAGATTAAGCCTGGTGTTATACATTAGGTTGCTCAGCGCTCAAATCTACGGTGGCTGGTGGCGGTGGCTCGTCCAGCGTGGGCTTCGGCACTTTTGGCGGGTGAAGGATAAGGTTACCGAGTCGTGGCGGTGTGGAACGGCGGATGAATTCCATCTGAGTCGGGAGCTTGGAGGACGCCAACCTTAGAGCTAAGGAATGGTAAATCAGAATGGTCGATAAATAGTTCGACCGACGGACCTTCTCTCGCAAGTTCTTCTCGGATTGGAGTCCCGCCGATCTCTAGAATAACCCGACCAATGGGAACACTGACGAAGTGTGAGACTCAACTTGAGAGACTTTGAATGCAATGCAATTACCGCGTAGCCCAAAACTCGAACGTCCCTTTTCCTTTACCCATACGCGTTTCGTTACCCTGGACCACAGTCAGTATTTCCCTCACAGCCGCCCATACCCTCCGTACCTTGATGCAGACGGGGATATCAGGGAAAACTCGTAGATAGACCTTGACGCCTTTGATAACTTTCAGCTTTTTCTTGATGACCTCTTCGGCCGTCTCCAGCTGCTTCGCAGTGAGACGAGCACCGTTCCCCTTTATCCGAACACCCCAATCTCCATAAGCAAGTGTCGTGCCTTTGGTCGATCCGCCGATAGGAATGGGGACCCGGCCTTTGTGACGCTTAAATAACATGTTTGACCTGCCGCGGTGCGAGATTATTGCGGGCTCTGGTGAAGAGACTGAGGGGATTCAACGCAGTCGCCACATTTTGGGGCTGTCGTCGTGCGGTCGACAGCACCGTGCACGAGAGTGTTGAGAGAGAAAACATGAGTGATGACTAAGCAAGCCTGCCTTGCTTCCGACGACCACATCGAGCTCGTCGTCGCCCACGATGAGCGACAAGAAGCGCGCCTTTGACGGCAGCGGGGAGACATCTAGTAAGTAGCAAGAAACTAAAAAGGTCTGTCCCTCTTCTTGTCATGTTTTTCGCGTCCCTTACGGGTTTAGCAGCAACGATGTGAGTGCATCTCTCCCTCCGTTCTCCTTCCAAGGTGAATTGGCCCCATTAAATATCCATCTGACGCGATTCTATAACCTTTTCTGCCCCCAGACCTCCGCCAATGGATCCTCTTCGGCACCAGCGGTGAGTGCATTGACTCGACTCTGATTCCTCATTCTCATGTAATTTTAGCTCACGGGAGCAGCTCTCATCGCCCAGAAGCGGGCTGAGATTGCTGCCAAGTTAGCAGCTATGAAGAACCCCTCGTTGACCCTCGCTGCGCCGGTGCCGGTGAAGCCAGTCGCCCCGGTGAAGCATTCCCCGACGGTCTCCAGCGGCCTTACGCCGGCCTCCGGTTCTGGAACTCCTGTTCCCTCTGCCGACGCTATAAACAAGCGCATCAAACGCCTCGTCGAGGATGCCCACAGTCGGCTCGCCGTCAAGGATAACCCGTACATGGCAAGTCCAGCCCTGTGTTTTAATCTGTTATTAATTAGCGTCTTTCCAGTCGATGCCTCAACCCAGCAAGAGTAATAAAACGCGTCCAGCAGAGCCTGCCCCTCAGGGTGCAGGCCTTAAGATGGCTGCCCATCCCCTTTTGCTGGACACTACTCTTGCGGCACCTCAATCCAAGAAAGACCGGTACAAGCCCATGCAGCCCAAGTTTGCCTCCATCAAGGTTCGCCTGTCTAGACTCTGATTTCCACATCCTCCCGACTCTTTTTGTAGGCGAATACGCGCAACATACCCACTCCCCCTCCGGCGCCTGTTCCCGTGGTGGTCGAGTCGACCAATCCAGTCGTCGAACTCCAAAGACACGGTGTTATCCGAGGGCGCACCAAAGGACCGCTCGAATCGCAACTTCCGCTTCAATCCCAAAGGAAAATACGTTGCGCTGGGTCATCAAATGCGGCAAGAAAATCAGCTCGAGGCGCTGAAGCAGCGCATTACGGAGAGCGCGCGTAAGGCTGGTTTAGATGGCGACATGGGGATCGAGAGAGGAATCAAAGTAAGCGCGTTGGCAGTCCAAGCAGGCTCGTGTGCTAATACCCCTCATCAGCGTCCTCCGCCCCCAGACGCCGAATGGTGGGATCAGCCGCTCTTGCCCAACAAGAAGTACGCCAATATAGAACTCGGAATCACCAACCTCAATATTCGGACGTCGGATTCGCCCATTACGATCTATATCCAGCACCCCATCCCCATTCCCGCGCCGGGTGACAAGAACAAGGTCGCTTTGAAGCCAATGATGCTGACGAAGAAGGTTGGGCTCGTCTCCGACTCCATATCAAAATTTTGTCTCACTTTATTCTTCGTCAGGAACAAAAGAAGATGAGGAAACTCAAGCGGGCGACGGACCTGCAGGATAAGCGGGACCGCGTGGCCATGGGTCTCATTCCGCCCGACCCTTATAAAGGTAGGCTCTGCGTCTCCTCCTGGGTTGGTGCCTTCTACTGACTCGATTCGCAGTCCGACTGTCGAATATGATGAAGGTGCTAACGTCCGACCACGTACAAGACCCGACACGCGTGGAAGCTCGCATCCGCCGCGAGGTCGCCATGCGCAAACACGGCCACGAGAAAATGAATGCGGAGCGCAAGCTTACAGACGAGCAGCGGAGAGAAAAAATCGAGACCAAGAAGGCCGAGGAAGACAAACGAGGGATTCATGGGGCCGTCTTCAAGTGCGTTCTTCTTTACCCTCTCCCTTCTTGCTTTCCCGGTAAACCGACGAATTTTTGGTATGGCTATTATCAGGTCGAATCGAAGCACTGCGCCGAGATCGACAGCCCTTGATACTAGTACTCCTTCACCGTAGGGTAGAACCTTTCCAAATGCAGAGGTCCGAGTGATGTAACGGCTTCGGAATTTGATCTTCAGAATGTAACAGTATGCCGCAGATTACAAGGGTGAAAAGTCGTCGTTCGCTGAATAGAGCCTCAAAAAACCCAATGCAAATATACACTGTATCGACACAAATGAAGACAACTCCGACTAGGCTTGAGCCTAAACTGTTACTAGTTATTGCGCGCACTGGTCCAATGTCCTACTTGGTAGTGTATTAGACTAATATTCGGGTTACTTGACAAGAAAATTCGATGAATGATCGGTCATAGATATATTGTACACGCGGAAAGACGCATTGTAGCTCTAGTCACCTTACTCGGGCCGTCTACACGCTATGAGCTCGTCATACGCTCGCAGCCGCTCCGCGAGCTCGTTCTCGGCGTCCTCGCGCTTCACCAGTGCGGCAAGCACGCGCTTTTTGCCTGGATACAGATAGTCTCAGTATCACCGCGCAAAAAGAAAGAGGCCGGCCCGAACCTTTGTCTACATGGCAGCGCAGGTCAGGGAGCCTCTGCTTGGCTTCGTCAACTGGTAAAAGATGTCAACAAGGTGCGGTGGGGTTCAAGGGTGGGCTCACGGGTCGGGGTAGGTGAGCCGTCTGGAAGCGAATAAAGTGTCAATGTAGGCACGATAGCTGACGGAGCAGCACGTACGGCAGGAACTCTGCCTGCGACAGTACATAGCAGAATGTCGCTGGTCGACAGGTACGACTTGACCTGCGGAACGAGCGCCGGCGGGAGCGCCGCGGGGACACCCGTGGACCACCCGTATAACTAGCGCAAAATTAAATACGCACCACGGGAGCACACTTAACATACCTGCGCGCGAACAACACGTCCAGCCCCTGGAACACCTCCATCTTCGCCGCGCTTCAGTAACCCCATCCTCACTCTACACACCCATTCACCCACGCATCCCCGAGCGCACCAGCGACGTCCCTCGCCACGCGCGTCACGACTTCAACTGCGCCGTCCGACTCCGCCCCCCGGGGGCCAGATCGCCTCCCACTCGCAGTGTCGCGCGCACCCACAGGTCCCCGATGCACGTCTCCGCCCACACGCGCACCTCCGCATCCGTACCGTGCGCGCTGAGTGAGGCGCGGGACGGCCTGCTCGTACACGGCCTCGGGCCACTCGCCGCTCGCCTTGATGGGCTTGAGCGCGTTGAGCAGCGCAGAGAAGACGCGGAAGGTCTCGGACGCTACGCGCGGGTGGCGCTCGCCGAGGCTGCGCAAGAGCGCGGAGGTGAGGGTCGAGAGGGACGGCGTGAAGGTGGGGGGCGAGTGCGACGCGAAGAAGAGCACAAGGAAAGAGAGGCACGCGAGGTGCAGCGCCGAGGTGGATGTGGACGGGGGCTGCGCGAGGATGGACTGGGATGTCGCTGTGATGAAGGTCACCTGGCTTGCGAGGGAGCCTGGGAGAACATCGAGTAGGGCATGGAGGAGGGCAAAGCCGGCCTGGAGGGTTGCGGGTGGTGTTTTGGTCGACTTGAGTTGGTTGAGGAGTGCCTTGGACAGGGCAGGAACTTGGCCCTCGAGCAAGCTATACGGGCCTTCCTCGACGTCCATAGTTTACGGGTCGCACTTGCACAACGAATCATCCTTGTTTTGCGGGTGGCCACCGTGGACGGCGGTCTGATTGAGAAGCACCACATATGTAGCAAATTTCGAGGCGCACAGTTTCCTCGCGGTCGCCGAAGCGGGAATTGAAAACCGGAGAAATATCCTTGTAGATGGACGAAAGAAGTTCTGGACGCGTCCCTACGATCGCGGCGAGTAGTTTCGTCGCCGAACGACGTGTCTTCATCATATACCTGGGTAGAGGATTGAGAAACTGCACGGGAAGAACGAAGCAACACATACTCGTCCAGTTCAACGTCCTCCTCGTCGTCGTCGTCGGCATCGACCATCTCCTCGTCCTCGTCATCATCGCCAGCAAAGTTCTGATGAACATCAATTCTGGTAGAAACAGCGCTGGGCATAAAGTACGTACAGGATCGTACTTGATGTATTGACAACCTGCTTGCACAATAGGCGCCACGTACGACGTGATCTCCGTCGGGCACCGCAAGAGCGAGGCCTCGAGCGCCTGCAGACTCCCCCTCGCAGCTCGTCGTCGTCGCGCTGCACTGCCTTGAGCACGCCGGGGACGATCTCGGGCAGCACGGGTGCGATTTGCGTCGGGGCGGTGCGCGCGACGGCGGCCACGATGTGCACGGTGGTGCGCTGCTTCTCAAGGTTGGCGCCCGGGGTGAGGAAGGAGAACACGTGGGTTGCGAGAAGGTCTGTGAAAAGGTATGCCTGATGGGCACAAACGGTCGGGCGAGACTTTACGGCAACAGTTGGAAACGGCTTGGAGCGCGGTGCGTTGGACGGCGATGGACAAAAAGTTGAGGAGTGGAAAGCCGCCGCCGCCGCATCGAGCGCCGCGAAACGCGGGCCCAGAGCATCGAGGTTCCGCTCGATGTCGCGCACCCTACCGCTGGTGGTGGCAGTGGCCGTCGGGCGGGGTGGGGGAGTAGACGTGGGAGGGGCGGAATCGGAGTCACCGCGTGCGGCAGGGGTGGGGGAGCGCGTGTCGTCTGGGAAGCGGCGCATCTCCACGAGGCTGGGCACGGGCGCATCCCCGCGCCCCCGCCGCCATCTACCTCCACCCTGCGCGCTTACGGCTGCGTTGTACTGCGCCGTCGAAGAGCCCTCGCCCCACGGATTCACAGTGGCCTGCGCAACTGCCGCATCCACGTTGGCATCCCACAGGCTGTAGTAGGTCATGCTGCTGTTGGTGCCTACCCCGCCGCCCCCGTAGAATCCGTGGTACTCGCATTCTCAGGCGCAGAGGGGGAGGGGAACGCCGTATCCGCGTCCGCCGCCCCGCCCGAGGAGTAGCGCTCGACATTCACTGCCCTGCGCAGCGTGCGGCGCCGTCGCGGGGCCAGCGCGGAGGTGCGGGCGTGGGTACGGGCGTGATTTGCTCCGCAGTGGGGGCAGTGAGTGCAGATTGAAGCCGGGGTCGCGTTGCAGTCGGTGTAATGGGAGGTGCGGAAGGATGTTGGGTCGCCGGCGTCGGCGTTGGTCTATGTAGCACAATGGGATACCGAAGGTGAAAGCGGAATCGGAGGTGGGGAAAGACGGGATCGAATTGGGCGGTAGTGGTGGGCTCGCAATGGGCGTCTGAAAGTCGGGGGGCGGCAGGGAAGCTGGTCTTGTGGGAGAAGTGCGCGAGTTAGGAACGGGTCGAGATAGGGGTGAGATAGCGTACCGCATTTCAGGCGTGGGGACATCGGCGTTGGACAATTGAGCTGGGAAACTCTTCGGAGATTTTTTCCATCGTCTGCGTGGCCGTCAATACTAGGAGATGAGTCAAATGCACTAAGACGAACGCTTAGGGTCTGCTCGGCAAGATCGATTTACGATATCTCGATGAGCTTGCTGCACAAGACCGGAATTGCACCATAGTACACGACGGTGTGAGCGACAAAGAGGAGAATATGAGTCGTGCGTGGGCGCTTGTTGGAGGGGTCGGCAGACTTTTCGTCGTCAGAGTTTGATTCCAGGGCCGCGCGTTTCTTTCCCTTGAGGTCGACTCGGAGCACGGGTTCGTAGATGGTGAATGGGGGTTGCGCGGGGTGGTGGTTTCGAACTGACGGATGTCCGTCAGTTCTTGACGCGAACGGTCACAGTCCTACGCACCTGTGATGTGGACGCGACGCGGTAGAGAGAATTTTCAAGTTGTCCCGAAATGACATCGGCTTCGGAACCAAACAAATGGACTCTGTCTACGACGAGTTGCTGTTTGGCCCTGTGTACGTGTTTCCACCTTCCATCACTCATCCTCAAATTCATCTGCGAAGCTCAATAGTAACGCCCTCCGGGCAGACCTGGATCCTCCGTGGTCAATGACCTCCGGGACGACTTTTAGCTGCTAGCCTCTGCAATGAGAGATTTACAATTTTGTTGAAGCTCTCGACAGACAGTTCTGCAAACTATTCAAGCCCAAGTAAGATAACATATATGCTCCTAATGCTGGAGAATAGATTTACGAAAAATCTTTTGGGAAGCCTTAACGCAGTAACGTTTGAGCTTCGTATATTTTCTTCTTACATCATGATAGTTCCGCAGTGAGCCAATCAGAGCGTGGTAAAAACAGTGCTGATCGAGGTGGACAGACAATTACTGAAATGAGACCTGGATACCTTCGGATCCAGGAATTTCGGGCGCCGTTCTCTTCCTTCCACTCCTCTTCCGTGCCAGCAAAAATTAATTTTGACAACGTTCTCGAGCCTCCAGACTGTCTATATCGACAACCTCCGGGCCCCGCTTTCCCCATGTACTCTCGGCGCTCCCTTTGCCTTGGCGGACCCCTGGTCGTTCCAGGATTTCGACAAGGCCGCCGACTATGTATCACGCCCGCCCCCTGCGCTTGATGTCTCTCCACAGTCCTCCACCTCGTCTGGCAGCGACTTTGGCTCCGTTTCGTCCAGCGACGCGTTTGAGGTGCTCGTCGGATCCCAATCGAGAGTTGTGAGAGTAAGTATTTCTGTTTTTGTCGTTGTCCCGTGCGCTTAGACTTACCGTCGGCTCCAGTTGTTCAATTTACCGCCTGCACCCGGCGTCTTTCTGTCTTCCGTGTTGCGTCTGCAAGGTGTGAGTTATTCTGCGTTTTTTTCCTTCCTTTTTCTTCCGCTGACATATGTCGTAGGGCCTCGTCCCGAGGACAATGTCGGCGCTTCGTGCACCAACGGCAGATTTCAGTGTTCGCGAGGTGAGATGTCATTTTCGGTGTCCAGATTCGGGCGCGGGCGCTTTTTTTGCGACTGGCGACAGGTACAGGAGCTAAAAAGCCCACGCCTCGCCCATCCTTCTTTTGAAATCTGACAAATACAATTCCCCTTATAATGTCTCTTTGTAGGCTTGCGCTGCTCTTTCCCTTTCCGACCCTCGCATTTTGTCACGACGGCTCTCGAATCCGATCCTGTACCCTTCTCCAAACAAACCCAAGAGTTTCGAATTGGTCTCAAATGCAGCCGTGAGTCGCATGCGTTACGTTGCACTTTTTTTCAAGGTCGCTCATGTCATTTATAGTCCCAACAGGCTGATCCCTCAATCTACACCCCGCGCCCTACGCGAACCTACAAACGCGCTAGTTGCGAACGCGTCCTTATGCGGTGCCCTCCATTTTCTACCTTTGAATCATCTGATTCGGTCAAACCATCGGCGTATCGATTCAGCATTCCACTATTGTCACTTCTCCATTCGTCCTGGATATTTCACATGCTGACGTGTGATTTACCCATCAGATGTCTGTCGCAAAAGTGTGCTGCCCACAATTGGGACAAGATCGCTAGAGTCAAGTTCGCTCCATAATATCCACACACGAGACCTCAGGAAGAGCGACCGTCAGAACCCAGACTGGTGTAATGTTAGTTCGGCGAATGTGAGCGGGCATTACATGCGATGGTTGTAATGTTATTTGTATACAGCGCGCGAATGGTGCTCTAATCTAGCCAGCCGAACCCAAGCCGAGATCCCTTCCCTCCCTCCCTCCTGGATCGCCATGCCTCCCGACCATGAAGTACACACCAGAGGAACGAATACAGCCGCTGAAGCGTTTCAAACCGCGCCCGCTGAATGCACGCCATTGACCATGACCGCATGCGGATGGCCCTCGCGAATGCGCTGCTGCGGGCGCTCTGCGGCAGCGTCGTCTGCGCGGGGAGGTGCAGGCGCGAGAGCCCGAGCGCCGCGATCCCCACCGCCGCGCCAGGCAAGCACGGGCCATGCGGCGCCGCGGGCGGGGTGAGCCTCGTACCCTGATGCGCCTGGTAGTGCGCGTCGAGCTCGCGGTGTAGTGGTTATCACTCGTCTTCATCAGGTATGTATATCACAAGTCTACCAGTATAACCCCGACCTCTATCTTTTCTTCACAGACTCTTGACTCAACGTGCAGGTGGTTGTTACGCCGGGATGATGCGGACTACCAAGTACTTACTCTTCATCTTTGACTGACCTCTTTCTTTCGCAGATGCCTTCCGGACCGGAACTACTCAAGGTGAGTAAGTCTATTGTATCCGATTTTTCTAATCGGTGACTGGGGTTCACTCACGGATATTATCTCACTTGACTCCGAGTCGAGGTGTGTACTAATTGTATTTGAATCCATCCTTACTGACTCGAAAACTCTTTTTCTACAACGTCTAGTTGTGCCTCTCGTGCGGTCCCATTCAACCGAAGGTACATGCTTGAACCACCCTTGTTCGTTCTCGAGCACATGTACGTTGGAACCCACCAGTTTTATCCAAACAAATCGAAACTACTCAAGGCAACTATGTTTGCATGCCGTTCAAGTATGTGTATTGAGTTTTTTATGTGGTATGCTTACCGGAAATAGGAATCCGCGAGTGGAGTCCCGAGTCGATTTGATTCGAATCGCACACGAGCGATGCCGCTATCCGCGCGCACGCGTTGACGCGGGACTTGTGTCGCCGGAGTTGATCTTGTTCGTGTGTCGCGCCCACTGCGTTGGGCTCTGCAGCGTGCACACGGGCGGGTAGGGCCAGCGGCAGTCGGCGTGGATGGCGCACGAGGCGTGCGCGTGCGTGCTGCCCGAGACATGGGTAGACGAGGTTGCGGGCGAAGCGCGTCATGATAGGATCGTCAAATTATCACCACTGTAGCCGCCCCGTGGGCCCGTCCACCATTCGCAATCGCACAACGATGTCGGAACCAGTTCACGAACGGCTACCCGATCTACCAGACATCGCCGAGCCACCACGGCCTATCTGTTTTTTGTATTGACATCTAGGATCTTTGATATTGCACTCCTACATATGTACAACCTACACAGGAGCAGAATTAAACACTGCCTTGTACATATATAGTCTCAGAGTTGCTTTGAAAGGAGAGTATGAGAGAATACTAGGCAAGCACCAAGGTTATACTTTGCAGAAGAGAACATGTTTCCTTCTTGGCTATGGTTTTGGAAGTGTCAGGGGTCTCAGAAGTCAGCTGCTTATATTTATTCCCTTAACCAGCAACTGTTGCCTCGAGGCTTGTTCACTATTTGCATCAAATTTCCGGACACCGCAAATCATGGATGTACGGACCGCGGAAATCTTGGTTCTTTTTGTGATTTCCGGGTTATTTGCGGTGCTCGGAAATCACGGCGGAAATGTTCGGAACATTTCGGATATCCGTGTGATTTCCGGGTGATTTCCGGGCCCCTCATTTCACAGCGTGCCCCCAGTGGAAAACTACGCGCCACCAATACCGACAAATCACAAGCAAAATGACGAAACAAAACCAAGAACAAAACTTCTTCCGCCGACTCAAAGATACGCGCACCCAAAAATTACACCCTATCCCGCGCCGCCCTCCACTTGCTGCCGTTCGAGACGCGCAGGTTCAGCTCCCGCTCGAGATCCCCAGTCGAACGGTCGCTGTCCGTGCCGTCCGAACTGTGGTCGCTGTCGGAGTCGTCCTCGCGGTAGTATTGGAGCTCGTCGATGATGTGGACCCGGTACGCGGCGCGGGCAGCTGCCTCTTCGCGCGCACGCGCTTCCTCAGCGGCGAGCCTCTGGCGGTGGGCGCGGTTTTCTTCTTGGGCCCACTCGCGACGACGACGACCCTCCGCTGAGTCCTCCCCCGAAGGACGGCGCTCCGCGAAGGCGACGGCGCGAGTGAACCCGGTCGCAATCGTCATCTCGACGGTGCGACCTTCGTCCTGCAGGGCGTGGACCTGCTTACGCGCGTCTTCCGCATCCGTGTACACCCAGCCCTGGGAGCTTGAACGCACGGCGTACATTTTCTTCCCAAGGGAAGAAAAGGCAGCCGCGCGGGTCGTCGAAGAAGCTGCGCGCGGGGTATCCTCCGTGAACAATCGAATCTTCTTCGAGGGCGATTTGGGCACCTTGGGCGCGGGCGTCGGAGTCCAGAAAAGGCCGGCGCTGTTAACTACAGCCGGAGACGCAGCGGGAGGAGGGGTCTGGGGCACCCGCGCCGCAGAAGGGCTCGACGCGGGGGGGCGTCCGGGGTGCGCGTGTTCGCCACGCTCGCAAGCGGCGTACCAAGCCGCGTACATGGCCTCGCGTTCGTCGGGGCCATACGCCTTTACGTTGGCCGCCGATACCCCCTGGGAGTTAGGAGCTGCCGTATTCCTGGAACAGAACAGATTCTGTCAGTTATATGCCAGCATCGCGCCAAAAAAAAAAGAACTTTACCACGTCGCATATGCGCCAGCCGCTTCAGGCTTTCCACCGGTGACGAGGTAGAGCCGTTGGGTAACTGCTGGAGTACTTGGCTGCCCAGGGTCCGGAAAATACGGGCATTCGCAGCGGTAGTGGGAGGTGGACATGGTTAAGTTGCCGGTGAGTTGCCAGCACATCAATTGTGCGCACGGACCCAGGTGACGAGAGTGACGAGAGGCAGCCAAAAATATCGTGGTTTAACCTTTCCTCTCCCAACTTACCCTCGACTCAATGGTCGAGGGGTTGACCCCACCGCCAGCAGTGGCGCACTGCTAGAAGTGAGGTCAACCCCTCACCATTGGGTTTTTAGTTCGATTCCCTGCGCTCCATTTTTTTCAATTATTTATTGAGTCTGTTCATCTCACTCAGTTTTCTTTTTATTCAAACAAGGTCTGTTTCTTCAAACAGGGTTCAAAACTACGCCATCTCAGATTTATCCAAGAACATGAAGCACACAACTACAACCCGACTACGTTATTTTGCGGACGCCGACAAGTTACTCGACCCGGCTTGATAATGCCCGCCCTTTCCCGCCTCACGCGGCTCTGGAACCGCCGCATTCGCTTTTGCGCGCGAGGTGTTCGCATTGAGCACTCTCCTGCAACGAACCATCAGCAAGATTCGAGCATTTTGGCGACACAAGCCCTGAGCACGTACTTTTTGGCTGCGGCTTTTTTTTTCTTCAGCACGTTGGGATCGAGCGCGGGAAGCAGCGAATTTCGCCAGCAACTCGGCATCCGCATCCTTCACCGGTATGTTCTTCTCCCTTCTGTAGCGGCTGACGACTTTGGATGGGGGGCACGCGTGCGTAGCCGTCGTGGGGATCAGCAAGGGTGGTGGATGCGCCTTGTGCGGCTCAGGGGCGGGGTACCCGGGCAGCGGTACCAGCAACCCATGGGGTGTTACGCGTGAGTAGATGGGCGTGGAGCGACCAGGGACGAAGGTGATAGCGGGATGCTCGGTTTCGAGGTTTACGCCGATGGGGAAGGGCGGGTTAGGCTCGAAGTTGGCCTGCTGGGCGCGACGGCGCCTACGGTTGGCGTGGAAGTCCTTCCACCAACTTCTGGAGTGGAGCACCTCGTACTCGGCGGGCATTTGGTGGATACAGCAAGCAAGGAGCAAGGCTTGATCCCGATTTGGCATCTCGCACACTCATCCCGCTTGCCTCGCGCACTCATCACGGATTCATCGCTCCGCTTGTACCTCGACCCCCCAACGACACAGTAGTTCAATACATGTAGAATCTCGTACACTCATACAATAGGTTGTGAAGATACGTTACCCAGAAGGCCTAGAGCAGAAGATGAAAATTGGTCTCGGCGTGGTCGTTGTCGTCGAGCGTGTTTTTGGCCCAAAATGGGACACTATTTCATGAATAGCATCTCGTAGAATGCGATTTAAGACAAAGCAAAAAGAGGGTCGGAATGTAATGAGGTGAAGCTTTGTGCCCACCAAAAAAGTTTTTGACCCGAGGTGGTCGAGCTTTTGAGCAATCGACTCGATGGTCCCATGGGCCAAAGTGCCAAACTTCTCGAAATTTCTTGCTCGAAAAACTTTTTTCCTCCAATAAATCTGAAAAATACATAGAAAAATCGGGAATCGTTGAAAACCCCCGGTCCCCATCTCCCAGATCGCTCAGAGCTAGAAGTGAAGAGGAGGAAAAAAAAAAACCGAGTTTGAGTCCCATTTCGGTCATGTGCGGGAATTTCCGGTCGGGCGCTTAACTCGTGTCACTCGTGTCTCTTCTCATCCCACACGCATACTGCTTCGACCCAGTCCTTTTGCCCACCGATGGCTCCCAAGAAGCCGCGCGCCCCGCCCGCTGAACCGTTGATGCACGGTATCTACTGCCACAGATACTACGAAAAGTGCGTGTGGTGTACTAAACTCCCCGCCAATTGACGGATCTGCGACCCTAGAAATCGCGAGGAGGTCAACCACAAGACGCGCGAACGAATGCGACGCCTCAGGGCCTCAGACGTCACTGTTCCACCGGAAGTCCTCGCCGCTCGACTTGAAGCGCGCCGTGCGGCAGCAAGACGATATCGAGAGCGGTACGTCGCATTCGGCGCGGCCTCTCGAATGGCACAACTGAGGCTCCCAAAGACACCAACACCGCCTTAAAATGAAAGCTCGCGAGGCCCGTGCCGAGGCCGCAGAGGAGCGTCGTCGTGTCAAGTGCGTCTCCACCCAGCCTGTACCCTCTCAAAACTCACGCCACCGTTGCAGGGAAAAGCAGGAGCAGCGGGGGGAGCGCAGGGAGGCAGCGCGGCAGCGAGCGGCCGAGTGCGTCCCACCCGCATCTTAAGAGTGCGCCCTCGCTGCACTGCGGAATGTGTTGCGCACGCTGAGCACCTTATTAATTGTCGTGTCTACGCTTATCAATACAGTGTTTTCTTCCTTGCCACCTCCATCTATGCGCAGTAAGTACTTCCTTCCTTTATGGCTGCCCCGGCCCTGACGACGCGACGTAGATCTACTTACAGCTCCGCTCGTCGCTCTCGACGGTAGCTTTCGCTTACACCGCTACAGCTACAGCCGGCAGTCCTTGGCATTTGCTACGTGCGTTGTTTCCTCTTGTTCCTTGGTGAGAGCTTAGGCTGAGCATGTTCACTGGCTAGGGATGGAGAACAGACCGAAACTCGCCGGCTCCTTGAACTCCGCGCGCAGATGAATGAGGAAGAGCTTCGTCAGGAGGAGGCACGCCGGCGGGAAGATGACTGGATTTATGTTTTCATCGGGGCCCTACAGATTGTCATGGCGAAAGAGGCGCGCGCCAAGTCTCTACGCTAGATTCCACCGTGTTACACCCGGTCGGCCTTGGATTTGTCCCAGCTCGACATCCTCCCCTGCCACGTCGACCTTGTTTTGCTAGCCTGATAAAACCAAATAAACAATCTTTTTGGCCGCCGCTATCGTGTACGATGTCGAGACCAAGGGCTTCCCTGGAGCGGGGGGAAGAGTACGTTGACATGGATTTTGTCCTGCTCCAAAGGTGAGTCCTCGAGCACACATAGAACTGATATCATTAACTTAGCTCTTGCACAGATTGTCACCACAATCGATACAGACTGCCAGCAGCTACGACGTTGTCGCTCAATGGCGACCCGATCCCCTGGCACCCTGGCGCGCGCACATGTACGAGAACTCCTTCGGTAGGCTCGGTCGTCGGCGCTGATAGCGTACACCATTTAGGGAAGAAGCGGAGCGGGAGCGCAGGCGAGAGGAAGCAAGATTCGCGTGGGGGGTGTTCTGGCGCGTGTTCCACCTCGCCCTTTTCTTAACGTACGTGGTTGACCCTCTTTCGACATTGGGGCTGCGCTGATTCCGAGTCGAGCGCAGTGCATGGTCGATGCGACGAGGCGTGACTTACGAAGTGGCGGGGTATCAGCCGGTGGGATGGGACGCTTCGGGCGCGGTTACTAAAGTGGTTGTCAGCCTCATACTACACATTCACCTGTAGATAAAGATCCATAGAATAATTTCTTCTCAATTTCTGGCCAGAGATGTGGCTCTGTTGACGATCACGTGCCCCAGGACTTGCATACCTGATGTCCTCAGCGTCGACGAGCGGTGCTTCGACCTCACGCCCGCGCAAGCGCCAACGTCCTCGCGAAACCGAGCTCTTCGAATGGACTCTGGAAGAGGTTCTGGATGAGCCCAGCTTTTCTACTCAGCGCGTCTCGAGCGATCAACGGCGGACTTACGAAGAAAAGCATCCAGTCTCCCTTCCGTCGCCTCTGAAGAAGAAAAAACGCCCAATTCCGGACCCAAGTCCATTCACTGATCTTGGTGATGACTTTGAGTCTGCGTTCGAGCCGCTGGAACCACCCGAGGCCGCAGCGCCGGCCGTGCGTGCTGTCAAGGCTCGCGCCAAACGCTATTTGTCTTCGGTAAGCGGCATTGACTATCCCTGTCTCTCAGATGTTTGATAAACGAAATTAGGACGCCCCTTTGGCTCAATGGGTGCCTCTTCGCGACGAATATCTTGCGGAATTCTTGCGTTTAGAGGGCAGAGGTGGCGTCGCGTATGATTTCTGCCCCGCTTGTCCCGGGGAGAAGGCAGCAAGTCCCCGATATCGGTGCATAGACTGCTGTTGGCCAGACATCGTGTGCGGCGACTGCTGTGTCCGAGACCACCGTGACCGGCCGCTAGATCGCATCGAGGCAAGTGTGCATTACCTGCTTTCTGATCTGTCTCCTGACACTGCAGAGCAGGTTTGGAACGGCGAATTCTTCGAACGCGTCACTCTGAAGTCACTCGGGCTGCGCGTTCAGTTGGGACACTCTAGGTTTTCGACGTGCGGCTCGCCGCGGCCGGGACATCAGGATTTCACGGTCCTGAATTGGAACGGCATCCACAATGTCGCGGTCGACTTCTGTGGATGTGCCAACTCGCATCTCGCGGGGTTGCCGAGACAGCAGCTGCTTCGGATGTCGTGGTATCCCTCCACGCACGCGGAGCCGCAGACTGCCGCGACATTCCGAGTTCTCGAAATGTTTCACATCATGACGCTGCAAGGCAAAGTAACTACTTACGACTTCTATTCGGGCCTCGAGAAACTTACGGACAATACGGGGATGCTGAAGATGAAGGTATGTGGTGCTTCCACCAAGGCACGTAGGAGTATTGACGAAGGTCTTTCAGGACAGGTATAAATCCTTCATGCGAATGATGCGGCAATGGAGGCACTTAGTTCTGCTGAAACGGGGAGGGCGGGGGAACGATGGTGCGCGGAAGGTGGCGGAAACGACGCCGGGCGAACTTGCGGTGACGTGCCCGGCTTGTCCCCAGCCGGGGGTGAACCTGCCCGAAGACTGGGGCGCCGCGGAAGGGGCGAAAAAGTGAGTGTAGTCTGCGGCGCCAGACAATCGTGTTACTGACAAGTGGGATAGATTCTTGTATATATTATTCATCGCAATTGATGCCTGCTTCCGCCTGAAGCGTCGTTTGGTTTCGAGTGTGGTGAAAGATCCCGCGCTCGGGAGCGGCTGGGCGTATTTCACGGAGGATGCGCCGTACCGGAGTTACCTGCTGACCGTGACGGATCAGAAGGAGGTAAGGACGACGATACATAAGTTTACGATGTGTGCTAATAATGATGGACAGATGAGCACCTGCAGTGGTCTCGCCGCCCTCGACTACGCGAATACAAAATTCTCACGGGGATACGGCGCGACGGGCGTGGGACTGGGGGTCTGCGCTAGGCACGAGTTCGTGCAGAGGAATGGGGCTGGGGATTTGCAAAAGGGGGAAAGGTATGTTATTTTGGTAGGACACTGTTCCATGGGAGACGTCTAATGATCACCTCAAGATATGCAAATATGGACTATATATTCGCGTCGCTCCTTCGCCACCACCACCACGATCTGATCAAATACATTTCGTATGACATTTGCTGTCAATGGAGCAAGCATCTTCTCGAGCGCCTTCGAAAGCTGCCGGGAATCATGCGTTTCGCGCTGGTGTCCGCCCTGCTGCGATTCCTTATCCCCAAGCTGCACATATACGGCCACAAGATGCTGTGCCAGCTTCTCTTTTCCCTGAATTACACGTTGGGCGCGGCACGGACGGATGGGGAAGGAATCGAGTGGCCATGGGCCAATATCGGGCCCGTGGCTACAAGCACACGGGAGATGGGGCCGGGGTCGCGGCTTGACACGCTCGACGATCATTGGGGCCATTGGAATTGGCAGAAGCTGATTGGGCTTGGTTTCCTTCTGCGGAAGAGGTTGCTGAACGCGATCGCGGAGCGCAACCGGCACGTCGACGCGCTCGCGACGTTTACGGCCAACCAGGAGGAGCACATCCCGGAGTGGACGGCGATGGTGGAGGCCTTCGACGCGGACAACACGCAGCCGAATCCTTATGAGCTGCCAAAAACAGGTGAGTGTCGTGCGTGTGCGAAAAAAACGGCTTGCTGATGGGCGCGTTGACAGGTCGCTCCGAGCAAGACGTCCGCCTGGAGCTCGCGGAGGAAGATGCACTGGAGAAGACGCCGATCCATGAGGTTACGCCCAGCGCGTTTGTCCTCGCCGGCCTCGATCTCAAGGAGCAGCAGTAAGTTCGAGAGACTCGTATATGAGATGAAGGCTCACACATTGACAGGCGCCGGGTGCGGATTGAAGCGGAGACGCGGAAGGGCATGACGACGAAGCAGACCGCGGAGATGCTGGAAAAGCGCACAAAGCTCGGGCGCTATACAGCCCGCTTCCGAACGCTGCAAGGGGTGTACACGCCGGCTGCGCTGCAAGCGCTCGTGAATCACCCCGAGCCGCCAAAGGGGAAGGAGGAGGAAGCTGCGCGGGTGGAGAACATCCCGCTGTACCTGCCGTCTGCGTTGTCGGAGGAACAGCGGTCGGCGGGGTGTTTCAAGGGCGTGGTGGGGATGGAGACGAGACTGCGCGACGCGCAGTGCCGGAGCGCGCTGGAGCAAATCCGGAGCCTCCTGCATTGCAAGTCCCGCTTCCGCACGTACAAAGGCGGGCAAGCGCGTCACCAGGGTGCGACAACGCGGTCGCATAATCTCATGGCCGCCAACGACGCGAAGATCCGCTTTCAGGGCGAGAAGTACGTGGCAGCGTGGAAAGCGAAGCGGGCATTGGTGCGGGATGCGGAGGTTGGGTGGAGGCCCCTGAATCCAAAGAAAGACTTGCGCTGCATGGACAGTCCGGATGATCGCGCGCAGAGGAACAAGAGGAAGATCTTGGGGAAGAAGCGTGGGATCGGGGAGAGGGCAACCGAGGAGGATCGGCGGGAGGGGGTCGCCGAGGGGCAACGTCGTGCGGGGAAGACGGGCGAGGGACGGCGGACCATATCATGGATATGGATGGGAACCGACACCTCGGCTGCCGGGACGGATAAGGCGATCGCTGTGGGTAAGTTATCGCGAGATCTTGTCGTTTATTGTATGTACTAATCGAGCATGGCAGGTTTGCGAGTAGAGTGGGCAAAGTCGTGGGCGCGGGCTAAGCGGTGGACGGAGGAGGTAGATTTGCTGAAAGAGGAAATGCGGCGCGCGCCGCTGACGCTGCGGTGGAAGGCAGGCTGGTGGGCCGTGAGGGCACAGCCGGAAGAATTCACCGGGGAGCATGCCGAGGGCGTGCGCGCGTACGCTGCGCGCCAGGCGGATATGTTCCGAAGACTGGCCGCCCACTTCGAGAAAATGTGGGACGGCCTCGCGGAGATGGAGAGCGTGCCGGGCGAGGTGGAAGAGACCGGCGAAGTCGAGGAGGATGAGGTGGACGAGGAGGACGAGCAAGGGGCTCATTCAGACGGCGAAGAGCGAATGGAGGCTGACGAGGAGGGGTCTGTGGGAGGGGAGGAGGAGGATGGCGAGGAGTAGTATTTATTTTGCTTCTGTGCTTGTCCTTTTTTTTTTTTGAGGGCACGCCATTATTTCTTTTTTAGTGTCCATACTTTTTCCTGCGAAGGTGGACGTCACGTGAGGGCGCCAAAGGCGCGGCCGCCAAGGAGGCCGACGGGGAGGGTCCAATGGGAGGGGAGAGGAGCATGGCAAGGAGTTCAAGTACTTGTTTCTGTGCTTGTCTTTTATTTTTATTTTGGGGGCCGCTATTAAATTTTATTTTTATTATCCACGCTTTTTCCTGCGTGCGGCACGTCACGTGAGAACTTATAGGGCGCGGCTGCACAGGAGCCGCAGTGCCGCGGGTGCCGTGAGCGTTCCAACAACCAGCCCTGCTAGCGAATGGGTGCCGAGCAGCCGCAGGGGGCAGATTTGAAGGCAAAATGACGCGCTGACAGTTTACGGTTAATATTGCAAAAGTGACACTGACATGCCACGGGTCCCTTTGTATTATGACTACAACCTGAGCTGACCGGCGTCAGACATTGTCTCTTCGTCGTCGTCTTCATCCTCTTCTGGCGCGTCCTCGTCCGAATCGCCCGCCGCAGTGTCGAAAAAGTCCAGAACTGCGCGTTTGGTAACACTGAAGCGGGCGGAGGCGGGGCTCCCGGAACGGGGTGGAGAATCAACGCGTCTGCGTTTGGAAGGCGGCGACTCAGGCGCGGGCGAAGGGCAGCGAGGCTGTAGATCATTAGTGAATGAAGACATCTATGGTGAATGAAAACGAAGCACGTACCGAGATAGGCTGCGACGGGGAGGATGGCGGGTAAGGGGTCGATTCTCGCGAGAGCGGGGGGGCGTTGTACGTGAAGGGTGTCGGGCGCTGGGAGTCGGGCAAAAAGAGAGGCTAAAGAGCAGGTTAGTCAGGTTATCGGGTATGTAGATGTATCACAGACCTGCGACGAAGCGAATGGCGGGTAGGGTGTGGAGTCCCGCGACAAAGGTGGGCCGTTATATGTGAAAGGAGTGGCGCTGCGGGACGCGGGAAGAAAGAGCGGCGTGCGTTGGCGGAGCTGAGACGGGGCGGTGACGGGATCGGGAAGGATCGTAGGCTGCTGGGCGGGGGGGCTGGCGGGGACGTATACCGGGGTTGCAGCGCGTGACATTGGCTGCGGCGTCCAGAAAGGGGCGGGACTTGTGGGACGCGAGTGCATTTGTACGTCGGAATGGTAGTCGTCCTCCCCACGCACCGGCGTTTCGGCACCCGAGAGTTGCACCAAGTGCTCGGGGATGCGATACGGCTCCTCCAGGTCCGCGCACAGGCGCTCGTCGTGCCCATCGACGATAGCGCGCATGTCGAAGTCCTGCTCGTCGAGGCGGCGGAGCTGCGCCTCGCTCGAATCTTCATCATCGTCGGGCGCATCGTCTTCGTCGTTGTCGGTCTCGACGGCGCGGTCGTCAATGAAATCCTCGACGCTGTAAGAGACGTCGTCAGCGTCGTGCTCGCGCATGGATCGCGGCATGTAGGTAGCGTAGGTCGTATGTATTTTTATCTAGCGCTTTGTGCGCCGACGCCGCGCTTTTTCGCACATAACAGAGTGCCAACGACGTCTAAGCGTCGTTGACAGCATTTCATTTCATTACTACTAGTACTACTGACTACGGTAGCGGGCGGGACACGACTTACCGGCGGGACATGGTGGGCGGGAGCA
The DNA here is from genome assembly GCA_029289565.1 of Mycena galericulata. NCBI lineage: Eukaryota > Fungi > Basidiomycota > Agaricomycetes > Agaricales > Mycenaceae > Mycena > Mycena galericulata. Next base: position 517,582 of record JARKIA010000012.1, on the reverse strand, counting down.
AAATCAGAAAGGTGGCGGTGCATGTCACATCGGTGACTTGCCGCGCGGCTCTCGGATACCGCACCGGTATCCGAGACGTGATCGGTAACTCCGTGCCGTCGGCGGAGTTTGAAACCCTTCGCTCCTTGCTCCCGACCACCATGTCGCTCGTGCGGCTTGATGGTCGGGTGGCTGACGGCGGGGGCGGGGCGGGGGCGGGGCGAGGATATCAACGTAGTGTATTGTTAAGTAGTTACGAGCACATAATGTAGGTGCAATGTAATGAAGATAGCGAATCTGGAAAGGCAGGAATGGGTTAGCGAAGCGGAAAAGGGAGGGCGGGCAACATGGTGGACGTACGTCGGGGCAGCTAATCTGATGGCGGGCACTGGTGGGGATGCGGCTGGGGAAGAAAGATTGGGTGATCAGCCGACGGCAGGAGGAAAGACAAGAGGCGGCGTACCTCTGCGTGCGGGGATCGCATCAGTGCGCGTCTCGAGGCGGGACCGGGCTGGGGAAGAAAAAATGGGTAATCAGCCGAAGAGGGGAGGAAGGGTCAGACGTGGCGCACCTCGGCGTGAGGGGATGCACCTCGAGGCAGACAAGTAAGTGATTCTATACTTGGGATGAATGAGACAGGGACTGAAGACAGTGAAGACAGATTACCGTACAGCATGGCAGCGTTGAGGCGAGGAGGGGCTGGAACGGGGCGGGGCTGGTGAGTGTAGCGTCGGACACCCGTCTTTTAAAGCTCACCGCGGCGTCCATTGTCCAGCCCACATTTCTATTTCGAGATGAAAAGGGTGGCATGAATTGCAGGGATTCCTATATCGAGAAAAAACGAGGACACCTCAAAGCGCGGGGCCACCGAAGACAATGGTATGGGATGGTAGAGTCTGGATAGGCGCAACCCTGAACGCTTTCCAGGCAGTGGCGGAACTATCGCTGCTACTCTGACAAGACAACTCCTGCAAAATACTTGAAATACGCTTAAGAATTCGTCCTCAGCACGCATGGCACGAACGACGCGTTCAACTACCGCCGCCGCCGCAGCAGCAGCAGCTGCTCCTGTAGCTCCCGACGGGCCCGCCTTGTCGACGCGAAAAACGCGAAACAACGCGCAGGTAAGTCTGCTGCTGAAATTGCTGGTAGGGGAAAACTGAAGTTCATGGTGTCTAAGCCTGCTCCTCTCGAGCAAGAACTAGAGCTGCCGCAGTCGAAAAATAAAGGTCCTGGGCGCGGTCGTGTAAGTCCACCCCCGTCGCTATCGTTCGCTGTCATGCTGATTTCTGCGTGGCAGGCGCCGGCCAACGCGGCCGCTACCAAATCCAAATCCAAAAAATCCAAATCCAAATCTACAACGAAGGCGAAGTCTGCGCCGGAGGAAGAGCAGAGTGAAGATGAAGCATCGAAGGGACAGGCGTCAGCGAAACCTGAGCTGCCGTCGGTGCGTCACTTGGCGGCGTTGTTCTAATTAATGCGACTTAATGTTTGGTAGGCCGAGGACGATGCGGGTGAAGGTCACTCCTGGAAGGAGGGCGATAACGCCTTCCTGCGCAACGCCGAGGAAGAGGAGGGTAAAGATGTTCTCCAAGAGGTACGCGCCTGCCCTTGCGGGACTTTCCTGCGACTGATTATTTATTTTTCTACCAGGAGGGCGACGATGTCTTGATACCCAACACCAAAGAAGAGGGGGATGAAGATGTTTTTGAAGAGGTACGCGCCTGCCCTTGCGGGACTGTCCTGCGACTAATTATTTATTTTTCTACCAGAAGGAGGGCGAGGACGTCTTCATGCCCAACGCCGAAGAAGAGGGGGGTGAAGATGTTTTCCAAGAGGTACGCGCAGGCTCTTGAAGCAGTTTCTTGCGACTGATTAATTTCTTGAAGGAGGGCAACGACGTCTTCATGCGCAACGCCGAAGCAGAGGGGGGTGAAGATGTTTTCCGAGAGGTACGCGCACGCCCTTGCGGGAGTCTCACGCCACTGATTATTTTCGAAGGAGGGCGACGTCTTCATGCCCAACGCTGAGGAAGCGGAAGCGGAAGGTGGAGATCCTTTTCAAGAGGTACGTGCCCGCCGTTGCGGCAGTAAAATGTATATCTAACTAATCCTAATCATGCTAGAACAAGGTGGAAACCGCCTGGGTTCCGCCCCCGCCACGGTCCCCAGCGCGGGGTGAACGCGTCACCCGTTCGTCTCCGGGTCGACCTCGCCCCGCCTGGCACGGAGGGGATGCGCGCCGCCTCGAGTTCGAGACGACCGGGGACTTAGATGGCTGGGACCCGTCACGCAGACGTCAGCGCGCCCCGGTCGACGAGGACGACGAGGACGAGGGATTATCAGGGAACCCCCACCTCAACAACCTATCACCCAGGCCCCTGGTTCAAACGCGGATGCATTCGGCCAGGCATAACGCTTCACGCCCCTCCTCGCCCCACGCCCACCCGTTGGCATCACCTAGAACGCCGATGAACTCGCGCGTGCGGAGTCCCCCGGCCGCGACGCCCTTGCCACCCTCGTCACCCTTTCGGACTTCACCCCCCTTGGAGTCAGACGCTGACGATAGCGATGACGACTATGGACGCCAGCAGGAGGAGAAGCGGCGGCTTGCAGCAAAGCGGCTAGCTCGCGGTTTCCCTTCACCTCCCACTGTCGACACCGAGGAGGAGGACCTCGAGGACGAGCGTGAGTTCGAAGCTTCGATCGCGCTCCCCGCCCCGAAGAAAAGGACGGCGGCAGCGAACGCGAAGACGGTTACTAGGGCGAGGCCGACCGCGAAGAAAGGAAAGGGCAAGGATAAATCGGGAGTCGTGAAGGAATCCGAGCCACCTTCGCGTCAGAAGAAGGGCAAGGAGAAGGCAAACGCGAAGGGGTCGGATTTGGATTCGGACCACACGGACCCGCAGCCAGCGAAGAAGAGCAAGCGCCGCACGAAACAGAAGAAGGCGGCGGCCCCCGCAGAAGCCTACGGTGTCGACTCCACCGACGAGGGCGAGGACAGCGACGCAGAAGGTGAAGGAGAGGACGCAGCGGGGTCCAAGTCGGGCCCGGTCCCACAAGAGATACGAGACCAGTTGTTTGCTGCGCAGGACACCTTCCACAACAAGATCGCCGCCCTTGCTGAGAAATGTGGCAAGGACCCTCAAGTGTTGCACCAGTTGCTCGGGACCACGCCGAAGATGGCTCGCAACTTAACGGCGTGGAACACTTGGCAATCGTGGTATTCGGAGCATCATCCGAAATCGAAAGAAGGTAAGCCGGCCGGCGTGTGGAACGACATCGACACTGCGCTGACACATGTCGTAGTGGACAGGACGGAATACGCTCGAATCTCACGCCAGGCGTTCGTCGACGCTCTCCCGAATCTCAACAAGAACGAGCTAGCCGACAGCGCGCTTGTCTTCGAGACCATTCCTTGGCTGAAGAAGTGGCGCGATCAACAATTGGCGCGACAACGGTAAATTCAAATCGGTGGTGCGCAAAGCGATCAAGCCGATTATCCACCAGGTGAGGGGAGTCTTTGAATACCTCATGCGCATAGCTGATTCTTCGCAGAGCCGTCTCTTCCACTCGTCGCTCGGAGTCCACCTGTGGGGCTACGTGATTGACCCCAACGGCGAGGCCAGTTTCGCCTTCGGCGGTACCGACGATTTCAAGGCGGTTCGCTCCGAGAACAAGTTCGCGCTGAGCAGTTTCATCAAGGATCTGGAACATATGTTCGGGTGCGTCTCCTATAGATGTCGTGCGAAGACAATACTGACCCCGGCGGCACAGGATGCAAGAGATTAAGAAACGCGGACTAAACCCGGCGCACCACATCCTTCCCAAAGTGCTGCCACAGCAGGAGGGCGAAGCGAAGCAGGACGCCCAGCGACGCGCCTTCTCTACAATCATGGGCGCACAGTTGCGTAAGTATGTGACCACCGAGCGAGCTTCAAAATTCAAGATGCAGTGGTCGGACAAGTTTTTAGACCTCGCATGGGAAAGCAAGATACGCATCATTAACTACCCCGAAGTGCTAGAAAACTCGGGGCAGATCATCGGTGGGAAGTTCGACCTCAAGCAAGTGAAGGTGACCCATTACGACGATTTCTTGCCTGACCTCGAGAAGGCAAATTCATTGCCGTTGAACGCAGGAGAAGGGAAGGAGGATGACGACGACGACATGGTAATGAGGATTGTCCCTTGGGAGGACGGTACGTATCTTTTACAAGTCGCCTCTCACCTGTGATTGACACATGTCCTGTCAGACGACAAGACTTTGTCGCTTGACGAACAGGGAGATGTTGGGCTCGTTGTCGCGACAGATGGTAGATGTCTGCGTCGCGTTCGCCATAGCCCGGCGTTCAACAAAGCTGTGGTTGCGGAGGGTGTGAAGACGGCAAAGAAACCCCGCAAGGACGAGGGCTTGCGTCGTCCCAAGGAGCAAGCACGTCGGGCGCCGGCTCCCCCCCTCCCCCTGCTTCGCGTCCAGTAGCAGGTCCTTCCCGATACCGCGGCGACGAGTTGCCCGCCCCTAATAACCGCACTGGCGAAACGTCCCAAGCCGGCCGCCATTGGTACTACTTGTCTCCCGATCCGCGCTACTCGCGGGAGGCTGAGGGGATTGATCAGTACCCCCGCGACCCATCGCCTCGCTACACACCATCCGCTCCCCCTCGCGCCAACGCTGGCCGCTACTCGCCTCCCCCTCGCGCTAACGCCACCATCCGCAACTCGCCTCCCCCTCGCGGTGACGGGACGCGCTACCTGCCACCGGCTCCATCACGCGCTAACACCGCTGCCCGCCACTCGCCTCTGCCTCGCGCCTACTCGCCCCCGCCTCCGCCTCGCGCTAACGCCGCCGCCCGCCACTCGCCTCCGCCTCGCACCTGCTCGCCTCGCGCCTACTCGCCCCCGCCTCGCGCCTACTCGCCCTCGCCTCCACCTCGGGCTAACGCCGGCCCCCGCTATCCCCCTGAGTCTCGCGGTAACGCGGCGCGCTACCCGCCCCCGCTTCGCGCTGCCCCTTATGCGCGTGGTGAGGGGGGAGCAGTTATACATCGACGAGTAAAACTCGAAGACCAGCCCGGATCATCGCGGTCGGCAGCCTTGGATGAACGCCTCGCACTTGCGCCCGCCGCACCCCGCGACAGATCTTCACGGACAGCAGCCCTGGATCAAGGAGCGCCCGCCGCACCCCACGCCGGATCTTCACGGTCGGCAGCCCTGGATCAACGACTCGCACTGCCGGTAGCCCTACCACGCCCCGAATCTTCTCGATCGGCGGCCCTGGATCAACGAGCGCCCCCACCCCACGCCGGATCTTCGCGCGACAATCGTCCTCAACAAGGCGATCGCACGGCGCAAACATATCCGCGGTTAGATTTGGCTGAGCGACCACCGGCGCTGAAACGCAAGCACAACGATGCGGGAAGCCTTCCAACTGATCGTGACGCAAAACGCTCGCGCTTGCAAGACGATGAGGCACTGCGCCCGGGCCAACTGGACGTCTACAAGCTCCGGTTCAGGGTTTCTTCGGGCGTGCCGAAAGTATTCTATGCCACCGGATTCCGTCGGGTGGGAAAGTGGTCGCGGGCAGACATGCTGCTGTACTACGAGTTTCGCCACCCCGACCGCGGGGATGTTTTAGTGCACATTCCCAAGGACAGTACCCCTGTCTTCGTATCGGAGCAGGACCGCCAGCGGTATGAGTCGGAGATTTCGATTCACGGATTGGAGGACTTTTAACGATCTCCTATTTATATAATCGATGCTTTTCTGTAGCCCTTCCTGTCCTTCTGTACTATTGATGTGTCGTAGTTATTCTGCTTTCTCTCAAACACTTTCTGATCGGCGCTCTTGTAGATCAAACAACAGACAACAAACGCTATCGTCCCAATTTAGTAACTAAGTTCATAATTACTATCATTTTGTTAATATCGCTGTCTCTTTGGGCCCATTGTAGGGAACATGTTCCCATTAATTTATGCAGACACTGTGGTCATGTGGATAGGTGAAAGGATATTAATGAATGCTCTGTTCGGTGTCATAAAGCGAAGGTGCTCGTGTAAATAAAATAGGTGATAATATGGGATATCCCATGGTCATCACTGAAAATATGGGAAGTCCCATGTCGTGGCTGAACATATGGGAAGTCCCATGTCATGGCTGAACATATGGGAAGTCCCATGTCGTGGGTGAACATATGGGACGTCCCATGGTCATCACTGAAAATATGGGATGTCCCATGTCCTGGGTGATGATGTGGGACGTCCCATGATCGGCGGTGAAGATATGGGATGTCCCATGGTTGTCATTGAAGATATGGGACATCCCACAGTGGGCATAAGGAGGATGGGATATCCCACAAAGAAAACCGCTTTTGTGGGACATCCCACCGTCAGAAACGGGAATTTGGGACATCCCTCAATGTGGGTGAATGTGGGAGATCCCACACAAACACAATGTGCCTGGGATCTCCCTATTATACCATGGCATGCCTGGGACATTTATGGGATCTCCGATGAGTAGTGGTGTTTAAATTATAGGTATGTCTCAATTTGATAAGGAATGGATAATATTGACTTATAATGACTTCCATATTTCCAGAGTCTATTAGCAACTTGTGAGTGTCATCCGTGATGTCAGACCACTCACAGACCCACATTCCCTCACCCAAACGAGAACTACACCTCCTGGAGCAGAGCAGAGATGAATGGGCAGAACTTCAAAAACTTGTTCTGTGATCATCAAGGGCACACTTGTGGTGCCATCCAGTAACGAGGCTGAAGTCGGGTGAATGACAAAGATTCATGAGTCTAGTTGATGAATGGATGAAAATGTTTTTTTTTTATTTTCAGGTGTTACGATCAGTAGCAGACTCAAAGGCCCAAACCTGAGAAGCAAAGACCATTGACTAGGCAAATACAGTGGTCGAGCATATGTCGATGACTTGAATGAGTCTATCATTTGCAACATCTGCACCAGGCAGGCTGTATGCCCCTGAGAAAAAAGGTAGTAAACGGAGAGCCCAAATCTGTTATTTTTTTTCTGGCCATGCTACGCACGGCATCAGTGCTAGCTGCTATGTAGGCTACCATGTAGGGTACAGGTCCAAACCTGCAAAGCACAGACCATTGACTAGGCAAATACAGTGGTCGAGCTTAAGTCAATGACTTGAATTACTCTACCACTTGCAACATCTGCGCCACGCAGGCCGCATGCCCCTGATGTAAGGTAGTAAACAGAGAGCCCAAGTCCGTTTTTTTTCTGGCCGCACTACGCGCGGCATCAGTGCCAGCTGCTATACAGGGCATAGGCTGTATGGAACAGGAAAAGGGCGCTCGAACAGGCTCAAATACTGCCCCAAAAACCCATTTTTGCTGCCCTGGCTGGGAAGGCGTGACGTGACAGGTATGGGGCATCCCACAGCATATGGGACATCCCAGGCAAATTTTTCGGGCCCGCCTTCGGCGGGCAGGATGTCCCATATATAGTGGTGGGACACCCCATGGACATCCCATACACATACATGGGACATCCCATACCATATGGGACACCCACCTAAATTACAACCCCCTTGGGATAGTTATCTCATGAGAAAAGTTAATCCCTAGGGGTTGGTCATATAGGTAGCCTGAGGTGGGAAAGGTATAAAAAGCGGACAATTTAGCGTACTTGGGCATCGAGTTTCCGGGGGTTCAGATCCCTCCCACTTGTATACAAGTGTTCTTACATCCCACAAATCGAGAAATTGATCACACCCTTGCACCTACTTGTCTCAGGACACTTTACTCACTCCCTCCCTTGCAGCTTAAGTCATCTAAGCTCGCGCTCATATAGCTCGCCCTCGAACTTCGCACACCTTCCCGCGCGGAAACACCTCCTGTAGCGGTGGGAACGAAGCTTCGAGGAAATTTTGGCAAATCGTCAATGCCTGAACGGCCACAACCTCTTATACTCCGAGAAGTTCGTCGCCGAAATTCCGTCGACGTCGAAGTCGTCCACGAACCAACCCCTTGGAAGGATTCGCCGACTCGATCACGTGCCCCAACGATCAAAGGAGGAAGGCGCGTCGTTCGATCGAAGTAGAAGGCTTCGCAGATAGTTCGAAGGGACAAGTTCGCGAACTTTGTTCCCCGGCGAACGAGTATATTCCAGTTCTTTCCCCCATTTTGCTAACTTTAACAGAACTTACCGGACCCGCCGCACTACCTCTGCATCGACAAACGTCCCCTTGTTCGGAACCTCACAACCAAACCCCCTAGAGGCCGGACAAGCTTACCACCTGAGCAACATCCCGTTCACGTCGTAGCGTCGCGGTCCTTATCACAACTGGAGCCCACCGCGAGGGGGTTTTCACCGTGGATTCCCGAAACAAGCAGACGCTAGCAGCAGAGCGTGCCGCCGAGAAACGACAGAGAGAACAGAGGCTCTCTACTCGAACCCGCCGAACCTTATTACAGGAGGTTACCCTTGCCGAAAACGACCCCATTTCGGCAACGAGAAGAATCACTCGCTCTACAGCGAACTCTCCCCTTTCCGCTCCGCCAGTAGTCCCAGAGTCGCCGCTCACCTCTCAGGACTCCTCACCAGAGATACCTCCAACTTCGTTACCATTGGAAGATTCCTCCTCATCGCTCGAAACCTCCATCTCTCGCTCACCCGTAGCCTCCCAAACTACTCCCATCTTATCATCCGAAACCCTTTCTTCGGAATCTTCCCTTAGCGGATCTTCGCCCACCAACGAAACTCCCGTCATCCCACCCCCAGCTAGGAAAAAGATGGCGAAAATGTTGCCTGCACGTGGAACTAAAGGAGCGCCGTCGTTCGACGGCAAGGCCCTTAATTTGCACCGATACTGGGAGGATATTGAAGAATTAGCCGAATCTATGGAAAAGACTACCTTCGATGAGAAGGTTAACATCGCCATGAGATACGTTTCAAGGGAAACGGAAGTCCTTTGGCGAGGAACGAAGACGAACGACGTGAATACGTGGGAGGGTTTTAAAACTTGCATTGCCGCCCTATATCCCGGATCAGATGGGAAGAAAATGTTTACGATGAAGGATCTCGACAATATCCTTGAAGAACAGTCTTCCACCAAAATAAAGACCAAGGACGATTTCGCCGAGTACCATCGAAGGTTCAAAACGATCACGGTTCATTTGATTGGATCAGGGAAACTCACGGATCTCGAGGAAAAGAAATGCTACCCCAAAGGAGTAGAGGAGCGTTTCAGGAATCGTGTATATCACCGGCTTCAGATTTTAAAACCACAGCATTCGCCCGACGACGCCTATGACATTACCGATTTTATGGACGCGGCAAACTTTATCCTGGACGGACCCACTACGCAGGACGGCGGCGACGATACGGCAGCGATCAAGAAAGAAATGATTGATTTAAATGCCGCGATGGCCGAAGTCACCTCGATGAACCGCCAATTAACAGTTCAAATGCAGTCGTTAACCCAGGCAGTTAAAGAGCCACGAACCCAGTACTCGACAGGACAGCATCAGCCCTCTCATAGAGGAGCGTACCCAGTTTACCAGGCAACAATCATGGAATCAGGCCCTCCGCCTCAGACCTTTCGTGAGCCCGGCCTGGGATTTCGGAGCACGTATCCGCCAAGAGAACAGTGGCAAAGCCGAGATCAGCCGCCCGCCGGCGGCATGTTCACGCCGGGACTCTGCGGATTTTGTTCGGCGGCAGGACATTTCGTTCGCGAGTGTACGCTCGCGCTTGACTACATCAATCAAGGCAAATGCTTCAGGAACCAGGACGGAAAAATTGTCCTCGCTAACGGGCGATTCGTTCCTCGGATGATCCAGGGACGAAACCTTGCAGAGAGAATTGATCGATGGATAGGGGAGAACATTCAACAACATCAACGGCAGCCCCAGCAGCAGCAACGCCCGCCGGCGACGCAAGGATTTGAGCGAGACCCACCTCCTCACCCCGTGACTACGATGACGTTCGCTAGTTGCGCCCCAGTTCAAACGCTGGCCTTCGGAAAAATTCCCATTGAACACGCCAATAAGGAAAACGACCCCGACATTCAGGTCATGTTGGAACGAGGGAAACGCAAGGCGGGAGATCCGCCAGAAGTCGTCATGACGAAACGCCCGGCGGCGAAAGGACCCTCTAAGCCGGGACCAGGGAGGGATTCCGCTCCTGAAGCTAGTACTTCTAAGATTCCGGCCCCTCCAGTGGCAGGACCATCCGCCCCCAAGTCTCATCTTCCACCGGCCTTCAAATATCAGTCCCAGATGGAGGATCCGGCAATGGTCGAAGCGGTGATCAAAAGAACCTTAGATGCGCAGATCACGATCTCAGGTCGCGAATTGTTGGCCATTTCGCCGGAAATCAGGAAACATTACCGAGAAGGGACGGTCACCAAAAGAATTCCCACGGTTGAAACTTCGTTGTTCGAGGTCGAAGAGGGCCTTCCCGAGGAGGAGGCGATGGTTATGAATTATTATGATAAGGGATATGTGGTCAGCACCCATCTCTTAACAGCTTCACCCATCGATTCTCTCCGGGTACTCGACATGCTGGTCAACGACACCATGACGATCGCGTGCACCCTGGACCAAGGATCGGAAATCGTCGCCATGAACCGAAATATTTGGCAGGATCTTGGAGTCACGCTTTCGCCTGAGAAAACCCTCACAATGGAGTCCGCTGACTCTAATCAGACGGTTACGGCGGGAGTGATCGAAAACTTGAAGTTTACGGTCGGCGACATTGACCTCTTAATCCAAGTCCATGTTGTGGACGGAGCGCCATTCGACATATTAATGGGCAGGCCGTTCTTCCGTTTCACGGAGTGCCACACCCAGGACCGATCGAACGGCACTCAAGAGCTTACGCTCACGTGTCCCAATACGGGCAAACGGATCACGGTGCCGACCCGGAGGAAACCCGCTCGGCAGGAGAATGTTGCCGAAACAATGCCCTTTCACACGTCGCCGATCAACGAAGAGGTTTTTGCTTAAAGGAGGACGCATCGACGCCGCGCCCTCCGGGTCAAAACAAGGTCTCGGTAAACTTCTGGAAAGCACTCGGTACAACGGAAAATGACTCCGCCAACAAACGGATCAATCGGCTTAGGACACACGAACAAACACCAGAGAGAACGCGCGCAGAAGAATCAGCGTGGTATACTCTCAAATCAGAACGGCTTCGGTCGCGAACGAAGCATATCCCAGAACTGTCATTTCACCGGCTCTCGCCGCCTATGATATTATACTCCCCGGAGGGAACTAATACGATTGATTGCCGGCCGATCTTCGTTTACGACACGCGAATTCAGTGGGAGATTTCGCCGGCGTACCTAGGGTATTGCCTAGAGCAAATATATCCATCTACGGAAACGGTTAGCGTGTGGATTATGGGGGAAATCCCACAGAAGAAAGCGAAGAAGAAACCCAAGAAAAAGTACAAGCCCGCCGCCGACAAAGTTCATTCAGTCGCGGCCACACTCCCAGAAGAATTCAGGATTGTTCGGCATTTCCCCGAGGACCCCTTAAATGGGATGCCTCCCTTAAATCCGCATCCGCCGGATTTCGTCGAAGGGCGACGATACACCAAGGAAAGAGCAGAAGGCATGAAAGTGAACGAGGACGGGTTTCTGTGGGCCGAAGAGGAAAAACTCGTCCATGATTTGGTCAGGAATCACGAAATGGCGTTCGCCTGGAATGAGACCGAAAGGGGAAATTTTCGGGAAGATTATTTTGACCCAGTAAAAATCCCCGTTCTCGAACATACTCCTTGGCAGGAAAGGAACATCCCCATTCCGCCTGGGATCCGAGAAGACGTCATCAATATAATCCGCGGAAAGGTCGCGACCGGAGTCTACGAACCATCCAGTTCCTCTTACAGGGCGAATTGGTTCGTGGTGCCCAAATCCGACGGGTCCCTCCGACTGGTTCATAACCTCCAGCCCTTAAATGCCGTGGTTATCAAGGACGCCGGGTGCCCGCCGATTGTCGAAATCTACGCGGAATCATTCGGAGGATGCGCTATTTATGGAATGTTCGATTTGTTCGTCGGCTTCGACCATCGCATGCTGGATATCGCCTCCCGAGATTTCACAACTTTCCAAGGACCGCTCGGAACGCTAAGACTCACACGGCTTCCACAAGGTTACACGAATTCGGTCCAAATACAGCAAGGAGATATCAATTTTATTCTCCAGGACGAAATCCCTCACGTGACCCAACCGTTTGTCGACGACACCCCAGTAAAAGGACCGAAAACCTATTATTTGCTCGAGGACGGCTCGTATGAGACGATACCTCAGAATAGCGGAATTAGGCGGTTCGTCTGGGAACATCTCGTCAACGTCAATCGGGTCTGTCAACGGATCAGGCACGCCGGCGGCACATTTAACGCCAAGAAATCGTTCTTTGCCGTTCCCAAAATCAAAGTCGTCGGCCACATTTGTAGCATCAAAGGGCGGGAACCGGACGAATCTAAGCTCCAGAAGATTCGAGACTGGCCGCCCTGTGAAGAACTAACGGACGTTAGGGCTTTCCTCGGAACTCTCGGCATATACCGAATTTATATGGGCGGGTTCTCGGAAGCCGCGGGGCCGCTCCATGCGCTTACCAGAAAGGATGTGCCGTTTAAGTGGGGAAAGGAAGAGAGCGAGGCGTTCCAGCTCCTAAAGGATATTTTTATCAAGAGCCCGCCTCTCCGCACCATCGACTATGGCACCTTCAGGAAAACGTTCTTGGACGTAGACTCGTCTTATAAGGCCGCAGGATTTATCCTGTCACAAGAAGCGGAAGATGGGAAAGAATACCCTGCGCGCTTCGGGTCCATAACGTGGAACGAGAGAGAAAGTCGATACTCTCAAGCGAAAATCGAACTCTACGGGTTATTCAGGGCATTAAAGGCCTATAGAATTTACCTCGTCGGAATCAAAAGATTGGTGGTCCGCACCGATGCGAAATACATTAAGGGGATGCTCAAAAACCCGGATATTCAACCCAACGCAGCAATAAACCGATGGATAGCCGCCATTTTGCTCTTCGACTTCGAACTGGAACACGTTCCAGGAAAGAAACACGGAGGACCAGATGGATTGTCTCGTCGCCCGCGGGCGGAAGAAGACCCGGAAGAAGAAGACGACATCGACGAGTGGATCGACAATGCTTGTGGATTTGCGGTTCAGATTCTCAATTGGAATCGACAGAAGAAGAAATCGTTACTCGAAATCGTTCCTGGGCGAATGATCGGGCAAGACGAAACTCGCCCAGATCAGGTGACATTTGAACGGTGGGAAACCCCTGCGGAGCGTTCCGTAATGGCAGTGGCCCCGGTGCATGTGCTTCTATCAAGGATCGATGACACGGTCTACGAAATACCGCGAACGGAGAAAGCGGATAAACTGGACACCGGCTTGGTCGAAATAAAGAAATTTCTTGAGACCTTGAAACGACCAGAAAAGATGGACGACCACGCCTACAAAAAGTTTATCAGGCGCGCCCAGAAGTTCTTCTTAATGAACGGCGTACTCTGGCACCGACAAGAGAACGGGGAGCATCAGCTCGTTCTCGAACGAGAGAAAAGATGCGACATGCTTCGTCAAATTCACGATGAATTGGGGCATAAAGGATTCTACATTTCTCAAAAACGCCTCTTAGACCGGTTCTGGTGGCCCTTGCTCGACCAAGACCTTAAATGGTACTTGCGGACATGTCATGAATGCCAGCTCAGGTCGACTCAGAAGATCAATATACCTCCCCGAGTGGCGATGCCGCTTCCATTATTTCACAAAGTCTACGCCGACACCATGCTTTTGCCCCTCTCCAACGGATATCGATATCTCGCCCATGGGCGATGCTCGTTAAGTGGGTGGCCCGAGTGGAGAATGTTGGAAAGCGAGTCGGCTTATACGCTGGGGTGCTTCATTTTTGAGGAAATATTGTGTCGATGGGGGGCGGTCGTCGAAATTGTAACCGACAACGGCGCTCCTTGGATTAAAGCCGTCGAATGGCTCGCCAAACGATACAATATTCACCACATACGAATCTCGGGGTATAACTCACGTGCAAATGGGCCAGTCGAACGAAGGCATTACGATGTTCGCGAAGCCGTGTCAAAAGCGTGCGAAGGAGACCTTTCGCTGTGGACCGAACGAATTTTCCACGTATTCTGGGCCGAACGCGTTTCGCTCCAAAAATCTACCGGATATTCGCCTTACTACCTGGCGCATGGTGTGGAACCATTGTTTCCGTTCGACATCGTGGAAGCGACATATATGTTCACGATCTTAGGAGAAAGGTTGACCACCGAAGAATTAATCGGAATGAGGGCCAGGCAGTTGATGAAGAGACAAGAAGACTTGGAGAAGTTCAAAGATGACGTCTTCAAGGCCCGAATTCTCAGCGTCAAAAGATTTGAAAAAGACAACCTCAAGAAAATCGTATCCTACGATTTCAAGCCAGGAGCGCTCGTCCTGCTTAGGAATTCGGCCATCGAGAACGAATGGTCTCGGAAGGCGAAGCCCAGGTACTCGGGGCCAATGGTCGTTGTCGAACGACACTCGGCGGAATCGTATATCTTGGCGGAATTGGACGGATCAGTATCGAGAACGCCCACAGCGGCCTTTCGTATCATTCCGTACCACGCTCGATCAAAACTTCGAGTCCCCGTTACCACTTTTCTCGATAAACCCGCCCCCAGAAAAAGAAAGGAAGAAGAGCCTAGATGGGGGGACAACGGAAGCCGCTTCTTCGAAGGACAGTCTGCGGAGCCGAGCTCCTGACAAAAGAACCATCACCCGGACAGAAAGAAAGGAGAGAAGTTCACGAACGAAACCAGTATACCCTTGGACATTTTCTTCTCATGCCTACCATTCGCCTGTAACTTCGGTATCTTGAATCAGACCGCCTTATACCCCTCCCTGATCCGGCCCAAATCTACTAAACGACTGGGAAAAGCCCCCGCCCGTGAACGAAACCGGTCGTGAAAAACCCTCGAAAAGCTAGATGGGTCGCGAGGAAGAAGGAAAAAGGCGCGGAATTCGAATTCCGACCACCGCAGACAAGGACCACGGAGAGAGGGCCTAACGCAGAGCTCCCGCCCACGAACGAAACCCCAGTGCCTCAAACAATTTCCCGTATCAACCCCCAGACGTCTGAAAGATGGATCATTCTAACGATAATAACCCAACCAGAGACTTTGCGGAAAAACACGGAATATATTCGACTTGGGAAAAACTCAGCAAGAAAAATGCGACGCGCTCGCCACGTGAAATTCACGTGACCGCGTGCCGGTGCAAAAATTCAACCCCAAGTTCAAATATTCGAATATTAATTTCCCGAAGATTCCAATTTTCGGCTCAATCCAAAGTTCACAAATTTTAAATCAACTCGCTTCACATTTGTGAATATATACGTTACAAAAACGAGTAACGACGAGAAAATAAAAGCGCGGCAAAAGAAAAACATCAAGGAAAAACGGGAAAATGATAAGGCGCCGACGGGCGCGACAGCGTTAATGAAAGTACGAGCGGCGCGGAAAAGCATCTGAAAACAAAGCGGGTTTATCGAGGCCCTTCTCAACTCAGCCGCTACTGAGGAGTTCGGGCGGGAATTCGGCGTTGGAAAATTTTCACGACGGCGGCGGCAGAGACGGCGATTTCCTCGGCGGAGGCGGGACCGGAGTTGGCGAAGTCGACGACGGGCGGTGAGCTCGTTGGCCGAAGGTCCCGATGGTCGACGACGAGGAAGCTCCGCGAAGTGAAAGGCCCGGAGTCCCAAATCGGAGAGGAACGGCGAACGAGGTCTCTGGCGAATCCGAGAAGGGGGGAACAACACCTGGAAAGAAGATTAGAGGACAGAAAAATAAGGAACGACGCGGGAAGAAACTTACCGGGGGTGCTTTGGCGAACGGGGCCTCGGAAATCTCGGAAAACGCTGGCCGGAGGCGGAGTCCCTAGGGCGCGCGCCAACTCAGAAGAGGACGAAGAAACCGAGGAAGCGCCGTGCACACCCGTCAGACTCAGAGGATGCGTATGGAGAGGCGCTCCGGTATCCCCCACCGACATTGACGCAGTTGAGTTTCCAACTGCGGGCGTCGCGGGCGCGTCTACCTTCATAGCGCTCGAATCCTCCTCCGCCACCCCCTCCATCTCGTCGTCGCCGCCTTCTGCATGCCTCATCACCTCGCCATCTGCGCCCACGGGGAACAGGTCACCAGGAAAAGTCGGGTCGCGCGGCGAATTAGGGCGAACCATCTGCGCGAGAACCATTTGAAGGGCGGCGGACGAAGCTCTTGACATCTCCAAACTGCGTTCGATTTGCTCGACCAACGGCGCGTCGGGCGGGAGATCAGGAAGGGCGGCGCCGATGATGGAATTGGCCGTGGCCGCGAGTTGGGACTTGAGGAACAAGTTCGGCGGGACGTCAAGAGGTGGCGTCGGTGATTTTCTTCGCCGCCGAGGTCGTCGATGGGGCAATGGGAGCCGTCGGGGGCTGGTCAACGAGCAGGAGGGCAAGTCCGAGGAGGCGGCTGGACATGTCGGTGTCAAGGACGTCCGAATACAACCAGGTGAAATGACGGATCGTCATTTCAAAAATGAACCTGTTCGACTCCGAAATCACACGGTCTGAGGGAAAGGAATACAAGAAAGGTTAACAGAAAGGAGGAGAAGGGAAGTAAAAACGACGGACCCGTCAACTCGAAATCGTACCCCTCGAAAACGCTGCACGACTGGCGCGTCTCCCGGCACCGAACGCAGTTCGCGTGCATCTCCAGACCAAGACGGGTGCGAACGCAAACCACACCGTTATCCCGTTCCTTCTCGCACTGGCCACAACCCTGTTAAAGAAAGACGACGTCAGCACCTAAAGTGTAAAGGAGGAAAAGGGAATCCAGAAGGGAAGAAACTTACAACGCCGCGCGTCACAAACATGAGCATCGGAAGGTCGGTGAGAGGAATCCGGGCGCGTTCGAGACCCTGCGCAACGCCGACGCAACCCGCGATATCGCTCCAACGCCAACCGTGGGTGTTGACGCGAACTTGGTCCTTCGTGCCATGACTAGACCCGCCGCGCGGCGCATCGCGCATCGGGGGTTCCCAAGACAAAGGCTCGTTAAGGTGGTAGGAGGAGTAGAAGGCGGGGTGGATCCGTTTGTGACGGAAATTCGCGAAACAAGACGGGGTCGGAATGAACGTCTTCAGCTCCTCCTCGGTGAACTTCCGACTTCCCTTCTTCTTCTTCTTTGCCTTGGGCTTCGCCACGGCCTTCTCCCGCCCCTTCTCCACCTCCGTCTCCTTCCCCTTGCCCTTCGCTTTCGTCGACACCGAAGGAGGTCTCGATGGATCGAGCTCGTCCACCGCCGCGTCGGAACCCATCAACTCGTCTTCGTCCTCGTCGCTTTCGTTGTCATCGTCTTCGTCGCCGGACGGGGACTGGGAACGCTCAACGTCGATGGGCGGGACCTCGTATTCGTCGTTGAAGAGATCCTCGGCACGCGGAATCGGTTCGGGATCTACGCGAAGCGAAAGGATCAGCGCTGTCAAACAGGTGTGTCTGTACCATTATTGCAATGTGGCCACTAAGTAGTGCAAATGGCACTGCAAGTTTCCCAGTAACTTAGTGGCCACAAACCTTGCAGTAAATTGCAATGTTGGCCACTAAATATTCGCCCTACTTTCCACGGGCCTGGGGCCGGGCGCAAAAATTCCGCATTTGGATGCCCGGGATGCCCGCTGTTGGGCATTGGTTGGGCACACCTGCCATAAACAGTAAATAGGCCCTCCCATCGATATTTGATCCCCCAAACCCCGTAACCTCTTCGGTATTTGATCCCAGCAGCAGCTTCCATCGAGATTTGATGGGTCGTGCCGCACTTATCGGCTCGCCGCCCCACCGGCATCTCGGCGACTTTTCTCTTCACAACTCACAAGTCCACCGACAGCACGTGACTTGCATTTCCTGAGCTAACTCGTGCTTGCCTCCCAAGTATACAGTGGACACCAAAGTAGAATTAAGCAGGAAAACTAATATAATACATGGGTAAATATACGCGAAGCGCCGTAGGTCCCAGCGAGAAATATTGTCCATAAAAGGTAATTCATTACCTGCCCCTCCGAAGACACGTTCGCGGGAGGCGGCGGGCACACGACGGCAGGGTCGGCGGCGGGAGGGGCACGCAGGGGGGGCGGTATTGAAAGGCGGGACGCGCGCACGGACGGCGGAAATGAAGGCGGGAGGCGGCGGGGGCCCCCGACGCCGATGTTGATGGTGGGAGGCGGCGGGCGCGCAACGGCGGGGTCGGGGGCGGGAGGGGCGCGCGGGGGCGGCAGTATTGAAAGGCGGGCACACGACGTCGGGAGCCAGGGGAGTGCCGCGAACAGGAAAAGACAAAGAGACGAATAAGTGGAAGAAATTTGCATAGTGGCTGCGATTGGTTGAGCACCCGCAGCCGTGGGGTCGTACTGGGCAGTTGAGTGCCCTTCGTTTCCCTTCCACCCCGAACCGCCTACGCCAAGCGCGCCTTCTTCACGGGAGCCGGCTTGTCTTCGACTCCGCGCTCCAGCGCACGTTTCCTATTTTTTTTTCAGGCCCGCGGCTCATCTCCACAACGAAACTAATACTTACTTTGACAGCTTCCCCTCCTTCACCATCTCCTCCAACGCCCATGCCACGTCGTCCACCGCCAGCTCCCACTGCGCGACCTCCTCGGCGCTGCCTCCGGTCTTCCTATGCACCTTGTTCCCCCACCATCCCAGCACCATCGTCGCCTGCAGCAGACCATTCTTACCGGAATAGTCGCGGAGTCCCGCCCAGTCAATGCCGCCCTTCCGACTTAAGACCCCCTCCTCGACCCGCCGCTCCTCCGGCTGCAGCCCCCGCCACCACCTCCAAAACTTCGTGCGCAATTCCTCCAGGTCCAGGAGGCACGGATCGTAATTCAGTTTCCTCCCCGTCGAGATCCATGCATCAATCCCCAGTCCCTCACGCGGGCCCTTCGGAATGCGCACGCGCTCGAACGGGAACCCCGACGCCTCTTCGAACGCGAGGTACGCGAAGGCGCAGTCTTCCCACCGCTCCCCCCATGTCGCGCCCACCCTTTCAAACCACGGCCAGACGCGCTTCAGTTCCTCCGTCCACCGCCCCTGTCCGACCTTTTCCAGGGGGGAGGGACGGACACCTCCTTCGCGGCAGGTGTCATTTCCCGCGGCGGCGGGTCGGCGGTGCCCGTGGCGGCGGTGGAGGCGCCGGCGCTGGGTGCGTCGCGCGGCGGCGCAGGTGGTGTCGAGGGAGCGCTGGGGGTGTCGCGAACGCTGTCGCCAGGGGTGTCACGCGGCGGCGCAGGCGGTGACGAGGGAGCGCTGTCACTGGGGTTGTCGCGCGGCGGCGCAGGCGGTGACGAGGGAGCGCCGTCACTGGGGTTGACGCGCGGCGGAGCAGGCGGTGTCGTGGGGTTGTCGCGCGGCGGCGCAGGCGGTGACGAGGGAGCGCCGTCGCTGGGGTTGTCGCGCGGCGGAGCAGGCGGTGTCGAGGGGACGCCGTCAGGATTAGCGCTAGCTCCCAGCGCCCTCGGGGTGGGACCAGTCGAGGACGAAGGGTCGGGTGCCGGGCCCGCCGCGGTGCCAGCGTTTCGCCGGATGGGTCTGGGCTTTGGCCTGGTAGGCGCCTCTGCTCCGTCCGCCGCATTCTCCTTCTCCTTCTCCTTCCTCCGATTCTCCCTCTCCTTCGCCCTCTTCGTTTTCGCCTTCTCCTTCGCCACCTTCTCCTTCCGCTTCCTGGCGACTGCGCTCAACGCGCTCAGCGGCACCTCGTCGTCGTCCTCATCCCCCTCCCTGTTGTTGGGATCTTCCCCCTCCTCCTCCTCGTCCTCGCCGTCTTCGCTCCCATCACTCCACTGCATTCCGAAGAGGCCTCCTGTGAGCCCGCCCCCCCCCCACCGTTATTAGCAGCGCTCCCCGCCGCACCCAGCCGAGGGCGCGAAGCAAGCGGCACGTTGGGCAACGCCCTAGCGTCGCACTGGTCCTGGGCTGCATAATGTCAGTCATCACACCCCGCACAAGGCATGAAGGCACTTACAGAAGGCGAGCGTCGCGAATCGGGTCATGCTAGTGACCACGGCCGTAAAGCCGGTCGCATCAGCCTGGGGCCAAGTTTTTGGCGCTCTGGACCGTGTTTTCCCCGCATGGGTGCTGGCGCACTGTCAGTCTTCCGCCAACAAGCCTACAGACAAACTCACCTCAAAACTTCAATCGCCCCGCCCTTATCCGGAATCGGGCCAGCAAGCAAAATGCTCACGGCCATCCCATAGCGCGCCGCCAGGGATTCCGCCAAGGGGTCAAGCGTAGCCGCTGCAGTCGACAAGAGCCTAGATAAACGCGACGTCAGTCCCGCTCCCCTTCCAATGCGCGTCAGACTCACTTGTGAAACTCTCCAGGTGTCCGGCTGTCGGCAGCGCCACGCGCAGCTTCTAGCGCCGCGTCGTACTCCTCCATCGCGTCTTCGTGGGCCTGCACCACCTCGGCCTCAACCCGCGCTCGAAACGCAGCTGTTTCCGCCGCCCATTGCTTTCCCAGCACCTTATTCCGCACGTTCACAGCCTCCGGCTTCTTCTCCAGCTCCCCGCCCTCCCAGGCCGCCATCTGCTTTTCCATTTCCGCGTCGAACAAGGGCTTCACGCGCGACTCGTAGTATTTCTCGGAGTATTCATGCAGCGTGCGGCGCTTGCGAGGTTTGCGGGGGCCGCCCAGCCCGGACAGGAGCGCATCCACGCTTGTCTCCAGAGAGTCTTCAGCCAAGATTTTCTTGTAGTGGTAGCGGTACCATTGCGCGATTTTCTGCAATAGCCACATCAGTACAAATCGCGGCCATTTCGCCCAAGATCCACGCGTACCGTTCGAAGCATGAAATAATACTCGGCGCGCTCCTCGACTTCGTCCTCGGGAGAAAGAAACGCAGCTACCGCGTCCTCGTCGGGATCGTCCGTATCTTCCTCGAGATCGGCACCCCGCTCGCTGTACTGCCGATCCCACCCGTACTTGATGAGGAAGCGTTTGGTGATGTCCGAGTAGAAATGGCCAGGTTTGTCGCCTGCCGATATCCAGGGCTCCTTGTACCGTTCAAAGAACGCCAGCTTCGTTCCTGTAACCCACGACGGTTTTCCTTGTTTGCCGCCCTGCATCGTACGGTTGCGCTTTCGCCTCCCTGCTACGCGACCTTTAGGTTTAGTGGTTTTGGAGGTAGTAGCCAGCATGTTCGTCCACGAAGGAAACGGCGCGTGGTGGGAGAGTCACGGACGGGAAAGCAACGGCGCGCTGTGAAAGAGGCACGGGCGTGGAGAGGTAACGTTGAGCAGACTCGATTTGTCGTCCAGGCGCGAACACAGAAAGACAGTTGTTTATTTCTCACGCCTTCCGCATGTGACATAAACAAATCCGGATTCGAAAATGCGAAAAATAATAATTTTAAATATAAAAAACCATAGCGCGCACTACAGCATAGCGAGGGACGAAGCAGACAGCGGAGACAAACGACTACGTGAACCTCGATTCGAGCTGCGCCAACCTCTCGCGCAACGCGCGCATCTCCTCTTGCTCGCCGGCGGTCGGCACCCATTGCGTATCCTCCGCCGCCGCTTCCTGCGCCTCCATCCACTCGTGTCTGCGCTGGGCCTCTGGGTCGGGGAACATTAGCGAGAACCCTTCCGCGAAGGAAACGGCCTCGACCGAGGAGCGGCTGATCAGCATCCGGGGACGCAAGCCCTCCCCCTCCAATTTGTCGTATAACCCGATCGCCTGATCAAAAGAGGTCACGACGGCACCTTCATCGCCCCAACGAATCCCGTAGGTGCGAGACGCCAGCCCGCCTCGAGCCGGTGACGCAGATGTCGCCGTTGCCCCAGCCGCTGCTGACGTCGAGGACCAAGTGCCCGTCGCAGCAGACGACCGAGCAAACGGGGAAGGCGAGGGGGTGGGCGCTGCACCCCTTGCGGGCGGCTGCGGCATCGATGTCCGCTTGGTCGGGCTAGCGGGCGCCGGCAAGCTATTTCCGCCCCTCCTCCTGGGGGAGGACGTATGCGTGCTGATGGGGACATTCTCATAGACGCGCCCCCCCACCGTAAGTGTCCCAGTGCGATGCCCGGGGGGGGCAGGTGTGGGAGCGAGCAGCATGCCAGCCAAGCGAGGTGAATCGGGGCCAGACGGGTGTCCATGCTCACCCTGGGCGCAGCTGACCTGCCAGACAATGACAAGATCGTCCCACTTCGAGAAAGTAGGGGCTGTGGCACCCCGCGAGCCCGAGATAACCCGATTGGCGCTGTTCCTGAGCATCGCGAATCAGTAAGACTACCAAAGGAAAAGATGAAGACAAGTTCCACGCACCACGAAGTATAGACGCCAGCAGAGTCCCCCAAGTCTGGGCCTGTCGCCAGATAGAATTTCTTGCTGCCGTGCCGCGTTTCGCTAGGATTGTCCGGATGCCAAGGAGGGAGGCATCGATATAGCCCAACAGAAGTGGGGTGCGCCATAGCCAGGACTGCAGCAGGGTAGTCGTAGTCGTAGTCGTAGTAGTGGTAGTAGTAGTAGTTGTAGTGTAGCGAACGTGGGGCGTAGCAAGCGTGTGGTGTGTATGGTCGAGAGGGAGACGTGGAAGATGCAAATTGCCAAATTTGGGTCAGCTACCTCACGTGTCCCAATCGAGGAATTGTGCGGACAAGTGCAGACCTGCACCTTTTCCAATACCACGCCACCCATAAAAAACACAATTGATCAGCCACTGAAACTCTCTTATTCTCTCTGCACAAAAAGCCCTGTATCAAAGGCATGTATTTTGAAAAGTGGCGTACAAAATATCGCGGATCCAGCTTCTACGCGTACGACAAACGCAAAGACCTACGGCAATGCTGCGGGGAATCGGAGGCCGTCCCAGCTGTAGTCCACAGCGCTGCGATCCACCAAGCCTGGGTAATCCGCCGCAATCCCGCGTTCCTCGCCATGGTGTCGAAATGGCGCACGCAGCATCGGTTCCTCGCACACTGGGCACAGCCAGCTGCGTTCCAGCCAGACCCGAATGCATACATAGCAGTGACTATGTCCACAGAGGTATCTAGACCATTTCTCAGGAACGTCTCTTCTGAATATGCGTATGGGTACTCACGATACAGGATGGGACTTTAGATTGTCGCAGATTTCACAGAGGTGGTGCGCCTTGCAACGAGGATGTTGTGGAGGGCGGGCCTCGGTAAGCCAGAGGTCTCTGCGTTTGAGACGCTGGGCTCGCTGAGTGCGCATGCCAGCGTCGAGGCACACGCGGGCACGGACATCTGCGGCATCGCGCTCGAGGTTCGCGCGGATCTTCTCCCGCACCGCCGCTCGCTCTTTCAGCGTCTGCGTGTAAAGCAGCTGCTTTGCAGCGAATTGTCGCTGCAGAGCGCGAGACCGTTGCCACGCGTCACTGAGCGGCCCAAACGCGTCCTCGGGAATCGTGCACGGCGGACCCCGGTTTATTCTGAGACTGTGTTCTGTTTGCAGTCAGGCGTCGTCGTTGAGTGCGAGGAAGGTGCACATACCGCCATCCTCAACCCCTTCCACTGTGTTCCCGCCAGCGCGGGCGTTGACTGGCAGCGAGTTCTCGAGGCCGTCGTTGCTCGACATCGATGCCAAATATAATGATGATCCTTGATTTGTCTCGGTCATCCGCCCCATATGATAACTCCGGGCCCTCACATTGCACATTTGATGTAGGAAACGCCACGCGAGAAGAACGGCCACATCGCGCGTCCTCACCTCGCTGAGAGAGCTGCCGAGAGTTCTGGTCCCACAAGAAAATCCGACATTCCAGACACGCATTGTATTTCGACTTCCATGGATTCAACTACTGTGTGTGTGGCCTACAGAATTAATCGAGATCGAGATCCCTGAAATTCCCATCAAAACGAAGAAAACAAGGGATACATATAAGCGAACAGAATACGCACAATGTCAATAGCAACGCCAAGGAAAGCACATGCCAGAAAGTCTTGACCCACTGATGCTCCAGGCCCGGACTCTCATCAACCGACACGAGCCCCACAGTAAAGTCGAGCAGGCGCTCGTCCCACCAGTCCCGGTGATCGTTGAGCTGGATGTATTGGCTGTAGTAGTTGTAGTCCTCCTGTTGACGACGAATGGCAACCTCGTCGACAACGTCTTGGAGATAATTGGACCCGTCGATCGTGTCACGGCGGATACCAGGGCCTACTTCGCGGTGTACCGCATCCACAAAGTATCTGAAGGAGTGGTTAAGGAAAATAATGCGCGGAAATGGTAGGACGTACCCAGTCTCATACAACCCCACTATCAAGTCCGCAATGGCCAAGTCCGCTTGGGTACGATACGCAAAGTAGTGCATGTCCATGTTCACGTAAACTTCCCCGCGTTGCGGGTCTGCCAAGCTAGACAGCCCTCAGTGTCTGGTAAGGCCAAAAAAAAGGCCGGGGCCTACTACTCACTCGTCTGCCCACATGAAGGCTACTAGAAGAAGAACATCAAACAGCTAAATTTCATTAGGCGACATTGTACAAGTGACGCGAGAAACACGTGGTGCAAGGCGATGGCGGGATCCAGCCCCGAAACTACATTGTGAGGAGAGCCAGGGCGGCCTCCTGTTCAGCCGCCCGCTGCTCTCGGCGTCGGCGCCGCGCTTCCTGTCTAAGATAAGATGAAGTTAGGCCACGGATGAAGAACTTGACGGAATATATTGGATGCAGACTTACCTAGCCCTCTTCAACTCAAGGCACGCTTGCTTGGCGGCAAGCTCTTCCTGCTGCCAATGCCGAGCTTCCTCCATCCTTCTTCATTTCAGAGACATGGTGCGGTGGTAAATGATGAAGAAAAAAAATGTACTGCGCCTCTGCCTTCTCCTGCTCCCGAACAACGCGCGCCTTGTAGCGAGCCTCGCGCGCCACTTTCGCCAAGCGCCATGCGTTCCTGTCGTAAGTCAGACCAGTCTTGACGCGCAACACGCGGAATCCCCACTTTTCCCGGTATTTGGCGGCGGCGGCATGCCGAGCCACTCGTTTACGCTCCTGCTCCGCTGGAGGAAGTGTTCCCTCTCGCGCGCGCAGGGCAGCCATTCGGGCGCGGGTCTTGGCGTTACGCTCCTCGCGGTGGCTGGCGCCGTAGAGTCAGAACAGGTGAGTCGCTGCCACGGCGATCTGGTACGCACCGCGTATGATACGTCGAGCAGCGAAAGTTCGCCATAAAGCGTCGCTCCTCGGCGTTGGTTTCTGGGCGTTTCGAGGGCATCGAGGTAGAGGATGTGGTGGAAAGCAGCGAATGTGTCACCGGCAAATCCCGAGACTGCCAAAAGCAGTTGTCGCAGTGATGTTTTTTGACCCTCTACTAGTCCCTCCCGCATCTGGAACGCACTAATCTGTACTAGAATTATCAAGCGATTATTCTGCATCTCATGGTACCGGCTCGAGTTTCGATGATTTTTCAAAAATGTGAAGCTTTCAAACTTCGAGATCGTAAGTATGCTCCCCATAGAGAATCATCGACGACGTCGAGGCTCAAAGAATTCCGGCGAGTATTTTTTGCTTCCGGGCCATATTGTACATCCCAATGTCCTCTATTTGATGAGATTTTTTGCAGACTCTTGCAGGACCGTCGTGACTGACAATACCCCATTTTTGGTGGGGAGGGGCGGTTTTTACGTTCAGCTTGCTCAGCCTGGTGAAGGTGGTTCTTTGATTTCCGGGGCATCCTGGTCAACCAAGTATGTGCTTTAGAGGTATACCTCGTCTCTCAAATTTCCTTGGAGCCGTGCGGTGTAGGGGCGCGCCGTGGCGTCGTGTATCGCTCCGGGGTGAAAGCCGTGGTGAGTGCACCATAAATTCGTGGTGAGTGCACCACGCCGGATTACCGGGCCATCGCGCGTATATAACTAATAGGACGCGACACATCCTTTTCAAATCCACTACCCCCCACATGCCCAAAGTACCGAAACCTGAAATCCTCCACTCTGGGTCGTACTGGCAGGACCTGCGGCGCCAGAAACAAGAACGCGACGTGCGCCGCCGCCGCGCGCTCGAACAAGGACCCATCAGTCTTCCCGCCGACGTGGGTCGAGTGGTGACATTGCCCCCGCCGCCCTCTGCCTCCCGAGCCAAGCGGCGCCCCGTGGTCACGACCAACTCAATCACCAACACTGTGCTGGCGTCCCGCGCACGCGACGATGAGCGGCTTCTCGCAGCCTTGACCGCGCGGAAACTTTCGAGGTGCGCGCTGTGGCAAATCCCGTCTTCCTGTGCTAAATTTTTGGTAGCAAGACAACGCTTGCAAAGATGGGGTCGAAAGGAGCATGAGTAGGTAGAAAAAGAAATAAAGATTTGATTTTATTGGACTGTGCTCTGTCTCGCGCACAAGGAGAAGAAGTTTTTGCATTGAAAGTCGTACTCTACTACACTATGGAAGGGCCTGCTCCTCAAACTTGCTGGTGAGGGGATTCCATACCTGGAACATACGGAGGCCATCCTCCCAGCGATGCGCTCGGTCCTCCAGGCGTGTACAAAGTTGTTCGGGCGTAGCGTTAAGATAAAAACTTTTGTCGGAGCAGTTGCCATTGTGGACCCAACGAAATAGTCCCCCGGCAGTGTACTGCGTGAAGGAATACCGGGTTTCGTTTTGCTGGATGGCCACGTTGGAGTGGCGGAGGAGCGCCGAGGGAATTATGATGGTCGACCCTGGCGGGAATCGGATAACGAGGTGGAGATCCCAGAGGATCAGGTGGCCGCCAAGATCTGGATTGAATTGACCGAGGGCGGTGATGCAACACCAACCCCACGCGAGATTAGCGGCGTCCACATGAGGCAGAGTTACCGTATGGGGCCCAAAATTGAAGGTACATGCTGCGAAAACCGAGAGTGCCTCGCTGAAGAGCCGGCGGAGGTACGGCGCGGAGCGATAAAGGATACGCATTTGGAGAACGTAGAAGGCGTGCAGGTTGGGCGCGTAGCTTTGAAACATGCCTGAGGAAGGGATCAACAAGAAGGGAGAAATTCATATGCGAAACGTACCGTTAGAAAATCCGATGATGCGGAGTATCGCCCAGTTAGCAACCATGATTGCACAGATGGCGGCGTTCGTTGTGGAATTGCGCAGATTGCCAGGTTGCTGTGATGCGGGTCAGCTGGAAGGTAGGGAAAGCAGGCGTGATGCTCACCACTTGGCCGCCGCCGAACGATGTTCCTGTCGCGACGGCTGTGAAAGCGCCGCGTCGCCCATCGCCGGCTGCTGCCTCGGCGTGCTGGGCGAATAGACGGGTGGCCTCGTCAATGGCGCGCTGATAAGTGTCGGCACCGTCCGATTTGGGGGCAGGTCGGCCTGCGAGAAGGGCAAATAGGCGGTTTTTACAATCAATGATAGGGCGGCAGGAACTGTGTTGACATGTCAGCGAGGTTGTGAGGATGATGTGAACACCGCACCGGCCATCCCACTCCAGAAACTTCATGGAGAGGGCCGGGTCGTGCAGATCCCGCAGCGTGTAGGCACGGGCGGTGGGTTTGGGGAGCCGCAGACCCAGCCATACGGTAGAGGTGGTGCTGAGGTCGGCAACGTCGAGGGAGGTGAATATGGGGGTGCTCTGCTGGATACGCCGGACGACCTTCTGTTTAAGGTTGGGAGCCGAGGAGATCAGCTGCTGATCTTGACGCGCGTGTAGACGCAAGCGCTTGTGATACTTGGCTTTGCGGATCTGGTCGGCCGTGCGTGCGGAGGGAGCGGGAGGCGGGGGCCGAGTCACGCGAGGCACAACGATGATTGAGTTCGGTCCGGCGAGAACGCGAGGGACATGAGGAGCAACGAAGGCGGCGGATTCTTGGGGAGTGACGGGTCGTGTCCGAGTCGCGGTGAAAGCTGCGCGACGGATGGCGGAAGAGGCGGTGGCACGCGTTTTGTGGGAGTGCGCAGCCACGCGATGGATGGGTTCGGGCGGTGGCAACTTTATCCCCAGATCGAGGTCGATGGGGATGATCGGCACATTCTCCAGCTCGACGAGGGATTCGTCGAGGGCGCGAGTTGAGCGTTGCTCCTCGTCACGGTGAATGAAGTCGTAGATGTCGATATCATTGACGCAGTGGGGAACACCGGGGTGGGGGGAAAAGATCTTGCCAGTGCGGGTCGTGCGGCCTACGGAGAAAATAATCAGCCATGTAAAAAAAGGGAGAGAGCGAACATGAATGGATTCGCGCCTGGCCTCTCAGGCCAGCTCCAGGGTCGGAATCACCCTGAGAGGCCGGGCGCGACTCTAGAGGAGTGCAGCAGCTTACCGAGGACGGCGTCGACGAGTGCAAATAACATTGGGACTACCGACGACAGGTTCTGTCGATCAACTTATCAGAAGAAGATACCTTCATCAAATTGCAATGGCGATATCTGCAGCCGTGCGAGCGCGCGCAAAAATGATTGTATTTTTGATGTACACGCGGGCGGGGGTCAGGTGCTAGATTGCGACGCCAAGCTGCCCCAGTTGCCGGTAGGTTGCGGGCCCGCCGGATCGGTGGGCCATCCATGGCCTGTACCCCACCCCCCGGTGTCGACGACGGCGCTCCCGCCCCCAGTCCCAGATCCCCAATCCCCAGTACCATCTCCCCAGGGGATCCCAGAACCCCAGTCGCCCCAGTCGACAACAACGTCGGACGTCTCCGTCTCGGTGGGGGTTGGCGCCTCGGCCAACGCGCGGGCAATCCAGGCCTTTTCGTCCTGGAGGACTTCGACTGAGAAAAAGAAATTTAAGAAGGAAAGAAAAGTCCCCTGGAAAGACGCGCTTACTGGGGGTGATGCCAAGGGCCAACGCTTGCTCTCTGACCTTGGCGCGGCGCTCGCGGCGAAAGACGGCTGGGGGAAGGACGTTTAGACATAATTATTAATACCTAAATATGATATCTCAAACCGAACCTTTTTTGGAGGAGTTGAGCCGAGCCATGGTGGCGAAAAGCGAGTCGGAGGGGTGATGGGGATCAAAGACTGATTCGTCTGCCATTTGAATTTGCAAGTCCGCCCGCCCTGCTTCGCCGCGCCCCATCTCATGGCCCCCGCAAAAAAAAAAGGCCAGGTTGAAGATGCGGGGCGGCTGTATTCTCACAAGCCTCTGGTGCATACATCCCTGGAAGTTTCAGATGACATGCGGCGAAAACGAGAAAAGGTCACTCACCACGGCTCGGCTACGGACCCAGGCGATGAGACGCTGGTGGACTTGCGGACACAGGCAGCAATGGAGGACGACGTAAATTGGAGTCTAAGTATGGGAGACGACACGCTCCCTCTGGACCCAGAGGATTATGCGGCTGGCAGGGAGGGCGACACTGCATCAACAAAGGCTAAAAGATACGAAAATTCGGTGAGTTTGTCTGGCAGGTTGGTGGGGATCGAAAAAAATTAATGCGAGCAGG
This sequence comes from Mycena galericulata, assembly GCA_029289565.1. Classification (NCBI taxonomy): domain Eukaryota; kingdom Fungi; phylum Basidiomycota; class Agaricomycetes; order Agaricales; family Mycenaceae; genus Mycena; species Mycena galericulata. Next base: position 488,198 of record JARKIA010000012.1, on the reverse strand, counting down.
ACATACCTTTAATTACATTCCTCGCCTACCGCCCGAGTATGCTGGACCGGCTGGTCATGGGCGAGGGGTGAGGAAGGCCGAGTTTGTGGCAAGTGTGCGGGGAATGCGGTGCTGACGCCCCTGCGTTTCGTTGTCGTGACGGAGACTGTATGGGGCGGCAGTTATTCTGCGGGAGGTGCATCTTGTCGCGCCACGCCGCGCTGCCTTTGCATTGGATTGAGGTACGTTCCTGACACGCCGCGAGAGACGACAGGAGTCCTTATGTTTTCTGGCTTCAGGAATGGGTCGGGCAGAACTTCAAGAGAAGAGCGCTCAAAGATCTTGGGCTTCGCGTTCAACTGGGCCACCCACCTGGTCAGGGATGTGCGTTCCGATGGGGCGCACACGACGACTTTACGGTTATTCATACAAACGGGATTCACAATGTAAAGCTGGATTATTGCGGTTGTGGGAAGGCGCTGGAAGAGCGCGACCAACTTCTGGACGCGTGTTGGTGGCCCGCGACGCCCAAGGAGCCCGGAACGTGCTGCACATTCATGGCGCTGCGTCAGTTCCAGACGTTAAATACCACGGGAAAGGTTTCGGGCTATGACTATTATCGAACACTTGAGGCGTTGACGGACAACACGGGGCTGCAGAAGATTGCGGTGGGTGTGCTTATTGGGTTCAAAGACAGAGCTGATGCTGGCCGGCAGGATCGACGAAGACCTTTCATGAGAATCGTACGAGAGTGGCGTAATGTGCAGATGTTCAAACGAGCGGGGCGTGCGCATGACCCCACTGGGATCGAGGGGACGAAGGCCGGCGAGCTGGCGCAGTTCTGCCATGCCTGCCCGCAGCCTGGCAAGAACTTGCCGCCGGGGTGGAAGAATGAGCCAAAAGCGACGGCGTGGGTAAAGCGGTGTTTCCATTTTGGTTCTTACTAACACTCCCACCCACATTAGGTATAAATATTTCCTTAACGCTGGCCAGGACGCCAACTTCCGCCTGCACGGGCGCATGGTGTCGAGCGACGCGAGGGATCCGACGCTCGGGCAGGGCCTGGCATACTTCGTCGACAAGGCGCCATACATGGAACACATCAAGAACTATGTGAATCAAGAGGAGGTGAGCGGGACGGAGCGGGATGGGATTGCAATGGGGCTGACACCTTCGCAGATCAGCAGTTGCTCTGGCTTTGCAGCCATGTTTCTGGCGAACCTCAAACGTGTCAAGGGTTTACGGATGAGCGGCGTCGGTGGTGTCACTTGCACGCGACACAATATGTGGCTCCCGAATGGAATGGGAGACCTTCAGAAGGGTGAACGGTGCGTCTCACTTTTGACTGCTCGCCAGGTGTGGATTGAAGCTTGACGCCGAAACATAGATACTGCAACATGGATTGGGTTCTGTGCTCTGCGCTACACAACGCCGAAGTACTCTATATTATATTCACCTACGACATCTCCTGCCAGTACTACAAGAATTTTTGGGACCGCATGCGCAAGCTTCCTCAATACCTACATCTGAACATCCCGCCATCGAACATCTTCTTCTATGTGCCGAACTTTCATCTGCCGGCGCACCGGGAGGACTGCCACGCTCCGTTCTCTCTCCACTTCGCGCCTGGGGCTGGATTGGCCAACGGCGAGGGTATCGAGCAGAACTGGGAGAACAGCAACGGCGCCGCGAATCAGACAAAACAGATGGGACCCGGATCTCGGCAAGACACCCTGGACGATATACTCGGGGCCCATAACTACCGCAAGACGCTGGCGCTGGGTAAGCGTTTCATTATCATGTCGCACCAGTACCCACCTCATGATGTAGGCCGCATCCTGCTGAAGCGCCTGCTGGAGGCGAACAAGGAGGCGGTGAGGCAGCGCAAGGCGTTCGTGGCATTCGACGCGGGTCTGGAGTCCGCGGAGCCAGGGATCACGAAGGAGTGGGCAGAGGTGGAGGCGGCGTGGCAGGCTGACCGGACGAAGGAGTGTCCCTACCGCGTCGTGAGGGCGGGTAAGCGTTCGGGTGTGCAATGAAGTGTTATTTGACTGACCTCTTTCCAGGGAAGACGATGAAGGACGTCGAGCTCGAGCTGGCCCGGGAAGAGTTCGAAGAGACCGCGAGCAACGTGCAGGTGGTCCATGAGAGCAGTCGAAGCATGTTTGTGGTGATGGGCTTGGAGATCGAGGAGTCGCAGTGAGTATCGTGAATGATGAGACCAGTTACGAGCTGACGAAGAAAAGGCGAGCGCTGGAATTGGAAATCAAGGCAAGGAAGGCGGCAACGACTTACCAGGAGCTCGACTTCCAGAAGAGGCGCAACGCCATCAGCAAGAAGATCGAGCGATTCCGGCAACTTCAAGGCATCTACATGCCCGGGCTACGCGACGAGCTAACGGAGGAGCAGCTCGTCCTCCTGACTGCGAATGTGAAGAAGGAGGTGGAGAGCGTGAAGCTATACCTCCCTTCAGCGTTGAGCAGTGAAAGGGCGAGGGAGAACGCGTGCGCTCCCCGCGTCGCCGGAATCGAGGCACGGCTGCGACTAGTGGAGGCGACGGATGCCCTGGAGGAGCTCCGGCGTGGTCTGCGCATGCGTACCGTGACTAACCGCTTCAAGGTCAAGAACGTCACTGGCCAACGGGGGAATACGCGAGCGCAAGGGATACAGCACCAGGTTGATGTGCGGATCCACGCCGCAAAGCTTCGTTATCGGTATTCGCGCGAGGCGTATGCTCGTCTGGTGGGGTCCGGGACGTGGGAGGCGACGTTGAGGGTGCTGAATGACGAGGACGTCCGGGCGATGAATGAGCGCGCGTTGACAGTGGAGGAGAAAAACGAGGAGGAGCGTCTGCGCGAGGGTGGGTTGTTGAATGAGCTGCAGCAGGGAGGCGTGGTGGCGGCGGGCGTCGTCGTCACGGGGGAAGGCCACCGTACACTGTCGTGGATCTGGTACCAAGGTGGTTCCGAGATGATGGGAGACTCGGAACACGCCAAGGCGGCGAGGGAAGGTGAGTGTGTCGCGTTTTGGGACGATTTCAATACGACTGACGATGTACAAGCTCTACGGGCGGAATGGTGCAAGGCGAGAGCGCGGTCAACACGCTGGCACGAGGAGGTCGTTATTCTGGAGGAAGAAATGCGCCGGTCTATTGAGTCATTGGGGTGGGTGGCGGAGGAGTGGAAGAGGAGGGCGGGTTTACGCGCCACGGACAACGCAAGCGCGGCCGATTGGGGCGGGACGGACAACGCAAGCAGGGAACTCGTGGAGGGGTTGAAGGGGTACGCGTTTGAGCACGCGGAGACGGCGAGGCTTCAGGCGGCGGCGCTGGCGGTAAAGTGGGCGCCGGTGCGCGCGAAGGCAGCAGAGGTCCTCGCAGCGCTGGAGGGCGGTCAGGAAGACCTGGTGGACCCACACGTAGCGGTTGACGCGGAGGATCTGGTTGATGACAGCGGGGAGCGAGGCATGTATGAGGAGCTAGATTAGTAGGTTAGTAGGGGTAAATCAGATTTTTCGGTCGCTTTTTTTTTTCGGTGTAGGGCGCAGCGAGGAGAAAAAAATACTGCACGTAAGGATCGAACCTGAGCGCAACGGAGGAAAGCACGTGGTAGAATACTGCAGGTGTCTTACCCATATGCTCTACATTAGCATGATGTATATGTGTAGAAATAACTAGCCATACGGTGCCTTTTCACTTTGCACCTCGGAGGGCGGGGCGGAGGGCGGGAACGGCAGGATCTTGATGGTGGACTGAATAGAGGGCGCGGTTACGGGTTGATGGCCAGAGGTGGGAATGGCCGAGAACTGATGGGACGGGAAATGCCGGGAATTGATGAACGGTGGGATGCCGGGAATTAATGTAGCGGCGCATCGGAAAATTGATGAGGCGGGACATGACGGGAATTGATGCATTGATGAGGGAGAGATGCGGACATTTAATTAAGCGGCGCGTCGGAAAAATGATGCGCGGCGCTGTACCCCATTGATGGGTAGTACAAATTACCAAAAGCGGTAGTTTTGCAAACAACAAGCAACACAGGGGATGGCCAGGATGCCCTACTACGGCCAGGGACAGCCTAGGGGGAAGATTTAGTGGCCAGAATTGTAATTTACTGCAAATTTAGTGGCCACTAAGTTAGTGGGAAACTCGCAGTGGGCGGGACACTAATTAGTGGCAAAACTCACAATGGTGCTACTGACAAGGGTGTGTCAAAATTTGCAAGCGATATAGACGGACTTACTAAAAACGGAACGACGGCCGGAGAGCGCGGTTTTCGACGACGACGCGACGGGCACGGTCTTCGACGACGACGCAACGGGCCCAGAATTAGACGAAGACGAGACGCGCCCAGGATTCGACGACGACACGGGATGCGCGGGACTGGACGACGCCGCGGGGGGAGCAGTCAAAGTCGAAACAGCGGTGACCGGGGACGCGGACCTGGACATGGGAGGCATCACGGGGGGGTCGTACCCCCGCTGGTCCCAATCCTCCAACCAAATCGCGAACTCGGCCATGATTATTACTTCCGTCGACATCGCCGTGAGAGCTTCGTCCTGACGTTCAAGGTAGTCGGCGACGACTCGGGACCGGTGCGCCTCGCGGAGAATGTACGCAGTGCGGGCTTGGGCGCGGTGTCGGCCCCAGGCGTTCCTCTCATCACGGTGTCGAAGTTGCGCCGCCTGCAGGGCCTCCCTCGATTGTTCCTGCCACAAACTGAAGAACTCGTCGTTCCGGCGCTGCATCTCCTCCAGATCCTCCTCAGTGTGCCCACTAACCTCGACCTTCTGGGGCTCCGTCACGGGGGGTTGTTTAAACTGAGGGGCGGGATCGCGGGGATCATCAAAGACAGGGTCGTTGAGCAGGGGCTCAGTCGCGGGGTAATCGGGCATGAGGGGGTACGCCTTGACAAACGCATCGATGGTGTTGAAAGCGGAACGAACCCAACGAAAACAGCGCTTTCCCGTCAACCTGCCCGATCCCCCCAAAGCCGTTTGAATAAAATGACCCTCCTTCGAATCCCAAAATGCGGGCGCGCTGAAAGTATCATCGGACCCTATCATCAACTCGGGACTTTCTTCGAAACTGGGCGCGAAAATACAATGATAGGTTGTCGGTGGAACGATCTTCCGGAGGATAAGGAGCGGATTTGACAACGTCAACCTCGAAATCAAACACCGCGTCGTTGATATCGTGAAGACGGAAGCCGGCTGCAAAAATTTTTAAAGAAAAGCGGTTAGAAAGCGGTGACAGAAAGAAAGAATAAGGGACTTACAAGGAGGAAGGTCGCGACAGAGAAATCGCTTGTCAGGAGGAAGGTTACTGGGGTCGCGCGGCTGGTGAAGAGGCTCGGGAGGCGGCTTCGGAACCGATTTTTTCGAAGGAGGCGCCGCGGCAGGAGCGGGTTTCGAAGATGCCGACTCGGATTTGGGAACCTTCGAGCCTTTGAAATACGGGGGTTGGGGAACTGCGACGTAGAAAGAGGGGAAGGAAGTCGTACCCTTCGTTTTGGAGACCCCGGTAGACGCGGTGGAATCAGCGCGACGACGGGAGGACATCGAAGGGCTACGACCCCGGGCTGATTTTGAACGAGAATCGGACGCAGACGTTCCGGCGGCCACCTTACGCGACTTCGACTTGCGTCGCGGTTCGGGGTGGGGATCGACGGGAGGATCAACCCGATGAGTCGAAGGATTGCGCTGGCGAAGGTTGCGTTGGCCCACGAGCCTCTCTGGAAAGATTTCCGAATCGCTGGGTTGGAACTCCTCGCCAGACCCGGAGGCGGCGCCGGAGGAGCTGCTCAAATCCCTGCAAGGAAGAAACAAATTCGTTAAGCAAAAGAAATCAGCGGATAAAAAGAGAGAAAAATAACGCACTGGAGACTCCGTTTCCTAGCCATAGGAAACGCCCGCTCAAGACGCGAGACAACCGGGGAGGCCCACGGGAAACGACGAAGGACGCGCAGAGAGAAAGAAATGAGAATGGGAGTAGGCGGCGCAATGGGAGCAGGAGTTGGGAGAAAGGCAGGGCGGGATGGTGCGCAGCAAGGGCAAAGGGCAGAAGAAGACTCGACTCAGCAAAACACGAGCCATAACTGAATAGACCCACGGAAATGGAACTGAAGAGGTTTATTTGTGGGTCCATCACTATGGAAGTATTTCCCGAAAAGGAAATTCCGTACGTAACAAGACCAAAAGAGTCAAAGGGGGCTTCGCCGGGGAACTTTCGAAAGAAATCAACGAGAAATCGAGGACCTCTAATAGGGGCCAACTTTCAACCCTTCGTCCGAACTGGAGCACCGCCACCCTGATACCCGGATCGGCCTGTCCAACAAAAATGATGCTTGGCGCGGATCAAGACACAGAAAACGACGTGTTGAGCGACTTACGGGAGGAAAGGAGTGAGGGGAAGAAAACCAGTGGCGGGGCCCAGGAAAAGTTCGCCGGCGACAGCATCATCTATCGAGGATATAAGTACAGCAATCAAGCCTAGGGACGAAGAAGCACGAGGGAATGATGGAAAGCTCGATTAGGAGCACCGTCAGCCATTTTCGGAAAAACCGCCAAGAATTTCGACTACCGAGGATAGAAGCTTTCGGCAACAAGTATCGGATCAGGAGATTGAAACGAGATCGACACAAGGAGAATTAGGACGACGGGTAAAGTTTATAAGGTATAAAGGATTTCGCCGGCTGGCGACTCGCGGAATATAGGACATCTAGGACCAACGGGCGACTGCGCGACGAAAAGCATGCAGGAAGGAAACGTTTCCGACCAAAATAGGAGCTGCAGCGACTATTTTCACGACGACAATAACTGGGGTTTTGTGCCCCAGGATTTGGTCCAAAAATTGACTCAGAAAACCACCGTTGGGCGGCGGATGCGGAGGACTGATCACCTTCGCTCTCCGGCGAAAATCTCACCGGACGACACAGAAATGGTATTGGAACGAGGAAAATACAACGGCACTATTATCGCAAGCAAATCAACGACGGAGATTACCGATGGACCCTAAATAACGCGGTCACGTGAAACCACGAAGAAACGAACAATACGACGGAATTTACTCCGTCAACGGTTCTGCCGGCCAAGTTTCGCGCATATACGAAGTCAGCCGCGACAAAGGCTCTGCGACGTTGCCTCCGTACGGATGGAGAAACGATTCCGGGTCTTCTAGCATCCCAAGCTTGTCGTATGGAAAATATTCCCCGGCAGTTCGCAGGCGAAGGCGCGTCTTTTGGGCCTCCACGAAGAGAGGGATGAGGGAAAACTTGTTCATCGGCATGATAAGGCCGGGAATGTCGGAAAAATTAAGGGAGGAGCAAATCCGATAGAGGATTCCGAACATGGCCGTCGCTTCGCCGGGCATCTCCCACGATTCGGGGAGCGGAATTTTGACGTCATCCAGGAATTCGGTGACGGGAGGGAATAGGCTCAGCAGGACGAGCCGCTACCAAGGAAATACGGTCAAACCCGAGAGGAGGAGGTTTAGCCGAAGAAAAACTCACGCAGTGGAGCAACACTTCCTCGAGCCACTCCAAGATTTCCGTTTTCTCTCCCGGAAAATAGTGACCTTTCGGGCCCACAAGACTAAAATCATGGGTAACCGCGGCATGAAGGAAATAAATCATCGGGCGAAGGCGTTTTTCCAGAAATTCGGGCCAAGACTCAGCAGGGGCCCACGGGAAAGCCTCCAGTTCGCCCGGAAGAAGGGACAGGTCACGGAGACGGTCACGATATTTGAAGATGGTGCCAAACTGGACACTTTCGGCACGGACCGTCGAAAAAGATATATCCGACATGGGCAGAAGTGCACGAAAGCGAGGAACTACTAACAAAAGAACTTTATACGACGGCTCAAAAAGTCACGAGATACAGTCGGCCCGAGCGAATGGCCCCAGAACGCGATTCGTTCGCGGGCGAAAACCACGAATTCATTTCGAACTACGCGGAACAACGCGGTCACGTGGGGATCTACAATTAACGCTTCTACGCTTGCAAATTTCCTTCGCCCGGCATCTCAACCTCCTCTCGTTCGAATTCAGCTGGGACCAATTTCGCGGGCGAATCATCCTCTTCCTCATCCTCGTCGACCTCGTATACGACGCTGAGCTCCTCCTCGGTGGGCGTATTTGGTCGCGTAGGCGCGAGTGGCTCCGTGTCCAAACCAATCTTGTGCCGTTCGGACTCGCCAAGGCCGGGATTGTACCTGAGTAGGTTCTGACCGAAGAGATGGCGGAAGACGTTTCCCGAAAATAGGGGGCGGGATAATTGTGTCTGTTTCATCGAACGAGTGATACCGAAAGTATCCATCTCGTCGTCGGTCAACGAAAATCCCGGAAAGTCCACCGGATGGAAGCAGTAACGCGGATTCAAGATCATGCATCCATACAGCGTTTCCATGTTTTCGAAAACCCCATTTCGCCGCCCGACATCTTCATCGCCCGTGAAACCAAAAATGTCCACGAATCCTTCCACCAAGCGGAATACCGTCGTCGATTCGCAGGGAACGAAGAACTTCGGGATCGAGACCGCCTTGTACGGGCCATATTTTACGCTGGCGCGAGCCAGGACGACCATGTTTTCCATGAGGAGGCGGATCGCGGCGCGTGCGGAAGTCGACAATCGTGCTGGAAACGCTTCGTGATTCGGGAGGCAGGCGAGGTGAAGCACCCCCTGAGCGAGGTGTCGGACTCGGTGGATCCACAGAACTTCAAGCTCAGTTTCGGAATACTGGAGCTTGTCCGCCGCCAATTTCGCGAGAACTACCATCGACGTCTAAACGAGGACAAGACACGAGGCCAAGAAACATTTTATACGATTCCAGGAGTACGTCACGAGGGGACATTACGCGACCACGTGACAACTATCGACTTTCGTTCGCGAAATACGCGGCGTCCCAAACAGGAACTACTGGACGGAATACCTCCCACTCGACGGCGGGCTGTACCCGTTCTCACGATACCCTGCTTCCCGGCTGATTTGGTACGAGAGATTGTCAGCGAACTCGATTTCTTCGAACATCCTCGCGTTTTCGCCCGCGTACGGATCGGATCGTTCCTGGAGTTGCAGGCTTCGAATCTGCTCCAAATTCCAGCTGGGAACGTAAGGAAGGCAGGCGACCTGAGGTTGCAAAGGAACAGTCGTCCATATCGTTCGGGCGCTGCCCCTTCACCGCTATCTCGATGCAGCTTCGGATACGCGAAGTATAATGCCCACGCAGGTGCGGGGAAAACCCAGTGGACGGCCTGCCAAAACGGAAATCGAAATCCTCTGCCAAGCGGAGTACCTTCAAAGCACGACTATCCACCCACGGCGTCGTCGCCGAGAGACGCGCCCAGGCCATCATAATATCGAATATAAGCGACTACGGATGGTTAAGGAAACGGAAACCGCATTCCATTAACGACGCACCGCTTGGATAATATACTCGATAACCCACCCGCGAAGGGAATCAACCCGACCGAGAGGCATTTGGTCCATCGTTTGCGCGGTCCTGGGAAGAGCACGCAGAATCGCCTCGGCATACCCCCGGATGTCGAAAACATATGACAACACGCCGTCCGCCGAATTGGAATATTGCTCCGCCTCCCGGCGAAATCCGCCCTGGGACTGGAGGGCGTCGATCAAGGCCTGGGGAATAGCAACATACTCGTCCACGGTGTATACGCGATGAAAGAAAGCCGAATAATCGAGGGGAAGCGCGGCCATGAACAAACAAAGCGGGAGCAATTTACTTCCTCGGAGGAAAAATTAATCTGACGACGGGATCGGTACATCCGGGATTTTATACAACTTCCCCATCCTCGAATTCTGTTTCGGGCAACGTAAACATCGCTTCCGCATTACGAGATGGCCCATCACCAACGAACAACCGGTCCACAGAGCGCTGGCGGAGGGCGGTGGAATAGGCGAACAGCGTGGCCAATTTCCCCTTCAAGACGATTTTCAAGAGGCCTTCTTCGTCGCCCTCGAACCCATAGAATTGTTCGGCACGGATGACCAAATATAGCCAAGAAACCTTAGGACAAGGGATTCGATCAGCGCGGGCCAGATCCTCGAAGCGGATTATGATATCTGCCAGATGACCCTGAACGTACCCGATAGGGTATCGCATCAGTCGCCGATGAACGAAATCCTCGCGGACGACTTTGCTTACCGCATGGTCAAGATACGACCGTAGATGCTGCCTAAGAGCCGTCTTCTCGTCCGCCGTTTTTATTCGCTCCGTCCAGCTGAAATCCTCGCGAATACGGAGAAAATATTGAACCATGGGTTCCAGATGTTCGTTCGTCAGCCGGCGAATGAAAGGATGACGCGAAAATTCGTAGAGTTGGGCCGGAGACGAAAAATCAAGGTTCAGGAACTCATCACGAACGGCAAAACGACTAGCGCGCCTGGGAGGCATGACAATGCGGATAAAATCGGCTGTGACCTTCCACACAAAAACATGGAATTTATACAAAGCATGTGCGATGGCTACGTTACGGAGATCACTTCTACGCGAGGACGCTCCCAGTCCACTGCCGAGAACGGAAACCTTAAATTCCTGATAAGGACATCCACTCCTTGCCGACGGCTATCAAACCGGTCGTTTCACAGGCGTTCTGGAACGAGGGATCCATTAACAACCAAAATGCAAATGAAACGCCGACGAACGAACCAGGGAGAATGTACTGCAGAGGAACGAGGTCGAAACTGGTATCCGAATCGACAATGTTGCCATCAGCGCCATACTCTGGAAAATCCGTAGCCGCTCCGCTTCTCTCGGCAATCGACCGGGCCGCGATTAGCATATCGGCTAGAGGTGGTTTCATTAATTCAACGACCATTTTTTCATCCTCGTCCCTCGCCGGGAAACGAGCCATGATCATCAGGAGCAATTCGAAGCAGCGCGTTGCCTGGGCTGGGAATTCCGAATTTGATGACAAGCTGTGCCGAAACGGGCGAAGGTGCTCCCAACCCTTCTACACGCATTTTTGCCACCTGCCGAGACCACGAGAGGGCGCGCTAAGGGATACTCGTTAAACCACCGACGAACGAAGCCCCCAAACGCTACTAACAAGAGTACCCATGAAGCGGCGGATCAACAACCGAACTTCCGACTGATCCGATTCCGAAAGCAAAAGGCGGGGAGCGACCAGACCGCCCGGCCCACATGTTGCGCGTTGAAGGAGATAAACGTTTATCCGAACGCGCTCTCGAATGAAGTCGCTGATGGTCGTAGCCGGCTGCCACTCTCGATCCAACATTTCTGGCTCCGACAAGAGATGATCGAGGAAGACTGGTTTAATAACAGAGACAGGAAGAGGGGAGTTTTCCGACACGTCAGACATGGTTTCCCAAAAACGTCGCCGCGGAACCGCATTTTATACGAAGGCTCCGGGGAACGAACGCAACAAATTGTTGCCGCCAATCCTTAACCAACTACTTCCAAATCGGGACCTCGCATCAATCCGGCTAAATATCCATCATCTGCCCCTATGTCAATTAACGTCCTCCCTGCGGCGGGCGAATCAGCGACCACACATGGGAAAGAAACTCGTGCAACGTACCCGACGCGATCTAAATAGATAACTGGGAAATCAAAATGCCCAGCAAAATTCGGGTAGTAACCGTCGGCGTCGTACTCTGCGAAGTCATGCGTACTGTCCGTATCTTCCGCAATTCCGCGACACACGTGTTCCATCTCTTCAAAATGATAAACCGTTCGCCGGCGAAACACATATTCGGCCATCGACACCGCGGGGAAATGAAGCACGAGGCGTCGAAGGATGCTGAACAAGTACGACCCTTGGGCAAAGAGCGAATAACGCTGAACCTCCTCCGACCCCAGTCGAGTCTCGACTGGGATCTCAAACAAACGGATAATCGCGCGATAACGGGCCATCGCGACCGTCACCTGAAAAATTAGAATGGCCACAGGCCGCAGATCCATCAGAAAAGCGATATAAGGAAATATTGGAAAAAGTTCGCCGGCGAGAGGAGACACGACGTACAAGGGACTCGTGTATGGCATGCAACCAACTTCGGATCAACGCCTCCTCGCCCGGAGTAATTTGGTATCGCTCCCCATGGCGTCCCGGAGCCCAGCAGCATGCTTCCAGAATAAAAAGGGCAGGACGAATGCGTTCCCGAAGGTACACCGCAATCGGAACGATGGGCTCCCAATTTTCGTCGCCGGTCTCTGCTGCAGAAAGGAGGAGGCTGGAAAGAAGCTCGCCATGCTCCTCAATCTTGAGCTGTTCGATCGGAGACATATGATTCAAAGATACAAAACACGGGGTCCAATTTATACAAGATCGAGCACGGCACCGATCGCACAACCATATGATCAAAAAAGATGGCCAACGACTACCAAACTCTCGGAAACGCGCTCTTCGTTCGCGAACTTTTTCACCCACTAGACGTATTTCGACGGCTTTTCTCGTCCCTGAGTAACCATTCAGACCGATACGACCTAAATTCCGCTGTAAATCCACGCACCGTCTTACGTCTCGCTCTCCGACATCGACACGAGAGACGGCATCGACGACGGCGTCGAGCTTCGGTCTGCCTCACCCCCATCCGGGACCATTTTCTTGAAAGAAAATATGTGCCCTGTGAGATTTTCCACTCGGGTCAAAGACGACTTGGACGTTCGCGAACTGGCGCCAGGCGATTGTCGTTCCTTCTTCGTCCGCCGGTCTGCCACGCCACCGGGCATGTTCCATGCGCGTACCGACCGAGCGCGCCGAATGCGCAGGTCTTCATACGGGAAACCCTGCAGGTTTACGTTGTTGACAGCGTCGAGAGTGCCCGGTAGTCCCAGGTTGAGGACTTGTTCCGCTGCGACCACAGCGTCGATCGACGACGGCAGATCCTTGCTATGAATCTCAAAGTCGATTGGTCCTTTCCACCCACTGACCATCTCCGAAAGCTCGTACGCGTCCAGGCGATGCTCTTGAACCGGAATCTTGGCCAACGTCGTCGGCTCGCATCGGCGAGAGAAGTAGAGGGAGACGTGCGCGCTCGGATCGTACTCTTTGTAGTCCAGGATCGCTGGGATGCCCAATTTCGTCTCTTCCACATACGTCGCCAGCGCACCGCCGAGCAACGAAGATACCTGCTCATGGGCCAGTTGTCCCTCCGTCATGCGCGCTTCCGCGACCTCGTTCGTGACCACCGTTATGTCGTCGCCTTCGAAGCCCACGATGTGCAGGAGCGTCAGAATCATATGAAACATCCAGGCAGCCTGCGCCGGCACCCCAATAGGGCTATAGGCGACACGGAATTCGTTCTGGCGAATCTGTGCGGCGAAGAACTGGGAAATATTGAGTAAAACGCTGTTAGACGGAATGAAGCTCGCTTACAACATGAGAAACCACGTCCCGCATTCGTGCCCTAACCTGGTTCATCTCCAGCTGCGTCAACGACGACACTGTAACACCGGCGAACGGATCCGTGAAAATGGACGTCATAATCAAGAATATTTTAAAACGAAGGTTCTCCCGAAGAAAACCGGTCAGGCCGCCGGCCGGAATGAAGAATTTGTCAAGGGGCCATACGACGTTGGAGGCCATAAAGCGGCGTACTGCTGTGGTATCCATGTGGAGAAGAAGGGAATGTCCGATGATTCCGAAAACGAGAAGTGTCCCTTTTATAGGTGTCATCGACCGAGGACGGTCGATATTTTAAAAGTGTAAAGGAGGTTGTGAGGGCTGTATGCGCTCTGCGCATGCCCTCTCGTTCCACGGCGGCTCAGGTCAACGACGACGAACTTCCTTCAAACGATAAACCCTTATTCGGCAATTTGGTTGCCACTTTAGGGACGACACTCGCTAACGATTGAACATCGATATTCAAGGAAATAATGGTGCTCACAAGGCTTCGACGGCGAACGACGGCACCCCACTACCCTTAATGCTCTTTGTTCCAACGGATACAACTATTAAACTATCAAATCTACTCACCACAGCCGATCTGGACAGATCTGGACCTCTGCGACGAGCCTCGCCAACAAACGAAAACACCATATCCACCAAATCCTTTCACAAACCTTTTCCCCAGTACAACAAACGCCAATCGCCTCCAACGAGCATTATCACCTCGTATCCTTTAAAATATTAAACAACTAGCAGCGCGCCGACCATGGGCGAGCATGCTACCTGGCAGGACGTACGGGTCGGAACTTAATTGGGACGTAAACCCGACAGCCCAACAGCTCGCGGGATAATTGTCCTAAATCTGGTCTTCAACACTCTCTCGACGGCGAACGATACAATATTTCGCGGGCGAAAGGATGCTAGAATCGTTTTGGGGAAGAAACTCTCACAAGCAAGTGTTTCACTCAAACACGAGGCTGATGGGGGGAAAGGTATAAAAAGCGGACAATTTAGCGTACTTGGGCATCGAGTTTCCGGGGGTTCAGATCCCTCCCACTTGTATACAAGTGTTCTTACATCCCACAAATCGAGAAATTGATCACACCCTTGCACCTACTTGTCTCAGGACACTTTACTCACTCCCTCCCTTGCAGCTTAAGTCATCTAAGCTCGCGCTCATATAGCTCGCCCTCGAACTTTGCACACCTTCCCGCGCGGAAACACCTCCTGTAGCGGTGGGAACGAAGCTTCGAGGAAATTTTGGCAAATCGTCAACGCCTGAACGGCCACAACCTCTTATACTCCGAGAAGTTCGTCGCCGAAATTCCGTCGACGTCGAAGTCGTCCACGAACCAACCCCTTGGAAGGATTCGCCGACTCGATCACGTGCCCCAACGATCAAAGGAGGAAGGCGCGTCGTTCGATCGAAGTAGAAGGCTTCGCAGATAGTTCGAAGGGACAAGTTCGCGAACTTTGTTCCCCGGCGAACGAGTATATTCCAGTTCTTTCCCCCATTTTGCTAACTTTAACAGAACTTACCGGACCCGCCGCACTACCTCTGCATCGACAAACGTCCCCTTGTTCGGAACCTCACAACCAAACCCCCTAGAGGCCGGACAAGCTTACCACCTGAGCAACATCCCGTTCACGTCGTAGCGTCGCGGTCCTTATCACAGCGGGGCAGGTCGACCTACCATGGTCCGATATGTCCGACAGGTCAGAAAAGTCAGACATTGTATCAAACATCTCCCCAGAGTAGTCACCCGGCGTCGGTTCGTAGAGATCCAAAGCAGCCAGGGCAGGCACAATGTCGAAGGGTTCGGAGGTCATGGTGAATCAGAGAGTGACCATGTGACAGTGACGTGGCTTTCTCTCATCTCCCATCCCATCTCCTTGCTGGTGGAGCCTACTGGCTTTGCTGCGGGACCTGGTAGGCTGTTCTGGCGTTAACCTTAGCGTTATCTGCCGTCAGTGTATCGACAACCTTGGCCAATGTCCCCTAGTCATTGACACTGGGGATTGCGCCACGGCTATTGGCACAGCTTGCCATTCCCTCGAGCCAAGATGAACCAGCACGGGTGTTCTGCATTGCGGACCGTCTGAGGCCACACACGTCATTGGGGAGACGACCTCCCCCATGACTTCATGCAATTAGGCCCCACAGGAATTTCGTTGTAAGTCACTCAATTTTTAGTCAAATCGCTTGAACTAACGCATGCCCGTGGTCCCTAGGACTCCCTCTTGACGGCCGTCATGCGCCGGGCGCCGTCTGAGGCCGCACCCTTCGTCACTGTCGCAACTTTCCTGCTGACTTCGCCAAAATGAGCCCTGGAGAAAAATTGATGTAAGTCATCTAATTCTTGTTCAAATCCCTGGAACTAACGCACGCCCGTCGTCCCCAGGACCCCATCTCGACGGCCGTCATGCGCCGCGCGCCATCTGAGGCCGCCCGCTTCGTCACCATCGCAACTTTCCTGCTGACTTCGCCAAAATGAGCCCTGAAGAAAAATTGATGTAAGTCATCTAATTCTTGTTCAAATCGCTTGAACTAACGCACGCCCGTGGTCCCCAGGACCCCCTCTCGACGGCCGTCATGCGCCGGGCGCCATCTGAAGCCGCCCGCTTCGTCACCATCGCAACTTTCCTGCTGACTTCGCCAAAATGAGCCCTGGAGAAAAATCGATGTAAGTCATCTAATTTTTAGTCAAATCGCTTGAACTAACGCATGCCCGTGGTCCCTAGGACTCCCTCTTGACGGCCGTCATGCGCCGCGCGCCATCTGAGGCCGCCCGCTTCGTCACCGTCGCAACTTTCCTGCTGACTTCGCCAAAATGACCCCTGGAGAAAAATTGATGTAAGTCATCTAATTCTTGTTCAAATCCCTGGAACTAACGCACGCCCATCGTCCCCAGGACCCCCTCTCGACGGCCGTCATGCGCCGCGCGCTGTCTGAGGCCACGCGCTTCGTCACCGTCGCAACCTTCACTGTTCGCTTTGCGCTGGGTAATACCCTCGCACGCACTCCTCCTGATGTGCTTTCGTGCCCCGCCCTCCTCGTCCTATCCGTGTAGACGCCCCCGCGTCTGAGTGTGTGTATCGGTCTCTCTCCCTCATCCCTCCTCTTTCGTCCATGTCGCCGAGAGCAGGCAGATACCTTGCACTTTCCATCATTCATCTCAAATTCATCTGCGAAGCTCACCCTCGAATCCGAGTGTCATTCACTCCCTCCTCTTCTATGCCCATAAAAACAATTTTGATAATGTTATCCAGCGTCTCCAGACTGTCTATCAACAACCTCCCGTTCTCTGCTTTCGCCATATACTCTCGGCACTCTCTTTCACCAGATCCAAGTCTACTTATAATGAAAATAGCTGTGTAATAATCAAGCTAGGATCTAGATAGTTTTTTTTTTGCGCTTGGGCTGAGCTTTCGGGCGCACATATGTGGACTTTGCAGATATCTGAGGTGGCTTTTCTGTGCCACTCAAGCTTCCCTCACTATACGTGTCTCCGCGCTGGGTAAATCAATAAATCAGAAAAAGGATTGCGACAAGTACAGTGGGACAAGCCTGGTAGACGTCTTCGTCCTCATTGG
The DNA here is from genome assembly GCA_029289565.1 of Mycena galericulata. Taxonomy (NCBI): domain Eukaryota; kingdom Fungi; phylum Basidiomycota; class Agaricomycetes; order Agaricales; family Mycenaceae; genus Mycena; species Mycena galericulata. The sequence goes on along the minus strand of JARKIA010000012.1, from coordinate 471,261 downwards.
TCCGATAGTGAGACCACCCAGCAGGAAGCCCAACATAAGGATTCCAGCGACCTTGATGTGCACCTGCGTCAAGACCCCATTGATGGTCTCCTGCATCACCAGCAGTGTCAGAAGACTCAAACATTCTCTCTTCCAGGAGCGAGAGACATTCCCGATCGACATCTACAATTGCCTCAAGTCCCCGGCTTTTCTGAATCGCCCAGGCAACATCCAAAATCGTCCTGGGTGCCGCCGGTCCAGCATCCTTGTCCTTTTTGTCTGCCACTGGTTTAGGGGCCTTGGCGATATCGATGAGAATGTTCTGAATCGCTTCGGCGTTTCGATGGGCTAGAACCAACGTGATAGCGTGTGCCCCAGCAGGACGTCCGACCCAGTCTGTGGTATTGTTTTCTGCCTGAGGAATCTGCCGAGAGCATCAGGAAAAAACCACATGTCTGGGTAGCGCCCGGTAGCACCAGTAGTCAGGGTAGCTGGGTAGACAGGTCCCCCCGGTGGGAGAACCCGGTAGCAGCCCCGCTAAAGCCTGGTAGCTCCCAGTAGATTTGGCACAGGCTCTCAGTAGCAGCAAGGTAGCAGTGAGGTAGCACATACAGTTTCAACTGATCACTTGAAACAATTGAAATAGTAGAAAAGCGATGTATTCAGCACATAGAATACATGCGGCTAACTAATTAAGATACCCTCGCACTCGCACTCATCAAGAATGAAGTCGGAGACCGCGCACAGGGAGGACGAACCCACAACTCCCCCCTAGTGAGCCGGTTCTATTGGGCGTCGCGTACGTCCACTTCTGCGTCGGCGGCTCGAGCGGATGACTGCGGATTTTGCGGGTGCATGTGGTGCCGCGCAGGGCAGGGCGGGTGTGTTCGTGTGCCTGGGCGCTGGGAACACATTGTTGTCGTCGCGTTACCGAAGAGGGCATGTTCTTGTCGCATTTGCGGTCACTAAATATGCACGGAGAGAGATTTGTTAGTAACATATCTACTCGAGACAATGCAGGTGGCACAGACCAGATCCGGCCGTTTCAAAACGCCGTCGGTCGCAGAGCAGCTCAATTCGTCACTCGGACAGAGACGACAGGTGGGAGCTGGGAAAGTGTTAGTCACAAACAACGCAACGAACGAGAGGGGCAGCGTACATTGTGATGCCATCGACAGCGGGTTGGGGCAGGTGAGCGCAACCTGGACCGTAACATGAGGGGGGAAGGAGCTATCAAAGACACATTATGTTCGCGAGAAAGAATTGAGTGTCAAAACCTTGCGACAGTCTTGACGACCTTGACGGATTGAAGAGAATGGGATACAGTAGTCTTGACTGAGAAGAGTTTGAAGACCCCATACTTGATAGGGGAGTGGATGGATTGTTAGCACTAGAGCAGCTTGCAGCACATTCTCGACGTTGGTCGCATTGTCGGGCTCCAAAGCCTCCGATAGATATTGCATGCCTTTGGATGAGATGTATGGAGGTGTATCTTGAGGTTTTGAGCACACACGGCCGACGTGGAGACCAAATCGTGGGGCGCTGGGAGACGAAGATGGGGGAAAAGGAAGAGAAACGACAGAAACCGATCAACCAACACGTGTTTGATGTGCAAACAATCACGCCATCTTTGCACGTGTCGGCGGACTTTGAACTGACTTGTCAGAAATTTTGAAATCGGACCCACAAGCTCCAAGTTCAGACCGGCCATACTATAAGCCTTGACCTCTAATAGTCTCTAATACATCATATACACCCTATCTATCCTCGAACTAAGACTCGGATGCCTCGAATATACCTTCTTTTTTTAGGACGGCTATCAGGGACTACTGATCCATCAGTGATGCACTACCAAGCACTACTGATTGACAGCACAGATGCTACCCAGAGCTACCAGCCCTACCGAGCTTGCAGTGGACAGCTACTGGCGCTACTGATCATCCAGAGCCCTGGCATGCAGCTACCCAGTAAAAACTTTTTTCCTGATGAGAACCAATTGAGAATCTGTGCTTGTTCGAGTATGGTGAGATCTCCTGCATAAGGTATTGTAGGTTTCCCAGTAGCCAGCACTTCACGAGTTGCAGGTATCGTTTTGTCGCTGAGAGGGTCGATCAAGAGGGAGATGAGAGTAGTGGTATGTGGTCGTAGGATCTCATCTATCTCAGGTGTGTAGTCGATTCCGCGAAAATTCATTAGAATATCTTCATCGACTGGAACGTCATTGGCGTGGGTGTACCGGCCGAGCTGAAAACTATCTGAGCCTCTCACAAAAAAATGGTTTGTTTAGAATGAGTGACGCACTCGGATTCTGCGCCTTGACATCTGATCTCCAAATAAGGAATCCACAAGATCGTTTTCCGGGATCAGTTGGTTTGGATCGGGAGGTGCAACGTTCGACTTGAATTTGCAACCGTACCAAAACTGGACTCTCCATCCTTTTTTTTTCCCGGTCTCCCGCTTTAAAAGTCTGACAGGGTAATGATATTTTCCATGTCGTGCAAGGGCACCCATTCCGACACTAAACACAAGACAGGTCAGAAATAGAGGCACCAGGGGTACGGATAAGCCATACACGAGACGGATGTTTGCTTTTCGTGTCCTGAAACAACATGAGATGGGCGATTATCTCAACGTGCAAACGTACCTCGTCTTTTTAAATGGCAGTGGTGGATTAGGGTTGAAGACAAGGGACGGGTTACAAGAGTCACAGCGGAACATCTCATGACGACCCAGTTCACTGACCCTTCCGTAGCGCTGACATGCAATGTGCGACCAGTTGTCACAGATAGCACATTGCACAACGTCCAGTCCGTCCGCCAACATGTGACCATCACCGCGCTTTCCACAACGGCACGAAAAGGGGAAATCCACCTGTCTACGACTCTGTGGTTTCGGCGTAACAGGCGGAGGTGTATGGTTTTCAGGGAGTCCTGCTGATTGCACTCTCGGCTCCGGTGTTGCAAAGTAATTAGGATCAGTCCAGGGCGGGGGTCGGAGGGGCTTCTGTGCTATCGGCAGGTTACTGAGCTCCTCAAGCTCCCCATCTGCGCTCGACGGCACCGGACTGAAGAAGCCAGACGGCACCAGACTAAAGAAGATATTGTTTTATTGAGGGACCAATTGAGGTAAGCCCGGAGAGAAAATGACGTACCCAGGACTAGTTGCAGACTGTGTTTGCTCTTCTTTGAGCTCAAAAGCAGGTCCTAGCGTTGTTGCGGTTGTAGGTGAACCAAGTGGATGTTCTGGATCTCTGCCAGTGTCGTTCAGGAGGTCAGGAACGCAAATAAGCAAGGTATAAATCATTGACGTACATTTCATTAGCCTTCTGCACAGACGAAGTCACTGATTCGTGCAGTGACCTGGGATCTTTTTTGATGCTCTTCTTGTCGGATTCATCCTCGGCTACCCAGTTAATCAATGCGGCAGCCAACAAAAGCCTTGTATAGCTCATGGTAGCTCCTTGTATACGGAGTGCCGGAGGGCATTTTTGGGCATTGATTCCATTGAAACAGAGAAGGTGGAGTAGACCGGTCAAGACATAAAATCCGCAATCGACTCCATTAGTTTGCGGTGGAACATCGGCCTGTATAGTAAATCAGTGAGAATTTGGAGAGATACGTTGGCACGAACCAGTAAATACTTCCATTTCTTCAAGTCAAACTCGGGGATAAAAGCTTTAAGAGCCCCATTAGAGTTACATGCTACCATTTTGGCAAATAAAAGACAGTTCTGGATCTCAGATCAGCATGAGAAATAAGAGAGTCGACAAAGTGAATATATACATGATAAATCTCATCGTATGAGGACAATCCTGTTTTTTGGGCGGCAGCCTGATTTGGGCCCCAGCTATCCACAAAGACAATTGCTTGATGCTGGAATGTGATGTGGACAAACAACCAATGGTAATCTGGGTTCGGTTGATTGATAGGGACATAAATACGCAGTATGCGGTCCATCCCTCCGATCTAGAGAAATCATGGTTACATTGCGATGTAGTGGCCGGCTGTATGGGCTCACCTCCTTGAACCATTTGAAAAAGCGACCGAACACGGCATTGAATTCCGAAGTTGAGACTTGAGTCATGGGATCGAGGGTGCTGATCTTTTTCCACTCCGCCACACAGCCGGCGAACTTTGGATAGAAAAATGTGGTCAGAACAAGATAGTCACAATCGGGAAGAGGTAATCGAAGACGTGAGCCAATGTACGTCTCGGGTGCTTGCGGAAGGCACATAGGATAATTGAGGGCAGCGATATAGGTGTTCATAAGCTCATCATTGGCAACACGGGAATGCAGAAAGCGTCCAAGATCCGCAGCTGATATCTGGTCTCGGTGGACCCGCAGGAATGTGTCTCCCATAACGTTGATAATCTGTTCAATCTGCGGTGGATGTTAGGTTGTTCACAACGCTCAAAAGAAAGGATATAATTGTGCCTCAGTGGTAGTTTTTCCAGCCGAATGCCCCACAAGTTCTTCAAAGATGGTATCCATATCGTTCATGGCCGGTTTCAACTGGGTCTGTATGAGATCAGCACGCGACTGTGATTTTGATACAGAGACCCACCTTGGGAGGTAGCGCTTGCTGGGATGTTGCACCGATAATGGCCGCTTGTTGGGCCGCCGCTTTGACTGGATCAAAACGAGGAATCCAATCTGGCCGTGCAGCCAGCTAGGACGATGTCAGAAGACAAATTACCAAGATAAATAAACCGTACACAGTGATCTCCCATTGAAGGGAAATGGATGTCCCAGAGTTGAAGGAAATTGTTGGTGGCCTCGACTCCAAGCCCTTCCTCCTCGATACGCCAGGATGTTATCAGCGCTCGCCAATGCTGCTTGATACCATCGATCGCAAGATTCTCGAGGATCTCCAAGTTTGGGTCAACAATATCAATCTCGCAAACGAGCATGAGAGCAATTGTAACCATCCAGAAACCACAAGAGTCTCCGTCACGCTGAATATCAAGCTGATGCACTTCGTAAGTGGAGTATTTGCGTGGCTCAGGCTGTCAACTTGGATAAAATGGCAAGGAAACACATGCAAAGCTAATACGCACCCGTTGTGATGGTTTGTGTCGAGAAAAGAATTGTGCAAGTAGGCGCATCTGCTGGATATCTTGCATACGTTGATGTTCTTGTAGTGGCTCGTAGCATGTGCTGGAAGGCTGGGGAATCAAGTCAAACTCGAACAACAACCAGTGAACCCGTTGGGGATCATAATGAAAGACAAGTAGTCTGGAGAGCGTCATCTTGTTGCTATGTTTCCACGCTTTCATCAGCACACTGTCGTCTAAGAATGCAGGCTGACCAAAGATGTGATTCATGTGAAAGGGAGAAATAACATAAGTAAGCTGCTTACTGCACCGTTCGGAAGTATTGGAGGACTATCGCCAGTGTCCCAGACGATAGTGCGTAAAATATCAGCATCTTGCGCATAAGAAGGGCCATAAACCAGTGTGCCATTGAGGGTGGTCAAGCACAACGCGTTTAGAAGATCCACAATTAAGGACTTCATCCTGGCGAAGGCGATATTTGCGTGATGACCAGCGCTGGAAGTTGATGTCCACAATATCGAGATCTTCCCGGACAATATGCGAGATCTAAGCAGTGGTTTGTAGTATCGCAATAAGAAAACAGAGAAACAAGCTGACCAAGCCCTTCGCTTGCTGAGGTATTTTAGTGGGTGACTTTCGTGAAGCACCAAGTGGAGGAAGAAGAGAGTTTGGTCCTGGTCCTTTGGGCCCGGGTTTCTGGCTAAATTTTGTGGGTGATTGACGAGATGAGGTTCTGCCTGGATGTAGAGGCTTGGACTAGGCAGGACGACCACTTGAGACTGGATAAGCAATAGTTCAGTAAATGAAGGCTCTTGAAAGTTGATTAATAGTTTACGTCGAGTCCCTGCAGGCTGATCCTGCGGAAAATTGGGAATAGACAGATCGTCTGTATTGCCAAATGGATTCCAATGCACGTCCTCGGCTTGCTCCAAGAACGAAGAATAGATATTGTCGACATCTTCGTCGGTAGGTAGGTTGGTTTTAATGCCTTTTTGACCCGTGGACTTGCGCGGGGGGACTGTCCTGATCCCTTTGGCTCGTGGTCCATGCTTTTTTTGCCCCTGTTCTGCCTCTAAATAGTGGTCAGTGATTAAAACATAGAAATCGAGGGGAAAATGCACCGAGATAATCAGAGGGTGGCCCTAGTCTATCATAGTAACGGGCTGCGACAATATCTGCACAGGTCTTCCCGCTAGCTCTGTAGTCACGACAATTGCACACAAAAGCACCGTCAGGCTCTCGAATGACTATACGGTACTTCGCGAGGCCCTCTGGATTGTCAGGGCTTGACTTGGTCTTGTGTTTTCTCTTTTTCTCGTCTTCCTTGACCATGGGGGTGCGGTATGTCGGAAATTTTTACAAGGTCACATAAGCCCTTGTACGGCCTGATAAGGACATAATAGGATCTAGTGTGATAGGACTCTTACGCAAACAAAGATCCCGGATAAGATTGGCCCACCTTATCAGCGCGGCCAATCTTATCCGAGGTATTCGCTCCGATAAGACCGCTATCAGAGTAGTGGTCGTTATCAGGTCAAACGATCTTAACACCACTTATAATAAAGGCTGGTCTTATCCGGCGTGGTGGCCTTATCGACCTTCATAGGCTCATAAGCATATGTTCTCTTATAAGAAGGCTATTTGTGCTAAGACCTTGTAAGGAGCCCTTCTCTTATCAGGGCTGGTAAGCTGAAGAATGCTTACAAGGCTACCAAAAAAAAAATCAGGACACTCTCTTGTGCTTCATTTGTTTTACTTACTACGTTCTATAGGTCTTTACTAGGTTTACTTACTGACTTCTTTAGCTTGTCTACTTCACTTTTAGTTATACTTGTTTCAAATGCTATTTGTATTGACTGACTACCTGAAATGGACGTATTAGTTATTGGGCATTGAATCGAACTGACTGACTTACTTGTACTGGACTTCAATTTACTGTTATGACTGAGGATCGAACCTGTGACCTGATGAGCGCGTAAGATTTGCAAAACTGATGAAATAGACAGTTTGGCCATTAGACCAATAGTAAGTAGGTAAATAACCTTCTCTTATGTACTCCTCCTCCGCGGCTTCCAAATCTTATCGCACCACGGGCACAAGCGCCGCCCACGTCGGGGTGGAGTGACGGAGCAGCCCAAGGCGCAGAACCCCGACCCCGCCATCATCTCGTCGAACCCCATCTCCATCCCGAGCTCGCCAAAGTCCTTGGTAATGCCCATCCCCTCGTCCGCGCCGCCATCGCCCTCGCCGCCTCCTACGTCCTCAAATGTCGATGACGAAGGCGGGAGCCCATTTCCCACCCGATCTTGGGGATGCACCCGATGTCAAAGTCATCCTCGGTCATCGCGGACGCGGGGCCCGCAGCGGCCCATGGTGACGACGCGGCTCACGCGTAGTCTTACGGCACGTACGACGCCCCGCTCAAGATGGGCGTGGCGGGCTCCAGTCCAAGCCCCAGCTTCAATCCCAGACCTGCGCCGAAGCCGAGGTCGTCCGTGTGGGCGGCGTAGGAGGCGGCTTCGAGGGACTGTGCGAAGGAGGAATGGGAGGTGGTGGAGGAGGAGGAGGGATGGGGGATGTACAATGCGGAGGAGGGGGACGAGAAGGTGGAGGCGGGGGTGTATGGCGAGGAGGGCCCGGAGCCCGTAGTGCCCCGGATAGCCCACGAACGTCTCGACGCGCGTGAGCGCCTCGTGGTTCGCGTGGGTCAGTTCGAGCGCGACATTGAGCGAGAGGAGGAGCTCGAGCTTGTTCAACACGCCGCCACTGCTGCTACTCGTGAGCGGCGTGCTGATTCCCGATGCGAGGGACGCGGTGCTCCGCGACAACGTCGACGAAGGCAGATCGAGGTGGCTTACGGAGGACGACGCGGATGCTGTATGCCCATGTCCATGAATTAGCACTCCCTCATGTGAGATGAATGAAAGCACTGACACAACGAAGGCGCAATTTTTTCGCTGAACTTTTCCTCCTCGTCGTCCTCCCCGTCAAAAAGCATCGTGCCTGTCCCCTTTTCGAGCTCGAGGTTCCGCGAGTAGCCGTTCCCGACAGCGCCGGTGTTCCCACCGCCCCAGCGCTGCGGGTTGAGCATCGCGATGCCCTGCACGGCCGCGTTCCCGCCCGTCATGAGCCGCCGACCGAGCGGGGTACAATCATCACGGGTATCAGGAGCACGGACGTAAAGGACGCGAGCACGTTCCGCTTCACCTGTGCCGGATTGTGCGACGACAGGAAGCGCGTCGAGGAGGGCCCGCCTGTCGCTTGTTCTGCCATCTAGTAAATATTCAGTCGTTAAGTTAGCACTTATAAGAAGGAAAGGAAAACACGCACCTGCCGGTCCCATCCCTTGCAAGTGACCTCGAACGCCTGCTTAACCGACTCGACCTCCTCATCGAGGTACTCGTCCACATTGATCTCGAACATCTGGTACCTGCGCTTCAATTCAACGATGAGCTGACACCACGTCTGGCGAGCGTGCACTCACACCACGTCCTCCGCACGTGTGCGCGGTACGTTCGCTGCATCGGGGCGCTCCGCGGCGGCCTGCACGATCGCGTCTACGATGCGCCACGCCTCGCGGAAGGTCGCCGCGGCGGCCTTGAGGTATGTCGCGTCGGAGAGCTCACACGCGTGGGTGAAGAGCTCGTGATGTACCCCACGACAACCTCGCTTGCCACACGGTCACAAAACGATATTAACACGTCGGAGGCTGGGGGGAAGACGCGGACGGCGCGCGAGCTGTGCTCGCTGATCGCGCCGAGGATGGCGCCCGCCCATGAACTCGTCCATGGCGTCAAAGGCAAGCGCCCCATCATGCGTCAAGTTGTCGAGGGGTCGCCATTGGCCCTGCTGGTAAAAGATCTCGCGCTTCTCGGCCCAGACCTTGCCCATCTCCCAATCGCCGTCGCCATCCCAGACCTCCCAGCTGGACTCTGCAGCTTCGCGCATGCCTTCCTCGTCGCCGCGGCTGTCGGCGGCATCAAAAGCCGCGAGGGCGTTGGCATCGAAGCGGTCCATCGCTGAACGCAGGGACGCGTACATCGAGTCCCATTTGCGAAGCGGCTGGACACGGGGGGAGAGGAAGAGGGAGAGGAGATGGAGGGTGAGAGATTCTTGACGGAGCGAGGGGGAGGAGAGGATGGACGAGAGCTCAGTGAGGATAATATGTGGCGGGGACGCGAGTGCGGGTGTCAGCGGCTTGAGCAGCGCATGAACATTGTCCAGAACGTGGGCTTGCTGGGAACCGCGGGCGTTGAAAAGGTCATTGGCTTGCGGGGTGTTGGGGGCCCAAAATCGCCCACGAAGTCGCCCATTTCTTCGAGCGAGGGCGCAGCGGCAAAGGCGTCTACCGAGGCAAATGTTGGTTTTGATGTACTGTAATAATGGATACGGGCGTAAGCCAACATTGCAGGAAGAGCGGGACGGCGTACCTGGTCGAAGAGGTTGGTGTCCCACGCGGGCTGGGTCGTTTCGATGGAACCATTGAGTGCTGCGCCTAAGTGAGGAGGGGTCTATGCTCAGGGGAATCGAGTCACGCACATAAAGTCAAGTCAACGCTGAGAATCCGAGAATGAGTACGGGCACAATGGTAGAAAATGACTGGAACGCACATGACATAGATCCCCGCCCTGCTCACTGCGTTCATGCACGAATCATGGTTGAGGGTCGAGTCGACGGAGTAGGCTCAGATGGCGTTTGCGCCGAGCTTTTGCAGGTTCGGCAGATCGCGTGTGCACCCAGCGGCATCGGCGAGGTTGTCGACGACTGTGGGCACTTCCGTCAGTACATGAGTAAAACCTGAATAAGAGAGACCACGGACAGATCGAGGGCTGGTTTAGGGGACTGTTAGGGCCCGGACGACTCTGAGTACACAACGAGTGAGCGGCAGCGCTCGCCATTGGAGGAATACGCACCTTGAGTCTGGTAGGCGATACCCTTGATGTAGGAACAGTTTCTGTCCGTGGTGTACAGGTACCGTCCTGTGTGGCCGACTTTCTGGATGGCGCCAGCGGAGGTTATGAGGGCAGCCGCGCCGAACGCAGGCATATTAAACTTCATACAACGAAATTTTGAGGGAGAGTGGTGAAAGGCGAACTCGTCAACGACGAGAAGGTGAAGGATGGGAAGAAAGCCGCATGTCATCCGGCCAACAAAACATGACCTATCTCCGGTTCAGTCTCGATCTTTCATGAATTGCTGCTCCCTCAGTCCAGGAGAAACCGAGGAATGATGGTGATCTAACCCACAGATGGACTCGAAAGATAACGCGAATAGCTTCGAATTCAAAAAACAATTTAGTCAAGAAACAACTGGGCTCTCTACTCTGCTACATCCCCCCCCCCCCCCCCCCCCCGTGGCGTCGCATTTTTCCGCATTCTGCAGCTAAATTCTTCGGCTCTCCCTATTGCGTGTACGGTAAGGAGGACTGGCAGGCTCCCCAGGCTGTTCTTCTTGCGGGATAACCTCTGCCTCGCCCCGCTTGGTCCGACCGTTTGTACCACGCCCGCCCCGACCGCCGCGTTCACTAACGGCACGGGTGCTCTGACCACGGCCTCGGCGGCTTCGCCCAGCAGGTGCGTCTTCTTCGTCTTCTGCAGTGGCAACTGAACGGCCACGCACGCCCTGACCACGGCCTCTGCCTCTGCCTCTGCCTCTACCGCTGCCTCTTCCTTGCCCAGCGACTCTTTCTTCAATGAGTGGCTCAGCGGTAGCAGCAACCGTACGACCGCGTGCGCTTTGACCAGGACCGCCTCGACTTCCGCGAGCTGCCACGCCACCTTCCACAATTTGTTGGGCAGCAGTCGGTGCGGGCTTTCCGCGCCGAGCACCACGACCACCGACACCACCGATGGCAACTTCTTCCACTTGCTCATCAACAAGCTGCTGAGTAGCATTGTGGTGATTGTGGGGTGGCTCCTCGAGCTGGTATTCCAGTTGGTATTCTTCTTCTTCCTCCTCCTCCTCATCGTCATCGCCAATCTCGACATACCCGGACTGGTCAGTGTCGGAGAACGCGTAATCGTTATCGTCAGGAACGAACTGGACTGTACGAGCGCGGCGACCCGCAGGGCGAATTTGAGGTGATAACGGCTCTAAATCCTCGTCCACATCTTCAAGTGGCTGATTAACAGGAGCGGGACGGCTGCGGGGAGCCTGTTCGATATGCAGTTGGGTGCGCACGGGTTGCACAGCTCCAGCGCGTGGTTGGACACGGGCAGCCTGTTCAACGCCCGGCTGGGCATGTGTAGCCTGCTGTTCGACGCGAGGCTGGGTGCGAGCAGGTTGCACGGCGCGTGGTTGGGTACGGGGAGCCGGCTGCTCGACCCGCGGTTGAGTGCGAGGAGGTTGCTCGGCGCGCTGTTGGGTACGGGGAGCCGGCTGTGGCTGGGCGTGGCGAACAGGTTGCTCAGCGCGCGGTGGGGAGTGGGGGTCGAATTCTTCTTCATTGTCCTCATCAACTTCAAAGTTGTTACCTGCGATAGCTATCCACGTCAGTAAATAGAAGGAGCAGTAAATGACAAAACAACCTTGCGGCCATTCTTCGTCTTCATCGTACGAAAAGGATAGTCCTTCTCCAAGATCCAAGGCGCCCATCGCCTCCTCGAGTTCGGCCTCCTCGTCGATGAACACAGCATGCTCGGCTTGCTGGACATGCTTAACACTCTTGATGCCGGCGAACACTTTTTGGTTCCAGAACTTGAAGATATGCTTAGTTAACGGTTCCTCGGGCTTGGACTCGAGGGCCCATCGAAACCGCATATACAGGTCTCGAAAATTGATTTTCGAGACGGCGCCCACTTGGTCGAAGATCTCGGGCTTGCCTTTGATGCCTGCCCAATAACATACAAATATTATCTGGGATGCGTTATTATAAGTTCGGATGAGGAGCTTGAGATCTTACCAAAACGCATGTGAGGGAAATCGCGCCAGGTGTCACTTCGGTCAACTGCCACAGCATACCAAGCGTCGAGGAGGCTGGTTTATGAGTGGCGTTATCCTCTAAACTAGCCGGCCCGTATAGTAGGCAACGAAGCATCTTCCAGGCGTCATCAGATAAGGAATGAGAACTTTATAAAATCTGCCTACCTCCGGAAGGGCCTCGTTCAGAAAAATTCGCGAAGGATTCTTTTTACCATTGGGGTATAAAATTGGGGGGTAGCGGTTCAGCTCATTAAGTTACCATAACGCGAAATAATATGGACGTGGCCCGGGCATGTAATGCGAAATGTATGGGCGGTAGCCCAGGGCCGTCGGGGTTGTACGCCCGGCGCTGTCAAGGCCTCCGGCTCACCTGTCGGACCTCCAAATGCCATCAGGGCTCTGCCAAAACGTTGATTTCGGCGCGCGGGCGTTTTGCCGTGCGATGCCGACACTACAAATACAGCACGTGATTCAAGAAATACAAAATGCGCCCAAAAATGCGCCCAAAAAATATTGCTTCCCCGCCCTCCTCTCGGCATTCATTCCCTCTATACAGCATGTCCCGCATCTGCGGCCAGCAGCGCCCGCAACCCCCCGGCTGTACCCCGCATCCGCGGGGAAGGGGCGGGCGGCGCGTCAGGCGGCGCATCGGGCGCATCGGGCGCGTTGGCCTGCGCGTTGGGCGGCGCGCCGGGCGCGTTGGGCTGTGCGTCAGGAGCGTTTTGCGGCGCGTTTAGTGCTTCGAGCGGCGCGTTTGGTGGCGCGTTTGGCGCATTGGGCGGCGCGTTTGGCGCCACGTTCGGCGGCGCGTCGGGCACGTTCGGCGGTGGACTATCCTCGGTATCCTGAGCAATACTGCGCCCAGATTTAGCCAGCATTCAAACACGCACTAAAAAAAAACGGCTTACCCCAGCATCCCTCGCAGCACCCACCTTACGTCGCCTACCGCCTGCTCCCAGTCCTCCCGTGAATCTCCCTCCAGCCGGTCCCCCCACCACTTCAGACAAATCAATACATTTAAAAACCCGTTCTGCCCAGGGCACTCCATCACCCCCCAATTCCCATCACCATCCTTCAGTAAATCCCCTTCGCGCTCCCGCCAGTCTGGGTTAATGGCGCGCCACCATACCCACCACTGCTTGCTGAACGCTCCGACTTCAAGTGCCGGGGTACCCTTGCGCGCATTCTTGACCCACACTCCCACTTGTTTCGGGCGGAGACGTGGCGGATGCGACTTCACGCTTGTCGCGAACTTCGTCGACTCCTCCAGCTTCCACCACAAGTCCACCAGCCCTTTCCACCCTGCCCCCAACCCCTCGGCATTCTCCAGCAGCAGCCCTTTCCCGTTCCTCGCCCACTCCGCCGGCTTTGGCGCGCCGGCTACAGTATCCACATCATCGTCATCGCCTCCGGATGTTCTCGATGCTCTCGATCTACCCCCCCTCGACCGGGGTAGCGATCGGCGTGCCACGGACAACGTCGTCGTCGTCGCTGTCGTCCTCCTCATCATCGCTCTCCTCGCTATCCCAAGCATCCTCGGCCGCCTTCTTCTTTTTCTTCCTCGTCCTCTCCTCCTCCTCCTCCGCGCCCCTCTTCTTCATCCCTACGAAGGCCGTTCCCGAGGCCATCCCCCATTCCTTCGTCCACGCCCGGTTTCGCGCGAGGCTGTTCTCCCGCAGCAGCTCGTGGCTCCCCATTCGACGCAGTCGCGCTATGCGGCTTTTGCGATCCCCCGGATCCTCGATCGCGTCGATCTCCGCCTTCAGCGCCGCGTTCAGCCGCCGTATACCCAAAGCCTCTTCCGGAGGTAGGAGGCGCTCGTACGACGCGAAACTCCCGGTCAACTGACGCGCGTCAGGTTCCGCGGGGGCAGCGGGCGTGGGCGCGGAGACGGCGGGCGTGGGCGCGGAGACGGCGGGGGCGCGTTTTTTGGGTACGCGGGCGACGGCGGGGGCGGGCGCGAGCACGGGGGCGACAGCGGTGGTGGTGGGGGTTGTCGTTGTAGCCCCAATGACACCCGACATAATGTCCTCGTCGTCATCCACTAACGGCGGCGGCGGGGGCGGGCCCACATCATCCGGTGGTGGAGGCGGCATGTCGACATCACCATCCATCCGAATCATGTTTGCCCCGACCATCATTTCACCCTGCGAAGTCGACGTTGGCGCGATGGGAGGCACGGACGTGGACGCGGAAGTCTGCGATGGGGCGACGGGAGGCACGGTCGTCAGAGTCGTCGAAGTCTGCGTGACGGGAGGCGCGGTCGTCGGAGTCGATGAATCGCCCGCGGGCTGGGATGCGGTATTATTGGGTGGATGCTCTGTATTCCCTGACTTTAGCGTGTCTCACACAGATAATGGCGGAAAGGAAACTCACCGCTCGCGTGTACAAACTTCAAGAACTTGGGCAACATCACTGCATAGCCTTCGGGGTCCCACTTGGCCCAATCTTTCCCATCCACCGTGCCCGCGTTGGCACTACTCAAGCAGTCAGTTAAAAAATCACTGTTCAAGGAAAATCATTTACTCACCTCACCACATCGAAAGAATCCCCATCCACGCGCGCCGCCACGATATTGATCACGTATCCCGTGTAGGCACGCAGTCCTTCGAGTAGCGGGGCCACCGTAGACAGGAACTGTTCCCGCACCCTACAATGTTATCGTCAGCGCATCCTTTAACCCGAACAGCGCGAATACTCACTGCTTCTGCACTTCAGGATCGACGCTAGGCAATCCTTCATCTTCCTCCTCCTCGTACTTCTCCACCGCGGCTAGGTGGGCGGCCTCCGCTTCCTTCTTCAGGTCGCTCCTCACCTTCTCCGGCTCCGCCGCCAGCATCTTTTGCGCAATGCCGCAACGAATCGTAAGGTGGTCCTTCGGTTCTGCGTTGCCGACCTCTTTAGCGAAGCGAGCCTCCACCGCGTCACTGTACTTTGGGTGTTGAAGGTAGTATTGAAAGTCGCTTAGGCGGCGGGGCGGTCCTGCTTTCTCCTCGCGACGCATTCGGCTGAGGTAGTGAAAGTACGGGTTGCCTTGTATCCCGATCTTCTTTGGGCGCTGTCGGTTGAACCAAGCCTTGATTTTCTATCCTCAAACCCTTCAGCGTCGTCCTCCGGCATTGAGCGTAAATACCGACTCACCTCTTTTGTTTTTGTCTGGATTTCCGACTTTTCAGCCTCCTCTTCCTCCGTGAGATTCAAATCCAAGGCCTTGAACGCCGCCTCGGGGTCCGCGTTGGAGGTTGACTCTCCTGGAGGAGGCGGCGGAGGCGGCGGCGGTTCCTCGTTGAGGGGGACACGCCACGGAAATTCGCGCCAATACGCATGGAAGAAGGGCGGCCAGAATGAGCGCGTGTTGTGATCTTTAGAATACTTCATGTAGTCGTCCAGGCGAGCCGTCATGAAAGCGAGACGCGAGCCTTGGAACTCGCTGGGCTGCCCTCGTTTCTTGGGCGGGGTGTCGTCATCCTTAGATGATTTTTTCTTTGATTTGGTATTTTTCGGCATTCTGAGAGCGAGTGCGACGCGAGCGAGTTCGACGACGTGAGCGAGTTCGACGACGCGAGCGAGTTCAACGAATGAGTTATATGAGGGTACGCGCAGAATTTTTGCTCAGTTGCCAGCACGCACAAACACTGGCCACCCACGTGACTCGGCTCACTCACAATCGTCAATCTTGTAAACCGACGTTCTACAACTCAAGTCGCGACCTATTCCAAGAAAACACGTAGTATTACAAGTGACAAGATACTTATACAAGTATGTATACTAGTACTACCAAGAAGATGTACTGTACGAAGTCCAAGAAAAAGCAAGTAATACAGTAGATAGATAGTGTCCGTAGTACTATACGATAGCAAGAACAAAAATACACGATATACTCGATTCAAGTCCAACGCGCAGGCAAAGCAACACCATCAAAACAACATATAGCACGGACGAGGATGGGAAGGCGGCAAGAAATCAAGAAATCAAAATCAAAAAACAAAACAAAATCACCACTCCTCGCCGACGAAGGGCTTGCCCGTGATCCATGCTTCCAGCTTCTCCACGTTATCGGTGACCATAATTTTCGAGTCCTCCAGTCCCAACCTCGTCGCCGCCGCCCGCGCCGACGCGTAGCTGTCGTAGAACACGCCCACGCCGCGCACACCATACATGCGGACGCGGGTGGCGGGCTCGGGAGAGGGGGGGGCGCCGTGGCCAACGGACCCGCTGGAGTCGAGAGAATCGACAGCGTCGCCGGCGCCCGTGGGTGTGCGGGTGTCCCCAAGATCGTGGACGCCGGCGACCGCGACGGCGAGAGATTGCGGCGGGTCGTCGGCGCCGGCGAGAGGTTGCGGCGGGTCGGCGTCGGCGAGAGGTCCCGGCGGGCCAAAGTGTCGGCGTGGGCGCGACCGACGGGAGTGAGCTGGACGCGGGTCGAGGGGGTTACGCGGGGAACGCTGAGATGCGGCGGCTCTTCCTTGTGCGGCGATGGGGAAACCGGCTCCGTTTTCGCGACGCGAGTGGTGTTGAAAGGGGAGGGCGCCGCTGTCGGGGCGGCGGGGGGGGCTATGGAGGTGGACGCGCGCTGGGCCTCGGTATGGCGCGCAGCCCACTGGAAGGACGCGGCTGTGAGACCACCGTATCCCCCATGCGACGACTCCGTTGCCCCAGGGCTCGACGGCGGTGAAGATCTTGGGGCAGCGGAGTCGGGGCGTGCGTAGGCGGGCGTAGTGGCGGGCGTGGTGGCGGGCGTGGTGGCGGCGATAGCGGGAGTCGGCGCAGGAGCAGCTGTTGAGGACGTCGAAGCCGCGGGAGCACCGCTCGAGTACGCGGGGGGTGTGGATGTGGATGCGGATGTAGAAGTCGAAGCGGCCGCAGCGGGCACCCGGGTGCAACCAGGGCCAGCAGGAGGAGCGTACGCCGGCGCGGTCAAACTGAAGTTGAGGAGTTCGAATGCGGGGCACTGCTGTCCATGATCTTGTACGCAACGAGCCGTCCACCAGGCGAGGAGGTCGTCCCAAGTTTTGAAAGATTTTTGTTGGCTGTCGGAAAAGCCCTCCGTCTGATTACGCGCAATCCATCTGACAATATATCAGTCAGATACAGCGTCGGTGGGATACGACATGCTAAACAGAACTTACGAATTTGTAAAAGCGCCGCGCACCCACCCCCGCCAAACCGCGTAGTAAAAGCATTGAGCGCTGCGGTCGTGGCAGTCGCGGCTCGAGTGACCAGGGCTGGGGTAGAAGGGGGGGGAGCAGGGCATTTCTGCGAATTCAGGGAAAGGGCGCAAACAGAGAGAGGGTAGAGGGTAGAGAGATAACAAGTGGGGGTCAAAAAAGAAAAGAGGATGAGCTGGCAGGAGTCAGTGAGCGATTATAAGAAAATAATTGGTATCGTACCATGCGCTTCATTTTTTAGGTAAAGGCGGGGTCTGGACCGCTCTTTGCCAGCGCAGCGTTCGACGTGGCCGGCCAGCGCAGCATTCTCAAGCATTCCGAGGCGTTCTTGTCCGCCACTTGTTAGGTAAAAATTGAGCCTGGACCGTTCTTTGCCAGCGCGGCATTCTTCGCGATTCCACAGCATTCTTGGCTCCAGCGTTCGTCCACAGAACCATGCAAGAGGGAAAAAAACCGACGTCGAGGTGAGTGTGCGGGATGAAGCGGGGCGCCTGATCTCATCATCATCAGTGATTTGCCGGTCGATTTGCCGGTCTCTCTTCAAAAAGGCGAAGATTGTCGCGAAGACATTCGTATTTTTCTTGCGCCCATCTTCCTGGCGCTTGCCCTCCCTCGCGCTCCGATCATCTACGATATTTCGTGTCAATGGCTCCGCTCCGCGATCCCCAAGTTGCACATCTACAGTCACCAGCGCGCGTGGCAACACACCGACGGATACCATCACGAACACCGATGGCTCACTGACGGCGAGCAAGTCGAAAACGTCTGGCACCGTGCCAGAGAGATGGGACCCGGTGTCCGACACCCTTCCCTCGACTTCGTCAAGGTGTGTGATTTTCAATTTCTCGTCAACGATTCTGGTCTTGATCTCGGATTATTAGGCTAAATTGTGAACTACCGCGTCTCGAGTCCGCGAGGGAATGTAGTCCGTAGTCATGTATCACCCACTATAACAACAAAGTCGATTTTTCTTGGTATTAAAATGTGGGATACTATACAATGTGAGATACTGAGATACTACAGCGTAATCTACTAGCGACGGGGAAAGAATGGATCTTCGTACTCGGAGATTATAATGGGCGCGTTGGAACAGTTTGTACCATCGTAGAAGACGAAGTTGCGCAGCGCCTCAGCGTCGGGATCTTCTTCCTCGCTGGTGCTGACGGCAGCGGTGCGTGGCGGCGCGTCGAAGCGGCGCTGAATGTAAGCATGGATGCCGTGTTTCTTGATGAAGGCGCGCTTGCGAACTTGGCGCTGTTGGAGGGCGAGCTCCTCGCGGTTGCTGCATGTATAGATCGAGCGGGTGCGGGAGGTGAGGGAGAGACACGTACCGACCGCGATAGCGGGCGCTGGCCTGTCGGGCGCGTTCCCGGGCTTCCTCGTTGTTTTTCAGTTTCGCCCGTCTCCTGTGGTCGACTTTTGAGCCCGTGTACTCCGGCGAGACGGTGAAGAGGGGTACGTACTCGGCGGCTCGTTTGCGGCCAGCCTCCAGGACTTTTGCACGATTTCTGGGCTGGATTAGAGAAGGGTACGGATGAAAGGTATGTCGCGCACCTTTCGCGGTATCTTGCCGAAGCAGCCCGGTGCGATTCCAGCTGTCGCTGCGTTTGAGGGGCAGGGATATCACGGGCCTTCTTAACTCTTGAGACGAGCAGCGGGGAGGGAGTGAGCGTTAGCGGGGGAGGGAGTGAGCGTGACATGCGAGCTCACGTAGTGGAAGCAGTGCGCTCGGCACTGTGGGAGGCGGCGGCCGATCGAGCCATTGTATGGTGGTGGCGGGTAGGGAAGCACTGAGATCCAGAATCAAGTTTGCTCAATTTGAGCGTTAACTCAACGACTTGCTAAACGGTTACTTTCCTCACCTCCAAAAAATCCGCAAAAAGTCAAGGGGCTGCCCAGAGCATGCCCTGGACGATTGTACGATTCGATTTCACGCTGCAGGAACCGTGAACAGGTTAAAAAATAATAGTTGAGTGGTGAGTGCGTGATAATGGTAGTGGTGAGTGCGTGATGGGGAAACCGATCCCTCCTCACCCATCTCCAACGGACGCGCAGATGCCCGGAAACTCACTCAGGGAGACCCTGAAGGTCGTCGGAGGGATTCCCGTGCATCTGCAGCTCCCACGCAGTGTTGCCTGCTCCGTCGTCGTCGTGTTCCCGAGAAGGCGCGAAACGCCAATGCGCATCTCCAACGGACGCGTGGATGATCGTAAGCTCGCTCAGGGAGACCTGCAGGTCGTCTGTCAGGTTCCCGCGCATCTTCAGCTGCCAGACAGTATTACTGGCGCCGTCGTCGTGGTTTCCTGGGAAGGCGTGAAACCCTGTTTAATATCAAATGTGCATCTCATGAACCCTAGACGGATGAGTACGACAAGTCTATAGTAGTTATAAGATGCGCACCGAAGTGAGAACAGCTCCTCTGGGTTATCCCTGTCGAGCCAATGCCGCGCAAACCTGGAATAGGGGTCAAGTTGTCGTAGCATCATTTAAGTTGTCTGGTACTCACTTAGAAAAAGGACTGTGACCTCAAGACGAGAAAAACAACGTCGGCGCATACAATCGTTGCAGACGAAAACCAAAAAGAACGTCACGGTGCGTTAACCTGGGTAAAGGTT
The DNA here is from genome assembly GCA_029289565.1 of Mycena galericulata. NCBI lineage: Eukaryota > Fungi > Basidiomycota > Agaricomycetes > Agaricales > Mycenaceae > Mycena > Mycena galericulata. Next base: position 451,524 of record JARKIA010000012.1, on the reverse strand, counting down.
AGTTAGGTCCTTACTGATATGAGTGGCGCGGGGCAGTCGAGTAATGAAGGAAGGTAAGTTGGAAGGACCAAGAGAGGCTCAACCAATATTCCAGAATGTAGGATCGACAACCTTCGCTCGCTGGGCTCAAGAATATTGGTTCAAGCTCCTATAGATCGACGCGTCTTGGGTCGATTGGGATTCGAGACGTAATGAGCCGCGGGCCTTCTGAGCTTCTCGAGCCAGTCGTTGACTCGGTTCCTCGTCCTCTCGATGCCGCCGTCGAAAAACCACAAGAAAAGGAAAGCGCCAGCGCGAGATGTTGGGGGCCGACAACAGGAAATTCACACACACACGCATACATTCTCCGTGGCGGAGATCACGGGCCGGAACGATAATGTTCCCATCACCACATATGTGGATCGCGTCTCTCAAGACAATCGCCGGGGTTACCGCGAAACGGTGCTGGTGGAGCCTCCGTCGCCTGTTAAACGCCAGCGTGCATCCGCGGGATCTGCCTTCGACAACCTCTCCACGACAACCTCCCATCCTCATTCCCCCGACTCGCCTTTCGATGCGCCTCAATGTTATGAGATGGGCTTTGACGCGGATGACGAAAGCCCTCGGGAGAGGCGGCCACGACCGGCGGGCAGGGCGGTCAAAGCTTCGGTGAGTCCCTGTCGGCCATGCGACAGGATGCCGTTTTTTGACTGGTGCAGGACCCTGCGCTACAACGATTTCGCGCCCTTCGCGACATTTGGCTGGCGAACATGCTGCGACGCGACGGGCGTCTAGGTCGCGACACTACCTGGTGCCGTGGCTGTAGCTCCGACACTCCCGCAGTCTTTCGCTGCCAGAACTGCCACGGCGACGAGCTTTATTGCGCGACATGCTGCGTGGATCGACACGTCGAAAATCCTTTACACCGGATCCAGGTACGTGTTTTTGGGGCCAACCGTGTGGATAGGATACTGACACGCTCGTCAGCGCTGGAACAGCGGTTTTTTTGAGCCGTGTACTTTAAAGGAATTGGGTCTTCGCGTCCAATTGGGCCATCGTCCGCGGGAAGTCTGTCCAGAGCCCCACCAGCTTCATACGCAGTTTGTCGTCCTCCATACGAATGGCATTCACGAGGTCAACGTCGACGCATGCGACTGCGAGCACGCCTACGACGCAGGGACGCCCGAGATCCAGATGATGCGCGCCGGCTGGTTCCCCGCGACGGACCAGAAACCCAGGACTTGCGCGACGTTCGAGGTCCTCGACCAGTTCCTTATGGCGACGCTGCAATCGAAGACGACCATGTACGACTTTTACGCGGGGCTGGAAAAATTGACGGACAACACGGGCAACAAACCACCATATCGATATCACGCGTTCCTACGAATGTGTCGCGAATACCGCCATCTCTTGATGCTGAAGCGGGCGGGCAGGGGACACGATCCAGCGGGGGTGGAGGCAACCGAGCCGGGCGAGCTTGCGATCCGCTGCCCTTGCTGCCCCGAACCTGGGGTGAATTTACCCGAGGACTGGCACAGCGCGTCTGCAGAAGATCAGTAAGTTATTAGTTCGAGGGATCAAGACAGACACTGAAGGCAGCACAGATATCTTTATATCCTTTTCATCGCGCTGGACGCTTGCTTCCGGCTCAAGCGACGAATGGTGTCGAGCCTGCTCAAGGATCCGCCTCTGGGAGCGGGATGGGCGTACCTCGTGGAACATGTTCCTTACAGAAAGTTTCTTGCGACGGCGACGGACCAAAAGGAGGTAAGGCGACCCAATGTCGAGAGAAACGCGTGTGATTTAATGTCGAAGCTAGATGAACACATGCAGCGGTCTCGCAGCCCTGGACCACGCCAATACCAAATTTTCGCGCGGTTATTATAGTACGGGCGTCGGCATGGGGGTGTGCGCCCGACACGAATTCGTACAGCCAAACGGAGTCGGTGACCTCCAGAAGGGGGAGCGGTACGCCAATTTTGGCTTCTTCGTCGGCGATTCTCGGCTTATCTCCTGTCCACAGCTACGTGAATATGGATTGGATCTTCGCGTCGATTCTGCGGCACAAGGATGGCCGTCTGCTCAAGATCATATCATACGACATTGTGTGTCAATGGTGGAAGAATTTATATGCGCGGCTGCGCGCCCTGCCTCCTCTGGTCCGACTCAACGCCGCAATGGCCCTGATGCGATTCGTGATACCTAAGATGCATATCCACTCGCACACGCTTGCCTGCCAGCTGGCCTACTCGCTTAACCTCGTCCCGGGAAGTGCGCAGACAGATGGAGAAGGTATCGAGCGACCGTGGGCCAACATCGGCGGCGTCGCGACGAGTACGCGGGAAATGGGCCCAGGCTCAAGAGAGGATGTGCTAAATTGCCATTGGAGCCACTGGAACTGGCAAAAGCTCGTTAGTCTTGGTACGTTGGAAGCTCTCGTGTGCGGCGCTTGAGGCTAATAAATTTTATAGCGGAGAGGTTGCGAACAAGGACGGACCGCGCGAACGAGGAACACGCGTTGCAACTGGAGTCGTTTACGGCTTTCACGATGCAACAGGCTGACAGGGTACCGGCGTGGAAGAAGATGGTGGAGGACTTTGAGCGGGACGGGAAGCAGAAGAATCCGTACGAGGTGACGAGCAAAGGTACGTGAAAACGTGCAGTCGGCGTGCTGCGACTAATCGGAGGTTACGCGACAGGACTTACAGAGAAGGATGTTTTGCTCAGACTGGAGGAGGAAGAGTCTAGGCGTGTGGAGGCGGGCGTGCCGGGAATACATGAAGTCAGCCCAAGCTCTTTCATCCGGGCTGGTTTGGACGTTGAGGACCATCAGTGCGTAGTGTGCCCCGGACTGTGCGCCCAGCGACTCGTTGACATTTTTTGTTCTATTTTTTTTCAGACGGCGAGTCCGCGTGCAGATTGCCTTAAAGAAGGCGGCGACTACAGCACAGAAGATCGACGTTGTGGGTCTACGGCGGAAGCTGAACCGCGACATTCGACGTTTGCGAACGCTACAGGCGACCTACACACCCGCCTCGCTCGTGACTCTGGCCGCCCGCACGATCCCGGAGAGCGAGCAAGTCGAGACGGTCCCGCTGTTTCTGCCGTCAGCGCTTAGCGCGCAGCAGCGGGCGGAGGAGCCGGTAAAGGGCTTAGCCGTTATCGAAGATTCAATGCGCGACGCCCAGTGCGCTACCGCCCTCGCTCGCCTACGGAATCAATTGCACATCAAGTCGAGGCTCTATACGTACAAGCGGCTGCAAGCTCGGAACCAAGGCTCGAATACACGGGCTCGTGGAATCGTGGCGAGAAACGAGTCAAAAATTCGCCTACATTCGGAGAAATATCAGATGGCTTGGGAGGCCAAAAGGCGGCTTGCGGGCGGGGATCCGAAGAGCGTGGGGTGGCAGTTGTTGCGCAAGGAGGATATACGCTGCATGGAGGACGCGGAGGAGGTGCGCAGGGGTGCAGAAAAGCGGAAGAAGCAAACAGCGCGACGCCTGCAACGCGAGGCGGAGCTGCGGGCGACTGGGGAGTGGCTCGAAGTGCCGGAAGAGGGCGAGGGCGAAGGAGGATGGGAGGATGAGGAGGGTGGAAACGAGGAACGCGAACGGCGCGGGGGCGAGAACGTGCGAGAGGTTTCATGGATTTGGACAGGAGCCGGAACATCGGGGACGGACGCTGAGTTGGAGGAAGGTACGTTTTTTTTTTCATCGTACGATCATACAGCTAACAAGTGATTCCAGCACTTCGCATCGAATGGGCGAAGGCGTACGCCCGAATGCGTAGGTGGCGGGAGGAGACACGGCTGTTGAAGGAAGAAGCCCGCCGCCTGCCAATTTCTTTGGAATATCGGGCAAGACAGTGGGAGGCGCGGGTTGGGAAGGTGCCAGTAGGGTTGGTGCCGGTGGATTACGCGGAGGGAGCGATCGCTTACGGGATGAAGCAGGCGGCGATGTACAGACGAATCGCCGCCCGAGTTAACGTGACGATGACGGAGATTAGGCGGGGAAGGGGAAAGCGAAGGATTCAAATCGAGGAGGACGAGGATGATGCGATGGATGGGGTGGGGGAGGAAAGGGGGGGTGCGAACGGAGAGGTTGGGGATGAAGATGAAGTGGGGCAGGACGAGGATGAGGAGGAATTGGAGGATTTGCGGGATGACCTGTCCGATGAGGATCATGTATTGGAAGGGGGGGAGGACGATTAAACCCCGCGGCGGGCTGGGGAGGAGGGTGGGAGCAGGGCGATGGGAACACCTGTGACGGCCGGGGCCTCGCGACGAGCAAACATGCGATGGCCAACAGCGGTGGGGCCGGCCGGGTGCAGCGTGCGCGGAGGGCGGGAGGGCGCGCGCTATTCCAAAAGCGGCGCGCACGGTATTCGAAGGGCGGCGGGCGCAGCGAGCGCGGATCCCGCAAGTCCAAAAGCGGCGGGTGCGGCGGGCGGGAAGGCACGCGCGCTGTTCCCAGAAGCGGCGGCGCGCGCTATTCCAACGGCGGCGCGCGCAGCAAGCGCGGATCGCGCCAGACATTCCAAAAGCGGCGCGTACAGCGGGCGGGAGGGCGCGCGCTATTCCAACAGCGGCGCGCGCGCTATTCGAAGGGCGGCGGGTGCAGCGAGCGCGGCGGGCGGGAGGGCGCGTGCGCTGTTCCCAGAGCGGCGCGCTCGCTATTCCAAAGGCGGTGGGCCAGGAAGCGCGGAGCGCGCGGGTACAGCGGGCGGGAGGGCGCGCGTTATTCCAACAGCGGCGCGCGCGCTATTCGAAGGGCGGCAGGTGCAGCGAGCGCGGCGGCGGGCGGGAGGGCCCGCTCGCTATTCCAAAAAGTGCGTGCGGCGGGCGGGAAGGCCCGCGCGCTATTCCAAAAAGCGCGCGTGGCGGGCGGGAAGGGCCACGCGCTATTCCAAAAGCGGCGCGCGCCATTCGAAGGGCGGGGGGCGCAGAGAGCGCGGATCCCGCCAGCCATTCGAAATGCGGCGCGTACAGCGGGCGGGAGGGCGCGCGCTATTCCAAAAGCGGCGCACGCAATTCGCAAAATCGGGCGCGCGCGCAATTCGTAAAATCGGGCGCGCGTGCAATTGCCAAAATCGGGCGGGCGCAATTTCCAAAATCGGGCGGGCGTGGGGGGCGGGAGGGCGGGAGGGAGCGCTCGCTATTCGGGCGGGGGGCGCAGGGCGGTTATGTGTCACGGGGGTAATCCGTGGACACGCCGAGCGTATCATTACGTAGTTAGAGGGTGGCTCCGAGATGCCGCGACGATAATCATTTGTTGCTCGCGCGGCGTGAACGGCACGGAGGAATCTGAGAGCGCGCTGAGGAAGCCGCGATGCCGTCTAAGAGCCCCCAGGGCAAACACAACCCTGTCGGAACCATATACGGTTAACCGTAACATTTCGCATTAGGTTCCTGGGGGATGGCCGTATCTTAACGCGAATGATCGGTATACTGAGGTGAAGATTAGTATTGACAATTCAACGCAGCTCCTCTCGTTCCGGGCATCGCCTGCCCCCGCCCATGCCACGCAACTCCCTGACGACACCACGTACCCATAGAACCACGCCACCCCAATACAACAGGACGAACAGCCGCGTCGAGCGCAGCCCGGTCGCATCCCCCGCCTTCTCCACCTCGTCGCGTGGGTCCCACGAGATCGCGCGCCCCGTTTACCTACCGTTGGTGTGCACGTAGTTAAAGAACCCACGCCACGGCGGGTCGAGCGCGAGGACTTCCGGGTCGGCGACGGCGATGAGGAGCGCCTGCGCGCGCGTGCTCGAGGTCTTTCGGGCTCCGCAAGGACGATCTCGCGCGCCTCTGGACCCTCACCAACATAGACGATCGCGGTAAGCTCTGCTTATCTATCGCAGTGCGTATCTCAGATGATTTGTATTGCTATTATCACTGACGCCATCGCCCGCAGAGCTAAACGGCAACGAGATTCCCGAGCAGCTCCCGCCGGAGCTCGTGCCCCCTTCCACGCGCGACCTCAACGCATCCGTCGACCTTGTCCGCGACATCCTCAAGAACGGCACTCGCGCTCGAACACCCTCCAACGCCGACGTACCGCTATCCTGCCGCCCCAACCGCTCCTTCACCGAGAACAGTCACGGCGTCCCCACCCGCGACGCGACCATCTATCGCCACACCGAGTCCCGCTCCGCATACAAGCCGCCCTCGCGGCACGTCGACCGCAACGCCGTGCGCGCGACCTCGGAGCTCTGCGGACCTCAGAAGCGCGCTGCAGAGCGGGGCGCAGCTGCTCGATCGCGCCGCAGCGCGTACCGCGGAGGACGACGCCTCGAACGACGACGACAAGCAGGATACCTGTGCGATTGTGCTTAAGGCGGATATCTTTGAAGTATGTACAATATTACTTTTTGTCAGACTGCTCGTTGATTCCTTTGGCGAAGCCTACATCACCTGTCGGGCCAATTTTTCACTCCCTCCCTCCACCGTGTTCTCTGTAGCGAGACCCCTCCGTGCTGCCATAGCCTGCGCGGGTCCCGGAGTGCGTACATATACGCTTCTCTAGTGTCCCCCGGCTCACCGTTCTCTAGGTTGCATCGCGATCCATACTCGATGAGCTTCATCCTCGTCCTCGAAAGTCTGCGGTCCGTGCCTTTACAAACCTTTATAAAAGGCTCAACTAACACGACCTCGCAGGCCCCGTCGTCGGGATCGACTTGGGCACGACGAACTCGTGCGTTCTCATGATGAAAGGCGAGACGTTCCGTGTGACTGAAAACGCCGAGGGCGCGCGCACGACTCCGTCGGTCGTCGCTTTTGCGAAGCACGCCGAGCGGCTGGTGGGTCTGCCCGCAAATCGGCAGGCCGTGATGAACGCGACGAACACTGTCTTTGCGTTCAAGCGGCTCATTAGCCGGCAATTCCACGACAAGGAGGTGACACACACCCACCTGCGCCCGCCCATCCCGTTACGCACACCCTTGCCGGCACACGTTCTTCCCGCACACCCACCGCGCGTCTGCACCTGGCACCATCCGCACGCGCCCATCGCCCACACATGCGTCAGCCCTTTAACCGCACTAGAGCTGAACCTGGCGCTACCCGTACACGCACGGATGCTCAAGTTGGCTGCCGCCTGCACCCACTCCCGCCCGCCGCACCACGCGCGCAATCTTACCCACCGCGACGACCCGCCCAGACGTCGAGCCAAACACGGCCTTGCTGGCATGTGGACATGCCTCGCCAAAGCCGATGATGCTGCTGTCCTCCGAGCGCGCGCGCGGGCGGTGCAGCCCCGCGGCGGAGCCCAGTGGCGCCGTCGCATCCTCGACCGCGCGCGAAAACGTGCTGCGCGCCTCGTTGAACGACGGCGCGGGAGACTCGATCGACGCGGGTTCCGCAGTGGCGGCGGGCACGCGGTCAAAGTCGCTGGCGTCCTCGTCGAACGTGATGATGTCGGCGCCCAAGCTCGTGCGGCGCGTGCCGAATCGGCGACGGCGAGCGCGCCCTCCTGCCCCACCCCCCACCCCCCCGATCACCATCGGCGTCCCAACGGCTCCCCAAACCCATCATCAAAATCATCATACAAATTCAGCTCCAAATCCAGCGCGTCGTCATTGAGCTCGTCAAAGTCGTCAAAGTCGCGCGCGGCAAAGGCGGGCGGCGAGAGCGCAATGCCGTCCATCTCCTCCCCGCACACCTCGCCCTCGAGCGCCGCGAGCCACGCGTGCTGCGGGTCCGGGTCCTCCCGCACGCTGTCCAGATTCGCCCTCTCCTCGCTCTCGTCCTCCAGCGGGTGCGAGTGGATCGGCGGTGTCAGCAGGCCCGCCTCCACACCCGTTGCACTGGCAACGTCTTCGACGATGGGCGAGTGCAGCTGCCGCTGCCGCCGCCGCTCGCGCTTGTCCTGCGGTGAGGTCGGCGGTGGCGACACTTGTGCGTTGCTGTTGTTGTATGTCTGCAACGGCGCAAGCGCGGGTGCGGCGCCCATCGGAATCTGCAGGGGCGACGCCGCGTACTCTCTCTCCTTCTCCCTCTCGGAATATCCCCACGTACTCCCATCCCAACCCGTCCCGGCTGCTATCGCTATAACGACAACGACGCCGTCGTCGCGCTCGCGAGCGCGCTCGCCGTGTAGCCTGTGCCTGTGGCTTTGAGCAAAAAAACCCAAGTGAGCACGAGAAATGGGAACAAGAGGATGCCACGACGCACCAGCATACCCGCTCGCGCTCGCAGGACTGCCGCGCACCCTCAACACAGCGCTCATACTCAACGGCGGCAGCGGGGGGCGGTGCGTTGCTGCCGTTGCCGTTGCTGCTGCTGCTACCGTACCCACTGCCCCCGCAGGTGCGCTCGCGCTCGCCTTACTACCACTGCTGCTCTTGCTGCTGCTGTTCGTACCTCTGGCGTTGCCCCCCATCCTACTCCCACCCGTCCCAGCATCCGTAGCGAGCAAAACTTTGAGTGCCTAGATAGTGAAATTGCCGACAATTTGTGCGATGACTCCCGGATTATCTCTCATGTATATTCTCTCCCCAAGCAGAGCTTTGCAAAATAAGCATAGTGTTGTATCGTTGTCCTTTAATAAATAAAAATCCACTTCATACACAACCCATTCCGAATAAGGCAATCTTGAGTCTTGAACGTCAACTTAGCTTTTGTTCTTATTCTTCAACATTCGTAACATGCCCCCACCGACTTACTTGTTGACCCCCCGTCTCCGGCCCTTCGAAGAGGACCGGGAGCTGTTCCAACACGAACCGTTTCTCAGTGTATTCTCCCGTTATCGAAACGCACGCCACTCTCGGCGATACAACGTCGTGGATCAATTATTTCAGGAAATACGGCTGCTGCTGTCCTCTGAACCCTGGGTAAGTTTTCCCCCCACCCTGATAGATTTATTGTCCTTAGCCATCTAGAGCTCCTTGAGCACGGAATTCGTGTCATACTGTTTGGGAGCAGAGCTTGTCCTCCAAGTCCCCGGGTCCTTCGACCGGCAACTCCGATTCCTTACGGAGATCTTGTTTCTGCGATTCTGTCACCAAGATAGTACTCATGGTCTGGAGATGTGCGAGAAGGTTCTTCTGGATGCCCAGCTATCTTGGTCTATAAACTCTTCTGAACCTTTCGTGCGTGCCACTTGCTTTGGACCTTCAAGGACACTGATTATTTTCAAGCCCACCGCAACCGTTTCAGTTCAAATGTCTTTGGCGGCTGATATCCGCCGACGAGAGGACCTCCAGGATGACTCCGAGCCGGAAGCCTCAGAAGCGTATTCGGACTTGGCAGAGGACGAACCCGATGCTTCGCCGGCTTCTGGGGGCACGAGTGATATAGATGATTCAGAATATGAAGACGATGAATCTCCTCCTTCAGTGTGGTCTATTCAACGATCCTCTTTCGTGTTGGAGTCGTCCGAGTCACAGTCGGCTGATCTACCCGATGCCTATCGATGGTCAAAGGATATCGAAGAGTTCTTTTTTCCTTCTCAATTACAAAATGTAGGCCTTCCTTTTCGGATGACCCTGTTTTGTTTTCCCATGACTAACTCAGTTCAGGACGAGCAGAGAAGCCCGAAGGGCGTTGTGGATGGCTTGGCCGAAATGCGCAAAGTCAGACGCCGTCGCTATCAATCCCAAGGTTTTCGAGAGGACTTGCAGGTAATTAAGTCCAACATCTACGCATCTAAACGTTTTCGTCTTACCAAAACCATCCAGGATTCCGGACTCTTAGCCCGGTTTCTCCACATCTGTCTTCCAGGCAATCTTCTGGAAACCACCCACCCCGATGTCGAAATAAGCTTTCGCTTCTATAATTGGAGGATTGGTTACGGAGAAATGTTGTGCAGGTGGACCCCCCCAACGCGCTTGGTACCACTGGTGAGTGTTATGTATCTGCAGAGTTTGCCTTTACTCAAGTGTTGTAGGAAATTACAGCAAAACAACCTAACTATCCCTTCGACCCCGTCCAATTCCTTTGCTTTTTTAGTGCGAATCCTCGCATGCATCCTTGGCGGTCGAATCCCATGGCTGTGTATCTCTTCCTTTCTCAATCTGCCTTCAAAATTAACTGCCGCATCTGGCTGATTCCCTGCCTGGAGGCTTTGGGATTTGAAGTGCGTCTTTCCATATTTTGACTTTCCATTTTTTATGTCGAGTCTCAGGCTATCGGCTGGGATCTTGAGCAAGTCTACCGAGACCTCCTACGGCATCCTGCAATGCAGAATGAGGAAGATGCTCGGCATCTTGCTCTGGATGCCCGTCTACTGACCGTGATCACCGAGAGTGCCTTGCACCGCCGCCTGATCAAGGCATTAAACTACACAGTGTTTCATCCCATTCCCCTCCGCATAGTCCCCACACCCCCAGGTCCTGTTTCTACACCAAGTTCCTCGGCTTCGAGCACGCACCTCGCTGCTCCGAGGCCCCCTCTTTCAAAAGTCCAGAGAAAGAATGTGATCCGGCGGGAGAAAGACAGACTCGCCAAAGCAGCTAAGCGGCTCAAGACAGAAACCCTAGGTACACCAGCCCAGGCGCGTATCAACTCTTGTCCGGGTTGTGCACACAAACCGGAAGTCGATTGGTGTATTCGCACAATTCCGGTCAGGGAAAATCCCAACGCGTCTAAGTATCTGGGATATTCAATAACTTGTGCCCATCCAAATGATCGACTTAAACCGAAACGTTCGGTGCGTTTCACATGTGTCTAATTCCACCAACTGACTTTGTACAGAGATCCAAAAAGAAAAGCAAAATCTACAAGCGGCGCTACATCAGTCCTGTAGAACTCGGCTTAAGGTGGGTCGAAGCCCGTCCGGCAAGCCACTCAGTGTGGGCCGACTGTGGCCGAGACATTGTCCGCTTTGTGCATCGGCGGAAAAACGGTCAAGAGGTTATGGTGAGTGACAAATCTCTATCTTCAGCTTTCACTAACACTGTGGCCAGGTGGGTGGCGTCCGCTTTAAGGCGCTGTCGCCAGAAAATCTCAAGATCATGCAAGACAATCATCAACTTGTCCGTATCCGAGCAATCCGTCGAAGTGCCGACATGCAAGCCTGGGCGTACGGCAGCATGACGGCCACGGGTTCTCGCATGCCCATAGGGGGCTGGAAGGGCGATGGGTACGCTCCGTACGCTTGCCACAGTGGGGATAGCGTCGAGGACATCCAGGCTTTATTTCGGCATGCTGTGGTAGGTGGTATCACTGAAATTTGTGCAGCAGCTTGACACGGGTTACATGATACAGGATACGGACATACTGGTTACTGCCGCCAAGTCCATCTACCCAAAAATCGAGCACGACCTCCTGGAGTTGACTGAGGACTCGGAACTAAATAGATTCGGACGATTTGGCTCAGTGGCTTATTATTGCACTAATTTTATTAGCTGTGTCCATTCCGACAAGGATATTGTGAAGGAAGATCACCCTACCCTCCACCCATGCATCCAACTTTCCAAGAAAAACTGTGGCCCGGACGATTACAACTTTGCTATGGTGCGATGGGGGATTGCTATTCGTACAGAAGAGAATACTGTGTGGTAATTCTTTTGATAAAGAAGGCTTGTTTACTTGCTTATTCAATTCTCGTATCCTAGGGTGTTTGACGGTACAGACGAACATGGCACCATAATGCCCAGCCAAAGCGCAGTCGACCACGGTGCGGTATCTACTGGCATGCACAATACCAACAACATCAAGGACGTGAAGAGGGCAACTGCCTACCGCGATGTCAGGCATGGTTATGATTTACGGCGTACTTAGATTGAAACGTAGACGAACCACAATACGATGTGTTACCAATTAATGGCGTCCCTTATTGGAATGTCTTGATCGCGAACGATGGAGGAGCTCGGGATGAATCAGGACCCCGCGACATCGTTCCCTGTCGGCGCCCACAGCTGCCCACTGGATTTTGACAAGGATTCAAGAATGCAAGAGGTAACTTCAAGTTGAACGAACACCGTGACTTTCTTCCCTTATTCCAAACCATTATCTCGATATAGGTCTTCGGGCACTACTGTTAGTGGTAGTTAAAATGAGCTGAGACCCCAGCTTGAAAGCCCATTATATGAACAGATCGACCATTATATGAATACACCGACTGATAGGAAGAGCACCCAAACGATAAGACACTTATTTGTACGTGCTTATCTTACAAGGCTCTTACAAAGCTCTTATCACGTGAGTCTCTTATGAGACCGGTTCCAAATTTCCGACATAGATAAGGGGACGGCTGACAGGGCTGAATTTGCAAAATTTCCCATTTAGGAAAAGTCGAGTTGAATCAACAAATGAGTTCATAGAAAGTAGGGTTACTTCAACATGGATTCAGCAGCAAAACTGGAGTCAAATCAACAAGTTGGATTGTTGTCGGAGTTACATCAACACGGTGGAATGGCCAAAAGAAAGGTCATCTCAAGAAATACTATTGAACAGACCCGAGTTGGATCAACAAGGAGAAGGTTTGTAAAGTAGGGTCGACTCAACAAAAATGGTTTGGTAGAATCAGCAGTACGGTCAACAGGTTTATTGGGCACATCATTTGGGGGAAAAAGTTAGATCAACACCCGGAAATTGGGGTTTGAAAAAACAGGGGGAAGGTCAACATCTACGGCGGAGCGAAGTCAACACCGCAGATGTGTAAGTCAACATCGGGAAAGCGGGGAATCAAGAGGTTGACGGGTGAAACTATGATTGCATCAAGACGCTGCGGAAAGGCCGGTCAAGTCAGCATCAGTCGTGGGGATTAACATATTTTCGAACAGCTACAATACACCGCAACGTCCGTGTCCATACAAGGCAATTATAAAATACACTTCACTAAAAATTAATGCGAGCGTATGTAGCTAGCAGTTATGGCCTATAACGGTTGGTCATACTTAACCCAACGAATCTGATTATTTTCGGAACAAGCAAGGAGGCGGGACGATTGGAACACGAGATGGGCAATCTTCTGCCCGTTAAAGCATTCTATCTGAATGGCATTGATGAAAAAATCAACATTATATCAGGGAGGAAGATACAAACCTCGGCACGCGGCCTGGCGGTGCTCCGCAGGTCCCAGAGACGTACGCGCCCACCTCTGTCTCCCGACGCAAAACAACTAGAAAGGGTAGATCCTGACTGGAGGAGTGAGTCTCCGAGTGGGAGCCTGGAGGATACGCATACCCTTCATAAATCTTCCATGTACTTGTGGGCACGTGTAACCAAACCTCTGGACCGGGAAACCGGGTACACAGCGATGATCACGGACCTCAAATTGCAATTCGCGATGAGCCACCTGTCAAAACGTCAGGCAACGTTGAAGAGGATAGGTCGGACAGTTCAAACCTCTAGCAGAGTACAGAACGGCGAGGTTGTTGGATGTGCATGATAGACTGAATTCGACGTTTTGATTGTGTGAACCACTCGTTCCGATGACAGATCCCAAATGTGAACGCTATAACGGGTGAGTGCGCGATTGGGATAGAGCGAGCGTATGTTATCACCTGCAGTCTGCTCCGGCGGATACAAGTTTGTGGCTGGTATCGCGTATGGCAAGGAGGGACTGGACTTGAGAATTGTGCTTTATATTTAATACTACTGGCGAGGCTGATGCAAGGTCGTCTTCCAGGGTCCATAGGTGAACAACGTGGTCATATCCTCCACTGACGAACGTCAATGGCTGCATCATTGAGGCTACAGCGCTGACTCCGCCTTTCTTTGCGGCATTCCAGGGTCGTTTAAGATCAATCGTGGAAACCCCCTGGTTTTGGCGAAAAGGCACCACTCCAGTGTCAGAAGAGCTTGCGCCATCGTCGATGTCGGTGATATTGATCAAAGAAAGTTGGTGATTATCACGGCCATGGCCCAGAACAGTAATTGCTCGATTACCGTCGGGCACCAGGCAGGCGTCTTCTACCGCTTCTTTCACAGGATTCGAACCCTGAGCGACGAGCCAATGTCTTGGGGCAGTCAGCAACAAGAGGGAAAGTTTAATTGCGGAGGACTTACTTCCGAGATCGAACATCGACGCCTTCGAGAATTCCGTACATTGAAACAATGACAGATGTCGAGGCAGAAGCTCTGCACAAGAACCGACGCAATTTGTCATGCTGTTGTCGGATTGGGATTCGGAGTTCGTCACCGTCAGGTTCATACGGGCAGTCGCTGCTGGGGAGCGGCGACTCGAGAATAGAGGAGGTCGATGGAACCAAAGGGTCGGAAGAGGCGGAGATGGATGGGGGAACGCCAATTGGAGTCTGGCCTTTAGTTTCCCGTGAGGGAGGGTGGGTGGACGCAATCGCTTGCGTTTGAGACCGAGAAGGAAGAGGTTTCACCGGCTGCGACACGGAATTGGATGCTGTTGTCACTTTATTTGGGACGGAGATGCCTGCAATGGATGATGAAGCCCTCGTCGATTTTGACGGAGGCAGGCCTTGCTTGCCAAATATAAGTTCAGCAACAGGAGGCAGATATTCAAGATCGACATCAAAAGCCCTGGGAGGACGCGTTGCGACAGCGGCCTCTCGAATGGCCTCATCCACAACAGGAAGGAGGGGTTTAAAAGAAATGGTTCCTGATTTGAAGAAGCGAGGAGGACCAGGGATAGTAGAAACTATGGATTGGGGACCCGGCAAATATTGTGATAGCGGTTCAACCTGAGAACGAAGTTGAGAAACCAGAAGCATGCCGAAAACACACAATTACTTTAGGTTGACTCCGCTCATTCTGTTGCATGTGTCTTGGCGCAAGTGAGGAGTTAAGCACGTCCACCTCTTTGGGTTGACTGCCATTCTGCCGCGGTGCGAGTGAGGAGTTAAGGACGTCCACATCCACACATGTAAAGTGAACGGCCGATTCCGCAACGGTATAACCCACAATATGCATCCCCGTTTCCTGCAGATATTGTATTTCGCGGGCGATGAACAGTTTCCTCTCGCGACGGCATTCGACGGCGCCCTTCCGGCAAGAAGGGGGCAGCTCGCGTGTAATCTCCCTACGAGGGGGTTTGTTAAGCCGTCGACGTTTTTGGGGAGAGGCGGGATAGGAACGATCGGAGGGTCTTTTGAATGAAGTCCGAGCGGGAGGCAAGTAGTCAGGACCTCTTGAAACTGAAGACGCTGAGCGGGCGGATGAAATGGCCGTATTGGGCGCGTATCGACCGCGAAGATCGTTGGGTTGCCCGTCCTCGGGCATGAGTTGTATTCAGGGGGTTGATTGTGGCAGTGCACATCAAAGGGCAGACCTGGGTCCTCCGTGATCACTTCCAGCACTTTTAGTCGGGATGAGATGTTTACGGGACTTTCAGAGATGGTGACGTTGAGAGCCAAACAGAGCGTGGGTAAAAGGTGAATGATCTGAAAGTCGGATAATTAAAGCAAGGTACCTCCGGATTCAGGAACTCGAGTTTGGTCACTAAGGCCCTGTTCGGGATCCCCAGGTAGGCCTCCAGGAGTACCTGTTAGGTAGCTAGTCACAAACCATCACATCAACGGACCCCGGTGCGACAGTCCGATCATTCAAGCCGAAAAGTTCCGACCCATGTCAGTGGACGTCGACCCGACGACGACCTCGACGTCCAGCGCGTCGGGGAGCGCATATCTCAGTCATTAGGCATGTTTTCAAGGTGAGACTCCTTTCATATGAGCAGTATCTTCAATGTTAGTGTATGTATCTATCAGTTTCATATGTTCCCTGCTTGAAGAATAGGTGCGGGGACACGTCGGGGGTGGCGGGCAATGTGGCGGGATAAGCGGACAGCGCATGGACGACACCGACACGTAGCAATTTGATAGAGCCGCTCTAGACCAGTCTAGACCGAGTGACAACGAGAGTGACATTGGTAGATGTGATCTGTCCATATTTGGGGGTACAGGTGCATCCTGGAGGCCTACCTGGGGATCCCGAACAGGGCCTAAACATTCGTAAAGTACTAAAGCTACGGTATATAACATTCCAAAGATAAGTTCGTTCTAATTCGAAGTGCCCCCGAGCTCGACGGCGAATGCGACAGCGAGCTTGGAGAATTCTAGCAAGTGTGAGAAACTGAACTCGTCCGAGATATCTATGCGGCTGGAAAAAAATCAATCTGCAATATCTCAGCATGAAGTAAAAGTCATACTCGTTGGCCGAGTGGATGTTCTTGTTCGAATTCGCGAACGTGCTCTCTGAGTAACGCGCGCGGGAGAAGTCAGTTGGGGCCGGATCAGAACATTCATTATGCTCACCGATGGTGAAGGAGCTGGGATATCCGGCCTTCCTCCATGAAGCACTACAAAGACAGATGAGCGCCTGTTCTGGCGAAGGACTTGAGAAAGAAACTGACTGATCGCTGCAGGCGTACCCGCACTGCGTCTATTAGAACGGCATTTGAGCAATCAGGTGGCCAAGTTTATTTCCACGACTAACCTCAACCCAGGGGATATCAAGATACAAGTCAACGAGTTGCTTATTGAACTCAGTGAGACTAAAATTGCTTTAAATCCGAGGGTAATGATCAGAAAAGGCTGTCACCCACGGCAAATCAACAAAGTCCATGATGATTCCAACTTCCTCCCGAGTACCGCGCTATTCAAACATCAGTTTTGTGCGGAACATGTCGCTGTAGTTGGATAACCTTGACCCAGGCGGTCATATCAAACTGATCCAACTGTGTTAGAAAAATTCTGGGGTCATTCGAAGGAACGTCTCACTTGACTCATAGCAATAACATTCACACGTCCTTCATAAGCTTGCGCCACAGCCTGAGAACCGAGGAGACCACCTTCCTGGAATAATAGATAAATTAGATGATGGAACCCTTTTCCACCGCTATATACACCAACCTCGGCGGAATACCAGTGAAATTCTGGAGAACCGCCGTCAGCAGCCGAAAGCACCGAGATGATATATGTATAAACCAATTGTGCGTTCAGGATGGAAGTCAGCGACCAACAGTGCTCGGTACGCTTCGAGGATTGTTACAGTGCCAGAACCATCGTCTGGGAAATATAAGCGCTCGGCGGGTTTAGATAGGAATATCGGAACGCACCATCTGCCCCCGGAGCTGGGAGAAAAGGCCACATGTTTCTGGAGAGACGTAAGTGCTATCAAGCAAACGGAAAGACGCAGATGACATACGTGCTATCCTGGTGAGCACCAATGACGACAACAGAATCGTCTGTCGTAGACGACCCGTTGATTCTCGCGATCTAGATGAAGGTGTAAGGGTCCCGTCTTCAGATAGATAACAGAACACAGTACAATAGAGTTCTGCCCCCAGGAATGCGCGAATTCAGAAATGGTTGTACGATTCTGGAGGGATTTGGATGCCGATTCAGATGTTATCTGAGCCGAGTCAGCCTAAGGGAACGGGACTGAAATCTAGGGGGACTCACCTCGGCTATCCTCTTCTTCAGCCAAACTTGACTCTGTTTCCCGGTCTAGACATGTAATCAGCAGAGAACACGTTGCAAGGAGCTAACTTTTATACGTCACTACGATAATCTGGGAAGAAAAGGATCAGTTGAAAAGTACGGCTCCAACGGGAACGACACCGTACATCTTGTACGGAAATTAGAAAACGTCCGGAGATTTTCCTCGGGGCCCTTGGTGGAAAGTGTCTTGAGAATCGGCTTCACCTGAAGTCTTCGCGTGAGGGGGGCGTCATTTGTTACCATTAGATATTTCACCTTCTCTGTGGCGTTGGGTGATGGAAAAGAAGCTGGAAAAGACCGCATGTAAGTCACTTGCGTGGAATAAGCGATAATTGGAGTTAAAGACCCTTGACTTGCAGGCGGGGTGCCGTTCCTAAGTCTCGTGTATCCGTTCTGTATCGTGGAGGGTCAATTCACCACGGACATCGAGTAGACACCAAATGAAGCACATGTCAAAGAACTTGATGCCTCGTGCTTTCGCTTGGATCTGAAGACACTTGTGTTGGTGGTCGACCGAGGAGAAAGCAAGGAAGAACCACCTTTTCGAGTTCCGACAGCCAGACAGGGGGCTGGCCTTGCATCTCGACCAGGCGCTGAGCGCTGAGATCGAAGCCTGGAAAATCCGGATGGGTGTAGTCGACGCCAAAAGGAGCTTGGTCGACGGGGCTGGCATTGGCTACACAAACGAGGGCTACGAGGGCGATTAAGGACTTCATGGTGGTCGTACTGCTAGATCAGACTGAGCTTGCTTAAATAAGACGGTTACGCGCGCTTACGCGTCGCCAGATCACGCGACCCTTTGGCCAAGTCGGTCACCATCATGTCGAAAGCTGCGCTCAAGGCTCGAGCGCAGATGGTGGTATGTCTCTCTGTTCCACGCGTCGTTTTACTCCTTAAATTTCGCCTTGCAGCGTCTGCTCATACCCGCGGGCAAGGCAGCCCCCACGCCGCCAGTTGGCCCAGCCCTTGGTGCTCGAGGCGTCAAGTCCATGGATTTCTGCAAGGAATTCAATGCAAAAACCGCCCACATCGAGCAGGGCGTCCCTGTGCCGACTGTCATCACGGTCCAACCAGACCGGACCTTTACATTCGTCACCAAAACCCCTCCCGCGACTTATTTTTTGAAAAAGGCCGCAGGGATTGAAAAGGGCACCGGGAGGCCTGGCCACGAGATCACCGGGACCATCAGCCTCAAGCACGTGTATGAGATTGCGAAGATCAAGGCGACAGATGAGCACATAAAGCATATTCCTCTGGAATCTGTCGCGCGGATGATTGTGGGGAGCGCCAGATCACTTGGGGTCCAAGTCGTGCCTTGATTCCCCCTCCCGAGGCGCGTATTTCTTCCTCTTGTCATTCAATTTGAACAACCCTTTCGTAGTGTGCTTTGTCAGAAGATCGACCAAAGAATACGGTCGGTTAATGAGATTAAATCGTGCCGATTATTGCATGGATCAACATGCACCTGCGGAAGCAACAATCCAACGGGTGGGTCCGTATTTGACAGCCAGATCTGTGGCTCAAGGGCCGGTACCCGAGAGGGACTTAGAGTTCATGTATAATGAAATCAAAACCTTCGTTTTCTGATGTACGATCGGGCAAACTCTATGGCCTTTGCCACTCTTCAGCGCCACGCTTGCCGTCTTCGACCTCATTTCCGCAATTGGGACCCGACATGCCTAATCCGTAACCAAGATCGTCTGTTTTCTACCTTCGCTTCCAGGACCGACTTGACAAGATCGGTTGGCTGCATCGTACCCGCTGTGAATCTACCGTATCTTCAGAGCCTCTAAACCAGATACAGCACGGCATGCTTCATCGGCGTGTGTCTGACCCATTCCCCGGATACAAATACACGTTCATGCAGGTCTTCGAATTGAACGAGCCAATGTCTCGCAACGGAAATGCCTAATCTGGCATGCCTCGTGTTTCCCAACAAATCAAAATCCAGCGAACTCTATGTTTTTCCAGTGGATGTCAATATCTTTTGCACGCTGGGTATGTTGTCCACCCCACGTCAAGGGGAGGGCCGGCCCCTGCCGATCTTCTTTTCGAACAACGCGCGTCGTAAAAAGAATAATCTCAATCACTTCTCCCCGGCTCGTGCTCCTCTTCGATCATACCGACTGGGTGCTTTGGACTTGACTGACCAAGATTCAATGTGAACGCTTTCTTCTGTGCACCACGTTTTGCTGGTATATTCATCTTTATCTCCACGTTCCCGATCGGTGCAAGGATCCGTTGCAAAAACATGCTGATCTCCTAATCACTTGCCGAGGTCCCTGGTATAAAATCGCGACACCAATCCCGGTGGTGCCCAGAGCTTTCACTTTGCCAAACGGCCCACCTTCGGCAGCCAGCCTTCTCCTGCCATGACTACCTCATCCAACGATATCCTCTCCTGGACCAACCAAGACCCTCGGGAAAGCGTCCTCTTCAATTCTTGGGGTGTTCTCTATCGTTTTCAGGTTCGGGATTTACTCTCCACCAACACCGACGACGATTGACGCGTCTCAAACGTCCAGACCACCGTCACTGCGAGCGGCCAGAGCGTTACCACGTTATGGCGTACCATTCGACCCAACAAGGAAGATCGTGTTGCCAAACTCGAATGGGCCGCGAACGGTGGCCTCGGACGCGTTGTAATCGGCAAGGTCGGTCATCCTGGTGCCTGTCCGCATTTTCTATCTTCCTCATCCACTTACCTGCCAGAACACGTTGCCCATGGCCGACCTGGTCCGGACCGATCCTCGCATATACGTTCGCCTGATTTAACGCGTTCTCCGGACAGTCTTAACGGTCCCACAGGGTTCTCGTGTGTTTAACGGCCCTGATGGCCTCCAGTATCGATGGCGGCCTAGTTCCAACAACACTGATATCGTCGTGAGTCAATTTTACTTTCTTTTCTAGTCGCCAGCGCCTAGTAGACTGATCACCTTCCGTTTTCATGCTATCAGCTGCAAGATTCCAACGGTGTTATCGTTGCCTTCTTCCGACCGACGCGCCAGACACGGTACCAAATCGGCGATGTATACGGAGAGCTGCACTTCCTTCGTACCGCTGGTTCTGGCACTGTGGTGCGTGTTGAAACGAAGTGAAATCCGACCCATCGCTGACCATTTCGTATTATCCCAGATGCACCCTCCAATCATGGACACTGTAACTGTCACTGCAATGTTGTATCGTTTTTGTGCGGCGTGGAATCTGTGACATTCTGTTACTGTTGTATTTTATGTGGAACAAATACTGTATTTTAATTGCCGACTCTGTGCAAATCTGGCCAGATCTTTGGAAATTGATGAGCGATTAGCTGCGTCGAGGCAAATCTTGTGTGTCATGAGCGGAGCGCGATGCTGGTGATGATGAAATTGGGCGAACACGATGCAGCTAATTCGAGTGTGCATTGATGCAAAGTACTGCGAAGCAAAAAATCTTGGTCATGTGGCCCATTTTTCTCTCTCTCTCTTCACAATTTCACCCGGACATCCTGCTGTTCCTGTTCCGACTTGACCACGTCCACGATGTCATCTACGGTGCGGATGACCCACTCGGTGCCTTCATCAGTGGCGAGCCACTCATCTTCTTCGTTCTTGCCCTCGACATAGCGAGCCTTGAGCAGTCCGAAAACATGGCTAGTGAGTTGCGGAACGACCCTTTCCTCTGCACGCAAACATGCGATGCCAACGACCGAACCCATCGCACGGCTGAGGTTGCCTTGATCGGGATCGTCGATGCTAGTTGCATCCGAAGAGGACTTGAGGCCCCCGGGCATAGGCGACAGGACTGTGCCGTAGCTCTGGATGATAAACGCTAAATGTAAGGCGGTTGATGAGCATCGGGCGCGATAAATGGGGCAGGGATCGGGATCAGATAATTGGGCTCGTCCGCGAGACGGGATCGACCTTATCTGAGAAGATATGGGAAGAAGGGATAGGATCAAGTATCCGAGAACGTGTTACGCACAAATAAAGTCCGGATGATACGAGCCCAGCTTGTCGTGGAGTTTCTCTGCATGAGGCGTGTAGATTGAGTGCCACAGGGCTTTCCCCCGTTCAACAGTCGATTCTATGTTTTCGGGTGTCGCGTCTCTGAGCAAGCATCGGAGAGAAGACCCGTCAGAAATGTTACTTCAAGAACCACCGAAGATTTTCCAACGAGGGACACGATTTTAATCAGGGACCAGGCTCACCTTCGAGATTTCGACCGCAAGGCCATTCTTACATCGGCATCGAGCGCCCCATTGAACGCTGCGAATGAAAGGATGACCTGTGGACGAGGTAGATCCGGTCAAAGCCCTCCCCCTCGGTCGGTCCGAGGTGAAGACAGGCTGCGTCGATATCTCAAGCGCTTACTCGAGGAACGCCGACGAAAATTACGCTCTTCAAGACGGCTTCTCGGATAAGAGCAGCTTTATTAACGGCTTCTGCGAGAGTGGCGCTGGCCCCGATGCTTCGCGAATCCGCATCGCCTGTATCAGCCTTTACAAAGCGGTACAACTGGGCCATCGTCGAGGGCCGGTTTGCCGTGGTCAAGGTACAAGCCTGCCGCAGGATGAGATCTCATAGCGTCGAACGGCTCGCAAGGTCGCATATATCATTTACCGTCAGGACGAGCCAGGCAGTCTCCGCGTTTCGATCCCGGGCGCTACGATAGGAGCTGGTCAAAATCGCATGGAGTTTGGGAACGGGTGGCGCGGGAAGCGTAGCTGGATTGCGAAGGGTCAAGAGATGCTTGATGGCTGGGGGAAGATGTTTGACCATTGCGAGCACGTCGGGATCGTGGATGTCGGAGAAGAATGAGTTCAACGGAACTATTCCTAGGAATTTCACTTCCTTTTCGAGAAACTCTTGTTTACTTAGGCGCGGAGATTCTCTCACAAGAGAAACACGGAAATCTAGTCAATGTATTCAAGTATCTACCTGTCAAATTTATATAATGCCCAGCTCGGAACGTATACGTGTCGGAGTAGTTATAGCCATTAGCCTGCTAGGAGGAAGAATAAAGCGGCCAAAGCTGCACAACAGGTGTGGCCGAAGGAACGCAAAATGTCAAGCGTTGCTCGGAAAAAGTAAAGTGTGGCCTCAAGCGTTGCTTGAAAACGTAGATATTGGGCTGGTGTAGTGGTATAAATGGGGTAGATCCATTAAAGAGAAAATGCTGAGGATGAGTTGTGCGTTGTGCGGGTTAGTTGTTGATGAAGTAGGAGCCGAGGTCGTTGGGGCCAGTGCCCGCAGAGTTCATGAGTGTGTTGAGGGGGTTGACATTGTCCATACCCTCCATGGCGCCTGATAAAAAACTGTTGGGCCGGCCATGAAGAAGTATGAGAATTTACTTACCGAACCAACAATGAGCTTTAACCCAATCGTTTTCGTTCAGGAACTGGGTAGCAGCAACCATGAAGCTCCAGATCTCGTCCATGGAGGCCTGGGGGCCACCGTTGAAGTCCTAAATCGTTCCGTTAGCGTAGCAGAGAGAAATAAATGAATGCGGCCAACCTGGTCGGCGTATTCGGTAACGTAGCTGCACACAATAATTGAGCGAGGCAGCCAAAGACAACGTGGAGTTGACTTACACTGGAAGGTTATAGGTGTCGTGCCAGTATGAAACATAGGTCTTGAATTCCTCGATATCGGTTCCGTAGTAGTGGGTGGCGATGCCGCTGACCTGTAAAACCCTCAGGAAATGTCGCAACTGGACAAATTTCAAGGCTTACGGCACAATCGCTGCCACAGTCCTTCATGAACTCGGCTATCCAGTCTTTGCCGTTGGGCCGGGAGGACATGGCCGGGGAGATGAGTGTGTAGCCCTGGCTGGCGAGGGGTAACATGTATTCTCTCCACATCGAGATACCGGTCTGTGCGTCCAAGTTGCTCTGACCTACTTCATTAGGCCTAGCGTGGTGACCGTGGTCAGCGACAATTTTATTATGAGATTATGAACTTGCTCGTTCATGCCGAGGGCAACGGTGGCATAACCCTTGACAGCCTTCGATTTGAAGTCGGCTGCGTTGTCCCAACCCCAGAGCATGGGCGCGTAAGTGAAGCCGTACTTGTCGGCATCGGGCACCTTGTTGGCATCCCAGCTGTAGATCCTGAAGGTACTGTGAGCGGAATAAAAGAACTATGGAAGAAGGACGGACAAGTCGGTCTGGCTGCCTTTCCATGTCGAAAGCTGGTTGGCGCCGCCGTTGGGCCACGCGAGGCACGCCTTTCCGCTCAAATTCAAACCACCACTGCTAGAGGTCGAAGTGGAGGTCGAAGCCTTGGTGGTAGCGACCGTAGCGGGAGCCTTGGCGGTGGATGTAGCTTTCTTGGTGGTGGTTGTGCTGCTGTGGGTGCTAGTGGTGCTGGTGACCTTCTTGGTGGAGGACGGGGCGGCGGAGGAGGAAGAGGAGAGGGCGGGGGCCTTGCAGCGCTTAGAGTTGGAAGAGCGTTTGCGTCTGGACGAGTTGCGGCGAGCAATGTCGCCGTGGTTGCTCCTGACGATGTGGGACGACGGGAGGGATACGGCGGTTGCGGGGGTCGCAAACGAGATGGCAAAAAGAGCGACGAGGGCGAGAGAGAGAATGGCGAGGAAGCGGGAGGATGCCATGGCGGAGAGGGAGAAAAGGAGAGTGGATGGGCCGAAAAGGCGAGGACGAGGTGGCAGGAGGAGAAGAGTGTTTGTTTGGTCACGGTCACCAATCCCCGCGCCAAGTCCGCCAGTAATCCCTATCAAACTCCCTTCCTCAGCTTGAAACCTAGATAGTATCCCTTTTAATGGCTGTTCTGTTTTGTGCTTTCAACTTTATTTTCATAGCGAGTCGTGGCATGGACCTGCTTCTCTTTTGCGGCTCTGCTTGGAAATTGGAATCCGTATTATAGCAGCCAAATTCACGTTCATGAAATTATTTTTGACGGTACCCATGGCGATGGGTTTGTTGTGGCGTGTGTGGAGTATAAGGCCTGTTAAGGCAGTGGGGCAACCTTTCTTCTTTAACCCTCAAGTTGCTCACACAAAACCGGTTCAAGTTCAGCTTACGTTCATCCACATATAAATACACAGTTCATCCCTCATCATGTCTGAAGCCCCTGCCGCCCCAGTCACCGAAAATGGCGCGCCTCCCGTTACGCAGGAAAAGGTCGAAGTCCCTGGTTTCAAGGTTTCTTTCTTCTCGTGTGCTCTTTTTCCCCGTCTTATCCCCCCCAAGGTCTTCGCAGGAAACCTCGCGTACTCTACCACGGATGAGGGGCTGAAGACGTTCTTTGCGCCTGTCCAGAGCGACGTGTACGTGGCATCACACGCACAGCATTCGCTGGCATACCAACTTTTTTTCCGTAGTCTTTCAGTCCAGGTCATCCTGCGCGGCACCCGCTCAGCTGGCTATGGCTTTGTCGCACTGGCCACCGCAGAGGCCGCTCAAAAGGCTGTCGAAGCCCTGGACAAGAAGGAACTCGACGGTCGCCAGGTAATCGTCGAGGTTGCAAAGCCTTCCGACCAAAAGGACAAGGAGAAGAAGGAGAAGAAGGCGAAGAGGAGACCCGGCAGGCGTGGCAGCAAAGCTGTTCCCGGGGAAGTATCCGAGGCTGAGGCGAACGGTGACGCCCCCAAGGCGGAAGCCGCCGCCGCTCCCGAGTCTGACGAGGCGGCCAAGCCCAAGAAGAAGAAGAAAAAGGCCGCTGTACGCATACTCGATTCCCCCAATTCCCTCAACCCCTCACTCTCTTTCTTAGCGCAAGCCCAAGGCAAAGGACGAGGACGGAGTTCCGGCCGCCGCCGGCGCAGACGCCGAAGCCGCCCCTGCCGACCCCGCTGCAACCAAGAAGGCGCCTCGCGTCCGCAAGCCCAAGGCACCCCGTCCCCCTCGCCCCGCTGGTGAGGACCCCGTCGGCGAACAGTCCAAGACTATGCTCTTTGTCGCCAACCTTGGTTTCAACATCGACGACGCTGGTCTCTCGGCCTTGTTCACAGATGCTGGTATCGCTGTTACGTCTGCTCGTATTGTCCGCAGGCGTTGGGGTCAACCCAGGAAGAGCAAGGGCTACGGTTTCGTCGATGTAGGGGGTGAGGAAGAGCAGAAGAAGGCGATTGAGGCTCTCCAGGGTAAAGACGTTGGTGGCCGGGCGATTGCTGTCAAGATCGCCGTCAATACTCCCCACGACGACGACGACGACGCTCCTGAGGAAGGAGCTGCCGCTGCCGCAACCGAGGCCCCCGCCGCCCCTGCTCCCGCCGCCACCACCGCTTAATGCCGTTATGTTTAAATCTCCCCCCGCCCACAACATACCACTTCATCATCCACGCTCCTCGTTATCGCTTTCATTCACCGGTGAATTGTCGATAACCGACCATCACTGACGCTACCCCTTTGCATTTCACTCGTCAAGCCCGTTGGGGTCTGGTGTCGTTTAGTTTATAGTATGTAACGTATCGCTGTTCGGTTCCATTCACGATGCTTGCTATTTGCGCACACTTTATAAACTTTTGTGCGTGTTGACAGAACGCGCTGTTTGCGTGTTGTTTGGTCAGCAATGTCTGATGACGAGGATGACTACCTGGCCAATATCGACAAGTTTCTTGTTGAACCTGCTGCAGCTCCGAAAACCTTGACATACTCGCAGAGACGGAAGGAAGCGGCGAAGCAAGCAAAATTGAAGGATGAACAGAACAGGCTCAAAGGGAGGCGACAGCGGGAAGTCGAATCGCGTGCTGAGGGTCTCAGCAAGAGTCTCTTCGAACGAGCCCAAGAGGAGCAAGATGCTGGCCTCGTCTCTAGCAATAAAGCTCTGTCAATCATGATGAAAATGGGCTTCAAGCCTGGGCAGGCCCTTGGAAAGACCGACGATGACGCCGAAGCGCCACATGCCATCCCAGAGCAACCCGACATCCAGGAAACGGAAACGCTTCACGACGAGTCCATATTGGGACCTTCCGACGCCGGCCCTTCGAACCCCAACAGGCTTCAGCACAAGGTTGAACCGGTGGCGATAAATGAATGGACGGGTTTGTCCTCGTCTTGCTCCTTAAATCCTAATGTATCTATAATTTAATAGGAAAGCGTGGTATTGGGCTAGGAGTGAAGCGGCCACGATCTCCAACATCCGCAGAGCGGGTCGCCAAGATGGCCAAGATGGCCGACGATACCAGCCATCGCGACTTCCGTGATCGAGCGAGGGCCGACTACGAGGAACGACGGGCTTTAGGCAGACTGGGTACAACTCCCTTTATTGCATCGTTACCGGTTAATGAAAATATTAACGTCCGTTCCCAGCCCCAGCGCAACGCACATGTGCGAGTCTCGAT
The DNA here is from genome assembly GCA_029289565.1 of Mycena galericulata. Taxonomy (NCBI): domain Eukaryota; kingdom Fungi; phylum Basidiomycota; class Agaricomycetes; order Agaricales; family Mycenaceae; genus Mycena; species Mycena galericulata. Next base: position 424,902 of record JARKIA010000012.1, on the reverse strand, counting down.
GAGAAGGCGGGCAAGGCGGTGAGGGTCCTCTCAACCTCGAAAAAATCGGTGTGCGAAACTAATCACCATGTCTTGTAGTTCAATGTCTTGTGGTTAAATCCTGGCGACCCAGAATCATTCCCCCCTGGGTTAACGGAGGCGCTAAATTTACACACGATGCTGGAAATCAGCCCACCATCAGCGCATGAAGGCGACCGCGACCATTCTAGTATCGAGGCTCGCCTCCGCCGGCAGATGGCGGCAGACACCCTTCAACCGCTAGGAGCACTCGATGACGACGTCCGATCCGGATCGACTGCTATCACGCCAACTAAATTTTCATCGGAAATCTTGGAAGAAACCGCCCATTTTTTGCGTCTCCATGTAAGCATATCCGTACCAATTCATGTTGTACTAATGATGGGCTCCTGCTCTAGGCACCGGACAGACTACAACTGGTTCTAGCGTACCTACGGGACAACTACGCCTATTGTTTTTGGTGCGGTACTCAATATGAGAGCCAAGAAGAAATGGCAAGTCAATGCCCAGGCGAGGACGAAGAAGCGCATGATTGACATCACGGTCTTGTTCTTTACTCTTGTTCTTAACTTAATGGCATACACGTTGCTTAGCGATTCTGTGGTGGTGCTATCAAAACATTTTTTCTATTCTGGGCCCTGGCCGATGCGCAGGTAAGGAAGGTATACTAAATAAGTCAGGAGCAGGAAAACCAGGCCAGCCGACCGGAGGGATATCATACGAGCGAAAGCGATAGCGAGTGTATGTAGGTGAGTGTCCAAAAGATTGTGGTCAAGTACGGTACGCAAACTGACTCGTCAGTTGGTAAACCAGGACATGATGGTACACGGGGAAGAGGTAAAAGTACAATTGCACATACATAGGTGTCCAAATCAAGACTGGGCGATGTGTACCACCGCCCGCGACCGGGGTTGGCGACCACCAGCGATATCAGCGGAACGAGGGGGCGAGGAGATTCGGACTCCTGTGTGGTGACCACGGTGGAGGAAAGTTCCGGCCTCTACAACGTCCGGGAGCTGTTTGCTCAAGTAATTGGGAGAACTGTGCTCCGACGATAGGTGTTCAACATCCGAATTTGGAGTGAGAGGGAACGACTCTGAGCTCGCGGAGCGCGGAAACAAAGATGGAAGCATCGGGATGCTGAATGGCATGGGAGAGTCGGAGGGGGAATCCAAGGCCTCTCGCGGGAAGGTGGGCGATGTGGGAGACGCGCCGGGTGTTTTTCGGCGAACGTAAGTCGAGATGGGAGTATTAGCGGAGAGGTCGCTATTTGACCCATATACGTTCACAGACAGGTTGTTTCCATGCCGTTTACGAGCGCGGGGTGACGATGGCGGATGTGGCGAGGTAGAATAAGCCTGGATCTGGATGAATGATGGTTGGGATACGAAAATAGCGGCCACATACTCGTACAGTCGGACGCTCATAGTCTGAAGAAGAAGACGATACAGAAGACAGGCTCCCTCGCCGTGAAGACAATTGCTAAGTGCGATATGAGATTCACGGCCGTGCAAAAAAAAATTGAGGGCACTCACGAATACTGGTGAATACGGAGAATACCTCGCGAGCCGGTTGCGGTATGCCCCAGCATCGCGGAGCGATGGGCTCGACCGTGATTTAGTGGGAGACGGCGGGGTAACGCTCGGCATGCGAGGAGAGGACGAGGGGGACGAGCGCGGCGACGACGAAGTCGACGGTTCGGGCGCTGGCGCGGTCTGTTCTAGGCCCAGAGACGACATGAGCTCAACGAAAGAAGGGAGTGTGGTCATTGTCAAAATTAAGAGTGGGGGGCTGGGGGTATAATCTTAGAAGGAGACGACCTTGGAAAGGTTGACAATGAAGGCCGACTATAAAGGAATCCAGTTTAGAGGCCCTAGAAACGACCCACGGTCATGTCGTCAAGAGGCCGGTACACAATTATCATGGTGTCGAACAGAGCATTCCCTGGTCGCGAAACCAAGAAAGGACATCAATTGTGGTTGGCAGGGAGATGGACTGATCTGCCGCTTGTACCTGGATAGGAAAGGCTCCGAGATATTGTCTGGATACGGAAATCACGGTACAGGTGGCGCGAATAATATTCCTCAGGTCCCGAAGTTGTTATGGGCACTTGCATGCCCAATGCGCAGGGGTTCGGGTAGGGTCGAGCAGTAACAAACCTCATAAAAGGCAAATGGAGGTCGCGAAACGGATGTCAACGTGATCTCCAAGGCAAGGATCAATGCACAAGTGTGTGTCAAACAACGCGTAGATGCCGCCGGACGGAGAAAAATATCAGTGGGCAGTTGAGCAGCGCAGACCACAGCCCACGGGGCGTCCAGTCAAGCGAGATCAAAGATAGACCCATTGCAGTATGTTGGTGTTTGGCAACAACATTGATCTCGCTGCGACGTTCACGATTTGGCAAACGTCTGGCCGTGTTCAACATTTAATCGATAGACGTAAAATAACATGAGTACGGGAACATCCACAAGGTATTTAGGTGACCGGGGTCCGGAGGATGTAATAGAAGATTATTGAGTGGCTTTACGATGCCCACATCCCCTCTCTATCCCTCCAATGCCCCCGAGACTGAAAGCAACATCGGAATGTCAGGTCTTTCAATTGGGTGATGGCGTGAATTTCAGACACATTACAACGACGAGAAGAAAGGTTGACTGCGATTTTCGCGGGGGCGAGCCAGATCAATGTTGTTGCCAAACACCAACATACTGCAATGGGTCTATCTTTGATCTCGCTTGACTGGACGCCCCGTGCCACAGCCTCGATCAGCGAGGGCAGATGGCGGTGTCAGCGAACCGCATCAGTCCCTTGTTTAAGCTGTTGAAAATGACAGAAAAACTGTAGTGAAACTGTAGGAAAAGTGTCCACTGCCATACAGCGCGCGGCGCGGCGCGGTTTCCGAGATTAGTAAATTAGTTTGGACCTTGAAGGAGTTCATCCACGTGATCGCATCGTCCCTTGAACATGAGCGGCGAACAGCAAAACAGCAATCAAGCTCAGGCCGGGCGCTACGGCGCAGGCTTCACTGGGCGCCATGGCGAGCCGGGTCCTAGGGAGGCCATGGAATACAACTGCGCTGGTGCGTTTTCCCCTCCGCGACGGTCGCTTCTGATCCAGCTTGAAGACTGTGGTGCCACCAACGAAATCAAATCTCGAGAGCCAATTCGTTGCCGTGAATGCGGGCATCGTATCATGTACAAAAAACGCACTAAGCGAAGTAGGTCGTTCCTTTGCATTCCCTGCCTACCACCGATGTCTATGCTAGTGGTGCAATTCGAGGCCCGGTAACAGGCCGCCGTCGTGACTCACTTGCGTCGCGCCCATCCAAAATATCTGTATCATTATACCGTGCTATTCGTGCCCGATGGAGCACTTGTCACCAGAGCCCCAAATGTCGGATCCATAAGTTCAACAGGCATGTAACGCAAATGCGGTCCAGGATATCCTCCGCCTGAGGACTGACAGTCAACGTCGTTTCTTCCTGTCTCCACGTCGCAACAGTCTTTCCGCGGGAATCCACACACTACACTTGTCTTTGTGAGCACGTCGTGGGGTACGGTATAATGAAGACGAACAAAGATGTCGCTTCCTTCTGCCATCTTCCACTTGTACTCTGACCCCCCGGCTTTGAAGCGGCGCGATCTAGATTCTTGCAGCGTTACGGAATGTACCCCAAAATGAAGACCAACTGGCTGCTTGATTTCTTGGGCTTTCTCAGATCCCTTATGTTGACCTATTGGCTCTCAGATGACGGCAGTTTGAGAGAGGAAAATATGTTTCACTTCAGTCATGCCAAAGTGTACAGTGGCATTGGTATTGGACGTCCAGGAGATTTCCCCAGCAGGTTCCCAAACGGATGTGTTCAAATTCTTGCGCTGAAAAGTCGTCACTCCCGACGATGGGCCATAGGATGAATGGTAAAACTTGGACTGGTAAGTACGGGCCTTTTTTCCGACGGAAGCGACCTTACTTGATACAGTTCCAGCTCTGTCTCGTCCGTGATGCGCTTGAAGGCACGGAACGTTCGGATTTCTTCAGAGTTGGAGTATGAGAATCGCAGAACAGTATCCATAGGTGACATGGGGCATCTTGCCTCTTTTAAAGAGCCTTTTTTATAGATAAGGCTGACATGCTGCTGGGTCTCGTTGATGAACAATTAATTCCGAGGTGACAGTGCTGCAGCAAAAACTCCAAAGAACGAGGCATCACTGGCACCGAACTTGCTGCGAGCTGGATCATTGTATGATTGACTGCACGTGTGCACACGAGACCGATTTCTTTGGGGTGTCTCTGTTGAGGTGCATGTAGAATACATTCAGTAGCAGATAATGCCATCGGCGGGTCTAAACTTCTAAATCGGTAGAGCAGAAGCGGTCCCCTATTTGGACGTGAATGTTTGTCTGTTTGGACGAGCTTGCGTAATCCATCTTTCTCACCCAAGATCAACAGCAATGGGGACCGAGCGCAGCGTATCCATCGACAATGTGGGTTTGAGTCCTGTCCAGTCGTGCTCGATGACTGATTTGCCGTACAGGATTCGGACCGAGAGTCGTCGAGCCAGCCCGGCAAGCCAGGACGGAAGAAAAATCCAAAGTATGTAATGCTCTCCTCGTCATGGGCGAGTCAACATGCTTACGTTCTGTCATGCAGCTCCCAGGCAGCAAGACGCGACCAAAACCGCATTGCTCAACGCGAGTTCCGTCTCAGAAAGCAGCAGAAGGTACAACAATCTAACATTCACCATATCCACAACTCACCACTCCAGATTCGTGATCTCGAAACCCGTGTCGAGATCCTCTCGGGAGGCACCGACCAGGCCCTCACAGAGATGAAGAACATGCTCAAGGGTATGCTACTGCTCTCCTATCCAACAGTGTCTCATCCACCCCAGATTTGATGGAGGAAAACCAGACCCTCCGCACCTTGCTTCGCAGTCTCGGCGCATTCATCGGCGAGGGTGCCGGCGGTCTTTTGCCCAAGCTCGGGTGGGATCTCGCAGACTTTAACAACTTCATAAACAGGTCAGAGACCGACACCGCCTGGCAAGGCTATCAGCGCCGCAAGAAGGCCAACGAATCCACTCAAAGCCAGAAGCGCCCTGCAGAGGATGATTCCCCCAATGCACGCAAGAAGACCCGCGCGAACGAGCATGAGCCCGAGAACGGTTATCCCGTGCTCGTAAACATGAACCCGGCGTTGCCTCCCAACAACATGTATGGCCGAGAAAGCCCAAACACCTTGTTCTCCGACCTCATGCGCGGAGGGAATGGGTCCCCCATGTTCAGCAACCCCTCTCCCCCCTCCAATCCCTCTCCTAGCTTCACCAGCGGCTCTCAAGCAAATTACCAGTCCTCGTACATGTCTGGTGTAAATATGGGCGTCGATGCTTCGCTCCCGCCCCTCTCCTTCTCTCCTCCTACAAGTGTACCAGCTGCCCCTCTGCAGCAGCAGCAGCCGCAGCAGCCGGCAAACCAAATGTCCCCTGAACAGGCCGAAGAGGATGACGACCCCAACAAAAGCGAAGCATACAAGCTCATACAGTAATTTTATCCCGTCAATATCAACATTCCAGCGCTCTGATATTCCTCGTAGCTATCATTTGGATAATTACAAGAGGAACACTGCCTACTGTTTGCCATCTTCCCTTCGGCCCACATTGGTCCAGAGGTATTCAATCCGACCATGTTCTAACCGTTGTTGCTAATCTTTAATTTCAGGACCGTCCCCCATGGTTCGTTCACTTTACAACCGTTGAACTTATTTGACGCCGCTTACAGAGAGTGTCATCGATCGTATTCTACACCCTGAACTCCGAGACCGGATGATTCTCTTGAGAGGTGCGTTCAGTTGTATCAATCTCTAACCGAGACTTGATTTTCGCAGGGCGCTTCGATCTCGTCGATTGCCTCCTCGACTACCGAAACTCGGTGACTATTCACGGAGACGATGTCCTGGCACACAGCAACTGGGAGATCAATGAGAAGTGGCTTCGCCAATACGGGTATGTTTCGACCACGGTTGTTGGAAATCATGTTACACTTGTCCATAGATTCTTGGTGGACCCGGCGACGCTCAATATCGTCAATCGTTGGAGGAGGGAACGAGCTGAGCCGGAACTTCGCATTGCTGATATTACGAGCGCAGAGAATACGCCTGCTTCCACGTGAATTATGTTTTCTTTTTTTTTGTATAAATCACCCTGTAGTATGCGTCGTAAGCCATGTTTGCCCGCGGGTAGTAGGGAATATGTACAGCAGGCCTTGCGCACGCCGTTCAGTTCTCCGTGCAAAGCTTTCAAGCGGAACTGATACTGCAAAAGATTGTGAGAAAGCGGACATGTGCCAGAACAAGTTGCGGTTTACTCTGCACAAAGCGAATTCGCTCATGATGCCCCGCCCTCTCCCCGTTTCAGCGCAGCGATTTTTGACCGTGGTCGGGCGTGTGTATTTGCCAAAGGTGTTGAGCTGCAGCTGAGCTTGGTGGCGGACTTGTGGGGGAAGGGTGGTGTTGCGGGCGACATATAGGTACGCGCGCCGGGCAACCTCGTTCTTCAAAACGCCCTGGCGGGCCTTGACGTCGCGCATCACCCGCGCGTTCCTCATCACCTTGTCCATCGTCGAGGTAGAGTCACGGTGGTGTTTGCTTCAACTCGACACAACGCCAAACAAAACACTCTTTCACCCTGGCATGGTCGGAGCTCTGGTTCGTTCGTCTCACCCCTCCCGTTTGCTTGGCCGTGATCTGTCTGACTTGGGGTGCAGCTACGCATATAACCCGACCATGAACCGAGCGCTGCGTTTCACCCAGCAGCGGCGATTCGTTTCCTCGCTCTTTGGCTTCACCTTCCTCGCGGCGGTCGTGACCGTCTCCGCCTCGAACATCCTTCCGTGCCCAGCGCGACCAAAGAAGGGCCGGTATGCCGACAGCGAGATCGAGGGTGGGATAGGCGAGGAGGGCGCGCGGCGTGTGACGGTCGCGAAACGACCGCGGCGCTGGATAGAAGAGGTCCACCCCCAGCAAAAATAGACCATGCATTCGTGTCGTCGAACGAACGCACTTCCACCTCAGCTGAGGTCGTTATCTCCGGGCGCCAAAAGGAACGCGCGCCGCGACGAGATCGAAATCAAGAACGGACGATTTCGGCCCAGCGTTGGCGCCGAGAAAAGGGCACACGTAGAAAGGAGCATGTAGAGAATCTGGTGCAGTGGATATTGTCCCGTACAAATACATCCGTTTTCAATTCCTACAATCAATTGTCTGTGTCGTCTCTACTCGATTCCTGGTTCCGGAAATGCTCCTCCTGCTCCTGCCGGGTTCCACTATTTTAGGATAGATAAGTAAGTATAAAAGCCAAGAGCAAAATTGGAACAGATGTCTTACGGCAATGGATTTTCTTCGATTGGAAGACAAAATAGGAAGGCCAAGAAAGCCATCGCGGCCTGGAAGATAAAAACGACGCGGAGAGCGTCTGCATAAGAGTCGACGGCAGCTTTTCTCCAGAGGGGATCGAGATTAGGTATACTTGCCGCCGAATGACTGAAGGGGAAAGTCTTAAATGCAAGACCCGATGATACACACAAAGAAACTTGCCGGATTTCATAAATAATCTGGGATGGCGCGTTTAGATGTCTGCATATGTGTGATTGGTAGAAAACCGACCTCTGCGGAGTTTGGGCCGTGAATTCGTTCCCGGAGTTTCTGGAGGAGTACCGCCTGTAGAATTGCGCCACTGAGACTCACGCCGAGGACTTGGCCTGTGGTCCGAAAAAGATATGTAACTAGGAAGACTCAGCAAACTGGGGAATGCCATGAAACAAAGGACGCGACTCACTCCCTGTGGCCACCGCCATGTCCTCCTTGATCACCCCAGCAATCATGGCCTGTGCAGCGCGAGTCAGCTGGAAACACAGCGCGCAGGGTGCCGACGAACGATGAGGGTGGTAGTGATAAAACTGGCCATGCCGAATCCCTGAGGGACAATGTCGAACCAAAGATGCCATGGGGAGCTGTTCTCATGCCAGAAGATCACGAGAACATTGGCGGATATGCTCGAGACCGCAGAGGCCACCGTCAGCGTATATAATTTCCCTGTTCTCCGCATCATCCTGCAAAACGTTATGAGAATGATCGCCCATGGCCTGGAGGGGAAGGACGACGGACCACCCGGCTGCCACGCTCCCGCATGATATGGCGATCTGTCAAACTCCATTTAATATTCCAGGCCTGGAAGGGAGTAGGAATGCGCACCGAATGGGGCAAAAGATGAGACCCTTATCAACAATGTTCAGAGGGCAGGTTTACTTCATGCGGGACGCGGAATCATACCGGAGCTCGCGGCAGAATATAGCTTCACCGCAGAAAAGTACTGAGAGCCGTAAGACTCGAAGCAGAAAAAGAAAATGTTAGGCAACGTACCAGCGGAACGTTGTACAACTAGCGAAATGAACGGAGTGAGTCGGAGGTCACAGAGAGTCATCTAATTTTACCATAGAAAAAGCAGCCATACTCGCGAAAAGATTGGACATTGAGACGGAAAAGGGCGTCCTGCGTGTTATGAGGCGCAGAGGCATGACGGGAAAGGGGGCCCAGTATTGCTCTACGAGGACGAACAGCAGCCCACAGACCGCTGAACAGCAAAAGAGACTGTAAATAAGCGGATGTGACCAAGGGATTTCCTCGGTTGTCTTGAGACTGAACCCGAGGAGGAGGCAACCAACCGTTCCCACAAGGGTCAGGGATCCCAGAACATCGATGCGGCGCAGTTTTTCGGAGAGAGGCTGGTTCTCCACATCGGACGGCAGCTGTATGTTAACTTTCCAAGCGACCAAAGTAGCGCTGAAGATGAGCAAGGGGGCCTAACATACCCGTCTTACCCATTAGTCTACTCCGCCAAGTAAGGAGGGGCTGCTGCACGCACCTGAAAGTAGAAGGCCGACCGCCTGGCCAAAGCGGTGAGATGACACAGGACAGGAAGAGTGCACGTCAACTGACCAGCCAAATACATCGTTTATCCAACCGCCGAGAGGACCGCCTATTCCCGCGCCGAGGCCAAACAATCTAGACGGTGCGCATGAGCGAGGAGGACGGCCGATTGAAAAGAATGCAAGCACATATTTGCCATGCCTTGGTAAAGGCCCCGCTGTTTCCTAGGATACGTCGCTATTAGCACGGGGCGGCCAGCAGCGTCCTAGCCGATGCTTACAGTGGGATTAGATCCGTAACCACAATGGTGGCAACTGCGAATGAATGAGGTAAGGGTTGACCAACCAATGGTGCCGAGCGGTACCTGTCATGACGCTGCGAGAAGGTCAGCTCGGAGCGAGGTGGCAGCCGCACAAAACGACTTGCCCTCCGCCGCCCATGCCCGCCAAGGCGCGGGCAAGGATGAGCGTTTCCATGGATGGGACCATCCCGCAGAGCATTGTGCCCGAGCCTACACGAGGTCAGATTTTCTTTTCAACAACGCGTCCGCGGAAATTGGGTTACCAAAAAGAAACAACGCCAACAACATCGCGCCTTTGCGACCTAAAATGTCCGCAAGACGTCCTGGAAAGTAGGAGAATTAGGTGCGATGAACACAGAACTAACGCGCAGATAACAACCATATAGCGGGGTAAAACAGCAGAGGGATAACAGGTACGATGTCCCAATGTACGAAGCCTGGTTGGATTTGTTAAAGTCACTCCCGATGGGGGTCAGCAGCGTCGCTACGACCGTTCCTGATTGTTTTCGGTGTGTTTAGGAAATTCTATGGACGGTATTCACAGTCTGCTCACCATCTGCAAAAATAAGAATAGATAGGATCAAGACGGTCACGATTGTAATCATGTTATCAACGAACCTAGGGCTCCGAGAAATACCGCCGACCACAAGCCTGCCAATATCCACGCGACATCGGTACTGCTGAAATTATTCAACAGCGGCGGTGAAGGGCTGGTTGGGGACGCGTCTCCTTCGGCGACATCATCGACGCTGTTGTACGAGGGGGTGGTCTCTTTCAACAGGGGCGTAGTGTCGATGGTGAGGGCAGAGGACCCTTGTTCGAAGGGCATCGTAAAACGAGGGGGAATATGACGGGATCGTTTGCAGCCTCTGCTTTATATTACTCGCGATGTCGGTTGAAATTCACGTCCTGGCGTGACAAAGCAATCAAACGTTTGGAGGGACGCCGGAATTTTTCTTGATTGAGGGCAGAGGACGCAGGGAAAAGGAGCATGAGATTCGCAATCTAATTCCACAGTTTAGGCACACACATGTTCAGCCATTTTGCGGACGAAAAAACGGGTAATTTCCGTCATCAGCGGAGGGTTGACCGGGTTTTTCCCCGGCCGAGTATCCGGGATATTCGGCTAGGGCGATATGTTTTGTGTTTTCGGTGGAAATACGGAGGCGCGAAGTCGATGACGAGGGAGGCGTACACTTGGTGTCAGAGACGTCGTTGTTTTTTTTCTGATAGAATAGGACCGAGTGAGCAGAGAGGTGCTTTCAGAAAGCGATCACGGCGCAAATCACATCCGCCCGCGTTGCGTTGCATTGCGGATCCCAAGCCCAACGGGAATGCTGGCTGATTGCATAAGAGAATTTTCGTGCGAAGGGGGCCGATCCCGACGTTCACGCTCTTTGCCTGCGACTCCCGCTGGGACTCGCCAAAATCAATTAGATTGCAAGGAGCAAGCATCCCACCGCCGACGTGACCGTGACCCCTAGCAAAGGGTTCGGGGCCTGTGTGAACGGAGGGCCCGGGGGGCTTCCTGATATGTTCCATCCCCGCCAATAGTCACTTTGGCAGGTTTTCGTGATGGAAAAGCGCGCCTGGGAAGATGTTGGGGGATCGCCCGTGGTTGCTTGTATGCGGACTTGGTGGAATGGCGAATGACGGTGGCCGCGGCCGTTGCAAGAGTCTGTCTCTACATGTTTGGCCCGTCGGGACATGGCGACGAATATCGGCATCTGAAGGGGGGAATTTAGAGTGACACCCTACTCTCGCACGGGATGCAGCAGGTGGGCGGCGAGTCTAATTTTTTGTGGGTAGGATGAGGTGAGAGAAGAGAAATATATTCTTTTGAAATGAAAAGGAAGGAAAGAAAAGGAAGACTTGGTGAATGATTGAATAATTGGGTGGCAGGGACGAATAGCTATGCTATTGTTGAGATCATTGCTTACAGGGCTCTCCCTCTCCCATCCACCATGCCGTCCCCTAGCCAGGTCGAGCTCGTCTCGCCACTGGCCCCCCAGTCCTCCTCCTCCTCGTCCCGTATCCACTCTCCCCCGCATACCTGGAAAACAGTGTTCCGTTTCGCCAACTCCTCGTCCCGCAAGCTCGCCGTCAATGGACCCCCGCTTTCTCTCGATACTCACTCCCTGTCCACCTCCAACACCGGCAGGGGTCGCACCCCACTCACATCAACCCCGTCCCACACCCCCGCCTCCTTTTTGTCAGAGCACCACCGCTCGTCTTCAAACTCGTCCAATACCCAGTCCAGCGACTCTAACCGTGCACCCCACGTCCGCATGCAGCCGCGCCACCAGCAGTCTGTGGACGCGCTCTCTGTCGCCGCCTCGTCCAAATCGAGGGCGCGTACAAAGCCCGAAAAACAGCCTCTCTCTCGGCATCCGAGTGCTTTCTTCTCAAAAACCTCTACCGCGGGCCCCTCCCAGCCCTCGTTTCCCCTCTCTCCCACTCAGTCCACTTCCCGCTCTGGCCCGCTGTCTCCCAAGGCCATGGGCGCATCAGCGTCCCGCTTCATCCGCCGCGTCGCCTCCGCCCCGAACGCCAAGGGGCTCTTCACCGCCTCCCGCAGCGTCTCGACGACCAAGAACGGCATGCTCGCCCCCGCGGACATCGTCCCACCCCTCCCGAGCGTCAGCTCTCTAGAACACGGTGGCGCCGACTCGCTCGAGACCATCTCCTCCGGTTCCTCGCGCGGGGGCCGGCCGCAGTACAATGGCCGCGGCGGCGGCAACACGCTGTCGACACCGCGTGTGAGCAATGGGATGCCCGAGGGCCCGGGCAAGGTCGCGTTCCGGCGGACGTACTCTAGCAATTCGATCAAAGTCCGGCAGGTGCGTTCTGTGTGCGCGTGACACGCGCTTCTTGGCGCGCAGGACTGACGCTGCGCGGCACAAGGTCGAGGTCGGCCCGTCGAGCTTTGTCAAGGTTAAGATGCTGGGCAAAGGCGACGTCGGCAAGGTCTATCTCGTCCGGGAGAAGAAGACGGACAAGCTCTTTGCGATGAAAGGTTCGTCTCGTATCCGCGCCCCTGGGCCCCTTTCTCAGCGCGCGTATGTAGTGCTGTCGAAAAAGGAAATGATCGAGCGCAAGAAGATCAAGCGCGCACTGACGGAACAGGAGATTCTTGCGACGGCGAACCATCCGTTTATTGTGACGCTGTACCACTCGTTTCAAAGCGAGGGGTACTTGTTCTTTTGCATGGAGTATTGTATGGGCGGCGAGTTTTTCCGCGCGCTACAGACGCGGCCAGGCAAATGCCTCCCCGAGGACGCGTCGCGGTTCTATGCGGCCGAAGTGGTCGCCGCGCTCGAGTACCTGCATCTCATGGGGTTCATATACCGGGATCTCAAGCCGGAGAGTGGGTCGCCGTGCATTAATAAGCGGTTATTTTGCTAAACATGGGACAGATATTCTACTGCACCAGTCGGGGCACATCATGTTGTCAGACTTTGACCTGGCGAAACAGTCGAGCGACCCGGGGAGCATGCCGGTGATGATCCAGTCGGAAACCAATGGGGTGCGTGCGTGGCGCTGGGGGGGGTGGGGGAGTGCTGACAGTTGCCTGCAGGTCCCACTCGTGGACACCATGTCATGTACGGCCCACTTTCGGACCAACTCGTTTGTGGGCACGGAAGGCAGGTCACATTTTTTTTTGTGAGAGACGGCAGCTAAAGGAGAGACATAGAGTACATTGCGCCAGAGGTGATTGCTGCGCAGGGACACACGGCGGCGGTGGACTGGTGGACGCTCGGGATCCTGATTTATGAAATGATTGTACGTGATTTGGCCGTGGATGGTGCGGGGATTGAAGACGTACTACAGTATGCGACGACGCCGTTCAAGGGCCCGGAGCGCAACGACACATTTGCTAATATCCGCGACAACCCGGTGCATTTCCGGGACACGCCCAAGGTGACGCAGTGGGTGTCGTTTCTTTTTGTTGTGGTTGTTGTTGTTTTCTGATGATGTGTCGAATAGGGCGGGGAAGGACTGCGTGACGCGGCTGCTGGACAAGCGGGAGCGGACGCGACTGGGGAGCAAGAGCGGTGCGAGCGAGGTGAAGCAGCACAAGTGGTTTGCGAAAATCAACTGGGGGCTGTTGCGGAATACGCGGCCACCGATTGTGCCGTCTGCGTCTGTTGGGCAGGACGCGGTGAACTTTCGGTCGATGAAAGAGTCGCACTCGCTGCAACTAGAGGGACAGATTGACACGCCGCTGGAGAGTGCTGGGGGCGGGGATTTGTTTGGGGGATTTTCGAGTGTTACCTTGCATTACGATGGGGACTAGTAGATTGAAGTGAACTGGGTTGGACTGTGTGGAAGTGAACCGAACTGAGCCTCGGAGCCTCGGCTAAGTTTGGATCTGAGATTGTGATCTCGTCCGATCGCCGGACCAATCAGGAAAGCGACTTGTCGAGAGTTCATAAGGGCGTTCTGCCTATCGAATACCCCAGCAAATGGCAGATCTCTACCCCCCCTCCTACACGAACCGTCCATACCCCAGGGACCAGTATCCCTATCCACACAACTCGGGCTCATCTAATGGCTCAGCAGACGACACCCATGACCAACCAAAGTCAACAGAGCAGCAGCCACAAAAATCAGAGACAAAGCCACAGGCTACTTTTTTAACAAAACTCTACGCGTAAGTGTTGTGCATTTCATGCTTTGTTTGGTTTTTATAATTCCCAAACAGCCTCCTCGAGCGCACAGAGAACCACCACATGATTCGTTGGGACCCCCAGGGTGAACACATCGTCGTCGAGCGTCCAGAGCAGCTTGCCCTCCATGTCCTTCCAAGCATCTATCGCCAGTCCCGCTTCGCCAGCTTCTCTCGGCAACTAAATGTAGTACAGCCAACCACCCATCTGCTTCTCCGCTCATTTTCATCCAGATCTATGGTTTTATGCGCAAGGTAAACCTCCGCAACGTCGATCCCGCGATAGACGACCCAGATGCAAGCACCTGGTGTAGGTCCACAAAATTCATAATATTCACCCAAAAACCTTATTTGACACAGCACACCCCACCTTAAACCGCCATTCGCCCCCAGAGGTCGTCGCAAACTTTAAGCGACGCGTCCCTCCACGTCTCCCAAAACCGCGAAAACGCGACCCCCAAGACTCTCCCTCCATTCCCCCTCCGCGCTCCGCAATCGGCATGGGCCCCGTCCCCCTCACCGTCCCTTCCTCCGTCGGCCCGTCTTCCCACAAATCAGGCCACATTGGCCGTCCACGCGGCTTTTCCTCCCCCGGCGCGTTCCCTCCCATCATGCAGAGCTCCGGTGGTCCAGGCGGCGGCGGCTGGAACAGCGGTGGTTACTCTCGTGCGACCCTCCCTCCGCTCACCGTCCCGTCCGATCCGCAGCACAACATGTATCACCATTCTCCCCATCCGCTCAACCCCCTCACCCCCAGCGACGACTCCCCTACCTCCCCCGCCTTCAACTACCCCAACTCGTCCCAATACCCGTACTCCCCCGAGCAGAACCACTGGTCGTCCCAGAACAGCACTTATTCCAGCCACAACGGCAGTCTTTCTTCGCTTCTCAACCCCAGCAATGGTGGCTATTCACGCCCCGCGCCGACGATCAACACCTCGTACGCCTCGCCTTTTTCCTCGATGCCGATGGAGCACAGCGCGTCCTCCATGTCCCCCGACAGCCGGCCCACCACCGGCTACTCCGTCTCGTCGCTTCCTTATGGCCAGGACGACTACTCACGCCCGAATTCGAGCCACCACCGGCCCATCTCCCCTTCGCGCCCGCAGTCCTCCAAATCCTCCTACTCGTCCAACTCGCTCATCGTGCGGCGCGGGCGGCGGCACAGCCAGGCGATGAGCCCGTACCCGAGCCCGTACGAGCCCCCCTCGGACTCACAGCGGCCGTCGACCTCGCCGCAGCCGATCGACGAGCACCACGCGGCGGGGCTGCCTCGCGTGCGCAGTATGATCCAGTTGCCGTCGGTCGACCCGTATCCGTTCTCCGGCGGCCAGGCCGAGTTCGCTTACTCGGCAGTCCCGGGCCCGATGGGAAGCAACGCGTCGATCGACTCGCTCGACAACAGCGCGTCGTGGCAGCGATCGGGTGGCCGTCCGTCGACCGCCGCGTCGTCGATCAGCGCCGCGTCGCACACGTCGTCGTCGCAGGCCAACACGCCGCCGGTGCAGGACAACTTTCACGGGGAGACGACGGATATCCACCGATGTGAGTCCCGCCTCCGTTAGCCCGAGCGTCGAGCCCCCCGTTCACGATGCCTGCCATCGTTCCGTAGTTGCCGACCCTGGTCCTGCCCGCCCCGCGCACCCGGTTTACTGACGCCCCCATCGCAGACTCGCCTGACTTTGGCTACGTCCCGATGAACGACCATCTCGCGCAGCATCAATACACAAAGTCCCCCGGCGAAATGTAGCTTGGACTTTTTTTTTTTTTTTCCGCCCTCTCCATCTCTTTCCTTTTTTTGGATTTTTTTGTTGTTGTCGCGCCGACCTCGGGGAATCATTTTTTCAGCGCGGGGGAAGGATACCTTTTTGTCATATAACAACGAACGAACGCCCACGCTCACTCACCGACACGATTCTTGGAAACTGTTTTTTTTTGTCTCTCCTTTACCGTGGACACTCACTCACTCACACATTGCTCTCTGTATACGGATATACCATTCGTTGTGCTTGTCTTGTTGCTTACCGCTCACTGTATCCTTGCAATATCAAAATCCAACCGATTCGAGTAGACCATCCTTTTTTTCCGAGTGCGCCATAAGATTCTGATCTGATGTCGATCGACGCATATGGACCCGATCCGTGGTCACATTGGCGGTTTCCTCTTTTAGAATTGCTTCCGTCGCAGGCGTCGCGCGCAACGGTTCCGCGTGGCCGCGTTGCACCCAAGACATTTTCGCGCGTTGCATCCAAGACAATCCCGATACGGGTCATTTATTTATTATGATTCTTCCTCTTCCTCCAATACATAGGTGAGTATAGATTAGCTAGCAGAATAGTACATCAAAAAGAAAAGAAAAGAAAAATTGTCCAGTCCGAATCAGCGGAACTCAAAAGGAAAGCAAACGGGAGAGCAAAGAGTCGGGCGGGCGTTTCGAATTCGAGTTGCCGTCCGGGTGGTCATGTCATGAGGCTTGTGATTTTATTGTTATGGTTATTGGGCACCAAGCGCGGGGCGCAGCTGCACCATCGGCTGAGTGCCGTGACCGGCTTCAACGTCGGTGGATAGGAAGGCGGCGGTCTCTTCTACGCTCGCACCCTCGGCCTCGTCCTCGAGCTCCTCGTTGACGGCGCGTCGCGCGACAACGGAGAGGTAAATAAAGATCGCGATACATAGCACGACGCCGCCGATCGTCCACAGACGCGCGACGAGGCCCTCCTGCGGTTCCTCGCCCTCGGCGGGCGCCATCGTGTTGAACTCTTTGAACGAGTGGATGCTCGCACCGAGGCTCGTGTGGATGATGACCTTGAAGAGCGAGGCGGCGGTGCAGACGGTGTACGTGCGCAGCGTGAGGGTGGGGGACGCGGCGAGGAGGCAGTTCATGACGTTGTACGGGTACGGGGCGAGGCGGACGAGGAAGAGGAGCTGTGGCCGCTTCTCGACGGCGCGCACGACGCGTTTGATCGTGCACGCCGACTCTAGCCAGCGGGTGATGCAGGCCCGGAGAAGTGTCCGGGAGAGCAGGAAGACCACGAGCGCGCCGGACAGGGCAGCAAAGTACGAGATGACAGCGCCGGTCCAGGCACCGAAGGTATACCCCGAAAGGACGATTAGTGTGGAATACATCGGGATTGGGGCTGTGCCGCCCGTTATAAGTAAACGTGCGTCTCTAGTCTCAAAAAGGACGGCTCACGGAAGGTGGTGAGGAATATGAGGACGAAGAGGACAGCATATCCAAAGGACGCGTCGGCTTGTAAGTAGAGGGAGAGATCGTCAAGGACTGCGGAAGGGCGGGCATCAGTCGCGGGCGCTAAAAAAAGAAAGAGTGACGACAGACATGTAAAGACCTCAGTCTTGAAGAAGGCGATGGTAACGACGAATGCGAGACTGCTGAGGCCGTAGATGATGAGGGGGGCCCAGGGTCTGAGGAGGTTGGCTATCCGGAGTCCACGCGGGCGCGAGTAGGGGGTGGAACGCCTGGGGGATGCAGACGGGGTGTACGAGGACGTCGATGGGCGGTGTGGAGACACAGGGGTGCGAGAGGAGGAGGATGAGGGAAAATCGTCGAGGGGGGTCGCTTTTTCTGTCATTTCTGGGAAATGGACATAGCGAAACGGGGATTGGGAGGGCCGATAGTATTCGGCCGAGTCGGTGGAGATGGGGCGGGCGGGAGAGGAAAGGGAAAGGATATGGGGGCGACGGGTATCCATTGGGCCAGGCCAACGGGGGGAAAGAAAGAACGAATAAATGAGAGAGAGGGAGTGGAAAGGGAAATATGACCAGATCCGGTGCGGTGTATGCAACAGTTTGACGCGTTTCGCCGCTCAACACTGGCTTCAACCAATGGGCCTGTCCACGTTCCTTGCCGCGCGATGTCGACCGTAGGTCCGGGAATACACAACACCCCCCCCTGCTGACCTCCTCGGTCAGTTTATCCCGCCCCCTCGCGGTCCGTCACTACGCTGCTAAACCCAAAAACGCAATCGGGGAGTGGTACAGCAACATTCTCCCAGCAATGTTTCCCATCGCCCTCCTCGCATCCGCCGTCTACACTGTGCGCACAAAAAATAAAAATAAAAACCACCCCCAACTCAATTTTCCTCCCAGGGTCTCCTCCTTGCCCAGCTCACCCTCTCACACGAAAAGAAAATGGGCGAGCAGGCCGTTCGCCTCGCCCAGCTCGAGGCAGAGGTAGACGCCCTCCATGCCGCCCGCAAGCCCTCACCCGAAAAGTAAGAAAGCAAGCATGTGTGCATTAGGTGTATTGTAGATAGAGTAAAGAAATCTAGCCCAAACCCGTCCGCGGCGCACCACTCTGCCCCCGGCCGTCAGAAAAGACACCTAGATTGACAGGTTGACTGCCTTTAGAAGGGTGCTCTTGTGGCGATCGTACAGTTTCGCGGAGCTGTATACATAAACTCGCTCCGCGCCAGCATAAATAACATTTTGGCAGAGTTGACCCACCTGAGCGCGGCCGCCGCGAGCCCCGTAAACGTCTTTATGGGTTCCCTGCCCCGCTTGATCCTAAACACGTCGTACGCTGCACAAACCACCCCAATTAGTCGTGCGTTGGCATATGTGTAGCAGAGTCCGCCACGTACAGACGAAAATAAGGTCCATCGCGAGCTTCGCGCGCGTCACCTGCAGCCAGTAATCCTGCTTCTGCAGTCTCGCAAGCTCCTTCTCGTCCCGCTTCGAAGTCGCCGGTTTTGACTTTGCAGTAGCGGCCGCCATCGACTCGGCGTACACGCGCGACTCGACTTGAAACGCCAAAAAGTACTCAGCAGGCGAACCGGGCGCGCGCGCGCAAGACGAATAGCAAACCTAAACCGGGGACTTACCTTCATGCTGCAGGCTGCCGATCATCTGCCGCTCGACCCCATTTTCAACCAGCCCGACGAGGGTCGCGAGCAACCAGCACCAGTCCGCGAACCGCCCCGCGCGCTCGCCTGTCCGCTTGCCGAGCAACCCGAGCTTGCCAGAAGTGGACACATCGTCCGCCACCGCCTGCACGAGCTCAAGCAGCACGGGCGGCGGTGCGTATAGGAGCGCCTGAAGGAACGGTCTTTGCGTCGCTTTACTTTTAGTTCTAGAAGATGTTAGCGGCGCCGCCTGCTGTGCCATTATCGCCGTGAGAGGGCCGAGCCAGTTGAACAGCAGCAGGCATTTTCTGACGGTGGCGAGTTAGCACGCGACAGGGCGCGTTTTCGAAAGAGACAGACCGTGTAAATGAGAAACCATCGACGGTGGACTGGAGCCGCCGAACGAGCTCGAGCTCCCATGGTGCTCGTGTCGGGCGCCGCAGCAGGCGGCTCGTCGTGAGCGACGTGTGAAAAAGTAGATACACACGCAGCGAGTATTGTATCAGTTTCTGTGCAAGAGTTAATACGCGGCCTAGTCAGAGCAGCCGGGGCATACAAAAGCCTTGTCCCGCCCATTGCTTGTCAGAAACATGTCGCGCCAAACTTCCTCCTTGCGCACACGCGCTTCTGCCTGCCGCAGCTCCTCCGTGCCCTCCTCTAGCTCGACCTCCTCCTCGTCGATGGGGGGCTCCAGGGGCTCCTCTTTTGTGGACTCGTATGGGCTTGCGCCGTACATGTTATGAGACGAGTTGGAGACGGAGGTGCGGGGTGTGCGCGGCGGGTGGGACGAAAGCGGGTTCATCTGGAAGGACGCACTCGCGTCAAATCCAGAAGAATAGAATTGGCCGCCATTGTGGTGGGACGAGTCCCCAGCATGCTCAGATGGAAAGGAGATGTGGGACATGGGAGGCGCTACAAAGCGGCTGTGTTGTCTCGTGTTTGGACCGAAAACACGCGACTCGCGCGCCTTGGAACTTGAACATGTCTCTCTCGTCCTCGACGGGCTTCCGCTCCCCACCACGCTCAGACGCACCCTCCCCCGCCCCCCGCACCACCTTCGATGCTGACCTCCTCAAGGTGTACACCAAGACACTCCTTTCCACCACCCTCCACTCCGCCGTCTGGCCAGATCCAAAGGAGCGCGACAAGGTTAAAGCGTGGATAAAGGAGATTGGCGACCGGGTCAAGGCTCGCATGCTCGAGATTCAGCCGACCGGCTTGTGAGTGCGCCAGGGGCTACCGCGCCCCGCCATGCCGAGCCGAGCGCCCTTACTCGTTCGCAGTAAATACATCGTTTTGACGCAAATCAATGAAAATCTCGGGCAGGGCGGCCGGTTAGTTTTTTTCTGGTTGGCGGACGGTTAGTAGTAACTGCCGTTTTGTACACCCAGAGCGGACATGGCGTGCCACTGGGAAGATTCCGACATAGTCGTGCAGGAGCTGTTCTCAAATGTTGGTCCATCCCCTCGTCCGTCCCACTGTGGGCGCGTTCAGCCGACTCACGTTCTATCAGGACTCTCTGATATGTATATGTATCGCGTTTGCGATCCGGAGCATTTAACAACCACCACCATCATCATCTCGTACTGGCGCCACATACAATCAATACCCATGAACATTACTCGCTGCTGGAGATACCCTTGCAATCATCATGCACTGTGCCCGCCGCTCAAAAAATCAGAACCTACCTGGAAGGTTGTGATCTTTCCGATGAGGCATATCTGGGGAAGGTATTTCTCACCGTGATCTTATCTAGTCTGTTTTCTCCTGCAGTCAAGATAACAGCTATGCGCAGTCGGAAAAATGCAAGTCGATTCTGTTCCCACCTTTGCTTGTAAACCTTTCAGAAAATAATTCCGTGGACGAATGTCTTACTGTATACCGCCCGTCGACCGCTAGCTGGCTTCTTTCGACGGTGCTCCGAACACGATCCCCGATCAACTGCCAATCTCTGTGATTCCGTCAGCGGTTCGCCAACATGAGACAGAAGGTCCCCGGAACACAGCCACCCATAAAATACGCTTCCTTTGTTCTTCCGGCATTCAACGACATAGGTAACCTTGAAATTTGCTTCGACTTCCCCGGCTTCAGCGTGCACGCCTTGGCGCATTTCGCGCCCGCAGATTCTTTGAAAAGCGGCCGGTGGCGAAAAGTCCTACGCGGGTGGACTATCAGGATCGGCAGATGTCACAGGCTTGTAAAGAGCCTTGTGCACACAGAAAACCTGTTTGGGGACTGCATCACTCGTATGCTCGCGTATGCATCAGTCAGTCTGCAGCATGGGATTCATGGCTCGATTATCTCCGGGCCTCCGCTGCCCAGCGAACCGCCAGAATTCATTCCCGGTTTGTGCTGCAGTACGGCAACCTTTGGTTACCTCCATTCAGGCAACCCACCCCGAGGAGCGCGTTATGTTACAGGGTGATACTTGCATGCGTCTAGGAGATCATTAAAGGGCATTCCCTCCCACGGTACCGCCCGCGGTTACCCGTCGGAGGCGTAGCGGGGGACTAACCGTTCGCCTGGGCGGCGCACAACGCAAGTGTTTACCTTTAGCTCACGATCCAAACAACCACCTCCATCCTGTCCGCTTTCGGCCGCGAGGATTTGCAGTTCAAATTCGTTCGTTTCTTCCTTCCCCAGATAATCTACCTAGCGACAGCGTAGCCGGGGGAATTGGAATTGTCGTGCCGACTTTGTGCCGTCGAGATCACTTGGTGGACTGATGACGAAGTGTTGCGATCTTCGCTGGCAATTGGCCACAGATATTCAGCTTGCAACTGTAACCTGCGCGAGCTTATCACCGCCTGATTCCTGCATTCCGCGCGTGCATGGATCCGCCGTTGAATACACGTGAGTCATGCTGTCTCCGAGTTCCAGCTTCATTTCTCGAAAGTTGCAAGAAAAAGTTCCGCCCATGGATCTGATTCGCGCACGTCATTGACATATCCTCACTAAGCGCCCGGCTCACATGGGATGATCCCAAGCGCCGTCCGCGCTGCACTCGTGATGGCGTGGCTGGCTCGCACCGTGCTCACAATCAGACAGACTGCTCTGATGGAAATCCGTACGGACATCTGCCAAAGGGGGTTTCTGCGGCCGAGCGAACGAACCCGTGATGAGCTGCAGCTTTGGCGGTTCGTCCAGAGCTGAACCACCCTGCGCGTCTGTTGGATTCATCCTGCCTTGAGACAAGTCTCCTAGATGGACGGCGCACATTCATTTCACCAAGGAGTTCCGCGGCGCTGCGCCGCTAGCTGACCAGCCGAACTGGTTCGACTGTTCGACATGTACAGCCACTGCATTCTGCTCTTCTGCTGCTCCTTTCTCCGTCTTCTTCTGAATCTTCAATATAACCGGAGAACGCGGTTATTTCCACTGCACGCGGTATTTTGCTGCGTCTTCCGCGCGCGGTTCAACAGCGGATAATCTTCCTGTTGGCGTTTGCCAAGGATGGGGTACCTGCTGGCACTACCCCCTCCAAAGATCCCTGCGTGTGCCGTAACATGTATTAAAAGAGGAACCCGCTCTCAAGTCTCTACCTACGCGAAATGAAAATCCCTAGAAGCCTGCGTATACGTAGTGGCATCTTGATAGGCACTGATCTACAGGGTACATGATGCAAGGAGGCTTTTTTGAAGGCATTGCTTTCTCACAGCTCCTTTGTCGTTGACTTTTTTTTTCTTTCAAGGGTCGAGGCCTTGCGCGTAATGGATCCGACTAAGTCTACACGGGCCGTCCGTTTATATTCTCTCCATCCCACGCGTCGATAAGGAAATTTGGGATACACAGAGTCCGGCGGAGATCGTCGCTCGTTATAGCCCAAGTGCAAACATAGACCAGAGATGGTTTTACCGACGGGTCCGCCCTGCGCTCAAAGCTCGGGAAAATCTTGTTTGGGGCATTACAGGCAAGATTACAGGTCTATAATACGTGTATTCGCCTATAAACTATAAGTATGCGTTTTCTGTACACGGTGAAATCTTGTCGGGAAAACGGTATGTACAATACAAAAACAAAAACGCGAAGCACCGTGCAATGGCCGAAAATAACAAGGAAGACGGTCCGTCGGGTCTGCAGGGGCTTATACAACCTGCATTGGGCTCCCAGGCGGCAGATCCTCATCGGCAATGTGCAGGCTGTCCATCCCCATAGCGTTCCCAGCCAGTGGGCTACGCATACCTACACCCGCACCGCCGGCCTTGTTGTGACGGTGTCTCCGGCCCAAAAGCGTCGCGCCGTCCATGTCGAGCTCGAAGCCCTTGGGCCCCGCCGATCGCGGTGTCCCAGCATTCCGGCCCCGATCTCGCGGGCCAGCTCGTCCGCCAGCGTATCCCGCTGCACCCGCCGAGCCCGCACTCTTATTCTTTTCCCGCTCATCTTCCATATCTTCGTCCTCCTCGTCGTCTTCGTTGAGACCCCCGAGGAAGCCGCGCACACCGGCCCCGCCCCGGCCTTTGTATTTGCGCCGGCGGGCACCCTCCTCCTCCATCCGGTGCACAGCGTAAGTGATGTCGAACGCCTCTTTGAGCGTCGCGATGCCAGGACTGCGGCCCTCGATGCGTCCGCGGGCTGCGGAGAGGAGGGGCGAGTCGAGGGGGCGAAGGGGAGCGGCAGTGAGAGGAGACTCGCCGCCGTAGACGTACGGGGTAGGGGGAGGTGGAGGTGCCGGAGCGGCGTTACACCACGGGTGTGCGAGGAACTCGTCTATAGTATACCTTTGCGCCGGGTCGACGCAGAGAAGATGTTGGATTAGGTCTTTGGCTATAAGGAGAATGGTAAGAACAAAAAACTGTTTCCTTTAAAACGGTCAACATACCGGTACCACTGATATCGTCCCACCAAGGACTCAAAAAGGTGTAGTAGCCCCGCGCAACCTTTTCGGTGAGAACATTGATGCTCTCGTCGTAAAAGGGCGGGAATCCGCACAACAGCGTGTACAACACGCATCCAAGCGCCCACATATCCACACTCTTGCTGTACCGCTCATCCTTGACGATCTCGGGGGCGGTGTAGCCCACAGTACCGCATGGCGTCATCGTTTCCTCATTCCATACCACCTTACTCAGCCCAAAATCGGCTATCTTGACGCGCCCGATTCCGCCCCCGCCAACGCCAGGGATGAATTCACCTTCATCCTCCTTCTCCTCGTCGTAGGGCCGATGCACAGGGACTTTGGAAGGGGTGATTGGTATCCGCTCGAACAACAGGTTCTCGGGCTTGATATCCCGATGGACGACACCGCGTTCCTCGTGCAGATAGCGTATCCCGTTGGCTACCTGCAAGATGACGTGCCGCGAGAGATTCTCGCTAAAGTACGTGAGTTTGACGATTTGGTGGAAGAGCTCTCCGCCTTCCATCACTGCAAAGACGTGAGCGGTGCGATGCCGCTGCGATTTGGCAAGGACGTACGTTCAAGGACCAGGAAATAGTGTTCCTCAGATTCGGAGAATGAGATGAGCCTGACTATGGACGGGTGATTGGTGCCGCGCATGATTTGCACCTCTGTCGGGGAACGTCAGGTGCGCGGGATTATAGTGGCCGGCTGGCTTACCCTTGAGTATATTTGCACGCTGGAAAGAATCGCATCAGACACTGAAACTGTAGACGGGCAGTAGACAGAATAAAAAAAGGCACCTCTGTTACGCGCGGCTTCTTTTTAAACTTGGGATTGAGATGTTTGTCTCCATCCTGCCGCGCGCCAGTCAGATGGCAAGTGGGCAAACACAGACCCAGAGAAGATCAATACTAACCTGGGAAGCATTGAGTTCGAATTTCCGAACTACTTTCACTGTGATGGATGTAAGATCGGTGGGAAAGGCAGAGATAGGTAAGCTGTACCCGCGACTTTCTTGTTTGTTGTCCGGTCTAGGGCATGATAGACGTTTGAGAAGGCACCACTGGAAGATATGAGTACGATGGGACGTAGAGACGGCGAACCACTGACTCTCCCATCTTCTCGACAATCTTGAAGTTTTCAAGGCCCTTGTATACGGGCATCTGCTCTTTCTGCTCACGCTCCTGCTTTACGATCTGCTCTGCTGCTTCACGAGCCATCTTCTCGTCTTGGGGTGTTGCCGCGGAAGGGGGGGGTGTATCTTCCTGGCGTGCGTGGTGGTGGTGTTTGCCGTGTCTGAGTAGATCTGTTTGCGATTAGATGCTTGGGTTTGGGGACTGGGAAGGGGAATACTCTTGAAAGTTTCAACAACCCCACCAGCTGACGAGGGCATGGATTGATGACTTGTTTGCGGTGTGCTAGAGGAAGAGAGTGAGAAGAAGTAGGTTAGATAACAAAGAGGACATGCTAGGGGATGGAAGAGGCGCGGAAGACAAGTTGCGGTGGAGAGATTTGGAGAGAGCTAAAGTAGCCTCGAATGACGTACTGTGTTTGTGATCGCCCATGACGCGATATACTCCCAAATAGTCAAAGGCTACAGCTAGACATGGACACACAAAGGCCTCCGAACCAGTCCGCAAGCGAAAGGCCGTCTTCGAGAAGATCAACAGAGAGGGGCGATAGACAGCAGAAGTCGAAGCGACCATTCGCAGGCCATCACAATCTCAACCGCTTTTTGGGAACGACCCCAACATATATGTACCTTGCACCCACCCTCTTACGTGCATCAGGCCGTCTGTATAGAAGCGGCCCTCCAATCCCACTGATCCTCCCAAGCACCGCCAGCCACGAATATTCTGGAATATCTGTTTGTGGCGTGTCCATATCCCACATTTCTCCCATAGGCGGGTCCAAAATATATTCCCGGCAATCTCCCCTACAAAACTCATGCGTGCACCGACGGTCTCCCGCCAGATTGGATTCGGTGAGAGCCAGATGCGCCAGGAAGTAAAATTAGGGGGTATCAATACATTTCGCGCGAACCGATAGCAGGATAGCAGAAAGTCAAGAACGTCACTTGAAAGAAGGAAAGAACTTTCAACTATAGCCGAAATAAACAAACGCACACAACGCCGCTTCACCCGTGCTCAAATTTAGAATGAGCGGGCTCGCAGACGAACTCCTCGCCGACCTCGATGGCCTCTCCGACGACGGCGGAGAGTATGCGGAAGAACAGGAGAATCCCTCCGAAAGCGTTGCATCCACTTCCAATGGACTCAAGCGCAAAGCGGAGAACACGGGGTCCGACGAAGAGATGACGGACGAGGAGGGCGGCGAAGGCGAGGACGCCCAGCAGGAGATTGGCGGCCTCGTACTCCCCGGCGGTATTAAGCCTGCAGACGAGCTCGACGCGGAAGACGTTCAGCAGATGGAGCTGTCCGGGATTGAGGATGTCAGCAAGGTCGCCAAGCTCGACGGCAGCAAACGCATGACGGACATATTGCAGGTGGGCTTACTGTTCCATGGGGCGTCCAAAACTCCAAAATGGTGGTTAGGAAATAGAAAAATATCAGGCGAGTCCGACGACAGCTGCGACCATGGTGCTCCCCGCGCATCTGAACCCCGAATACACCCTGATTGTTCAAGCGAACAACCTGTCGGTCGACGTCGATAACGAGATCTTGGTGGTGCACAAGGCAAATACTGTCAGTCTGCGTTTCGGCAAGTGTTGACTTTTCTCTAGTTCATCCGAGACCACTATGCTCTAAAGTTCCCAGAGCTGGAGCAGCTGGTCGTGGACCCCGCGATGTATATCCGCTCCGTACGCGCGTTGGCCAACGAAGAGGTGCGTATATATCATTGGTCCTAAACATTCAATAGTACTTACTCCTTTATTCTATAGGATCCAACCAAGGTCGATCTTTCAGGCATCCTCCCTGCCGCGATCATCATGAGCGTGGTCGTCACCGCGACGACCACCTCTGGCAAGCAGCTCTCCGACGCAGAATGGACCGCGGTCCAGGGTGCGTGTGATCTTGCGGACCGTCTCGAGGAGGCGCGCAAGAAGGTTTGTCTTGCCGTATCTATTCTACCTCCGTCACACTCACACCGTTCAACGCAGATATTCATGTACGTGAGCTCGAGAATGAATGTGCTTGCTCCCAACCTATCAGCCATTGTTGGTACTACGACAGCCGCCAAGCTCCTCGGTGTCGCGGGCGGTCTCGGCGCGCTCGCCAAAATGCCGGCGTGCAACGTGCATGTGCGTGTGCTAGCCTCTCGTACCAAATTCGTGCACTTAGAGTTTCTCCTAGCTTCTCGGTGCGCAGCGCAAAATAACGGCTGGATTTTCGACTGCAACACAGCGGCGACACACTGGGTTCATCTTTCAATCTGAGCTGGTGAGCCAGACGCCGCCAGAGTACCAGCTCAAGGTACAGCGGACGGTCGGCGCAAAGGCCGTCTTGGCTGCCCGCATGGATCTGGAGCGACAGCGCCGAGACGGTTGGCCACCCACTCTTATGCAACTATGACCTGCTTATTTCTGTTGTAACTAGGCTCGTACGGCGAATCGCTGCGCGATAAAATCGACAAGCATATCGACAGGCTCGCATGCGCCTCCGCCGTCCAAGGTGACGAAAGCCCTACCTATTCCCGGCGACGGGCCCAAGAAGCGACGGGGCGGCAAACGGTCAGTTTTCCAGTACGGCGGTGTCTCATGTAAGCTCATTTTGCAATTTCAGGGCGCGGAAGGCCAAGGAGGCGTATGCGCAGACGGAATTGCGGAAACTGCAGAACCGGATGGTGTTTGGCGAGGCCGAAGAGGAGGTCGGCGCCTTTGACCAGACCAAGGGTCTGGGTATGATTGGTGCGACGTCGGGCAGCGTCCGTGCTGGGCTCGGCGAATCGAAGAGTCGGGGTAAGCAGATTATTATCGCTGCGTTGTCGCCTGAAAGCTGACGCCGTGATAGCGAAAATGTCCAAGGCCAACAAACTGCGGACAGCAGCTCTTAACCGGTCGGCGTTACTCGGGGGCACGCAGCCGTCATCATCGTCGGCTTCTGGGACGGCCACCTCGCTGAGCGTGACGCCTGCACAAGGTACGTTATTATTTGGTCCGTTTTGACCGATGCTCATGGATATCCCAGGATTTGAATTGACGAACCGGGCGGCCGCAGCGCAACGGGTGAAGGAGGCGAACGAGCGGTGGTTTGCTGCTGGGACGTTTTCGTTTGTACCGCAAAAGGGAACTTGAGACGATGATTATGACGATTGGAGCTGGGTCCAACGATGCATACAGACCAACTAATAATACAGATGTACAACTACTACGCCTCCACATTGTGGGTGTTTTTGGTAAAGTAAGAGGTGAAGCATAAGTACGCTACGAAAGTCGTCTAGGCTGCTTGGCCGGGATGGGCGGTGGCGACCGTTTCCCCGGCTATGTTCTGGCTAACGTCGATGAAGCCGTGCTGCTTTGGGTTGGACAATGCGCTGCGCTTGGAACGGTAGTCCCGGATGGCGGAGCGAATGGCGTCCTCTGCGAGCACTAGGGTCGGTCAGCGGTGATCGGATCCGAAAACGAAAGGGCATACTTGAACAGTGGAGCTTGACGGGGGGGAGACAAAGCTCCTTTGCAATCTCGGTGTTTTTGATCTTGCCCGCCTCTTCTAGCGAGAGACCTTTGACGCGCTCGGTCATGTATGAGCTAGAGGCGATGGCGCTGCCGCAACCAAAAGTCTTGAACTTGACGTCGGAGATGATGCCGTTCTCGTCGACGCGGATTTGGAGCTTCATGACGTCGCCGCAGGCGGGTGCACCGACGAGGCCTGTGCCGACGTCGATGTCGCCCTTGGGGAGAGAGCCGACCTAGAAATCATATCTGATAAGTTTTTGGGCCCAGACCACGAAAACTAGGTCTGTTTACATTTCTAGGCTGCTCGTAATGTGATATCACTTTCTCGTGATACGCGCGAGCGAGGAGGGGGCGCTGAACGGCCCTGGAAGCGGCTGGGCGTGCAGCAGAGAGGACAGTCTTTGATAGAGCTGAGCGGAACATGGGTGAGAGAGAGAAAGAGACGAGACGCACAAGCGGCATGCCGGTGCGCCGGCTTTGGTCATGACGATCCAATCAGCAGATACAAACAAGGGACAAACAACACGATGTCCCGCACGGACTCTATTCCGCCCACCGCGAGGGCCATCGCGCTCCTCCTCTCTTCGGACACCCTCCGTCCAGGACGTGCAGCCCGCTGTCCTCCACCAGCTCCTCGACTTTTCTCACAGATACACCGCACAGGTCCTCACAGACGCGAATGTCTATGCAGAGTATGCAGGCCGTTCAGGCAAGATAGAGATGGACGACGTTGTGCTCGCAGTCCAGGCTCGCGTCGGCTGGGAGTTTGGCGGTCGTGTCCCGAAAGAGGTCTCCTTATGTCAATTTCCAAGAGTAACACTTTTTAACGAAGACACAGTACACTCTCTCTCTCGCGTCCGACGTAAATGCGATCCCCCTCCCTGCCGTCCCCGAGGTGTTCGGCGTGCGCATGCCGCAGGCCACCGACTGCTTAACCTCCATCGACTTTGACCTCATCCCCAATAAACCCCCGCCCGGCGTCAAGTTGTACGACGAGGAAATCGAAGAGGTGGAGGAGTCCGAGTCGGAGGACGACGAGGACTACGACATGGAGCCGGCGCCCATTCCGCAGCAGGCCGCCCCGGCACGCCCCGCCCCGATTCCCCCGCCCCAAGAACCTGCGCGCGAATTCGAAGAGGCACCCTTCCCCATAAGCGCGATCGACACCTCCGCCGACCTTCGCATAGGTTCACAAATGACCGCGGACGACGGCAGCGAAGCAGGCGAGGAGGAGGACGGTCTCTTTGCGGGCGGTGACGAGGAAGAGGAGGACAGCGACGCCATGGAGGAGGTGCAGACTAGCCTCGAAAACACAAACGGCGTAAAACGAAAACTCGAAGAGGACGACGATTACGATTGACCTGTATCTTCCTTCAAACTTGTATTTATAACAGTCTTGAAATTAATTCGCGGTATATATATCCACACATATAAGCAACCCTCCCAAATAAGATCACACATACTGCTGAGCCAGAAACGCCAACAACACAATGAGGAGCGTTATTAAAATGATAACCATTGACATCCAGGCTGCCAAAGCCGTTAGAGCGCTTTTCAAGACTTGGAAGGGATGGCATACATGATTTTCCAGTAGAATCGGGAACGCTGATGACCCGGATAGTGTTGTCGGCGCTACCAGACACCAAAAGTCGCGACGTCGGGTTGAATTTAAGCGTCGTCGGCGGGAACTCGTGAGCTTTTAGAATTGTAACAAGAGGCTACATCCAACGATCAGAGTTCCACGAGAAATAGACGAGGGATAGATGAACTGACAGTAAGCGTATTGGCATCGAGCAAACCGACGCTATAATCCGAGGACCCGAACGCCAGCAGATTTCCGTCCGGGCTAGGGTGCTGTTAGATGTTACGACAGGTAGGAATGAAGTAGCACCGACCTAACATCAAAGCAAGTCAAACCCTTGTCTCCAACTTTCTTGACCTTGACCACCGCCCAGGTTGCCGTATTCCACTTGCACACAAACGCCTGTCGGGGGGCTGCCTTTTTGGTACGCGAGCGAGCGGGAATGGTGTTGCTTATGGTGTACAGAATTTCGCTGTTCTCGGGGTGGTACCTATTCGTGCACGGTCACCATGATATTCCTGATACGGAGACGAGAAAGCCTGCCTAGCCGCACGGAAGTTGCTTCCCGTTGATCCTGCAATTGCGGTGGGAGGGTCGACCGTCCGCAGCAACTCTAGGTCAGAGAGCACCGCCGCCTTTTCCTTCCCCTTTTTCTTTTTCTTGGAGGGCGAACCCTTGGCCTCGCCGCCCGGAAGTGCGTACACAAGCAGATTGTCTGTCGTCGCGACAACTATCTTTGAACGCCCGCGTTTACTATCGGGATGGAATAGAGAAAAAAGGGGACGAAGTTACCGTATTCTGGGAGAAGGACACGTCGTAAATTTCCCTTTCTGTTTTGACGGGTAGCGCAACGGGTGCCAGAGAAGGGAAGGAGAGTAGTTGTAGCTGTGATTCAGTCAGAAAGAAAGCGGCGGACTACGCTGGAGAGCAAACCGATGTTGTACCAGCAGCAACGAGGAGTTTGCCGTCTGGTGAGAGCACGGTGACTTTCTGCCGACTGGAATAAATTCAATACTGGCGGGAAAGCCTTTGGAACGCACTTGAAAATCCTCGAGGTCCCCAGATATGAGAGTTCCCTTTGTTCGCACAAGACCGAGTCTAAAAACAAGGTTGTAAAGAAATAATTATAACCCCGCATTCGACGTACTTCTGCTCCTTGAAGGCATAGACACGGCAATTTTCGTTCTCGCCTTTGGAAAGTTTCTCTTCGGGACTGTTTACACCACATGCAAGCGTTCCGGCCTGCGGGCGGATTTATTTTTGGGCGGGAGGGCGCTATGACACGTACTTGCCTCGATATTAGTGGCCATGCTCATCGGGGCATCCTCGCCGCGCTCCAGTTCGAGCTCATCTACCAGGGTGATGGACCTGTTGTCGCCGACATCATACACACGCTTCTCGCTGTCAGTCGGCGTTCGTAGAGGGTGGTTCACAGCTGACCAGTTTATTTTTGATTCCGGTTCTGGACGCGCCTCCGCCGCCGCCGAGAACGAGATGGGAGGGGGAGAGAAATGCAGAGGAGTAGACCGGAAACGCCGTCAGGAAATGCGGCGTATGTTGCGTACGCATCTATGAGTTGTGGTGAGACAGATAGACAACGTTTTTCGAACGGGTGATCGACTTGCCCCTTGCCTCTTTGGGACGGCGAACTTGCGGGCTTTGCTATTCATGTCCACAGGCCCCTTGGCTGCCTGTTACCCCGAGCTCATGGACTCATCCCCAACCAACCCCTGGGAACTATGACCTCGGCGGCAAGCTCCCGGAAATAAACACAGGCACCGTCGTATGTTCCATCGCGGCCTGCACATTGCACACCTACGAATTCAACATAAATTGTAGATTGGAATAACCGTTGCTATTACAGGCAATGTTCTCATATCGTTAGCTCTCAATTTGCAGAAGCTGGCCCACAAACGTGGGGCCGACAAACTTCGACAGCAACGTGCCAACTCTCCAGCCAACGGGGCTCCGCATCCAAATGGCATTTCTGAAGCGGAGGAGTCTGAAGGTGCGCCCCAAGACGATGCGCCCTTGCCGGAAGTCGCTGTGCTTTCCCGCGACTATGGTTCCGCCAGCACCAACAATGGTCTCCATGAATTGGAAGTCTCGCCCAAGAAGACGCTCCTATCGCAACTGTTCCGTTCGAAACAGCGGAACCCCGCCAATGGTGTCGCGTCGGAGCGCACAAGCCTCCTTCCTGTCGATGTTATAACCGAGGAGCAGGCGATGAGTGGCCGTCGGCCTAGGCGTAAACCCGAAAACCAGGATCTCAATTTTGAGGATGGGAACGAGAGCGACTATCTCAGGTCCAAGGTTTGGTAGTGTTGTGCCCGTTCCCTATCCGTACCCCTAGCTTATCTATGTACATCCCTAGGTGGCTTGGATTCGCGCTCATGAATGTTGGGGAACTGGGCAATTTCATTTCCTATGCGTGGGCACCAGCCTCGGTGGTCGCTCCGTTAGGCACCGTCAGTGCCTCTCCTCGGGACACAAACCAATCTGACTTGACTAGTTTGCGCTCATGGCCAACTGCGTTTTTGCCCCCCTCATGCTCGGCGAACGATTTCGGAAGCGCGACATTTTTGGCATTTTAATTGCGGTCGTTGGTGCAGTCACTGTGGTTCTCGCATCGAACGCTTCGGACACGAGGCTGGACCCCGACGCGCTTCTCGTCGCGATCTCTCAGATTCCTTTCATCGTATATTCATGTGTATACGTTGTGGGCATCATTATCCTTTCCATCCTTTCCGAGGGAAGTGCTGGAAAACAGTGGGTCTTTGTGGATGTCGGACTATGTGCTCTCTTTGGTGTGTAATTGTCTAGTGCTTGCTACCTGGTCCTAATTTACACCACAGGTGGTTTCACCGTTCTCTCGACCAAAGCAGTGTCGACACTGCTCACCATGGAATGGTTTGAGATGTTTACAAAATGGATAACCTATCCTACAATTGCGGTATTGGAATTACAACTTTTCTGTTCGGCGGTAACCAATGACGTATCTAGGTACTCGCGTTAACTGGTGTCGGCCAAATCCGCTACCTGAATCGCGCGTTAATGCGCTTCGACGGAAAGGTGTGTGTTTATCCCGTTTAAGTATATGCACTAAACGACCAACTTATATCAGGTCGTCATACCCATCCAATTTGTACTTTTCACCATGTCTGGTTAGTGTTGGTATTGTTTGATGTTGCACCGACTGTCCAAATTGTCTCTCCCATTTCAGCCATCGTCGGTTCGGCCATCCTCTATGGCGATTTCAAGAAAGCTACCTTCCACCAACTTGTAACGTTCCTGTACGGATGCGCTGCGACTTTCACAGGCGTCTTCATCATCGCATGGGAGCCTGGCCAGAGTGTCCCAGAAGACGAGGAGATCTCGCCCATCGACGATCCTTCGGATCCGGATGGCCTCCGATCCGAGGAGGACGACGGACCCGGGTCAGTTCTTGGTCCGCCTGGCCGACGAAAGCGGCCTACCCTCGTACTACCAAGCGGGGTCAGGGATCACCAACTGCTGCACTAAGCAGAGCGCCGTTAGCATGCTAACTCTTTCTCCCGCACGGGTACGTCTATCCTTTCTATCTCATCTATCGCAAGCGGTCGTTACTGAGAACATCTTCAGCCTTTATTGATGGTCCATACCCCGCCGCGCGAGGTTCCCGATCGATTTAGGGAACGCGACCCTGAGCGGGACTCACAGACCACGCTTTCGGGTTCGCAGCGGCGGCGCGCTATAAGCTACATGGGCGACGACGTTCGGCCGCGCACAGCGACCGTCGGCCGAAACGGCAGCATCGGGCGGTTCAGCCTGGCGAGTGCCGGCCTGCCGCGGAGCCACGACACCACCACTGCCCCAAGCTCACCAGACGATAGACGATAAGCGTCGTGTTGCTCACATACACCGGAACATAGCCTTGTATTAATCGGAACTTTAAGCTCAATTTATGTTACAATTCGAGTCGTGCTGTTTTACACAAATGTTCTCAGGTGTTCCGTCAGGGCCAGCAGCGCCAAGCTTTGCCCGTAGGGCATACTCGTCAGCTTGATTTTCTTATAGTCCTCGATGTTGTCAAATACGGGTGTTCCGAAGGACACCTGTAGCAACTCGCCTTCGGGCGTGATGTTATTGAGGACCCCTTGGATCGCCTTCTGGGCCGCCTGCAGATATCGTTCCTCGCGAGGGATAAGCCGTAGTCGCAGAGATTTCATGATCCCGTATGCAAAACCAGCGGTGGCCGAAGCCTCGAGGTAGGACGTCGGGTCGTTGAGGATCGTGTGCCATAAACCCGTTGCTTCGTCCTGGAATTTGATCCAATCCATCGAGCTGCCGCACGAGACTAGCCACGAGAAACATGCGGAGGCCGTCCGACGGGCGCAGCTTGAGCAGTTCGATGAAATCGGGGATTGACGCGGTCACCCAGCAATTACCGCGTCCCCATAGTGCGTTCCCGAAGTGATGGTGGCCGTCAAACGACCATCCTGCAGGAGATCACCACCGGTTCGCAGCTTCATTCGGACGGCGTACCGTGGAAGCACAAACCCGTCTTGAGATCTTGCAGGTATTTGATGCTGTTCGAGGTGAGCCGCGCGTTCTAAACAAAAAATGAAGGATCGACTGACTGAAGCATGAACTGCCGCTTGGCTTCCTCGATGTATTCTGGCCGATCGAGAACGAGGCCGATTTTTGTGAGAGGGAGAACGGTCATCATGAGCGTGTCGTCCCACAACTGTTGATAGTTTGTCATGCTGTAAGTAATGTGTTGGAAGCCTCCTTCATCCGTTCGCGGCAGATCGTGCATAACCCACTCGGCCCAGGAGTCCAGGTGAACGAGGTAATTGGCTTCTTTTGCTTCGTGGAGATACGCTGCAGTCAATAACGGCGACATGGTGTTGATGTTCTGTGATCTCGAGTTATTGAATCCCCTTCAGCTTCTAGCACGGTTTGACTTGCCTTGGTGGTTCCGACCTCAAAACGAATGCGGAACCAAGCGAGAGAAATACGCAAGGCCTCAGCATCGCCAGTAATTTCGTGAAATTTGAGCAGCCCATACAACCCTTGGCAGACTCAGTCTTTACAGATTTTGTCCCAAAGTCAATACCTATGCCGTGAGTCCACTTATAAAAAACTTCAGCTTCGTGGCATACATACGCGGACACCGATCTCACTTGCCTCCCAATCGTTCCAGCCCTTCGTATCGATCACTCGGCCGTCTTCGAGGGTGAGCAAGAATTCCCCGGTTTCATCCTTGATATTGACGAGACAGTTTATGAGATTGCGGATGTGCTTGAGAGCGGTCGTGCGCCCGGCAGCCTGCATGTTACTGGAGAAGTCAAATTCGATATAGGAGGAAGCGTTGGTCGGTCCGAAGCGGCCGTCTGACGGGCCGGGGAACGGCCGGGCCGGTGCGGTGCCTGTGACTTAAAGAGTTGATCGCGTCCATTGATGCCAAGATAGCGGAGACAGAGTGAAGCTAGTCCGTTCGCGTTTTTTTTAACGCGTTGATTGTTTTCTTTCAAGTTCCTCAGTCGCCACTACTCAGTGGGCCATTGGCGCGAGGTCACCCTCTTCTCGCCTAAACCATCCTCATTGATGAGAGGGGCGACAGTGAAATGCGAGGCGTCACCAGACCGTTGAAGTTCTTTGGCTATAGCTATAAGAAGCGGGTGCATATCAGTCACTTGTCATGGCTTCTCAACTCAAGGAATCGGGGCTGCCAGGAGATACAGAGAAGGACTTGTATTCCGTGCAGAGTGGCTCCACGTACGGTTAGTGGGACGGCCGCTTGTTCACTACACTCCAGCTCATCTCAAAAGCAGTTCCACCCCCCGGAATCGACGCCGAAGTAGCACAGTTCTTCGCTGCTCAGTCCCATGAGGGACCAGTGTTAATCGATGAGGCGACCAACGCGCGCCTGCGGTGGATGGTCCATAAGCGTGTTTTGGTAGGTTATGGGTAATTCCAATCCGGGCTGCGCTGATGTGTTGAAAGACCGTCATGGTTATCACTTACTGTGAGCGTGAATATGTCTGACAAGTATGGAAGCTTATACGGCGATCACTGAGTCGCACAGACGCTCGATAAAGGGTGCGAGTTACCGGACTTTCTGTTTGGAAGACAATTTTGAGATACTTTAGGACCCTGAACTTTGCCAGCATCATGGGTGTGACATTTTATGGTACAGCTTGAATGCAGTTCTCACTTCTCCAGGCATAATTAAGGACACTCATCTCCATGGCCAACAATATGCGTGGTGCGTTTTCCCAGACGACCTTCCTCTGAACTCCAGTGACGGAATATGGCATTCTATCACACTTAGGCTGACTACATGTGGTGTGTCGACCGAAGCATATCGGAAACTCATCTAAAAATGGCCTCCAAGTATACATTGCGATGTGAATTCCTCCAAACGAACATTTGGCCTCTCTAACCATGATTCAGCCTCTTGTGGGAGCTTCCCACTAACAGGAAAGTCCCTTGGAATCTTGGTTTACTAAGTTATAAATTGCGCAATCAGACTGATTCAACGCTTGCCTGTTGGAAAATATCTTGGCTTCTCTATCTCGGCCTGGGGCCTCGTCCTTGCCATGACCGCTGTTTGTAACGATTTCACTGGGCTGGTCGTTGTTAGGACTCTCCTGGGAGTGTTTGAATGCGTATGCCAGCCCGCATTTGTGTTTCTGTGAGTCTGGACAACTCTCCTAGGTTCTCCATTGAACCCTGGCGCAGATCCACGATGTGGTACACGCGGGCCGAACAAGCCTTGGTTATCGGATCATTTTATTCGATGAACGGCTTCCAGTAGTGCGTTGGCGGCCTGATCGGTTACGGTATTTCACAGATCCATGGGCAACACTTGAAGAATTGGCAGATATTATTTACGGTGCGACCACGTTAAACTTGAGTAACAGATACCCTTTTTCATTCCTAAACCCAGCTGCTCGGGTGTTTGACTTTTGCGTGGGGTACGTTTGTCGTTTGGTGGCTCCCGGATTCCCCAATGCGAGGAACATGCTGGTCGCGTGAGTGCTGCACAATTTTCTCGTCCGTCGGTGATGAACACATACATATTCAGCCGAGGACCGACTCCTCATTGCGGAGCGGGTGCGCAAGAACGAAACCGGGATCCAGAACCGCGAGTTCAAGATGTACCAAGCATGTGCGTCAATCTCAGTTTTTTTAGAACGTGTTCAGCCCCTGAATCTTCTCCAGGGGAAGCCTTCAAGGATCCCACCGTGTGGCTAGTGACCCTGATATCCTTCACAAATGCGTTGCCCACTGGAGGTTTGGGAGCCTTCTCCAATCTCATTCTGGTCGCATTCGTATGTACTTGCGTTCCAAGTCCACGAGCCAACTGGTTATCCGTTTCAGGGCTTCACCACTTTGCAAACATACTTGCTAGCGATCGCTCAAGGCACCATCATCATGCTGTTTTTATTCAGCGCAGCTTACCTGGCGAAGGTCTATAACCAGAAGCTGCTATTAGCCCTGGTCAGTTCATGATCGAGAAAACGAAGAATCGCCTGATATTTTGAAGATATATACTCTTCCCAATGTCGCGGGCACTATTGTATTCGTATGTGTCAAGACCACGAGCCACACCAAGGTTGGACTCCTCCTCGCCTTCTAGTGAGTGGTAGGTTCGGCCCAGTGCAGCGCTTCACTAACGTGGCCCAGCTGCATGCAGGGTTTCGGAGCTGTAGCTACCCTGAACTTGGCGGTGATGTCCAATAATGTATGTTATATCTCCTAGAAGGGTGCCTACTGCCATCTAACACCGAGTTTGCTGCAATATAGATTGGTGGCGTACGTTTCTGCTCGTCTGCTCACAACGGCGAACCAAACCAGTCTTTAGCGGACTAAGCAGGTGATAGTTTCTAGCCTAGTATTCATCGCCTGGGCTCTGGGCAATGCAATGTATGTTTTTGTCACTTTTCTGGCCTGGTCATCGTTCCTAAGTAAAATGACAGCGGGCCCCAAGTATTCCGAGCCAACGACTCTCCACGATATATCAAGGCATTTATAGCCCACTTGGTCATGTACGCCTTGCAGATTGTCGCGATTGTGGTCCTGCGGCTGCGGCTCATGCGCCTGAACGTGCTGAAACGGCGGGCACAGGCCCTCGAGCCAACCACGGCTAACGGAGAGCTTGAGGATGAAAAAATTGCGCACAGGCAAGCGTGAGTGCTTGGACCACATCTGATTCCCCAAGTTATATCTATAAACACCGTTCCAGGTTTGATGATTTGACTGACTCGGAGAATAAAGACTGTAGGTTCTCTGCTCCGCCCTGGTCTCCCTCACTCACTCTGTCCCGAAGTTCGCTATGTGTATTAATTTTCCATCATGACGACCCATGTAAGTAGTAGCTGCTCCATATAACGTTCTACGAATTAGGAATTACCATATGAGGCACTAGGAGTTGTGTTGCCCAATTCAGCGAGTTGTCAAATCGGATGACCAAACCAATATTACAAGTTGTTTACACAGGCCCTAAGATTCACGTTCCGACGGCGGTCGGCTGAGCGGGACCTCCAGCCTCGCCGCGAGCCTCACCAGTTCTTCTTCCACTTTTGATATTCGTGCTTGCCTGCAAAAAAAGTTCGCCACAAACCATTAATGCAAAACAACAGTCAACTCACTCGATATTGGACCGTGCGCCAAATTCGAATGCCTGCGAGACGCCGAGTTTTGGCCCGGCCTTGCTTCGAGCCTTCTCCTTGTCAACCAACATCTTCAGGCTCGGCATCAACCGCTCATACTCACGCTCCAGCTAACGAAAAACATTGAGTCATATCCCAGTAGCAAGAGAAGGAGAGCTCACCATCCGCGTCCTCGCAACCAAAGAGCCCTCGTCGTATTTCGCACCCACGATTTCGCCCTGCATCCTCTTCAGCTCCCCAAACCACTTGGTCTCGTACTCGCTGAGCTCGGGGGACGCACGGTCCATTAATCCGCGCAGCATTCGCTCTAGCCGCCCATGCAGCGCACGCTGCTCCTCCCTCACCCTGACGAACCGCTCCTCCGTCTTCGCACGGCGGGCCCCGCGCAGCACGCCCACAGTCGCCTCCATCTCGCCACACTTCTGCGTCAGGCGCGTCAGCTCCGCGAGCTGCAGCGTCGCACGCGCGTCCGCCGCGCGGATACGCCAGCTGCACGGTCTGCATCTGGCCGCTAAGCGCGGCGACCGTCGTGCCGAAGTAACGGAGGACGTCCTGGCGTCAGCATGAACTCGCCAGGGGCCGCTGCCGGCCTTAGCAGGCGATGGCGGCAGCGAGAGGCGTGGGTTCACTGGGAGGCCGGAGCCGGCACGCGTTAGGCACTCGGGCGGTGCGTACGGCGCATTGCCGAGGAGGGAGACGTACACCGGCGGCCCATCGCGCGGGGTCAGCCACTTGCTCGCGCTCTTGGTCGGCGCCGCAGCATCATCTCGGCGCGCGGACAGGGGGTGTGATTTTGTGCGTGAAGGCGGGGCTTCGGAGCGGAGGTTGAGGGGGAAGGTCGTTATTCGCATGGCGGAAGTAAGGATGAATATGCTGTACGTGAGGTAGACGTCGTTCGGGACGGCTACTGCGATAACGGGATTGGAGCACCTGGTTATCATGAGATTGTGGACAGTATCAGGTCAGTAGAAACGAACTTGCGCTCAACGGAATAAGTCGTGAGGATTGGAGTGACGGAGGTCCCCGCCGATTTCTGGAGGGCTGCGCTCAACGCAGTCCCAGCGTCGTCATCGCTGGCTCTCAACGCGAGCGCGAGACTTTGTAGTACGGGGCCCAGGTGCAGGGTGTGCACCCCAAACGCATGATACACATACAAAGTGTCGTCGTGGATCGGGTCCGCCAGGAAAACTGGGTGGTTCCCCTGCAACAGCACTAGTTGATCCGGAAGGGCGGCCACGAGCCCTAAGTCGATCGTCTCGTACACGGCGAGCATCGGGAGCTCGGCCTCGCGTTTTGCGCCGCCCATGTCCCACCGCGCCTCAACTTTCTCGACGTCCAGGCATACATCGATCTTACCGTCCTGGAACACGACGACAACGACGCCCAGGTGCTCCGTCTCCCCACCTTCGGCATCATCCTCGCTGTCCTCGTCTGTCCCGAAGGCGAGGTACATGATGTCGGTGGCGTCGCCGCCGTCGCTGCCGGCGAGGGCCCGTGGAGCGGGCTGTAGAAGAAAAGGGCCCTGGCGCGCGGGGCGGGCCTTGATAGTCGTCGGTGGGTGCATGAGCACCGAGCGCGACGAGGCGGGGAAGACTGTGCCCGGCGGAAGCTGCTTGAGAAGTGCCGTGATGTATTTGTGCTGGTAGTCGTATAATGTGGAGAGGTTCCGCGTCGTGGACGAGCTGCCATGCTCCTGTGACTGGGCGAGAAACTCTTGTTTGGCAGAGATGAAACACTCGAGGGAGTGGACGTATGAGGAAGGGACAGAGCTACAAGAAGTGTTAAAGCAAGCAGAGCAATGAAATGAAACAACTTGCGCGTTTTGGGGCATGTAAGGGCATATTGAGTAAATATCCCCCGATTTCATGATGGCGTAAACGGTGAGGGGTCCCCAGTCGGCCCTACCCTGGCCCAGAGAAAAAGATGCAACTTCCCGCTCCGAGGCATCTTCCGCTACGAATGACCCGGCCCGTTTCTCGGGGACAAACGAGAGGACCTGTTGAGGTTCCTCTGTATCTACAGAGATGTCATATTCCCTGGATTTTGTGAGTAAGGGACACATAGACGCAAGGCGCACGCACCTCAGCTTCCCGTCTTCTGTCATAACCATGAGAGTTGAGCCAGACTCGCCCCACGGATGCCATTGAATTTTAGCGATCGGCGCAGACGATTTTGCGGCGTGGTAGAACTGGCCGATTTGCAGCGACCTGCAGAAACATGAGTCATTATACACTTTCGGGTGCCAGGTGCACATACTTGCAGTCGACGGTGTCCGGAACGAGGCGCGCAAAGCCCGAGCGGGGAAGAACAATCACACCGACCTGGCAGGCGCCGGCCACCGCGAGGAGCTTTCCGCTGGGGTTGACGGCGATTTGGTGTATTTCGAATTGGATGTTCGGGGTGTGGAGGGTCTAGTAGGGTCAGTTGAAATTTATAATTGCCTTTCAATGCATGTGTGTACCTTGTATCCTTTTTCTCCTGCAGGCTTAGCAGCGCCGAGGGAAGCAATGCGGATTTCTGGACCTGCAGCCACAATGAGGTCTGCGTCCTTGAGGATCATAACCTGGCGGCGTCCACCGCCATCGCTGCTCGTCGTGGCGCTGAGTTCCGGAAGGGTCTGCGTCGCGGACGGAGAGAAGATGGGGTGGGCAGCGAGGAGAGTTGCCCAGTCTTCTGCGGACATGGCGCGTAAAAGAAAGTCGCGCCTGAGCACGTGGCCTCTACGCGTGGATTACGCGTCTCTCATTCCTCCTCCTCCTCACCATGACCTCTATCGGCACAGGCTACGATCTCTCCGCCAGCACATACTCCCCCGACGGCCGCATATTCCAGGTCGAGTACGCCAATAAGGCAGTCGAGAACTCGGGGTAGCTACCTTCTTTTTCTCTCAATTCTTCTGCTTCAATCCGACACCAGCACCGCAATCGGCCTCAAGGTCAAGGACGGAGTCGTCCTGGCCGTCGAAAAGCTCGTCCATTCAAAGCTTCTCGTCCCCGGCGCGAACCGCCGCATCCAGACCGTCGACCGGCATATTGGCCTTGTGCGACGTTAATTACCCTTTTCGACACATTTCGCTAATGCGTACAGCGCAGGCCACCGCCGGGCTACCCGCAGACGGCCGGACAGTAGCTAGTCGTGCGCGTGATGAAGCAGCCAACT
This sequence comes from Mycena galericulata, assembly GCA_029289565.1. NCBI lineage: Eukaryota > Fungi > Basidiomycota > Agaricomycetes > Agaricales > Mycenaceae > Mycena > Mycena galericulata. The sequence continues at coordinate 383,253 of JARKIA010000012.1, read as the reverse complement.
ACCGCGACGTCTACCGCTCGGCCCCCACACTGAAAGTACGTACGCCCGCTTCCCTCTCGAATGACCCGCCTGACCCCGCCAGAACATCACCGAACGCCTCGGACAGTTTGTACAGGTGTACACGCTCTACTCGAGTGTGCGGCCGTTCGGCATCAGCACCATCCTGGGCGCGGTCGACAAGAACGGCCCCGCGCTGTATGTCGTCGAGCCGAGCGGTGTCTTCTTCGTGTGTCTGGTCATGCTTCGTGCTCGGTTTGATTCTAAACATGTATGTGTGTCAAGGGCTACCACGGGGCGGCGGTCGGCAAGGGCCGTCAACTCGCGAAAACGGAGCTCGAAAAGCTCAAGCTGTCGGAACTGACTACGCGTGAGGCGGTCATCGAGGCGGCGCGCATGTATAGCTCCCTCTGCATATCTATGAATTTAATGCTCACAAACTTCAGCATCTACCTCGTGCATGAAGACGCCAAAGAGAAGGAGTTTGAGCTCGAGATGTCGTGGATCGGCCCCGAGACAAACGGCCAGCACGTCCCTGTGCCGCAAGATTTATTTGACGAGGCCGAGGCCAAAGCACGGGAAGCTCTTGTGTCGGGATTAGAGTAAAGTGAATGAATATTTTTTCTTCTTCTGCTGTTTTCGCCCCCACGCAATCTTGAGTTTGAACAATTAATTATCAACCTATACTCTATACGATCTGCTCTAGCTCGCGTGCATACAACAGCGATGAGGCGATGATTCGTTCTTTTGGAATGTCCATTGTCTCTTCGCCCTTTTTCGCAAACGTGATCGTGCCCAGGCTCAGGTTCACTTCCCACCCGCGCTGAGTAGATGATAGATAATTCGAGAGAGTAAGGCGAGACAGAAAGAAACAGATAGAAGGTTTGCCGTCAGTACAGATGACAGACAATTTTTGAGGAAACGCACCTCCTGTGCAAAGACGAGCAGCTCAGATTGCGAGGTGAAGAATAGTAGCGTTGCGGCGTCCTTGAGTGGTAAGCTCTCGTACGCCGTCTCTTCGCAGCTCGCGATCTCATTCCTGTCAAAGAAATTGTATTAAATTCAGTTCAATCACACGAGCGCGCACTTACCGAATCGTGCCCATGAGGCTGTCAACAAAATAGCCGTACTCGGCGGCAGGGGCCTCCGCGCGCGCACCCCACACCTTGGCGTAGCTGCCTTCCATGAGCCAGCGCTCGAGGTTGACCGGGTGCGCGATGTACGGGCTGTCCGTGGCATTTGCGCGCAGGCTTTCGAGCGCCGTGTGGAAGTCGGCGATGCGGTTCTGCGTCAGCAGGCGGATGAGGTGGAGCCCGCGGATTGGGTACTCGTGCTGCGAAGGTGGGAGGTTGCTGCAAAACGCGTTTAAATGATCGGAATTCATTCGGGGAAGAAAAGGCGACGTACGTATAGTCGGTGTAGAATGTCTGGAGTTGTGAGAAGTAGCGGTCAAAGGAAGGCACGTCCTGTGTGCGGATGCTCCAGAAAGCGCCGATTTCGAGGATTTCGCCTGCTCAATATCAGCTCTGGCTATTTCCTAGAACCTTCACACCCACGCGCGACGACGAGATCATCTGTGTTGAGGTCTCCCTGCGGCAAGAGTAATCCCGCTTGTATCAGGCCCAGCTAGAATATTTCGGACACGGGATGAATGAACGGGTTCTGATAAAATAGACGCATGCAAGGCCACCTTGAGCTGGGCTAATAGGCGGCCGCATTTTGCGAGATCTAGTGGCTGGGCGGCGAAGGAGGCCTTGAGATCTGCGTATTGTGCTTTGAGGGACATGGGGAGAGAGGGCAAAACGCGCGTTCCGTGTTTGGCTGACGCGTTCGTTGGCTTACGCGTCTTTCTCTCTTTCTCCTCCAATGGACCGCATCGACTTTCAGCAGCTCAAATCCGGCGAGGTCAACCTCGGGGTGAGCATGTCTTTGGAACCCTGGGGGGTGTATCTTATTTCCTTGTTATTCCAGACCTCGATTATGGCGGTACAATTCGCGGACGGCGTGGTCATCGGCGCGGACAGTCGCACAACGACGGGCAGCTACATCGCAAACAGGGTGACCGACAAGCTCACCCACGTCCATGACCGCGTCTACTGTTGTCGCTCAGGCTCTGCCGCAGACACCCAGGCCGTCGCAGACATTGTGCACTACTACCTCCAGCTCTTCAGGTTTCGTTCTCTCTTTCTTGTCCCTGCTTCAATGTGCCTATATCTATTACAGTCAATCGTCGGGCGCGCCGCCGCCGGTACACACCGCTGCATCGTTGTTCCAGAAACTGTGCTACGAAAACAAGGACAGCCTATCCGCTGGGATCATCGTCGCAGGCTGGGACAAGGAGGCTGGGCCCAGCGTGTACAACATCCCTCTCGGAGGCGGGCTGTTCCGTCAACCATGGGCCATCGGTGGTATGCTCAATGCCCTTGCAATAATCATTTATTCAATCGCAACCAGGCTCCGGCTCGACATATGTATACGGGTACTGCGACGCAACGTACCAGGAGGGCTGGGGACGCGACGAGACGGTCAATTTCGTCAAAAACAGTTCGTGTTTTCCGCCTCTTTTTCTGCATTCGTAATAAACAATATGTGCGTCCCAGCACTTGCACTCGCAATGTCGCGCGACGGCTCCTCCGGCGGTGTCATTCGCATGTGTGTAATCACCGAGAGCGGCGTCGAGAGGCTGTTTGTGCCAGGAAACGAGTTGCCCCAGTTCTGGCAGGGGTCCGAGGTCCTGGGCGCGGTGAAAGGGAAGGTTGCCGTTCCCGAACCGCAAGTTGTGCCGATGGCTGTCGAGTAGACCACCTGTGTTCATATTATAAAAATTGCATTTATCCATCTATCCGGACGCGTTATTGAGAATGGCGAATCTCCTCCACCCACGGCTCCTCCCAGTCGTCTTCTTCACGCTCTTCAACTTGACTGGTGTGAGCAGAACGCGTCCGTAATCCCCCGCCCTCCCACATGCGCACTCGCCACAACGCAATGCCCAGCGCCGCTACATCTACCTCGTGCGAGGGACAGGCAAGAAACGCGTGGCTCCCTTTGCTGTCGCCTCTCCCCTTCCCCTTGCCGCTCTCTTTATGTCCAGCCGAGCGCGAATTGGCACTGAAACGCCACGCGCCCTCGACGCCGAGAATCCTCGTCAATAGCCCGTACAATCGCGCGCGCTGTACGCGCCCAGGGAACAGCGTGACGCCGTTGTACAGCGGCACGCGCTCTGCTGCGTGCGGTGTCGTATGTGCCTCGTCCACTTCGTCCTCCTCCACGGCCGTGGACGCGAACGGGTGATCCTGGTCAGGAATAAAAAATGAGCCCGGAACAGCTGCGGCGCGCTCGCGCAATCTGTCTTTCCAGTACACGGCCATTGGAAGTTCGATCTGAGATATCGGCGTCACGACAGGCGGGGCACGCGTAGGCGGAGCGCGCGTGGGGTGCAGCACGCACAGCGGCGGTAACTCACGTTTCGGCGCCGGGGGCGGGTGCGGCTGCGAGGCGTCCACTGGGGGGGCAGCGCTCATGGCACCCGCCGCGGACGGCCGCTGCTTCGTCGTTGGGTCGCGGTTCACGGGTGGCACGACGAGCACGGCAAGCGCGCCGGGGTGTGGAATGATGCCGCTTGTCCGGAACTCGCCCCACTCTGCTCGCGTGAGGCGCCGAAGGAGAGGGGTCCGCGCGGGGGCGGGCCCGGTACGTGTGTTGTAGAGCGCCTCCAGCTGCTTGGCGATCAGCTGTAGCTCTTGTAGGACACGCAGGCGCAGGAGGTGCGCGATCTGCTCCCCTAGCCGTGTGGGTGCGGCGCCGAAGCGTTTATATTTCCCTGAAAGATGTTGACTTTTAGTTTAGAGGGCGTTCAGGAGACACGGAGACGCAGACCGCGCTTGAGCAAGAGGGCGAGCCATTCGCGCGAGCAGTTGAGGTATATACCGCGGCCAGCTTTTACGCGTCTTGATTTTGGGGATGCTGCAGGCCGTCCGGGAAGATGACGAACGGTGGGCCCTTGCGCTGCTTCCGCATCGGCGCAGATGGCACCCGCATCGGCGCCAGTCGGACCATGAAGTCTTCAAAAAAAAATTAAGAACACAGTAGCAGCAAGATAGACTGAAAAATGAGACCCATGGGGAGATATCGGTCGGTGGACTATACACCGGCGGACAGGGCTCGCGAGCATGCGGACTGCAAGATGGTCAGAGAACTAGCTGCATTTTTTTGGGTCGCCGCATACGGTACGGGCTGGACCACCACGCGCGCTCCTGGGGGGACATCTCGCGCTTCGAGGACTACTTTCGTCTGCTCCCGGGTCTTTTGCTAGATGCTCTGCGGTTGCGCAGGGGGTGGACGGGGGGCTGAGATTTGTGGTGGACATAGTCGTGTGAATTGGTGATGATATTTGCGGGGGAGAGAAGGACGGAGCGCGGATAGTCTGCAGGGAGAGCTGAAGGAAGTGGGGGAACTGGTTTGGGTTTAGAGTGGGTGGGTGTGGATCGCGGCAAGGGAAGATGTGGGCCAGAAAGAGGGAGTGTGATCAGACGATGAAGGATACGAGGCATGTCCGTGACCGCGTATTCACTCGCAAAATGTTCGTTCAAATCCGATGTTCCAGATAGATATACAATGTAGTACGTTCAAGATGGGCGAGCAGGCAATAAACTAGTGTGCATGAGATGTAAAATACAGAAAGAAGGAAAGTAAATTATGCCAAAGGCTCCGTACGTTCGTTGGGAGTTTCATCATCATACTCGTCGTCGTTCGCAACCTCACCTTTCGTCTCACCGTTACCAGCCTTAAGTGGCCCCGCCGGAACGAGGTCTTCAGTGCTCGGTGGCAACGGCAAGCGCAGCGCCTTGATATATGCCTCCCCGCCCTGCAGCACGTTCTTCGGCGTCGGCTCCGAGTCACTCCTAGGCGACAACGCCTCCACATCCAGCGGATCTGGCACCGTCTTTGGGTCCATCTGCGACGCCGCGTCCGTGTCGCTCCGGTCATCCCCCTGGTCCGACTTCTCGTATGTCTCCGCATTCTCAGGTGCTGAACCCGCCGGTGCGGATGCTGTTGGACGTCCATAGGCTGCGTCCGTCGCGCGCAAGCGAGGATGTGCCTGCGCCGCCACCCTGCTGTACACGGGCACTCCAGCGACTCGCCTCGCTCTCCCAACTGCCGCGCCGCGAGCTCCGCGGACGCAGTGCGCGCACGCTCGCGTCCACGTCGTCGTCGCCGAGGAGGTAGTGACTCGTGCTCTCCGCGTCCATGTACGTGATGCTGCCGCCAAAGTGCGAAAGGGAGTCGCCGAGGGCGGAGGGCGGTGCGGAGCTCCAGCCCGGGGTGTTGACGCCCGCGCGGTTAGGCATCGCGTAGGCGGAGGAGGCGAGGGTCAGGACAGACGCGTTGTCGAGCGGAGGCGAGGAAGGGCGTGGATTGTTCCGCGGGTGGTGGGCGGTATGTAGTGGCGCCTGCACAGACGAAACATTGCCGTGGGGCGTCGCCGGATTAGGAAGCATGGGGACCGCGATCGACAGAGACGGGAGAAGGCGGGAGGGCCGAGAAGGTGATGGATGCACCGCTTCCGACCACAGGAGAAGTAGTGTTGGTGGATGATGAACGCACATGGAGGCGGTTAATGGGAGCTGCGGGGGCCTGTGCAATGTGTGCCATGCCGTTCCCATTCATGTCTATGCTGAGGAGAGTGGTCGGTTTTGTGCTCGCGGCCATGCTCTTAAAGGTGCGTGGATCCGAGACGTACGAGGCCGAGGAGGGAGATGGGGATGGAGACGGGGGGGAGCTAGGTGGCAATGGGCGCATGGATGCGTCTTCGTCTGCCTCCAAGGCGCTCGTCGGGGACCATGCCGAGTCGCGTGCAATGGACGAGTGCTCGGACGCAAGGTCGTTGGCGTACATCTCGCCATCCTCGTCTCGTTGAGTGAAATTGTCTTGCGACGAGCCACGTCCAGTTTGGAGAGATGTTTTCCGTTTCCATTTGGCAAGGGCGCCGATGAAATACGGTTTGTGGCGCGGAGAGGTATGGAGCCTGGGCGGGATTGAGGGCGCGAGTCCACGGGGTGCTGGTTCTCTGCGCGCTTTGCCTTTACGAGGGAACTTCCCCCGGCAAGTTTGCGTTGGAACCAATTTATTATGGGCTTGCTAGAGCGGTGGGACGCCTTCTTCTGCTCTACGGGCTGGACCACGGACTTTGGAAGGGAGGATGGCCGCTTTGTGGTGGGCAGGTCTTTTTTGAGGACTAGTTTAGCGGGAGGCTGTTCTGTGCTCCTACGAGCAGGCTCTGAGGATGGAGGAGGCATGGTGGTAGAGAGCAAGTTGCAAGGCGTAATTTCGGAAGCAATGCAGATCCTAACAAGTCCAACGTCGATCACTGTCTAGGCTATTCCGAGACGACGAGCGACAATTACAACTAGTACTGCTATATCTCTGGCTGCAACAGTCTTGGTCGCCTGTAAGTAGAACTAGTCAACCGCGACTCCCTATGGCTTGGTCGCCTCCAGCCGCATCCGACTAGTTGCAACTGTAGAATGCCTCCAAGTCGTATCTTCGACCATTCTCGACGCAATGCTCATTCAAAGTCCCCCATAATCACAGCTCATCGTCACCATCTGAACTTGTATTCGTTTCAGGCCTCGCCTGCGCTCACCGCTCCTGCGCGCCTATTATGAATTGAATTCTGAACTAATACCTCACTCGACTTGAGATGAGCTGCGCAAACGCTAATTCCTTGTTTCCCAATGTCCTACAACCGGGGCCAAGAGCCCCGACATACTCATCAAGTCCCAGGTAGTACAGATCTGATACGGACGAGCCCAGAAGGCAATCCCAGCCACACCCGCCTTCTCTCCAGCCGGGCAAAGGGTCTTCTGCTGCACCGGTCAAGGGCTTGGTTCACTGACATGCATAGTGAAACGTCACCTATCGAAAACGCAATTACGAGCTCGATTCCAAGGAGGCTGTGCTCGCTGTGCTTGGCACTCATCGTGTTGAGAATCTTGAGATCAGTTGGCGGATCGTCCTCCCCACGCGGCTTTCGAGACAAGGCTGACTGACGCGCTAGAAAGTGCTCTGTCTCCTCTATCTCGTGCTCAGAAGTCACAAGAAGATCATCAATTTTGCTTCGCACCTCGTTCTCGAAGACATGGAATTTGAAATGATGGTTGAGTGTGTCGAGAATATTGCGCAGACCAGATTTCGCAATCTGCTCGAGGGCTGGCAGCAGCAACGGATTGACACGAAGTACGACTTGGTCCCATTCAGCGGCACTGTCTGACATTCGTCTAGGCTCCAGGCATGCACAGCGATACGTGATTGTAGCCCTCGAATTCTAAAGTTTTGCTCAGATCGGGTGTTTCCTGGCGGAATGTTCGAAGCTTGGCATGAAGGTCCACACTTGGATTGCTTTCCGCCGTTCCCGTCCCGACTCGCCATCCAGAATTTTATGATGTACGCGAAGCCTTGTGAGTTCGATCAGCGTGCTAACAAGACTTTGGCGACGTATAGAACGAGTCTGATTCGGACTCTGATTGGGGTTCCGGGCTGGACTCATCCGACGACGAGCAGTTCAAGGCGGAGAAGCGTGCCACGCACGCGGAAGATGCGTCGGACCGAAGGAAGGCGAAAAGACATCCTTCTGTACGGAGTTCCACCTCAGCCTTCCAGAGCAGAAACACAGAAGCTGAGAAAGGAACTCGAGGAGAAGAAGGCTAAAAGGAAGCTAAGACAAAGGCCAAGAGGGAGGCATCTGTTCCTCTCACAGACAGTGATAGCGATGCAACCACGGGTCACGTCAATTATAGGGCCACGACCCAAGGATTATATCAGTCCTCCGGCTATGGGTACGACTCTGACGTGCGTTCCAGCGCGTTCTGACGCCTGCTGCACCTAACAGTGTTCTAGCGCCCGCAGTCCTCGGCCAAAAGATCGATCAAATACGACTTCGACTGTGACTACGAGAACTCTAAGCTGTGGGACTCAGATCAAGATTCCGACTCGGCCAGCTCGTCAGACTCTTCTGTGTCGGACAGTGTAACGAGGGTAGGTTCGAGACTCAAGTTTGGAGATCCCTCCTGATATCTGCCTCGTACATAGAAAGTCAAGGAACCCAAGCTTAACCAACGAATCACAGACCTAAAAGACCAGTTGTCCGAAGTGCACATCACGCTCAAGCAGATCCGAGCGTTTACGAAGAAAAACCTCTGGAATCGGGAACGTTGGCGCGGTGAACCCGGAGAAGGATAATGTTAGATATGTACTGCTGTTGTAATTAAGACGATAAGACGAGCCCCGAATACATCCAGCACTCTGTTTGACTGCATGATGATGCAAGTAAAGCCAACGGAGGAACAGCTATAGCTTCACTCTACCGTCAGTGCCCCGAGCGTCCCTGACCGCAAAGAGCGGTGCTGGCGACAAGTGGCGGCATTGCGCCCTTAGGCCAGGCGTTGCGCTTCACCAAATCCGACGCAAGCCGTTTGGTTGCGACGGTGTAGCCAGCCGGTAGACGCTGGATAATCAATACATGAGGATGAGGTTCATCAGACTGAAGTTTGAAACTCACTAGGAGGTATGAAATACCGACCTACAACTGAGTTCCACCTGACAGAGAAGACGAGGATTGTGCTTGCTGGGATTCAACGCTGCGCCTCGTCGTTCTTTGGCTCGCGGCATTATTCCATGGGAAGACCCGCGGCTCTGCCCTTCTCCCCCGGCTAAATTTGTGCGCCACCTTGAATCCTGCAATTTGTTCCCACCTTTCCATGCTAACCCGCCCACGTCTGGTCCCGTCGGTAAGCAGATATATGTCACGTCCACGCCAAACTCGTCGTCCAAGACGCTCCTTTACTCGCTGGGTCGTCCGTGCAAGGATGGTCTGGACATGCGCGTACAACGCTGTGATCTCAGAGATATCGCGTTTCAGTACGCGAATGTGAAGTTCCAGATTGAAGGATTTTATGGGAGGGTGAGTCGGTGTGCTCTCATCTTCCACATCAAGGTCAAACACTGCGTTGACACCTTTTGGGGCCTTCCATCGTGCCATGATCGCAGTGAACCTGGTCGGCCGTGTGCGAGAAGGTTCGACCGGCGGAGTGGGGCTTTTCGTTGGAACAGAAGGGGGCCCAGGCGTCGGTGGATCTTCGTACGGCCAGAGTCGTTTTCGTCGCCTTGCAGCCTGATAGCGACCGAAGAATTTGAGCTCGGCTCGTTTCTTGGAAAGAATACGAGGGAATTTCGAGAACAACCACCGCATCAACCCGACATTTTTGTCCCTGTTGCTCTCACCAAAGACTGAGAGGAGGGTTCCACGATTGATGGCGAAATGCGGGGAAGGAACTGCTTCCAGAGGCATATTGCCAATATCGCGCTTGAGGTCAAGCATGACTTGTCTATCTAGCTCCATTGCTTGGAGGAGATAATGCCGGGCAAAAACAGCATGGCCGGCGCGCGATACATGGCGGAGGAGGATATTGTAAGTAGTGGTGTTGGGGTGTGCACAAGGAGGGGTGAAGACGGAGATCGGTTCAGCCGAGACACCGAATTCGTCGTCGTCGTCTTCATCATATGATGATCGGGCATTCGAGGAATATCTGGGCAGTGGGGTCGTGAGCACCTCGAATGCCTGAACCATCCGGGAGATATCCTGCAGCCTTCCGAGAGTATCAATGGTGGTATTAAGGGCGGCAGTGGAAAAGGGTTGAGGGGTTGGCCTTTGGGCGGCCTCCCGCGTATCGGTCCCGGAAGTGCTTTCCATATACTCGAGTGGAGGGCAATCAGGGTTAGCTAAATCAATGCCATACCCCCACTTCATAAGCATCTCGAAACCCTGCATGTCTGTGGTCTCCTTCAATATTCGCATCGTGAGATCGAGATTGACGGACGTGAATGGAATGTTGTAGGATTTCATCGCATTGACAAGATCCGATACCATTCGACGCGTGACCGCAATTCTTCGTGCCTTGTCCTTCCGCGAGACAGGCAGTGTTAGCCTGTGTGCTATCGCCTGCAGGCATAGACCAAACGTTTTGGTTCGAGGCACAATTCCAACGGACGTCAGCTCCTGGTATACCTGCATCACGCCGAAATGGTGTCCGACTGCAGCAAACTGCTCCAAGATAAAATTATAATCATCGAGTGTAGGGTTGTCCACCTGAAGCGCGCATATTTCGTATGATGGCCTGGAAACGGTCTTCGTAGACGTGGGGAATGCGCGGGACGTTTCCCGCAAACAACCGACGGGTCGCAGGACGCGCGAAGCAGTCGGCTGGATGGGGTACATTTGCGCAGAACTTGGCGGTGTATATCCAATGGAAGGTGTTCGTAGCCAAGGAAAGTGAGGAGATTTGTATAGTTGGCCCAGACACGAGAAGGATTTCCGTTGACTTCCAAGGACTCGAATAAAACGTCGAAGTTCCTCTGGCGAATCCTGTCGACGGGAACAGGGACAGAGACGGCACCAGCAGTGGTGGTGGGGATGCCTGAGGAGTGTCTGGGGGGACCTTGTAGGAGGCGGTGAATAGGGCGAAAAGACGCGAGCCTGAAGAAAGGGTAGGCCAGGCCGTTCATATCATGCCTAACTTGCAAAAATCGACGCGGTTGGCAAGCCATAGCCAAGCACCGGCAAACAATTGCTAGTTGTCGCGTCGCGTCTCAGTCGCGTCCCCCTCTGTATCTTCATCACAGCGTAGAAAGTCGGGTTGCACGAATCTGATCACAACCATCTTTCCTGCCCATTATGCCGCACTTCGCAACCTTGGGAATGTTCATTATTGACGAGTTTTCTTTTCTCGATGATAGCGGAAAGCCAACTGGAAGATCTCTCGCCCCTCAGGTACAGTCGGCCACTATACATCAGCGCGAGACGCACTAGATGGGCTAATCCGATTCCTCAGATCGGTGGCGGTGGAACGTATGCTTCCATCGGCGCTCGAGTGTGGTCAGTAACCCCGCTGATTTCTGTTCTTGTCCTCCATCTTCCCCAGGTTACCGCCTAGTCAAGTAGGGATGATAATTGACAGAGGTTCCGACTTCCCTCCTTCCATGGAAAGTAAGCTGGCTGAGTTCGGGGATGACATGTGGGTGTATCGCAACCAGCCGGCTGGAACCACGCGCGCATTAAACACCTACCGAGGGGAAGACAACAGAAGGTTGGCAGGACAGGGATATTCTCCATTCAATTACACATTAATGTTCCGTAGCTTCGACTACATTACCCCTAGAATTCGAATAACCCCCCTGGACCTCCAAGGAACCCGTCTCGAGAAACCGACTACGCTGCACTTCATCTGTTCTCCCTCTCGCGCGTCCGCCATAATGGCCGAGGTTCAACAGATACCTGAATGGAACCCGACTGTTATATACGAGCCAATACCCGTGGGTCGATTTCACGCGAAGCGACTGTGGCTTATTGGTTGTACAAATGAAGGACAGGTGTGTTCCGGACGAATTGGACCCCTTGACAAAAGTCCTTCCAGCGATAAATATATTGAGGTGCCGTTGCTTATTTATTCACAAGCTGTTGCCAATTTTTCCTTTCAGCCCAAACGCTGAAGAGGCGTTAGTCTTCTATCGCTTCCCCTCCCCCCGACGAAAGAGCTGATAGAAAAAGCTGCTTTCAAGTTTCTGGAGTTCGGAGTTGGGCCGAGTGGTAACGGCTGTGTTATAATCAGAAGTGGGGCAATGGGGGCTTGTGTAGCCATGAAGAACCAGGCTCCGAGATGGGTATCTGCATTTTGGACCAGTGAAGACGGAGACAAAATTGTGGACGTTACAGGTAAAAAAGAACTTGATCCTCGAATCGAGGTCTTCTACATGGTAGCAGGTGCGGGAAATAGCTTTCTGGGCGGGCTCGCAGCTGGTTTGTTGGAGGAGAACGGCGACATCTATCAAGGTGCCCCGTACTTGCCCCGTTTGATGCGTCTCTTACCGTTTTTCAGCAACGTTCTACGCGTCAGTGACCGCCTCCTTCATCATTGAACAGGAAGGGCTACCGACTATTTCGGTCACCAATGGAACGTCAGAATGGAATGGCGATACTCCCAAACGAAGGATTAGATGAGCTGAGAATGCGACATGGGGAAGTCGAAAAATTAGAATGTACACTTTAGTATCATAGTTCAGATCTTGTTTAAATCATGTCGTGCCGCTTGTAGACTTGGAATTTTGCCCGGCTGGCCGCAAACAACTCCTCCTGCGCAGCCAAAAGCTCTTCGGGTGTTAACCCCGACTGTTCAAACTTGGAAACTTTTTTCTCCCTATCCTGCAGCGAAGGTCAAGGCAAAGACGCAATAGATCATGGCTGGCGCACCTTCTGTTGCTGCTTGTGCTCCTTAAGAACATCTTCTACTTCCGTAGTAAAGGAGTCGAATCCGAGCCGCTGGAGAGCAGTTAGCCGTCTGAGGGAACTGCAGCAGTCAGTTTGCCTTGAGCGCTCCAATAATATGCTCCGGCGCGATGGTCTTCTTGGATTCTTGTTCACAGATCTCGTTCGCCTCGGATGAGATCAAATGTATAAATTCTTTCCAGACATCGTCAGTATGAAGGTATGGCGCTAATGAGACAAGAGGTTGCTCGCCTACGCAACACTCTATCACTAGATCCCGTGTTTCTTTGGCGCAGACCACGTCATTGGGAAGTAGTTCTGGTGGATATGAGCGCCACACCAAGTTTGAGACATAGAACGTCCCGTGCCTGTAATCATCTTGGCTACAGTTGCCTTTGGCAGAGAGAGATCGTCGTCGGAAGGGGGGGCACCGCCCGAATTTCCTTCACGGTCGGACATGATAGCCCAAGGACCCAAGTCAAAGCGCGTTTGTTCAAAGATGCGAGTTCCATTTTGGGTCAACTTTTCACGTGTTCAACCTCTCCGTTGACCATGGCAAATGTCCGTCGTCGTTCTCGAGGTTCTCGTATCGCGCTCATGTTTTACCCAGGTAAACCCCGTCAACCCCAAGCCGTTCATGCAGGAGCTGACAGGCAAGCCTGTCTTTGTCCGCCTAAAATGGGGACTCGAGTACAAGGGCTTCCTGGTTAGCACCGACGGGTTCATGAACCTCCAGGTTAGCATTTCATTCCATACGCGTCCATTTATTCCATCTTTTTTCTGCAGCTGGCAAACACGGAAGAGTACCAGGACGGCAAGTCAAATGGCACTCTGGGGGAGGTGTTTATACGGTGCGTGTCGCTTCGCGTCGAGACGAAATCCTTGCTCATATTTTTCTCGTTCTGCTACAAGGTGTAACAACGTGCTCTACATAATAAGTCTTGTCGGCTCGCGTTCGTGGCCTGCATCTGACATGTTTTTGTTTCTTTACAGAGAGGCACCACCAGAATGAACAAAACGGCCACGCGTACTGGTGATATTGGCTGCCGACCGCTCAAGGCTCCATCATGATCCTGCTTGTTGCTTTCCACTCTCATATCCTGTATTTCGAATCCAATCTACGAGTTGCATCCAACGAGCGTTCCCCTAAGAAGCAAATACAGCCTATATATGCATCGCTATTTATCTTCGAATCACTGTGCGTACCCGTGTGCCGGGGATGATTCGCTACCGTTCCAAAAGGTTCCAAAAGGGTTGTGAATTTTTCTGACTTTGAGGTGTGCGTGCGGTGGCGGTGTATTTCTTTCAAACTCCGCTTTTGCTCTGAGTCATGATCAGTTTCGGTTTCCTTTCTCTTATCACCACAACCACCATTGCTTTTGCACCAGAAATTGAACTCACCTGTTCCCAATGGCCAAATCGACGAGATCAAAAGTTAAACGATCATTCCGCTCTAAAAAGCGGGAAACCGGAATCTATGCCGCTACAGAGGCTGCACGACTCAATCGCCTGCACGCAAAACTCAACTCTGTGGCCTCGGCTCCAGCTCAGATTGATGAAGAAGGGATGGATGACGATGAAGACCTGCCAGGTTGGTCCTGGTTCACAACGTTTGGTCTTTTGGACGCCCGGGACATCACCGCCGAGAGCATGGGCTCTTTGCGGACGGGTCGCGAGAAGCGCCAGCGGCGCAGGAGACCGAACAGAGTCACTCGGCGGTCCAAGCAGTCAGCGCGTTACGGCGGCGCTTGAAGGCGAATTTCGCTTCATGACGCATGACGGTCGTTGACGATTTTGTTTATTCTCGCAGCTGGGGAAGTGAACGCAGATTCGATCCTTGAAACAGGTCTGTATATATTGATGTCTTTGCGACCTTTTCCTGATGCCGCAATCTCCAGATTCAATGCAAGTCGACGCCGAGAGCTCGAAAAAAATCTCCACACACGGCCCTCGAGGCTCTCGACGAGAAGATTGGCGGACGTCAAAGGGTCTCACAGCGAGACCTTCTCCGACAGGGATGAATCGGCAAGGCGGAGTTGCTGCACGCAGGAAGGCGGGTAGATCGAAGAGGCGACGCTAGTCATTCATATTTTTTGGTCCTGTATTTTTCGGCTCTCGCGATACTTAATTCGATGGATACCACGACGTTCTAACTCAGGCATACTATATGTGGGTACCGCCCAAATTTCGGCCGAATCCTTGGTTATCAAGCAAGTCCAAGATTATTTAAATACACAGGTACATACAACGTTTCTATATACTTTGCTCACGTAGTAGCTGTGTACTCGGAGGACTCGATAGTGTCGATGTCTTTTTCCGATTTTGAGTTGCTATCGCGGCGGCCATCCATGCCATTGCGTCCTGCTTCAGCGTCGTATCGTAAGTCTGTTTTGCTGTAAGCGGCGGCGCCGGGGGGAGATCTATGGAGTGTAAATGTAAGACGAATCGGCCGTGTGAATACCCACGGAAATTCAGCCATGGTAATGTGCTCGGTCGTAACGAGAACTCCTTCAGGTCTCGTCAAAGTGAACCTTGGAACACTAGGGAAAGAGAAAGGCGCGTTGCTGTGGCGTGGGTCACTTGAAGGCATGACCGCAGCCATTGAATGAACGTATACGTCCGCATTGTAATCCAGTAAGCGCATGACTGCTCGACAAGCTGCAATGGAGCTGCCCGTTCTTCTGAGTAGAGTACTTGGTATACGAGTGGAAGGACGCACGACACAGTGGCAGCCGGGATCTCAACCTTCATTCAGGGCGGCGCAGTTGAACGACGAGGACGAACTTACTGTAGCGATACTGGTGATAGTAACAGACTCTCAGCCGACTTTCTCAGACTCAGAGGGCACGGCACGTACACGTTCATAGGTGCTTTTCAAAGTTCATTAAACATGCGGCGAAATGGAGTAGCTTGGGTGCTTACAATTGAGGTTGAGCAGATTCAACACCTTACTCGAACGAGTCAGCCTTCGTCACGTTAAGGACGAACACAAGTTCCCTACTGCCGGAACACAGTTCATGGAAAAGGTAACCACGAAATAAACCAAGCCCTAGAATGGCTCAGCAGAGGCCCAGACAAGACTTCGTTGACCAACATCGGTGAACAATAATTTCCACAAATCTGTTCGGGCAGAATGCCGCCCCAGCAACTGAAGACAAGTCAATAATCGAATTATGAACAACGAACCACCCACCGCCACTGCAGTCGTGCACAAGATGACAAAGTCGAAACCCATGGCTGAAGGTCGCGTCAGAAATAGATAATCATTTTACATGAGAATACAGTTACTGAAGAAAAATGTGACGTTGAGGAGGGATGCGTCGGTTGAGGCGACGACGCACATCCGCAGATCACGATCATAGACTGCGTGAACCACGAACATGGTGCGATACAACAAAACCCAATGGGCAAAAGAAAGCAGTCCGAGGGAAACAACGATGCTACGTTTTCTCTCCCACAATGCTATACTGTTCACATGATATATTGGATATCACAAAGAGTTATCACGACTTACGTTCTAAGCATGAGTGAAGTTGAGGCACATAAAATGGCCATGTTCCCGCTCCACTAAATATGATCAAAGATGAGCAAAAGGCAAAGCAGAAGGAATCGTACAGAATTGAAGGTAAACAGAGCCTAAAGTGGTTGTTATATCAATCTGCGCCATGTCCTTAAAGGTATACGGACGAACTGACCCCACAGTTGATCTGTGGATGACATTACAAGTTAGACGATGATGATTTACGGAAACGTACTGGATGGCTGGTCGAGAGGGATATGATTCTAGGAATCTTGAAATGGATGATACTACGAAGCGAACACACAGAACGCACAAGCCAACGATTGAAAGGAGCATGCAATATCGGGAGAAGAAGAAGAATACTGAGATCAGGTCAGTACACGAAAATAGTCGTGCGAAAGCAACTTGCTCTGAGGGGTGAGACATTTTATCAATGGAACGTGAATACGCAAGGGGACTGAATCGCACCAGCTGGCCATCGGAATCGTCGCCGACGCGTAAGGAGTGACCACTCGAAGCCCAGGGTCAAGCCGAGCTCCCAAATCTCAATCCCGAAACAAGCGAATATGATCTTCACGAACGCATCTACGGCAATGATCTATGGGTCAACAGCATTTTTTGAAAATAGTGACAGACCTGAATCCTTGAGGATCTCGGCAGGGTCGGACCAATTGACCATGGCGGCGATTCGATGCAAGGAGGCTCTGGGGAAGCAGAGGGGGGGACAGGTTACACGAAACGAGCCAAAAGGTGGACTGTCATTTTGCTTTAAAAATAGCAATGTGGCGTTAACTTCCGCCGCAATGTGGCGTTAACAAATGACGGACCTACTTCGCTTCCATGAAAATTCTTGATAGTTCTAGGTCCTGAACAAACTTTATTGTTCGTTAGACTTTCATTGATCTGTATCAGAAGACACGGCAGTTAAGTGGTTGCTGACCGCTGCATTATCTGGCGCAAGGGGCAACAAGGAGCGATGTTGAAAGCCAAAGAGAAAGAAAGTGTTAGCGCCCCGATGTACGTTTAGGCGGAAGCAAAGCGGGTGTATCCTGGTGTGTCGTATTTGGTTGTCTCTGTTCCTGGCTTAGTAGAATCGTTTCATAAATCTTCCCCGTCAAAGGAAGGCACTGTATGCTTAGACGACTAAA
Organism: Mycena galericulata; assembly: GCA_029289565.1. Classification (NCBI taxonomy): domain Eukaryota; kingdom Fungi; phylum Basidiomycota; class Agaricomycetes; order Agaricales; family Mycenaceae; genus Mycena; species Mycena galericulata. Next base: position 366,272 of record JARKIA010000012.1, on the reverse strand, counting down.
GTGTCAAGGAACGAATAACCGTCCGCGCGATGGCTGGAGTAGAACTCGCACTTGCCGTGGAGGTAAGCATCGGCCAATGAGTAGATGGGCATGGAAAATCTCGAACCACCGCGAGGATCCACCTTCCCAAATCGTTTACGTGGAGACGCGTTAAAGTGCCCACGAATCTTTTAAGCTCGAACTGAAGCGTTGAAAAGTCAGAGATCTTGCAGTACGCAGTTCGCCGTCATAGCATAAATGCTATTGAGATACCCTATAATCCAAGTGCGACAACACGGGTGAAACCTGACGTATTTTAGCTGCACCATAGGCCGACGGTACCATCGGCGCCTCCGCTGATGAGCCAGGGTTGCCGAGCGCACCACTTGACCTGCAGAACTCCGAGCCCCTCCTTTATGGTATGTCCTCGGAGAATTTTCAATGGGACGATCAAAGGGTCCGTCATCAGGTCGTTATATACTCTGGAATGGAAAACCTGGATGGCTCCATCGTCCGACGAGGACGCAAACAGAGGGTATGTCGGGTGAAAGGCAAGGGAACGTATGGCACGTGTATGGTAACTAGATACGGAAGGGTCGCGTTCAGGCGCCGAGGAGAATGACACGCAGGGAAGGCGTACCGTAGAATCTTGTAAGGTTTGTCACTGAGTTCCAAGTCAAACCAGCATAATTTTCGGTCGTACCCGCCGACGATAAGATGATCGCCGGACGGGTGCACATCCATAGAAGATATCCATTTTATGCCAGGCGTCAACGTCTTTAACAGCTTTTGCTCAGAAAGGTTGTATATCCGGACGTATTGTTGCGTCTGTTCGAATAGTGTGTCAAGCTCTGAAGGGAGGTGGTGTAAGAGACACTAACCGCCACAAAGAAATGAGGCTTTAGAGGGTGGAAGAGCACTAATTGAACGGCGCCTCTTATCTTTTTGAAAGGAGCTTGAGAGTGCCTTCGTGTAATCTGGTGCATCCATACGCCCCCTTGCGTTCCACCGCTCGCTGTGTAATCAAAGATGTGAAGGAAGAAAGGGTGGAATACGAGCCCACGCACAAACTGTGGCCACGTAGTCACCCCGTCGATGCCAGGTAATCTGTTTGGGCAGACCCGAGGACTGAGGAAGATGTACGATGAGGATAGCATTATCGGAAGACCAAGAGCTGGTCGGCGGAGTAATCCATTTCACCGGCGAAGGTGTTTCAGGGGCGGGAGGGAGCGTTGCGGGGGCCAGTAGGTTCTGAGTCAGAAGCAGCACGGAGGAGGGTAGGTTTGGGGGCATAATGAAATGTAAGGCCTCCTCGCTGGAACATATCAATATAACACCCAAAGAAAGTAACCAATGCACTTACATGCCAACGACGAAATAGCTGACATCCATGCGAGGACACCACTCTAAAGCGCCGATCTTGCCTTCGAATGTCCACCGTTTTACCTCACGGCCGACGTTGACCTCCCAAAGGCTGACGACGCCGCCCTCGTCACCACTTATCACCCAGGCGCCGTCCGGACTTATGCTAACGCATCTCGTCCGACCGGAATGGGCAAAGTTGAGGGACTTGTAATTAGGGAATGGTTTTAGACTTTGAGGACTCGGCAGTTTTGGTATTAATGTACTGGGGTCTATGTTGAGTTTGACCCTTTGTATCCGGGGAGCAAGGTAGAGGTCGAGTTGCCGGTTGAATCTCTCTTTGATGAAACGATCGTATGCGGGCACCAGCCGAAGTGAAGAGTACTTTTTGGGTAGGTAATCGCGTTCTCTGTCTTCGGGGTCCAGAGCCTCCCATTCCGCACGCTCGGCGTCAGTAGGGAGGTATTCTTCTGGGGGATTGTAGGACTCGGAGTTCGTGGGCAGACGAGGTTTAGGGGCCGGGAGTGGCGGCGCGTGAGAAGTGGAGGGTTCGGACCAAATAGAGTAGAATTCCAGTTTCGACGCTGTCTTGGGTTTTGAGGGTATTATGCGACCCTGGCGGATGGCCCGAACAATCTTCATGACCTAAATGGGATCAACATCAGCCTTAGACCTCCAACCAGGTATATGTACCCAAAGCGACCTTTTGCTTTTCCCATTTACTTGGGACCCACCGACGCTTCGGCTCCGGGGCTGCAGAAAGAGGCATAACCTCCTCCTTCCCTTTACCAGTGAACCACTCGGTCATTGGTTCATATGGATCATAGCTCGCGTCCGGGACCTCATTAGCATAGAGTCGGCGGATGATATCCAGTTCCTCGGCAGAAAGAGGCTTATCCATTTGAGCAGTTTTATCAAACGCGGAGGTCCTGAATGCAAACGTAAGGTATTTATACGAGAATATGGTATGAAGCGCGAACCAAGCAGAAGGATCCTCGACAGTTTGCAAAAACTTGTCCAATTCATCCCCACGTGCTGGGCGGAGGACTTTTTTACCGTCCATATTATACCCAACATGCGGTAGATCATCATACCAATGCATTGGTACATCTCCGACGCGGTTTTGGGCCTGGAGGGAAATTTAGAGAAATCATAAACCGCAAATTAACACTCACGTCCTCTGTGGAGGAATCAGAGTCATAGTCTGGCTCTATTTCAGGATATACGCGTTTTGGTTGACCAGTAATGTCCGAGATGATTGTTTTAGGTTTTGGGAAGATATCGCGGTCCATGGAGTCGTCGGAATCTTCTTCCTCGAAATCCTCGTCTATTTCACCACTGTCCTCTTCGTCCTCTTCCGAATCTTCCACTGAATCCTCGTTTTCAGAGTCGCTTGCCGCATCTATCTCGGGAAACTCATCGACCTGTCCGTCGTCCGAGGCAGCGTCCTCGGGCCCCTCGTCGTCGCTCAACATCTCGAGTGTTTCGACGGGGGCACGGAAAGTGGAGGGTTCTGGAATAAGGTCTTCATCTTGTGCTGCTTGTTTTCTCTTCCTGCTCTTGGGCTTGAGGTCAGAAGTAGCCATGGTGCAAAATGTCCAAGCGGAATTTTTGAAAACGAAGCCTGATCACGTGAAGCAGACCCGATCGTTCTTCCCGCCTCTCCACAGGTTTTCGAGGATATTGAGACCTCCGTGTGGGTTCAGTTCCAAAGTGTTTATTACAAAGGAAGAACAATAGCGAAGTGCTTTCAATGGTCAACTACGGCGGAGGCGCGTCTAGCACACTCGCCCTACTCGTTACTGACTTGAATCTGACGGATGTAGATGAGGTATCGGCCCTCGTTATCGACATTGGAACCTCTTCTGTACGCGCCGGTTATGCAGGCGACGACACTCCAAAAGCTGTTATTCCAACAACATATGGATTCCACAGGGCACCGCCGGACCCAGATTCCGCAATGCCAGATGCCGCAGAAGACCCCATGAACGGCGGCGCACCCAAAATTGCCAAGATGTACATGGGGCAGTTCGGTCCGTCTGTGTGGAGGGAGGGTATGGAGGTTGCGAACCCTCTGAGCGAGGGCCTCAGTGCGTTTCTGTCCACAGCCTAGAACTTCCTGTCCTGAACCGTGTCTAGTACATGATTTCGAACCCATAAACGCCCTCATGCGCCATGCGGTTGCGGACGTCATGCGCTGCAACCCCTCAGAACATCCCATATTAGTCACTGAACCAGCATGGAATACCCCTGCTAATCGAGAACGAATGGCGGAGATTATGTTTGAGGATTTCCAGGTACCAGCTTTCTACATTGCCAACACAGGCGTCCTCAACGCGTGCGCTCTCCTCTTGTACTATAATGACTTTCTGAATCGTTGTTAGGTTCGCCGCCGGAAAAGGCTCCGCGCTTGTCATCGACGTTGGGCAAACAATGGCCAGCGTAACACCAATCGTTGACGGTTTCGTTTTACGAAAAGGCGCGTCGAGTACCGGCCCTCATTTTCCCCATGTGTAACTCACCATCCTGACAGGGCTCGTATATTCCTCCCTCCCTCAATTGGTGCACGCGAAAGCGCGTCATACTCTTCTCGCTCCCAGCTCGCAGCGTGGTGGGCGGGGGATTGATTTATACCCTCATCAGCTTATTTCCAACAAACTGGTCAGTCAAAATGTGATCACATGCCTGGATCTAAGTGGAAAAACGTAGCCTGTAGAGCCAGGTGCCCTCCCACGTTTTACTCTCCGCGAGGATCGCGTAAACGGGACAACGGATAGTTGGCGCAACTGGTATGTCGGGCGCGAAGTAGACGAATGGATCCAAAGTGTTGCGGGTGTTTTGGAGCAGGGCTGGAATGATCAGTGCGCCTTTGACACCACCTTTTTCATCAAATAGCTGATATCCTTCAGACTTGTTGCAACTCGGCCAGCTCGACAATACGAATTCCCAACAGGATACAATGCGTTCTTCGGCCAAGAGCGGTACTTAGTTGGTGAACAATTCTTCTGGCACTCGCCTCAATTACTTGTATGTCGGTTTACCCTTCGGCACTCTATCGGCGCTAACGGCCATCTAGGCCCAGAATCCCAGCCTTCCTAAAACCATACCCGCCCTCATCACCGAATCTCTGAGGGCATGCGACCCTGAGCTGCGTCAAGTACTTGTCGGCAACGTCGTCCTTACCGGCGGCGGAAGCTTGTTCGCTGGATTTGGGGACCGTCTCTCAACCGAACTTGCTCGGAGTTTCCCGCACGTAAGTTATCAGTGAAGAACAACAGTCTTCTTGCTTAACATTCGTCCAGGTTAAAATCCACTCCCCAGGAAATCCCGTCGAACGCCGTTACGGTGGTTGGCTAGGGGGAAGCGTCCTCGCCAGCCTGGGCACTTTCCACCAACTTTGGATCAGTAAAGAAGAGTGGATGGTGAGTCGAGTTACAAGAGGTGGTTTCTTCCTGACCGCTGGGCTAGGAACACGGCAAAGCGATTGTTGGGCAGAGATGTAAGTAGGGATGTACTTGTTTGTACCACTAGATTTCTTGTTCTGCAACCAATTCCCGAGCGCGAACCATAGGTTTGATTATACAACAGACGCGCGATGTGCAAAAGAAAGTACTAGTACATGCTAAAGTACATGTACAAAATAGAAAAAAGCCAACACGCCAACATCTCTGGAAAAAATAGCTTTTTGCTGATGAGTCGTCGATTCCTGAGGGAAGCACAGCTCCCCCACTGCCCTATTGCCCGCGTCCACATTGCTTCTCCTTCGTCCGTCCCGAGCCTTCCAAGTTATAGCGGGAATGACAAGCGAGGGTGGCAAAGATAAGGCATAAGAGATGAAGTCGGTTGGCAAAGGAGGGAGGGATAATATTGTCTTCGTCTTCAGTCGTTCCGACAATCGCCCGGCCATAAGAGAATAATGGTAAAAAGAATGTATAGTGTGGGATTTTTTGGAGCGCAAAAGGTCGCTCATTAAAGAGACGAGAGGGAAGGGAAGAAAACCTCGGGGGTTGCGAGCACAAATCATTCAATATCTCGTTCAACTGACCAACCAGTCTGTCGCAGTGACTTCGTTAATATATACCTTTGCACCAACTTCGCAACTTCAGAAAAACCTAATAGGCCTCGACGAATTCGCGCCTTTCGCGGGAGTTCATGAGCATGCCCAAGCCACCGATCGCTTGACGTCTGATTCTAGTCGCGAAGTTCTTGGGGCCGAGCTCATCCGCGCCGGAAGGCGGCCCTCGGGGCTGCCGCACGGGTTGGCTGGCCATCCTGTGACCAGGAACTAAAACGAGCTGCTGCTCGGTGACCGCAGAAGCAGGCCTGCCAATCCCCAAGCCCTCATACAGTTTCTTGGAGGCTTCCTCACGCGGCGAGAGAGGAGTGTCGTTGGAGGATGACGAGTGAGGGGTCGTCGGGTTGGACGCCGACTTTGAAGAACCGGAAGAGTCAACCTCGACCTCGACCTCATCATTGTCACCTTCGGCGGTATCGATCGCGACTGCCGGCATGGGCTGAGACGCGACAACACTAAAACGCAAGGGTTGCGGACGGGCTTTACCGATAGGGGTCGGAGACGCAATGGGTGGAGGAGAAAGGCGTCGCTCGGCGGGAGGTGGAGTCACTTTCACACTGGGGGAACGATTATTTCCACTCAGGACGGAGTTATTGTTCCCACCACGACGCCAGGTGGACGCAGAGTCGGACTTGGAGGGAGTGCCGTTCGGGGTACTGCTGACATTGGGACTACCCAAGGATGTGCCCCCGCTAATGACGGTGGTGGTGGTGTGAGGAGTGGGGGGGAGGGACATCTCATCATAGTCCTCCGAAGCGAATCGAGACACGGGGCTCCCCGACACGCCGTTGGTGCGACTACCAAACTTGCCGCCAAGAGCGGCGGTCATTGGAACCTGCTCGTCCACAGCGTTGTTCTGTGCAGCACGACGCATTTGGGCATTAAGCGTCACGGATCGCAAGTCAAATGAACTGTTGAGAGGCCCGGCTGTCGCTGGCGGGTTGAAGCTGACACGGCGGGGGCTTTGCTGAACCTGTTGCTGCTGGAACTGCTGCTGCTGGAGCTGAGCCGCAATGAGTTGGGCCTGATACTGCTGGGCCTGGATGGTCTGAGGGGTTTGTCAGGCATGGTAAAGGATGTAAAGACTGTGACGAACCTGCATCTTCATGATCTCAAGCTGCATCATCTGCATCTGGAACGCCTGAGTCTGTGCCTGCTGTGCCTGCTGGCTGGGCTGCGACAAGAAAGCAGGACTGAAGGGAGCGCTGTTCGGGTTCATGCCGCGCTGTTGCTGCTGGGTGAACCTATTATCTGGGCCATCAACGGCAGCGGTCATGGGCATGCGGGGACCAGAATGGTGTGCAAACACATCTTGGGCAGGGAGCTGAGCGATCTGATCGTCATCTTCCTCGGGAAAGACGGAGGAGTGAAGCTGGGAGGCGAATCGGGGGACGTTGAAGGACCCGCCCGGTGCGGCGGTGTGGGGGACTGTGGCTGAGGTTGAACGTACACCGCCAGTGCGGAGACCGGAAAGAAGGGAGGCGCGAGGGTTGGGAGACGCGGTGGCCATTGCTGCAGATAGATAGGTGATTATTTCAAGGAGACGATTATGGACAGAATGTAAGTGGCAAGCGAGGATACAGCTGGGTTGAAATGAGGACAAATGGAGAAGATGTGAATGAGGAGACAGACTGGAGGAAAGAGGATGGCTGGACTCTTTTGGTTGGGGCGCAGACGGTTCTCTCTCGAGGGCGGGTGGTGGCGAGTGTAAGAAGGGAATTTTTAGGTTATTTTATGGGAGTATAAAGAAGAACAGGGAGGACGATAGAAGGAAATAGGCCACCAAGCCAGAACCGAGATGCAAGAACAAGTCTGAGAGCACGCAGATCACAACACCCCCGAAATCAAACACTGAAACATTCCGTTGTAATTGCCCTCCGGCGAAGCCTGGACACCCACTCATAACGGAAACACTGAATGATGCGGATACAAGCTCCATCGGAACCAATACAGTAAAGTGCATTTCCTATTCAACAAGCTTCAATACGGCTACTAGTGTCTTCGCGGTTCCGGTCGAATGAGTGTGCAAAACAAACATGATAGGCCGCACAGTCACTAGTACCTTGCCCTGGTCAATCTGTAGTGACGCTGGCTGCAGCGATTCTAGACTGCCGTACCCGTACCGAACTGCCCCCTTGAGTCGGACCAAGTGACCAAGTACTCTGATTCATATAAAAAGGGATGCCAGCTCCGCAGCGAGTAACACATGTAACATTTGTTTTGGCGGTCGGTAGTTCTGTAAAAATATGTTGATAATATGTGTCCAATCACCTTGACCTTTGTGCGACTCGGCAGTTTCTTCGAGGGACCGTGCTGGAATATATCTACAGTAGAGTTGCTCGCATGGAATATTGTCATATGGAATAAATGTCATATGGAATCACTTTTGGGCCCATCCCCAGTCGGGATAAGGTAATATTCCACAAATCGCCATCCGGAATACGGAATACCCGGGCGAGGCCGATATTCGGGTCGCTCGAAACCGTAATTTCGGTTGGGCAAGCCATATTTAGCAACATATCCGAGGGTGGCATTGCATTGTTCTGCCTCTATACACTCACAGTACACAAAAAAATTGATTCTGAACTCTTCCCACTCACTATGGCCATTATTAAGCCTCAGAAATCTCGCACTATCCGAGCCCGAGACAAAAATCCTCCCTCACCCTCAAAATCGCGTGGCAAACCTGGTCCAAAACCAAAAAATGGATTGCACACTGTTGCTCGTTTTGACAGTCAGGCCCTTTATGTACCATGACTGGATCCAAGTCTTCAATTAGATGGAGGACCATAGCCTCTCCCAGAAACAAGTTGTTGCCAATTTGGATCTGGCTCTGCCAGTTGCTGGACATCTTAACAAATTTCGCTCTCCACTCACGCAGGAAGTGGAGGAATCAAAGGTTCTGACAACTATTACATCCTTCTTGAAGTAGGCACCAAATTCTTTCCTTAAAAATATTTTTATTCAATTTATGTGCTCTGGAATAATCGTCATATGGAATACCCTGGGAGCCCTTCCCGACGGTATTCCATACGAGCAACTCTACTGTACCTAGCTCCCTGTGGGCTTTCTTTATTTGTGATCTTGGTGGATTGTGTTTCCACTATTCTTCCTAATTTTCTTCGCTCCAATTGTCGCGTCAAATCAGAAAGTGCACTGTTGCCATGAGCTTTATTTGGGTGTGAACGACTGTCTTCACAATTCGGATAAAGTCGGCCTGCGAGACTACCATGAGCGTGAGTTTGTTCGATATTTACCTTGGAAATTGGGACATGCATATTCTTACCAACAAAATTATATGGTCGAGCAGGGATGTCGTGCCGCTGTGCAAGGACTAGGAAGCTTTGGTTGGGTTCTGGGGACTCGGAGGAGAGAAATCCGAAATGGCGCGGGATTTAGTCTCTTATAAACAGACGCTACAACAAAAAATACTCGTACCTCGTGTGTTGTAGTCTGTCAGATCCCTGATCGGTGTGATTGGAAGTCGACCTTATTATGTAAGCTCAGATTTCTTGGCTGTCTTTCACACATTTAGGATGAATATGAGGGATTTTTTTTGTCAGATTATCACTCAGTGAATCAGAATGGAAAGATTTCCCACTCAAGTTTTTTGCGGAAGAGCACAGGCGAAGAAGTCAAAATTTGATGGACCGTTGACCGGCCTTTGATTCCACGAGGATTATGGATACGAAAGATAAATTTGAGGAGACAGATCTATTGAAAATGAAAATAAAACTCATTTGGCCTCCTAGACTTTTGAATCCATGCCTCTGGAAGCGCCACAGAGCCCGAACCAGAATTCAAACTCCGCACTTTACGTAATAAGGTCGACTTCCAATGATCGGGCGCGGTTAAACTACAGACTACGCGGGATTCGGGAACCGCATGGAGTCGGAACGGCCCAGGAAAGATCAACGGACAGATTGGTCAGCTCACGGCGGAAGCCGTCTGCACGACGCTTCTGGGGCGGGGGGTCTACGGGCAGGGTGAATCGTGCGAATAGAACGCGGTCTGCTATTTGTCGTTGTTTTGGGTCACCAACCCATAGTTATCATTGGTCAGCTATTTGTCGTTGTTAGAGCTCGCCAACCTATAGAAAACCTGGAACACTAAAGTGTCCAGGCACATTCTCATGTCCCTTCTACGCGTCCGCGTTTCTGCCAGTCGCGTCTCCCGTCCCTTCCAATGCCCCCGCAGGCCCTTCTACTCGTCTTTTCGCCGTTCTAGCCAAGGCTACTTTCGATTTCTCGACCAAGTCCCAGAGAACACCGTCTTCTGGGGAATCATCGGTCTCAATGTCGGCGTCTTTGGTATGAGCTGGTGGGCTCGCAAAAAACTGGTCCTGGTTTCTCCTTCGTGCCGACATCCCGTCTCTCATGTGTCCGTGTAGGAAGTCGAGCGTGACCCATCCATGTACCTTTGGATGCAGAAACATTTCATGAGCAATTGGAAAAATTTATCGGAAGGCCGCATGTCTGTTCTCCGCAACCAGATCATCTACCTGCGTCTCATCATTATCTTTGGCGCAGATGGACACTCCTGACGTCCACATTCACGCACAGCGATCGTGATATCACTCATATCCTCTTCAATGGTTTCACCTTCTATTTCATGGCGCCGCTCACCTTGAGCATCTTGGTTAGTTTGTTCATCTGCCGCATCGGTTTCGTTCTGATTCGGCTTCTAGGGCAGCCGGCAATTCCTCTTTCTATACTTGGGCGGCACGTCCTGATGTTTTTTTATGTCTAACGCCGCTAAACACATCAACAGGCGGGGCGCTGGCAGAACTGGGCTCGATGGCATACAAGAATATCTGGCAACGCGGCCGAGATCCTTATGCGTGCGGCGCTAGTGGTATGCTGCTTCAACTTCCATCCATCAATCTCACTTCTTCTTGCACAGCTGCCATATACTCGGTGCTGTCTTTCCTGGCCTTTCAAGCCCCACAAATGACCGTCAGTGGACTTTTCTTCCTTCTATCAATCTCACTCTTCCTCCCCACAGCTTCTCATCTACGGAATAATTCCCGTGCCAATATGGCTCGCGGTCGGAGGCCTCTTTTCGTATGACATATACCGGACCGCCGCAGATACGGTCTGCGGCACAATTTCAATGTCTACCATCTCCCGCTCACATTACTGTTCCTTAGGGGGGATCCACAAACACGACTGCGCATGTCGGTGGGTGAAATTAATTAATCAGGGCATCCGGATATTCAATGAGCATTAGGCGGTATGTTGGCGGGGGCTGGATATTTTGTTCTCCGGCGTTTCCGGATCTTCTAGGTCTACATCTGTACCCAAGTTTTACACCCTTGCTCTATTGAGATCTCTTGCATACCTGAGTATAATTCAACCAACCATCCCACCGCCGTGTCGTCCCCAGGGATCATTCACGGCATCCACATAGCTGTACACCCCAAATGTAACAGCTACTTGCTCATATGGGCATTCCGTTCAACTCGATTGAATTGGCTTTCGTAATTCCGCCTCACATTTTGTCATCGAAATCAATGGAACTGTAGGATTGAGGTGACCGTCCTAGAATTTGAGTCATAGAACGCTCGAGCAAAGTTTGAGCGCTTAGGGCCGAAAGCATCCACGGCGATCAATCCACTTGATTGCCTCCGCCACAGCATCTCTACAGCATCCATGTTCCTATTTAAGCCGCTGCTCTCCTGCAGCGCATGTATTGAACCTATCCCTCACCCTCGACCGTAATCGCACCATGTATCGCAGCAAACCTCTTCGTCGAACAACCGATATCGCCGTCTCTTTGGGCAAAACGGCAGCGCAGATCACTGCGTCGTTTGCACCTATCCCTGCATTGGCTCCTGCGGCAGAAGCGATCTGCGTCATTATTCAACTGTGCCAAAATGTCACGCAGAATCGGTACGCGTCGTGCGCCGCTTGTCGTTGATTTTTTGCTGACGCGACAAACAGCCACGCGGCGAACCAGCTTCGGGATCGGTGTCATCGTATGGGCCTGGTCCTCTACGACAAAGCTGTCGCGAAGGAGAAAGACAATAATATCGGACCAGCGATCAATGCTCTTACCAAGTGCGTTTGCTATCATGTGTGTGCCATGGGCGACCTGAATGAGCATAAATGTAGCTGTCTTCTCCAAATCCAGATGAAAATGGAAACATGGACGCAGGCCTCCAAAATCCAGGCCTTTCTTCATCAAAATGAAATATCCCAAGACATCCAGCGCTGCCACAATATGCTGACGGACTGCCTCGACGCGTTTCAACTCACTTCCCATAAGGAGATTCACGAATGGCAGGCCCAGTTCATCCTCGACACCCAACAGGATCATCGGGAACTCTTGGACTATTTGGCCGCCATTCAGAATTCTCAGGACATTGCAAATGACGTTTTACAAGTGCCTCACGTTCCTCCTTGCAAAAGACGAGGCTAATCAGTCATGGCAGGGTCAAGGAGCCGATATCCAGAAACTGATGTCCATGATGCAGCAGGTGAAGTCTGGATCTTGCACATAAACGATTTTATTTTGAACAGTAAACAGTTGCTGGCCGAAAACAAAATAACTGCTGACCGCGTACACAACGGATTATGCAGCAATCTGTACGACGTCCAATTGAAAAGTGGGGAATTGCTGCCAGACTTCAACCTTCGTTCCGGCGAGGTTATACGGATGGGACAATTCCCGATCAGTGGGACTAGTGCAATGGTTCGAACTTCCCTAAAATAATTCTGATGTTGCAGCGCCGCTGACATTCGCCCAGGATATATACGAAGGTTTGAGTTTTTTGTCGTGCTCTATGCTGACATTTGACACAATTCCAAAGGTATGTATCTGCAACGGGAAAAAGTTGCCATCAAGGTCGTTCGAGCGGTCAACTCGAATGAAAACAGTCTGCGCGTAAGTTCGCACAAGGTACTCATTGTACTGCCGTATTTACTGGTGTGCCAGCGCTTCAACAGGGAGTGTGCCATTTGGAAGGAATTGTGGAAGATCGATCAGGGAAAACATGTTCTCCCATTTTATGGGTGAGTCGCCCTCTTCACTCTTTTCACTGGTTCTAATCATTCCTGTGAACAAGGTTCTGCCAGGACGATGGCCCATTTCCGTAGGTCCTTTCAGCTTGCACTATTACACGACTCATCCTCTGTAGCTACATGGTCAGCCCTTGGCAGGTCAGTGGTTCTGCATATTGCGCTCTGCCTTGGCAGGCTTACCATTTCGCATAATCAGCAAAACGGCACGGCCTTGACCTACGTCAAGAATAATGATTCCAAGATCGATTATTTAAAACTGGTGATTCCATTGTCTTCCGGCTATGGAATATCCTTCTTATCCCATTATAGGTCCAGGGAGTAGCTCAGGGCATTCAGGTCCTGCATAGTATGAGCCCTCCCATTGTTCATGGAGATATTAAAGCGGTTAGTTATCGTACGAGGCTCGTTGAACAATGTGACCGCTCATTTCGAAATTAGAGCAACATCGTTGTTGACCGTTTCGGAAACCCACTCATCGCAGATTTTGGCCTTTCCCGCGTGAGTGCCAGTCAGTTCGTTATTGTTCTATTTGCCGACGCATCCTTTATAGATTGTCGAAGACATCACAGGGATACCATTCAGCCAGAGCCGCGGTGTGAGCGACTCTTACCGCTGGTTCGCGCCAGAGGTTTGTATCGGCCAAGGCGTTCTGTCGCTTAGCTCTGACGTCTACGCATACGGCATGACTGTGCTGGAGGTCAAAGCTGTTGTTTTCTCAATCTTGATGTCCACTGAACATCCTTCTCTCAGCTCATCACGCACGAACAACCATACAATTACGTAAAACATACTACGGAAGTTGTCATTAGGTCCTCTTCAGGAGAGCGACCCTCGCGTCCGACGTCGCCGCGTGTCGTGGAAAGAGGCCTTGACGATCACCTCTGGTCTCTGTTGTGTCGCTGCTGGGTAAATGATCCGTCCCAGCGACCGACTATTCAAGAGGTCTTGGAAATGTTCCCCCAGTAGTCGTCGATGTACATAGAATTCCAGTTATCTTGTAACATTCTTGTCTTACTAGTACGACCTTACTCTACTTAATACTCGCCCGTACATACGCCGTTTCGATCACGTTCCTCCCAGTCACGTGTGCGCATTCTGTCGTTTCGAATTCATGCACCCGTTTGCTTCCTATGTCCTTCGAAGCTACTACAAGGCCACTGGATGGAATGAGGATAATCTGTATGCGAATATAACACGTTCATCCAATGGTTTGTTCGCCGCTCCTCACATGAACTGCGCGTTCACCGTTGCTCAGCCATCCTCGACTTTACCGTCCCTCGGGGCCTACATCTGTCCGTCTCAAAGTCCCCCAATTCACTATTCAAGACCACCTATTCCATGACCGCCATGCCCTCGCTGAACGGGTCTGTTGGATATATCTTTACGTCTTGCAATCTTGACGTGAAGGCCTCTGGAAATGTTCGGTTCAAGGATATGATCGAGCGGTTCAGAGTTTATGATCAACCTCGCAGGCCTGAAGGTAAAGAAGAAGAATGGTTGGCCGGAGAGCGAGTTGACAAGCGTGGTATGTGTCGAATCAACGGTCATAAGGATTGCAACCAAGACAAGACCTCACAGACTATCTTCTTTATGGACGGTTTTATCTCCCTACTGGACGGTTAGACGCACTCTACTCCACGCGACTTACACCGACACTGCAAGCACTAGTGGCAGCTATATCGTATCCTCCTTCAAGCTCAACCGATCCAGGCGGGCGAGGCGGAAGCGTCAGTAATCTCATCGTGAATTTACAGCACGATGTTGGAAAGTGGTGTACGGAATATACATGGAGCGCGGACGATAGCATGTGGGGTATACGGGTGCTACATAATTTCGGGCGACTTGGCATGCCGGTCGACGCTTCTGACGACGCAGACAGAAGCAACCTAACGACTGGTCTCAAACGCGTAGACGAGGAAGACGCAATCGAGGGAGGGCTGAAAGGACGTGTATCCGCTGGCGCCGAGTTTTATTTCAGCGCAAAGGAAAGAAGTGCTGGGGTCAGTCCCAAGTGCATTGATATTTTTTGAAAGTGATTACTATTCCCCCGCAGTGTCCACTGGGTTCCGGTTCACGACTCTTCCGGATGCTACCCCGCCTTCATTTCAACTTCCCGGACCATCTTCCTCTCCACTTTCTCAAGTGTCAAAGGGCCCACCCTCACAACCTCCGACGACAATCACAGCGCTCTTTAATCCTATGCTCGGACATATGTCGGGTGCATACTCTGCTCGCGTATCTCGCGATCTTTCGCTATCTTCCCGCTTCGATTTCAACGCGTATAGCTACGAAAGTGAGTGGACCATGGGTGCTGAATGGTGGATGCGGTCTTCGCCCGCTGACGAAGACCCCGACGACGACGCAACTCCAATTCCTCCGCTTGGTGGGCAGACCAAGGGAGAGATTCGTGGTGTCGTCAAAGCCCGCGCGTCGACAAATAATGTGAGTCTTTCCAGATTACCCAATGCCACTCTCAAGCATGTTCTTCAGGACGTCTCCTTAATGTGGGAAGGTCGGTTGCGGAACATGCTAGTCAGCCTGGGTGTGGTTTCTGACTTTTCCAATCGAACAAAACCAATTAAAGCTATCGGCCTTGAGTTATCCTACTTTAGCTCTGACGATGATTTGTAAAACTTGCAAACCCTCAACTTCCATTCTGAGGTTATACATGAGATATCCGGATTATGTCCTGTATAAGTACACGTAGAATAAGGATAAACAGCGGCGACAGCGAACCGAACAAGCAGGGGTATGGTGGGACGTAGAAATAAAGCAGTCCTTATAAGATGTAGATGGTTAAATATTGGAAGCCGAGATTGGCGGTGTTCTCGCAGAAGGAGCAGCAATTGTCCTAGCCAATCTCGAGATGGCGTCCCCGGTGATGACTGGCCGAGTATGGGGAGAGCGATGGTTGCTGAGCACGGAGCCAGCTGGTGGCGATGAATGCGTGCGGGCATGCTGACCTCCCGGATAAGACCCTCGCGGCGTGGACGCTCCGGAGCGAGAAAAACGGGGGTTGAAGTTAACTGGAGCGGACTGCGGGAAGCTTCGTCCTACAGTGTGCGCCCGGTTGTGCGTAGGGTTGAAATTTCGCGGTTGTGTCGGAGGGGTACTAAGGTTGCTGGGGGCAGACAACGAGTTAGAGAGAGCGGGAGCATGAATTGAGGCACCAAGGCCCTCACGGCCAGAATCCGACGCATTTTCTGCCTCCTGTTTCTCCTCCGGCTTGACACCCCGGCTGTTGAACAGCTGGTTCAGGCTCGGCGGGCATGGTCGACCCTTGTGACACTAAACCTTCCGTTGAAGGCGGCACGGATTTGCCGCTCGCAGTAATTTTTGCCCGCCCTGACCGTGGCGGATTAGGAGTCGGTCCCAGAACCGGCTTGGGCGGTAAAGATGGATGCAATGACGCCTGTGCGGCCTGGGGGAGCTTTTGCTGATGCTCCATGATGAAGGGAACAATTACTTCGTCTTTGGCATCACCCGAAGGTGTTGGAGGCTTTGAAACAGGTTCGGGCAAAGGCTTCAGGCCGTCGACAATGATGGGAGAGATCATCTCGTCCTTGTCGCCTACACTCGTGCCAGTAGTGACACCCCAATCATCAAGATCGGGCAGCCCTTCGTCGTCATCTCCTGCCCAATCGATATGACTAGCACTTCCCGGGGTGGTGGGGCGATTATCCATAGCCACGGCTCGAACACGCTCAACGAGAGCGTCTATGTTGTTCCGCATGTCGAAGGAACCAGCGAGGTGAGGTGGAGTGTCCTTTGATGGAGGTGGTGCGCTGTGTGGGACTAGTCTGTTTTGGGGCCGAAGGAGACTATCATCCAACGAAGGAACGTTGACTTTCAGAGCAGCGGCATTTCCGCTTCCCTTGGAATTAAGTTGCTGTGAACGCCGCCGGCGGTTCGATGGCCTGGGCGTTGAAGTAGAAAACCTCGGCAGATGAAGTCGAAGTGCCTACGACCACAGTAGGGACTACTGGGCGGGACGATTTACGGCCTTGACCTTTCGGGCGTGTGGGGGTGGTGGAGGTGGAGGGGACAGAGGATTTTTCAGGCGTGGAGGTTGCTGGCTTTGACGTGGAACCTTCACTGGCCGCTGGTTTATCGACGGCGGCGGTAGAGGGGCGCCCGAGGTGTGCCCGCACCGCCGGCACCACTTCGACCTCGTCCTCCACGGCTCCTGCCCCTTCCTCCTCCTCCTCCTCCTCCACCTCCACCTCGCACACCTCGTCCAAGGCCACTGAAAGCGGAGCCAGGTTCAGCAGTCCGCGCCCAATCCCTCGTTCGAGAAGCTGCGGGTGTGGGCAGCGCCGGCGCAGGAGTAGCCATTGTTCGGGCCAAAAGTTGCTACAAGACAACCTTCAAAACTCGCGTCGTAAAAATGGAGTCTGGAACTGACCTGGTCTGATAGTATAGAGATGGGCGGCAAGATAACTATTCTGGGTGGCGCTATGGGAGGAGATAGAGTGGAAACAACAGCTGGATCATCGGTTTGCACAACCAAACAAACCCCAAACCCTCGCCCGAACCATCATGTCGAAAGCATCTCAACCCGAATTGAAAAAGGTACAACACGCTCTTCTTCTGTCGTTATTGTTCTTACCTTCAAACAGTTCATGGACAAGAAACTCTTTGTGCATCTACAGGGCGGCCGCAAAGTCAGCGGGACACTTCGAGGCTACGATTTGTTTTTGAACCTCGTCATTGACGATGCCGTGGAAGAATCCACTCCTGCTCAAAAGCACCCCATTGGCACCGTGGTCTGTGTTACCCTTCTCGTTGCTTCTCCCAACTCAATGGCATTATCGCAGGTCATTCGAGGGAACAGCGTCACCTCCATGGAAACACTCGAATCTGTACGATAGACACTGGAACGGTGCAGGGAGCGAAGGTCGGTGTCATGCAATATGCTGGTTGCGATACTTAGCTTGAATTCAGATGTCACTGGTTTGCTATGTCAATTGTACTACTCAGGTAAACATGGTAACGAAGTATGAAACCTCCAAGACGTCCGCAAACTGGCTTTCCCCCACAAAATATATTCCGCCCAACCGAGTCAATCATCGACGCGCACGGACCACATTCTGTTTGCACTTGGTTTGGATCAGCGGCGCGACGCCGGTCGGTCAGAGTGGCTTTTTACAATTATGTTCCACCGGGCACCTGTTTGCTTCTCTTGAATAAGATCCTTTGTCGCTCTGCGAAGAGAGTCCAGGACTAGTTGAAGACACTTCAGCGTGCGGCCACGTGAGGTGCGAGTGGCGTTTTTTTGTGGGTACAAACGTTGCGCAGGTCCATACTCCTGATCTTCTGTACACCCCTCCGAGTCGCCCGCGGAATGCATCTGCGCACTAATGCAAGGTTCGATCTCCAATCCGCTCATCTTTGTGTCCTATCAAGGCCCGCCAGCAGGTTCAAACGTACCTACTACATGAAGATCCAAATTCATACGTGACTACCCCTCCCGATATACATCGCCTGTTAGCGCAATCTCGAGGTCCTTGTCCTTGCCTCTGCCTTCCTTTGCCAGTTGCCTTACAAGCGGCAGTACCTGCTCTCCGAACTGCTGGATTTCATCCTCGTAATGCATGAACGCCAAAAGTAAGATCTCAACGCCCAGCCTCTTGAGTAGTAAAATCCGATCAGCAATCTGTATCTTAGTACCGATGAGTTTTGTCTTGAAGCCGTCGTTGTACTGCACTAAATCTTCGAACTTGGAGTCGGCCCACATGCCTATCCTTTCGGACGTGGCTGCCCCGGCATTCTGAACCTGCTCCGTCGACAGCCTCGGCGTCGGCGTTACCCTGGATCTCCTGCAGCACACTGACGGCCTCCGCTTCTGTATCCCGACAAATGACGAAGCCGTTGATAGCGAAGCGAACCTGACCGGCGCGGCCATTGGCTCGTGCGCGCTCCTGGACGTCTTCGATCTGCTTGATGAAGCCTTGCAGCGTGTTTCCATTCATGAAATAAACGTCGCTAACCGCACCGGCATTGTCGCGCGCGTCAAGGCTGTTCCCGCCCTGAAAGATCTCTGGATGAGGGCGTCCTGGTAGGTTTAAGTGGCTTCGGTTTCAGCGTATAGGTGTTGAATTGGTAAAAGTCTCCCTTGTACGTGAAGTTATCTTGTGTCCAGATGCCCTTCAAGCACTCAATGAACTCGCGACTGCGTCGGTATCGTTCCGCGTGTCGAGCCACCACTGACCGATGGAGGTGAACTCGGCCTTGAACCAACCAGACACGACGTTGACAGCAACGCGGGCCCTCAGCGTAGTTGTCGATGCTGGCGATCTGTTTGGCGGCTACGACAGGGTTCCACGGTCCAGGCAGCAGGGCAATAATTGGTTTGAGGCGCTCTGTGCTATGCAGAAGCGCCTAGCTGAGGTGACGGGTTCGTGTTGGTTCTCCGCACCGTAACCAGCCATGAAAACGAATTTGGCTGAGCGCGTATTCGAAACCACGCGTTCTGCGGTGCGTGCATATATTTTATTGGCTTCCAGATCCCAGTGTGTTCTCTGGGGTATCTGCGAGATCACCAGGCCTCCCGAAATGTTGGGCACCCAGTACGCGAACTTCACGCGGCCGGGGTCGGAATTGAGCCGGTCTGCATACGAGAAATCGGACAACTTGTTCTCTGATGGAGTGGTAGGTAGTCAAACACTTCGGCGCGGACGTCTTCGGGAAAATGGCTGCGATCCAAGGAGCGTACCAAATGGTAAAAGTCAGGACCACTCGGTGCGCTGCTGACCAACGCGCTGAAGTCGATACCGGGTGAAATGCTCAGGCCGAGGACTGCAGCAGCGAATGCGACACCTATTACCGCACCATCCTTCAACGTAGTCCCAGCTGGAAGCCTTGCGACATTATGATCCGTAGTAACAACGTACTCTTGGAACGCCGCTCTCCGCAAATCCCTGTAATTCGTTGATGGACCGAAGACGATGTCCCCGCTCTTAATTCGGCTCTCTTTTCGGGGGCCTGTGACCACGATTCCAGCGAAATCTCGCCCGTTGATCCAAGGGTAAGAGGGCTGGCCGAACCCAAAGTCGGGTCCCTTCCAGTCGATAGGATTCAGACCGATAGCCAGAACCTGGATGAGGATCTCATCGTCGCTTTGGATGGAGGGAATGTCCTTGGCCTTCTCGAGGGTATATTTCTGGCGCGGGCCGGTGGAGGTTGTTGAGGTGATCCAAGGCGCAAAAACCCATCGTTAGACAGGCCAGGAAGATTCCCCCCGTTCACACCATCCGTGTGTGCTTTAGTTCAAGGATCTTCCATGACTGAGGTCTGCGCGCAGCGAAGGAAAGGACCATGCGATGGCATGATGGAGCTCGAGAAGGAAAATTGCCAAGTGAAATGTCACGCTCCAACACCTGAGAATGAAGATGAAAAGTAATGGGTGAAGCAAGAGATGAATCAAGCACCCGCCTCTCCCCATATAGTCTTGAGAAGCTCCAATCACTTTACATACCTCTCTGGGTCTAAGGATCGGACGCTCGTTGAGAAGGGTAATTCTGAAGCTTGACCGCGATCCGTTACGCAGGGTGGCTCGATGCGTTTTCGCACACAAGTTTCAATTCCGTGATCAGCGCAAACACTCAATTGGGCCATCTTGGGAAACAAATTGGGGATCCTGGCCTGACCCGACAGCCGATGATCAGGCAAGGTTTGAAACGGGACCTGTGTTGTCGTTCCATTCTGCTGGTTCACTTAGTACATCGGTATAGATCATTGAGACAACTTCACCAATCCATTTTCTTCGCATTTCTAAGGGCCGGCACTGGATTCTCGCGCCCTTGTAACCGAAGCCATCCAGCCAAGGCCAGGTCTCGCTGCGACGCTGCTCGAACGACGCAATGGACTCGCCGCGTTGCATCGTCAACGCAATGTCGTCTAACCCATTCAGCAGACAGTGTCTCCTGAATGGGTCAACGGTAAACGGTATGGCGACGTTACCGTTAGGGCGCCGGACTTCTTGCTTCTCGAGGTCAACTTCGAGTTCAAGGCCGGCCTCGGCATCTTCCGCCAGCGTACGGCAGTCCGCCTCGGGCAGCGACACGGGAAGCATGCCATTTTGCATCGCGTTGTTCTTGAAAATGTCAGCGAAGCTGGGAGCGATGACGCAGCGGATCCCGAAATTGTCGCTGCAGCGCGGTAGGTCAAGAGAGGCAGCGGGGGGCCGGGAAAAGTACTCACAGACTCCACGGCGCGTGCTCGCGTGAACTTCCGCAACCAAAGTTCTTGCCCGTGCAGACCATGATCTTCGCCTTGTTGAACGGAGCGCGGTTCAGCACAAAGTCGGTTTCTTTGCCGGTGTGAGGGTCTTTGCGCAGCGTGTAGAAGAGAGCGTCGGCGAGGCCGGTGCGTTTCAAGGTCTTCAAAAACTGCTTCGGGATGATCATGTCCGTATCCACGTTCTCGATATACAAGGGCGCCGTGATGCCCTTGACTATGGTGAACTTCTGAACGGTAGAAGGTGCTTCGGAAGGCGGTAGGGAGGCCGAGGACGCGGTGGGCGCGGCGGGCTGTTGTGGTTCGGGCGAGGGAAGAACCGGATCGTCGAGGAAATCGAATGCGCTCGAGACTTTCAGCTTGGGGGCGGCAGCGATGTTGGCCTCCGCCACGGCTCCCATGAACTTGCGGACATCGGTCAATTTGCCGGTCATGGCCGCAGCCGCCGCCATAGCGGGGCTCAGCAAATGTGTTCGACCGCCGGATCCCTGACGACCTTCGAAGTTGCGGTTGCTCGTGCTGGCGCAACGTTGGCCGGGAGCCAACTGGTCTGGGTTCATCCCCAAGCACATGGAGCACCCGGCCTCACGCCAGTCGAACCCAGCGCGCTTGAAAATGACGTCCAGACCCTCAGCCTCCGCTTGCTTTTTGATCAAACCGGACCCCGGAACGACCATCGCGTCGACGCCGGGAGCCACTTTGGCGTCTGCACCAGCGGCAAGGACAATTTTGGCGGCGGAGCGCATGTCTTCGATGCGGCCATTGGTGCATGAACCAAGGAAGACCTTGTCGACCTTGATATTCTCCATGACGGTGTTGGGCGTGAGACCCATGTACGCCAAAGAACGTTCTGCCGAGGCGCGTTTAACGGGGTCCGTCATTTTAGCGGGGTCGGGCACGGAGCCAGTGATAGGAACAGTGTCCTGGGGCGATGTTCCCCAGGTCACAGTCGGAACGATGTCAGACGCAGGAATGTTGACTTCTATGTCGAATTTCGCGCCCTCGTCAGTCTTCAGGGAGCGCCAGTAGGTCTCGGCGCGATCCCAGGCCTCGCCTTTTGGGGCCAGAGGGCGATTGCGGAGGTAATTGAAGGTGACCTCGTCGGGCGCAACCATCCCAGCACGGGCACCGGCTTCGATACTCATGTTGCAGACGCTCATGCGGGCCTCCATGCTGAAACCCCGGAAGACGGAGCCAGAGTACTCGATGACGCAGCCAGTGCCGCCCGCTGTGCCAATAACACCAATGATGTGCAGTATCACGTCCTTCGAGGTGACACCCTCGTGCAGGTCGCCGTCGACAGTGATGCGCATGTTTTTGCCTTTGGTTTGCAACAGAGTCTGGGTCGCGAGAACATGCTCAACTTCCGAGGTCCCGATGCCAAATGCGAGGGACCCAAATGCGCCATGGGCTAGAGAAGTTGTAGGTAGGGACAAGGCGGGAAAGATTGTATACTCACTGGATGTGTGTGAATCACCGCAAACGCAAGTTATACCAGGCAGCTAGCGCGCCGCCGTTAAATTTAGTCAACCACACACAAACTCCAAAACACACTGTGAATCCTTGTTCGGGGCCAATGATGTGAACAATGCCTGAATCGAAGATGAAGCTACAGCCAGGAAAGCACATCTAGTACGCACCCTGCCGTTTATCTGTCATACCAAAGTAGGTGACGCCAAACTCCTTGACATTTTCCTCTAGAGCAGCACACTGTGCGCGGGAGTCGGGCTCCGCGATGAACGACTCGACGGAAGTGAAATTCTTGCGCGAGACGGTGCTAGGGAGCACGATAAGAGCGGAAACTAGGGCAAATCGAGAGCGGGCCTACGGGATATTGTGGTCCACAGTAGCTAGAGTGCAATCGGGGCGTCGTACGGGACGTCCTGCATTCCTCCTATTATGCGATGAGACGAATGTTCAAGCGGAGTGGGAGGAAGTACTAACAGTCCCTCAAACGCTTGTGGACTGGTGACCTCGTGGACGAGGTGACTGGTGTGGTTCAGGCTATGGAGACAACAGGATAGAGAGCAATATACCGGTCAATGTAGATGAGTGCGAGGCCATCTTCTTTGACGTCCCTGGAGAACGTGAGTAAAAGCTCACTTAGAACGGAAGACGACTGACACAACGTGGTCGTCCCAAATTTTATCGTACAGAGTGCGGGGGGCGGGGTAACTACGGGCATGGCTAACAGAGAGAGGGAACCCTCAAATTCCTCTCAACCGTTTTAAAGTATTCTAGGCAGGCGCAATCGGAATCCTGCTCCGACCTCTTCAACCGATCGGCCGAGCGGCCTTTCGGACAAAACCTCCGTTTCCGATCGGACCTTTATCGGCATTAACCTGGAACGAATACATGCTTAACGGAATATTGGGGAAGAGTTACACAAATGCCTTGTGTAACTCTATCCCCCATTTTTTCACCTTCGAACTCTCGTGAGGATGAGGCTCGAATAATATTCCTGTTTCCTTTGTTTGGCCTGAATCTGAGGTCTGGCTGCAAGCGTCAGGATATTACCATATACATCAAGGATGTCCTGCACGAAGGTTCGAAGGAATTGAGCTACTCTACTACGGGGATACGACTCAGTCTCTAATCGCATTCCATTTTTTTTTCTTTTTTTTTGAAATCAACTTGTGCGTGGCGCCAGGATGAGACTCAAGAGGTAACGAGCCAGGCCCGGAAATGAAATACAGTAGACCTGATTTCCGGTGGAACAAAATTTCAGTCTACACAGGCGGACCTCCGCCAAGACCTCCGCTGAGTTGCGCAGATGAATGGCTAAATTTGGATAGCGGAGTAGCGATGGCCGCGATGCCGAAACTGTGCAGCTCAGCACAGCCACTCATCGTTCGTACCCTCAAGACCTTTTGCCATGGCCAAATCGAAAAAGTAGGCAGCTCTCCACTCTGCGACACCAACCCTGACTCTATTTCTCAGTCACACAAATCACAACCAGAACAAGAAGGTCCGCCGCCAGTTGCAAAATAGACGAAGGATCAACTGACCAACTCTTGCAGGCACACAAAAACGGCATTAAAACCCCTGCCGCTGGGCGCACACGGTCTCTGAGAGGCGTGCGTAGCCCTTTCCTCCTCATTTGCCATTCGATAGACTAAGTAACTCTTACAGGTCGACGCTAAGGTTTGTCTCCGTTCGTTTATTCCAGAAATTCCAGTTGAATGGCCGCGTCTAGTTCCGTCGCAACGCAAGACACGCTCTTGTTGGCTCGGTGAGTCCACCTTACGTCTGCTGGTCTCCGTCCTTATAGTTTTCCAGAACAAAGCCCGCCTTGAAGCAAAAATGGCCGCATAATCTTGACTTTTCTGCGTGTTGCTTGATTCGTCGGCGATGGAGTATGGGCCGGACGCCAGCCTCGAGTGCAGGCTCGACATGTCATGCGTATGCAGTAGCTATGCTTTTTTTTTGCTATCAAGAAAAACAAAAACTTGGCAAAAACAACTAATTTGCGTGGCTATGTAAGATAAAAATACAGATACTACTCAAGAGATACAAGATTGCGGGCTTCAATACTAAGCTTCAATGTTAATCTTCAGTTACGGGTGTCTGGGGCCCTCGGGTTTTCAAATTTTTGTCCAGTGCTGCTCTCAACCGCAAGGCCTATAGCGGGACCTTAGAATACCGGCAGGGAAACATATGAGATAGGCTCACCGCTGCGTCCTCCGGCCTCATCGCACCCTTCGCCATGTTGTGTTTGCCTACCTTGAGTCTGACAGACCGTAAACTCGACATGTCTTTCGCGCTCTTGCTCGGCAATTTCTCAGAGGCCGCTAAGAGTTGCCGGCACTCGTCGTCCGTCGCAGGATACCCTTCCAGGACGGTGAAAAATTTGTGTCGGAGCACAGTCTTGATACGTTCCAGCGCGTGGTTCGTGTACCACCCGTCGCGTTCCTATTTCACGTATCAGAGCATTTCTGGCCCAAGTGCAGGTGTACAAACATCGCACTCTTCCCGTAGCTCCTGTTCATCGTCAATCATCTCCTTCAACATCGGGTCAATGATATCGCAAAGCTGGAATGAAGCAGTCTCCTTGGTCATTGTTTTGCCGTCAAACAGATGAGATTTCCTGAATAAAATTAATCGACTCAACAGCAGCGGGGCGATTCATCAGCAAACCTGCGTTCGATATCCCGCTCCGAGCCTTCTTCTATCGAAACCGCCCAATTGTCCATATTAGCAAGGTTACGTTCTTGACGGCGGGTCGTCACAGACGGTTTGAGGATGGGGTGATTTGCGTTCCGGAAGTAGAGACGTTGGTAGCTGGGGAAACCAATCAGAGGGCGAGCGCTAAGAAAAAATTGAAACCGACAAACGAGCACTCGGATGTTTTCGAGGGTCATAGCTAAATCGGATGAGGGTGTCCCGCCAGGGACCGTCATAAAACACATAGCAGACGGAGGCGAGAAGGGGTTTTGAGCTGCGGAGAAAGATGAGGAACAATTCGTCAAGTTCGAATATTCTCACTTGATAACGTCTCGGGCCTCGAGGGCCGAGAGATGGTTATAAAGGGCACCACGAGTCCATATCGGCCGCTCAGTAAACACCTTCATATCCTAAATGACGGCGCCCATAGAAAATAAACGCGATAGGTGGCTTACCTGTAGCAATTTATTGTAAAGAACATCGTTAATTGTATTCCGGGCCTCCTGGACGTTCTGTGCCGGCTTGTCTGGGACCTGAACACATAAGTATCAGGGGAAATGTGCTGATAACGGGATGCCAGCCAACCTGTCGCTCTGAAAACGAAATGGAGAGGGGGCCATAACCTTTCCAGCGCATCTTGTTGATTAGTCGTTTCTTCTCTTCGCCTGTTTCCTCATTCACAGTCGTCGACACCATCGACGCGGGATTTGGTTTGAAACTAGACGATAGGGTCAGGGGATGGGTCAAATCTTCTGTCTGAATTTAACACACTTGTAAAACTGTGGGATTGTCTGTCGACTGAATAGCGGAGGAGGGAAGAGGCGAAGATTACTTCGCATCGGCTGGTCCGGGTTGCGCTCCGGAAGAGGGATCCCGGTCAGCTCGGGATCGAGGTTCATGTCAATATCAGTGCTTTGCGAGGAGGACGCAGCCACGGGGACCATATAATCCGCCTTTTCGGGCGGAATCGTATAGGTACGAATTGCCTCCACTGGAAGATGATAGGTGGTCGGGTCGGAAAGAAATGGTAGTATCCTACCGTCCATGTTGTCCATAGCGAGGCGCAGCTTCGTAATAGGGTCGTTCATGTCCGGTTGGTACTGATAATCAGCCATGCCTGTATAGATTTAGTTGCTTTGCCACAAAACAACGTCGTACCATAAAAGACGTACTGCGAAACCGCACAGTCTTGGAGGTAGATCCCACGATATTTGCAGTGTATTCTCCTTGAAACCCTCCGTCGTCCGCATCCATGCGATTTTTCCGCTTGCGCTTGACCACTTTCAGCACGAGGTTATTCGTTGGCACAACATCTCCCGGGACGGGATGGGAAAAAGGGTTCCCGGGGCGCAATTTGAGCTCGAGGTTTGCTTCGGATTTCGCCGCGGAGCGCTTGAATGCGCGGTCCAGTGCCGCCTGTCCTCCGAGATTTTGAACAGCGATTGGAACGGATGTGGTGCGGACATAACCAGGATATTCTATAGCATAGAAAGGGATGGCTGGAATCGGGTGCTCGGAACCAGGAGCGCTCATTGCTGAGGCTACTCCAAGTCTCCAAGGACCGCAGCTTCGATTGATCACGTGTGCAACTGTCAGAGGATATGGAAAATTGGATTCACAATTCAGAGTACTGATACAAAATCTGGTACATTCCATAAGAGGGGGTAGATACAGTCCGGTGCTTATGTGCTACATTTATGAGACTTGTGTAAATAGGTAGGGAATAGTAAGGATGAGATGGGACTCTGAGTTTAGGCTCTTGGCCTCCAGGCGTCGGAATACGAGAGGGTATGTCTTATTATGAACCAGCCACGCATCAGCCCTGGGAGGGTCGCCCGATGAACACGGGGAAAAGGGCATTAACCGGTCCATCGCACTTGTTCAAGCCGACGAACATGAAATCCTTTGCGCCAAAGCCGAGGACATCAAGCAGCTTCATGCCTCCCATGTAGGCTTCTGGTCTTTTGGCGCGACGCGCATCAAAAGACGCGCGTGCATTGGCCTGGGTCTCGGGAGCCAGGCAGGCAAATTGCGGACGCATGATGTCCGCGTGGAGGTGGTCATGCAAGGCGCGAAGAAAACTCTGAACGGTTAGCGAACCCAGGTTCTGCACGATGAGCGGGCCGACCGCCTTGTCGGGGTGTATTTGAATTTGCACGCAATCGTGGGCTGGCTTGAACGCAGTGTCATTGAGGTGAGTGCGGTCGAAGGGTTGATGCACGCGTATTATGTCCTGACTGAAAGGGTATGAAGAGACAAGGAATTGAATTTTAGTCGAGGTGAGAAGAGGATGAGGGGTTATAGAAGGTGTGCGGGAGTAAGGTAAAGTAGGGGAAGAACGGGAAGTACTATGAGATGAATGGCGAGAAGATGAAGGAGCAGGCGATGGAGGGAGAGGAATGGGAGATATATATGGCGCAAATTGTCCCGGGGCGGGGTAATAGTACCCCAGCGGAGGAGCAGGCTCTGAGGACGCGTTAGAGAACACTGCAGGTAGATGTTCGTCCACCCACGATTGACGCTTTTGTCTCCACGACGCGACGTTTCAAGTGCTTGTTCATCCGCGAAGATGGGGGCAGACAGATGGGGTAAGGGGACACATTGAATCCACGGCGTCGCTGTACATGTGAGCGGCGATGGGCGCTGGTGGGTCCACTCGAACGGGGGTTGACTCCGACGAGAGAGTTTGCCGGAGACTTGGGATCCAACAGGCGATTGTGATTGGGGGACGTGCATATTGGAGTGAGATGAGTTGGAGTCATAATCCTGAGTGGGGTTCTTATAGTTTTCTGTGTATCAAAACATTGCGTGATCGGTGGACCCACAACGTCGGGATTGGGCGGCACACGAGGCGCCTCATCGCGCGCCTATCATCAGCTGACCTGCCGCACCTTCCTATTTAGGAAGTACATAAGCGCCCCGACGCCCGCCGCTGATGGATCACAGTCACTGGGTCTGCGTGACAATGGCGCGCAAGTCGGCCATCACATAGGCTAAGCGCTCGTCGCTGCAACAGGCCAAATTAATACACCAGGCGGCTCTCGGAGTTTATTGGTTGGTCAGAGATACAAGCGTAGCTTCTACGGGCCCCGCGGGAGCTGTTTAGTAAATTTCATCATTTCGTCGAGAAATTCCTGCCAAACGAAAATTCAACAAGGATAATGCTGTTTCGTAGAGGGAAAACAAAACCTTTGAGCGCATATCGATGCCTGATTTTTTGAGCTCGACCTCGACCTCTGCGTACGCTTCCCTGAATTTTGGATTGCCCGCCAGCTTCATGAGTTGCATGGGACCAGGCATTTGACCGCTTGAAATTCCAACGCCTAAAAGGTGATATTAACGAACAGAACCGAAAGACAGTCAAACACAGCGCAGACCTGACTCTTCCATGACCTTGGCGAACTTGATAATAGCGTTCACGACGTCGGGCTTATCTTGGAACATATTCTGGACCATCTGCGTAGTTTTGAGAAGTTCCGCCTCATCTATTGCAGGTGTACCGGGCGGTGAGGTTGGTGGCTTGGACCCAAGACCAAAGAGCGTTCGCCGCGGAGGAAGGACATGATACAAAGCGCGCGGCCGAGCGCTCCGCAAGATGAAGGACGTGAAAAGGCGCGCCGACATGTGGCTACGGTGACCGCTGGTCACATGTGTGACATTGCCTCATGGACGACGACTATTTCTCCGTCGACGCAATTCTGGCGGAGAATCAGGTAGACGCGTCGTATCTGTTCCGTTCAAATTTGTTTTGACTGGAACGCGTAGAAAGTTGGATGCCGTTTCAAAGTCGACATTCCAGACATGGGGCACCTTGGGGGCGGGGCTGAACGCGATGCAAGCTCGATGTTTGACGCGTCTTTCTCTTCTCACGGACGCGTTACAGATAACGAGATCGAACACACTGCAACTCCCTATATGGCTGGTCTACACTGTGGTTCTTTCGTACGTGCTCTGCCGGTATTTGATTCAATGTAAACTGGAGCAAACTGCAAGCGACTGGGCAGACATGATCATGCCCACCGCGTTCGGCAACAAAGTCAAGAACGCCCTCAAGGCAGAACCTTGCAGTGTTCGTTTGTCGAGTCTCGTCGGTGCCGGCGGCCTATGGTACGGATTCGGCAAGACCATAATGGAGATGTAAGGAAACCTTCATATCCTTGCGCAGCGCTGACGGCTCTCACCAGGCTTGATAAAAAGCAAGATATGTCGGACTTGTTGACAGATGTAGGAGCTTGCGCTCAGCATCCGGAACTTTTATTAATTTCCCCTACTAGACATTCCGCAAACGACTAGTGGAAGTCATTGACCAAGCACAACACTTTGCTGCTCTGGGACCGGCAGGGGGTGTTGGGCCCACAGGAGATAGTGCGCAATCATTCAGGGAGGGCCTGGATGCTACCGAGCGAGAATGTGAGTAGGATCGAACCCAGCCAGAGACGTCGCGGAAAGCGCTGACCTTATTGTAGTATTTGCTCTAGCGCAGGAAGGCTCTAAACGGATGAAACGGTGGTACGAGGAGAGCGAAAAATCACGGCGGTAGTTGGGGCCCGTAGGGCTTACGAGTCCTTTTTGGACTCGCTCTCCTCTGGCGCCATCGGTGTGTTTTGTAGTTCATTGACGAACCTGTTGTACCATAAGAGTGTATTACAAGGACGGGGCGCAGCTGTACCATTTAACGCTGGCCCAGAGCCCGAGCTCAATGGCGATCAGTGCGAAAAAGTGAAGGTTCCCAGATGTGAGGAAGGCAAGCGCAACGAGAATGCAGAGGAGCGATGCAAACGCGAGGTCGAGGACGAAGAGAAACTGAGGGTGAAGGGAGGAGCCAGGCTTCAGAATGTCTGAGAAGAACGAGGCGGAGTCGGCCATGAACTTAAAGATCTGGAGATTTACGTAATCGCCACGC
Organism: Mycena galericulata; assembly: GCA_029289565.1. NCBI lineage: Eukaryota > Fungi > Basidiomycota > Agaricomycetes > Agaricales > Mycenaceae > Mycena > Mycena galericulata. The sequence goes on along the minus strand of JARKIA010000012.1, from coordinate 336,529 downwards.
GTCTACGCGCTACGATCACGTGCTGTTGTGTTTGGAAAACACGCCCAACTTGAACCTTGTCCAGAACGACCACCACGGCGTTAGGCCATGATACCAGCACCCGCACTCGCTCCAGGAGCCCACAACAGGCGCTACCCCCTCGCACCCACCGACACCAATGCCCCGGCGCCCCATTCTCCCCCTCTTCCCCGCCAAAACAGCAAGACAACACCCCCCTCACCGCCCAGGTTCATCTCAGACAAGCTAGGCAAACACCAGTTCCACCGCGTCGGATTCTTGGGCGAGGGTGGCTTCGCCCGCGTCTACGAAGTAAAGGATTCCAACAACAAACGCTTCGCATGCAAGGTCGTCACCATGAGCTCCCTCAAGACCAAGAAAGCGAAAACAAAGGTGGGTCGCGTCCTTTTTCGTCTAGCGGTCACTCACTCGTCCCAGCTCTATGCGGAGATCAAGATTCACCGCTCCCTCTCCCACCCCAACATCGTGACATTCATCGACTGCTTCGAGGGCGACGACAACGTCTACATGACCATCGAGCTATGCACCTCTGGCTCGTTGATGGACCTTTTACGTCGTCGAAAGCGCTTCTCAGAACCCGAGGCAAGGTTCTTCCTGGTCCAGCTCATCGGCGCGTGCCACTACATGCACGGCCAGTCCGTTATCCACCGTGACCTCAAACTCGGCAACCTGTTCCTCGACTCCCACATGAACGTCAAGGTCGGCGATTTCGGCCTCGCAGCTCTCATCGAGAGTCCAGGCGAACGGAAAAAGACCATTTGCGGAACACCCAACTACATCGCCCCAGAGGTCCTTTTTGACACCGCCAGCGGCCATAGTTTCGAGGTCGATACCTGGAGCATCGGTGTCATTCTCTATACGCTCGTCGTCGGTCGTCCACCGTTCCAAACTAAAGACGTCAAGGCGATTTATCAGTCAGTAGTTGCATTCATCTGAATTAATGATTGATTTACTTTGCTTCTCAGACGAATCCGCATGAATGACTACACGTTTCCCTCCCCACCACCTGCTAGCCCGTCGGTCCCATCCCGCAACCTCATCGGCGACATCCTGACTCCAGACCCGCAATTGCGACCCACACTACTTTCCATCGTGGGCCATGAATGGTTCACGATGGGTCCCGTACCCCCTTACATCCCGACAAGCGCCCACGATGGCCCGCCCGACTGGGGGCATATCTCCCGCGAACGTAGCGACAACAATCTTGCGAAACTAAAAAAATATGCTGGCCTGGACGGACATGAGGAGTCAGCGGCTTCCGGCGGCGTAGAACCCAAGACTGCGGCATCAACAATTGCGCGCCAGGAGGCAGAATTCCAGAAGGCTGTTCAGCCTGGTTCCCCGATATCTGCACTCTTGAGCTCAGCGAGACAGCCGCTAGTGAGGGGTGTGGGTGGCAGCCCGATGGGGCAGTCTCGACCTCCCATGCCGGGTTATTCTTCCGCGTCCGGTAATCCATCGACTGGATCGCGCGGCACCGGAGGCTCGGGGGAGGGGTTGTACCGGAAACTCCAGGCTGCTGGTGCCAAATCGCCGTTGCGCAATGCTACTACGGCTCGCAGGGGTCTAGGAGACATTATCGAAGAGGATGGCGGCGATGGCAGACAGAGGGACAAGCGTAAAGCAAAGAACGAGACGGAACTGGAGAGTCAGAAGGCCCGAATCGTGGTGCAGATGGCCCCGTCGGAAGAAAGGGTCGACGAACCAGTCAAGTACGCGGAGAGTATAAAGGGACACGCGAGGGCTGGAGCCAGAGAGCAGCAAGAGAATCTACCCCCGGTCGGTTCTTCGCGGAAGACCAAGAACATCGCCGGTGGGTGATCTACCTTCACGATCATGTAGACTACCTAATCTTTTTCATTAGTTGCTCCACCACCTCCGATCATTAAAGAGGGTAAGTTTTGTTGACATCTATGTTTCAAAACACCTTATATGTGTTACAGCGCCCTCTCCTTTCATCGCGACCGCTGAGACCCTCTCCACCGCCTTTTCTGCCTATTCTCTCGGGCAACTTTTCCCTGTCCAGCCGGGCGAACGCGGCCTCACCGACGAGCGCGTCTTCATCGTATCCTGGGTGGATTATTGCAACAAATATGGAATGGGTTACGCCTTGACCGACGGGAGTGTGGGTGTGCACTTCAATGACAGCACCAGTCTGGTTTTGAGTTGCGATAAGACGTGCGTGTGCTCACCCCTTCGTTCAAATCGTCGTTAATTGCTGCATAGTCATTTCGATTATATCACACCTACCGCTGATGCTACTGGCGCGTCGGCATTGGGCGCCCCGGCTGCCCAACGCGCATCCCACACCGTTACCACATACCCCTCCTCCCTCAAGTCCAAAGTCTATCTCCTTAAGCATTTCGAGAGATACATCATGGACCGTTTATACGGCGAGTACCCCTACACGTATGAGGATATGGAGAGGAAGAAGGGCATGGATTGGGTGGTTAAGTATCTCCGGATGAAGCATGTCATTGTATTCTTAATGAGCCACGGCGCACTGCAGGCAAGTTGATACAGTCGCTCACACGATTCTTACTGATGTTTTCCGCCGTAGTTCAACTTTTACGATCATTCGAAAATCATACTGTCGTCGCACGGGTTGCTCGTCACTCATATCGACAAAAACTACTGTATGACCAAGTGGACACTCCGGCAGATCGTGAAGCTGGCGCTCAACGGCCACGTGGGGCTGGACAGGGAGGAGGCCAAGCTCGTCACGAAGCTCATGGAAAAGCTGAAGTACTGCAAGGAGGTGCTGAACAGCATCCAGGCTGCTAGCGGGAAGGAGAAGGACGGGGAGGAGGGTCCGGATGTAGAGAGTCACGATTTAGGTCAGGACCCCCACTTCCAGGCTGAGCTTCTGCGGAGAGGATCCAAAGTCTCCCTCCGTTGAAATCTGGCCCGACGATGTCAGGTCGTTGGTATTTATACCCATGTGTCGCAAAAGGCGATTCCACAAAGATCATCCATAGCATAGTTTTATTGGTTCCCTCGTCTGTACATACACATCATTCCACGCGCCTTGGGCATCATTTGCATGGTACAAAGTTCAAGTGCTCACATTCGACCCTAGCTGAAAAGGAAAACGAACACGTCCCTACTAGAAATGGACCGAGCTTGATGCATGACGGACTCCGTATAAATGTTATAGAACCGTAAAAATGGTGATCATACAGTGCATATGTAGCGAAGGAAAGATGCAAAAAGGATACAAGAAAACATAAAGACAAAATCAATTTAATCATGTCGGAGGTCGTGGAGGGGTGCTTGTTCTCGTATCTAGCCTTCGCATCTCCTTCTCCAGCTTGTCCACGCCAGATGGGCCAGCAGCACCGGCCACTCCCCTCGCTCCATGTTTGTCGAACAAGTATGTCAAGAGGTTCTTCTTCTCATCCGCCAGCCCATCCAGGAGCGCAAAAAGATGGGTCTCGTCTCTAAGGGCCAGCTGTGCGGATATTATTGCCGCTGCTGCTGCCTCTCGAATCACGAGAGATGATTTATCGTTCAGCGCCTAAAAGGAGCGTTAGCGACAGGGCACCCAGACAGGGGGTATGTACCCACAGATATCAAAGTTCCTTTGAGACGAGGCAACTCTTCTTCGGCAATTTCGGCCGGGAGACGGAGAATGAATTTGCCGAGAGCGATCAGGCCAAATGCATAGGATGCGGCCTTGGCTTCTTCAGATGCAATTGGAGGATATGCTTCTGCGCTAAAGGATCGCAGGCTGGCGTGCATTGTGGTCAGCCCGTACACGGGCTCAATGCGACTGGTAAGAGCGTCTCGAATGGTATTGGTGGCCTCCAATACCTGATGATATGGTTAGCCAATGTCTCCGGAGCCCTAAGAAGAACACGAACTGTGTGATGGCAGCAATACCTGATTCGCAGTAGGAGAGAAAAGACGTCGCCTTCTCGGCCTTCAACGTAAATGGCTTGATTTTCAAGCATCTCCCATAGAGCGATGAGACCGTATTCGATTTCTTCTTCACTCTGAAGAGATAATGAAATGAGTCACATCTCAAAGATAGCGCGGGCTATACTGACCTTTGCGGGTTGTAAGAATGACAGTAGGGCATTGAATAGGCGCTCAAAGTTCTTGTTTTTGCCCCACATATCGGAATGCAAGGAAGGGAGGGAACGGGAGGGATTTATGAACGGCGAAGGGCTTGCAGGATAGCCAAAATCGGGGCTGAGCGGCGAAGATACCGAGTCCGTGATAGGGTTTTCGATGGACAAGAGGGCCACTTTTTGAAGAACATTAATGTCTATATCGTCCTTTTCGAGCATGCCAATATAGCTTTGTAGTTCTTGTATCCGATCAACATCATCCACAGCTTTGAGGGGCGTACCCTGGGCAACCACTAAAGGACCATTAGTGGAGATCAAAGGGCGTCAAATTTGGCGTACAATTCTTTCGTTTCAACCACCAGCCAGTTTGTTGTCGCTGCTCGTGCAGGACATCCATGAGCGAAGCAGAAGAATGGCCATTGTATGCGGGGCTATTCTTGAACTGTGCAGCCTGCCTCATGACTGCTGTTGCTCTATTTACTGGCGTAACAGGAGCTTTGGTTTGGATTTGTGTGATAGGCAGTGGCAAGGGCTTTACTTTCACCTTCCCGTTGTTACCAACTAACAGCGAGCTTGGGATGGTAGAGTGTTGCATGCTGTCATCGTCCGGGTCAACGAGTTCTAAGAGTCTTTCAGCTGCGCTCTCGGCTTGCTCAGCCCGGGCTCTAAGAGCATCTTCGACCACAGGCTGTCCAGCCGTAGTCTCTAAGGACCCCGACGATAATGCATTGGACGCCTCTGGCGAAAACGAGTGACCCGGTGAGTTGGATCTTCGCCGGGCAGCGGGAGAAGCATATTTCTCAAATGCGGCAGAGAACGACATTAGGTTTGCAGAATGATCCATGCTCTCGGAGTCGCTATCGCTGCCTGGTATAGGAACTGTCTGCGCGAGCAACAACGACTCATCGTCCATATGGGGCTGGGCAAAGAGGGTGGAGTGTCGGGCATGGACAGGAACCGCAGTATTCCTTACAACACCATTGCGCGGGGTTGGAGAACTGCGATCAAACGAGGGCGAGTTTGGAAGTGCCGTCTTCAGTGCCTGCCGAATCGTAGAAGCCCGGTTTGGATTAGTGGAACCCGTTGCCAAAGGGGAGGAAGTTCGTCGGCGAAAAGCTGTTTGTTCGGACGGTGAAGGAGGTGAGGGAGGGGATCCAGACGCGATTCGGATATGCGACGTGGTCACTGCTTCGGCACTAGTAGATCGAGTAACGCCATTCGAGACGATCCGAGACTTCTGCGACGGGGGAGAAGTGGACACGCGGAGCGGGGAAGGGGGACGGGCCATGGAATTTCGGGGCGATAAACTGGGAGACCCCGCGCGCCTCACAGGGGCTACATGCGATGAAGCAGTGGCCTGGTGCCGTAGAGTGGGCGGTGCGGTGGCAATGGCCTTAGCTTTCGCTCGACTGGCAGCAATAGCAGCAGCAACACTGCTCTTCTTGGCCGGTTTCGGAGTGGAAGGAGCCAATACCACTGCCGCAAGTTCCGGGTTTGGACATGCCTTCTCCAACTGCTTCCTGGCAACAGAGTCGAGGCCACCGAGCAGCGTAACGCCACGATCGCGCCATATGTCTTCAAATACCCAGAAACAAATCCGCGCATTTTCCCGAACGGCTGGATTAGGATCGGCCAGTGCCTTCTTCAGAGACTTTTCCATAATTTCAACGCCGCCAGATATCTCGATCGCGTGCTTGGATCGTTGACCGTGCACTTCGAGATATTGTTTTAGATGCGCGACTACAAATGCGCGGGCTTGTACAGTTTTCTCCTGTAGGGTCTGCCACAACAGTGGCAGAAGGATACGAGGTGGTGTGGAAGTATGCTCTATGATTGCAGACACTGAGGCCTGCGATTGCTGGGCGGTCAATTTTTTGGTAAAGCCCGCCATCCTGAGAAGATTTGTGAGCAATGTGTCGCAAAACGGGTCCAGAGTTGCTCCAAGTGCAATAGCCATTTCAGAGTAAAGCGAGCAAGTGTTGGTCGCTACAGTTGTCCGCAAGCTAGCGAGCTGTGATAGCGGTAAATGAAGTAATCTATGATTCGAAATTTTGATCTTACAGTTTTCAAGGATAATTGAATGAAATCTTTCAAACTCCCCAAGAATGTCTCGGAATATCGCACGTGTATCTCTCCTTTGAGCATTCCGCGAACTCGCAGGATGGCACGCTCGCGATCCGCCCAGTTATGTTCATTCTCCTTACCCTACAACATATAGGATGAGGGGTGGGCACAGATACATGAATCCACGAATCATTTACCTCGAATGGTTTGTGCATTGCAGCAAACTCCGTTTCCAGATCCCGACTTGACGCGATCTTTGAAAGACTTTAGTGAGAAGAACTAAACAAAAGATATACGAACATAAACCGGCCGGACGTCGGTACTTTCACCCCCTGATGGCACGATTGCACCGGGCGAATCTAGAGGCGCAGCGCGGCTAGGAGGTCGGGAGATGTTCGATTGCACACTGGCTGTTCGAGACAGTGCACTAGTTGAGCTCGCTGTCGTGGGCCGGCGACCAGCAAGCGCTAGACTCGGGGGAACATACTCTTTGGCCTTCATTGTCGTATCACCGTTTTCAGATCCCTCCCGGCTCTGCGGATTGCTCCCACTCGCACTCCCTCCAACTCCCAGCAGCTTCGACAGTACGCCATCGACAATAGTCTTTCGGACATTCTTCTTCGTCATCTCTTTCTTGAGATCGGCACGCGCTGCATCTGACACCCCCGGACCAGAGAAAAGCTCAATCACAGATTGCCGTGCACAATCACGGACGTGTGCGTCGGTGTCTTCAAGAGAATCCACAAGTTGAGTGAGATATACTCGGATGGGGAATTGCTGATGAGCACGACGAATGTGGACGAGGGTTATGATCGACTATGGACGCGAGAAGCGATGAGTAAGAGTATATTGTATATGAAGCGTACACTCGCCTGCTCTCGTACTTTCCAGACCTTACTCGTGAGCCCAATCTCTCGCAGATATCTCTCAAACATCATAAGCGGGGTCTCGGGGCCTTTGGCATCTCTTGACCGGGTCGACATGGCGGAGCTGGACACTCCAGAACGGAATGCCATCCCCCCAAGGATTACAAGAGTTTCGCGGGCCTTAATTTGAGCTCTTTCCTTGTCGCCCAAGCGCTCAATGAGGCCTCCGGGAGGAAGAAACGCGACCAAAACTTGGCGGAGCGTGGCCGTGTCGACAACGGAGGAAGGAGTCAGTGAACTGATGGAAGAGGTCGACTGCGATAACGCGTTTTGAGATTGTGCGGTCCCCACGGTAGGTGTGATGAGAAGAGGGAGAAGGGGAGGCAGGACAGATAGTGTGGCGGTCGTCAAGTGCTGGTTCGACGTTCTTAAACAGGTTTTTAGGACCTGTATAAGGCCATCCGGGTCATTTATCTGTTCAAAGTTCGTTCCGTCGCGTGGAGTGGAAAAAAAACGGGAGGCCAACCTCGATACCAGACTCGAATTCAGCCTGGAGTTTGGACAAGGCATCAACTTTGATATCCACATCTGCGGCGAGTTAGGAATGGGAAGGGCAAAAGAGGGTGGCAAACCATTATTTTTGCATTGGTTTATGAGACTCTCGAGCCTACTGTCGTCCGAGTCCATCGTGAGCGCGTGGAAGGAACAACCGAACGAGAAAGCCTTCGCGATGATATTTACGGCAGCACTGCCGCACTTCCTTATTGGGAAACACATTTATAACCCTCATGCCCTTAATGTTCCAGCCGTGACGATATGGCGCCTCCGTTGTTGGCCACTGAAGCCGGGTGCCCGAAAAAAAATCCAATTTCCCTGTGGGACTGGGTCGCGGAAAGTTTAAATCAACTCAGTAAGATGAAACGACGTTAATACGAATTCCCAATTTGAAAACAAAATAGGCTCTATAGCAGCTCAAGTTTGTACAGTATCTCTCAGCTTCTATCGCAGGAAGGGTGCGCAGTACTTGTTTGTTCATTTGAAGAATATGGTATCTCTTGAATAAGCTACACTATAGGTAAGAAGAACACGTCCAAGTACGGAGATGAATCGATGCCAAATCTTAGATAAAGACGTTCTGATATCGATTAGTCGCGACCATTGCTGGGGTGTAGTGCTGGTGATACCAATGAGAACGAGGGTACTGAAGGCGCGTCTCGAACATGTGATGCCTCGTGTGCTCTTGTTTACTCCTTGTCATGCGTGTTGACGTGATACTGTAACGCGCTTTCTTTTCTTCATGACTCTCCTGGACGTCGCCATGACTTCCTCTCAAGACATCGACTCCGCTCCAGAAACAATGCAATGGACTGTACACAGTATGTATTGCAACTTCCTTGGTGATTGAAAAGTCCTCATTCACTTCAGTCGAAGTGCGTCTTCGCCCGCGAGCAACAGCCCGATTCGAAACGATCAGGAGCCGTGTCTTCGATTTTGTGCACTCCTTCGACCGCATAAATCTTGCCTCTACCTTAGAAGGGTGGGAAGACATTCCCGAACTCGCCTCATCCGTTGAACGGGTCGTGGTGTCGGAATCGTCATGTCCTTCACATTCCCTCCATATTTCAGAGATGTCACTCCAGATTCATGTATACCAGCCAGCGGATACGGACTCATTCGAAGAGTTCACCAATAGCACTGGGACGCGGGAGGACGACGACGAAACTATGGCCGCGAGCGTATGTGAGCTGCCGAATAGAGGCTGGGAGGGCCTTTGGGATTCATTGATCTATGCGGACGACATCAAGATGAAGCTTCTCGACTATATCCATGCCACCCTTGTTTTCAGCGACGCAAATGTCGACTGTTTGTCCCCGCCGTTCGTCCGTGTGCTGTCATCCTTACTAAATTCACTCCGATAGTCAATTTGGTATCTTGGAACCGTGTTGTCCTTCTTCATGGGCCGCCCGGGACTGGAAAAACTTCCCTCTGCCGTGCCTTGGCTCAAAAGCTCGCAATCAGGCTTTCTCACCGATATCCCAACTCGCGTCTCCTTGAGATCAACTCGCATTCGCTCTTTTCAAAGTGGTTCAGTGAATCTGGCAAATTGGTCCAGCGCCTCTTCTCCAGCATTACGGAGCTGGTAGAAGAGGAAGACTCCTTTCTTGTTGTGTTAATAGGTATATAGCTGCTTGATTGCCCTTTATTTCGCTCAAATCTCGTAGACGAGGTTGAATCCTTAACAGCCGCCAGAGCTGGCGCGATGGCAGGGACAGAGCCCTCTGACGGCCTCCGAGTGAGCAATACTTTGATACTTTGCCAGGCGTCACTAACTCCACACAGGTTGTGAACGCGCTGCTCACTCAATTAGACAAACTGAAACATCGGAAAAATGTACTGATCATGTCCACCAGTAACCTTGTGAAAGCCATTGGTACGCCGGCATTCGTCCGATCTGAATGCATATAGCAATTTTCAACAGATAGCGCATTCGTGGACCGTGCTGATATTGTGCAATATGTCGATCTACCGTCGCGCGAGGCCATATACGAGATTCTGCGCACCTGTCTGTGTGAAATTGTCGCGAGGGGCATAGTGTCTACGATAGCGAGTAGTTTTGTGCATCTATGCTTTCTGTGAACTGATCTGCTGTCCCACAGACTGTTCCTACTCTCAAGCAGGCCCAGATGTACGAATTGTCCGCGTTGGTTTCCACAGAGCACCAACAGGCATCTTCAATTCATTTGGACTCGCGGGAAAAATCGAAGAATGTCGCTTTGAGGTTATTATCCCTCGCTGCGCAATGCAAAGTACGTTTAAATGTTTGCATATCGGAGACTGGACTTAAAGTGGCCTTTTTTTCTTTTCAGGCACAAGGAATGTCAGGGCGTGCTCTCCGGCGTCTTCCTGTTCTCGCTCTAGCCCGCTATATCGGAATCGGCCACCTCAGTTCCCCACCAAGTGCCACGCCCGCACCAAATGGGACTCGTAAGCTCAATACAGGGGCAGATGTAGATGTCTGGCTCGAAGGAATGGAAAAAGTTGTCAAAGATCACGCAAAGGAACACGAGCGGCTTATTTGAACATGTTTCTTGGCTCATTTTTGGTCCCGGGCACCATGCACAACGTTACAAGTGTACATTATCTACCCAACCAGTCGCTGTATTTGTAGTGCTGCGTTTCGAATTACGAGTTGCCGAATACTGTATCACCATCAACACTTTTGCCGTTCATTCCTCCTCTCCGCAATGAGAGCCGCGAGGCACCTTCGTCCTTTCCCAATTCTCTCCAACCTATCGGCCAAGGCCCGAAGTTCCTTCGCGTCCTCCTCTTCTTCTCTTGCTCGCTGCTGCAGAAGGCTTACAAATTCGTCTTCCAAGGCTCCCAGAGGGCGATCTATCGACCGCGAGACATAGGTGGGAGGGGAAGGATCGTGGGTTTCGACTTCAGGTATAGAGAAGCGTCCAGCTGGACTTGACAATGGCGACGAAAGTGGGCAAATAGTGATTTTGTCATCTTGTACGCGGCTCGATTGGTGAGCAGAATCTACTCCCTTCATCTCATCGATGACTCGCCGGAAGTTCCGAACAGCAGTTGGAGAGACAAGGGAGTTGGGAAGAGCGGTCGTAAGATTACCGGGCATGGGTACTGCGCTGGCGAAGTCGTAGCAGGGAACAACTACAAGAATATCTGGATGAGCACTAAGAGATATTTAGCAGATTGCAGGGCTTGCCATCAGGATGAGGGAGTTCTGGAAAGGAGGCGATACGACCAGATGGAGGGGGCGTCAATGGAAGCGAAGACTGGCGAGATTGCAAAGGGTCATCAAAATCCGCTGTACTACAGGCTCGTGAGACACTACTATCCAGGCTGCCATCGCCGAGGCTGGGACTGCGCAAGGAAGGGGAGCGTAGAAGTCCACGCAGAATAGAAGGACTCAGTCTTGAGAAATGCTTCAAGCGCAATGGCGTCGAAAGAAACGGATTCTGAGAGCTGGAAGGGCGGAAATCGGCGAGTGAGTCCTGGCTAAGTTCGGCCGCGGTTGGGATATTCTCGGGCACGGTAGAGAGTTGAATGGGATGGCAGTCGTGTAAGTTGAGGTCGAATCCTTTCAACAAAATCTCGGCCTCGACTTCATTATCTTCGATGGCAGTATCAAGATCGGTCAACAGTCGACAGCGACTTTGGAGATCTCGTTCCAAAAATCCGGGAGAGGCGATTCTTGGGAAGGAGCTCATGCCTGTCAGAGCTTTTGAGATTGGTACACATCATTCCGTATACGGTAACATCAAAACGTGACCTCCGGAGCTCCGGAGGTTGTCGAGAGTTGTTTGTCCCTTGCTCAACACCTCTTTCCTCTGTACCACCACTTCTTCATGTAAACTCCCCAGAAGAGACCATGTTTATTCTTCCAGACTCTCTGATTTGAACCCCTGGTGCTCTGGACCTTAGATCCTTGTTTCTGTTGGTACTGGCACTCAAGACTGTGGACTCGTTGAGGTGGGTGGCATGCAAGCTACACCCTTCTGTACCCCACAGTACATGTAATTATACTCCCCGGGGTCCCTTCTGTACCCTTATATTTTATTTCCGATGTCGTTGACGCGTCGGGGCGCATCACGTCGCGTCAAGACGCGTCGTCGACGTCGACACAGTCTATAATAAGTACTAACTGTAAATACCCTAAGCCTTGTATATTGCCCATGTATGCAGACATCCACCAATTTAAATGCTCTTTTATTGGACAGACTACATCTGAAGCTTCATGATCTCCAACTCTCTCAGTCTCTTGTTGTACTTGTCTAATTCATAGTTTGGTTCAAGTTTGGTTCGCCGGAGCCACCGGAGGTCACGTGGACAAATTACCATATGCAGTTTGATCTGTGGGGACAAATCTGGCCATCTGGCCGCGTTCAACACAAGGTTCAACATTTAATCGATGGACGTAGCACAGGAACATCAATAACATTATTGAGTGGCTTTGTGCAGACGCCCACATCCCTCTCTATCCCTCCCATGCCCCCGAGATTGAAAGCAACATTGGAACTTCAGGTCATTCAATTGGGTGATGGCGTGAAATTCCAGACACATTAAAACGACGAGAAGATCCATGAGGTTGACTGCCATTTCTGCGGGGAGCTCATGAATGTCGGCCAGATCAATGTTGTTGCCAAACACCAACATACTGCAATGGGTCCATCTTTGATGTCGCTTGACAGATCGCCCCGTGATGGTAACATAGTAACAAACGTCAAACATCCCAAGTTGAACGAACGTTGACCCCATGCAAGTTCAAGCCATAGCATACGACCCAACGCTTTTTACGGACGAGGTACACCCATGAAATAGATGTTAAATCGCAGCATTATCGAATGCGCACCTGCAGTTGTATCAACGCGCTTTGCTTCTTCTCGATCCCGAAAGCTCTGCCAGGATCAAGAGATTCTATCGACGCGAAGATGCCTGTCGTACGCTGTGCTTTTGAGCTCTCCCTCAACTCAGACGATATCTCCAGGAACCCTCATTGGCCGGTTTCTCCCGCGTATGCTGCTGCATGCGCGCGGGATACCCCTCGTAGACATGAAGTTTGCCGCTACGGAAGCTGGCAAGCCCTTCATTGCCGGTTAGTCTACCCCAACCACCGCCAGATGATTAATGCCGCCGCCTCACAGGTCACAAATGGCGTTGATCCACCTATCGCGTACAATGTTTCTCATGACAACGGTCTTGTCGCAATGGCATCGTCCGTAAATGCACATAATCCCCCGGCCTTTAGCATTGGAGTGGATGTCATGAAGGTCCGGATCCCCGGCAGAGAAACATTTGCCTCGTTTGTAGAAACCATGGGCGATCAAGTTAGTCGTCCGTTGCAACGTTTTTGCTGCGATTGAACGATTTCAGCTGACTGCGCTCGAACATCGTTTAATTTCGTCCGCCGTAAACCAAGAACAGGGCCTCGAGCGTTTCTTCTGGATGTGGACTGCAAAGGAAGCCTATACCAAGGCGCTCGGGTTGGGGTTGGGTTTTGATTTCCGGCGCGTCGAGTTCGACCCCTCGCTCGACGTTTTGCGGGTAGACGACGCAGTTCCAAAAGGGTGGCAGTTGAGCAAGTTCAAAGTCGTTCAAGATACTGACGTCTACCAAGGCGTAGTCGCCGAATTTGTTGGCGGAGACGAGGGCCTTGTGGTTTCCGAGTCTCGTTCTCCAGAATGGTTAACTATACTAGATGCTAGTGGGTTCATCCAGAAGGCAATACAGCAACTAAATTCTTGATAAATACATGCATCTGCGTTTCCGTCGTCTACGAGTCCTCGTCAAAAGCGACGGTGCCAGCCACGAGCCAATCCTCGTAATAAACGCACTCCTTGGGGTTAACCGGACCCCCTTGCTTACAGAATTCGAAAGACGAACATTTGCTGCAAGGAGCCTCGGTCCACCCCAGAGTTATTTTCTCTTGGTTAATGGCTCTGTAAACCACTGCGCCAGCACCATCGAAACCGTCGAGCAAGAAGGACTGGAATGGTGAAGGAGATCGTTTGAGAGACTTGGTTCGCCGACCACGGTCATCGTCCGACTCGGATTCATCGCTGGTTTCCTTTTTGACTTTTTTCTTCTTCTTCTTCCGACTCGCGACATCGTCCTCGTCGCTTTCGCCGTCAGACTCGTTCTTCTTTTTCTTTTTCTTCTTCCGATTCGAGGCATCTTCGTCGTCGCTAGTATCCTCCGAGGCTCTTTTTTTCTTTTTCTTTGACTTTTTCTTCGGGGCGTCGGATTCCGGATCGGAATCACTGTCGTCTCCTTTCTTCCGCTTTAGTTTTGATTTCTTACGGGAAGAGGAGTCATCGTTATCGTCGCTGTCAGTGTCGACACGCTTCTTCTTGCGTTTATTTTTCACTTCGGTATCATCCTCGTCGGAGGAGGCCGACCGCCGTCGTTTCTTCTTCTTCTTCTTCGCCTGCACATCCTCGTCGGAATCACCATCATCTACCGCGTTTGAATCCCACAACGACGCTCCAAACGCAGGAAGCTGGACGGCCATCAGGAATTGAAGGCTCAGGGACGAATGGACGGACCTTCTCCACCTCGCCATCAAGAACCAGTACATCGAGGAGCATTTCGACATGCTCCACCGACAACTCCGTTTCCGTTAGGCGAGCCTGGCGAAGCGTGTTGTGCACTTGCGCGGCAGTTGGATATCGCGGTGCGTTGGATATCGGGAATAGAGCTCCTTCTCGTGCGTCTTTGCGTTGCTTTGGAAAACTCTGGGGAATGGGAAGAAGCTGATCAGCATCAGCGCGCCAGGAGCAATTTGCGCCGACGAACCACGTCGCGAATGAATTTCAAGCAGGCCTTGCTGATGGTATCGATGAAGACCGTGTCGAGTTCGCTCTCGGTGTACCACGGCCCCCCCGTCAGTCCCACAGACGGCTCAATATGCTCAAGCATGTAAATTTTACGAGTCGGGTGCTGTGTCGAAATGAGGAGGTGTGCACCTCGGGCGGCGAAGGGGACTAACCTGGACGGAGGGAACTCGTTTGATGAGCTTCTTCTGCGTGAGGGTCTTCAAGCATCGGTCGATGATGGTCTGGTGGAGGTTTGTTTTTGCCTTGAGGTGTTTCGTCCAAATCCCTGTCGCGGAGAGTTTGTGATAGGCCTGAAACATGGAATAAAGCCGACCTTCATTGGTCGTGGCCTTGATATGTCCCAGAACAAGACTCTCTTCGCCACTAAGGTCTTTTGTTCTGTCGAATAACAGATGAGCGTCATTTATTATTGCTTTGTGAGGACGTACTGCTCAAGCTCTCCCTTTGTAACGGCACGGAATGTGATATTTCCCTTGGCGTCTTTCAGCGATTTAAAGAGGCCAACTCCGAGAAGAAAATTGAGAGCATTTTGCCGAGCTTTTTGGTCTGGGATGACTGACTCTGCTTGCTTGCTTGTGATTTCCTGGCAGCGGGGCGTAAGGGTGGTGCTGAATCGTCAGTAGGAGATGTTACATGTTTAAGACCTGCAAGGGCGGCCTGGTGGAGCTTGCTTTCGAGTTCGTTTATGCGCCGACTCATTCGGTCGAGTCAAGCGCGAGCTGTCACACTTTGTGACGGACGCGCCTTCTTTTCAAAAAAAAAAAAAACCGATCCGATCTATGTATTAGTATGCAAGATATATGCTACATGGTATTCGAACTATGAATTAACGCGCAAATCCTACGAGAAGAAAAAATCTGTCGCGTTGGAATACAAATCAACGACTTCCTCCGGTGCAGAATTATTATTAGTAGTCAGTGGCTGGGATTGCCAGACGCGTTGCCGGTCTTCAGGCTTTTTAGAGGACGCCCAGTACATCCCGGAAAGCTCAAATGACTGGAGGTTTGGGAAGAATGCCAACGCCTCTGCCACTTGTTCGTAGAATATCTGGAAACAGCGTGTGAATCACAACGCGAGCACAAAGAGAATTCCAGACTCACGGGTATGGGAGGCGCGGGGAGATTACAGGTCGAGGTTATGCGGAGATACATTATGTGGGGGAGGTGCTGCCCAAGCACCCGGAGTAGAGCCACAGGCGCCGAGTCGGTCGTGACGCTGAGGACGGTGACCAACGCAGTTGATTTTGCCAATGCTGGCACCATGTCCTCGGACAAATCACCAGAGTTTATGTGGATGCTCTCGACGGGACGGCCGGGTACGAGTGCCGCGGCGGCGGTAGAAGATCCCGTAAACTCGGCCAAGCGGGCCATGGAGCCCTGTGCAAGCGACGGAGCTATCAGAGGAACAGAGTCGAGGTGGAGGCTTTCGAGCGCAGGGGCATTGCACAAAAAAGCGGCAACGCGAGCGTCAAAGGGAAATGAGGAGGAAAAATGCTGCAGCTGCGGATAGACGAGGCAGTCTGGAAGCACGAAGCTGCCTGCGTCGATGAATATGTCCAGAGAGACGAGGGCGGTCATAGTGGACAAAGCAGTGGCAAGCCGGTGGTAAAATGGGTGAAAAAAGGTGCCAGAGAGGAGAACCTGGAAGGATCTGACATTGCGGGCGATGTCTGGACGCGCCGCGAGGGTTAGAACGATGGAGGGGGGAGCGCGGCCGACTGAAATGTCGCGGTAGAGGACGCGAAGGGCGACTGGATATGTGGAGAGACTGGTGCGGGCGACAGAGGCGAGGTCAGCGGGGTGGAGGAAACGGAGAACAGCCTCCTGGAGCTCTAGGGGTAGGATGAGCATGGGACGCGGAGATGGGAGGACAGCATGAGGATAGGTCTAGTTATATAAGGATGATGGACAGACGAAAAAATACTGTCCATACAAATCCTATCCTATCCAGTACCTCCGCCCACTTCGCATGTGGCGCGTCCTACGCTGTCCTCCTGTTCCTAGATTCAGCCGCAAGTATGCTGCTCCCTCTCTCCGCCCTCATTCTGGTTAGTCTTCTGTGCTGGCAGCTCAGCCTCGTGTTCAACAGCTCCCAGCGCCTTTCCCCAACCGCACACATACCTGTGGCGCTCTGACTCTTGCCGATGTTGGTTCTCGCGTGGTTCTCACTGGTTGGCTCCTGCCCGAGCGGTGATTATCACTTCTGGCCCGCATCATAAGGACACCAGCTTATTCACCGTTCAAGCAAGGGGGGGAAGCTCTTGTCCTTTTTTCCTCTTAAGGATTCCCTTGGGACCACTCAGCTTATTGTTAATCATCCCGAGGTCGCGGGCAATCAGCCCTCACTTTCCGAGGTTCCTGTCGAGTCCGCTGTCTTGATCGAGGGTACTGTCCTTGCCCGGCCTCCAGCGGCCAAACGGCCTGTCAGTCGACCGCCCACTTCCTGGCTGCCCACAGCCTCACCACATTTATTCAAAGGGACCCACCGGTGATATTGATGTCCAGGTCGATAATTTTATCCTGCTAAACCCCGCGGACGCCAATCTGCCGTTCCTCCCGTCAAACTCCCGAAATCTGGTATGCGCGTGCTCTTGAAAGTTTAATCGTTTGTTCAACTCGCCCGAGATCAGGCAAATGAGGATCTGAGAGCCCGATTCCGCTATCTCGACCTGCGCCGCTCGGCTTTGTCGGCAAATTTGAAGTTGCGTAGCCGGGTAGCGCAAATAACGCGCAGTGTTCTACACGGACAAGGCATGAGCTGACAAACCCCGTGGTATATTCTTGTGTCTGACCAGAATACAGACTTTACCGAGGTGGAAACTCCTGTGCTCCTCAGATCATCTCCCGAGGGAGCCAGGGAGTTCCTCGTTCCCACGCGTACGGCCACAGAGGGCGAGGAACCCCGCTTCTTTGCCTTGCCGCAGTCTCCCCAGCAGCCGAAGCAGCTGCTCATATGCTCAGGAGGAATCGACAAATATTTTCAGATCGCCAAATGTTTTCGTGACGAAGATGGACGAAAGGACAGGCAACCGGAATTCACCCAGATAGATCTAGAAATGGCCTTTGTTTCCTGGGGCAAAAAAGCACCTTCCAGTTCAGATACCTGGAGAATCGGAGGGGCCGAGGTTCGCAATGTCATCGAAACGCTTATCTGCAAAATATGGCAAGAACTGGAAGGGGTTGAACTCCCTAAAAAATTCAAGGTGATGACCTATTACGACTCGATGAAGCTGGTGAGCCTACATCTGTAGTTGGTCGCCATAAATTAATCATTTTCGTAGTATGGCTCCGATAAACCTGACACTAGATTTGGCCTCAAGGTCTCCTCCAACCGTAACCCCACATTAACTGGAGCTGATTTCTGCTGCAAAGATTGTCGATGTGACCGCATTCTTATCCGATGAACAGCGCCTCGCATTCGAACGCAAGGAAGAAGTGCTTGAATGCCTCCCCATTCGCCAGTCGCACGAATCAAAATTCATTGATGCATGTTGGCAATGCCAATTCAACGCTCCTCTTGTAAGCTCTACTGGCATACGATTGCTCCCCTCTAACGATAGGACGGCGCAGGAACGCATCGTTATGACCGACAAGAATCTTTCAGTATGGCTCACGCATAGTAGCGCCGCTGGCGCCGCCGCTAGTGGACAGGAAGATCGCATCACCGAGAACCTTCATTTGAAGCTCGGGGACGTGGTTTGGCTTTGCCGAAGTCCCAAAGTCCCACGAGTAAGGTGTTCCATTTCATTGGACTTCCTGTGACTCACTGGAAATCAGGGTGGTTCCTCGCCACTTGGACAGCTGCGACTGCAATTGTCAGAGCTGGCTCAGGCTTCCGGTGGGTCATATCGGCATATTAGAGGGAAACGACTTACACGGGATCAGGGAAGCTGACGCTTAGCACCAAGCCTCATTTCCTTTGGATAACGGAATTCCCATTGTTCACTCGGTCGGATGGGGACAAAGAATTTATGGCGCGGGGAAGATGGAGTAGCACGCATCATCCGTTCACCGCACCAATGTGGCAGGACATAGAAGCTCTGTATAGCGGCGACGTTGAGGGCGTATGTTGTCTCGCTTCTCGAAATGCGATTCATTTCAACGTCACTGATTTCCCGGCAACAGGTTCGCGGGCAGCATTATGATCTGGTCCTGAACGGTGTAGAGATCGGCGGAGGTTCAGTCCGCGTCCACGATGCAGCCATGCAGGACTACATCTTTACAGACGTTCTGCAGGTACGCGCTCAACCCACCTCGACTTCATCTTTGTCAATCGTTCCCAGCTGAGTGAGCAAGAGAAGGCCCCATTCTCACAGCTATTGCACGCCCTGCAATGTGGGGCTCCACCTCATGGGGGAATCGCCTTAGGTCCGTGCCTCTCCTCCACTATGAAGTTCAACGTTTAACCTTTTCACAGGGTTTGACCGTTTAATGACTATCCTCTGCAATGCGCAGTCGATCCGGGATGTGATAGCATTCCCGAAAACCAGTGTCGGTACGGACTTGCTGTTCAAGAGTCCGGCAGTCGTGAGCGAAAAAGTCCTTGAGCAGTATGGAATCCAGCCTAACATGAAACGGTAAAAGTACATAAATGCATAGTAAAACTAATAATATAATGGGGAGAAGATTATATCTTTTACGCTAAGTTATGTTGCAACGGGAACCTGGATATCAGGGTCCGAACGATCTGCACCCGGGTCCTGCAGTGGCGGTCGCGGTGGCGTTGATGAACGGGGGAAATACGAATGCGTTGGTGTTCTACCGTCCCGATCCTCCGACTCATCATGTGCCGAGTTGCCGTAGACAAACGACCAGCTGTGGTGCGGACTAGTGTCAATCGGCGGCGGCGAGGGGTTTAACGTGTTCATGATCGACGCCGCCCGAGCATCTTCACTGGCTTGACGCGAACGAGCTTCGTCAATGGGGGAAAGCACGCTGCGAAGCTTCGATTCAGATTTGCGGGGATGTCGAGTGGAGTTGAGCGGCGCCAAATGTTTACGACCGGGAAAAGGGGGTGAAATCGAACGCGGAGGCGTCGACGACGAAGGCGCGTTGTCATCGTCCCATTCTGGCGGAGCAGAAGGGAAAGCTACAGTTCCGGATGACGACCCCATCCATGCATTGGTGTGAGCTGAGGGTAATCCTTCCACTGGGTCCAGCTCAGGGACGGGAGTCGGCATTGGACTTGAATTCGATGATGGCGCGCCGCTCGTCGTCATTATTGAAAGGGGAGCGAGGATGCTAAATATTTGATTCTCTGACTGGGGTGGCCCGTAAGAGTCAAAAGCGTCCGGAACGGACTGCAGCATCGGCTCGATGACAGGATCAGACCTAAGAAGGGATTATTTAATTGGGCGTTGCCGATTTTTGTTCAAAACACGCACGCTTTAGCGGTAAATTTATCAAAGACATCCATAGTAGAGCGCATGACAATGCATATCTCAATGGCAGTGATAAGTAACATGATTTTTCTGTCTTGCCCGGGGCGCACCTTTCCCTGGACAACATCCCACACTTCCTGTTCGTGCTCAACAATCTCTTGGTAGTGGGCAATTTTGAGGTCATCCAGCTCATCAACTTGGCGTTGCAGGACTCCCAAAGCTTCCCTAAAGCTCTGTAAATCTATGCGCGCGCATAAGCACAATCTTTGCTTCGGGGCGGGATTCTTACTTCGTTCTTTTCTGTTCATGTTACGCATCTCCGTGTCTCGTATGAATTGGCTTTTTTCCTTCAGATTTTTCTCGTAGGATGCGGATCGTTCTGCTACAATTTCCTTGTAATTGTCCAGGTGTTGCCGGAGGGGCTTTTCAAATGTCTTGTCCAGCGTTTCGGCCTGTCGAACCGTGAGCACTGTCTCTTGCTTCGAATAGGTTCACCGACCAGAACATGCCAATGATTTCCTATGAGGTGGTGAAAACCGGATGCGGCTTTGAAATTAAAGTTGAGCTAAAGTAACCTCGATGAATGATTAAGTCCTTCCAACCTTGCAATCGCGTCCCAGTTTCGTACGTCGGCCCTTTCAGCCTATGCTGGTTGAGAATCCTTATCAAGTTTGGAAACTGTTCACGCACCCGCTCGCAGTTTCCATCGCGTTTGCGAAGGCTGCGGTGGCCTTACTGAGACTCATGAGGGCTTGGCGATAATGGGAGCTTGTAGTCATGAGCTACAGCAGGATGCTTGAGTTTTTTGCATAACATCCACGGAGACAGAACGCACATCATCGTACGCTTGTATGCTGGCCTTGAGGTTCGCTCTCGTGATGATTTTCTCTGGGCCGTTGGCACCAAAGTTCATGGCGGATGCATTCGTGACATCGGAAAAGGTAGGAGAGGGGCTCCGCCGAGCTGAGTCGCGCCTAGAGCGAATGAACGAACGAGTGGGAGCCATGAGGGATACCGTCCAAGGAGCGGAGGTGATCAACGTTCGTTTCAGGAACGGACTGCGATACTACTGCGATAAACCCACATCCGGTAATATTTATTTCCTGGTTTTCTTTCGCGAACGTAAAAGCCAGCGCGAAAACCATGCGCTGTCCACGATTTTGCAGCATGCTCTACACACTCGAGCGACCGCTCGTAATGAATTACAGTGTAACTATGGCCCACGCCTCAGAATTTTACAGATCCTGTATTCCATCGAAGTCATGGTGGACAACTGGAGGGGCTGCTGTCATTGGAACCACTGAAATGTAGAATAACGACATTGCAGATTTTGTCGGGTCCAAGCAGAGAGTTACTATCGAATGGCAGTTAGACTGAGCATGGGCAGGTAGAAAGTTGACGTACTTTTTATTGATATTTCTTGTTCCCTGCAAGCATGCTCATCTTCTCCGGGGAATCACGCAGATAATATAGTTTGGCTCTCCTCATGCGCCCTTTCGGAGGCCGCTGCAGCAATTTGATGTCCTTCAAAGCAGGAGAGTTTACGAAGAACTGCATCTCCACTCCCGTCCGCTGGATGATATTCCGCACGACGAACGAGGTGTCAGGTCCCCGTCGTCGAATGGCAAGCAAGACGCCAGTAAATGTCATCGGGGCGTGATCAACAGTGACTGTTACGATGGAACCAGGGTAGAGTTGGCTCCGGGACTGCCGCGAAAAGAGATTGCGAAGCATTTGCTGTTTCTCCGGGGTTGGAAGAGATTTGGCAAGGTATGGCATCAGCCCTTTGCCCTGCTTGAGGGCGGCCGGGGGCTCCACATATGGTTCTGGGAGTATCAATGCAGTTTTTGAGAAGGGATACGGTTTGGCTGTGGACGACAACAGCCTGCGAGTCCCGCGCAGAAAGTTGAGCATGGCGCTCTGAGGCAAGTGCGCTTGACCGGACCGAACCCAATTCCCACGTGGCAGCACGTCCAATGTAATACAAGATCCTTCGAACACAGACAGAGGCAACAAAATGGATTTGTTTAGTATCATTACAAGTAGCTGTATAGTTATGTTTTTTTTTTGCTGGACCGTAGTGTCGTAGGTAACTAACAAAGTGTGTTAGAATCCGCGACCTCTACCCCTGGGAAATGGTATGAGAAAAAGGACAAGAACAAAGGGAACCTAACGTACCTGCTACGCCCACCACGATACGGACTGTACCCGCCGTGACCTTTGAATACTCAGCACTGGTTGAGAAAGGAATGAAACAAAATACCACCGCGATAACCTCCTCGATATCCCCCACGGTAGCCTCCCCGACCCCGTCCACGATTGAATCCTGGCACATTTGTCCGCTTCGGTGTTACCTTGGATAAACGCTTGTCAGCGACGCATTTTCTTGCACGACCCACTGACCTTGATTAACCGGCCACGGAACAGAGAGTTATCCATGGTCAACGCCGCATCTATATGTTCTGGCTCTGCAAACTCAACGTACGCAAAACTGGGGAGACCGCTGAGGACTATTGAGTGGAGATAGAGAAAGAAGACACACCCTTTTGGGTGTCCGGTGAATTTGTCGCACAGAATTGTTACTCTGTTGATTGTTCCGCAAGCTTGGAAGTGCCCTTGGATTTCTTCAGGCGTAGCACTGTAGTCAACCTGAATAATTTGGCGGGATATGAAAAGGGCTCGGGAAGGAGAGTCGAACGAACTGACATTCCCAACATAGACGCTTCGACTATCCGCAATGGTCTTGTCTTCTTCCGTGTCCATGCTGGTATCTTCCCCATCGGCAGTGTTACTCTCCAGTGCGGCAGCAGCTTGCAGTTCGCGGAGTTTTATTGCCTCTTTTTCCATCTCGGCAACCCTCTGCTTCATTAGCAGGATTTCCTAAGAGATATTGAGTATCCTGAAGAGGGGTTCAAGTCAGCGAAAGTCAAACTTTCGAGTCTTCCTCTCCATCGTCAATTATCGGGTCTTCTGTGGCAGTATTCTCATTTGTTACTGAACTCATCGTTGAGTGAAATGGTTTGTGTCACGTTGTGTTGACCACTGTTGTTCAAGCCTTTCCTGCTTTCGCTTCGCTTCACTTACAAGGAAATTTGTGCCCCTCGTTTTGCAGCGCCTGGTTCAGTTAGCAAGAACCTCGCCCTGATGCACAGACACTCCCACATGACACGATTCTTTTCCGTATCCTTGAACTGGAGCTCGATGGCAAATTGCCGCAATCGACTCGTGTTGCTATTCCGAAACTGGCCCCGTCGCCTTCAATGATGTCTGTCTGTATAGGATTCATGGATCGCGCTGCCCGCCTTCCTTCCACGATATCATAATGTGCACACTACCGAGTCGGACGCCGAAATGGTTAAACGTCTTCAGCTTGAGGCGGAAGAGGTTATGCTGATGTGGACTTGTCTTCAGAGAAGAGGCTCACCATTCTTTATGCGCCGGCATTCTCCAAACGGTTTGTGCTACAGGGGATTTCCCCCTTTCTGTTCCCCATATCTTCGGTCTATGCTTTCTTCTGACGTTTGACTCATTGAACTACCATCGGTAGACCTCTTTTGAGTACCTTTGTCGAGATCGCTGGTGCGGTCCGTCTTACTTTTCAGAGGTGCAACGGTGTGTGGACATGCCACCATTATTGCCATCGGTCTCGAGTCCGGTATTCTGCTTGCCGTTGTGCTGGATATACAATTTGCGACGTCGTTCAACTGGATATCCAGATACCTAAGGTCGGTTTGTTCTCACGTAGCGTGCTGAGTAAAGGGCGAGCGAATGTCACATCTTGCAGTCGTTGAATACAATTGTCCGTTTGCGTAACGGCGTTGAAGACTTTCGTAAAATACGCGGCAGCTCTTCCAGTGACGAAGGCCAGAGAGGTGGGTGGGTTTACCTGAACGGACGCTTTGCCAGCTAAAAGTTGAATTCAGGCAGGGGAAAAAAAAACGCTTGCTGCGAGTCTCTTGTGTTTTACTTGCGTTTCATGCGTCTATGTGCGGCTATGCTTTTCATCCAACAGGTGGAACTAGAGGCTACATTTTCCTCATTACCACCATTCAGAAGCCGACTGGTTCGTACTGCAAGTCATCACTGATCGGTAAATCTGACGACCGGTACCCGCAGACCCCTTGTCGAGACGCCACCCTGCTTTCCGGGACAAGTTAGACCGCTTTTGGCATCCTTTTTTACCTTTTCGTGAGACTCCGGATTGAGGAGTGGTCGTACAGGTACGAACTTCGAAGAGACTGCAGACTGCACCGGGTGCATATTAGCCGGAGCCAAACCCGAAGATCATCCGTGACGGCGTCTGAGGATCGAACAAGACTGATTGATGGCGTTAGATCGCGCGAAGACAAGACTCGATGAAGGTTAGACCGGTAACCGTTCTGTCTACGAGAAACAAAGTTGTCGGTAGACAGACCGGTCGATCTGGGCTTAAATTTATAGGAGGGCCGAGCGATCACGTTTTCAGCACGTGTGATTCCCTAACGCGCGCGCGAGTTCGATCCTCGGAAACAACCATTTAGTGGAGAAATATGTATTTTTGTCCTCTTGGACTCCTCTTGGACTTGTTGGATGTAAAATCAAAGGGAATAAGTACCATCAAAGCTGGGGTTATTTACGGTGTACTTAGTCTCTATATTTATATTTTTTTTCAAAAAGGGCACCTGGACTGAGGATCGAACTCGCGCGCGCGTTAGGGAATCACACGTGCTGAAAACGTGATCGCTCGTCCTATAAATTTAAGCCCAGATCGACCGGTCTGTCTACCGACAGTTTCCCGTAGACAGATCGGTCACCGGTCTAGATGAAGGTGACTTCTAGCATTAACGAGAAAGTACTGCGTACCATACGAAAAGAATTTAGCAACTCGCCAGCTGCGATATACCTCGTCTTTGACTGCGATAATCAGACAACACACACTGTTTGGCAGATCATCATCTAACCATCGTTGCAGGCAAGATCGCAGCATGATTCAGAAGGAGGAGGAGGAGCGGCCCGGGGGTGTTCGGCGGCCCGAAAGAGAAAGTTACGTTAGGATGCTTCGAATAGGCTTTGTTGTTGTCTTGAATGGGACAGGCTGTGGCCGGTGTCTCGGACCGGGCCGAGCACTCTCTCTTCAACTTGCACCATGACGCATGAGTCGTCTTCCAAGAAAAAACGCATCGACGATGAAGACGCCTCAGACAACCCCCAGAAGCCCCTCCAGCTTCAGCGCCGCCGCGTATGGCGCGCCTGCGAAAGTTGCAGGTATTTTCCCCAACAACTTGTCAGTCACTTTTTCGCTCATTATTTTCTAGACGCAAGAAGATCAAGTGTGATGGCTGTGAACCTACCTGTTCCCAGTGCTCGGCCTCGGGCTCCCAGTGCACCTGGCTGCAAACCAAGGACAGAGCAGCGTTGAGTAGACAGTGAGTTCATCGTTCATCTCATCCAATGTACCTCACGTTCCTCTCCTCGAGTTATGTACAGGAACTCGAGGCTCGCCTGCTTCATATGGAGTCGCTATTCTCCCAGATCGCCCCCGTTCTCGACCAGCTTGGACCCCTCCCCAATGGTGCCGCAATCGCCGAGCTCGTTGCAGCCGCTCCCGCTCCGTCCACCTCGGATGCCATCCCAGCCACTGCTGTGCCCACCCGCCCCGTTCCGCCGAAAGATCGGGCACCCACCATCCCCATAAAGGCCGAAGAGGATGATGTTAGCGAATCTTTCGGTCAACTCGCATTAGACGAATACGGCCACATGCGGTGGATCGGCGGCTCGTCAACCATGTCGCTTATCCAATCGTTCAAGGCCCTCACTTCATCTCCCCTCCACCGCGTATCCCCGATGGAAGAAGACCCCCTTGCGCCAGGACCCAGTGTCAATAAATTATATTTTCCAGCGTCAGTATTCTTTGGTGAGTACAACATGTGATTGATACGACTCAGTACGCTAACTCAGCCCACAGGTAAAGTTCATGCTCTTCCAGGACCCGAGGAAGTCGAATATCCCCCCAGAGACCTGGCGGATAAGTTGGTGTGTACTGTCATTATTGCACCTTCCCCAGGCTCATGTCTCATCAAGGTTAATGCCTACTTCTCCCGCTTCCACTTCCTCAATCCTGTGATCGACAAGCCGTCGTTTCTCCGGAGATATACCTTGTTAATGGACAACATAGCTGACCCTGCGTTCGCTCGGTCAGAAACGGCCTTCATTTCGCTTGTCTTTGCGGTTTTCGCTTGCTCTGCCAGTCTCGTAGAGGATTCCCGGTTGTCGATAAGCGAATCTCCGGATGACGGCGGCATGGGGATGGTCTATTATGAACGGCACGTGGAGTCGCATGCTGTTAGACTGGCCATGCTAACTGTGCTTTATCAGTGCACTTATCTTACAGTATATCAGCCACGCAAACACGCAAGTTGCACACGTTCAGTGTTTTATCCTACTCTCCTGCTTCCTGTGTTCTGTGAATTGTCTTCCGCAAGCTTGGATCCTCGTGGGCCAAGCTGTAAGGACGGGACAAGATCTTGGGCTTCATGTACGTTAGTGTCCCCTGACGCAAGGCAAAAAACTGACTCGCCCTCGTTCGCGTAGCGATCTCCCCGCCGGCTTGTAATCACACCCATTGATAAGGAAACTCGCCGCAAAATATGGTGGGGTGTCTATTCATTAGACCGCATGCTCGCGCTTGCTTTGGGCCGGCCGCTCGGAATCAATGATTCGGATTGTGACGTTGAACTTCCAGTTGAAGTCGACGATGAACATCTGCCCGATTATTACGACGGTGCCACCGTACCCCAAAGGCAACCGTCCCTCATGTCGGGCTTCGTTGCTTTAACAGGTCTTTACAAGATTGCGGGGCGGGTACTGCGTGAAGTATATGCGCTGGAAAACTGTAAAGACCATTTGGAGCCGGATAGGAAGGCCGAATTGCAGAGGACGGTGGAGTCGCTAGATGGCGAGCTCACAAAGTGGTGCGATGACTTGCCAGCTGTCTTCAAATCGCAATCCGAAACCGACGAACAAGTGTCGATGGGAGCTGTCCTGTGCAGTCATTACTACTCTGTCTTGACGACGCTTCACCGAAATCTTCTTCCTGTCAAACGCGACCAAGCTGTGACCGCCAAGTCGACGGTGAAGGCGGTCTCGTCGGCACGGTCATGTATTCGCCTTGCGCCTTCGATGAAGAATGTCGTGCCGCCCTCGCACCACCTGGCCTTCTTCATACAGCATCTATTTAGCTCTGCCGTTATCCTCTTGCTGTATGCGATGCATTCCTCGGAGCCGAGAGCGGCCGCAGCAGCCATGGAAGAGGCTAAAAGCTCCCTGGGTGCTTTGGAGTCTTGGGAAGGACATTGGCCCGGTGCTCGGAAATGTAAAGAGTTGCTCACTGAGCTAACGAATACAGCGATGGATGCAGTGGCGAAGGCTAGGCGCGATAATGCTCCACCCGCCGCCAGTCCCGCGCTGTCCGATCGGGAGCGCCGGCGGTCGGTCACCATCGCAACGACATCTGGTCCTGGGACGGGTAGGATTGTGAAGAACAAGCCCCGTCGCAATCAATCCCGCGACCCAGGGACGTCTACACGGCGCCTGGCTGCTGTTTCGCCGTATCGTGTCGACAGTGAGTTTCCAAGTCTTGTTCAAGCACAGTTCTGACGACATATTTTATAGGTGCGCAGCGTGCACGATCGTCGTCTCGCAAACGGGGACACGATGATGGCGAAGGAAATGAGCGAACGTCCAACTCGCTTGCGTCCTACTACCAAAGCTTTGCGAGCCCCACCTCCGCGCAGGCTTCGACGAGTCCACATAGTTCTCCAGCATCCGTCAACGTCCCATCCCCGGTTCCCATTCTCGACAAGAACTCCCCGCAACCGAGTCCCACGCTGGTCCCGACATCAATATACAACTACCCTTTGTCGCCCACAAGCAACCCCAGTCAATACGAGCTCGAGTATGGGATGCAGCCTAGTCCGCTGAGTCACAGCAATGATCCACATCACTGGAATGGGTCCGGGGAACCGCACGGGGTGGATATATATCCCTCAACGTATTCATCGAGTACGTATGGCGGATACGATGTCGACTCGCGGAACTACCAGTATGGGCAATCGGATATGAGTGGTGGGAACCTGGCGGAGCTTTCCTCCACCCCTCCGATCGCCTCTTTCGCTGCCCCTGGACTCCCTTTCCGAGGACTCGAATTTATACGAAACTACGGCAACGGAAACAGTTACTCGATGGGTGAGCAAGACTCCTCCATGTGGCAGAGTTATGATCCAGGCGCTTTTGAATACAATCCCGACCTGCCGTTTACGCTCGGTGATATGTCCTCCGACGACCATTGACAGACTAATCATTATACTTTACTGACTGTGGTCCTATACGCATACTTTTTTTTGGTTTTTTACGAACAATTGTTGTATATGTACCATCTGTATCCATACTGTATGACCTTCTACTTTACAGTGAATAATATCCCGTAACGACAAAGCCCCTATCCAGAAGACCGGGTGATGAATAGCCGGTGAAGATTATAAATGGACGCAACCGCCGGTTGGTCTCGTTCCCTCACAGAATGGCCACCCCGCACCCCATCATCGAATACACCTCCCAGGCATCATGGGCAATGGTGCGCCATCTCGTCTCTCCAGTTCTTTATCTGACTCCACCAGATCGAGGACAAGTTTTCGCCTTATGCCAAAGAGACTTTGGCTAAGTTGATTGTATTCTACGAGGTCGGTTGGTTGCGCGAGTTTCACCTTCGAGTCTCACTCTCTCCAATCTCACAGGAAGAGATTCTCCCTGCTCGCAAGTTGTCCCATGCCCAACTCCCGGCTGACCCCGTTGCACGGTGGCAAACGGTTATCCCTGTCATCGAGGAGCTTAAAGTAAAAGCTAAGAACCTCGGGCTGTGGAATCTGTTCCTCAGCAAGGCCCACTATCCCGAGCACGGCGTCCCCTTGACTAACCTCGAGGTACGGTTCCAATACGCTCAATAAACTTCGTCTCACGATACATTTCTAGTACGCGGTCATGGCAGAATTGCTTGGTCGGGCCGGGCACATAGGCCCGCAGGTAGTCAACTGCTCAGCCCCAGACACCGGGAACATGGGTCCGTGGAACTCCTAGTGTTTGTGACTATATCTTTATAGGTTTTCTGTAGAGGTGTTGGCGAGATACGGGTCCCCAGAACAACAGAAAAAGTGGCTCGTACCGTTACTCAATGGCGAGATTCGCTCTGCATTCGCGATGACCGAGAAAAATGGTACAGTAACGAATTATCTCCACTGGCAAATACTCATACATTCCCCTATTAGTCGCGTCTTCGGACGCGACCAACATCCGGACGTCGATCCGCCGTGAAGGCGACGAAATTGTTATTAACGGGCATAAATGGTGCGCAACTTTTCCCCGTGCATGCGCATGTACTTACTTCATCTGCAGGTGGATCAGCGGGGCAGGTGACCCTCGCACCAGACTGCACATCGTCATGGGCAAGAGCGACCCGGGAAACAAGAGCTCTTACAACCAACAGAGCGTAGTCCTTGTTCCCGCCGACGCCCCTGGCGTAAAAGTCATCCGCCCTATGTCTGTCTTTGGATACGATGACGCGCCGGAAGGACATTGTGAAATCATCTACGATAACGTTCGTGTCCCATTGAGCAACCTCGTCCTCGGGTGGGGCAAAGGTTTTGAGGTATTCTCAGCTTTATCGTCTTCGAGCCGCGCTTATATCCCTTTCAGATTATTCAAGGTCGTCTGGGGTCAGCCTGTTTTTCACGTCCCGTTAACTGCTTCTCACAAATGTGGCAGACCAGGACGTATCCACCACTGCATGCGGTCCATTGGTGCGGCGTCAGAGGCCCTTGATACTATGCTTCGTCGTGTTACGGATCCAGGCCGCAAGACTTTTGGCAAGTACTTGTATGAGCATGGTTCGTTTTCCGGATTACTACTATATTTTCGGTCGCTTATTTTACATGAACAGGTGCGGTAGTTGCAGAGATCGCTAAATCCCGTGCCGAAATCGAGGCCGCGAGATTGCTCGTCCTGAGCGCGGCTTTACAAGTATGCAGTGCATCTGATTCTTTTCATGGTTGTTCAACATACGGACCTTCCAGATTGACAAATATCAAGCCAAAGGTGCTTTGAAAGAGATAGGAATTGCCAAAGTAAAGTTGGTTATTTCAGACCTCAACCTCTTTCTAATGCTGGTAGTTCGTCGTTCCTTCGATGGCTCTTGCCGTTGTCGATCGCGCAATCCAATCGTTCGGAGCTGAGGGTGTTTCTCAGGACCAAGACCTGGCCTCGACATGGGCGGGGCTGCGGACTCTCCGCATAGCTGATGTAAGAAATACCAGGTTCACCAATACTGTTGATATTTATGAATAATAATACCCCTCAGGGACCGGATGCTGTAATTGAGTTCCTGGTTGATGATTATCATGCTTATCAGCTTGCAGGTGCACATCCAGCAAGTCGGACAGAGAGAACTGAAGCGGGTGCCCGGGTTGGTAAAAAAAGCGGCGGAGCGCGCAAAGAGGGAAGATGCCCTGTTTGCGAAAGCAGGGATAAAAAAGGCACATCTCTGATTGATGTCCTGGGTCGGCCATTGTACATCTATTTTATGGTCTTCACTATCCAAACGTTCTATCGGTGCGGGTACGGGAAACTTTATTTTGGACGAATCAACATCGGAGCATCATGATTCGAGGTGACAGACGTGGATTCTGCCGCTACTAATCAAGTCGAGGTCTATTGTAGCTCTGAAATCCATTGGTTCAATGTGATCAAGAAGCTGCACGCAGGTATCAGCTTCCTTTGAGACGCATACAAAAACTTGTCTGCTTTGACCCCGTGCCTTGGCTTTTACCTCCCCGAGGTGTGTGCAAGCATGTCGAGCTCTCCCGGTATCCCTGCGGCCGAGCTTGCTGCCCTTATCGCAGGTATTCAAACTTCATGTTGCCCCAAAGCTCATTTATAAATATTTTCTTGCCGACCAGGTGTAAAGCAGCTTTTTGCTACTAGCTTTGTATGGCCAGTTAGTACGATCCTGTCGTCTGACTCTGAGACTTGCTGTAGATCGGTTTCAGTGTCGCTACGACGTGAGTGCCTCGCGTTTGTGGGTACGCGTATTTAACACTGCGGCTATCGTGCAGCCTTTACGGTATCTCGGTCCTGCAGAGTAAAAGCATCATCACATGTTGGCGAATCTCAACTAATTCTCCTCGTCTCTTTCAGTCTACCTTTATTACAGAAATTACCCCGGTGATCGTGCATCTTTGAAATTCATGGTACGTTCACAGTCCTAAGTACTCAGAAATGGAAGATCAAACGCATTTGGATAGGTCGCGTTACTTTTGTCAGTATTGAGAGCAAATTCTTTGAATCGACACCGATTTACCACTGTTCCGCAGCCTTCTCGATACCTTGTGTACAATATTCGTCGCCCATTCATTATGTTCGTTCCATTTTTTTGGTTTGTTTATCATCTTCGCTGACTGTTTGCAGATACCTTCTACGTTCTCAACTTTGGCAAGAATCCGCTCGAAGACCTAGTCATTCCCTGGTAGTATTCCAGCAACGATGCACCCCTTTGCAGTCTCTGATGGTCGCTGCTTGACTGTAGGAGTTTTTCAGTCAGGAGATCTGTCAATCGCCCGGACCACTTTTAATTCAGCCTGACCTAACAGACCGAGAAGCTGCTCGTTACATTGATCACCTTTGTGGCTCAACTGTGAGAGACGCAAACATGTCCTCGATTTCCAACATAACTCTATGACCTTCAGGTTCTACGCGCACACCATTTGGAAAGGTTCGGGATCGTCATTGCTCGCAACTCGCCCACTGACTATCTATCCTTCAGTCACTGTCAGCAAAATCATCGTGGGTCTCATCGTACGTCGATAGTTTTATGGTGCTATCAGAATGTTCATGCGTTTGTCAGATTTTTCTGGCCGTCACCTGTTTGGGTATGTGCACAAACGACATTCTCATAGACTGGCTAACTGTGTATAGCGTTGGGAATAGTCACAACGGTGGAACTGTGAGGCCTTTCCTTCACTGCATGCCGCCCAGTTAACACTGAATGGAAATTTAGCTTTACCATTGTATCAGTGATTGGAACTCGAAAATTCTCGGTTCGATCAACATCTCCCGCCATTTCAACTGGTTTTTTTACATGACTCGGCCCCAGATTATCAGCGGTTTAGTCCAAGGTCTTGCAGCATTGAACGACGTGATTATCACGGTTAGCATGTGTTATTATCTTTACCACAACCGTGGTGGCCTGCCATCGTACGCCTTTACTTTACAACCGTGCTTAGATTATCGATCCACGCCCCTCCTTATGTCAGGACCAATCGATTCGTTGATACCCTCATTCTCTACGCCGTTAGCAGGTCATTAGTCAATGCCTCACCTCGCAATCACACACTGAACTCTTAACAGGGGTGTACTGACAGCGTAACACTACAATTTCTATCCCATTCGTTGACCTGATGAGCTTTTAGGGTCTGTCAGATACTTTTCCTCGCAACCAACGTAGCCCTTCCGGGCGCAACATATTGGCAACCCTTCCACCAAGCTGTAGGCAAACGTACGCTTCGACTCTGTCTCTGTTTCCGAGCCATCATATTTATTCTATCTTTGGTTGGATCTTGAAGTGTACGTGAACTCAGTATACGCAACGTAAGTATGCTTCTTTTCAAGTCAATTGCAATTCATCGTTGTATAAAATTCAGCTTGAACGTGCGGAGCACATTCAGCGAAAAATCCGAGGTCCAGCTTGGAACTGTCCCCGTTTTCAAGATGACAAACGAGAGGGAGCCTACCAGCGGTGAAATCTCCGTGGAGTCTTCTGTAGGTCGACTATGCCCTCCCCTTCTAAAAGGTCTAACTATTATCCATACATACACTAGGGATTTCCCAAACCGATCACGTTCGCCCATACGAGAGTCACCGACACGACCGGCACGGATAGCAGTGCCCTCGATACAAGCAGCGGTGGCGACGAAAAGGCCCAGTAATGAGCAGGGTGTATTGGACGGCGTATATTCCCGTAGACTGCCGATGGTTCGCAGTTCCGGGGCTGCAACAAATTCTGTTCTATTCTACTCTGTATAAAATAACGTCCGAAGTCTTTAAACTCCTACAGGAGATCCCCGACGTTTTACGCCCAGGACGCGAAACACGTCGACAACCACGACGACGCGACGAATTCAGCAGTTTCAAGCCTTTCAAAGGTTGATTTCCAATATTAATTCTCAACACTTCAGACGAAGTGCCGTGGCGCGAAGCGCCCCGGTGCGCTCTTGGGTAGTCTATTGAGATATCTTGTGTCCAGTTGGCTCGATAATCGAGGGGGGGGGCTTCTTAGAGTTCATGCTCTTCTGCTGCCAAACATTTGAGTGTCAAATGAGGTTTGATTGATGCGCAGGAAGCGACGGAGCACCACAAATATCTTAACGGACCAAGAGGGTTGACACCGTTGAGCTATTTGTCACTTCCAAGGCCAAGTTAATCGCAATCCGGCACTTCCCGTCTTTCAGGTGGACGTCGCATTGACGGATAACAAGCAGGATAATATTGTAGCCCACCGACATCCCCTTTCGGAACGTGCCAGTGACGGTGGGGCCCGTCGCACAAGCTAAGTAGCTTTCAATCGAGGAGGATGTTCCAGAAAGGAATGCTATCAGGCTCTCTCGATCCTCGTCAAACTATCATATTGCGACACTTGACAGTCTTCATCTATCAGTATAAATGTCCTCTCGATTCTCTTTCGACCGAACTTCGGCCAGCGAATCCCGACATATATTCAAACCTTTTGGGGGTCGACTTCATCAAGTGCCTTTTCTTGGCGGGGACTATCCGCGTTAGGGAGGTCGGATTCAGCATTAATATCGCTGCGCTGTATGACACTTGAGCAAACACAACAAGGAGCGCGACGGCAGCGCACCTGTGGTCCCACAGAAAGGCTCCCATTGTGGAAGAAAGCAAAGCCCGGACCTGTCCCATACTGTTCTTCGGATTTCGATTGAAATGTGCGCCGGAGGTTCAGCCTGCGCGTGAAAATATGAGCGGATGACTGGCTCGGGGCAGGTAGAAGTGGCTCACGTGGCCAGGACAGAATTGACGTATACTGAAGGAAAGAAAGAAAAAGAGAAACGAGGGAAGGACGTTGGCAGACGTACGTTTTCCGACAGACTGCTGGAAGGGTAGGAAATAGGTTTGTTTTGGAAGCGCGACATTCTATCGTCCCAGTTGAATACCCAGATTAAGACAGGAAGCATCTCGCACCGTTATTAAGAATATTATCTGCGCTGTCCTGCGTATTATCCCTCAATGAGCAGCCCATTTGATGAAGGGGGGTGGGGGAAATATTACGCGGTCAGAATGCCTCTGGACACAGTGTACACTATGAGTGAATCCACGAATTGGTTGGTCCTGCGGACAGCGCATGCCATTGAAGAAGTTGGCCGAGACGACACAAGGGCTTACGATGGGAGGCCGCTGCGATTGCGCTGCAGGTGGTAGCACATACCGACCGTGATGAGTGCGTCGTTCAATGCGGCGAGTCCTTGCACACAACCGCTGATGATCTTCAATGGTACATAAAGTTGAGGGTTGCGGAGCGTTTGAGTCACAGCAAATAGCTAGCTTACTGAGAAACGGCGCGTTCCAATTACCATGTCAATGGTAAATCTGGAGGACCACTAAATGGGAAAAATTGAGGCGGAGGATAAGAGCGCCTACATGTCAACGGCAGTCACTATTCCCAAGGCTGAAGGTAAGACGTCAATAAAAGCTCTCTGCCATGTTTTTTTCTGACCTAGGCAAACTACGGCCAACAGGCTCTGGCGAGTAGAAGTCAAAAATGAGAGTGAGGGATCAAAAAAAATGTACCCACGATAGAATACGTGATGGTTTTGTTGACGGTAACTGGAACAAAGTTAGTCGATTGAGAACAGAAGAGAGTGCAAGGCAGATACCTTTCCAGATCGCGTGGGCATAGAAGCTAGAGGTCATGTTGGCATTTAACAAACGAGTACCGAAGCGTGATTCACATTTGGGCGACGAAGGTAATCAACGACTGAGGCCTTGATGAGCTCGAAATTAGTTCAGGATAAAACTTACCGCAAGCAGCTTTTCACTCTTAAGGGAGAAAATGAGCCAAGTTCAGAACTAGAGATTAAAAATGTACCGACCGAGAAGCTCCTAAATACAGTCGGCAACGATTAGGAAATGTTGATGTCTCGTTTCAAAACTTTACCAGGGAATGACAAGGTCGTCGACTGGTCTCTTGCCAAAATTCAATACAAAGTAGGTGTATAATGAATGCGCAACGAAGGTCGTGCTCAAGGTGTCGAGAGTGCTTCGAAGATGCAGAGTATTGATTACAATAACGCCAGGGGAAGACAGATACTGACAACAACAATGCCACCTACATGGTGTTGGTTGAAAAGGAGTGTCATTTATATAAGCACGTACGACACATTTCCACATGGCCTGGTCGGTAGGATAATTTCGATAGTATAAGTATGCTGAAAAGCACAATTTTTTTCTGATTTCTGTCCCGTTTACCGAGTGTGTTACCTTGCAGCACCGATATGCCATACATGCTGTAGAAAAGGTTCAGGCCTGAATCTCCACATTTTCCGGTGCAGAATACGCACGCAGTAGCCACGCTGAATCCAATCTATTAGGGCCGGGATCCGTGAGTGCATACTCAACCGGACAAGACGTTGCTGAGCGCATACAAAGCTGTTGGCGAACAATTGCTCTACCAGAGCGACGACGGGCAACTCGGAAGATACCATTCTTGGTCAGTGCAGCCGCCGAGACACGAAGGCCCAGGACAGGTCCGAGGAAGACTTCTATCCATCCGCATCACATGTCAAACAAAGATGGCAGGAGGAGATCCAGAGGAAGACTTCTATCCATCCGCATCATCACAAAGATGTCCCAAGGTTCCCTCCAGTACATTTCCTTCAGGTACCTGGATTTCGGTGTGCTTCAGCCATCTGCTTCATAGATATCCTTCCATATTTTACCTTCACGGTCTTTGTTCACGACATTTCATCCATGCAGACCTTTTAAGCACTAGTCCTTCAGGTCTTTCTCCCCGGTTTTGCCTTCAGTGTTTTCATTCAGGAACATAGCTTCAGGCAACTCTTACGGGGTACATACTGAAGGCACATTCATTCACAATGGTTACGTTTGCGTTCTCCGTTCAGGAAGCGCGCATCGATCACGTGGAGGACGCGTCAGTATCACGAGGGCTCTGTTGGCGAGGTTGGTCCTGAACCACTGTTGGCTCAAGCGGCTCGCATTCCGTGCTTTGCCGTTCAGTTCAGTCAGGTCATGGCAACATGACCAGGACGTTCTGAGCCAACAGAAAACTCGATGCTCTTGCTATCCACTGCCAATCATTTTCCCGATGCCCAGCCATGGACCCACAGACTCGTCGTCGAGTCTCGACCGCCTGCCCGACCTCCCGTGTTGCACCAGACCCAAGATCCAGCAGCCATCACGCCGTTCAGCCGATCCGGTCCGTTGGCCACATCTTGCCTCCCACCACCATCATCACCCGACACCGCCGTCCTTTTCTCGCTTCTTCTCTACATAGGACCTGGCAAGAGTTGTAGCCTGAAGGACAGGTCCGTTTCGCATCTCTTTACCCTCTTTTGGCTGTATCTGACCCTGTCCTTCTCTCAAAGTTTCCACTTGCCCATCTTAAAAACCCCGCCGGCCCGAGGCAGTTGCGACCCGCAGCCAACCTCAACTTCGTCCATGCCTGCGGATCCACAACACTCGGGATGGTGGAGGACAGCAGAGCCACCTGAGCGTGCCGTAGGCAACTTACCGTGGTACGTTCATTGCTCAGCTTTTTTTTATCTGGTGCTTTGGCCTTGCCCCTCCCTTTCTCTGCTACCTCCTTTCCTTTCCTTTCCCCCTGCCGTCCTTCTCGTTTGCATCCCCCGCCTTGCCCAGTGTGCTGCCGAACTCAGCACAACCACTGGCCGCGCTCTCGAACGCCTCGCCAAGCCGTCGCCCGAGCTGCATGCGCTCCGGGCATGCAGTGCGACCGGCTGCTCATTGCTGGTATCTCTTACCCCTGCCACCCGCCCTTTTTGCCGTCAGTCTCGCGTCTTCCGGCGTCGCGACGTGCCAGGCCGATCCTCAAGATCCTCGTCGGCGCCACCACCTCCTGGTTCCTTCCTTAACAACATCTTCTGTACATCTCCCCCAACCAATCCATCTCCATCTCTGCGCTCGGTCTCGCCTCCTCGAAAGACTCATGGGAGTTACTCGGGCAACAGGGCGTTGCTAACGTTATCTTTGCTGTAGGCGTTTGCTAGTAGTGCTAGCGAGTCCTAAACATCACTTCGTCGTTACTGACATCAACACCCGCCACAGTCCTAACCGAGATCTTCCCCACGGCTTCTCGCAAGGCGTCCTCCCACAACGGCCTCGAGCCAACGATCCGTGCCGACGGCATGCAGTTGAGCGCGGGGTCGAGGAGCAACGAAGCCCTCACCCGCCCATTCTAGAGTAGGGGCAAGGTAGTGTGTGATAAAACAAGCTGTATTGATGTAATTCTGTCCAGTGAATATATTAATTGAACGCCCTGACAACTCTTTATTTGTGGTGCTTACTTCACAGTCTTGAGGGATATCTTGCCTGAAGCAGACCACCTGAAGGGATGAGCTGAAGTAACATATGTGGAGGGTGAAATGAGAGGTTTTTACTTAAGCAATTCCGTGAAGTATTTGCTCTGAACGATGTTATCTGAAGCGAACATTTTGAGGAGTGCCTGAAGGCGTTCAAATCATGGAACACTCTGGAGGGTATTGTCTGAACGTAGTTCGTTCAGGCGGTACATGGAACGGGACTGCTTAAGGGAATGTACTCCAGGCAAGTTGCTGAAGCAGGTTTGGTTAAGACAGAAACAAATTTTCACATTCAGCAACCATGGTTCAGGCGAATGCGTGAAGCAAAGGCGTGAACCTGTATGAATGAACAAAAATGCGTACAGACAAGATTCGAAAGAAGTGGTGCTAATTGTTTTTGGAGCTCTTGACACACTCGAGTAAGTTCAGCTCCATGAAGGGCTATGAGATTGGACCTTGGAAGCCTAAAACTAGTGTATTGAGGGAGAACAGAACATATGTATTTGCAATCGTCCGGCGGACTGTCCGGCGGACAGTCCGCCGGACGATTGATCCCTATCTTTCCGACATACTGGGCAGGAGGGAGATGGCCAGAGACAAACCCGAAGCTCTCTGAAGGTTGGCATCTCAATCATGATACATACACGGCTTCGTAGAAATAAATAAAAGGCAGGTTCTGGGTGGAAGTAGACACACAGCCACTACGACGACATAGCCAAACAACGCTCATGTCGATTTGGTCAACTACTCGTCGCAACGCCACACGCGCCTTTTCGTCTGCAGCTAATGTAGTCCGCGAACCCCATTCCGTAAACCTTTCACCCGAGAAGATGCGGGCTCTCATTGCCATGTACCACCAAGCAGAAACATTCGTTACCCGGGAAAACCTGGAAACAAAAATTGACGAGGCATTTACCCAGCATATTAATGACCTCGCGATCGACCGCACCTCTCTCTCTCTCCGCGATTTTGAGGACCTCCTGAGTCGGCGCGAGGAGGCTCCTACTGTTTCGGAGTGGAACGCAGGACCGGC
Source organism: Mycena galericulata (assembly GCA_029289565.1). Taxonomy (NCBI): domain Eukaryota; kingdom Fungi; phylum Basidiomycota; class Agaricomycetes; order Agaricales; family Mycenaceae; genus Mycena; species Mycena galericulata. The sequence goes on along the minus strand of JARKIA010000012.1, from coordinate 298,080 downwards.
GACATTCAGGCCGATGGCTACCCTTGAGGGCGGATCCGAGAAAGGCGGCGGCAAAATGTCGATGTGGAGTCACTTAGGCGTTTCGCGGGACTCGAAGGTCATCGAGGCGCTGTACGGGGTCGAAACTCTGGGTTCTGGAGTGGCCCTGCCGGGATTAGACGCGTTGGAGGACAACCCCGAGCTGTTGGAGAAGAGCGCGAGGGAAGACCGGGAGAGATACGAGGATTCAGATTACTTGAACAGGTCTGTCGAGTTTCTATGGTATCTAGTGGTCAACTCAAGTTTCATGTCAAGTCGGCGCCATTTTGTATGTGCCAGCTGCCGAACCTTGAGCGAGGAATGGCGCACCGTGCGCGCGGCACACAATCAAAATTCGCCTCAGACACAGCATTTGTCCTGTTCGTGGGCGAATTGTGCGTGATGGCCATGTTCACTACATCTATATAAATTTCCTGGCCTGTAATACTTAAGTGGCCAGAATTGCCCATACTACCATGGACTGATTTAGCCTGAGGAAATCCCACGGGCCGTGTGTAGCCGATCGTTATCTGATAAAACGCGGCCACCTGCATGTCCGCCCCCACCCTTGAATGAGCACCCTCAGAAAGCTCAGGGCGCTGGTCCTGGGCCAAGAACAGGCTCAGGAAAACAATATCTACGGGACCCTCACCGCTTCCGGCATCCCTGTCGCCTCCGCCGACTGCCGGACATGTCCCAATCCCTGCGACGAGGGTAAGACACTCTCCCTGCACCTTGGCAGGCTCACCCATATCGTCTATAGGCCATTCCGAATACCCCCGCAGATTTTCTGTCGACATGGAATGCCCCTTGCTCGGCTCAGTCAAACCATTCCGCCGACAAGTTTGTCCAAACTTTTTTTTTCCTACTCATTGCCGGTTTCAACGCCCTCTGTAGATCCTGATTTCCACTGGCAAGTCTGACTGGGATAAAGAAATTACCGAGACCCCCGGATCCTTGGCAGCGCTCGTGTCGCAAACGCAGCCCCCCAAGACACCCTCTGCCACACTACCCATCTCCATCGGCCTTGACACCGACGCCGAAAAAATTTTGCCTTCCGTTCCTGGCGTATTTTCGTCCACCGATTCCACCAGGTTATCTATATTGAACGGCAGCCACAAGACGGTGTGCGTCCGATGAGCTCGAAACGGTGCTGGTGCTGCCGGACTTTACGATGGTCGTCGGCGTGCCGCCGACTCTTGATGGCGCCAAGGAGCTGTGGCAAACGGCTCTCGGACGCGGAGCTGCCGCGCACCGGGTGTGACACAAGAAACAAGCTCTTTCCAAACATGGATTCTGCCGTATTCTTGCGTCATTATGCTGTGTGAGTCCATCTTATCTGATTTGATTTGACTTCCCACTCATTCCGGTTTCGGACACAGGTTCGCACAAGCGAAGAGATAACCGATGCGCCATCGCTGCGCCCAAGCTCGAGCAGGGTGGGTTGCCTTTCAATTTTGGAAGGGGTATACTAAATTTGGACAGCATTTATCAAGTCCCTAGAGAGCAAGGGCTGGACGGCCGACACACAGCTCGAGCACATCATGGAACCACCGCTAGAAAAGTTCTCCGGCACTGCCGATGAGAAGGAGAATTACATTGCGGACGAACTCAAGGCGCTCTCCGGGGCGAAGAAAGCCCTCATCCTCCGCAACTCCCACATGGGCGGGCACAAGTATGCCGGGAACTGCATCATTTACATGCCCCAGGGCTCATCCGTTTGGTATGGGCGAGTTACCACGCACGAGGTCGAGTCCATCGTCGTAAACACTTTAGAGGGCGGCCTTGTGCTGCCGCCACTGTTGCGGGGCGGGATGGACCTCTGCCGCCCTGGTTGCCCGACCCTCCACGATTGGTAGAAATTATCCCATTGCTCTCATCTACGATACCTCTGCATTATAATCCACAGAAAAATGCATTAAAGCATCCTACAGTTACAAATGTTTTCAAGACAATATTACAGGCGATCTAACATAGATAATTCCCATCCGCGATGCGGAACATATACTACAGTCAATAAGCGGAAGCGATTCTTGTATGGGGTCCATGATGGGTGAGAAACAATTACAAATGCGTGCGATGCGTGCGCGGAAACCCAGGCGCATGGGTGTCGTGAACGGTGAATCACATATCGTCTCCGAGCCCAGTGAAGCCGAGACCCTTCCGCCGTTTGTTCGCGTAGCGCCCCGCGGGTCGCGCGGGGTCCTCGAACTCGTCCTCCGTCCCGCCCGCGCTATCGTCCCCGCCACTTTCGCCGTCGGGCGTCTTGGTCGCTGCCCGCATCGCGAGGATCCCCGTCGGCGCGACGACGCTCTCCCCACCCGAGTACGTAAACCCGCGAAAGTTCTCCTGCACACTGTTCGTCAGCGGACTCCCCACCGCCTCCGTCTTCTTCTTCGGCTTGATGTCGATCCCTGTCCTAGGCGGGGTGCCGTTTGCACCATTCCGCGCCGACCCCGCTGGTGCTGCAGGGGGAGGAGGCAGCGCGCCAATGGAAGACGTCGGGCTGAGCGGTGTTACCGGTGCACCCTCGCGCTCGCTCCCTAGCGGCCCGTTGGGATGGTGCGTACTCATGGACCCCGCAAGCGCGACCCAGTCCTCCGACGGGTCTTCCTCGTCGATGTCGAGGTCCATGTCCGCGAGGCCAAGCTCGTGCAGATTTGCAGACGTAAAAATCTCGTCAAAGCACGCTGTCGACTCGTCCGACTCGACGACGGGCTTGAACGGCGGCGTCACCTGTTTGCGGGCAAGTGCGTCCCAGTCGATCGACGCGAAGAACGGGTGCTCCTTGAGCTCCTCCGCGTCACGCAACGCACCGAGGCGGTGCTTCGGATTCCGGTTAAGAAGCTGCAATGAAGAGAGAAGATCAGCATCTGGAGAAACATCGGAAGCAACGAGAAGACTGTCAAAACTAGCGACTCACTCCTTTGACGAACTGCTTGCCGTCCTCATTTATGGCACCTTTTGGGAACCGAATCTTCCCAAAACATATATTCTTGTACATCTGCTGTGTATCCTCCGCATAGAACGGGCTCCATCCACAGCACATTTCGAAGAGCAGGACGCCCAACGACCAGAAGTCTACTATTTTCGAGTAGCCGAGCTCGTCGAGAAGCATCTCGGGGGCGAGATACTCTGTTGTTCCGCAAAACGTGGTCGTAAGCTCGTCCGAACGGAGATCGGGTTTGGACAGGCCGAAATCACAGAGGGCGACATGGCCCGTTGCGTCTAGTAGGATATTTTCGGGTTTAAGATCGCTACTCCATGTCAGCGGGTTGTCACCAGGTATACAGCTGACGACGCACCGGTATACAATGTCGTATTTATGCAGATGCTCGAGCGCCAATATGAGCTCCGCGATGTAGAACCGTGCCCGTTCTTCGCTGAAGCGCGTCTCGCGTTGCAGGTGCCAGAACAGCTCGCCACCGCTCTTAAAGTCGGTGACGAGGTACAGGTCGGCGTCGGTCTGGAAACTGAACTTGAGGCCGACGAGGAACGGCGACTCGAGCGAGCGCTGGAGAATCTTGCGCTCGCCGATGGTGTGCGCGACCTCCTTCTTTGCGACGATTTCCTTTTTTGACAAGACCTTCATGGCGTATATCCGCTTGGTGTCCTTTTTTCGGACCTGGAACACCTTGCCAAACGTCCCTCGGCCGATGAGCTTGAGAAATTCAAAGTCGCGCGGAGTTAACGCCCGTTTTGTCTGAATGCATGCTGTTAGCTGATTGGCGACGCGCGTTGGGACCGGATCACGCACTTTGTACTGTTCGAATGTTACTTGGACACGCATCTCCCCGCTTACGACCTCGTTCTCGAATGGCCGGAGTCTGGGGAATTTAGACTCGGGCCGAGATATGTTTTGGGGGTAAATACTTACTTGTACCATTGGTCGACGGTGTGGTCGTGTACCAGCACAGGTTTGATCTGTACGGTGCCCAGGAAACCATGCTCAACGACGGCACGGTCGTAGACGTTGAAGGTGATGAGTGACGCCTCGGAGGTGACGTCGCTGGAAATGATAAAGTCAGCATAGTTGTTGAATGAAACGCGGTGCACGGACAATGAGACTTCGTGCTTCCAGACGGGATTGTGAGCTGAGATCCGGCCGAAGAGGCCATTGCCATTGGTATTGGCTGGGAGCGCCGAGGCTGAAGGGACGGAGGAGGCGGGGGACGAGTTGGTGCTCTTGTTGCTGCCCTTGCTGCCGCGCCTGCTGGCCTCGGCAGCTGCAGCCTTGGAACCGATTGCACCGAGAGCAGACATTGCGTTGGAGGAAGGGGCGAGGGTGGTGGGTGTGCCCTTGACCTCCTTGTCTGACTCGCCCGTTGGATCGCGGCTGACAAATTCGTTTTGCTCAAACTGGACGACGACGTAGGGCCGTGCGGTGGACGGAACATGGAGTGCACGGGCCTGGATGAGCTTTACGTGTATCTGGCCCTTTGAGGAGGAGCCGGGGCCATGGGACGGGGCGGACGATGCCTGTGGCAGCGGGGACTTGTTTTGAACTGGTTTTGGAGGTTGCTGCATGTTAAAGTCTGGTGCATGGATCGAGAGAGAAGTAGTTGGGAGAGCGGCGACGAGGGCTGCGCCTGCGGGGGACGCGAGAGGAGTAGTGGCTTGCGGCGTTGTGGAATCTCTTGCTAGCAAGTGGTGATGGTGATGGTTAGCAGCAGCTGTGGGAGTCCGGGGCGGCGGAAGGGTCAGGGCCGGATTGTCAAATGGATTTCTATCCGGATGGGATGGACGGGGGGTGAGCTGGGGATCGCTCGGGGAGGCCCAGAGGGATATCATGCTCGACAGTAGATAGTGGTGGTACGAGACAAGTCTAGGAGGATTCGAACACATCGCCAATCGTCCCGCTCCACAAACGGATGACCACTTATCTACCCACTGCTCCACCGCAAGAAATCAAGGCAGACACCAGAAACCAGCCCCAATAACACCATCTGCCTGGCCCGCATCCCCCGGAGCTGGTCTAGAGCCCATTTGAGAAATAAATTGCACCCCAGCATAAATCACTCACAAAGTCCACAGAACATCCCCGCTGTCCCCGTACCAGCACCGGTCATCGCGACCGGACCCCATCCCAGCGCCTGCAAGCCTTCTTCTAGCACTACCCACCCCGTCGTCACCGTCCCCAGGTATAGTCCATCTCGTCCAGCTCCTCGCAGCGCACCAAGCACCACCCGGTAGTTCTTCGTCTTGTGGTAGTAGTACCACCCCTTTTGTGTCGTCGGAGCCCGGTGCGCGTTCTCCGCTAGGAACCGCAACCCCGCCAGTCGCGCACCTCGCTTCACCCCGATCGCAGCACCTAGCAGCACCGCCCCCAGCGGCACCGTGTACAGCCGCGACGGAATCTTGAGCGTATACGACGCGCGTGAGTTTTGCCCGGGTCCCTCGTCGCTCTTCATTTCATGCTTGAATCGGGTCAGTCCAAATCGGGTTGATGCCAAATCATTCAATATTGATGGCAAAAAAAAGGATAGCAGTTAACGAAAGCATGACCAAAAAAACTAATGTCCTTAAACCACCCCGCTCGCCGACTGCGGCGTCCGCGGCGACTTGGGAAGCCCCGGCGACCCCGGCGCGCGCGAGAACCGTCGACTTGTCCTCTTCCCCTGCATCGATGCAAACACGCTCCGCCTCCGTTCCATAGGGCTCCCGACCTGCTCGTATCCCTCCTCGTCATTCATGATAATCCGCATCGAGGACGGGTCGATCCGGAACTTGCGGTCCCGCAGCGCCTGATGAATCTCCTCCGTGTTGCGCTGCTGTGCAAGAAGCTGCCCCATGCCCGTCTCCGCGCCAATCGACACCGCCGACGCAATCGTCCCCGGCTGGTGCAGCAGGTTCAAGTCCTGCCGCTCGTGTCGGTGGAAAATGTGGATCACCGTCGCGACCACCGCGAGAATCAGGAAGAGAGCCGCAAGCAAATGCACTGCCGTCGATCTGCGCCAGCCCGTTAGCACACCACGAAACACTACTCTGCTGTACTACGCACGTAAACCACAGCCGCAGCTGGAACGTCCTGACCTGCATCGTGATCGGCTCTTGGTTCGGCAAAAAGTAAACTGCCTTTGCAATGAGCGTCAAGTAGGTGCTCTGCCCCGACGTCAGCGGCAAGCAAAAACAATTTCAAGGCGACGCACGTAGACCTGATTCGACCAGTTCACAAACAAGTCCGCACTGAACGAACCCTCAAGCCCTGCCGAGCTTTGCACCGCTGCCTGGAACACCGCCGCCGGCATAGTCAGTTGCGTCGCGTTCATTCGGGCTATCCGTCATCAACTTTTGTGTCATATAAACATCCAGGCAGAAGCTCACCAACGACAAACTTGTCGTTGTTCGGCGCCACGAGCGTAAAGTTGATCCCATTGTATGCGCGTCCCTCCAGCGGCGCACCCGTCACGTTCCCGGACAACGACCCAAACGGCGACGTCGACGCGTTGAACGGTCTGAGCTGGTGCACATTCGTCACATTCCCGCTCGCGAGGTCGAGCGTCACTTCTGCGTCCCACAGCGAGATCGCCGGGTTGCAAAACGTCGCGGACGCAGTCGCAGTCGGCGTGTACGTGAAAAACCAGAACACTACCGGCTGGAACTGGGGCGGCGTCGTGTTGCCGCAGTCCGGCGTGCTGGTCCCAAACAGGTTGTCCGTGCTGTGGTCGACACTCCACTGCAGCGTGCATCCGTTTTGCGAGAGAGAGTTGTTCCACCCGATGGTCCCGTCCGGGAGGGTCACCTGGACCATCGTAACCTGCGTGGTTGTCAGTAGGGGCTTCGTTAGGAGGATAGGTCCTACGCACGGGTGCCGACACGCAATTCGTGTCGCTCCGCACAGCCGTCGTGTTGGCTAACACTGCCGCAGAATAAGCTCATCATCCCTGGACCGAAAAACTGCACTGACCAGTGCCATTCGTCGCGAGGTTGGTGGGGATCTCAAACGGCGCGACGGTATACGTGTCCCAGATGAACGGCGGCTGCTGTAGATTGTACGACACACTCGCCGATGCATAGCCGGAAGCGGTCAAGAAAACTGCACATCAAGGCGCTCAGCGATGGGATCACAGCCACATAGACAACACCCTACTTGTCAAGTCATTGAATTCCGGATTTTGATTCAGGGAAACGGTGGAGAGAGTGTTGAGGGTGACATCTAGGGTTCTTGAGATCCCGGCCCCGGTACATATGGGGACATGCTCACCAGGGATGGCAATCCAGGTGTTCTTGACGGTGAGGAGGGCAGAAGCCAACGGCTGGAAGCACAACGTGATGAGCACCATCACAGATGCGGCGGTGACAACCCAGTGTCTGTTCCGCGCTGCCGAAGTCCACACAACAAAGTTGTTCGTCCGAGTATAATCCAGAAGCAGACTCTTTTCTGGCGGCGCGTCGCCACGCACGAGATCGACATAGGGCTACGAGACGTGAATAAAAGAGACGGGTGACGGTCGCGAAAGGACGGACCTGCATCTTCTTGATCTCGATGTCCGTCCATGTCCAGAGTGCGACGATCTAAATTTGAGTGAGCCCCGGCAAACGGAATGATCAGCATGTCAACGCACCACCGCGGCGACGATGACTGGCGGAAGGGTCTATAACGCAGGTCAAGAACCAGAATTAGCCTGCAACAAAATCACCCACGTAGACATAGTGCATAAACCCAGTGACATTTGTGGTGTTACCATGTGTTTTCCATCCTATATTCCACCGTTAGCGCTGCATGTCCGAGTCGAGGCTGCTGCGTCACTCGCCATTGTTTTTATTGGTAAAATGCAGTGCAAGCTCGAGCGCAATTGCAAGGCAAACGAGGAGGACGATGAGTGAGATGGCGTACCACGCGCGGAGGGGGGGCGGTACCCAGCCACGCGGGACCTCTTCTTCTTCCTCCATCAGCGGGGCGGTTTTTTCCTCGGGCGTGTGGGGGTAACTCGCAAACTGGACGTGCGAGGACTCTGGGTCCAAGAGACGCTGTGAGGGAGTCGCAGGCGGTGTAGGTGGGCGGGTCTGCCGTCAGGCGTCAGTATCGGCATCGTGTACGCGAACAACCTCGCAAACGCACGGAGTATTGGTTCGCAGAAGAGGGAGGATGATACACTAGGCTGGGGACCGTGGTGGCCATAGCGCCTTTGGGAAGCGGCTGCACACCGCTGGCACTGTCTGTGGGTTTGTTGACGAGGTTGTGGGATTCATCATTGCTACTGGCAGATGCGGCAGAGCTGGAAGAAGAGAGGTTTGCTTGAGAGGCCATTGTCGAGTAATTATGAAACAGTGTGTAATAGTCGTGTCTGATTCAAGTAGGCGCCAGGGTCGCGATGTCCACTACAGCCAGGTCCTAAAATTACCTAGGACTGGGCTCCAGGAGACCAAAGTGTTCGTCAAGGGGAAAGATGAAAGAAGAGCAGAAAGCCACGGCCAGACAAAGGGACAGAATGCATCAGATATATGTACTTGTCGCTAACAAAGCGGCTATTCAATTGATGATCGAATTCTGTCTTCTTCCAAACACGTCCAACCGAGACTCCCGAAGCTTCAAATGGCGGTGCTCTCTTTGTACGCCTGGCAGTCGCCTGGCGCAGCAGTGATGTTCCGTTTTCTCTATTGAATAATCTATCTGGCGTCTAACTGGCGAAAATAGGACTTGGCAACGTTCTAATCTCGGTGTCTGGTCACGGAAAAGACAGCTCATATATGTTTAAATTTCTCTCCCCAGAAAAAGTCGAACTTTGGCAACTGCCGACCGCCGATCCAGTACCTCAAGCACGAAACCGTCCATCAACTAAATGGGAGGGTGCTCTCGGGTACCTCAGCCGAGCTGCGAATTTTTACCGCTCGAATTCTAGGCTGAGAAGGTCCCCATTTCAGCCTTCTGAAGCCAGAGCTACTTAGTAAAGCAAGCACTTCTGTCTTCACGGCGTCCTTTACACCGGAGCACTATCCAGCGGTTGACTTCTACCGCGCCGTTCGTATCTCTTGGTTCTTATCGTCTCAATCTTTAGTGGCCTGGTATCTCTGCTGGTATGGTCCGGAAGTAAGTATTGAGAATAAAAAACATGTCTAGTCGACAGTGCGTGGGGAATGCGCTGGTGGAAAATGTCAGCAGCGAAGGCTGAGAGTCAATGGCGATCTATGACTTAAAAGGCCAGCAGTCTCTCTCCTCCTTCAACCCTTCTTGCGTAGGAGTAGAGGCCGAATCCGCTCAGTTACAGGACCAGACATTCTTCAGGAGGCGGTTCCGGTCGCGGACCCTTTGTATCTGGCGGCCGATGTACGAACCCGAGCCTGGATAGTCCCGATTTCAGTGACATTCCCGTCAAGGAACCCGTCCGCGCAACTGGCTTTCAAACGGCGGGCGCACTTTTCTATCACCCCGGAAAAAAAACGTCGAAATTGGGCGTCCATGCGGGAGGAGATTGAAAATGACTCCTGTAGGAGACTCGGACGTTGGCGGTCTCGGAAAACGTCCACGGGCAAGGGCGGGACGAAATATGTGGGAGTTGCTATTATGCGCGGTTACGAAGGACAAAATTAAACTGATTCGTGGTGTGAAAACTAATGTAGCGTCGTAACGATGGCCTCTGACATTTCCGAGGACCTTTTGACTTGTCGATACTTGGAATGACCATGGAGACTGGGCTACCGGTCAGAATGGTGTTGCTCCTGTAAGTGCTGCAGATTCGGAAAGAGAATAGGTGCTTCCTTATTACTCGGTTGGCCGCTTTCGGTGAATGAAGATCCTCTGTAGATCATTTCCATCTTGCTAACTCTACACTTGACTCTACATACAAGAATTTACAACGTTTGTTTACATTCAAAACTTGGCAGTGGTCCGTGAGAGCGCCCACGGGCTTCCGGCTGCATAGAAATCCATCGGATATTCGCCTTCGTGGCTGTCTGTTCCCTCCTCATCCCTGGGCATCCACCCGACAGCCTTTCCCACAGCCACGGCCGTTTCATAAGGGCTCAATAAAGGTCGGTCGAATGCATACCCCCAGTCAATGGACAACCGCGGACATGACGTCTGAATGAACGTCGATATGTGCGGATTGAATAGGGCTAGCTTGGCGGGAGATAGCTCGGAGAGCAGGATCGGGATGTAAGGAATGGGCGTGTTGGACGCCTCGAGCTGGTTCGTGATCGCCTGTAGAGAGTCAGTCGGGAAGAGGCAATAATGTCGATGTAAGCTACCTGAAGCTGCTTGAAGCTGCCTTGGCGACCCAGAGTCCCAAGAATGACACCCCACAGCGGGGCATCCGAGGCCGCATCCTCGTGGGCAAAGGCCGCTATGCTTTTGCGCGCCGTTTGCACAGCGTCATCGCGCACCGCGTGCATCTCCCGGTGGTCATACCGCTCTCGCGTCAATTTCTTCGAGTAAGGGTCGTATCGAAAAGCAGGAACAGAAGGATTGGCAATCATTATTGACTCAAGGTGGAAGCGTCCATCCCCCAAGTAACTACGGATAAACATGAAAAGAATGCACATGCAGCATATAGGAAACTCATACATCAATGCATCGACGTCTTCCAAGCGCGGCGCCGTGCATCCCAAAATCTCACCCGGGGATAATGGCTTTGATCGCGGGATTGTAGCATTATATTTGCCCCGCCAAAAGTTGGAAGACGTGAGCGTAGTAGACATAGACGCTTCAGCAAGAAGACCGGTCGGTTGCGGCGTAGATTCCAGATCCTCGTGCTCAGAAGAGAGATCCTCCTTGAGCCGCTGCAGCGCGGCAACGAATTGGATGGTAGACACCAACGCTAACTTTGTCGGTGCTTGGGAGCTTGGACCATCGCGAGAAGTCGGACCCTCTATTCGAAGGTGGCCAGTAGACCCTATTTGACGGCCAGCGGGGATTTTGCTGTCTGATTCCTCGGAGTCCAATAACGCTTCATGGAATAGATGTCGATCATCAGGAAAATTGAGCCGCACAGACTGCGCTAAATGCACCGAGTCGATCGCGATCTCGACAAAAATGTAGAGTGTCTTGATTGTAGTCTGGTCCATAGGCACTTGGGCTAGATGAGTCCTGGGCTTGGCCAGAAAATGGGAAGGCACACCGAGACAGCTGTGGCCATAGTGGATGAGCATGTCGCAACCCAGCGCCACCGCTGTGTAGTCGTCCACGCAGCATGCACCATAGGTCACGTCCCCCATGATGACTGTCAGTGCAGGGGTGAACCTGCAGCGGTCAGGTCAAAACGCATCGGTGCAAATGCAAGTTGAAGCACTTTTCGATAATATCCGCAATGGTGCAGGCAAACATCTGGAGGCCCTCTGGCATCTGCAATGCGACCATAGTTGCATTGTTTTTCCGCACATGGAATATGGTTTTGTGGATTTCAAGAGAGTAATTAGTTGGGAGCTGGGCAATGGCGGCATTGAGTTCAGGATCCTGGAGAATATCCTGGGGGATCTGATTGCTCATGGTGGGTGCACCTGGGCGCGAAGGAGTCGCGGATTTCGTACCGACAAAGCGCCTACGGGGCTTGGTTGCATTGGGCGGCATACTGGCAGGAGGAAAGGGCGGAGATGCGGTCCGATCAAGCCTGCCTCGTTCTGGTCGTACAAGAGTGACGCGTTTCCAGGCGCGTTGCAAATTCCTCTTGCGTCCTCCTCCCATGTCCTCCAGAGATGGCCATTGCGCTATGCGCGCCTCCTGCGGCGCTACCGTCGTCAAACCCCTGCCTTGTCCTTACGACGGGCCAGCTGTCGAGGTGCGACAATGCGCCTTGGACTGGCGCGCGCTTTATTGACCCACCTTTTTTTCGTCGTCACTAGCCCGAGGACGCGGAGGCACGCGCTCTTTTAGTCGACGTCTGTGGACCAGAATACGCTGAGGGACCCGTCTGTTGTACCTCTGACCAGTTGGAGGCACTGCGGGAGAACTTCGAGCCCGTCGGAGCCCTCCTTTCCAGTTGCCCTGCTTGCCGGAACAACTTCCGGTCCTTCTTCTGTACATTTACCTGCTCGCCGGACCAGGCGACATTCGTAAACATCACCTCCACCCAGAAGTCCCAAACCGGCGAAACAGCCGTCAAATCTCTCGATTTTCATGTCGGACAGCAGTTCGCCGAGGGTTTCTTCGACAGCTGCAAGAATGTTCAGTTTGATTCTGCCAATTCATACGCCATGGACCTGATCGGCGGTGGTGCGAAGAACTACTCAGCATTCCTGAATTATATGGGCGACGAGAAACCCCTACTCGGCAGTCCGTTTCAAATGAACTTCCCTCCCGAAACTCCTCCCGATCTCACTGCTCTGAATCCCCCGCCCCGAAATTGCTACGATAATGATTTGGGAAGCCGGTGTACATGCATCGACTGCCCCTCCATATGCCCCACTTTGCCAGATATTCCCGCACCTGGCTCAGAGCCAACCTGTCATGTCGGAGCAATATCCTGCCTTTCCTTCATCCTCATCCTTACATACTCACTGGCGGTACTTGGATTTTTCATCGGCTATATTATCCAGACCACGATTCGGAGACGTCGGGAGCAAACCTACGAGCGAATGGCTCTTTCTGGCGAGACTGGGTCGATTGCCTCCCCCAGATCCCAGAGCAGGGCTCTCGTGGGTGCTGCGTCGCTTGCTCACTATCTCGACGATGAATCCAGTGGCACGCAATTTGAATCCCGTCATTTGGGTCGTGGCGCCTCCTTGGTGGATCCCATCGAAACCGTCCAACCTCGCCAATATCCTCTCAATAATATTATGAGACGAGGGTTTTATCGCCTTGGTTTGTTCACAGCTTCCTCGCCGTGGCTGACCTTCGCCGTCGTCTTCTTGCTCGTCGGTCTCTTGAATATCGGTTGGAAATCCTTTGCGATAGAGACGGAGCCTGTTCGGCTCTGGGTTTCGCCGTCATCCGAGAGCAGAATACAGAAGGAATTCTTTGATGAACATTTTGGCCCCTTCTATCGCACCGAGCAGATCTTCGTCACCGCCGTCAACGACTCAAACTCTTCACTCTCACTAGTTGGCGGCAGCGGGCCCGTCCTATCGTGGGACCACCTGCAGTATTGGTTTAACGTCGAGGCAGAAATCCGGGATCTAGAATCCCCCAACGGATACCGTCTGAGCGACGTATGTTTCAAGCCTGCAGGCCCGCGAGGCGCGTGTGTGGTCCAATCTGTGGGTGGTTGGTTTGACAACGACCTCGATCCCTACAATGAAACGTCATGGCGAACCCACCTGGAACTCTGTGCCAAACAGCCTGTCGAGTGTCGACCTGATTATGAGCAACCGCTTGCCCCGCAGTATGTATTGGGAGGCGTTCCAAAGAAGGATGACGGTTCCGAGGATTATTCGGGAGCAGAGGCGATGGTTATAACATATGTTGTTGACGACTCCCTTGATCCCGCTCTCCAGGCAAAGGCGATGGAGTGGGAGGAAGTTCTCCGAGCATACCTCCTAGATTTGAGCGACAGATCGATCTCGCAAGCTGGGTTACAAATTGCCTTTTCGACTGGTGTATCTCTTGAAGAGGAAATCAACAAGAGCGCGAATATGGACGTCAGGATCGTAGTTTTGTCTTATCTTGCCATGTTCTTCTACGTCTCCTTGACACTTGGCAGTGGTTCATCGCGAGAAGATGAAGGTCTCGTCTCATCATTGGTTCACTGGGCTCATAATTTTCCCCTGTTGTTCAAACGAACGGGAACTCCCTCTTCAACAGCCTCCATCGATTCCCGGACAGTCCCCCACCTATTTCCTCGTCTTCCTCGCACCTTGTTCACCGGTTCTAAGTTTTTACTTGGACTCTTTGGCATATCATTGGTCATTTTGTCGGTTTCCTCTTCTGTCGGGTTCTTCTCCTTCATCGGGGTCAAAGTGACCCTGATCATCGCGGAAGTCATCCCCTTCCTCGTCCTGGCCGTGGGTGTCGACAATGTCTTCATTCTCGTCCACGAGCTAGACCGGCAGAATCTTTTGCACGGCCCCAACGCAGCACCAACAACCGACGGACCAGGCTTCGCGACACCCATATCCCCCACCTCCCATCGCTCGCCATTCGATTCCACGCACGATGACGTGGATGCGGCGTCCATGCCGCTATATCTTCCGGCTGAGGAACGTGTCGCACGGACACTGGCGAAGATGGGCCCGTCCATTTTACTTAGTACTATCTCGGAGACCGTCGCATTTGCCCTGGGGGCTTTGGTGCCTATGCCCGCCGTCCGCAATTTCGCTCTTTACGCTGCAGGAAGTGTGCTCTTGAACGCCATCCTACAAGTCACCGTCTTTATCAGCGCCCTTTCACTCGATCTCAGGCGCGTCGAGGTAACTTGCAATCCGTTGAATACCTTGCTTTCGTCTAACGTCTACTTTAGGCAAGTCGTGTCGACTGCTTCCCTTGTATCCGCCTTCCCCCGCGGATAGCATTGCTTGATGCGCCGGCGTATGGCAGCGGACTGGGACGCATCGCACGTTTCATTCGGCGTCACTACGCCCCATTCTTGCTCAAACCTATAGTCAAGGGTGTCGTTTTCGTCGTCTTTGGCGGTGTATTCGTCGCATCCGTAATCTCCATGCAACATATTGAGCTCGGTTTAGGTACGGTTTCATCTAATAGACTTGAACGTACTAACTTGTGCCATCAGATCAAAGACTAGCCTTACCCTCAGAGTCGTACCTGGTCCCTTACTTTGACAACCTAGACATGTATCTCGACGTTGGCCCCCCAGTATACTTCGTCGCCCATGGCGCCGATATAACGCAGCGGCAATGGCAACAGGCACTGTGCGGACGTTTCACATCATGCGAGGACTTTTCGGTTGCCAACCGACTCGAAGCGGAACGCAAGAGGCCACAATCGTCATTCATCTCCGAGCCCTCTGCTTCTTGGATAGACAACTTTTTTGCTTGGTTAAATCCCAACGAAGAGGCGTGCTGCCGGGTTCGGAAATCCAATCCATCCGTGTTTTGTAGCGAGCGCGATTCGTCGCGGCTTTGCCGGCCCTGCTATCTCGACAAGGAACCTGCGTGGAACATCACAATGGAGGGTCTGCCCGAGGGCGAAGAATTTATGTGGTATCTGAAACAGTGGCTGATTTCTCCTACCAGCGAATCCTGCCCTGTGGGAGGTAGAGCGTCGTTTGGAACAGCCGTATCCATCAGCGAAGACGGCCTTCACGTGGCCGCCTCTCATTTCAGGACATTCCACTCTCCGCTTAAGACCCAGGCGGACATCATAAACGCATTTGCCGCTGCTCACCGCGTTGCGGAGGATATCTCAGACCAAACCGGTGTGGAGGTGTTCCCTTATTCCCTGCCCTACGTATTCTTCGACCAGTATGCGCACATCGTGGCCATTACGCAGGAGGTCCTCGGCCTCGGTCTAGCAGCGGTCTTGTTCGTCACAGCGCTGATGCTGGGGTCTTGGAGAACGGGTACGATTGTGACGAGTGTTGTTGCTCTCACGGTGGTGTCCGTTATGGGGGTCATGGCCGTCTGGGGCATTAGCCTGAACGCGATCAGTCTTGTCAATCTTGTCATCTCCCTCGGGATCGCGGTCGAATTCTGTGCGCATATTGCCCGCGCCTTTATGAGTGCCGGGTCGGGATTGCCCATGGACCATCCAGCGGGTCAGAAGGAACGAGACGAACGAATGTGGACTGCCTTGGTTGATGTCGGCCCATCTGTGCTCTCTGGCATTACATTCACCAAGTTGATTGGGATGTCCGTCTTGGCACTCACCCGTTCGCGGCTACTTGAAGTGAGTCTTATATCTCGTCGCCTGTATATTTATGTGGTTCACCACATTTGACTCTAGATATATTACTTCCGAATGTGGGTAACCCTCATAATCTCGGGGGTATTACATGGCCTCGTACTGCTTCCCGTCATCCTCAGTGTTGCCGGAGGCCCTGGTTTCCCTCAGCAGGAAGCAGATGAAGAGTGGATGTCGAATGCGATTAGAAACGACTACGAATACGCACCTTTCCTGGCGGACGACGACTCTGTCGCCAGTGATTAATGGGATGTACTCCTTATCTGTCCCTGTAATATCATTTTTTATATTGTCAGAGAGAGAGTAGCACAGCAAGATACATGATTTTTAAGCTGCATATGTATTCAGTCTTTACCTCTCGGCGATTTGGATCTCGACCTGCTGTCTCTAATGTCGCTCATACTCTTTCTACCGCGGCTACCCGACCTAGAGCGGCTCCTGCTACGGCTGTAGCGCGAGTACGATGAATAAGAAGAACGGGAACGAGAACGGGAACGCGACATGGATCTCGAGCGGGAGCGGCTGGAGCGAACAGAGTGGCTTCTGGACACCGACCGCCTCCGGCCGTAGCCACCACGCTGGTAGCTCGGTGAGCGTCTTCGGACGCCCGGGCGGTCTTGCGGCCCGCGGCGAATGGGAGAGCGAGAGCGAGAGCGTGACCGCCCTCTGCGGTAGAAGTCGCGTCCCGGGGGTCCGGGAGGGCCACCCCTGCGGAAGGGTCGGCCACGATACGAATCACGCATACGGGGACCATCTGGGCCTCTTCTACGGAATGGGGGCGAACGCGATCGAGAGCGGGAGCGAGAGAAAGATCGGGGGCGCATGTGGCCATTTCGAGGGGGGCGGGGCCGAGAACGAGAGCGGGAGCGCACAGGAAGGTCAGACAGCTCGACTTTGACAACGGCGCCGTCGATTTGACCGCCGTTCATATGGGAGGCGGCTTTCTGAGCTGAAGGGGGGTCGGCATATTCCAAAGCGGCCTTTCCTCTGTTTTGGCCGGCTGGGTGGTGTGGGTTAGTATCAGGCTTACAGAAAACGGGGCCGCGTACATTTCCCGTAAAGTGGTAGATCAATCTGGACTATATCGCCATAAAATCCAAAGATCGTTTTGAGGTGGGTCTCGACCACATTTCGGGTCAAGTTTGTTATGATGACGACTCGGGCCGCAGGCTTGTTGGTCGTAGGCTTGCTATCGACGTCCATGTCTGCATCTTGGTCCATTGGCCGGGGCGACAGAGACCGTCCTCGAGTCGACATGGTCGGGGTACGTTGAGAGCTCGACTGTGACCGTGTGTTGTCACATCCAGCTGTCATAAATTTATTGGGGGGAAGCGCGCTCGGCGTCCAGATGGCTACGGAGATACAACTGATACATCTTTATTTTGAATGCAAGTCGTGGAGAATCTGGAACCACAATCCGAAACCGCCCCGCGTACGGATAACTCAAAAACTTGTGTTCAATCATCTATGGCATTCACGGGCAATGGTTTACTCCTCGGCCTCGATATATTTATCCCGGATGTCTTTCCATTGTTTCTGCATGACCATGAGTGTGCGGATGCGCGGCATTGTGTGCAGCAAACGCACCCCTTTGTTCCAGCGGTCATAGAAGGCAGTAACGCCCGAGTCAAACCCGATTCCAAAGATGAACGCCCCGGCGAAGACGGTTGAGGCGAATACACCTGCTTGAATTTAGAGACAAAATGCGATACGATGCGAGGAACACACTGTTGCGCCTGAAGAAAGTGTTGTAAAGTGTTGTGGAGAACTAGAGGCAATGAGCGAGCGTTATGAATCGAGGTTTGAGACTGACCGCCATAGTGGAATCGCAAAGACGGGAGTTTGTTTGGTCGTATTGGTTTCACTCATGTTCGCTCTTGCCGCCCGCCGCGTGCGGTTGGCGACGAGCCTGCGCCCTCGAATACGCGCCGCCTACTCTGACCAGGTGTCCCCCCCACCGGCTCCCATACCTTCGCCTTTTTCCTCGTCGTTTTTTCCGCCTTCTACCCCCCCTCCCGTTCCCGAGCGTGACCTCACCGGCCTCATCCACAAATTAGAACAGGATAACCCCGACGGCACATACGAGTCCGACGCAAACTCGTCCCCTCCTACGACAACCTTACCCCATGATTACCAAGATCAACAAGGCCCCGCCGCCTTCCGATTCCATTGTCATTCCACGAGAACTAATACCATAAACACGTTCACCGACCCCGATGGCAACACTCGTGCGTGGTTTTCTGGCGGCTCGTGTGGATTCAAAAAACGCAACCGGTCGACGTACGAAGCGGGGTATCAGTGTGCAGTCCGGATGTTTGAAAAAATAGAGGAGATGGCCGAAGAAGCGGACAGCGCGGGACCCAACCACAGTATGAGGATCGACTTGTTTTGCAAAGGGTTCGGGCAGGGCAGAGACGCGCTATTCAAGGCCCTTACGACGGCACAAGGAGACAAAGTGCGCTCGCGTATTGTTTCCATAACGGATCGAACGCCTCTCAAGATCGGAGGGACGAGGTCAAAAAAGAGAAAACGTCGCTAAAGGTAAGTTTCACATCCGCGTCCGGGCTCTATGTTCACGGATTGCCAGGATTAGTTGTCGCTGTCTATCTAATGAAAACGCGAAATATAGCTCTAAATATTCTAAGATGCAGGCAAAGTGCAAGAGAGGTCAAAATGAGGGTCCTCTTTGTACTTCTCGTACTGTGGCCTGGCCAACGAATTCAGCGCGACGCGTTTATCGACTTCAATGTCCTCTATCAGTGCCTCTGAAACGCCGTTCAGCGTACTTGGTTGTCACGATGCGGTTGAACGACGCACCGCGAGACGTGTAGTCGAGCTCTGGTCTAATGTATCCTAGGACCAAGGCTTTCATTTCGTATCCGTAAAAGTCGGAACGGAACTCATGCATAATGTGGATTTCCTACGCCATGAGCGGAAATGAAAAAGGATTTTTATGAACACTCACAGCGGTCAGGATCTCGTTTTTGTAGAAAGGATTCCAGCCCAGACTCATTACCATTGGGAGAACGCGGACGTCCTCCTGGCATAGCTCCGTCGTGCCGTCCGTGGGCGGCAGCACTTGAGCATATCCGTAGTAGACCCCCTGCTTTACGACGCTACTTATAGGCGTGATAGACTCGTCCGGCAGATTTGCTTTAATGAGAGATTATCGATTTAAGTTTCAGCTGAGAACGCATTGCTCGAACCAGTGGGGCATCCTAGCTCCTTGCCTCCTCGGCCAAATCCTTTCTGGACAGGCCCGGCAAGCAAGATAGGAAACGGAGATTCAGGAAAGTCTGGGCCGACGACTTGAGGACGGGCCGCGCGGATCTGAGTTGTCTGGCGCTGGGCTTCTGGGCGATGGGGCAGCTGGGCAACTTCTGCTGCTGTGGCCATGGATGATAGAGATAAAGTGCCGAATGAGTCCTACTCGGCGGGCCGGCACACTCCGGGCTCATGTCCTCCTACTACCACCAGCAGCCTGCGGCGACATCGACCCCTTCCTCGTCCTACAATCCGTATACTCAACTCACCTCATCTTATGCCCAGAATTACTTCCCCACATACCACCCCCCGCAGCCCCCGCCTAGGATTACCCCACCCCCACCCGACCTTCCTCCCCCTCCCCCGGATTTGACTTCTATCACCCCCCATGTCGCGTCCAAAGCAATTGAGAGGCTCATCGCGTCCGAACTTCGTGATGCCGGATTTTCTGGAGCCCAACCCCAGGCAATGGAGAGCCTCGAACGCGACGTCGTTGCTTGTGCGCGTCACGTCTCGTTCGCGAAAACTAAACTGAGACAACCCTCTCGCAGTCATTGAACGACTCTATGAGCGGGCACACCAGTATGCCAATCTTTCCAACAGGTCCGGCGCAATCGCGACCGATCTCGTTCTTGCATGCGAAGAGTTCAACATCCCGCCCCAGTCTCTGCGTCCAATACGAACAAAACTAGTCAAGAAAAAGAAAAAGAGGGGTATATCGCGCGCGTATCTGCAATACGAATGTACTCATTCATTCATGACCGCAGCGATTCCACCGACGCCAACTCTGGTCCCTCCTCGTTCTCGTTCGCCATCCCCAGCACGCCTCCCCTCCGACGACGAGAGTGTGCCGGTATCGATACCGCCTACATTACGGGCGTTGCCAACTTTCTTTCCCAGCTTACCACCAAAACACACATATCTTCGTACACCAGTATGTCTCTTTCTTCTTTTAACTATCCACCATTCTCAACGCTTTGTAGGCATCTCCTCCAAAGAAAGCCGCCATCCCATCCCTCGAAAAGAAACTCGAGACGGCAGGTTTGGTACAAAAATCGCTCAAGAGCCTTATGGTGGCAACAGAGGATGCCAAAGGCCAACAGGAAGGGGAACTTCTTGGCCATATCGTGAATGCCGATACTGGTATGCATCCGCGGAAACGGTGGAAACTCTCGCACCCGTCGTCGCGCAAAACGCGGCACTCCACCAATTCACTTTTTCAAACTTCATTAGCCAGTTGATTGTATTGTTACTGTTTGTATCACTAATCTCAGCTCTGTGATCCTCCACCGTCAACCTCGGCATTGAGCCGAGAGGACCGTCGGCGGGGTAGAGTGCTGACTTGAATTACGCGGCGCTTGCCCTTCTTTGAGTTTGGGATGACGCTTGTATCAGCCGTGGTCGGTTCTGCGCTTTGCGATGTAGGTTGCGAGATTTCCCCGCCTCCCACAAGAGCATCCGGTTCCGGGGCTGCTTGAGGAACGCGGTCGGGAACCAGGACTTCCTCAATAACCTGCTTTTTTCGAGGTATCTCGCCCTCATCCGGTGCCGCTCTTTTCGTCCCTCTTCCAGTCCCACTGTTCTTCGCAACCGGTCTCGGTCTCGGTTTTGATTTCGATGGCTCGGCGACAAGAGGTGAATCCATTGCTAGTTGCGACTGTTTCTTCTTTCTGGGTTGCGGTCTTGGGGTGGATCGTCCGGAGGAAGCACCGATTTCTTCATCCTCTCCTTGCGGCGTAGACGCACCAGCTGACGGAGAGTCTAATTGGAAGTCCTCTGGATTTAGTTTGTCGTAGTGGAGCCGACACTACAGAGTTCATCAGTCTAGCATGGCTGGCACAAAAATATGTACTCACAACTGTCGCGGAGCGACCTATTTGGATGCCGATGGCTTTCCATTTTCTACCCGTTTGCTTGACTGCCTCGATAAGCGTTTTGTCTTCTTCCTCAGTCCAAGCATCGTCTTTGTTACTGGCTTTCGCGGGATCGAGGTTGCCTGACCAGCGATCGCGACACTGCTCGCTATTTCTGCCGGGTATAACAGTGGCCACTTCGGCCCATGACTTTCCGTATCCCGCCACTGCAGCGATAAGCCTTTTATCTTCTTCCGCAGACCACGTCCCACGGCGGAGGGAAGTGTCGAGAGTCCGCAGGAACCGTGTAGAACATTGAGGGCCAGACACGTCGGGACCGACATATCTTGCGACTTTGTGCGAAAACTTAGCACGTAAACAAGGTGAAAAGAAGGAGGGTGTATACCCAAACCCCACGACGTGCCGTATTGTTTTACAGCGTCCAGCAGTTTTTGGTCGGCGTCTGGAGTCCACACGTGTCGAGGTCGTTCCAAGCCCTGTCGCATGCAATCTATGGGCAACCGGTTGGTCTGGAAGCAGGCGTCAGGAATCGACCAACCGTATCGCTGGAAAGATATTACCCCAAGCGTTTTGGAAACCTCCACCCAGTTCACGATTTGTTTCGCTTTAGCTTTACTCTTTAGAATCTGTTGCAGTTTTTGCTGTTCAGAAGTAGTCCATGAACCCCGGTTCACAGCAGTGCTTAGTTCCCCGATCCACTTAATCTTGCATTCCTCGGCGGTTCGTTTGATGCTGGACGTGTCTGAAACCTAGAAATAGCGCCATTAGGAGATTCGTTACATCACAGGTAAACTACGACCTTTTCGGCAATGACGGACCAGTCGAGTTTCTCCGTCAGTTGGGAATCGTTGGTGGAAGATGACCCTCTGCGGGAGAGATTGAGATTTTAGCACATTTGCATCGACAGATGCTCACCCTTCCAGCTGCTCGACGCGTCTCAGTTCAGCGTTGACTGCTACCTTCAACGCTTCAACTTCCTTGGCGGGCACTAGGACACATTAGGTTGCGTGGTCGTTGAGCATTGGAGAGACCACACTTGTATGGCGGACAGTGAAGTTCAAATAACGAGTTCTCCTCATCGCGTCGTTGAAAAAAGGAGATTCCTGCGGCCTGTTTGACTTATTCCAAGAAATCATGAGTAGAAAATGGCGTACGACATTGTGAAAGTTACGAATGATGCCGACGGGCGGTTTTGCATCGGGGACATAGAAATCACACTCGAGCTCAGACTCCCCGTCCTCGGTGTCGGCTTGGGGCTGTCGAAAAATTTCAATGACGGCGAGGCTCAGTAGGTGGGGTAATACCGACGAGCAATTTATCCAGCTCCGCTAGCTGAGCGCTGAGTTTTTCGACGTGTCTGGCGAGAGCATACTGATGCTGTTGGTTCGCATTCAAGGCGTTTATGGCGAGCTCCTTGGGCGTCGGCTGCAAGTCCATTTTCGATTCCGAAATGGTCATGTGATCGAAACCTCGCGTCTCGACCTTCAAGAGGCGCTCGATCTCTGGATCAGTCAAAAAAACCCACGACCCCCCCCCCCCCCCCCCCAGAAAAGGCAATGATTATCAGCGGAACGTTCGGCCAGATCAATCCATCAAGTTCCATTGCGCCCACTCTCGACCTGCTCTACAACGCCACTCGGAGCCCTCTGGCCCCGGCCAGGGCTATCCAACCGCCTCCGGCACACAAAGACTCAAACTGCAAACAATATGGCATCCTAATCCTGTATATGCTGCACATACATCTCTGTCAGATAATGCAATTCCTCTGCCACACTACGGCTCTTATTTCTTGGTTGTACCTACATAGTAACAGTAATGAAGTTCACGACGAGAACGGGGACTGGCGACTTCTGTCCCCGATGCTCAGTACATAAAGCATGGAGTGGCCGAAGGCTGCCAGCGTTCCGCCGTGGGATCACTGATCTCGCTTAGCAACATCATTTTGAGAGATCCAGAGATCAATCACCTCTTGTCGACCTTCACCAGCCTTCACCGTCATGGCGAATGCCTCCGCGAAGCGTATCGGTATGCCTCCCCTCGTTCTCTTGCAGACTCTCAACTCATGTGGACCCCAGCAAATCAAAATGAATCAACTGTTAAAACCCTGAAGCTCGGGATGATCGTGCCCACCATTATTTCGCTCGTCTTGCGATTGTTGCTCAGGAGAGGGTCCCTACCACCGTCAAAGGGCTCGCTGTTCCTTTATACTGTCACATTCTTTCCAGCGTTTTTTCTTTCCAACTACCTGATCAAAATTGGCACTACCAGACGTGATCCTACGACTGGAACGTTAATCTCGTATGGTGAGGATTTACACCAGCCAGGCGTCACCGAGTGGTGCTTTGATATTCTATATGTGACATGCAAGTGCCTGTTTACGAATTTCCGCTCTTCTTGCCTTGAACGATAATTGCAGGGGCCTGTCAAATTGGTTCCGGTGCTTTTGGGGAATGGTTTTGGTGGTTGTACATGACTGTGAGCCGTTTGTTTTCCGCGCTGTGTATACACCCTCTAAGCTACGCTAGATCCCGATCTACGCTGTCTACAAGCTATGGACATCCGTCATCTCACCTCTGGTCCTTGGAAAGTCCGCCCCGGCCGTTCCAGAGGAGGGCACAGATAAGGAATCAACGAGCAAACGACAAGAAAAAATGCGGAAAAGAAGCGAGCGTGGGGATCCGCGCGTTCGAGCTCAACCTGCGAGAAAATGACGCGGGCATTCCCCCGATCTACTTATACAAAAGAGGTCCGTCACGTGTAGGCGTTAGCGAGCCAATCGAAATGTAAAGACAACTGTCAAAGCAACACCTAAGGTACCACCCTAAAAGTCACGTGAGGGACCTGTTAGGTGGGTTTTAGTGTATTGCGGAAACCCACCTAAGAGGTACCCCTCCGCAGAGGGTGGTCGCGTCTTCTATTACGTGCACGATTCACGTGCCAGTGCACGCCGCCTCTGTGCTGCGCTCCCGGCTACCCTTTAGATTACGGAGGCCTCCTTCAACATGTTCAAATGAAATCAGCAAAATTCTGACCATACATTGCACATATATATATCATTATTGGATGTAGTATAGACCTGGAAAAGCCTTTTATCTTAAGATAGTCACTCAAGAAAAATGGCAAAGGCCCCAGACAGCATTCAGTAATATCTCGCACCCAAAAAAAATTGGAGGCCTCCGATTTTGCATTGTATGGTTCGGCGACCTCGGGGACATGAACGATTATGCATCGGGAGACTTACTAGAATTGTCTCTCGTCCTTCACGCTCGCTGCCTCCACCGCTCCAGTAGCACAGCCATATGATCACTCGTCGTTCTACGGATGGGAGGCCTCCACAGATCTGTTCAAAGGACCCAAAAACCATCCATTGGTTAACCATGTGAAACTGAAGCTGTGCGGTATCATCAAGTACACATTAGAGATTGTCGGAAGCATCAAATAGAATAAAGACATGCACATGAAAAGTAGGCCACCGCTTGCTCCATCGTTTAGCCTGCGCATCGGGAATCATGTCGGGTGCTGGGTGAGAGATTATACTGTGTAATGAAGTTTCATTGGTGGTTCAGAGGATGAGACTCGCATACCTGTAGAATGCCGTGGGCCGAGGCGGAGGCCACCATACACAGATATACTGACAGGAAAAAGAAGAGTGAGACGTGCCATTTCAAATAGAACATACATTCCGCCATTGGACAAAGAGACTCCGAGAGATTAACAGTAAGGTGGGAGAGGCTTGACAGAGGCCTCCGTGTCCGCAACTGTGATGCCCAGAGAATAAGAGACAACACAAGGGAGGCACCGTGAATAAATCTGAGAATAACAGAGGAACAAAACGAGGCACCAAACGGAGTAGAAAATAGAGTGACATGCAGGCTACCATCTTTGCGGAGGCCTCCGGGGAAATGAGTAGTATGCGGCCTGAATGCACGACTTGACATTACCGTTTCATGCAAAAATGCAGAAATTATCCGTGAACACGCGTTTTTGAGGATGGAGGGAGGATTCCTCGCTGGGCGAGGGAACGGAGGTACCACCAGATCAGATGTTGGAACTCATAGCTAGATGACTTGAATGCTCAGCAGGAAGCGGGGGTGAAAATTCAGGGAGTCAAGGACAAACGGCGCGGGAACTCAAGCGGAGATACTCCGGATCTGCGGCACAGGACCTCCGAGTCCCGAATCGAACTGCCATCAAGATCTTCGTGCACTTTGACCACAACCACTGCGACCACTGTCCCTCCCCGTCGCCTCTGTTCCCTTGCTCGTAGGCCTCGGCCTGCCCCCCTCCTTCATCCGAAGCTTCCGCTTCTATCCACGTAACATCATCAACCAATTAGAGGCCGAATAAACGTGGGTCTAATTTGTTTTTTCTATATCTCAGTCAATACTTAGATTCGGTGCGTCGAGAAAACATGCAAATTGGTCTCTCACATTGCCGGGTGCCCCTCGATTTTACAGCCAATTTTTAGGAGCTTTATATCTTCCGGTGCAACATTTGACCCGAACGGCACACAAGGTTTCATTACAACTTATACTTAACGACCGCCGACTTCAATGTCCTTCGTACCAAGCCTCTCACAAACGAAACCCCGGCTTCAAATGATGTCCATAGAAGTATAAGAGTGTGCCTAGACAACCTGGTGTGTGATCTGACCCTGTTTCACCCTGTAACAGTGCGCGAAATTTGACCCCTATTTATACTAGAATCGTGGGTGCTCGCATTCTGTGCTTCCCATTTTACTTGAAATACCACCAGACAAGGCCACCGTCGAGCCCTAAGCTCTATCTCCGCCCTCCCCATCCTTTCTGCCCACGTCATCGCCCTCCAACAACCGGTACTCTCCGATTTCGAAGAATTGCTTTGAACAGCCACTGCCAACAGACCTCTGGAAATGTGTCGGGCGGCAGAACGAACCCTTGCTCCCCATCATCGAAGAGGCCAGCGTTTCCGGCTCCGGGAACGGTTCAGGCAATAATGGAGGTGTGTCTCCGGAGGCTCTATGCATATGAAAGCAATTGCAATGCCCTCGGCATTAAATGGACCAACATCTTTGCCTCCCTTCTGTGGTCCGACCGTTCTAGCCCTATTCACATTGGATCTTGCGACCGGGAGATATCCCTTCTGGTTCCTCCGTGCGTATTGACGTCTTTTTGGACTCAAGTTCTGCTCCAGGTGTTTCACACAAATCCGTAATATCTTTCAGTTGACGGTCTACTTTCTCAGTACATGTACAGCGCAGAGCCAGTTAATTTTTTGCAGTTCATTTGATCTTCATTTTCCTGAAACGGAGGCCTCCCTGTTGAAGATTTTTCGACCGTCATACTCTCGATTATGACACTCTTGCTATTCTGTTGCAAGAAATGTATAATCCCTTGCTTGACTGACCATATAATGCACTCCTCTTCTGTGATTTGACCTTTCCTTTTCAGATACAGAGGCCTCTGTCAAGCCTCTCCCACCTTACTGTTAATCTCTCGGAGTCTCTTTGTCCAATGGCAGAATGTGTGTTCTATTTGAAACGGCACGTCTCACTCTTCTTTTTCCTGTCAGTATATCTGTGTATGGTGGCCTCCGCCTCGGCCCACGGCATTCTACAGGTATGCGAGTCTCATCCTCTGAACCACCAATGAAACTTCATTACACAGTATAATCTCTCACCCAGCACCCGACATGATTCCCGATGCGCAGGCTAAACGATGGAGCAAGCGGTGGCCTACTTTTCATGTGCATGTCTTTATTCTATTTGATGCTTCCGACAATCTCTAATGTGTACTTGATGATACCGCACAGCTTCAGTTTCACATGGTTAACCAATGGATGGTTTTTGGGTCCTTTGAACAGATCTGTGGAGGCCTCCCATCCGTAGAACGACGAGTGATCATATGGCTGTGCTACTGGAGCGGTGGAGGCAGCGAGCGTGAAGGACGAGAGACAATTCTAGTAAGTCTCCCGATGCATAATCGTTCATGTCCCCGAGGTCGCCGAACCATACAATGCAAAATCGGAGGCCTCCAATTTTTTTTGGGTGCGAGATATTACTGAATGCTGTCTGGGGCCTTTGCCATTTTTCTTGAGTGACTATCTTAAGATAAAAGGCTTTTCCAGGTCTATACTACATCCAATAATGATATATATATGTGCAATGTATGGTCAGAATTTTGCTGATTTCATTTGAACATGTTGAAGGAGGCCTCCGTAATCTAAAGGGTAGCCGGGAGCGCAGCACAGAGGCGGCGTGCACTGGCACGTGAATCGTGCACGTAATAGAAGACACGACCACCCTCTGCGGAGGGGTACCTCTTAGGTGGGTTTCCGCAATACACTAAAACCCACCTAACAGGTCCCTCACGTGACTTTTAGGGTGGTACCTTAGGTGCAAAGCAAACGGCAATCAGGTGGCAGTACTGGCAGCTTCCGGGGTTCGTCCGTTGCTTTCTTTTGGCCGTCAATGGTTTCCGAGAAGTTTGTACTGGTTACTCAAGTCAAAGGTATAATAGTACATTGAAGGATGGGAGTTCAAGTTGGTCATGCATGCAACGACATGTATATTCTTGAGATAAGATTATGAACAGAGTATCCAACAGTGTCAACGACTTGAAGGGTGCATATAATAAATTATAAGTCTCCAGTTCCAGTTCTCATTATTATAGGGAAACCTAGAATGAAGTTGATACAGTTGAGTGTAAGCTGGACACGAGTGTCCCCTCTGATGACTGAAGTGAACATGAGTTTTTATTGATAGCTGGCTGTCCGTAGCGTAGCACGGGTTCATGCTAGTTGTACAAGTAACAGTTAAATATAAAAAACGGGGAAACAGTCTTTTTCCCGTCAAGCACTCCGAGCGACAAAACATATGTATCGACATCGAGGATTATTGCGCCTTGCGCGAAAATCTAGTGAAAATCTACGGCATCCTTCGCTCTGAGGAGGCGGACAAGGTTGAAAATCAACCTATCAATCAACCTAGAGTAGGATGATTATACACCGTCTGTAGGTGGATTTTCAACGGCCTTAGGTTGATTTTCCACCTGGACATAGGTTGATTGGATAGGTTGATTAGTTACCTAAAACAGTGACCTCCCTAAGGCCTTAAATGAAGACCCTCTGGTGAGTTAAGGCCTTAGGTTCATTTACAGCCGATTCCGAAAGTAATGAGAACGGCAACTTTTTTTTTGCGCGATTCTGCATTGGGAAATTCCTTACTGGGTGGTCGGTGGTTCGATCCCGGGTGGCGACACCGATATTCTTGGTGATGTTTCTGTGGCTTCAGGTTAACTGTAAGCACACAAACTGTGTGGAATTTTGGGAGTTGTCTTTGTGGTGGTATCTTAGTCAAAACCAGGCTCGGATAGTACATTACCATAGCTACATCCCCCGAGGAGTTTTTACCATGCAAAACTCAGCTGTCCTGATATCTGTCTTTCCAGGTTGAGAAGGATATCATTATATCAAATCATTCTGAATTCATCCAGCCCTTTTTTTTTTCCAGGAACCGGGCTGGAAAGTATGGATCACTTTGGTTTCCCAATTGATCATACCTCTCTTGACACGAGAGTCCTCATCAGATATACGCGCAATAAATGAAAAAAAATAATAGGCGAAGAATGTGGGTCCCTCGAGAGTATTTTGATGAATTCTAGTCTCTTTATATGTAAACTCAGCAGGACTTCAGCTGTTTCTAAAAATGTGCCAGAGCTCGGGATCGAACCACCGACCACCCCAGTAAGGAATTTCCCAATGCAGAATCGCGCAAAAAAAAGTTGCCGTTCTCATTACTTTCGGAATCGGCTGTAAGGCCCTAGGCCTTAGGCCTTAGCCCAGGCCTTAGGACCAAAAAAGGAAATAATTTTAGCGTGCTGTAATTGAGAAATCTACGCAAAATCTATGCTCCCCACACTTCATCATCATCAATTTCGACCTCTCCGTCGTCGAGCGTGTCATCCTGCTCATCGCCAACACACGCATTCACATTTCCTCCTCTTCTTGTGCACGGCGGGTGCGAAGGGATGCCTTCACACCTTTTCGGAACAGCCCCTGTAATGTCATCGGCTGCCATTTGCGTGGCCGGCATACCTGAGTTTCGCTGCCAGCCATCATGCTTCGGCACTGCGGCAGTGCGAGAAAAGATTTCAGGGCACGTGCACCTTCAACACGTGATTTCTAAGGCCTTAACTCAAAAATCCAAAATCTCCACGCTGGCCTAAGGCTTAACCTAAGGCCTTAGCTAAGGCCTTAGGCCTTAGGAACAAGGTAAGGCCTTAGGCCTTAGGGAGATCACTGACCTAAAACGGCCGTTTTCAACCTATGGCCCTCCGCCGCCTATCGGCTGCCTTTCAACCTACAGTAGGTTCCTTGCACCTCAAATATAATAGCCTATATATATATTCCTGGCTGTCCCGCATTCACTGTATCGAACATGATATATTGGCGGATGTATAGCGAAAACAATGTATGGTGACGGTAGGTATGTATACGTACGTGCTCCACCGTGCCCATCGCGCGCCCACCTGCGTGAGCACGAAATCCACCTTGGTACCTTGCACCCATCGTCGCTGTTGCACGCACGTACGGGACGATCTCGTTGTCATCGCCGCTGTCGAGGAAGGGAGGGAGGTGCACCGCGAAAGGGAGGTACCGGACATCGTAGGACGAGGGGAGTTGGGCGACATCAGCTACTGAGTGACAATCGATCGGCTCCGTATCGACGTCGTGGTTATAACTTATGGTACCCATGTGCTCGGACAACACGCCTTCAAGTTGAAGAATGACAATGAAAAGCAGAGTGCGCATAGTACCGTAGGTGGGATAGTAGGCTTCCCAAAAAGATCGAGACGAAGAGGAGGGCCCTAGGGTTTGCCATATGTACACTGGCATGTACCCGTAAGTGCAACATACCATCCCAAAAGGTGAAATTTAAGAGGTGAAAAGCTCCCAAATTCCGAGAGACCGATTTTGGATATGCAGACCACGCATATATATAGTCAATAACTTTTTGGAGAGAAGGCCACAAAAGGAAAGGAAATTATCGTATTTGGCGTATTTGGTGGGTGACACGTCCACATAGACAAACACTGATTCGCTTGCTTCCTGTCCTCATGTCGGAAATGAACCCGGTCGAGTCTCCAGCAATACCACAAGTAATTCAGTCTCTCTTCTTCCATGCTTTGGGCTTATCAATTCCGTAGTTTTCCGCCAACCTGTTTGCTGGACCCTGCTTTGGTGATCTGACACCTTCAGAAGTTGTTGTTTGTCTCTCCCCTTCCGTCGCGTCTAACATCGAAGCACAGTCTGCCGTGGCCACATTACCAGATGCTCCATCTCCAAGTCCATTGCTTCTCGACTCTATTGCAGATTCAAGTTCGAGTACTAATTTAGCAACCGCCCGCTCTGAACCAGCTCATCACCACACTGAAGACCTTATTGAATTTACTGTGCGTTGCACTTGTTTTGATTCTCACCACCATCTCTCAAATTGAATCGCGTGTTTACAGATTCCAGAAGAACAGGCATCTGATCTTCTATCGAGCAACCTGGGTTCCTCCCCCATTCAGATACACGCCCCAAGCGACCAGAATATGAACCCGGTTCATAGTGAACAACCATCACAGGTGAGCTCGCAGAAATAACCATTTCTCAGCCCTTGGGTTGATTGCGCATAGACCCCTGCTACGCATTTTTCGACATCATCTTTTCCCAAGCCCCACGCATCCAACGCCCTTGCCCCGCTCGATGAGCAGCCACTGGCACACGCTACCCGAATGGTTGTCGAAACCGACCTTGTAAAATTGGATTTCCGTCGAGATGAGCCGCTGGAACAGACGTACTTGACTGAGCCTCCCTTCGACGCCGATGAGAATGCCATGATCCCTGATGTCGCAAATCCCGAACCGGAAACGATTTGCATCATTGATGAATCTTTTCTGACCGAAACAACTGACACTTTAACCAGACCCCTACCTGACCAAGATATGCCAGATACATCTGTGTTCCCGTCCTCGAGTCCCTCTGAAAAATCCCCCCTGACACCGACGGCACATTCCAGTTCTCCATTACTCTCAGATGCTGTCTACCCCTCGTCTAACCAGCCGACACCCTCCGAACACTCAGATAATTCTGTTCCCTTGTTAGATGATACCCTCGACTTTACAACGTTCCCACCCTCCGATGATCTTCGCTCTTCTCCGCCCAACTCTAGTCCTGAACCTCTTTTCCTTTCTTCCCCCCCTCCAGCTTCCGATTCTTCTGAATACCTTGACAATGCTGATTTTCTAACACATAAATCCGAGTTGTACGAGGTGGGCATATTTCTGGTGTTACCATCTCCAAATCCCTCATCCATACGCAGCGTATTTCCATGGATACCCCAATTCTAACTCCTCCCACTTCAAGCCCCCAGCCACGTTCCAGTCCTCCGGTGATACCTACTCCGATTCCCGACGATTCGTTAAATCAAGTAATGTCCACTTTGTGCTCCTTTAATCGGCCATTCATTGCTGTTCAGGACGACCTTTATGGTCCTCCCCCCAGTTCTAGTCCATTGCTAAGCTCAAGTCCATTGCATCCGGAATCTATGGAACAACAGCCTTCGCTGGAGCTGGATCAAGTTGACAGCTCATATCCAACATTTCCCGCGGAACTCCCGGGACAACATCTTCCTCATCCTCAGTCTGCAGAGCAAAAGCCTTCACAGTTGGATGATGCTAGATCCCGTTCGCCTCCAGCGGCCTCCCCTCCGATTTCTCTAGTACAAGCACCCTTTCAGACTATATTGCCGAAGCCGGATGAAGTGCAAGATATGAGTGTTCCGCTAGGCGAAATTCAAATGTCCCAGACTGTCCTCCCGGAATCGCCTACGGACGCACTTTCTAATGGATACGGTCAGAACGATCCGCGATCGTTGAAAAAACGGAAACGCGAAGAAGAACCAGCAAGGGTGAATATTCATGACATCCATCGTATTCTGGCTCCCTAACCACTGACCAGGGAGGGGGAGAACTCCTCGAAGAAATCGTGCGAATCCACTGAAACTCGAGTGCATAAACCTGACTATTCCGATAGACCACGACTCAACCCCCCAATCCCAAGCGGCCCACGTTGGCGTCCCAGAAGCTACAGCGCAAAACCCTCACGAAACCATTCCGTTCTCCGGCCATGAAGGCACCGAAAGCACTAGAATCAGCACCGCCTCCCCTGCCCAAGAAGGAAGCTATGTCCCTCGAGCAACCAACTATTGACTACGATTTAAAGAAGAAGCATCGAACCCAGCGAGCGGCGGGGCAATTCAAATCCCCCCTTTCATTGGATGTCTCTGCGTCGCTTCCCTCCTCCGTCCGCCAGACGCCAACCATACAAACATTAGAGCGCAAGGTGCAGGTATTGAGGCGGGCGGTCAAAATCAAGAAAGAAGGCGAAGAGCAGACGCTGGAGGGCCTGGTGAAGAAGTGGACGGAGGCCGGGAGGGAGGTTGCGTGGGAAGTTTGGGGGCTTGTCAAGGACAACGAGAGCGGGGGTGGCGATGACTGGGGAAAGGACTCGGGGACTGGAAAGAGAAGGTTTGAGGATTCTTGGGGGTGGAACGAGGACTCCGGCAGCAAGAGAATCAAGGTCGAAGAGACTGAACGCAATTGGGGCTGGGACGTATCTCCAACCACAGACCGCGACGATCACCCAGCCGAGCAGCGTATCGAATCTACTGTCGACGAGGACAAACCAAAAGAAACGATGGGTACAATGCTGATGCGTCTCGGAATCGCCCCTGCGACCCTGGGTTGGAACAATGAGGAGGGAGAATTTGTAGATAACTAGATTATGATCGCACACATTGTACAGGAATGACATGCTCAGTTGCTAGGTTTTGAGCGCTTAGTTGCGAGTCTTTGGGGTATCGACTTGTATAACTCGTGCGCAAGGCGGAGGCGAGGACGGAGTCGCTCGACCGACGGGTATGGAGGGCGGTTCAGGTCTGCATCAGCTTCTTGATATGCTGCTTGCAGTTCATCCACTACGACGCAGACTCAGTATGAGACAGTATCTGGGAACGAAGACGCGCTCACGGGATCTTATGCCATGGGCAGCTAATTGGACTTGATCTTCTTTGCTCACGACGTCGCCCCAGAGAGATAAATGGTCTATTAAATTTTGAATGCGGCACCAAGCATAAATGTTGGTGCATACTGTCAAGCGGTCGAGGGGCAGGTTGTGGCGTTCGCTCAGGTCTGGGTCGGCGATTGTCGGCGCGGGCCTGCCGCTTTGCCTCCTCCTCCTCCTTTGCAAGACGCGCCTTTACGACCTCGTATTGTGCCTCAAGTTTCTAACACCTGAGCGTGAACACAGGCGGTCGGGTCGAATATCTCTCAAATTTTTAAGTACCTTGAGGTAAATTTCGTCTTCTTTTAGGGAGGTGGGTGAGAAAATTCTGTTTCTTCCTTTCATGCGGATGCCCCGCACCAGCAGCAGAGCCCCATGGTTGCACACCGGAGTACGGAAGTGGAACATTGGCAGAAGATTGATGGCGGGTCGGCATGTTCCGGACTCGGACGGTGCGAGCTCCTCTTCAATCATCACCCCTGCAGCCCAATTCTTTCCTCTCAGGGAATCCTTAATCTGATTATTATGAGGTTGTATATGGGAAACATAGTTGGGCCCGGTATCCTGCCTTGTGGACGCTGAATCACATCGATTCCTTGCTAAATCCGGACCCCAGCGATATCGCAGCTTAGGATGAAACTCCGACGAAGGCGAGGAACGTTGAGATTGACCAAATTGCTAAAGCCGCACGGCCAGAGCTCAGGCGCCAAGCTCAAGAATGGGCCGGCATTGCGCAGGACCCAAACTCAGATTTATTCGTCTTCGTCGGTCGTTGGTCGAAGCAGAAAGGTGTCGATCTCATTGCGGATGTTATGCCATCTCTGTATGTGACCATCTCTTTCCCCGAGTCTTGCATTAAACTAACTCATGCAAAGCCTCGATAAATGTCTTTCCATCCAACTGATTGCTGTTGGCCCCGTCATCGACCTCTACGGCAGATTTGCGGCTGAGAAATTGGCACGGCTTATGGTCCTCTATCCTGGTCGTGTGTATCCAAAGCCAGAGTTTACCGCCTTGCCCCCCTATCTATTTAGCGGTGCCGACTTCGCCCTCATTCCCTCTCGGGATGAACCTTTTGGTCTTGTTGCAGTGGAATTTGGCAGAAAGGGTGCGCTTGGTGTCGGAAGCCGTCTGGGAGGTTTCGGTTTGATGCCTGGTTGGATGAGTTGCCTTAATTTCTCTTATCCCGCTTTATTCTTCACTGACTTCCTTCAGTGGTACCCTGTCGAGTCGAGCGCGACTGCTCACATGCTCTCGCAACTGACAAAGACAATAAAGATGGCCCTCCGAAGGAAGGGCGGTGTTGCGTGCGAGATCGGTCCTTCAACGTTTCCCGGTCGTCGAGTGGCGCCAACGGATGGAGGATTTCCATAAGCGTAGCATCGTCATCAGCCGCGGAGTCGCTGGACCGAATGCATGGCACGAATCTGATTGTGACAACGCTGAGGCGCCGGTGTATCCTTCCCAGCCCGACTGGGACAATCAAAGCGTGCTTAGCCTTGACTCCGATGCCGCGGGAGATCCCGGTCAAGAATCGCCGACAACCGATGATGATCTCCAGCGTCCACCTCCCCTAGTGCACGACAGAGAATTGAGCCCAACCAGTTTAAATGAGGACTTGACCAGATACAGCAGCATTCCCGGCACGCCTGTCGAAGGCTATGATAACTTCCTAGAAAGAGCCAATCACACCATCGCCAAAGACCAACGGCACGCACCTGATCCCTTCCTCGATGCCCCATTACCTCAGCCGTTTGGTCCTCACTTCCGCGTCTCATCCGTTGAATCAATCGCATCCATCGTCGAAGAGAAGTCCAACTCGCCGTTGAACAAGTGCATCGGTAAAAAAACCACTGACCACATCAATTTTTCTTTCTGATACGCTGCCCTGGTAGTTCACGGACGCTGACGGTGCTGTCGCAGGCGAATTCATACAGAAACTGCAGGGACTCGAAGCTCAAAACTCAGAACACGAACTATCCATCGAGAAATTTTTGGTGGAAAGTGAAGAAAAACTCTTCGAACAAATACGGAAGGACAAAATAGCCGATGCTTAAAGTCTTCGATCTTATATGCATGATTCGGTTTGGGGTTCGTCTTCACAATCACTTCATCCGCGGTCCACGTGTAGGTCGGCGCTCCCTTTCTAAAAAACACCATCTAAGAAGTCAAAAGCTCCCAGTAACACAAGTGCATTTCCGAGTCCTCTTCTGGAGCATGATGCTCTTCACCGTCGACTGGCAGATCTCCCGGATGTAACGCCAATGACACGCCTCCAGATCCTCATGGCCCAGGTGGTATTTGGATGGCCGCTCTATACAATAATTATCGGGTTTGGCCAGGTGCGTTGGGACATATCGCTATTGCATCATTGACACATCAAGTAGATGATCAGCGCAACAAGTTACCAGATTACTCTTTTGACTGGCAAGAATTATCAAGACAATACCGACCTCTATGTCCTGGGCGGCTTCTTAGCAGCAACCATCTTCTGGTACTCTTCTGCCACCGGCCGTCTATTTATGTTTTAGGCTTGCCTTGGTTTTGCTTTTCATTGGCGTTCCTATTGATTGGTTTACCATCTGTATCTTTGTCCATCCTATCTGCACATAAGGTACTCGCAGAAGTTGCTACATGGTTCTATGCCATCGCTTCCGCAGCGTCTTTCGCTTTCTTTGGCCTGAACTTCGGAGAAGAAGCGGTGAGCATCGAAAGCTCTCTAAATCTTAAAACACTCACTCTCGATATTAATAGGGAGCCGCAACAGAAGTCTGGACACTACGGGCATGCATTGTTCAAGGTTCCCAACAACTTTGGATTGCCGCGCTCTGGCACTGGGGAAGTACACTGGATAATATTCGGTCGAGCCATGTACCATCTTGGTACATTTGTCTCGCTGTATGGCCACTCTCGATAATCTGTCTGATTTTCGGTATCTTGATGTTTTATGGCCTTCCCGGTAAATCACACTCCTCTTAACTTGTTTCGTATCTATATTTTCTCCAACAGACTACTATCGTCAAGCTTTACCCAAGGTTCATGATCTCCTGACCTCCCTTTTCCGTCGCAAGCTGGTTGTGCGGGTCTTGATCTCGGAGGTCCTACGTGACTACTGGTCGCTGTATGTCTCAATTTTGTTGATGTCTATTCGCGAACTGATAAATCTTTATACAGCCATATGGTCGCAATTGGACCTTTTTGTGGAGCAGTAGTTCGCTCCCTAAATGGCAGATTCTGCTCCTCGTCCTCACCTTCTTTATCGGAGTATGGGCCCTCATACTCCTGGTACTCACTCATTTCAGCAAAACGCACACGTGGCTTCTGCCAGTGTTTGCACTTGGTCTCGGTGCTCCCCGGTGGTGCCAGATTCTGTGGGGTACCTCCTCCATTGCGCTTTACATTTCATCGGCCGGAAAAAGTGGGCCTTATCTCGGTATCTGGCTGGGTGTACTCGATGCAGTGCAAGGTGTTGGTCTAGGGATGATTTTACTGCAGGTATCATCCTTCTATTTCTCTCTGTGTTGGTCTTACTGATGGCATTTCAGACCCTTTCCTGATTGCACGTATGCGTGACTTTGGCTTTCGTCCAGGTCGTTGGAACCGTTGTCACCATGCTGGCGCGTGCGACTGCTCCCGACCGACTGGGCCCTGGAACAGTATTTCCGGATGCAGCGATATGGTCTTTCTCAGCTTCGAGCATGATAGCTGAACCCTACTTTTGGGTTGCATTGTGCTGCCAACTAAACATTGTCGTGGGTTACTTCGTTTTTTACCGGACCGAAGAGTTGGGTAAGCGACAGCCGTCCGTCAAATCTATGCGGCTCAATAGTCTAGGGACTTGATTGAATAAATAGGGGTCGTTACATAACACTTCCTTATTTGCTGGAAAGCGTTTGTTTCTTTGTACGTGTTTAGGGCAAGCATGTCGACCGATGCCCTCAAAGTCGTAGCAGCGTCGGCTCTTTATACTCTGTTCAGCTCTGGCAGAGTATCTGCACCGATAACCTCTACCCAACTTCTCATTCGTGTCATCACCACCAAAACTCCACCAGGGCTGCTGCCCTATACATCCACTGCCCCGCGATTTCGACTAACTGACTTGCCGCGCTTTGAATCGATACTGGAGAGTTTTTCTCCCATATGGGAACATGGAACCCTTTCTCTTTCCCGCGAAAATGGGGAACTCACTGTCATGGACGTGTCTCTCGTCCCTTCCAGTACCGCTCTTGGTGAAAGCCTCAATCCACGCAAACGGAAGCGCGTCGTCGATGAAGAGGCCGACTCTGCGGCTGGGGACGATGACGCTGAGGACAATTCCTTAGAATCCCCGGTACCGACAACGCTCGGCAGCTTGAGCAAAGAATTGAGAGAAGTATACGCAATTATGCAGACAGGCACTGCGAAGGGCCGTCTACTGGCAGAGCAGGTTCGTAAAATCAACCCTGGATGATGCCTTCAACGAATTCTCTCTTAGTTTCAATCTACCGAAGACAATTTCGAGCCCATCTGCCCGCACATCACCAAAGACGAGTGCGCCAAGGCGCGCCGGTTGGACGAGATGCTCTCCGGCGTCCCTTCATCCGCGCCGACGAGCATCTGTGACCTGATTCACTTTCGACCGCTGATGCGTGCTCACACGGACCCGGCGCTGGGGCACTGCTCGTACCTGAACACCTGCTATTCAGAGCCCACGTACGCGCAGTCGCCGTCCATCCCACCGTTCCCGGGCTCGACACACAGTCATGGGCACGCACCACCGAACACGCGCGGGCCGTCATCGCTGCCGTCGGGCCTCGGCGCGGGCGGGCGGGGGAAGGACAAAGCGCCGTGCCGCTATCTACACTACGAGGTCGACTGGGACGGTAGCGACGGTGACTGGGCCCGCAGCGCGAACCTGCGCGGGAGGAACGTGCCGAAGCGGCCGCTGCACAAGCTCGGCATTGGCATGGGTCCGGCGGGCAAGGAAACGAAGGTGGTGCGTATGCCGTGATGCCCTGTGCGACTGAAATCTGATTGTCCTGGAAAGCTGCCGCCGCAATGGATCAACTGCGACCTGCGGCGGTTCGACTACTCGGTGCTGGGCAAATTTCACGTTATCATGGCGGACCCGCCATGGGACATCCACATGAGCGTACGTCGACAGCTCATTTACGGGGGCTCGTGTTTATAATCTTGCTAGTTGCCGTACGGGACAATGACAGACGACGAGATGCGCGCGATGCCGATCCCGACGCTGCAGGACGAGGGCCTGTTGTTCTTGTGGGTGACTGGGCGTGCGATGGAGGTCGGGCGTGAGTGCCTCAAAGTGTGGGGCTACACGCGCGTCGACGAGGTGATCTGGGTCAAGACGAACCAGTTGCAGCGTGTCATCCGCACAGGACGGACTGGACACTGGTTGAACCACACAAAGGAGCACATGCTGGTCGGTGTCAAGACGGTCGTCGACGCGGCGGGGGCGCTCGTACTGCCCAAGTGGGCGAACCGCGGGCTGGACACGGACGTGATCGTGAGCGAGGTGCGGGAGACGAGCCGCAAGCCTGACGAGGTGTATGGGCTGATTGAGCGCATGTGCCCTGGCGGGCGCAAGATTGAAATCTTTGGCCGGCCGCACAATACGCGGCCCGGGTGGCTCACGCTCGGGAATCAGCTCGGACCCGACCAGGTGCACGAGGAGGATTTGGCGGCACGTATAAAGGCCAAGTGCGTGCTTTTATGTTATCTTGTTGTCGCTCGATTTTTAACAAGACACGCAGATACCCCGACCGTGCGATCACGGTGCCGAGCAGTGAAGGGCGCGGTTGATACTTATGTACCGGCGCCGTATTCGTGTACTTGATTTGTGTCCGCAATGCGATCAGCTGACGGCCGGGGGCATTACGAAGCCACGGCTATAACACATAAATACTGGAGGCGTTGTCTGTAAAACGCTTTGCACGCTGTCTTCCTCTTCCCTTCGACTGGTCATGGCGACCGCTTCGCCACTACCCCCCGCCCGCGAGATCCCCGCTGCATTTTCTACATCTCTCAGAAGCTGGTGGGCCACCGGCGAGAAAACGAGCGCCATTGCAGAAGAGCGCCTTCTACGCCGCCTCCCGTTCTTCCGCGCAGACACCCTGGCTCCAGATGACAGCCCCGTCGTCGCAAAGAGCTCCCGTGTCGACCTCGATAAGCCGAAGCACTACCTCAACACCTTGTCTATAACCTCAACAAACCCCTCGCCCGATGCGCCGCCACCCGCAGTCCTGCTCCATGGGTGTGGCGTGTTCGTTGCGCAGGCGATCTTTTGAATCTGACTCTCAGTTGTAGGTATGGCGCTGGACTCGGCTTCTTCTTCCACAACTTTTTGCCGCTCGCGCAGTGGGCGGGCCATCGCCGTTCCGCCGTCTATGCAGTCGACTGGCTGGGCATGGGCCGCTCCGCCCGCGTGCCGTTTGTAATAAAGTCTTCGAAGAAAGACATTCCCGGCCGCGTCCGCGAAGCCGAGTCCTTTGTAAGTAACCCATGCCATGCCGTCCTACCGCCATTAATTGCTTTTGTCCCCAGTTCATCGACTCGCTTGAGGAGTGGCGCGTCAAGATGAACCTCGAGCAGATGACCCTCGTCGGCCACAGCCTAGGCGCTTACTTCAGCGTCGTCTACGCGCTCAAATACCCTCACCGCGTGAACAAGCTCATCCTGCTGTCACCCGCCGGCGTTCCGCGCGACCCGAACGCAACGACCGCCCCCGAGCGTGAGCTCGAGCCCCCGCCGCAACACAATTCCTCATCCTCTTCATCGATCGAGGCTGCGACTCAGCCCAAGATCGACGAGATCCGCGCGGAGCAGGCTGAGGCTAATAAGCGGCCGCGACAGAGTCGCACGCGCCGCCTCTTCACTTACCTATGGGAGGAGGGCTGGAGCCCATTTCAGGTCGTCCGCTCCACGTTCTTTTGGGGACCCATGCTTGTGGGAAAGTACTCATCCCGCCGCTTTCCCGGTCTGACGGAGGAGGACACGCGCGACATGCACGACTATCTCGTCAACATCACGCTCGCCAAGGGCTCCGGCGAGTACTGCATATCGCACATCCTCTCCCCCGGCGCGCATGCCCGTATGCCCCTCGTTGACCGCATCGCACCGCTCAAGATGCCCGTCACATTTGCGTATGGCGACCACGATTGGATGGATCCCGAGGGCGGCGAAGACAGCGTCGAAAATCTGCGCCGTGCAGGCAATGGCAATTGCCGGTCCTACATCGTCAACAACGCCGGCCACCATCTCTACATCGACAATTCCAAGGCCGTCAACGAGCTCCTCGTCCGCGAGCTCGACCGTCCCGTGGTGCAATGAACTTTTAACTTGGTAATATCCCGTAGACATCTTCCTCCTCACATATGTACAATACATAAACAACTATCTTTTATCTAGACGACCGGGGTGGGACTATCGTGTACAGCTGTATTAATTGACACGGTCAAGATTAATAAACGAACGGCTAACGCAATTTGAGGAATCGGCGTCGTCAGATGGCATGTGAGCTCTCGCAATGAACCAACGATGTCCGCTGTTTTACGGTTGTATGTATGCAGAATCACTTCTAGCGAGTCGCGACCTCTTTCCCCCCTTCCATTTTGTTTATAGAATGGCTCAGCATTGACGGCTGTCCCAAAACTGTTTATCAACTTGCACCTTTCGACCTACCCTTCATGAAATCCAAAAAGGCTCAAGGACCTGGTGACTTTTCAGAGTGGATGACGCCGAGTGCAGACGAATTAAATCGAAACTGAATACTTGGACGGGCAGGCACTAGTTCTGAATCTTTTCCGGAGCTTCAAGCAGACTTCGGCCGTAGGTCCTTCACCTCAAGCTTTCGTGCGATAAGCCAGCAGTTCTCCTAGACAAACCTCTGCACTCTACACCCCCGTACCAGAAGTGGAATGCAAGTATTTCTTACTCCAAAAATTGCCTTCTGGATGGCGGCTGCTGAAAGGGAAGAAGGATGAGGATGATGAAGATGATATTGGCCTGGTCATGAAAAAGCTTGTCGGAATATTACCGGTTGAATATAAATGGCTTCATGTCCGTTCATGAAGAATGAACATCCACCGATGTGGGGTGCAATTTCCTGCTTATTTTCTACTATTTATAAAATAACGCCTGTCTGTCCGAAGCCTTTAAACTCCGACAGGAGATCACCGAGAGTTGGCGCCGAAGGACGGCATCGACATGGAACAGCCGCGACGCGACGAATTTAGCAGCTCCAAGCCTTTCAAAAGCCGATTTCACTTAAGACGAAGTGCCGGGGCGCGAAGCGCCCCGGCGCGCTCTTGTAACTTATAAAATACATCCATCCTGACTGGTGAGAAGAATCGGCCGCACGTGATCAACTCTCAGCTTTCTCTCTCTCGCCATGTACAACGGCATCGGGCTAACCACACCGCGAGGGAGGTCCGTATTCCATTTCTTTTGTTATTTTGCGGACCATACTGACTCTACATTGCAGTGGTACCAATGGCTACGTTATCCGAAATCTCTCTAGTTTGCGCTCGCATGAGCCCGCCCAAGATCGGGCTAGTGCCTGGGATTCAGCACCCCCAAAGCACCGAGAGCCCGACGAGGGTATCCTCGAGCATGAGCGCAAACGCAAGGTCGAAGTCAAATGTCTGGAACTAGAGCTTCAGCTCCAGGACGAAGGGTATGCTCCCAATCCCCCTTTGCTTCACTTTTTACTCATTCAACGCCCAGGATCGACGAAGAAAAGATAGAAGAGCAGGTTAGCGCCCTGCGTGAAAAGCTGCTCGCCAACCTCGCGGCGATGGGGCCGCCCGGTGGGCGCATAAAAGCGTCCGACACGCACGCCCTTGCGGCGGCCAAAAAGACGGAGCTGTCGAAGATGGCGAGTGCCTTCGGCACGCGCGCGAACTACGTCGAGGGCGATGCGTTCAACCGAGAGAAACAGGACGAGCTGCGTGCACAAAAGCAGGTGGAGCGCGAAGAGCGGGACCGACGGCGCGAGGCCGACCGTGCGCGCATGGAGGAGCAGAAGGCGCGCTGGGAAGCGGAGCGAAAGGAGCGTGAGCGTCTGAGGCGAAGGGAGGAGGACCGGCAGCGCAAAGAGGCGGAGCAGCGCCGTCGGGACATGCCGCCCCCGCCTCCGCGCAGGCCCGACCGACGCAGCCGTAGTCGCAGCCCCCCTCCCGCGCGCAGGACCCGCCCCATCTCCCGCTCCCCGTCCCCGGCCCCCCGTGTGCGCCGCCGCTTCGAGTCTCGCTCCCCCTCGCGCTCCCGCTCCCCGTCTCGTTCTCGTTCTCCGCCCCGCCGCCGCCGCCTCTCTGCCTCCCCTCCACGCCGCAACCGTTCCCGTTCCCGCTCCCCTCCTCGTCGTGACCGAGATCGTTCTCCTCCTCGCCGCGACCGTTCTCCTCCTCCTCGCGACCGCTCCCCGCCGCGGCGCGAGCGCTCGCCATTCCGCGCAGCGCAGCCTCCACCAGTGAAAGACAAAGCGCTCAAGTCAAAGTCGCCGCCGCCGCGTCGTGGTCGCTCTCGCTCTGCGTCGACCGGTTCCTCCATGTCCGTTAGCACAGGCCGTTCTCGTTCGCGGAGCCGCTCGTAGGGCGATCGCTGATATGCCTTCAGTCTTCCCAAGTTGCATAGTCACCGTTTCAAAGCTGTATGTAGTACAAATATGCGCGAATTCGATTTTCGCCGTGGACATTTGTTATGCTTTGCGCGGTATATGCCGTTCGCAATGCTGTTTCGCATGCATGTTCCGAGACAACCTACAGCCTTGTGGTCGTATAAAGGTGCACTCAATCTGAGCAAATCGGCAAAAAGAGTCATTATCATTTTCTTTGGACTGACTCGACCAAAGTCTCCTGGATGCACCGCAGTACGCTCCGCGCCACTACGCGTCTGCGCGCCCCGCGCCTCCGTCGTGTTATATCCTCTGCGCCGTCCCCAGCAGCGCCCCCGCCAACGCCGAAAACCCAAGCTCTCCTAGACCTCTCTACAGAGTACCTCCTCCCCGTATACGCACGGCCGCCGTTTGTACTCTCGCATGGGGCTGGGTCGTATGTATACGACACCGCGGGGAAGCGTTATCTCGATTTTAGCGCGGGGATCGCCGTGAACGCGCTCGGGCACGCCGATCCGGGTGTGGTGGAAGTGCGTGCGCCGTGTCCGGTTCTGATATAAACTGATATTCTCTTTTCTGTGCTTTTTTCATTCTCTACGATATCTGAGTGCAGACGATTGCCAAGCAGGCGGGAAAGCTGCTGCACACGAGTAATGTGTACCACAACGAATGGGCGCCGCGGCTTGCGGAGCTGCTTGTTACACTTACGCAGCGCGAGGGCGGGCTCGGATTCTCCCCGGGCACGTCCTCTTCCGGCGGCGCCAAGGTGTTCTTTTCGAACTCGGGCACAGAGGCGAACGAGGGTGCGCTCAAGGTCGCGCGCAAGGTGGGCAAGGACCGCGCGCAAGCGGCGGGTCTAGGGAACGAGGCCAAGACGCGTATCGCGTGTTTTGCGAACGCGTTCCACGGGCGCAGCATGGGCGCGCTGAGCGTGACGCCGAACGCCAAGTACCAGGCGCCGTTTGCGCCGTTACTCCCCGGGATCGATGTGGGGACACTCAACGACATTGCAGGGTTGGAGAAGCTGGTGACGGCGGAGACATGCGCGGTGATCGTCGAGCCGATCCAAGGCGAGGGCGGTGTGAACACGGCGAGCGCGGAGTGGCTAGCGGCGCTACGCAAACGGTGCGACACGGTCGGCGCGGTCCTGATTTTTGACGAGATTCAGGTACGTATCATTTGATCACAAGTGTAGACATAATTATTGAACCGAGGGCGTTCAGTGCGGACTGTACCGGACGGGGACGCTGTGGGCACACTCGACGTTACCAGTTGAATGCCATCCCGACATCGTGACTATGGCGAAGCCCCTCGCGAACGGGTACCCCATTGGGGCGGTTGTAGTGCGGGACCCAGTCGCGGCGACTATGTCCGCAGGTGGGGA
Organism: Mycena galericulata; assembly: GCA_029289565.1. Lineage (NCBI taxonomy): Eukaryota > Fungi > Basidiomycota > Agaricomycetes > Agaricales > Mycenaceae > Mycena > Mycena galericulata. Next base: position 254,110 of record JARKIA010000012.1, on the reverse strand, counting down.
ATTAATACCAGCGTTACAGATTAATACTCATCGCGTTTCGGCAGGTACGCACGGAACGACGTTCGGGGGCTCGCCAATGGCGTGCGCGGTGGGACACCACGTCCTCTCGCGCCTCGCGGACGCCGGCATGGGGGCGCAGATCTCCGCGACGAGTGTGTACCTCGACGGACGGCTCTGCGAGCTACCGGGACGGTTCCCACAGGTCCTGGAACCGACTGTGCGCGGGCGTGGGTTGATCCGGGGGCTTGGATTCCTCAACCCCGCGCACCCGGGCGAGGTGATTGAGATGGCGCGAACCAAAGGAGTGTTTGTGCTGACGGCTGGGAAAAATGTGGTCCGGCTGGTTCCCAGTTTGACTGTGGGCCGGGAGGAGGTGGACACGGCTGTCGATGTTATTGCGGAGTGTCTTGCGGATTTGTGAGGTGAATTTTGTCAAGACCCGGTCAGCCGCGGATAGAAATAAATGGCATCCGCTGTTTAGGATACACCGTGTAGAAACAGTAAACTGACTTGTGAAACAGAAATGTAGAGGCTGTGATTGGACATGCCTAATTAGATTGGGGATCAGAGATTTCTGATTTAAAAGAGCAGGATTTCTGTTTCTCTTTACCCCGCCATGGACAAGCTATCGACCCTCACCCGCTTCAAGGCGTCCTGCCCTTTCCTTGGCCGCACTCAGACGGCCACTCTCCGCACCCTCTGCACCAACGCATCTCCCCGCTTCCCCTCCATCTCCGTCCTCACTGAACGGGCTACCAAATGCCCCGTCATGGGCCCCGCTCTCAATGTCCGCGGGAAGGAGCTCGTCGCAGGCTACGCTAGCGTCGCCGGCGTCCAGGATGTCGCCCAGATTCACAAGGACCAGGGAGTAAAGGTCCCCGCCAACGCGACTGTCGAGATGTGTCCCCATGCCTCGGCCGCTCGTGCTGCCGCCCGCATGGCAAGCGATCTCGCTTCCGCTGCAGCGAAAAAGGCAGAGGAGAGCACCGCCAAAGCTGCAGCCGCAGCGGGGTGTCCCTTCCACAAGGCCGGCGCACCCGTCCCCGCCGACCACCCCCCCATCCCGGCCGCTGCTCCCAAGGCTGCTGCTGCGACCACCTCTGCCCGCCCGGGCTTCAACTACGAGGGCTTTTACGTCAACGAGCTTGACAAGAAGCACCAGGACAAGTCTTACCGCTACTTCAACAACATTAATCGCTTGGCGGCAAAGTTCCCCGTTGCCCACACCAGCGATGTAAAGGATGAGGTCCAGGTTTGGTGCTCCAACGACTACCTCGGTATGGGCAATAATCCTGTCGTTCTCGAGACCATGCAGTATGTGGTTCCTCCCAATTTTCTTTCATAACCCCCTAATCCTTCCTTTAGTCGAGCCCTCGACAAGTACGGCCATGGAGCCGGCGGCACCCGTAACATTGCAGGCAATGGCGCCATGCACCTCGGCCTCGAGCAGGAGCTCGCCGCTTTACACCGGAAACCCGCCGCCCTTGTCTTCTCGTCCTGCTACGTCGCCAACGACGCCACCCTATCCACCCTCGGCTCAAAGCTCCCCGGCTGCGTGTTCTTCTCCGACACCATGAACCACGCCTCCATGATCCAGGGCATGCGCCATTCTGGTGCCAAGCGCGTCCTCTTCAAACACAACGACATGGTAGACCTCGAAAGCAAGCTCGCACAGTACCCCAAGGAGACCCCAAAAATCATCGCCTTCGAGAGCGTCTACTCCATGTGCGGTAGTATCGGCCCCATCAAGGAGATCTGCGACCTGGCCGAACAATACGGTGCCCTGACATTCCTAGATGAGGTAAGCCTTGGTTTGCTATGCGGCCGCTGCCATTTGCTCATTGTTTTCTCCGTTAGGTTCATGCTGTTGGCTTATACGGACCCCGCGGTGCGGGTGTCGCAGAGCACCTGGACTATGATGCACACAAGGCAGCGGGCAATTCACCCCACCCGATCAAAGGCACTGTCATGGACCGCGTCGACATCATCACTGGTATGCCCCAACGTTTTGATTTCTGCCCAGATACTCATCTGCGTCGCAGGCACCCTCGGTAAGGCATATGGCGCGGTGGGCGGTTACATCGCCGGCTCGGACGATATGGTCGACATGATCCGCTCGTATGCACCTGGCTTCATCTTCACGACGTCCCTCCCCCCGGTCACCGTCGCTGGCGCGCACGCGAGTGTCGTCTACCAGAAAGAGTACGTCGGCGACCGGCAGCTGAAGCAGCTTAATGTGCGCGAGGTCAAGCGCCGCTTCGCCGCCATCGACATTCCCGTCGTCCCTGGTCCTTCGCACATCGTCCCTGTACTGGTCGGCGACGCCGCCCTCGCCAAGGCCGCGTCCGATAAGCTCTTGGCAGAGCACAACATCTACGTCCAGTCAATCAACTACCCGACCGTCGCGCGCGGCGAGGAGCGCCTACGCATCACCGTCACGCCCCGCCACACGCTTGAGCAGATGGACACACTCATTCGCGCGGTCGACAAGGTGTTTACGGACCTCCGGATTAACCGCTTGAGCGACTGGGTGCGCGCGGGTGGACGGGCTGGCGTCGGCATGGGCGACGCGGAGCCCGAGCCGATCTGGAACAACGAGCAGCTTGCGCTAGGAACGCCCGCGGCGCCACGCACGCTGCACGACGGCGAGCCCGCGGTCGCCGATGGCAAGGGAATCCACGCTGCGCGCGCGTGCTTCAACGTCTTGCTTGGCCCGGTCACTACCACGGTGAACGGCAACAACGCCAAGGCGATTGATACCAAGACGCTCGCGGGCATAAAGCTGCGCACAGGCGCAGGCGCTAGGACCGCGGCCATGGATGCGGCCATCCCCGTGCCGCCGCCGGACGTCGCGGCGACCGCATAAAGGCTGCTTGCGTCTGTGCTTTTTTCGTCTGTACCACCACCTTTTACTGTCGTAGCACGCATTGTCGAACAAGTGTTTTTGTAGTGCTAGAAAGCGCTATTGGATGTGAGCTCAATAACAAGATAAAATGAGACAGCTAAAACTGCCAAGTCAATCCACTCAGACGAGGCTATAGAAAATGGCTCAAAAGACGTGTTTGATGTCGTGTACAAAAACAGTCTTAGTCGAATCGCCGTGCCACCCGCGGTTGCTACTCGCACTGACCAAGAATCGCGCCGCGGGGTCCACCACTAGAAAAAAGTTGCAGAATACGTCGTGATAAGACCAAATGAATGGGCCTACACATCTGCGAGATGTACCCACCATGGTGGCCAGGAATGATCTTGAACTGTACGCCGCTCTTCATCTTTCCAAACGCATCGGGCTCAGCGGCCTCTACCGCGTTCCACAGTCGCAGATTGTCGATCGAGGCGCTGCGAAGTCGGTGGGTCACAAACCAAACGAAACATTGAAGACAACGGACCTCGCGATGTGCTTCCCGTCCGGGAACGCGACGACACACGACACCACACCCGAGCTCGCGGGGTTGCGCAGTGTCTTGAGGAGCCGCGGGACGCTGTTAGGCCCTGACCGCCCGAGCTGGCGCGTGTCCCACACATCGATCGTCCCGTTCCGCCGCCCCGCATAGAGTTGCCCGCCGTCAGCGGACCAGCACGCCTATATACATGACATCGCTGGGTCAGCGCAGAGTGAGGAGAGGCGAATAGGCTGCGCACGGAGAGGCACCATGGCGGCGTCTTGTCGCTCATCCAAAGGCGCCCGACGCCGGTGCCAGGCGTGTGTGCGCGCTTGTCCCACAGGATGACCTGACCGTCGATCGACGCGGTCATGAGCACGTCGGCGGAGAAGGCGCTGCTCGTGGCAGCGTCGAGGAGCGGTGGTGCGTTTTTGGGCGGGGCGATGGCGCGCGGCGGGGCGGCGTTTGGAGGGGCTGGTTTTGGGGGTCCGCTAATAGATTGGCTGGGCTTCGTGGGTGCTGCGCCAGTCGCTTCGGCTTCCTCTTCATCGTCGAATAAGGGGTCGAACGACGCGTCGGATTTGGCGTCGGAATCGGGTGGCTGACTTGCATACGGCTGAGAACCTACAGAGTTACTATCGACAAGGGTAGTGCTTGAAGATAATTGGGACGACAGCGATTCAGGTTTGCTTGGCTCTACATAGTTGGAGTAAAGTGGCCGAACGGCCACACACGCAAGTTGTGCGCCATGAGCAGTGAAAGTGCGCACGGGGTACCCGTTATTGAGATCCCATTGCTAACCCTCGCATTAGATAAAAACGCACGGGCACCTGAACGACATACGATAGCGTCCCCATCCCAACCAGCACTATAAAACCCTTTCTCGTCGTGGTCCAATGCAAGCGCAGAGACTGGGCGACCCCGGTGTCCAGTCATGATATGGCAACATCGACCGGGTTCGTGGCGAGTGGTAAAGAGGTTGATGTGGCCCACCTGTTTTTAGCGTCAACTGTGGATAGCTGCAGCACTGGTGAACCCACGTCGCTGCCCGCAAGTGTCCAAAGGGCGTCAGAGTGCATTGCAAGACTATATACAGGTGACAATGCGGGCTCGTCGTCGCCTAACGCCATCCCATTGAGCCTGGCTGGATTCGTAGGCGCCATATTCTCCCACCAAAATCGAATTTGGCCGGATTTCATTATTCCCTCCACAACACCGGCGTGGTGGCGTTGTGGGGCTGTAAGAAAATTCTTGCTGTTGACAGCAGTGAATATATCGTAGTCCCGGATGTAGCCATCATCAGAACCAGTAATAAGGTGGGTCATGCAGGCGGAGGCGGCAAGGGCATGGGTAGGAACGGGATGGGGAAGGGCGCATATAGCTTCGACAGTATATGTGCGGGGCGAGGGGCCGGCGGCAGAAATCAAAGTTTTCTTCCGAATGGATGCAGGAGAGAGAGATCGCGACCGTTTGCGAGTGACTGGGGCGGGAGGTGGAGATGGAACTAAAGAGCATTAGTTTCAGTGGCTTTCTGCCCTGAGTATATGGGTACCCTTGCTATGTTGCGAGGCAGGTTGAGAAGAAGTTTCGCTTGCGCTGAGGGATGGTTCAGGCTCCAGGTCCACAATTGTTTCCCCCGAGGGTTCGGAGGAGTCATCCCCGTCATCGTCTGAGCCATCCTCAGAGTCATCGGAAGGCGATTCCTAGGAGAATAAAGGCCAAGTCGAAGTCAAGTTGGGAAGGCATGCACCTCTTCTCCATCCTCTGTGGCATCATCCTGTCCACCGTCGGGCTCGTCTTCGAGATCCTGGTCGTATTCTTCCGCGTCGTCTTCGACATCAAGTCCGTCATCTTCGGGCTCCGAGTCGCTGGCCATTATGATTGAGTACAAGGTGAGAAAGTAATGCAAATAACGCGTTAAGGACGCGTTCAGCCGAATTGATGCCATCATACGGTCAAGTAGTATTCTTGAAGATCAAACAAAATATTCAACAGAGGTATAGACATACACACAGCAACTAGACAGTATACAAGGAAATTAGCCCTCCATCTTGCGAATCATCCGTCTCTCGCGCTCCCCGACAACTTTCACGAGCCCCTCGTTTTCGAGCGTCTTGAGTACTTCCGCAAATTCCGCCACATCCACCCTTACACTGCTCTGGTCCCCAAGCGCCTTGATGGCGTCGTTCCACCTTACACCCCGCCCTTTCGCCCCCGCCGTCGCATCGAGCATGCTTAGCACCCCGCGCCGCAAGTCCTCCCGCATCCGCCTCTGCCCAGTCCCGGTTCCCGTGTTCAACAGCCCCATGTCGATCTTGCCTGTCCGCGGATCCATGGCACTCGTACGGATTGCCTCCCGCATCAGACGTCCCGCCTCACGCACGTCCGCGAGCTCGACAAACTCGCCAAGCCGCATGCGTGCGTGGGCTTCAGATAGCCGAATGAGACTCTCGAGCTGCCGCGTCGTCGCCGTGATGCGCTTCTCGGAGGAGCCCACCTCCGCGCCCATATTACGCATCTCTACGTAGGCGCGCACGAGCTCATCGCCAGCAGCTTCTGTGATAACTGGCTGTATGCGCGCTCGGGCATACGAGATGTACGCGGAGACTTCGGGAAGAGGCTGTGGTCCATGCTGAGTTTGAAACTAGTCAAATAATGAACAGAATCTTACAAGGAAGTCGAGGCCACCGCCCCGGTCTGGGGTGTCTTCAAGGTACAGCCCAACAAGGTGCTGCGCGAGCCGCCGGTCGAGGGCTTCATCGACCTGGTCGAGCACGAGATACAGCAAATCGAAACGCGAGATAAGGGTTGGTGGTAGGTCGATGTTCCGGGTGATCGGCTGGTCGACATCGTACTTGGAGCCAACAGGGTTGGCCGCAGCCAATATGGATGTGCGGGCGTTGAGAGTCGTGATAATGCCCGCCTTAGCAATAGAGACAGTTTGTTGTTCCTGCGCATATATAAGTGAAGGGTGCATCACAGAAAGTAGCCATGGCTCCATACCATGACTTCGTGAAGGACGCTCCGCGTTGCGTCTGACATCTTATCGAATTCGTCGATGCAACAAACACCACCGTCGCTCAGGACGAGAGCTCCACTGCAAGCAAGTTAACGTAGGATCATGCGGCCTAGGTTTGAACGTACCTCTCCAACACGAGCTGCTTCGAATCTGGATCGCGCGTTACATATGCTGTAAGACCGACAGCAGAGGAGCCTTTGCCCGAAGTATACACTCCTCGGGGAGCGATTTTGTGCACATACTAGGGTGTAAAGTAAATATCATATAAATTAGAAGAACCAAAAGACTGACTCCCAGGATTTGAGACTTGGCAGTACCCGGATCACCAACGAGCAGGACATTAATATCCCCACGGTATCGAGGACCACCCCCGCCACCACCGCGCTGAATGCTTTTATTCGTGCCACCAAATAGCTGAAGAAGAATGCCCTTCTTGACGTCCTCTATTTCCCATATGCTCGGGGCTAGCGACCGAGCGAGTAACTCGTAGATGTCTTCGCGTTCGCTGAGCTGGCGCAGCTTATTCTCGAGCTCCGCGTTGCGGAGCTTTTGGCCATCGCTGTCCAGCTCGCTTATACCGCCGTCCACGTCTCCAACACCACCCACACCTGGCATCCGGTCGCCTGCGGCGCGAGTACTTTTATCGAAGGCAAGCACGCCTTCTCGGCCCTCCGAGCCACCTACTAGTCTGACGTGCACAACATCCAAGTAGGTCTTGAAGAGGCTTTTCAATGTCCGTTGTCTGGGGTTGACTCGCACCGGGACGCTTCGGAAAATGCCTGTGACGACCAGCCGGTCGCCGGGTTTCGAGACATCGACCAACTCATCGTAGACGCTGAGGCTGACGGTATGTGGTGTTTGGCCGTCGGGGACGGCGTCCGGTGTTTCTTGTAGGCGAATTACTTGGCGGTCCGCGAACACGCAACGGTTGTGGATGAGAGAGAGGGTACCGGGAGCGGCGCAGACGTCTCGGGGACAGACAGTGGGTTCAGCTATTTTCCCTCGGTCGATCTCGACTTGAGTGGTATGCGAGCAGGTTAGGCATCGGAAGAATGCGGTTTTCATATCAGGGATAATGGGCGTAGATCGAATGACGAGGCCATTGATCGCTACAAGCTTGTCGGTGTCTGCAGAAAAGATTAACAATGAATCAGCCCAAATATCAAATTACGAACCTGTAGGATTGAGCTCCCGCATGTTGACAGACTGGAGCCCAAACGGTCTAACTTTGTAGACCTTGTTCATGATCTCGGAAATTTCTTCTTCACCCTGTGCCCCCTCCATTCCCTGAAGGCCTTCCCTCTGGTCAATGTCAGCAATCTCCAACATGAGATCCTTCAGAATCTGGTCCATGGCGGGAACCACTTCCTGTGGGTACTTGATCAACTGCCCGTGCAATTTCTTGGAGGGAGGATACGCGAGGAGATTAACGATGTCTAGATTCAAATTCGTCTCCCCAGTTTGCCGCATCTGCCGCAGATAGGTTTCATATAGCAGCACCTCTGCGTCCGCAGGGTTGGAAAAAGGTCTGGTCGGGATGTTCAGAGAACGGGAGTGGGCCGCACGATACTTGGGTTTGAATCCTTTGAGGAAATCACGAAAGAGCTTCATAGTCTCCGAGAGATTGACGGTCGTTCCCCATATCGCGCGGATCTCGTCTGGTTCATCTGAGGTCAGATGGGGAGCGGTGAGAGTGGGTCCCGAGGCCGGTGGGCCGATGGAAGAAGACGGTGGTCTAGACGCGTTTTCATTGCCATGAGGACGACGCGCTGCAGAGTTGGGAGTGACGGAAAAGGAGGAGTGGATATCACCGCGTCGATTTCTGGGCGTGGCAGGTTTCACGGGGCTTCTACAAGTCGGGGTGACATCAGTTGTAACCTATTCGGTAGCCGGCACGGGAACGCACGAGGGGAAATCCAACGGATCCGAGTCAAAGGGAGCACCAGAGTTCAGATTCGCATTTCTACGCGCATTTTTCGCGGGAGAGGAGCTCGGGAACGCCATTGGAGAGGAGCTCCCCGCTGAACGGCGCGTCAATGAAAATTGCCAGGAGGGTCTTGCGTTATGCGCTTACGGTTGAACAAAGGGGTTCTCTTGGGCGTACTCATTCCGACAGCTCTCCTTGCCATCAAACCCTGTATGGGTGTGGCCTGGACGTCACCATCGGATGCCCAAGGACGCGCCGGTGTCCCTGCAACTGAGGGGGTACCGGCGAGGAAAAGGGGATTGGCGGGTGGCGCATCTGGCATGGTTTGCCCTTCGCCATCTCCCATGTCGATATCATCTGACGTTGGAAAGTCCAGCGCAGGCGGTGAGGACATGATGGTTGAGGAAGAAAGAAAACGTTAACGCGTCGCATCACAGGCGCGTGCTTGTCACGGTGATTTAGAGACCAAATAAGACCAAAGTGACTACTCACGTCAGGCTCAAGTCAGGCTCCGGCCTCGAGGCGTCTCGCTTAATATGATGTCTTCTCAAGTCCAGTGGGTCCAGTGTGGCGCACACCGTGTGTTTCTCGTACAACGTTTTCTGCCTTATGATGTACAACACTAAGGAGCACCTGGTCCTTAAAGACTTTCCTTCCCCAGAAGTACGTTGAAGCAAGACTCAAATTTCGCCAGACCGATTCGAATCATGTTCCTATGGTTATTGTCCCGCCTTTGGAATACCTCTTGGTTTTTTCCAGCTTCCATGGACCCGGAGACGAATGTCGTGGTACGAATCACCAGTGTCGATAAGAGCGCAAGTACATATTGAAATTTGACCATCTTCAGAGAGCCACACCCTCCGTTGCGACCTCTGAGGAAAAGCTCCCCGCGTCACCCAAGTCGATCTGTTGGTGGGCGATAGACGAACGCCGAGACAAGGATGCCAAGACCTTAGTCGACAAGAAAAGTCTGTCAGAGATCCGGTGTCTGGATGGCGACCTCTGGCGAGCGACATGCGCCGCCAGTCGTATCAATAGCCCGCGATATGAACTCTATCTTCATCGCAATGGGTATGCTTCCTGCAGCTGTCCTGATTTCATCTATCGCAGTGGAGCATGCAAGCATTTGCGTGCCCTGCGGATAATCATCGAATTCCTCCGACTTGCTGGTCACGAATTGGTCTCTTCTTTCTATTATCCGGGATCGCCTGAGGCAGCCCAAGCCTATTGCTCCACAACTCCTTCGAACTACGAAATGGATGCGGAGATTGTCGCAACGGTCAACGTCGCTACAGAGACACCTGTACTAGTAACACTGCTTCCCAATGGAACTTCACCATTCCCCAGACGGTTGCCGGAATTCGTCGGTTGTTCTCACCGTATCAACGAGGTACAGCATCATTCATACATTTCTGGTCATAATTTATGATTTTGTAGAACCTGTTCAACTTCCTTCTGGGGCGGAACTCTGACGAAACCGGCCAAGGTTTCTTGTACGTAGGACTGGACGGTTTTCAAAACACATTATCACGTCGTGATAGATTTCGTCATAAAATTCAGCCGATTCTCCACAAATTAACGACACTGGACCTTTTTCCCGGGATGGCACAATTCCAGGAAGCCCGCAAACAACTTTTAGAGGTATTTCTAATTACCCTTTTATCTCTGCTGGGTAATTTCTTTGTTTGATTCCAGATTTCCGAGCGCATGAAACTTTCCGCCCACCCGAGTCTCCCAGAAGCTGTCGAAAAAGACGAGCAATATATCTGTGAAGCACTTCACGAAGTTGTAGTGTCAGCGGAGGCAATGGAGTCAGTTATCGCGGCACACGCGCAGGATCAACTAGTAGTGGACTTCATTTTCATGGTATTTTTTCTGTTGCATCTTTCTATCCGGGTTTCTAACGCCCGACACGCAAACAGCTTGTGCATAATTGGCAAAGACAATTCCAGGATTATGGCAAGGGCTTGCACTCAGGAGCGTCACGATTTCTTGTAAAATTGACAGCGGCATCGGGAATAATGCCTCCTGAATCCGTCATTCATGGAGTAACCCGTGACAGAGATGAAGATTCATTGGAGAAAGCAGGCGGATTTGCAAATGTATTCTCCGGACGATATAAGGGCAAAAAGGTTGCCCTGAAGCAACTGCGAATTTATGGAATTCCTTCGGCATCTAAAGCTAAGGAGGTGGGTCTTGATCATTATTTTCCGAAATCTACCCCCCAACACCGTACTTTTGTTAGGCTTTTAACGCTTTCTGTAAAGAAGCTATTGTGTGGGGACAGTTGGACCACCCGAACGTTCTACCTTTTCTTGGGGTGGAGGCTGATACTCCACCGACAAATTACTACTGCATGGTATTGCCATGGATGGACAACGGGACGATCCTTGACCATGTGGAGAGACATGGTGTGATAGATATAGATAAACGAGTAGGTGACGTGTTTTCCCCTGTTCGCCCCAGATAAACGAACCACTCGGAAAGATAGTGGAAATTGCAGAAGGACTTCGATATCTTCATAGCAAGAATGTTGTACACGGTGACCTCCGCGGAGTGAGTGCCGTTTTTCTCGCCCCGGCAACTACCCTAAACACCACGCAGAGCAACATCCTGATAGGGCCAGATTGGGAAGTACGACTGGCTGATTTTGGACTGGCCGTCTTCTCCGACGGGAGAGTGGGGGACACTGTTTCCTTCCGTATTGGCTCAACCCCTTGGCACGCTCCGGAATTAATCAGGCCAGATATTTTTGGGCTGGAACGATTTACGAGGACGACACGAAGTGACATATTTGCATTCGCGTGTGTATGTTTCGAGGTAAACACCATTTCACTCGTAATGATATCAATATTGAATCGGATGTATAGGTTCATACCAGCAGGCCACCTTTCGTGGAAGATCGAATTGGGATAAGAATGTTGCGCGGAGAAAGGCCAGACAGACCCGCCAACAATGCGCGCTGTCAAATAGATGATAGGCTTTGGATGCTCATGTCGAGGTGCTGGAGCCAAGAAAGAGAAGACCGACCCAATGCGTCCGCCGTTGTCGATACTATGCGCGCTTGGCCACAGACTGAGCAGTAACAAGCTAGTGTAACGTGTGGAATATATCATTTTGAACCGTTCTCCGATGTTTCGAGAGCATCAAGCAAGGTTCGGGCCCTCTTATGCTTGAGTTCGTTAGTTTCGGTTGCGGCGCCAGCAGTCACAGGTTCCGCCTCGGGTATCTCTTCGGCAGACAAGTTACCGTTCTTGTCTGCCGAAGTAGATAATACGGATTGACAATCTTGGATTAATTTCTGTGAACGACGTTGAAAAGACGACATAAGGACGAGACGCAAGAGAAGAAACGCACTTCCCGTACACCGCCCTTGACATTTGAAAGATATCGGATGGTCAATTCAACATATGTATCCGGAATCTGGCAGGTTCGCTCTTCAAATAAGGATTTCCTGCCGGAGAGCAGGACAACTCACCGTGTCCGACCAGATGTTCCTGATGATCCAATTCTGTCGAGCTTTGTGGAACTTCCATTTGGATGGTTTGCGAAATTGAGTGAAGGCATACGAGAGCGCTGTTTCTAGTTATATATGTGCTCGAACGGGCTGTGAAAAGAGAAGTTTTTGACCTTTAGAAGCCTGTTCAGATAGAGAAGAGTCCTCATTGGGGTCTGGAAATCCGGTCTTGTTTTTCTTGTGTTTCTTTTTCTGTGATTCTGTGCTCTCCTCATTGAGCTCTTCATCAACGGCGTCCTCTCGTCTCCGTTTCTCTCTTTCCGATTTTCGGACCTTTTTCCCCTCTTTGTTCACAGCAGGTTCTTCCTTCCGTTCTTTCCCGCTCGTCTTGGGGATTTTCTCGGCCATGTTTAAACCAGATAAGATTTCCTGTACTTGAAAACACAATGTACACAGCCACAAAAAAGTCACCTGATATAGTCACGTTTTCCGTCCCACGGTCCTCGGAATCCGCCGTGATTGGGCGAACTGAGAATCCACGGGGGTTTGGGGCGCAGCCAAGAGGTGATTGATCTCTGGATCTCTCAAAATGATGTTGCTAAGCGAGATCAGTGATCCCACGGCGGAACGCTGGCAGCCTTCGGCCACTCCATGCTTTATGTACTGAGCATCGGGGACAGAAGTCGCCAGTCCCCGTTCTCGTCGTGAACTTCATTACTGTTACTATGTAGGTACAACCAAGAAATAAGAGCCGTAGTGTGGCAGAGGAATTGCATTATCTGACAGAGATGTATGTGCAGCATATACAGGATTAGGATGCCATATTGTTTGCAGTTTGAGTCTTTGTGTGCCGGAGGCGGTTGGATAGCCCTGGCCGGGGCCAGAGGGCTCCGAGTGGCGTTGTAGAGCAGGTCGAGAGTGGGCGCAATGGAACTTGATGGATTGATCTGGCCGAACGTTCCGCTGATAATCATTGCCTTTTCTGGGGGGGGGGGGGGGGGTCGTGGGTTTTTTTGACTGATCCAGAGATCGAGCGCCTCTTGGGCGCAGCCCCAGCAAGGAAGGCTCAGTCACGAGCACAGCCACACAGTCACGGTTGCGTCTCTTTAACTCGGAGTTCATTTTCCGAACCTCCCCCGTTTCTCGCGGCCCCGTTTCCTCTTCCTCTGCGCGACAAACAGTTATTCAGAAATGGCTCAGAAACCGAACAAATTGGCTTTCCTTTCGATGCCCGCTCCGGCTTCCTATGTCGCGGGGCTAGGACGCGGTGCATCTGGCTTTACAACCCGCTCTGACATCGGGCCAGCACGAGAAGGTCCCTCCGCTGAAGTTATTGCGTGCGTCTGTGTTCTTCACTTGTTTTTATCTTGAGACTTAATCCCAACACAGTGAAGCCCAAGCACGTCGCGGTGAAGAGGCTGAAGTCGACCCTGAACAATTCCAGGATCCTGACAATGAGTATGGATTGTTCGCTGGCACGACGTACGAGCAGGATGACGAAGAGGCCGACAAGATATACCAACAGGTTGATGAGGCTATGGACGCTCGACGGCGGGCACGGCGGTGCGTTTCCCGACTATCGGGTCAGTCTCTCTTTCCCCTGTTAACTGATTGATTTCATCTGTCACAGGGAGGCCCAGGAGCAGATAGAAACGGCGAAACATCGAGCTGAGCGCCCAAAGATTCAACAGCAATTTGCCGACTTGAAGAGGGGTCTGAGCGCGGTAACTGACGAGGAATGGGAGAATATTCCAGAAGTCGGGAATTTGACTCGCAAGAAAAGGCGAAAGGCGGAAAGGTCGTTTGCGGTTCCGGATAGTGTGCTGGTTGGCGATCGATCAAAGACGGAATATGAGAACTCTTTGGATGACAGGCAACAACAGGTGGGTCTGTCATATGTAAGGCGCTCTATACACTAATTTCTCTCTCAATTAGAACGGCGGCTTTGAAACACCAGCCGACTCCGGCGCTCTGACGAATTTCGTCGAAATAGGGCAAGCCCGTGATAAAATTCTGTCTCTCAAACTGGATCAGGTCCGAGCTTCTCTTGTGCTTCTCTTGTTGTGGTCCAACCCGCTAACATCTTACTTCGATACAGATTTCAGGAACAGCCACTTCCGGCACAAGCACCTCAGTGGATCCCAAAGGCTACCTCACATCGCTTAACAGTGTCATTCTTAAATCTGATGCAGAAATTGGGGATATCAAACGTGCTCGAATGCTGTTTGACTCTCTCGTCAAGTCAAATCCGAAGCATTCTCCAGGGTGGATCGCAGCGGCATGCTTGGAGGAACATGCCGGCAGGATGGTTGCCGCAAGGAAGATTATCAAGGCAGGGTGCGAGCAGTGCCCCAAGAGCGAGGACGTTTGGTTGGAGGCCGCTCGACTACACGTGAGCCCCACCTAGGTCTTTTCCCCTCCTTTTCCCTGACGGTGGTTATAGAATAATGACGACGCAAAAGTGATTCTTGCAAGTGCCGTACAACATGTCGGACAAAGCGTGAAAATTTGGATGGCCGCCTCAGATCTTGAACACGACGTCAAAGCAAAGAAGCGCGTGCTACGGAAAGGCAAGTTTCTTATGTTGTCCGGAATATCGTGCTGATTACTTGTTTCAGCTCTCGAGCACATTCCCAATTCAGTTCGCCTTTGGAAAGAAACAGTCAATCTCGAATCTTCTGCTGCAGACGCCCGCATTCTGCTCTCTCGAGCTGTCGAAGTCATTCCCCTATCTGTCGAACTCTGGCTCGCACTTGCCCGCCTCGAGACTCCCGAACGCGCCAAAAGTGTCCTCAATAAGGCACGGAAGGCAGTGCCAACATCGCACGAAATCTGGATAGCTGCAGGCAGATTGCTCGAGCAGCAGGCGCAAGATAAATCTGGCTCTGAGCGCGAGGCAGAACTAGCCGTAGTAGACAAGACAATCGTCGCCGGGGTGCGAGAGTTGAGGAGGCATCAGGTCTTATTGACTCGCGAGCAATGGTTGAAGGAAGCGGAGCGTTGCGAGACCGAGGGATCGCCCCGAACTTGTGAGGCCATTGTGAAAGCCACTGTGGGCATGGAAATAGAGGAGGAAGACCGATTAGATACTTGGGTTGGAGATGCGGAGGCCGCGGAGGCCAGGGGTATGGTTGGCACTGCCCGAGCGGTACTAGCAGAAGCCCTCAGAGTGTTCCCGGGGCGTAAGTCGTTGTGGATCCGCGCGGCTGAATTGGAGAAGGCCAACGGGACGCGGTACGTTGCATTGTTCATCCTCATATTAATATCTAAGCATTGCTCTAGGGAGAGTCTGGACGCGATCCTCAATCGCGCAGTAGACCATTGCCCCCAAGCTGAGGTTTTGTGGCTGATGGCCGCCAAAGAGAAATGGCTGGCGGGTGATGTTCCTGCTGCCCGTGAAGTCCTTGAGCGCGCTTTCGGCGCAAACAAAGAAAGCGAGCAGATCTGGCTGGCAGCCGTCAAGCTTGAGGCCGAAAACAACGAACTGGGGGTCGCCAGAGAGCTCCTTGTTCGCGCTCGGATGGTTGCGGATACCGAGAGAGTGGGTGTGTTCTCTTATTTTATCTTCCCTGTCTCACCAGGCGATATTGTAGATATGGATGAAGTCCGCGGTGTTCGAACGACAGCAGGGCCAATTTGATGCGGCACTTGAAACCCTCGCCACAGCTCTTACCAAGTTCCCGAAATTCGCGAAACTTTACATGATTCAGGGCCAGATTCTTCAATCACAGGGTAATTTTCAGGCGGCTCGCGCGTCCTTCTCTGCCGGGTTGAAAGCATGTCCAAAGGAAGCTACACTTTGGATCCTTGCTAGCCGATTAGAAGAAGCAGACGGGAAAAGCATCAAAGCTCGCGCTATCTTGGAAAAGGGGCGCCTGGTAAACCCAGCCAATGACGTTCTCTGGGCTGAAGCAGTTGGGGTGGAAGAGCGATCAGGTGGGGCCGCGCAAGGGAAAGCAATGCTTGCACGGAGTCTCCAGGAATGTCCCACATCTGGCTTGCTCTGGTCCATGTCGATATGGGCTGAACCCCGGCCCATGCGGAAAGCTCGTTCAGTCGACGCTCTGAAGAAGAGCGCTGATAATCCTGTCATTATATGCACAGTGGCGCGTCTTTTCTGGGCGGAGCGGAAGATTGAGAAGGCACGACAATGGTTCGGCAGGGCTGTTGCTACAGACCCGGACTTGGGTGATTCGTGGGCTTGGTGGCTCAAGTTCGAGAGACAGCATGGCACAGAGGTCAGAATTTTCTAACACGAAGCGATTCATACTCAACGCTTGACAGGAACACCGAGATGAAGTTCGGAAAAAGTGTGTCGCTGCAGAGCCTCATCATTCGCCGATGTGGCAGTCCGTGGCGAAAGATACACGGAATGTCGGCAAAAGCATCACCGAGATTTTGGAAATGGTTGCCGACGCGCTTTCTCAGTAAACTGATGTACCAACATTTCATTTCCTCTTGTATTACCTACAGTATGTCCCGGTCAAAACGTGTAGACATATGTACATGACGGTGGGTGCAGATGTTATGGGACCCTACTAAACAGTATCTTTCCTTTGTCTTCAAGACTTCACGGCTTGTCAGTTCTTGTGAACACCTTGCAACCGCCGCTCCGGTATATACACCGGCAAGAGCAACGTGTGGTTGGAATGAAGCCCAAATTTAGTTGGGCTTATAGATCAATGTATCTCCGAGGGCTCCTTCACACAACCCAATATAGTATTCGCCGAAGGCTCCTATGGTCTTCAAACTGTCACCTATGAAGCGGCACGATGGTCCCGTCCTCATACACCACAGGACAACCCCGGCCGAACATACGCATGAGGAGAGGAGACGCCGAATCACGGCGAACAAACGATTTGGATATGTCGTGCAGGAATATTTGTTCAAGACCAGGGAAGGAGGGCCCAGCGAGGATATCAAATTGCGTCAGCCTGTGTCATCGTTGAGCGGGAAGATGAGCAAGGAGGAGCACCGCACACTACATGTTTATACGGAAACCATTCCTCGGGGTTTATCTTGAGACGTACACGCTTGAGGGCGGTATGCTGAAAGGCTTTGAGGGGTGATATTTCTGGAGCACCTAGATGGTATACGAGCTCTTCAAGATTCGGGCACCGCGAGAGGATACGGTGCATTTGGTTCGACGAATACGTTACTTGAGGGGCGAATGTGAACTCGAGAACACGTAACTGCCACCCGACCGCGGTGATGAAGGACAGCATCGTGCTCGGGATCGTCGTATGCAGCACGAGGTTCGTGAGGTTCGTGAGTTTCGTGATGCCAGGGATCTCCTTGGTCTCGAGATCTTTGACGTGGCGGGAATGATAGTGCGATCGGTTGAGTCGTAGCGTATGCAGTGATTGTCCGAGCGGGAGATGATTGAGTACATCTGGCCGATCGGAGGACAGAAACAAATAGCGCAGATTGGGGGAGTGCGAGATAATTTCCGAAAGCCGTTTGCCGTTGGTTGTCCCATAGAACCGCACATCGAGGTCACTCTCACTACAAAAAAAGAATTACAATCATCATTAGGAAAGTTCATGATCTCTGGCCACAGTCTAGTTACATACCTCCACTCTAATCGTTTCAGTTGCGGGCAAAGCGGAGGGCTACCCTCGTTAGGCGTGCTTGTGAGCCCGTCCCAAAAATGTATGTCCTCGGCGTCAAGCCGCAAACATCTTACCAAGATTTCCAATCGAGGACAATATCGAAGAAGGTCGCCGAGATGGATGGAGAGCGGCCCATACATTGGGGACGGGTGGCAGAACGGTAACGTGTCGCTCTCGTTCCTCAAGTGAGTCGGCTTCACTGGCAATTCCAACCGTTTAATGTAGCGGCCACATCCCTCCGATCCCTCTTCAACTGACCGTCGCAGGCCGCCGACCAGACTCTGCAACGCGCGAAAGCTCACAATGCGCACATCTTCGTATAAAAATTCCTCCGCAAGCGTTCGCCAAAGCTTGCATACGCGAACCAAAGCTAGACATGTTCTCATCCGGAGGGCGTCATGCTAACGATAGTAATTTAACTTGAACCGCGATCGAGCGCAACAGGTAGATCAACCGACCTCTTTGAAGCGCGATGTTTCTTGCAATTCGCGTGAGGATTCGAAATATTCGTAGTCGACGGCATAGGAGGTAGCTGAGCCGGTCGCCAAGGAGAATATTGAGCGCCAGATTTCTGGGGGCGGACGTGACGCGGGCCCTCCGGCGGAAGGACGGGGACGCATCGACGCCCATCATACCCACGTCCACACTATATACCAAGTAAAATAGGAAGACCATTCCTGACAGTCAACGGAGAAGCGGCAAACAAAGCCACACTTATACAGGTACTGTAGGTAAAGGCTTCCCGACTTGTGACATGATCGGGAACAGAAATGCAGCGGAGGAAAGAACCTGATTTCATACTGTTAGTTTAAAGCCCTATCTCACCACTGACGTGCGATTGGGACTGACTTCCAGTGGTACACCACGGAACAGCGACAATGTTTGGGGCGATGATCAAACGACGACAACGACGCCATGTCGAGACAGCATATCAGGAAATGTTTGCCTGACGTGTAGAATTAGTTGACGGTCAACAAATCCACGGTTGGGAGGATATTGGTGTGAGCAGGCCCGGGATTTATTATAGCCGGAGACTGAAAATCTCAGTGACAAATCTATTTGACAAAGTTTGATGGACCTACAACTCGACGTAAAAGTATCCTTATAAATTTATTGTTTCACAACGAGACTTGGTCCTACCTTCAAAGAATGTACCGTGACAGGTGAGAAGACGGTTAAACAGGTGAGACGGGTAGGGAACCACGAGATACGAAAAAGAGCGCGACGTAGTAAATTGAAGATGTGCGCTACTTTTTCTGTATAGCGTTTACTAACCTGCAACGGAATTAAAAGTGATTTAATGTCGTGCATATGGCACGCACCAGTCAAGACCCTCTTCCAAACCCTCTCCCTTCGTAGCACAACTTCCCCGGACGCTCCACGGTCTCGATTTCTCCCCACCCGCCAATCCCAGCTGTTCGCTGATCTCCTCCGGCTTGAGGGCACCCTCGACGTCTTGCTTGTTGCAAAAGACGAGGAGCGGCACCCCCTTGAGCTCTTCTTCTGACAACATGGTCAACAGCTCGGTTCGTGAAGTCGCGAGGCGTGTGTGGTCGGAAGAATCAATGACGTAAATTATGGAGGATGTGTTTGGAAAGTAACAACGCCAGTAGGGTCTACGAGACCGTCAATGAGACCAAATGCCGAGACGCAGGCATACCGTATACTGGATTGACCGCCTAGATCCCATACTTGAAACTTAATATTTTTGTACTGTACAGAGTATCGGGGGTGAGCACAGTATGATGATGAAAGAAACACCGAGGCAGACTTCGACAGTCTCAACATTGAATCCGATGGCTAACGCTACAATGAGCACCAAGTTGTATTCTGGGAGATACTCCACGCACTTGGTATTGTGGAAACGACCTCTCCGATCTGGGGAACGATGAGACGGACCGGACAGCATGAAGCGGGGGGTCCACCTGTAATCTATACAGTATGGTGGTCTTTGCGGGATCAGAACCATTCCGAGGAGAGTCTGGGAGAGCAATACCTTTCCGGCCGAGTCGAGACCAAGCATTAGTATGCGGACGTCTTGGTCCTTGCTCCATCGCACCAGAGACGACAAGGAAGAAAAGAGACTAGATATTGAGAGGCCCATTGGCGAGGTATTATCGAGAGATTAACGCAAAGTAAAAGTAACCGGCAGGAGGAGTCGCAACTTCGGCAACTAACCGGCATCTAAATCCGTTATTACTAATTAAACCAGAAATCAAACCGCCCAACACCAATCCCACTGCTTGTCTTCAGGCCTCTCCATGCATGCCCTATATGTCTCAATCTCAGGTCTCCACACCCGCACCATCCCATCGTCCCAACAAGTCGAAAGCATATCAGCAGCCCAGTCTACCCCTCCGGCATCCCCACAGGCTCCTTTCAGTTCGACCCCCGTCGCTGCGGTACACCCAGATGCACGCGTCGCATTACTTACATCAAAGGTAAAACTGCTTCCGGGGGCGCCGGACCCCCGC
Source organism: Mycena galericulata (assembly GCA_029289565.1). NCBI lineage: Eukaryota > Fungi > Basidiomycota > Agaricomycetes > Agaricales > Mycenaceae > Mycena > Mycena galericulata. Next base: position 234,238 of record JARKIA010000012.1, on the reverse strand, counting down.
CCAGTCCCCCCAGTGGCCAACCACCGCCCGCACGGAGAGATTGCCAGCTTCACGTAAAAGTTGGTCTGCAAGTTTTCGTGGGTGTAGCTGTTCCCAAACGCTGCCAAAGAGTCGCGCGCGTATGTGTGAATGCACGAATCCGATCCAAGACCGAAAACCAGCCCGGCTGTAGGCCCAGTACCATCCACGAGGCTTATGATTCCCCGCGGCCGACGAGACGCCTGCCAAGCTGTCGGGTCCAACGGAGAAGAAAACAGGCATGCCGGTTCTTTAACTTTGGTTGATTTGCTTTTCTTCGAAACTCGGAGATCCCAGCACCGGAGAAGCCTGAAAGGGGCCATGAAAACAAGGTAAGAAAAAGGGAAGGGTTAGCACATACCCGTCCGATGAGCCACTGCTGATCAACTGGTACGGGTTCGCGCCAGAGTATAGTAAGCTAGTAACAGTCCGAGGCACGGATGCGTTCTTCCCCTTGGGAGTTTTGCGCTTTCCACTCGGTCCCATATCTTCATGCGCCCCCGAAATGTTTAGTACCGGAAGCAAATCGGAACGTTCACGGTTTTCGCCAACGCGTAGATCCCAAATGCACACCAGCCCGTCCCGTCCACCTGTACTCAAAAGATCCCGGTGGCTCGGATCCCAGGAAACGCACTTGACGGTGCTGTTGTGCCCTCGTAAGGTCTGGAGTAGAGCACCCGTCTCCGAATCAGAGATACGAGCAGATCTGTCCCCAGAGGCAGTGACAAGTAGTGTATCAGCACTATTCCACTTGACGTCAAAAATTCCATTTTCGTGAGGCTGCAGCGTGGTATGGACAGGGTCAGGGTCCCAATCCCTTCGCTTGGAGGTGTTTATTATGTACACTGTGCCTTGTTCAGTTGCCACAGCGAGGAGGGGGTTGCCACCAGACCGTGCGGCTGAGGTAGGTGTTAGCGGGGTACAAGACAGGTCAAAATTATAAGAGCTTACAGTGTGAGTAGGAGCAGGCATACGGAGGTGTTAAGAAAGAGTCCTCGAGGACCGATTGGCAGCGAAATACGTCAGACTTGTTGGAGGACACAAAGGACTGCAGGATTGGCAGTGTAGATGCTAGGGGAAGTACTTAATACGGCGTGGAGAATGGGCGATAGCGACTAACAATAGGAGCGTCGATAGCTGGCTACTGGCCGCATATGGGCAGTCATGTTCCGCAATGGGGCGTGCCGGTGGCACGAAACGAGGCGCTGCATCTCCACGTCGCTATCGCTTTCGTACGCGTCGGCATCGGAATGGTTCTCGTCAGAAGAGAGTTTGACGCGTTTTCTGTGGCCTTCTTCAGCGATATCCAATGGCCTTTTGCATTGGACGCGTTGTGTGGGTGCGAGCCATGATTTAATCGCGGACGACGCGCCGAGGGCGACGGGTATATTCGTACGGTCCGCGAGGGCGCCGCGGGGCGCGACGGCTAAAATTCTGGTCTGTGGCATTGAGATACGGTGTCGCTTCGTGTTCAAGGGCTCTAAATTGTCTGGGGCCTGGTCAGACTGGTAGTTGTTGGAATGGGAGAGGGCAAACAAGGAGTCCGAGTCACCTGATCCTTCCTGAAGTCTTCGGGAATTCGGCCGACCGCTAAATTTTATCTTTCAAGTTTCCACCAACGCTCACCTACTTCCCAAGGATGTTTCGAACCGCCGTTCGGTCGTTGGTGACCTCCGCCAGACAATCCCTTACAATTGGTCTCATCCCCGCAGACGGGATAGGCCGCGAAGTCATCCCAGTTTGTCTAGCCGCCCTTAATGTCCTATGGCTCCAATATTATGTAGGCAGCGAAAGAGGCCATTCTGGCGGTACAGTCCGAATTACCGCAGGTCAAATTTGTTGACCTGTTGGCTGGATGGGAAACATTCACTCGGACGGGCGCCGCTCTTCCTCGCGAAACTGTCCAGTTTGTTTTCGACCCTACGGCTCCTTGTTCTGCGCTGTTTACATTCCGTGGACAGAACGTTGAAGGAAGAGTGCGACTGCGCCTTGTTTGGCTCGGTCAGGTATATCTGAACACTCGGATTTACTGCTCGTTCTCATTTCGTCGTAAAGCTCCCCATCACGAAAAGTGGCTGGCTATTCCTCTCCGATTGTTGCCCTCCGTAAAGAGCTCGATCTCTACGCTAATATTCGCCCAGTTCGCTCTGTATGTCTCGTCTGCATTGCCATTTTTGGCTTCGGTGACCCTGTTAAGAAAGGTTTCGCCAGATCCTGCGAGCTCGCCTGCGGTGGACTTGGTTGTCGTAAGGGAGAATACGGAGTGCCTGGTATGGACTATCCGCCACAATCAACGCTTCTGAACGCGTCTATGCAGTATGTGAAGGAAGAAACCCTTATCCAGACGGACCATGGCAAAGAAGCTCGCGCAACGCGCCTGATCACGGAACGCGCATCGAGCCGTATAGGCAAGATCGCATTCGAAATCGCTAAGGCGCGCCCTCGGAAGGTATATGGCACAATTCTCAGTGAATTCACTGTCGACTTTTGTTCCTAGCTGCTGCACATTATACACAAATCCAATGTCTTGTCTGTGACCGATGGCCTCTTCCGTGAGAGCGTTCGTGCGGTGCCAGCTTCTGCTGGAATTAATGGTAAATTCGACGATGTCACCATCGAAGAGCAGCTCGTCGATAGTGCCGTCTATCGGTATGTGCCGTTCTTTCCTGGCTTCATATGCGACTAACTAGACTGGCATGTTTAGGTTGTTCCGCGAACCACAGTGAGTCGTTTTTCGCGCTCCAGAACACTCGTCTCGATATTTGGCAAGGATTTTCGATGTTATGGTCGCACCCAACCTCTACGGCGATATCATCTCGTAGGTTTGTCCCTTCGATCTGTCTACGCCCGCCAATTTCACCGTAGAGATGCTGCTGCCGCCCTGGTCGGTTCACTTGGAGTGATCCCTTCCATCAACGCCGGGGATAGCTTTGTCATGGGCGAGCCGTGCGTGCCTTCGCGAGGAAGTCACCGAAACCGAACTTATTCCGTGTATGCAGGGTCCATGGCTCAGCCCCGGATATCGCTGGAAAAGGCATTGCGAACCCAGTCGCTTCCATAAGGTCGGCGGCGCTCATGCTTCGACACCTCGGCTACGCTTCACCGGCAGATAAAATCGACAAAGCAGTCAACGATACGCTGGCTCCGGCCAAAGTCCTGACGGCAGACCTTGGCGGCAAAAGCTCGACCACCGAAGTCAAAGACCACATCATGGCCTTGATCCATAAGCAGTACAAGTAATTCTGACTTACGGATAAAAGTATCGCAGATGTTAGGTTCCATTCGGTTCCCCGAGCCCGACGGAGATACTACTATACATCTCGGGATCTTGTGAATAAAGATTGGATTTTCACGACCCATCTGCAAGAAGTGTCACGCATGAGGAGAATAACTGTCTTTTAGCGTTGATCAAACACACGAAAAAGTGTTTGGTTCCTCTGCCGATTACTTGGGGTTTACAGTTCAATGGAAGATCGCACCGGACATTCTGTTAGTACCCTTGCGGTGCAGAATACGCATACGTCAATTTAAACGAACTAGGGCTCTAGTAAATATACATCCCACCCATACGCACCCACAAAAAAAAAACGAAAAAGATCACGGTCATGCCGAATTTAAGTGCTGTAAACAGGTGGGGGATGGTTTTCTACGTCGGCGTCACTTTCAGGACTAGTATTAGGTCCATGTGTACGGCGGGGCGTAAGCAGCAAATTTTGCAATCTCCGGACCTCTCGTCGGAGGATTTCAACCTCTGCTCGTAGCTGGGTGTTGTTGGTCGAAGAAAATCGGCGAGAATGCGCAGTTAACGGAGGGAGGTCGATTGTTGAAACGGATAGCATCTCCTCAAGCGCCTCGGCTGCCTCCAGCGTTTCGTGTAGACTTAGTACGAGCTCGCGGCGGCTTGAAGGACGGGTCGGCGCTGCTTCGGTAGAGGGCGAAAGTATGATGGGGCTAGGCGTCGTGGGTCCATCTGCGATGGGCAACAGAACCTGGGCAAAAGATGACTCGTGTCTTCTCCGCCTAGGAAGGACTTCCCCGGCCTCCCGGGTCGGTCTTCGCACATCGTCGCCGTCTCCCGCCGAATGAGATCTTGCGCGAATTCCTTCTGTTACTGAAGGGGTGAGATGGCCGGGAGAGGCTCCATCTGACTGAGAGCGGCCATGGGTGACACCTAATCTAGGAGGAACCGGTAGGTGAGCTTTGACCAGCGCGGGCATTGGTGGCGGGATCCCCACATAGGACCTTCGAGCGGGTGTGAAACCGGCGAGATCATGCCGTCTACGTTCTTCCAGTTGTCGAGGAGAAGGCGCGAGCAAGCCCTGTATGAGCATAGGGTCTGGACGAACACGGAGTTTGGTACGGCTTGGATTCGTGACATTGAGCGATGGACCAGAACCGATATCCGAAGGCACGGGTGTACCACGAAGGAGGTACAAAGGTGCTCCCTCTGTCTCTTCCCGAACGCTGGAAGCTCTGGTTATAGCTGGAATCGTCGGAAGAGGCCGATCTGGGGAGGCGACTGAACCCGGCCGTTGTGGTGGTTCACTTTTGAGCTCCTCAGGAAAGGCTTCTAGGTCCTTCTCCCACAAGTATTCGTCCCAGTACGTAGACGGGGACCGCTCACGCTTGCCGAAGAACCGTAATAAGCGGGCCTTTCCTGCATCCTGTTTCCGTCCTGTGGACCCGGACCCGGCAAGGCGCGCACGCATCTTCGCACGCAATCTGTATTTTCGGCGAACGCGATATATGAGAAGCAGCAGGAGAATAGCGCTGAGCCCGCCGAGGACTCCGGCAATGATGGGACCAACTTGAGCGAACTGGGCAAAGATAGATTCCGATGAAGATCGAGGTGTCCTGAATACATGAGACGAAGCATGGGTGCCAGCAGAACAAACTCACAAGCCCGGAGAGTTGGGATGCGATTTTACATGAAGCGGCGTGAATATTATCGCAGTGATGAGGAGCCAGCCCCGTTGGATGCGCATGTATAACAGCAGGAAGACCCAGTCCCCCGTACCAGACGGCTGCTGCAGTTAGAAGGAGAGAGAAACCGGTCCTGCCCCCGGGGTTTCATCGATGGGCAGCTTATTTGAGGACTGCGAATGGCAACCGTCGTTCCGTAACAAGACCCCGAAGGCGGTGTTCGGAGGCAAGACTCGCTCGACGGATCAAAAAACGCGGAGGTTGGTTCCGTGATTACCTCATCCGATTGGCGCTTGATTGGCGCCTGAGCGCTAAATGTGTCGTCCTGCTTCTCTCTTCCCTTCTTTCACAGAGGGCGATCGCGACGATCTACTCTCTTTGGCATGGGCAAAAACAAGAATGGAAAGCAGAAACAGAAGCTCGAAGAGGTCCCCGAAGAAGAGGAAGAGGAATACTACGACTACAGTGCCGAGGAAGACGAGGGCGGCTATGGACTGGGTCGGTCTTGCTACCCGTTTCGCCCCCAATGGCTAACCAGGGATCGACGATCTGTTAGCGGATATGCTAGGCGAGGACAATTGGGCAGCCGGTGCAACTGCTGGGCACGATCCTTGGGGCGTCAACAAAACTGTGCAGCAGACAATGAGCAACCAATGGGGAAGTACCATTCCCACACCCGCCCAGCTAGCCGCCCATCATGCGGCCGCGGCTGCAAGTGGTAGCAAGGGAGGAGGAGGCGGAAAGAAGGCTGACAATAATAAAAAGGCCGACAAGAAAGGCAAGGGAGGAAACGGCGGCGGTTGGGATAACAACTCTCAACCTGCGGACGCATGGGGAGGAAATGGTGGTGGTGGCTGGGGCGCCGTCGGCGGTGGTGGCGGTTGGGGTAGCGGCGGAGGCTGGGCCGCTACAACGGACGCGAACGATTGGGGACCTCCGGGCGACGACCAACGCTGGGATGTCCCTCAACCTGGGAAGCCAGTCCAGGGTCACTGGTCGAGCTGGGGTGAAGAGGCTAAGCGATTACCCAAGGTGACTTCCGTTCCTACAAGCACTGTTGGGACCAGGAACGACCTGTCCGCCCAGCAACGCTCTGAAATTTTGCAAGCTTTGCTCAACCACCCCAACCAGGGGCACGATGTTCGGTCGGCTTACCAGAACCAACACACAGGCGGCCAACAGGAGCAACCCAAGGGTGTTAAGCAGCAGCAGCAGCAGAAGCAGAAGCAGCAGAACAACGAGCAGGGGCAGGGCAAGAAGAAGAATAAACAGAATAATAACAACCAGCAGGCCTCCGACCCTTGGGGCGTGGGTGACACGGGCGGAGCATGGGGTGGTGGCGGCTGGGGTGACGGTGGCTGGGGTGATGGCGGCGGCGGCGACTGGGGAATGCCAGAAGCCGAGGACAAAGGCAAGGGCAAGAAGAATAAAAAGCAGCAGCAGAAACAACAGAAACAACGCCAAAACGATCCTTGGGGGGACGACGGGGGCTGGGGGATGCCAGGGGGCGATCACGACGACTACAATGACATGGACGATCGTGACCGCCGTGTTCATTTCACTCCAATAACGGCTAATCTCTGGGGAGGCAGCCAGCACGATTCCACGTATCATATGCCGTCCAAGACGCTCGCACATGCATATCAGGGCACTACGACTCCACTATTCACAGGTGCTCCTCGCAATAAAGTCAGCGAGGGAGCGAACGTACAATTTGTCGATTCGAAGGGTGCCGCTCTCCAGTCCGTGCACCAGGCTTTATTCGGGAAGACACGGATGGCTAAGGATCGAATCCATTGGATGTTTTCACCAAATAAAGACGAACGGGTGGCCTCTCTTTTGGCTTGGATCGAAATCATGTCGTATAACCTCGGCGCGTATGGTGTATGTTTCCGTGTTTCTTCAAAACCTTTCACCATTAATGCCTCTCTCTAGCTGCATAGATTTCTCCAGAGTCGAGAGAGAGGAGCCCTGATCGCGAACGCTGATTACAGGCCACCTCATAGCCCTAATGAGCCGGCTTTCGATTGGTTAACTTTTGATCAATTGCAAGCCACAAGGGATAGGATCCTCCAAGAATCTGTTGCGTTCTATGATCCGGCTGTTACCTGCATCGTCTTTGTCTTTCTGCCCTCCAAGAGCGGGAACAGTGTGGCGATGTGGAGACGAAGGATCAGCATCGGTAACAATACCCGCGCGTCTCGAATAAACGAGATCCATCTTGCCATGGCGGGCCTGCGTAGGGAGAAGGACTACGTTGTCCACGTCGATGAGTATAAACATTTACTTAATTTCTGGGGCTATCACTAACGTTTTTTTCAGGATACCTGGTGCCAAGCCGTCTGAGCCTACCAAGGCGGCGGCAGCTCTCGCTGCGAAATCGACGCCTCGCAATTATGATTATTACTATCCATACGAATCGGAAGCGGAGAAGAAACCAAAGAAACGGAAGTGGTGGCACTTCTGCATGTAAACGCGTCTACATCTTTCATGTGAGTCCAACTCTGTACCATAGCCAGTGCACTCTGTATCTGTAAATGCCTATTCTACTTACTACTTACAATCGCAATCTGTATTTCAATGCTGTTTAGAGGTGTTTACTACTTCGGTCTCTGCCCCCTTAGTCAGTGCCATGGACTCTCAAGCCCCCGAGCCTCGTTCTGCGCCAGTCCCTGACGTCGTGTCAGAGGCTGGAAGCGATGCTATGGTCTCCAGTCGAGGGTCCGCGGTCCGCCATCTCGCAATATTGAGCGCCTTCCTCGTGCCGATAGCATGTCTGCCGTACCTGATTACCCGACGACAACTAACGACCCTCCGCCGGAGAGTAGACGAGATGGGGGCTACCACGAACTTGCTCAGGCAGCGCCATCAGGCCAGTGCCCCAGGCGGGGAGAGTGGAGTTACAGCTCTCCTGGCCCAGATGCGGCAAGAGATGGATGTTATGCGAGCACAACTGGAACACAATGACTCTGAGCGCGCCAAGTCTCTATCGGAGATGACTATGGACGTAATTCACATAAACGAGGAGCTGGACCAGATTAGAGGTGACATTTTGTCTGTGCGCGACGCCGAGAGTGCTTCGCCTGACAAGCCGATGTCGCGAGAGGAAGTGAAGGATACGCTGGAGGATGGCTTGCATAGGCTTCGCCAGGAGACGGGGTCTTCCCAATCCGCAGTTGTTGAGCAAATTCGTCAGCTACACGGTGAACAGGACGCTTTGCGGAGCGAGTTGATCAAGATGGCGGACCAGTTACAGACCGTCAAGACTGGGCCTCACGCTGTGGACAGTACCGAGCTTCACAGACTGCTGCAGGAGACCCGGCAGACGCGGTATGTGGTTTAATGCGCTGCTGTGTACTTGTCTCTGACGTCTCAGTTTTTAGTGCAATATTCGGGGCGATAGGCTCGTCGCTCGGGGACGTCGCTACGATCATCCAAAGGGTTGAGATCGAAATGGGACATGAGCGTTCCGGGGGATATGATCCTGTGGAACGTCTGCGTATCCTGGCTCTGCGTATGCAAGACGAGAGTTTCCAAGGTGAGAGAAAGGGACGAGGGCGGGGGTGAACTGTATTGGATTGAGTGTATTATACGGTACCGGTGTGTACGAAGTCGAAGTGTATGTACTATATTATGTATCGTTGGAATTGGGTTGGAAGCAAGCGATCGTCTGCATCGGTTTCAATGGGGATGGGTCGCTCGTCATTTTCCTGTTCGGACATTCACACGTTCCCGCTATTGCCTCATTGTCGCTGCATGTCTGAGGCCTATGCCCCTTTCTTGATCCACGGCCCACCGCTCTATACATACAACCATGTCGGCAGAAGATAAGCCGTCTGGTACGGCCCCCCAACCTACCCCGGACATGCCTCCAACTTCCTCGCCCGAAGGCGAAGAGCAGGCTCTCGAATCGTTGCCTTGGGCCGAAGTCATTGAGCTCCAATCCTTCAGCGAACGCAAGGTTTGGATTGTTGAAAAAATAAAGGTCGCAGCGCCGTCTCGCTCCGTGGTCCAAAAGCACATGCTCAATTTATGCCTCCAGTTTCTGGAACAAATGCCGCCTATTGAAGTCTTCGTCGGCATGGATGCCATACGCACATCTGCCGAGAACGTTCCTGGACTTCCTAGTCGGGAAGAACTCAAGCAGTGGTTGGTCGAACATGACGCTATTGAGAAGGAGACGGAAATCTTCGACAGTGGCGAACTCAAAACCATTAAGAAATTCACGAAAGGTGCGTTGTCTGTGCTTGCTTCAAAAGAAGTTCATACAGAACCCCTCCAAAGCTGCTACACAACGAAATTTATCCCCTGCTGACACTGACTTAATCGAATTAACTTTGACGACCATTTATGAACTGGACAAGCTACTCCATTTACTACGAGACAGGTCGGAGAATCTGGAACTCATGGGCATTCGACTATCATGGGAGGAGTTCCGAACCGCAGCGTGGATCGACCGGCGCACTATTATAGCGGATCTCAAAGCTTTCCTCGACACAAGGGCGCGTTGGACGCCTGCTGTTTACGAAGAAGTTCCTCCCCCATCCAGTACATCCAAACGTCGTGCGTCCCTCACTTCCATCGCATCAGTAGCATCAGACACGCTACTCGCGTCGGCTGGTTTCTCTCGAAGCGCGCGCTTCAAGTTGGCTGAGGTCCTTTCTCGGGACGCGGCTCAGTTCTCGGCGCGAGTGACGTCACTCAGGCACAGCAAAATTTCTGCAGCTGGGAAAATGCTCGACAAGTTGATAGACACGAGTCGCACAGCGGTACCGGAGGATTTGCTTGACGAACAAGACCGTTTGGAGGAAAGGGGAATTGCCGAGCTGGAACACGTAGGCAAATTTGTCATGAATGCTGTTATGCAGTGGAGAAAGTACCAGCATTTTTCCTCTTTGGTTGTTACCTGAGCTGAATAGGCTAACAGGGCTGACGAAATCTACGTTGAATCCATGAAGGATCAAGTCGCTGCCCAAACCCTGTGGGACGAGATTGAAGCTGCGAAATTTCAACACCCCACTGCGCGACAGAGTACCTCTTTTGTTACGCGTGCCGACGCGTTGATCAAAAGATTGGTTCTTCGAGGCGACCCAGCATCCGTCACCAGCACATTTCCTCAGCCAACTCATGTTCTTTTTCCCGAGCACAAGGAGGTCAACGAATCCGTCGTTCAGACTCTCTCCTTCGAAATTACAACGGCTCTTGAACTGGCCCGCAAGGTGGAAACCAGCGCAAAAGAATACCGTCTCAACTATGAGGCCGTTAATCGCGTTGAAACCCTTGTCCAGCCTGCTTCTGATCTGTCTACAACATTTACGACAGTTATTGAGCGCCTGGAAAAAGGTGTTCCCTCCACAGATGGCGATGGCACACCCCCCAACCTGATGTCCGAGACCTGTCTTGAACCCACCCGCCATGCCGCTTTCCTCGCGCTTTTGCCCACCATCCTAAAAGAACAGGAAACGGCCAACGAGTCCGCGGCACAAGTCTTGCGCAGCTCTCGCGGTGCTTTACTTGGCCTGGATCGTCCTGGCATCGATCCTGGCTTCAAGGCAACGGCCACCGCTAAATTCCAGCGGCTGTCGGCTTTGCGTGGCCAGGCACAGTGGACGCGGGACGATGTCACGAGCCGGGTGGGCAGATTACGGGAGGCTAGGAAGATCTGGAATTTAATGGATGGCAATCTGAGCGAACTAGAAGAGATACGGCGTGAGATCGGCGAGGCCATGGAGAAGCACTGTTGGCAACAAGAGCTGAATGTCAATGGTGCGCCTCTCACACCAGAAAGCTTTTCAGCCCCTCTTCCCGTCGATTCGCCTCCCACTGAATCGGTGAAACGACTCGATGACTTGAACTCAAAACTGGTTCAGGAAATCGATCTACCCCTGGCATCGCTCTCCCGCACATTGGAGGCACCCTTAAATGAACGGCTATTGCGAAGTTCCGCTGGATTGAAGAAGTTCTTGGAACAGGTCAGGCAAATGGCTGATCTTCTCCAGGCGGTAAAGAATCAGGCGACCGCCATGGGCGCAATTCGGAACGAATTCAACGACCTGCAGATTCGCGTCGATGACTTGAAGATGCGTCTCGATGGTGGTATTGAAGCGGTCCTCGCGGAGAAATTGGATGCCACGCAACTCAGCAGTCTCGATACCGATCTAAAGACTGACATTGAGAACTTGCGCAGTGGGGTGAAGGTTTACACGGACAGCCTAGCGAAGCGAGTTCCTTTTGTTTCCAGCGGTCCTCGACCGTCCATCACCGCCACCACATTTGTCAAACGCCGATTCTCGTCCATCGATTTGAAGCTGGCCGCTTTCGACGAGCATCAAGCGGTGGAACTTCCCTTTGACCTGCAGTCGCTCGACGATGCCGTTCGTGCAGACTCGAACTCGTATGTCATGAAGCTCGGCGGCGAGCTGCAAACCTTGGAGCAAAGGGCAGCCCACTTCCAGCTTGCGCAGATGGCAAAGGATGTGGACTCCTCTCTTTCCTTTGTCGTGTCGGATATCAACCAAATCGTTCAACAATTTTCTGCCTTGAAAACATCATTTGCCAACATACAAGGCCAGAGTGACATCTCCGAGCCGCTCGCCGACTTGGCAAAGGACGTCGAAAGCACCTTCGCCCGCCGGACGCCCATCGCCCGTTCCTTCTCTCCTATCCGCGAGCTTCTTCGCCGCATGGAGGCCGCACCCGGCGCCCATGATCCCGCTGTCCACGAATCCATGTACCTTGCGCGCATACGTGCAGTGGATGATGCCGAATTGCGATTCAGGGCCTGGACTGATGACGTCGAATTGCTCACTAAACAAGTCGCCGAGGCTCAGCGGAACGAAGCACAGCGACTCGAAGCAGAGCGTATCGCGGAAGAACAGCGACTCCAGGCTGAACGAGAGCGAATTGCGGCAGAGGAAGCTGAGCGAGCCCGTTTGGAGCGCGAACGCCTTGAGGAGCAAGAACGGTTGCGGTTGGAGGAGGAACGTTTGGCTGAAGAGCGTCGTGTTCAGGCTGAAAAAGACCGAATTGCGGCAGAGGAAGCTGCCCAAGCCCTTCTTGTTCAGCAACAATTCGAAACGGCTGAACGTGAAAGGCTCGAACTAGCCCGCTTGGAGGAAGAACGCCGGTTGCAGGCAGAAAAGGAGCGGGCGGCTGCGGAAGAGGCCGAACGAGCCCGCTTGGAGCGCGAACGGTTGGAGATGGAGGCGAAACTTCGACTTGCAGAAGAGCAATTGGCAGAGGAGCGGCGATTACAAGCGGAGCGGGCTCGTCGTGCTGCAGAACAAGCGGAGAGGGAGCGCGCGGAGAAGGAACGCTCGGAGAAAGCTGAACGGGACCGTGCTGAGGAGGAGCGTCGATTGAAAGCTGAGAGGGATCGCATCGCCGCTGAAGCGGCTGAGTTGGCACGTCTGGAAGCGGAGAAGGTCGAGCAAGAACGCTTAGTGAAGGAGCGTCTCGAGCGGGAAGAAAAGGAGCGTGTAGATGAAGAGCGTAGGGCGCAGGCTGAGCGAGATCGCCTCGCCGCTGAAGAGGCCGAAAGGGCCCGCTTGGCGGCCGAAAAAGTGGAGCACGAGCGCTCAGAGGGAGAACATTTGGCCATGGAGGCGAAGCTCAGGTTGGCGGAGGAACAACTGGCAGAGGAACGTCGCTTACAGCGTTTCGCTGCCGAAAAAGCGGAACAAGAGCGTCTTGAGAGGGAACGTTCTGAGGAAGAGCGTCGGCTCCAAGCTGATCAGGACCGTTTCGCAACTGAAGAGAAGGCACGCCCAGAGAGCGAACGGCTAAGGATTGCGACAGAGGGGGTCGAACAGAGTGGTAAAATGAAAGCCAAAGTGGCTTTGCCAGACCATGGTTGGTTTAGTAGCAACTTTCACACCGAGTTACCTCTTAACGTTATTGTAGATGTCTTCGGGTTGCGCGTGGATCCAGCCGGAGCTGCTGTCTTCCAAAGCGAAGATATGAGCAGATTGCAAAGTCACATCTTCGCTCTTCGAAAACGACTTCGAACACTGAGCGTTGAAGGGTTAGCTGGCACCTCTTCCTCAACCTATCTCCCGAGCCAAGAAGAACTTAGTCAAGTTATTCGCGACTTCTTCTTCCTCTACGAAGAAGTTGCTGCATTGCCTTCGTCGGCAGAAGATCCTTCCGTGGATATGGAGCTGGATTCGCTGAGAACCGAGGTTAACCGATGCACTCAGCTTGTCGAGCATTTGGAAAACCTGTCAAAATTTTCCGAAGGGCTCCATCTTTGCGATGTCGCTCTCAGCGATCTTCTAGAGCACATTGATACATATCCGAGCGCGCCGTTGACTCTGGCATCATCTTTCAAGGCGCCGATGGACCTACCTGCCGAAGAACAACTCACCTCTCGACTTTCATTCACGAGTTCTGCAATCGAGCGAATGGCTGCTCTGTTCTCAAAAGTCAAAGACGACCAGAGAGCAATTGCTGAACGGGACCGTATCCAACAGACCTGGAGTGAGCTGGAGGAAATGGCAAAGGACCGCATCGTAGGCCGACGGTCCCGACCAGCCAGTGTCAGCAGCTCCAGATCTGGTCATGGTTCTGGCCGAAATAGCAGTGCGTCGATCAGAAAATCGCCTACGAAGACTTCAACATACGCGGGGCTTTCTGCATCCTCCACTGTAGCCAGTCCTTCCCAACGTACCCGAAGCCGGCTTATTCCCGCACAACAAAATGGTTCGCGCCGTTCGACATTCGGGACTGAGCGCAGCCGTCCGGCCAGCCAACTTTCTAACGTCTCGTCCAACCGCTCGATGTCCGGACCCATCGTGCATGGCTCGACATTTGCGTCGCGACAGCGCACAACAAGCTTGACTCCTTCGATTAATGCCCCCCTTCGCCGTCCTTCTGGTCTACCTACCCCATCCAAACGTACTGCCTCCCCCAGCATGTCGGATGCTTCCTCATATTCGCGCTCCGTCATGAGTCCCTCTAGATCGTCCTCGGCATCGACGTCAACTTGGTCGCGTACCCCAAGGTATTCCCTGCCAAAAACCGTCACCCCTCAAAAGAAAGTACCTCCACTGAGAAAGAAGTACGTTCCAAATCCCAAGAATAAACTCGATGTCGCTGTCGGCGATGTCATCAATAAACTCCCGGTTGGTATCAGCATCGAGGGTGTATCCGACAGTTGGAAGGATCAGAGTGGGAAATATTGGATAGGTGACCAAGATCCAAAACTTTGTTTTTGCCGTATCCTCCGGTCCCAGACTGTTATGGTTCGTGTAGGCGGCGGCTGGACAGAGCTATCCAAGTGCGTTTGCTTGCCTTCATTTTGTCTGCACCCGACTGATCAATGTGCTCTCAGGTTCATCAAAGACCACTTCGCGGATAGTTTCCGTCTCTTCACAGAGTCTCCCCCTCGACCTGGAGTCGGAGAAGCGAAATGGATTAGTTCTGCGACGTTACTCGAGGCCGCAGAACCGGAAACTCCCCCTCGGTCACCACGCACTCCTGAACCACATGGTCCTTCTTTACCGTCGTTCTCTCTTCTGACTCCGACTGGGAACAGCCCACAGTCACTGAAGTCCTCCCCGTCAAACAAGGGCTCTCCTTTGACCCCCCTACAATTCATGCGACGAGCCGAACCTGATGCTGTTCCTTTGCACTCCATTAGTCCTTCCAAACCAGCGGGTCATTCTCGAACACGGACTTCATCCTCTACTCCCGCTCGCAACTCTGTATGGCGTCCGTAACGCCTCTGCTTTATCTCGACATTGTTTGTATAAATGTAGTGCCGCCTAGAGTCCTGTATTATGTATTTATCTCGCATTCGTATCCACGGTACTTATTATTAATCTCAGGACCTGTAGTAGCAGCGATGGAACTAACGATTAGATACTCGTATTCTAGTAGTTGAGCGAAGAGTAGTACAAATGTGTGGATGGAAGAGCAATAGCGCTGTGAATTCCTAAGAAGATAGCTACTGTGTGGTTCGTTTACATGTCTTAGCCCTCTTGGAAGGCCGCTCATTTTCCTGGTCCGTCTCTGGCTGTGTCAGATGTATGTTTCTCAGGTGACGGATGAGGAGATCCTGCCGCCGAAATGCAATGTTACACTCGCGCTCGGGGCACAGAAACGGGCGGGAGCTGTCATGGCTTCGTCCATGACGCTTGAGCTCGTTCTTGCGCAGGAAACGGGAGGGACTTCAAGTAGAATTGGCGTTTGTCCTTGCATGATGATAAACGACTCACCACTTCAAACATTTGAACTGTCTCTGGTTCAAGTGAGACCCGACGTGAATGATCATATGGTCCCGTCTCTTGTTCATTTGCGTGCATCCAACGACGTAGCAGCGGAAATGCTCGATCATTTCGCCCTGGTCGGATAGTTTCCCGGAAAACGACGCGAGCCAGCGGCTATCGAAATCTTCAAGTTCGGGATTTCGTTCCTTATAACGGCGAGCCTTGTCCTCGAGGTCAGCCTGGGTGATTCCCCGGTGCGCATCTAGAATGGGTGTTCCGGGAATACCAGAACAAACTTGTTCCCTTTTGCAAGACCCGCCATGTGTCGAGGATTTTCGTTTGATGATCCTGGGGCGCGGCGCAAGGTTGGTTAGAATGCCACTCGGAGGTGGGAGAGTTGGGCAACATGGGGCGAGGGGAGTTTGAGTGGATCGATAAACACCATATAACTGAGGCTTTTCAGGCGACTCGACCTTGAACATCAACGACCTGGTGAAGCCGTTACGGTGACCGAACCCTGGCGATCCAAAAACGTCCTCGTCGGAAGTGGAGGCATGTTGGCCGGCGAGTGAGAGATTAGGGTAGTTGAGAGGCGCTGTGATGTAAGCAGGATCTACACTGCTGCTGGAATCCGGGCTACTAGCAAAGGCCCGAAATACGTTGATGTCCGCCAAGGGAGGAGTCATGTGAAGAGTTCGGGCAGTGAAGGGTGACTGCGTAAAGCGCGACTCCGCAACGATAGGACTTCCCAACAGAGACACCTTTGATGAAGAGGAGAAGGAAGCTGGGAAAAATCGAATATTGTTAGAGGATGAAGGTATGCCATCTTCGGGGGTCGAGAAAGCACTAGTGAACATAGACTCGAGAGACCACGATGGCGAGAGTTTGGAGGGAGAGTATGAGTAGTTGAGGGCAGAATCGGGAGACGGTGCGTTCAAGCTGCGCGATGAGGGATACTGCACGTCCAAGTCATATAGGCTGTTGAATTCCGATGTGGATGATGGGTTCTCCTTGGCAGAGATGGGGGAGACTAGCGCAGGATCGGAAAGAATTGATTCCTCTTTGATTTTCAGGGATGACATGGACCTCTCGTAGTCGAACGAGGAGCCTTTCCGTGCTATGCGAGGACGACGGGTGTCGAGTGGCACAGCCGAGGCTGAATGTTTCGAGAAAGAAGCCGCCTTTGGCGGACGGGATAGCCGGGATTGGACTGCAGTGTCAATGGAGCCAAGTCCCAAACCTATCAGCTTCGGCGCCGTGCGGAGGACAGGCAAACTATTAGACTGGAAATCGGCGTCTGGGCCGCTGATCAGCACAGGGGGCATCTCGAACACACAGAGTGGGTGAGTGGGAAAGGTTGTTGTAGCTTTCGCAGTGATTACTGATCTCGACGAAGGGCGAGTAGTGATGTTGGGAGGCATGATGAGAGAGACTTGAGAAGACCGTGACGCAGTCGCCAAGTGGGATGTTGAGATGTAAAGCCGTCTGGTTGACGCGTACAAAGCTAGACCAAGGAGGGGAAAGACGCTGGTGCTGGTACGAGATCAAGAGATATCTGGCGAGATATTCCCTAAAGAGGTGATTCGGCGTTGTTTGGACTTTGTTTGGACCAAGATGTCCCACGCATAACTGAAATCACGACAAGTATGTTGACACGACCGCGGGTTGTAAGGGTCTCTCTACTCGGCGTCTTTGGAGCAGGTGTCGCATATGTGTTTCTCCCTCAAAAGTCGCGCTCTGCTCCTACGGTGGACAATGCTTCGATGTCTCCGTGCCATTTTACCAGGGCCACCCTGACTGCCAGTGAATCAAGCGGGCCCAACACCAAGCTTCTCGTGTTGACTGTCCACGGTCCGCCTTCGCAGAAAACTCACCCCCCCCTGGTACCGATATGGTCTGTATTCATCAAGGATGCTGAGATGCAAGTCGAACGCCCATATACACCTCTACAAGGCATCGACGAACAGGGCCGAATGCTTTTCTGGATCAAAAAATATCCAACCGGGGAGGTGGGACGCTGGCTCCACTCGAAAAAGGTCGGGGATCAGATTGAATTCCGTGGCCCGTTGTCAACTTGGGCGTGGAAGGAGGATACATGGGACGAGGTTGTGATGGTGAGGGCTTCCACATCCATCGGCACGCCTAACGTCAGTGCAGATATCTGGTGGCACGGGAATCACCCCGTTTTCCCAACTTTTCCACTCTTCCATATCTAAACGACACCCAAAGACACGGTTTACTCTGCTACATTCTTCGCCGACACTGTCCGAATTGCCTCCACGAGAAATACTCGGACCACTGCAGACTTATGCATCAGAAAACCCAGAAAGGTTCAGGCTTCGCCTTTTTGTGGATCGGGGCGATGCCAACGTCCCTGCCGATGTACACGTGGGCCGGATCAGCAAGCCTGTAATCCAACACTGTCTTGGATTGGAGGTTCCGTGGTGGCGAAATATATTTGTACGACTCGCATCAACGCCAGACCTTTCTCCTCGCAAAATTCTGTTCCTTGTTTGCGGACCGGAACCGTAAGAAGTTCCGCTCGTATATAAGGCTCAACACTGAGTGATCAATCTGCAGGATGATCAACGCTATTGCTGGGCCGTATGGACGAAATTTCTCTCAGGGAGAGATTGGAGGAGCCCTCGGTGAGTTAGCACTCGGTGAGTTGGGGTACACATTGGAGGTTAGGAAGCTGTAATGTAGAAGAATATATTTCGGCTCATGTACTGTGTCTGGGGAGGGACGGCGGAATTGAAGTTTTTCAAGTTGCAACTGAAAAGAAGAGAAAGGGAGGAAAAAATTTAAAAGAGAGAGAATTCAGGATACAATTCAGATTCTTTTGTGCAAGAAACAACAGCTCAAACCTCACCATAGCATCCAGCATACAGTTTTTTGCATCTTGATTTATCTTGAATTCCTTGTCCGAGTTGGTTTCATGAGCCTTTGCACTTTGCAAGAAGCTGGAGCAATGGGTGATGGGGGATGATGGGGGAATTGATGGGGGAATCCCGTCCAGCGAATTCTCCTTATGAAATATGCCTCATCGTCCATGGATTTCCTTGCAAGGAACTCACTTTTTCAGTTCTTTCCTCCATGAAAAACATCGTAAGTGAAATTCCCTTCATCAATTTCGTTCCAGTAAAATTTCGGGTTTTACCTTACAGGTAAATCCATCCATGAAATTTATTGTATTCTCCTCCACAGAAATCCGTCCATGATAATCCATTCTTTCTCTACAGGAAAATCCATTGAGGAAAATTCGTTCATAAGAAACCGCGATCTTCCTTCACAAATTTCCTTGCACGGCCTATGGATGGCGCGTCATTTTGGGCGCATCACAGAGTGATGGATTTGTTGATGGTTGCCGAAACTTGTTTCTGTTACGAGTCCTAAATATTTTTAGGACTCGTTATTGATCCCGGCGTCACCAAGAATTTTTGGAAAATTCAGCAGTTTGAGCTTCGCGTTGATGTTATTTGTTGTCATATTTGATGCACGTGCTGATCTTGGTTGCACAGTGCGAGCATTAGGTTCGGAACAAGCCGCCTTCTCATCACATGATATGCACGTGCTTCGCAGGGCAATCTGAGAAGGGGCTTGTGCCAAGATGTAAAAAAAGGGCAATGTGTTCTGCGCGCTCTGCCGCTTCAACAACGGCCTAAATTTCTTTGACCCCGGTGGATAATTGCTAGCTGGATCTACGAGAGCTTGCTCCGGCTAGAGTAAGCGTAAGATAAGGTAGACGCCCGATGGAGGACATCTCCGGGCTCTTGACTTGTGATCCGCGATGCGGTCACAAGTCACATCTTTTTCTTCGTGCTCGCGACATCCACCTCGTCCCAGTCGGCCTCGTCTCGCACGCGGTTTTTTGACGACTGCATCTTTGTCTGGACATTCTCATGTCTCTCCTGGACTACTTGGCCGTGTTCCAAGTCCTTTCGGCCCGAGTAGGGACCGTCTGCATATCTTTTTACTTCCCAGGCTCCTGAGGTCCACTTAGTGACGCTCAGGAAGCCTGCGGGTCCTGATCTTCTTGTCTCAGTCCACTTTTATGTGACTAGGTTCCTCATTTCTGAGGCCTGGATGTCCGCTGAGTGCTCCATCTGAAACTCTTTTTTTACCTATTTGGAGCAGCCGTACTTCTGGGTGGTTCCCGAGGTGCGGTGGCTCTATTCCTTCCATCCATATTCCATACCGGGCATGCACCTGGGTGCATGCTTGACCTCTGTCACCGAGAGGTCGTTCGGTTCATACCTGCCCTTTTTTATCCATCTTTCTCTGCCGGATATGTCCATCGACATATTTGAATTCTTGATGTGGGGATATTGTCTGGCACGATCTGCTTGGCGATCATCTGTGCAAGTGGGTCGGGAGGGCACTCCAGGATCCCCGGGGCTCGCTGGAGGCGTCCCTTTCAGCTCTTCTATCTTAACTGCCGAGCGTATACCGATCTACGTTATAATTCCCCCATTGAGAGTTTGTTCGGTCTGGTCTGGATGATATCGTGCACATCGTACCCCATCCAGGCCACAGGGGGCAGGCTCCATTATAACCTCCTCCTCTCTTCCTTTGCACCACTCCTTTGTGGGGTTTCGGTCGCTTCTTTGTCTTGCCCTTCAAGCGAGCTGTGCTCTTGGGAGCGTTGCTCCGGTTGTGGTGTTTCTAGGGCTTCATCTTCATCTCCCGAAGACCCCTGGAGCGCCTTGTGTACGAAATTGACCTCGCGATCCAGAGTCAGAATATCTGAGCCTCTCTCGCTCAGCTTTCATGCTGCCGACCGAGTGCTCCTGTTCTGGATCGGGCCGGCGAGCTTCTCGCTTGCCGGTAGCGTCAATTTCTTGACAAACCGATAACTCTCCCAATTTTTGGCATACTCGTCAGATTCGCTCTGACTTACATACATCTCCTGCTTTCGTATTGTATTACATGCTCGCTCATATCTTCTAGTATCCATCCAGTGTCCTCTCAACTAGTCTACCTTATTGCTAGCTGGATCTACGAGAGCTTGCTCCGGCTAGAGTAAGCGTAAGATAAGGTAGACGCCCGATGGAGGACATCTCCGGGCTCTTGACTTGTGATCCGCGATGCGGTCACAAGTCACATCTTTTTCTTCGTGCTCGCGACATCCACCTCGTCCCAGTCGGCCTCGTCTCGCACGCGGTTTTTTGACCCCGCCCACCATCCCTTCTAGGAGCTCCTTTCTTGAGCTCTTTCGCTTACGCTTGGTGTTTCTAGGGCTTCATCTTCATCTCCCGAAGACCCCTGGAGCGCCTTGTGTACGAAATTGACCTCGCGATCCAGAGTCAGAATATCTGAGCCTCTCTCGCTCAGCTTTCATGCTGCCGACCGAGTGCTCCTGTTCTGGATCGGGCCGGCGAGCTTCTCGCTTGCCGGTAGCGTCAATTTCTTGACAAACCGATAACTCTCCCAATTTTTGGCATACTCGTCAGATTCGCTCTGACTTACATACATCTCCTGCTTTCGTATTGTATTACATGCTCGCTCATATCTTCTAGTATCCATCCAGTGTCCTCTCAACTAGTCTACCTTATCTGTACATTAGAAGCATACAAATCATATGGTCAATTCAGAATTTCAATAGCGTGGCCTGGGACTCCCGAAACGAGGGCGCAACTTGTGCTTCTCACGAGATCAGTGGAAATACAATTGCCGCTCTCTACTGATGTTTAGGGCCTGAATAAAAAATCTGAGCAAGCTATATCATCATAATTGACTTGTAAACAATCAAGGTCATTTATCCCAGGTGTTTAAGTGCGAGGGCAAGGTATGTCGCTCGAAAGTGGATGAACTGAGATGTTGGAGCTGCTTAGTCATTCATCCGCGAGATTTTGTTATTTGTTTCCTCCATGCCCAAATTTTTTTGGCACTGTGTGTACAGACATGTGGATCATCAAATTCCCCCCCCCTCCTCCCAATATTTTGCTACTCTTTGTACGGCGAGCCCAGAGGATAGGTCAATGTTGTCACACCTGGTGTCACATCTGGTCAAAGCGAACAAATCATGTTTCCTGCATGAACTAATGAGTTCTCTGGATAGAAATTGCTGGAGAAGCTGTTCTAAATCGCATTCTGAATCGATAGAGCCCATAAAGTCACCAGAATTCCGAGATAATCTTAATTGTTTGATCTGAACTGAAAATACAACTTCCTGTTCAAAACCCAGGTGTAGCACAAGAGCAGTGCAGTAGTTCACACATATAAGTTTACAGATATGTGGAATGGCATCCAAGGAACAAATTATCAGCATTACCCATAGAAATCTGGACTGAAATGAGAGAGAAAATCTGTTTTAAACACATAGTCCTTTTTTGGCAGTTTGTCCCAAGCCTCTCTCCGAGAATCGCCGGCTTGCCGGCGCGGAGACAGGCTTGCTCCGAACCTATGCGAGCATTATGATTCAGCGTTTTGCCTTCCTCGTCACGTGCTCTATCGTCGCACCGTCGCATTTCAGCGTTTTGTCTTCCTCGTCACGTGTATCTGTCCTGGGTCTCATTTCAGCGTTTTGTCTCTCTCGTCACGTGTAACTTCAAGTTCTTTGGTCGCATTTCAGTGTTTTCCCTTCCTTATCTCGTGTTTGTTTCTTGGTAGATTTATCGACTATTTATTGTCTGCTTTGACTGTGTCTGTATGGATACCCTACTGTCAGTTAATACTCCATCTCAAGACTCAGTTCTCTTTGTCTTTACCCTGTGAGTAATTTTCACTCTTGTTGCTTTCTTGTAAAGTTCTTAAAGCCATTTGTTTTCATACAGTGTCATATAGTCAAATTCTCTAATCCTGTTCATCTTGTCTTTATTTTTTTGGCCTACTCTTTCTCTCTGTGAGTGTTTTTCAAGCTCGTGTTTTTTCTTCTGTTGTTAAATCTTTTATTCTTACACACAGTCTCATGGAGTGCTTTCCCTTCCATCACACCTGGCTCTGTCTGGCTTATGTGTCTTCTCGCCCTCTGGTCAATGTGCTAGCAGTATTTTCTTTTGTCTTTTTTCTTGTGCTGACTCTACTCAGCCAGTCCTCTTATCAATGTGCCTACTTTCCACTCCACATTGTGCGCATTGCGCCTATGGTTTCCATCAACTTCCTCAGTTATGCTTCAAGTTGCCCCTTTCATCCCAGTCCTTTCATCTCATTTGATGGGTAACTCTCTCTCTTCTTTCTCCCATATTTCTTTTGTTTTGCCCTACTGTGTCCTGTACGTGGTTGTCTTACTATTGTTTCTCCCTATGCTTATTATGTTTAGCTATGTCCTCTTCTCTCACATCCTCAAACTCTGTTGTTGCATTTTCCGATCTGTTTTGTTTGACGACATAGACACGGATCCGTGTGCCATCGTAGGACTTATAGCGTCTGGTGACATATCCTTGTTGGAACTCTCACCATGTGGTCTTTCATCTTCGTTGGGTTATCTCGCCCTCTGGAATCATCGATGTATGCACTCATCCTCGGTGGCTCAGCGCCTTTGCGCTTTCATTTTGCGTTCACGCAGTTTCGACTCTATGCCTGTCGAACTCATGATGCAAGGCCTCCCCCCTTGTCGTCGCTCAATTGGTCACCGATTTTTTGACCTTCTTTCCACGCGCTGTCGACATACGTGTGGATGCCGATGATCCTAATCTTGCCCGTCGTGCAAGAACTTATGCCAGATGTTGTGCTGCTCATGTTGGCGAGATTTGCCCTCCGCTACTTGGATACCACCTTTTCTGTGGCACTGAGCACTTTCGTTGTTGCTTGGCCCGTTGCATACGAACACTCTGTCCAGGTCCTTCCTTTTTGAACTGTTCCCATATCCCTCCCTGCTCGCCCTCTCCCTTTCTTGCGTGTATTGCGTTTATTCTCCCTTACTATTGCCAATCACGCTCTTGCATCATTTTTCCATATCCTCTCGACTTCTCTGACCCTTACCGAAGTTGTTCTTCAGTACGTGTCTTTGGTCGACACCGATGTATCGAGTTTGCTGTCCGTTTGCTCCCCATCTTTGGTTTCCCTCGACATCACCTTTGCGCCCGATTCGGTATTTGCAGCTCTTGCTGCACACTTTGCGTTTCCTGGATTGCACACACTTACCCTCAACACCACATGTTTCCCTCTTGCCTGTTCGCAGTTGTTCCGCTGCATCACTTGACTGATCGGCAGCGAACAGTCCCTATCAAACATGTCCTCCCACTCTTGGATCTATTTCCCTACGTCGGTATCCTCAACCTGTGTCTCAGCAATGGGTATTTATTTGAGCAATTGGTTTCAGCACTCGTCACCACATGTACGCGCCACAAGTCCCTTCCCTTTCCCCTTCTGTCTTCATTGCTTTTATGCCCTAAATCCCCTTCTCTCATAATGGCTGTGGCTGAGACGTATCACATCTTTGTCGAGGTTCTCTGGGTACTGTTCGATCCATATCTCTTATTAGGGGCAGTCAGAGTAGAAATTAAATACCCGATTCTGAGTCAATTCTGACGCCAATTCAGAGTTGATTCTCGGAATTGTTTTGCATCAAAATCGTGTGAGAATCACTCAGAATCGACCTCAACTTTGACCATCATTTTTCTGAAGGCGATTCTCTCCAATTTATATCTTTTCCCCACATCCTCTCAAACATCGCGGAGCGCTACCTATGCACTCTATGATGATTTTTTTTTTTGCTTCTTGGATGGATTGAGCCAGTGCGGCTTTGGCATCTGTCAGCGGCTCCTCTGTGACTGAATCTGCAACCGGCGTACTAGGTTTTTTGGGATGGCCCCGCCGTCTTTTCACAGGTTTTCTCCATCTTTAAGCTCTTTTCATTCGGTGGTGGCGACAGCAGCGGCCTTCAAGGCCTTCTTGGAGATTTCGGCTGCTCTCTAGGGCATAGCGAGGATAGGACAGCGATCGGCGGGTGGTGAGCAGAGCAGCAGCGGCAGAAACAAAATATATATTTGTCAGCACAACTTGAAGTAGGAGTCACAAAGCTTGTAGTCGAGGAGAATTGTATTTTAATTAAAACCAGAATCGCCTCAGAATCGTTGTCGAATCGCCTCCAGAGGCGGTTTACAAATTAAAGTCGATTCTGATTTTCGACAATTCTCCCACACTTAAATAAATCAGAATCGCCGTCAGAATCGGCTGTCAGAATCGGCTGTCAGAATCGCCTCAGAATTGACGAGAATCGTCTACTCTGACTGCCCCTATTCGTTCACCCTACATTACATCTGAAATCGACCACTTCGCATCAAAATGTGGCTTTGGTCTCATATTCTTTTTTACCAGGAGTCTCAGAAACTTCCTGCACACCCTGCTCGTGAATTTTTCTATGCTAGTCAATAAAATGCTATTTTGTTTGTTGGTATTATTTACCTATGTCTCCCTCCTTCTCTCGTTCCACATTCCCATGCGGTCTGTCT
Source organism: Mycena galericulata (assembly GCA_029289565.1). Classification (NCBI taxonomy): domain Eukaryota; kingdom Fungi; phylum Basidiomycota; class Agaricomycetes; order Agaricales; family Mycenaceae; genus Mycena; species Mycena galericulata. Next base: position 209,694 of record JARKIA010000012.1, on the reverse strand, counting down.
CAACGTGTTGTTGACTTTGACTCACCTTCCACTTCGCTCGTTCCCGGGGGTTGGGTCCATTTTTCGGCAGAACACGCTGCCCGACTCTGTGGGTTTGTATCCGTAGATGCCTTTTCGCGGGACAACCAGTCTAAGCTCGATGCGCCCCAGAGTCGCTTTGTACCTCTCTGACTAATCGTGCATTACTTTATTGTGTTCTTGCTGCTGCCCGCTTAAACGATGACTGCCGTCGCCTGCCTAGTTCTGGAATTGCAACGTTCTTGTGCAGAAGTTGTCGTGGCCTGTCATTTTCGGCTCGCCGTCGCTCATAGGGTAACGAAGCTCTGTTTAGCCTCTCCTTCTTCATCGGAAGATGTATTGCTGTCTTCTGCTGAGGGTGTTAACATGCACACATGCATGGATACTTACATCGCGCTACACGACCGTCACATCATATCGAGTGCTCAATATGACTCAGTCACTTTACATCTTTTTTCTCTCACTGGTTCTTTCTGAACTACGTGGGAGGTAAATTAATATCTACCTTACCACATTCTATTTTACTTACAGACATTTACTAGATCCATACTGACTGTAGTCGTACAGGATCACCGCTGTTCACAGAGGGATTGCTTGCCCACATGTTCGCTGAGGCTGACGATGTTTTCGCCTCTCTTTCTGGTTCCTTGAATGTATTGTTACAACCCACCGCTGCGGTGAGTTACTGTCAGTCTGTCTCAGTGAATATGCGCTTACTCTCACTCAGCCCGTAATTGAAAACTGAATTCCGGGATCTCAGCTTCTTATTATACATTGTCTGTACTGATCATCTAACCCACGAAACACAGAACGAGCAATTGCGTCTGCAATCCAACAACTTTAGAAATGAAAGACGAAATCGCTAACACTCACCGGATAGAATATGTTTGCGCGTGTGAAATGCGACATGCCAGAGGATGGTAATCCCTGTAGTGCAGACACGATATGCGCGTTGGCATTGAGGCATGTTAGCCGTATGTCTGACTTTTACCTCCGACCATCTGCGTGACTAGCCCAATCTCCAACACCCCGATACGCTACAACCCCCCCACCGCAGGCCCCCCGGAGAACCCCCCACCTACCCGCTGTCAGGAAACATCGCCAAAAGGCGAGCGAAAAATGGAAGTAAAAAAATAAAAACACCACCTCCTCCTCCTCCTCCTCTTTCCCCTACCCTTCCTCTGGGCCCTCAACGCCAAGCGCATCACCCCCAGACGGCACGGAAACCCTCTTCACGCTCTTCGCGCTTGCCTGCCTCGCGAGCAGCGCGCTGTGGCACACCATGGCGGGCTGTGCCAGCCGCGGCATGATGGAGGCGTGTGCGAGGGTGGATTATGTCGGAATTGGGTGGTGCGTCTTTCTTTGCCTTTCTCGCTCTCGTCCATATGTCCCTTTTCTTCCTTCCTTTCTTTTGGGATACCAAGATACCAAGTGTTAACTAACCCCACCCACAGGCTCATCGCCACATCCATCGCGACGGTCGTACACCATGGGTACACGTGTGCGGAGGCCATGGCAGAGGCGATGCCACTCGGGCACGTGGTGCTGTATCCATCCACTTTGTTGCAGAGCGGCAGGGTGCTCGAGGCGGCGGGGGGGCTGTTGCAGCACACGTCGGAGCTGCTGCAGTCGCATTCGGGGAGCGTGGTGGAGGGTTCTGGCAGGGAGGGCGGGTGGCTGAGCACGCTCCTCACCCTCTTCACTCCGCTCGCGACACTCGTCGCCCCGCTCACAACGGCGCTCCTTTCCCTGTTCGAAACCGCCATGTACCACCCCCTCGGCAGCGGTGCCTCCTCCTGTGCCTCGTGTGCGGCGTGTCGGGGAACATGCTCCCGTATTGCGCGTGGTTTAATCGGCCCCACCAAGATGCGACAGCGGGCATCCGATGCGCTCCTGGCCCCACATCCGCCCCCCTCCGTCCTTTTCCCCGCGTACCAAGTCACACACCATCTGTCCCCAACACCCCCACTACCGGCTCCAACGGCGTCGTCCATGTCGGCTAACATACACATGCCATTCGACGCCTGCCTCAGCCCACCTAGTAAGCCCAGCGGTCCTCCCGTTCAAATGTGACCCAATTGCCTCCCTCTCCCTGCGACACCCTCCTCCGCCAGCAACTGGACCGACAGATACAGCCTCCCGACAACCCCCGCCCGTGTAACAACAACAAGACCCCCGAGTACAGGTCCCCCGCCCCCGCCCCCCGCCCCCCGCCCCTCGGAAACAACTCCCCTGGACCCAAGTCCAGTCCGTCCCCCGAGCCCATCCTTGCCAAACGGGACACCCACAAGCGCCTGCCGCCAGCATTTTCCCAATCCCCCATCCCAGACACCCCCGATCCACGGCAGATTATAGTCCTCTGGCGCTGCACTGCGAAACGTAGCGCTGCCCCACATCCAGCTCCTCGGTCCCCTTCCGTGCGTACCGAGTCGTTGCCCCCGCGGCCGGCTCCATATCGACACCGTCGGCCGTTGCGTCCTCCTCCTCCTGATGCGGCTCTCGGGAATGGACCCCGTCCATACGCACTCTGTCACTCCCCCCTCCCCCCTCCCCCCAAGCATCTCGAACCCCCACCGGTGTCGATTCGGGATCAAACGACCCGTCCACGCGGACCCCGTCCATATTCACACCAGTCTCCCGCCTGACATAATGAGCAGGAATTAATTCACAATCTTACTTCTGAATCGTTCTGATACCACAAAACCTAGTACTACTATGTATTTCTTATTATATTACAGAAGCAATCAGATCCATTTGAAACTCCGAAGACAAGGACCCCAAGGACTCGTACTGCCATGCGGAGCATTGGCCTTAAGCACACGTATTCACTGTGCGTGGGGGGTTAGGTTTGGGTTAAGTTTGGGGTTAGAAAGGTTAGGTTACGGTTAAGTTTGGTGTTCTGGTTAGGTCCCCAGGTATATTGAAGAAGTTGTTGAAGAAAGACTTGTGTTTTGCTGGCATGGCACCATTGATGGGCATTCAGGTTTGGTTTTTGACCTGGATGCATTTCCATGATTGGAAGACCTTGGATGAGATTCACTACACAGAATTCCAGGAAAGGAAATTCTGTGCTGGGAATTACATGGAGGGAAATCGATAAAGGCAAAGTACTGGATTGATTTTCATGGAAAGAAATAAAAGGCTTTCGGTCCAGGTAATTCACTGGACGGTTTTTGGTGCAGGGGATTTGACAGATTTTCATGAAAGGAATTCACTGCATGGCGTGGGAATTCCCCCGGGGACAGATCATCCCCATCATCCCCGATCATACCTATTGCTCCGGTGCTCTCGCACTTTGTAAGTAATTTACGGAAAATACAGTATGCCCAGGCTTAGTCAGCGGTGCGGGATTTCGGATGATCGTCCTCAGGGACAAGTTAACGGGGATGTGCAAAAACTTGAGCCGGCAGGGTTCTCTTCCATGGACGGCTTCGGTTACTCTCTCGAAGTCAAGCTCACCGACGAGGAATGGGATAGATACCTTGCCCACAAGCGTCGGTGGTGCGAGCTCCAGCCTTTAGTCGAATCTCGTGGTTATTACCTTCCAAACGAATATAACCCGGACCGTGTCTCAGCTTGGAACGAACGCCCCAAAGGCTACGTCGAGGAGCCTCATGTACATGCTCTTTCCATGGTTCTGAGTGCTGGACTCACCGTCTTTTCTTCAGTACCCTCATCTGCTTGAAGGGACCCGTATCTCGGATAAGCGTCCGGTAATGCTCAAGTTCTCCCGGACGGACCTATGGGAGGCCACCATATTTGAGCACTTGGCTTCGATACCGGACACGGACAACCACACTATCCCGCTGTACGATATCATCACCCCACCGGCTTCGCCGGACGAGCCCGCTCAATGGTGTATCGTGGTCACCCCGCGCCTGACAGATTGTCGAAACCGGCACATTTACGATCTGCGGGACTTTGTGAACTTTTTGACTCAAGTCCTCGAGGTGTGGAAGGTTCTCTACTTTTGGATAAGACTAACCTTGACTAGGGTGTTTGCTTTATGCATCGTTACAATATTGCTCATACGTGAGTTTCCACAGATGAAACAAGTCTTGAGGCTCTGACGCACTTCGATAGCGACGTGGCTCGCACCAATATTGTCTGGGACGCCCGTCAAAACCTCCAGGATCCTTCGGATCGGAAAGGCAAAGGCAAGAAGTCCGAACGAGCGCCTACAAGATATTACTTTATAGACTTTGGCCTTGCCTGCTCCTTCTCCAGTTTTGAGGAGCGTGGCCTGGTGCGGGGCGTTTGCGGCCAGCATAGAAACATCCCCGAGTTGTCAGAAGATACCCCATACGATCCATTCATGCTAGACATACGGTACGTCTTTCTCTCCATGACTTGTGAACGTAAGTATAAACGATCCTTCCAGACAAATTGGTGAAATGTTAAAGCGGGATTACACCGAGATTTATCTCGGTCTGGATTTCCTGAACCCTTGGATGGCACGGTTGCGAGACGACGATCCAAGCAGGCGCCCAACTGCGCCTGAAGCGCTTGCAGAATTCCAGGCTCTGGTGGCGACGCTGCCGGAGGAGAAACTCAAAGCACGGCTTCTTACGCGTGGCGACTGGCCGTTTGGCCGCCGCATAATATGGGTGGCCATTTTCCTATGGTTATTGGGCAATGGTACGTTGCTGTGGTGGAATTGGGATAGATTTACGTTAGTGCCGGAAACCGTGGCGAGACCCTCCATGTAATATAACTCACGCATGCACTCACTATAATTTTACATACAGACAGGCTTAATTTTCCAATCTACAATCTTACATAGCTAACCGTATACATAGAGCGTTAACATACACATTATGCCTGTTAGAAATAATCATGCAATTTGCCATCCAATCTCTTTTCCGGCCCAGAATGGGACTACGATATCTTCACCAGCGCCGTATATTCCGTTGATGACATGGGTTTCAACTTTTCGAAGCACAACTTGCTCTGCCTGTTCGGCACTCAGCTCCCGATGATAGAACCGTCGGCCGAGCGTGCTAACAAAGCCATCCAATTTATCCAGAGCGCCGAATGATTCCAAGAGGTGCGCGACGAGGGGAAGAAGTATCGGAGAGGTATATATCCCCGCCGCGCAGCGCTGGGTAGGAGTGCTAGTGGATTTGGAGTGTGCCGGATGAGGCGCCGAGTCAGAGCCCAAGAAGAATCTAGGGTGTCCTACTTCCATCGTAGGCAGTGCGCCTCGCATAGAGGGAGGAAAGGACTTACCTTCGCGGATGACGTCGCGTAGGGCATCCCTATCGTCGGGAAATTTCGCCACGGGTTTGCAAAAGTTGAACGACTGTCCTGCCCAGTCGTCTACCGTCAGCGCAAGGTGGTGAGCTGTGATTGTGCATGCCACTGTAGGTCCGCAGGCCTTGACTGCAGAGATAGCCGCGCGGGTAGTGGCGTGTTCCAGGACGATACGCAGCTTAGGGAACGTTTTGTGAAGTGAATGAAGATGGGGCAAAAAATGGGGCTCTGCATTGAGGACATGTGTGTTCTGAAGCGCCGTCACTCAAAGCTCGCCCGGACCACTAGGCTGCTTACAGTCGTAGGATCCGAGGGCACTTCGCCATGGAGGTTCAACACCATATCTACGCGTTGCATGGTTTCGAAAACGGGGTAATAAATTTCGTAGGATTCGATACCACCATCCGAGTTTGTAGTTACGCCTCTAGGATACGATTTGACGCCAACGATGCCGGCCTCTTTCGCTTTGACGACCTCTTCTGGAGTAAGGTCCGGAGACAGGTACAGAGTCATTAGATATTCCACTGTCGGGTCGATGGCCTCGAGTTCGGCCTTGTATGCCAGTGCCTGTGCCGTGGTTGTAATCGGGGGTTTGAGGTTGGGCTGGACAAGGTCGAACACCAATATATGAAAAACAAGCCCTACTTACCATGACATACGCAAGCGTAAACCCGCCTTTCCGAACATGGGGCGTTACTAGGGTCGCTAATGTTCCTTGACGAAGATGCACATGGAAGTCTGCAGGTGAAGGGACATAGATCTCCGCCATTGAGAGTTGGAGTCACTCAGACAAAATAAATGGGAATCCAGGGGATGGGAATTTCACGATCACGTGCATCAAGCATGTTGGTTGAACGAGTTGACCGTTTCTTCAAGCTCTCACCACAACATAACTATCATGGTCGCTGCTGGCTCAATTACAGTAGCTGGTATGTATCTCTATCAAGGAACCAACTACATGGCCTCATACCTTCTAGTGCGCGTCCGCCCGCCCACCGCATGGGAGGTTGCTCGTCTCCCAGAACCCTGTTACGACACCACAATCCGTGGAGATGGCGCACTCTCGACCCCTCGCGCAGTAACCAGCACCGCCTGCCTACGAGACGTTGTTCAGATTGTCGACGACCGCATCCTCACTTTCGATCCCGACGAGAAAGACAGGTCAAAGGCCTTCGTTGAGCGTGGCTTTATGCCCCCGGGCACCAAACGCTACAAAGACAAACGATTCATGTTCGACAAGGTCTTCAACAACGAAGCACGTCAGCAGGATGTCTACGAAGCTACCGCCCAGCCTCTTCTACAAGGGCTACTAGATGGGTACAACGCTACGGTGTTCGCTTATGGCGTAAGTCCGAAACCCCTGCTGTGTTTTTGGCCGTGTCTGAACGTCCGTAGGCAACTGGCTGTGGCAAGACCCACACGATCAGTGGCACAGAAACCGACCCAGGCATCATCTACCTGACTATGGCCGACCTCTTTCAGCGGATCGAAGACCGTCGAGATGAGTGGAATGTAGAAGTCATGGTCACATTCCTCGAGATATATAATGAGGAGATCCGCGACCTCCTCGCCGACCCGGGTACCCCCACTCCTCGCGGTGGGCTGTCCATTCGAGAGGACAAGACCGTTAAAGTCGCAGGACTGGCCGAACTTCGGCCTAACTCAGCTGAGGAGGTGAAGGAGATTGTTTTGCAGGGAAATTTGCGGAGAACGCAAAGCCCGACACTCGCCAATGCAACCAGTTCGCGATCGCACGCCGTTCTCCAGGTCCACGTTACCCAGTCTCCCCGTACCGCCTCCCTCTCCGAACAGCGAACTATGGCCACACTCTCCATTATAGATCTAGCAGGTAGCGAGCGGGCAGCCGCAACCACCAATATGGGTCAGCGCATGGTCGAAGGCGCCAATATCAACAAATCCCTTCTCGCCCTCGGAAATTGTATAAATGCGCTTTGCGAAAGCGGTGGCGCGGTTCGCCATGTCCCCTACCGCAATAGCAAACTCACGCGTCTCCTCAAATTTTCATTGGGCGGAAACTGCAAGACGGTCATGATCGTTTGTGTTGCTCCCACCTCCAACCACTTCGACGATACGCATAATACGCTGGTCTACGCTGATCGCGCATCGAAGATTAAGACGAGGGTTGTCACGCGGAACGTCGTCAATGTCGACAGACATGTTGGGCGATACGTCGAGGCAATTAACCGGCTCAATACGGAGATTGAAGAGTTAAAGGCCAAGCTTTCCGGGAAGAACAACGCCGAGAGCGACATCGCACGACGGAAGAAGGCAGAGGCGTCGGCAGAAGTAGAGCGGGCGAAGAACGATGTCAGGGTTAAGGTGGAGCAGACCAAGGCCTCCATCGCGGATGGGGCGACATGCACCGGAAAGATCTCCGTTGCAAAAACGAAGTTGGTCGCCATCCAAGCCCGTTTGGCGGAGATCCACGGACGGAGTTCCCCCTCTGGGGCGCTGTCCGCCGATTTAGAGGCGGAAAAGGCACTCTTGCAAGCCTTGGCTGGGCCCGAAGAGCAGGCTCTCAAACCGGATTCCGCCTTGACAGTTCGGATGAAACGGTCATCCAACTCGAGTGCAATGTTCGACGCTACAATGAGGGCAGTATCGGAAAGGCGCTCTGAGAAGTTGGATGATGTCAGTGCCGACAATGTCAAACTTGAAGCGCGGTCCAGCAAAGCAGAGATGGAGCGGGTGAAAGCGGAGGGAGAACGAGACGCGATGAAGGAAGCGGTGCAAGACATGGCGGAGGTTTTGGTGGGTCTTGTTGGAATGCTTGGCCGATGCACCGTTTTGGTGGGGGATGCAGCGATGGCCCTAGGTAGCCCTGGCGGGCAGGATGATTCTGGGAAGATTGCCGGGCTGCTGAACACGATCAAGGAGAAGAACGACGAAACCTTCATGAAACTCGTCGGACATTCGACCGAGGCGTACACAAATGACCGGGGTATTGCGGCCCTGGAAAGCTTCAAGGGCTACTCAACGACATATACTCGCCGCATCAGCTCGGGCCCTGCAATGTTACAACAGAACACCGTGAAGCCGATGTCAACCACCCGACGCTCGTCGTCGTATGGGTCGAAGCCCTCCATCTCCAATACCTCCATCTCCAACACTTCAGCCGGGTCCCCGCGACGAACCTACAGGACCCCCCGCAAGTCTTTACGCTCCAGCATGCAGCCTTATAGACGCGTCTCTGACAAGGACAAGAAAGGTGCTGGGAAGAACGTCCAGTGGAGAGATGAGGCTGGCCAAGGAGATTTGGATGCTGTATCTGTTATCCCTGCCGACGTGTCTTCAGCCTGGTCTGCATCTGGTTCATCCAACTCGGGACCACAGAGGAGCATGTCACTCGGAGGGTCTGAGAGCGAATGGGAGGATGAAAACGAAAAGACTGATGATAGCGTCAGCTTGAACTTCCTATCGGTATCGCTCCCAGCCTCGACTCGCGAGAGCGCGGCCCCGTCGTCACGATCGTACGGCTCTCTAGGTGCCGGGGGTGCCAGGCGATCACGTCCCAGTCGTTTGGATCCAAGCTTCCTCAAGTCCAAGACCAAAGGCTCGGCTCTCGGAAGCTTGGCGGAGGATGATGAGAGCGGGAGCAGCCCCGAGAAACCGCATTACAACCATCGTCCGCTATCCGATGTCATGAACCATTTAGACGACCCTAGTGTTGCGAGTAGGAATGGGTCGGGGAACGCCTCCAAATCCCGAGAAAGGCAACCGACAGCGAGACTTGGCAACGGCGGGTCTAGTGCCGGACTGGGGCGGAGCGGGAGCGGAAGAAGGCGCTCCATTGTTGGACCGATGCGAAACGAGAAGGGACGGAGACGGTCGAGCCTGATTCCCCAACTTTCGCCCCTCAACAGGGAGGTCCCCAAAATGAGGCGGGTATTGCTGGCAAGCCCCGCGAAACGAGTCAAGCGCGTCTCGCTGACGAAGGTCAGCTCGTCGAAGGGCCCAAAACTTTCGACAGGATCGTCCACGCTTGTGGCGAACCTCTCCGTGCTCGCTCCGCCGCCAACCGCGTTTGATCCAAATGCTAGCGCTGATTTGAGCATGACCAAGGGACCCAAGCCAACATGGCGATGATCGATTTCTTGTCTGTGGATTTTATACTGTAACACTGTCTTTTTATCGTCAATATTTGCACCCTTAACGTTCATTCATCCATGCATCATCCATTACCTACCGTATGCAGTCTCATCGCATCCTCTCCGTCGTGTGATATTAAATATACCCACTGTCGCGTTCATAACGGTCGTAAAACATGTATTCACCCTATATTACACGCTTTACTTCAAAGAAAGACTGGAAAGTATAGGTTGGATCAGTCGGGAACAGTGGTTAGAGGGTAACGACTCGCCTTCAAGTAATATATCTGCCATCCGACGACACAGAACAAAACTATGGCTTGCAGCACAGACCACCATTTTACACGGGCATTGGTCGACTCTGCAGTGTTCCTGTGCGTCCTTTCTCTAACGACAATATACTCCTGTTCGTCTTTGACTGATTGCAGACCATTTGACAGAGTGCGTATCTCGCGTTCGATGGGTGCAACGACATCGGCTGCCGAGAAACGAATCAGACTTTGGAATCGACAAATTAAGAGGCAACATACCATCTTCTCCGACATAGATTATTCCATGTACGTTGAAGCTGCAGAGATGGGGTCGGAACAGCGGACAAGTTCAACACGTCTTCATACCTGACTATTTTGTCTGCGATAGCGCTCATTTGGTTGGAAAAACAGTATTCGTGTCTTCCATCCTTCTCAGCCGTTATTGAGAGGGTACCAGTCGATTGTCGTATTTGTTTGCCCAGCAGCCGGTTCTCTGGGTCTGAAAGCTAGGGTATATGTGTGAGAACGTTCGGGGCCACAGTTGCAGGAAAAAACGAACCCAGAAATCGATATCAAGATGCCCCCCTCCGCCAACCTGATATGTGACTGTCATCTGCGGGTGCGTCAGGCTCAGATTCTTTGGCTGAGTCGGGGGGAAGTTGGACCTTGTCATGTTGATGCAAGTCTTCGAAAAAGCACTCCTTCTTGCCGGCGTCAACGTCTATGAGATGGGCAGAAAGAGGTGAGGGGAGTAGAAGGAATAAAGAGAGCCATGCAGCGAAGGCCAACATTCGTGGAGGACAGACGTGTAGAAGCAAGGCACAGCCACCGTACCGGTTTCTTTCTTGGCCTCGTCCTCGACTTGCAACCCACGCACACTACCTCTCTACTCTCCTTCGCGATGGCCGAGCCTGATAATGCACTTGCTCCGAAGGTATGTTCCATCCCTTTCAGTCGCCTCCGCTGGCCTATCGGTCGCCCCTCGCGCCCATCAATTCATTTTCTTCTTTTCACCAGGAGGAGGAAAACGATCCTCATTTCGAACCCGTCATCAAACTTACCGAGCAGATTGACACGAAAACTCATGAGGAGAACGAGGACGTGCTCTTCAAGATGTGCGTGTCCCTGCGACGCGATCAAGCCTCGGCTCCACTGACTTGTCTATCCTACGCCAGGCGCGCCAAATTGTTCCGATTCGACGGTGAAGCCGCCGAATGGAAGGAGCGTGGCACGGGCGACGTCCGTTTACTGGCGCACAAGGAAACTCATAAAGTCAGATTGGTGATGAGACGTGATAAGACTCTCAAAGTCTGTGCTAACCACGTCAGTAAGTAGCCGTTCTCTTTAAATGGGATTCTTCATTTTCATGACACCTATACTCTCAACAGTTTCTTCCGACATGCGGCTCCAACCCAACATCGGATCCGATCGGTCTTGGGTCTGGAAAGTCGCTGCAGACTACTCTGAGAGCCCGCCCACCGCGGAGACTCTTGCCATTCGGTTCGCCAACTCTGAGAGTGAGTGGGGACATGGCATTACACCATTCTATGTCGCTGACGACTAGAAAAAAGATGCCGCTCAATTTAAGACTGCGTTTGAGGATGGGCAGAAGAAAAATGCAACTCTGGCCGCTGCTGCTCCAGCTGACACTGCTGCTGCTCCTGCTGCTGAACATGCCGATGTCAAGCCGGCCGACGCTACAACCGTTGCCCCCGCGGAGGAAGATAGCACGGCCCCAACAACCGATGCCGCCGAGACCAAGGCTGAGGATGCTGCAGAAGCCAAGGAAGAAGGGGAGAGTCACGCTACGGGCGAGGACAACACACCGGCTGATACTGGTGCTGCTGACGCTGGGGCTGAGTAATTTCGCTTCCGGCCGCCATTCTGACTGTCCTCTATGCTTCAAGCCTCTCCTACGATAGTTTAGTAGAACACGTATAGAGAACGAATGAATAACTTTTTGTATGACTTGCATGAGTGCGATTTAGATATGATGCAATAATTATTACAATGGTTCTCTGCGAGTAAAAAGAAAGAAAAATGAAAACCCTCTCAGTCCGTCTTTCTGGTTTCTCGGTATTGGCGCTCTTCCGCAGCCCACGCCTCCCAGAACGCCACACTTGCACCGTCACTCTTGTGCCAGCACTGCGCGGGGGACTCGCCTTTGATAGTCGCAGCGTTGATGAGAACATGGCGCACATCTGATCCACTGTCGATTGCGCACGAGATCAGTGTGCTTCGTTCAGAGTGAGATATTAACTAACGGAATATCGTGCATTGGTTCAAGTAAGACTTTCTCCTGATGGAATCGGCGAGTTAGCGGTATGCAAGGCGACGTAAGGCGAAGCACGACCATGATCCCCCTCAAGCCTCTAGCGCCACCACCCCTCTGTATGGCCTTCAAACAGACTTCATCCAGTGCGGCACTGGTAAATTTGATTTCGACGCCGATATTCCCAAACTGAGACTGGTATTGTGAAATTAGGGACCCTTTGACCTCTGTCAATATTCGCCGCAGGTCGGGAACGGTTAGTGGAGCAAGAGTAGCTATGGCAGGGACGCGGGAGACAAATTCTGGAATGAAACTAACCAGAGACGAATGATTATTGAGAAGTGTGGAAATGGACTACGTACCCATATTTGACGAGATCTACAGGTGGTGGAATCAGAAAGGGAAAATGCAAAGCAATCGAACTTACCACTGGGGTCAACATCGTCCAGACCGCTCTGTACTTTGTATGGTGTGAAATAATTGCGAGAGGCAAACCCCATAGACTTTGAGTGATTGAAGGATCAGCGTTGAATCGTTCAGTCCCAAGTCACTTACTCCGCGATTCTCAGCAAGCCGCGTCCGGACAACGTTATCCAGGCCCACGAAAGCTCCGCTCAAAACGAAGAGCACGTTTGTAGTATCGATGTGGTACTGCGCGTCAGATTTCCCTAACCAGGCAAGGATGAAGGCGGTTACGTGACAAAGGAAAGCCAACTTACCACCCATTGCATCAAGGCTGGGACCTTTCGCTTGCACAGTGATAGTAGAACCTTCCATCATCCGTAGGAGAGCCTGCTGGACGCCCTCTCCTCCAACATCGCGAGAGCCGTCCGTGCCCGACTTTCTCGCGATCTTGTCGATTTCGTCAATATATACAATACCCATGCTGTGAACCGATGAGAAATTGAGGAAGATTGCAACGAGAGTAAGAATGAGACCTTGCGCGTATTGGATCTCCGTTGGCGACAGTCACCTACATACTGTTGGGATTAACGAAAATGATTGGAGGAGTATTTTTTACCAGGCGTTGTATGCATGTATCGACATCGTCCCCGACGTATCCAGCCTTTGTTTTACAGCATCAAATGAATGAAATTGTTTCAAGTGCCCCATTACCTGTGTGAACGCCGTGGCGTCACTGACAGAAAAGGGGACATCAAGCACCCGGGCCAGAGTGCGAACCAACAGAGTTTTGCCTGGAAACTAATCGTTCCAATAATCACAACTGACCGACAGACAAAATCTACCAGATCCCGTGGGCCCACTTGGAAAACCTAAGTATTAGCTAGAGAATTGAACAGTGAGAATTCGGACAGTTCACTTACATGATCAAAACGTTGCTCTTATCGAACAACTGGGTCGGTGGTGGGGGGAGAGAGACGCGTGCGGCGGGAGGTTTGCGCAATGGTCTTATTTGAGCCGTCGCAACTCCAGAATGGGCTACGCGAGGCCGTTGGCTCGAAGAGTCAGGTATGCAGAAGGAAACAACCCACGGTCTTCGTCGGGGCCCATATGCATCTCAGCTTCTCGTTCGCGTGCTTCGAAGGCAGCGATATTGGCTTGAATTCGTTGGTAGTGGTTGAACACACTGCAGACATCTAAGGTTGAAAGACTTGTGTATTTCACGTATCGGACGTACGCTACGGTCAGAACCTTCTTAGCTGTTTGCTGGCCGACGACGAATTGATCAAGATATTTAGAGAGCTTCCATCGTGTTACTGAGTTGTTCTCTAAGGAATTTCAAAAATCTACCTGGCGCGGAGTGGCCATCCCGAACGGAGGCGTATTGTTGAAGCCCAAATGCGACCTAGGGAATGCCCGTTCTCCTGACGAGTGACCATCGGCGCCATACTGCTGCGCTTGTGTTCGTATCCACCGGTTTAAACGCCGAACGGCTCGGAGAGGGGATGCTATGTGGGAGAGCCTCCCACCCTGAAAGGCCATCTCCGACCACGTTCAGTACCAAGGCGAAATGTTGTTAATAGAGGAGTGCGACGCCGACAAGGTCCGGTAAAGAGCTTCGGCCTGAGGAATATACAGTCGCAAATACCAAACCACTGTTCCAGCCACATGGGCAGGCATTCACGGTCCCCTTCACCTCGTCGAAGGTACGATGACCGTGACCGCGAACGAACTCGCGATCGCGACAGGGACTCATCTAGACGAGTAGACGATTCAAGCGACAGACGGAGGAGAGATCGCAGCCGTAGCCTCGACAAAGACGATTCCAAGCGGAAACGAGCCCGCAGTCGCAGCAGGGACCCGGACCGAAAGGAAAAGAAGTACGTCTGCACGCCTCATCATGTTGCATATCTCTAATTCAACTTTCAAGGCGTAAACGAGACAAATCGGAGGAACGAAAGGCGCGGAAAGAGGAAAAGAAACGAGCCAAGGAAGAAGAAGAAGCGCGCCAAGTTGCTGAACTAAGCGTCTACAGTGCAACGGACAACCCATTCCACGATGTCAACCTTGGGCAACAGTTTAGATGGCACAAGAAAAATGAGAAGGAACGGAAGCAGGGAATGTCGCTAGCCGATTCGCAGAGGAGGGATGCAATACGGCGTACGGAGGCAAAGGAGGAATTGGACCGGCTGAATAAGCGACGGGCAGAGAGAGAGGTCGAGCAGCGGCTCAGAGAGGAAGAGGAGATGAGGATGGCACGACTTCAAGAGTCTGCTCAGATGTCGGAATGGCTATCGAAGGACGGAGATTTTCAGTTGGAGCAGGAGAGACGGCGAGCAGCGATACGGATCAAGGAAAAGCGGGCTAAAGCTATCGATTTTTTGGCTCTCAACCTCAAGTATGTCAATCCGCCCGTCGATGACGAAGATGCCGCAGAAGAGGAGGAGGATGCCGGCCTGGAAATTGACCTTGACGAACCGTACAACATCTTCGACGTGAGTGATTTGGTGCTGATGGTTTTGGCGCTCATCTGGTTCAGAATCTATCTGCCGAACAAGTCGAGGAACTCCATGAAGATATCGAGCGATACTTGACCTTGGAGCAGACTAATACTAACCTTGATTTTTGGACGGTACGTGTTTAGTGGGCCGCAAGTGACAGATCCTGACCTTCCGGTCCCCAGAACATGATGGTAATATGCAAGGACCGGTTAGAACGAATCAAGACAAGCCAGCATATGGGTGTTGAGGCTGCGGCTGCAGTTGAAGCCGATATATCTGCTCTGTTGGCTGGGAAAACCTACGAGCAGCTCGTTTCTCTGCAAAGACAAATACAAGACAAGCTTACCAGTGGGGAGCCGGTTGATGTCGACTACTGGGAGGGCCTCCTGAAGAAATTGCTTGTGTGGAAATCCAAAGTGCTTCATCTGAAACTACGTTGGATCGGCGCTCACATATTATGCAGGCTAAACTTAAAGCTTTACACGAAGTTGTTGTTCGCAACCGCTTGGAGCAACTTCGTAAGCGACAAAGAGACGAAGCTCTGCAGGCGCAGGAAGAGTTACTCGCTGGTGTCGCCAAATCTGCTTCCCAGCGAACAGAACCTGCCGTCGAGATAGACGTTGTTGAACAAGAAGTTGTTCCTATTGAAGAGATGGAGGAATACCATCGCGACATGAGTCTGCCGTTGATTGACATCACGAGACTAATGCCAGAGGAGCGCGAGATTGATATCCTGACTGAAGACGACCATCGTCGTGCTCTAGTGAGTTGGGTTCTCCGATTGTTCATTTCCCTCATCTCACCCATCTTCTACAACAGTTTGCTCAACGTCGGGCCGTCGCTGCCTCTCGATTTGTCCCGAAAGCTGCTCAAGCCGTTGTCGAAACTCCAGATGAAGAAGCTCCGAGCGGCGCGGACCTAGCCTCTGAAGCTCTCTACAGAGCGGAAGCCGAAAAGGATCTCGACGAAGAGGAAGAACTATTCAATCTTGAAGAAAGTATCGCCAATCCGACGTCATACAACTGGGAGGACAAGTACAGGCCCAGAAAACCGCGTTACTTCAACCGCGTACATACCGGTTATGAATGGAATAAGTATAATCAGACACATTACGAGTAAGTCCACTTTACTGAATCTTTGTGACGCCCCCTCTGACATTGTACAGTACTGATAACCCTCCTCCGAAAGTCGTCCAGGGATACAAAGTCCGTCAATCCTTCACCTTTAAGCCACGTTAGCTGATTTCTTCCCTTCAGTTCAATATTTTTTATCCGGACCTTATCGACAAGACGAAGGCACCGACGTACAAGATTGTCAAAGAACCGGGTAACGACGAAACAGTCCTGCTTCATTTCAGTGCTGGCCCTCCATATGAGGATATTGCGTTCCGAATAGTTAATCGGGAGTGGGAATTTTCGCACAAAAGGTTTGTGAACCATCGCTGTACCTTGCGTGAGCTCACGATCGCGCTAGGGGCTTCCGCAGCAGCTTTGATCGTGGTTGCCTCTCGTTGTGGTTCAATTTCAGGCGGAATGTGCGTCTACATGAATTCAAATTCTCCAGTCTCTAATATTCCTTCCTTAGTTCTATCGCAAGTGAACGGATTGTGTCTATATTGTTTGTTTGTGTATGCAATACAATCGCGGTTACCGAAAACGGTCTTCCGTTTTCCTAATCGGGCGGGCTTACGGAGTTCAATAAGACGTGCATTGTTGGCAAAAACACAGGTATAAGGTGCGGCGGCACAAGATGTCTAACTGCATTTCAATGGAGGCTGATCTCCAATCATTTTTTTCTTTGTGCCACTTATCAGAACGGTCTAAGCTAGACCAGTTGTGGCCTCTTTGTTAAGTTGCTTTCTTCTTACCCTCTTATCCTATCTCTCTCTTCAATTTCTCATGGCGAATCCCACGAGAACACGTTTGAACCCTCCACTCAACAAGTCAACCCGTCGCACTGCGCCGATAGGACATCGGAAATCTGTGTTCACGTCATCCCCACCTGCGGAATCGCTGCCACCCCCGGTGTTCGACAATACCTCCAATGAAAGCATCGTTTCCAAGACGAGGAATATACACGTCGTCACCCGCTCTTTCTGTCAAGAAGATGCATCGAACTCCTGGATCGAAGCTCTTTTACCTGCTGTGGCCCCTCAGCAGCTGAGGCACTTCGATGCCACTGTCGTTTCGATATCGTCAGACACTGAATTGCCCTCGGCCTGGAATTTGGGGCAGTGTCCTCCTTGGTCTAAATGGGCCAGCAGCCAGTTCGCGTTTGATTATATGTGTATGCTCATAACATCGTCGTCGACGGCCCCCGAGCTGTGAGTACTCTTGTCTCAGATCGCATATCTCTTTGAAACAACTTCTTCCAAAGGTTCATACGACGATATCGCGCGCAATACATGGATGCTCTTTACCGGTTGGAAAAGATCATTGGCTCTATCGGGATAATGCCAGACGGCTCGCCACCGCCTTCTTTCTTCCAAAGTTTCTATCATTTGAGGCGCCTGTTCCCGAACGGGTTGCTTGCTCCCGAGGATTTCATAGGGGAGGTCGGGACCACTCTTCTTATAAGAGTCTTTGCCACGGGGATTGCCGTGGCAAATCAAGCGATATATGAGCAACGAAATTATAATTTGAATTGGTAGACAGTTTTCCTTCACTCTCCACACCTGATCTAATCTCTAATATATCCAGGGAAGACATGTGCGGTATCCCAGATGCCTACGTCGATTCGTTCGAAATGACAGCCTTGTCCGCATTGAGTGCCGATGTCTTTGACTTGTCCCAGGACAGAACCTTGTACCTGGACTGGCTTGGGCATCTTGGGTACCATGCCGAGTTCCACCACTGCCTTACCGCATACCCCTACCTCCGCAGCTCAGCAGATGTCATCGCATTTGCCCATGCTCAGGCGTTTTCCCTTCCGTCCAACTATCAACGACGCCGAATTCGTCCCATCCATCTCCCCTCCCTAGAGAAATTATCACTTATGCTCTGCTGGGGAACGGGTGTAACACCAATTCCGCCGATGGCCATTCAGTTCAACCATTTGGATTATTCACTGCGCGATATCAGGGCCACTCCTGGCAACCGCACACCAACTGCCGCGGATGTCCTGGCAGACCTGGCAGAAGAATGCAGCTCTCGTCTGTTGTACCCGCTATCGGTGCGGGCAACTTTCCCTCACAACTAATCGTTCGGACAATCCCCGAGTCGCGTCGTGCTGAAGTTCTGCAGCGCGTTGGATATTTAACCGACGCGTTTTTTTGTACTGTAGTTATAATTTCAAGGAGGGATCTCCGTCTGGACAATGAAATAGAGTGATTACATATGGGTTGACTCAGAACGCGGGCGACAGAATAATTTATTTGCTAGAACGCGGTAGAAGTTCACGTGCACGACTTGAATTGACAAAGATGGGCGGTGCCGTATTATCTCCTTCGCTCTACACTCTCATCATCGTACCAATTTGAAGACAGCAACTTTGAAGAAGCATCCCCACCCATGGCCACCTCATCCAACCTAGACGTAAAGATGGATGTGGACGAGCCTGCAATTGACGAAGGCTTGTACTCGCGTCAATTGTGAGCACCCTGAACTTGCCGAGAATGTTTCTGGTGTTGACTCGATTCTTAGATATGTTCTGGGCCATGAAGGTGGGCTCATGAATCTGGATTTGGAACACATCTCATGATTTGGCGTAGCGATGAAGAAGATGGCGGCTTCCAACGTCCTTATTGTTGGCGCACAGGGCCTGGGAGTTGAAATAGGTACGACTTCTTTTCCTTCCTGCTCAAACACTCATTCACTTTCTGAGCAGCGAAGGACATCGTTTTGGCCGGCGTTAAATCCGTAACCGTCTTCGATCCTGAGCCCGTGACTGTTCAGGACCTAAGCTCACAAGTCAGTTGGGCTTGGTGGTCGAGAACAGCATCCTGACTTATTTACTAGTTTTTCCTTCGAGCGGAAGATATCGGCAAGTCTCGGGCTGACGCTACCGTACCCCGGCTGGCCGAACTAAATGCCTACGTCCCCGTGCGGAATCTGGGAGGCAGCACGGGACAGGAGATCACCGTAGAGCTGATCAAGGGTTTCCAAGTGCGCGATTGGTTTTCTCCCTGAGATTAAAAGCTAATCCATCATTAGGCCGTAGTTCTGTGCAACACCTCTTATAGCAAACAGCTTGAAATCAACGCCTGGACCCATGAGAACGGAGTTTTCTTCATTGCCGCTGAAACACGCGGACTGTTTGGGTATTCGTGATGTTTTCTGTTCTTTATCTGTAGTTTCAACAATCTTTGCAGCTCCGTTTTCAATGATTTTGGTCCTAAATTCACCTGCGTTGACCCCACTGGAGAACAACCATTGACGGGCATGATTGTTTCCGTGGAGCAGGTTCGCTTCCTTCTGCTTCGTCCTTTGAATGCATCTTATTGAATCCTAGGAAACTGATGGTCTGGTGACGTGTTTGGACGAGACAAGGCACGGACTCGAAGACGGAGACTTTGTCACATTCACCGAGGTCCAAGGAATGACGGAACTAAATGGATGCGAACCTCGGAAAGTCTCGGTCAAGGGGCCGTACACCTTCACCATCGGTGATACGACCAACCTTCAGATGTATAAGACAGGCGGAATCTTCACGCAAGTGAAAATGCCTAAGATTATCGAATTCGTGCGTCTTCATGTCGTGTTATCAACGGTTTTTTACGGGTTCTAGAAATCTTTGCAAGAATCGCTCAAAGCTCCCGAATACTTCATTACGGACTTTGCGAAGTTTGATCGACCGGCAACGTTGCACGCAGGTTTCCAAGCTCTCTCTGAGTTCCAAGCACAACACAAACGGTTGCCACGTCCCAGAAACGGCGAGGACGCGGCCGCGGTGGTCGCTCTGGCTAAGAAGCTGGATTCTGAAATCGACGAGAAGATTATCGCCGAACTTGCGTACCAAGCGACCGGTGACGTTTCCCCGCTCGTTGCTGTTATCGGAGGTTTCGTCGCACAAGAAGTTCTCAAAGCCTGCTCCGCCAAATTCCACCCAATGGTCCAGCATATGTATTTCGATTCTTTGGAATCGCTTCCCACGACGCTGCCATCGGAGCAGGAATGCCAACCTTCAGGATCGCGTTACGATGCTCAGATCGCAGTCTTTGGTAAAACCTTCCAGGAGAAAGTCGCCAACCATCGGCAATTCCTTGTTGGTTCGGGTGCTATTGGTTGCGAGATGCTTAAGAACTGGAGTATGATGGGTTTAGCGTCTGGGCCCAAGGGCGCCATTCAAGTCACAGACCTGGATACGATCGAGAAGAGTAACTTGAATCGGCAATTTTTATTCCGGTCGAAAGACCTGGGCAAATTTAAAGCCGAGGTTGCTGCTGCTGTAGTCGCCGACATGAACCCGGACTTGCAGGGAAAGATCTTGGCTAGGCAAGATGCTGTGGGCCCTGCGACCGAAGGTCAGCGATTCATCACTTATGTTAAGCTGATGCTAATGGCAACTGGTCAAAATATTCAGACGTATACACCGAAGAGTTCTTCCAGAACATTGATGGTGTTACAAATGCGCTCGACAACGTAAAAGCTCGTGAGTGCTTCTCTGGCCTCCTCGTCCGTGCTAAACCGTGTCATATTCTCAGGCTTGTACATGGACCAACGTTGTGTGTTTTACAAGAAGCCTCTGCTCGAATCGGGCACGTTAGGCACGAAAGGCAACGTGCAGGTCGTTGTTCCTCACCTGACCGAGTCCTACGCCTCATCGCAAGACCCGCCTGAAAAAGAAACCCCCTCTTGCACCGTGAAAAATTTCCCTAATGCCATTCAACACACGATCGAAGTTAGTTTTAGTTTAAATGGATCACCCCCGTTTTGCAGTGGCTAATATTTAATGCAACCTAGTGGAGCCGGACCAACTTTGACGACTTCTTCGTCAAACCAGCTCAGGCCGTCAATGCCTATCTGTCTGAACCAAATTACTTGGAAAGCACTCTCAAGTACTCTGGCCAGCAAAAGGAACAAATCGAACAAATTTTGTCTTATCTTGTCACCAATAAGCCGTTGACGTTTGAAGAATGCATAACTTGGGCCCGTTTGCAGTTCGAGGAGAAGTATGCCAACGAGATCAAACAGCTCTTGTTCAGCTTGCCCAAGGACGCTGTGACGAGCACTGGTCAACCTTTCTGGAGTGGACCTAAGCGTGCCCCTGATCCGCTAGTATTCAATTCCAACGATGTATGCGCCAGTTGTATGCCCGTTGTCCCTTACACTGACCGTATCCTCAGCCTGTTCACCTGGGGTATATTGTTGCGGCGGCCAATCTTCATGCATTTAACTACGGACTGCGTGGAGAGACGGATCCAGCAATTTTCCGCAAAGTTGTCGATTCTGTCATCGTTCCAGAATTCACGCCGAGAAGTGGAGTCAAGATTCAGATAAATGAGAACGAGCCTGTTGCTCAAGCTGGCGGTGCAGGCGAGTCCAGTGTTTTGAGCCTAGTATCCGCTGAGAACTGAGTACATCGGCAGACGAATCCCTTCCAGACTTTTCATCGAAGCTGCCTGCACCCTCTTCTTTGGCTGGCTACCGCCTCACGCCCGTTGAATTCGAGAAAGACGATGATACAAACCACCACATTGATTTCATCACCGCCGCGTCCAACCTCCGGGCGATGAATTACAATATCAACCCTGCTGACCGCCACACCACTAAACAAATCGCCGGCAAGATTATCCCTGCCATCGCGACTACGACGTCGCTCGTGACTGGTTTGGTTTGCCTCGAGTTGTACAAGGTGTGCATAAACACTATGTGATTATGTCACCACTGAACTTTCACGCAGATCATCGACGGCAAGACGAAGCTCGAAGAGTACAAGAATGGCTTCGTCAATCTTGCCCTCCCATTCTTCGGTTTCTCTGAGCCCATCGCAGCTGCGAAACTCAAGTACAACACAACCGAGTGGACGCTGTGGGACCGCTTCGAGTTCAGCAACGACCCGACGCTGCAGGACATCGTGGACTGGTTCAAGACGAACCACAAGCTCGAGATCACGATGGTCAGCCAGGGTGTTAGCATGCTGTGGAGTTCTTTCATTGGCAAGAAGAAGGTCCGTTTTTTAAACTCCTCGCTCGGCAAACTGCTCACGGTACTTCAGAGTCAGGAGAGGTTACCCATGAAGTTCAGCAAGCTAGTCGAATTTGTCAGCAAGAAGGCCATCCCTCCACACGTCAAGCACCTTGTCGTCGAGGTCATGGTTTCGGACGAAGACGGTGAGGATGTGGAGGTAATGCTTATATTCTTTCCAATGTGAACCCACTGTTGACTGCGATTCCAGGTACCGTTTATCGTTGTCAAGATCTGAGTCAGAGGTAGTATGTAGTCCACATTTTCAATAGAACGAATGTATAACAACAATCCAAACTCAAATCCGACGCCTTTTACTTCAAATTTCATAGAGCGTTGTGAAACTTGCTTTGGGGTGACTTTCAGTATATAGTTTTTGTTGGGAAACAGAATGTAGTTCATCGCATTCATGACCCCGTAACAATGAGACTAAAGGTACTTGCATAACTACTTACCTAAGAAGGTTTGGAGGAGGATGTAGGGAGAAAGGACAGGAGGGCGGGGGTGAGGGAACGAAGGCGTGGTAGGAGCGGGTAAGGGAGGCACAGCGAAAAAGATGTTTTTTGGTTTAGAAAAGTTATATGCGCTTTTTTTGGTGGCCCCGTAGAGCCGTGGGTTAAAAAAACGCAGAGGGAGAAATAGGAGAAACAAGAGGCAGGGGGGCGAAGGGGTGTATAAATACCGGACACGAAGCGTTAACAGATGGATGGGTGAATGGATAGAAACGCGCGCAGGAGGGCGCGGGGGAAGCAATGCCGGTATGAGTCCATGTGCAAATCGACAAAAGAGACCTGCCTGCCAACGCCGCAGGGGGGCGACGGCACGGCGCCGAGTAAAACGAGGAGAGGCTGATGATCGGCGGCGAGTGCTTCAATGTATGAAAGGGCTGTCATCCCCTACGGACAGGATGGATATGTCGTGTGGTTGGGAGGCCCGGAACAAGGAGACAAGGAGAAGAGACAGGCGAGGCGGATATTCACAGAAGGAAGCAATAGTACAATGTGGCCGGCCAGGATTCATTCGGTTAAGCAGGCGTTGATGCCGGCCAGAGTATTATAGAAGGGACGATCTATTGGGAGATGCAAGCAAAGTGCGCTATGAGTGTGATGAGTGATACTGCTGCCGCTGCTCAACTCCGGAGCCAGGCGGGTTGCATCGGCGGGGCGGCAAAAGCCGGCGCGGGGTACCCGTAGTGGGCGGGCGCACCCCACCGCCGGTCCGCCTCATGGACCGGCGGGAGCTCGCTCGCGCCCATATGTGCCTCGTGGCAGTGGAATTCGAAGCCGGACTGTGAGCAGGAGCGCAGACGATTACGCGCGTGTGAATTATCTTGATCGTAAGAAAGCGATTGCGAGCGGGAATGGGAGTGAGACAGGGCGAGCGGGGCGGGCGCCGGTGCGGCGAATGGATGATACGCGGCGTAGGCTGGGTGCGCAACATGCAGCGGCGGCGCGTCGAAGACGTACCCCATCAGCGCCGCGGGCTTGACGGCCACGAACGCACCGCCAGGGGGCCAATTCTGATTTGGGTAGCCGAGGTCATGTCCGGGATGGTAGCTCTGCGCCATGGGGTAAGGAAGCATGGGGGGTAGGAGAGGTGGCTGCACAGCAACGTATTGACCACTGGCCCTGTTTCTCTCGCGAAGAATCGGCTCGTCCGCTGCGGGGCTCCACCGTGCAGGCGGGGGAAGCGACTTTTCGACGACCTTGTGGCTCTGCCAGTTCTGCGTGTTGTCCGCGGCCGCGCGCGCAGACGTGTCGTGCGGGTGAAAGTTGCTGTGTGTGGACCCCGCGCCACTGATCCGGCGCTTCGGGAGGTACTCCTCACGGAGCGGGCCGTCCTCGTCAAGATCGATCTCGAGCACATCAACAGATCGTGCCTGCTCCTTCTCCATGCGCTCCCGCCTCCGTTCCTCCAAGCCCATGAACACCGGCTGGGGGCTGGCTGAGTTAAAGTTGCACGCCGCCGGTGCCTGGATTATCTCGTCGAGTGCCCTGCGCACAATCGCGTACGGGTTCGTAGATGGG
Organism: Mycena galericulata; assembly: GCA_029289565.1. Lineage (NCBI taxonomy): Eukaryota > Fungi > Basidiomycota > Agaricomycetes > Agaricales > Mycenaceae > Mycena > Mycena galericulata. Next base: position 185,737 of record JARKIA010000012.1, on the reverse strand, counting down.
CGCGAGATCGGCTGTGGGTGCGATGGCGAGGAGGACATCTGGTGGTACGATACGAGGTGGGCGAGCCATTGCGACCAATCAGTCGATGTAACCGAGAGATCGTACGCAAAGATGTCCAACGCGAGAGATTCGAGCGTGTTCAACGTTTGGATGGGAACATTCGATATCGTGTGCCTGTGAGGCAAAATCGAATCAGCTTCCTATATTTAGGGTAGTGACTACGGAAACATACCAAGTCTTGTTAGAAAAGGTATGATCGTCCAACCATTTGTTGGCGAGCATGCACCCAAGTACAATAAGCCGGAACGGGGCGCTGGCCTCGATGGCGTCCTGGTCGAGGCCGTTGGCCAGAAGGGTCGCCCTGAAACGCAACTCTTTGACGTAATCGGGGTTCAGAGCAGCAGCGTCATAGTAGACGGGTAAACGGACGATATACCAGATAGCCAAAAAGACGGCAGACGGCTGGAGCAGAGTCGAAAGGAGTAATGAGTGGACGGCGGAGGCTAGATAGGTCGGCGGGAACGCCGAACGCTGCTTGACCACGTTACCTCTAGAGTGGACATGAGCGACGGATCGAGGCGCGGGATGGAAAGTAACATACGAAGGGCGGGAGAACGCGGCCGGCAGGCTGAATCCAGTTGAGCATGCCTTCCAAACATAGTTGGCGACCCAATCAGAAAGCGGCTCGGCGAGCTTCCTGTAGCCAGAGGTGGCGCTGGGCGTGACGACGTCGGGGACCGGCGCCTCGGCCTTGAGGCGCTCACCCGCAATGTAAGGAGGAAAGTCGACGGGGTTATAGGACTGGGAACCCGAACCAAAGTGCTCCTGCAGGGCAGCCTGAGACTTGGCGGACAAGGACTCGTCATAAGTGGCGTACGACTCGGCGGCGACAGCGCGATCGACAAACTCGCCGAACGGGGTGACGGGCCCCACGGGGCTCGAGCCGACGTCAGGGCCGCTGTAGACACCGGGAGACTGATCCTCGAAGACGGGGGTGAAGGCGCCACGTTCGTAAAGCTGCTCATCATAGTTTGGAAGATCCGAGGCGGGGGAAGAGGTGCTGATGTCGAGCTGGGACTGATAATCGACGTCCATCCCAAGGGAGCTGTTGCTCCATTGACTGTCGTTGTCGCAGGGAACTCGGTCCAAAGCCGAGTAATCGGAGCTCATCTCGTCGTCTGCGTCCCCGTCGGAGCCCAGCGGCAGGTCGGTGCGGAGGATGGTATACATGGGCGGAATACACGCTTCAGCGCGGGCTCCTTTAATAGCAGACGCGTTGGTGTGCGCGACTGCCAACCCTTGGCAAAAATCCTGCTCTGCACGGTGGCCAGCGAAGCGGGGGTCGTCTTCCCAGATGCGACGGGGCTTTGTCCGCCTCCAACTCGGGAGAGAGTTGATCCACTCCTCACGGGTGCCGAACGAGGGCGGAGGCCCCGGAGGGGAGACGGGCAAGGAGCAGGTGAGACCCTGGAAGGGGTTTGACTGTCCAGAAAGGGATTTCTTGAGGACGTGATGGGCGGACGGCTTTGAGAAGCAGGGAACGGGAACTGGCATCTGCCGAGGTATAGACGAGAACGCAGGCTGCTCCACGCAAGTACGTGGTGCGACTGCGAGACTCGATGGACGCTTTTTCTTGGGGAAAAAGCGGGCGAGGGAGGGGTGGTCGTAAGGTGTGTCGTGAAAGGGAGACGAGACGATAGCAGTGAACCTCGGAGGGTCGCAGGGATGGCAAACGCACAGCAAAGGCGTGCCTTTTGGGTGCCCTGGGTAAGGAGAAAGCAGAAAGTCGACCTGCTGGATACCGGGAGGGGGAAGAGCTGGCTGGGCCCTCGTCAGTCTACGCTGGTCGTCGGGGAATGGAGGCAAGAGGAATCGACGGCGAGTCGATCCACCTAGAGGAGATGGTGGAATCTCTTCAACCCTTTTTTTACTCTTATAGTAACCCGAAGCCGAGATCCGATGCCGAGTCATTGTTCAACAATTTCTATGTAATTTACACCAGGTAACCAGAGGGCGATGAAACGGGTGCATGGAGGGAACACAGGCCATGTACTTGGTGACACAGAGGAGAATACGGCCATGTACATGGGGAGACAAAGGAGAATACAGCCATGTACAGGCGAGACCAGGAGAATACGGCGATGTACATGGGGAATACAGCCACGTCCTACTGCGATCACCGTCAGCGCTGCATGCCAACTGCGTGGCCCATGAGCGCTATGAGCCATTGACTGACGGGGACGCCGTGTTTGGATCCAAGGGCCAAACAAACGGTGACTCGGAAATGTCCTTTCCGCAGATGCCCTCGTTTCTTAACAACGCCCAGCCTCAGGAGGCCGCGGCTCAGAATGCACCCGGAAATCAGCCCGGCGGCATCGACTCCATTTCCCTCGGCCAGCTCAAGCAACTCGTTGCAAGCATGCCAAAGGACAAAGTGCGTCTTCTGCGCGTCCCAGACCCCCCATCGACGTGACGTTCCGCGATAGCAATGGTGGTACGACTATAAATACGACGACGAGGACACCGTCATGAACGAAATCGAAGAATTCTACTCCTACGTCGAGATGCCCCAGGTTGCAGAAAACCTCAAGGCATGGGAGGGCTCCTTACCCGGTGGTACATGCATTTGTTGCATCCATCCATTCCTTCCGCTACTTAGACGCGCATTCTCACAGAATGGACCAAAAGCCCGCTCGCGACGCGTAAAGCACATGTCGAAGTATTACTCGAGAGTTTGGAGCACAGAAACGCCGAGATCCGCTTCACTAACGCGCGTCGATTGTTCTACATCGTGCAGGGTGTGTAATCCCGTGCATTTGATTACAATCTGGCGTGTATTCAATCTCACCTCAGGGACATTTGCCGAAACAGTCTCACCCGAGCACCAGCTGCACTGGATATTCGAAAACTGCAAAATTGTCCGCTCTGCTAATGGTGTCAGTGCAATTATAGAAGCCATGAAGATTGCGAGCTCTAAACATGATCTTCTCTGGTATATACCAGTCTCCCCTCTCTGTTCTCATGCTGAGGTCTTGCCAGCGGCCTTTCCGACACGGAGGCTGCCCACTTCCACATCTCGGCGACCGAAAAGGCAGACTTTATCGAGGAAGTCACGACCGAGATCTCCGTATACCTCGGAATGCTGTACCATCTGGTGGAAATATTCAAGGGCCACGATGACTTTGCCGATGAATTGAGTAAGCCGTGGCTGATAATCATGTCCACACCCTCCCGCTGACTAGGATTCAGTGAGTTTTGAGCCCCCGTTACCAGTCTATCTATTTACGGTCGTTTCTGGCTTGCGGGACAAGAGTGCGCGAGGATACCCAGTCAAAAAGGTAAAAGAACACATTCCCCATTCCATCCCCGTTTACCCGCCTGCGCAGCTCCTTCTCGTCTTATGGAAGACCCTCTTGTCATGCTGCGGTGGTATCCGTGATCATGCTCGCGTAAAAAAGCTCGCGCGGGAGCTGGCAGGGCTTCAGACGGCCGTAGACGGAGGTAAGCACCCCCTCGTGTCCGGAATACGCGCCGCACGGCTCAACGGCCTTTAGCAGGCGAGGCGAACATCAAATCGACCCCGATCGACATTGAAACGTTCCGCCAAGAAACTGCGGTCAAGTACCCCACGTTTACCGCGCCGGCGCAATCCCCGTCGGCGCCGCCACTCCTCGAGATTGCCGCCCCGAAGCCCATTCCAATCACGACCACGCGCTTGGCACAGGCGTATTCGCCGATCCCCATCCGCCATCATTATCACCACGACGACTCGGACGCCGCGGGCCTGCCCCATGGCGTCCCCGGTGGCGGCCAGCACCCGTTCCACGCACAGCAGCAGCAGGGACCCGGGGGACACCGCGGCGTGCCGCAGCCCGCGACGCCCGCGCCGACACCGCCGCCCCCGTCGCCCAAGCCCAAGAAGCAGCAATACCAGACGGACCAGTCGCGCCCGTTCTTGTTCCCGTTCAGCCGGAATAGGTTCGACAAGGACGCGCGGCTGGTGCCATTCGCGGTGGACGAGGCAGACAAGCTGTACAACCGGCACATGTACGTGAGCCTCGCGCTGGCGCAGATGTGGCGCACGCGTGAGGACTGCATGACCGCCGAGAGCGGGCTCGAGCACATGCCTGGGTCGGAGGGGCAATTTGAGTCATCGACGTTTATATCCAAGGTAGGCTTTCTGGCATTTAAAGGATCTCTCTCTCTCTCTCTCTTCCTTTCTTTTTTTTTTTTGTTTTTGACGTGGGTTGGGATAGGATCCCGATGCAGCTGAACCACTGCCAGATATTGCGCTCTTGGATGCGAAGATTGCCGAGGCGACCAAAGCCATGGAGGAGGGCGACCCCAACGAAAAGCGCAAGGCGAAGGAGCGGAAGGAGGATCTGATGCGGCTCAAGCGAGTAGAGCAGATATATGTAAGAATGTTTTCACCTGAAGGCCGTGGGCTTACCCACCATGTAGAGCGCTGTTCTGCCCGTTCTGTCCGGTTGGGTTCTTGTGCTCCTGAAGCTGTTGCTGGCGACGGTGTCGGCTAGCACGAACATGCAGCCGCCGCCTTCGTCGGCATCGAATGTGTTTCCCCCGGGTGTCGCGTCGCGTATATGATTTTCCATCCCCTGCTATAAGACAAGTTTAACAAGAAACAGCCCAGGACCAGCCATCCCCGCCGCCTCCAACTTCCGACGAAATCGACGTGACGCGGCACCGCGAAATCACTTCCAAGGCGGTTTCTGCGATTCTCCTGCTTGTCTTGAAGTGGTTCAAGGTCTCCCGTGAGTTCCTCTCAAGAAAAGTCTTCCGCAGTGCTGGAATGATTCGCAGACATCATGAAATTCCACCACTTGGGGCAGCATCTGCTAGACACGAATTGTCTGCTGCTGATCCTAAAAATGTTCTCCCTGCAGGACCTCGCCGCGATCGTCGTCTCCAAGGCCGACTCACCCGATAATAAGTAAGCGTCCTCTCTTGATCGTTTTTTTTTTTTGTTGACGACGCCAAGTTTCTTCCGCTACTGCATGCTCAAGTTCGCCAAAAACCCGCAGCCGACGATGCCTACAGACAGCGCGGCACGCTCGCCGCGGCACACGGTCGTCAAGACGCGGGTGCTGCCCAACGGCGAGAAGCACGAGGAGGAGGTTGACATGGTCACCGAGTTTTCGTGGCGAAACTTTTTCTCGACGATCAACTTTGCGAAGATCATGCAGAAACTGTCCAAGAACCGCTCGCACCGCATCTGGATGCTCATTCAGTACAAGAGTTCGGTGAGTCGCGCGTCCGCAATTGTCGCGGAGATGATCCGTCGGCTGAAGGATGAGGGCAGCCAGTGCTGAAGCGAGCACTGAAAGTGCAGCACCCGATGTTCCAACTCCATATTTTGAAGCTGATCAAGAGCCAAGTTCCGTTTTGCGGGCGGAAATGGCGGCAAAGTGGGTTAGTGAGGCTGACATGGATCTGGTGCTCAAAGTTTATTGTAGCGAATATGAAGGTTATTACTTCAATATATCTGAATTGCCGGCCAGATCTCCGGGACGAGTGGCTGACGGGGACAGAGGTCGATGATGCCTCGGATGCTCAGGTACCAACTGTCTGATTCACGTTTTATTCATAACACATTCTCGCAGGCACAGGAACATGCGCTGCGGCATCTTGTGAAGTTTTGTACGTGTTTTTTCATCCGCAGCAACCGTCCGCCTCACATCTGCGCAGACAACAACAGGCGATATGGGCCCACCGCGACGCTGAACCAGCACGGGCAGATGCACCGGCGGTCGGGGAGCATGTCGCACCACCTCGAAGGGCTGTACCCCGGGCCCGAGCTCGGGCTCATCCGCCCCGTTGGGACACCAAACCTGGTGGACGCGGACGTCTTCCCGCCGTCGCGCTCGCAGGCACCGGATCCGTCGATCTTCCTGCCGTACATCACGGAGGACATCGCGTTCGAGGAGGAGTACGAGGAGTACCTGTCGGATCTCGGGTGGGCGGACGAGCAAACGGACGGGCCGCTGTTCGGGGGGACATCTGCATGGCACCGACTGCCGTCGTTTGCGGCCGAGATTGGGGACGGGATCAGCGACAGCGAGAGCATCGCGTCTATTGGGGAGCTGGGGGACGACGCGCGGCTGGACCCGAGCCGCGACGACCCCGCGGTCGTCGACGAGAACCTGAACAACTGGGAGGTGCGTGATAGACATACCGGCACTGTGGGACGCGTACTGACGCCGATTGCACACAGCACATGAGCCCGAAGACGATGGCGGCGCTGCCAAAGTCGCCCGCGGGTGGTCGGCGGTCGAGTCAAGGGGGTGGGCTGCGGCCTGTGCTGCCGTTTGGGCTGGATGACGCGATTGCGGTGGATATTGACGACGAGGACGAGGAGGTGGAGCTCGGGCCTGCACCGCGCGAGCAGACCGGGTTCACGGCTGGTGCTGGGGTTGACGAGGTGGAGTACGCTTACGGGTGAGAGCTGCCTTTCTGTGTGCTGATTCGGGCTGACATGGGACGACAGAGTGTAGTTTATTGTACAGTCGGATTAGTTACGTTGAATATAATACAATTTCTGGAGTACATAGCGTTCGTGTGAGCGAATCTGCCTCCCTCTCCGTGTTGAGCGATCCTTGGGCCGTGCATTCAGGACGGTCGAGAGTGTTTTTTTGAGGTGGGGGTGTTGTGTTTGTGTATTACATTACTTGGTGAGATTTACTTTTGGTTGACCATGGTTGACTCTGATTTTGGCCGGCGACACACCACAACACTCTCCCATCGGCAATATCGTTCCTCGATGCCCCACGCTGCGTTGTGGCCGCGAAAAAGCGGGGGAGTTGGGCGGGGGCCAGGGGGCGGGGGAGTCGAGGTCCGTGCGCTGCTGACCAAATGACACGTGGCCACGTTGGGACTTTCCTCTTCTCACCAACGCCCACCGAGAACTCGCGTTGACCCTCGTCTCTCGACTACAATGTCTGCTCCTCCTCAAGGGCTCCCTCCCATGCTCCCCGACGGCCAGGATATGTCCACCAACTATTATCCCCCCGAGAACGACCTCACCGGTGGTCTCCCTATCAACCTCGACTCCCTCCGCGACGGGCCCCCAGGCAGCAAGCCGTTCTACCCGTACTCGACGCTTATCCGGTTCGTACATGCCATCTTGGTTTCTGTGTTTGTTTTATCGACTTTGTGTGTTCATGTCCAAATCTGTTTAGCTACGCCATCAAAGGCTCTCCAAACCAGAAGCTCCTCCTCGAGGACATCTACTATGCCATCGAGTCCCGCGTACGTCTCTGCCCCCGAACTAGACCACTAGAGCTCACCCTGCATCCATATAGTTCCCCTATTTCAGGACCGCTCCGAACGGCTGGAAGGCGTGTCACTTATTTATGCGATCTTGGCGCTCATACTAATGGGTCTGCCCGTAGAACTCGGTCCGCCACAACCTCTCGCTGAACCCGTGCTTCGAGAAGGTGCCGCGCCCCCTGACGGATCGCGGCAAGGGCTCGTATTGGACCGTGAACGACAATGTCGACCCACGCACGGGTGTGCACCGTATCCGCAAAAAGAAGTCCAAGAGTGCCAAGGGGCGCACGTCCGAGGACGACGACGTCGACTACCACCCGCCCGACGGCTCTTTCGACGAGTCGCAGTACACGCAGCCGCAGCTCGACGAGTCTGGCGCGCCACGCCAGGGCCCGTATCCCCCATTCCCTCCGTAGGTGTCTTACGCTCTGTTTCTCCTCCGTATCTGACGGTCCCAGCTTCAACCCCAATTTCATGATGGACATGCGCTTCCCGATGCCACCGCCGGGGCCAATGCCGATCTCGCCCGAGGAGAACATCGAGCTTGACGAGAACGGGCAAGTGAACTGGCGCGTGGCGTGGCTCAAGGAGATTGGCCACCTGCAGCAGGTGACAGCGGAGCAGGAGAAGGCGGGCGTGGATCCTGAGTGGTACAGGATGATGCTTTTCCGCGTGCGTGGGGCACTGATGCCGCCTATCAACCCGGACGCGGTGATGCACGTCCCACCGCACATGCCCCCCGGTGCCACACCCGAGCAGCAGCCCCAGCAGCCCGCGCCGCCTCAGCAGACTTAGGCGGTTTTGTGTTCAAAGTTGTTTCTTCACCTTGTTACTTCTTTCGACGAAAAATTCCGTGGTCTTTGGCTGTATAGTGTAGCGTATTTCGTCGGATGTGTTCGTGTGTACGATGGACGATAATAGCGAATACCTTTCTTTTCTTTTCTTTTTGCGATTGGCGGCCGATACTTGGAATTCGGCCGAAGAATTGATGACCAAATGCAAAGAGCAAATTTGGCAAGTGGCTTACTTATGAAATAATTCTCCCTTCCTCCTCCACCATGTCCCCTGCTCTCCACACCGATGTTCCTCCCCCCACCACCGTCGCTGTGCCCGCCAAAGGTCCTGCGCTCGCCATCGGATCGCTTTCCACGGCGCAGGACGGTAAATACCAATCACTTGTCTCGGACCTCGAGTCATCGAGAAAGGTAGACAAGCAGATGCTGGACAGACTAGTGGACGGAGGTGTGCCCACATCTGGCTTAATCGGCGGGGAATGTAATTAATGCCTCTCGCAGCAACATTCCTCGATTCTGCATCCTACTCGGCTGTTCATGTGACTTTATCCGTCCCGGAGTATGAGGATCTGCTACCAAAGGCACCCGCGCTGCTCGCACAGCTGCGGGACGGCCTCATTCCCCTTGGCACGCTGCATCTGCACCACCTCGCATCCTCAGGGCCACTTCCCTCCGAGCTGACGCTCGCGGGCTTCACGATTCTCTCAACCGACGGCACGCTGGTCGCGCAAAAGCCCGCGCACGCCCCGAGCGCGGCGCTGCCCCTGAAAAAACCCGCGGCGATGTCGCTGAACCGTAAGAAGACGGATCCAGCGGCGAAGAAGGCGCTATGGACGTTGAGCGCGCCGGGGGCGCCGAGCATCGACGCGGAGGCGCTGCTCACGGCGGCGGACCGCGCGCGGCCGGTGCCGACGTGCGAGCCGGTGAGTGCGGGGGTGCCGCGGCGCAAGCGGGCATGCAAGAACTGCTCATGTGGGCTGCGGGAGCTGGAGGAGGAGGAGCTGCGGGCGAGCAAGGTTGTGGTGCTCGACGGGGCGCAGACGGGGGAGGCGGTGGAGGTGTCGCAGGACGAGAAGGCGCGGCTGGTGGCGGCCGCGAAGGCTGCTCCGAAGGCGACGAGCAGCTGCGGGAGCTGCTTCCTCGGGGACGCGTTTCGGTGTGCGAGTTGCCCGTATCTCGGTGTGTCTTTTTTTTATTTTCTTGTGTGAAGAAATATTAATTCGGGTCTCACAGGGCTACCGGCGTTCCAGCCGGGTGAGAAGGTGGAGATTGACTTTGGGATGGATGATATTTGAGCAGAGCGCATAGATAGACCTGTATTACGCGCATAGCTAATTTAAATTAAGTAGCGCGTCGAGCACACGTGATGGTACCTCAATTTTCCTCGACTGCTTTATTTTCTCGTCGTCGACGATGGTAACGACGACGGCAGAAAGCAGCTCCTCCTCTGTGCCCCGACCGCTGTGCAGCATCTGCAACCAACGCTATTCCATCTACACCTGCCCTCGCTGTGCGACGCGCACCTGCTCCCTCCCGTGCGCCTCTGCCCACAAGACGCGCGGCGCAGGGTGCTCCGGCGCGCGCGACAAGGCCGCGTACGTCCCCATGAACCGCTATGGCTGGGGCACGATGATGGACGACTACGCATTCCTCGAGGACGTCGGGCGGCGCGTCGGCGAGTGGGGAGGTGAGATTGCGCGTGGGCGGTTTCAGGCCGCGGGAGGGCGAGGTAATGGGAGAGGGAGGGGGAGAGGGAGAGGCGGAGGGAGGGGGGAGGAGGAGGAGGAGGAGGAAATGCGGGAGGAGGCGGCAAGACGAAGCGTGATGTGCTCCGTGCGCAACTCGAGGCACGCGACATAGACATGGATCTCCTTCCCCCCGGTATGGAGCGCCATAAACTCAACCAGTCATCATGGGACGCAAAGTGTGTATCAATCTGTACTGTTTATGAGACATATCCGATTTACGCTCTCCAGGACGCAAACAGCCCTTCTAACTATCGAATTCACTTTCCATCCGCCGCCAAACCCGCTCGCGCCCTCTGGCCAGCCGCCCCAACCACCACACACGCTCCTCACACACCGCAACCGCGCCGACACCCCCCTGCTTGCACTCCTTCAGCGCGCAGTCGCCGAGCGCAAGGAATGCCCTGCATGGGTGCGGACGCTCGTCTGCCCCGATCCCTCCGACCAAGATACGTTCACCCCGCCGCAGTGCGTCATGCCCGCCCCGCGCGCCGCCTCGTTCGCGCGGCGTGCACACCACCGCCTCGACGCGTCTCAGCCGCTGCTCGAGGCCCTCCGCGGCACGCACTTTGCCGAGTTCCCCGCAATCGGGGTGTGGGAGGAGTTCCGCGGGACGATCGTGGACGCGGGGGGCGCGGTGACACAAGCGGCGGACCCGGAGGAAGATGCTCGCGCGCCGAAGAGACGGCGCCTGGATCGAAAAGCGGGGAAGGCGATCGCGGGGCTGTTGGGTGGGTACGGCAGTAGCAGCGAAGAGGCGGAGGAAGAAGGCAAGGGAAAGGAGAGACAGAATGGGCTGGAGATGCTGGGTGGTTACTCGGGGAGCGAAGACGAAGAAGAGGGGGCTGGAATGCATGCAGAAGGCGACACAGATGAAGAGGGCGTTGGCGACCTGGACCCCGCGGCATTGCTGGAGCTTGTGCGGGCGGCGCGGGGAGACGAGACATGGACTCCGCATGCGGGTGACGATGACTTGGTTGACTGGGGCGATTCGGACACGGAAGGTGTTTAGAGGTCCTGCCGCCGGAGATCGAGTAGACCTGTTTTTTTTTGTAGCCGGTACCGTAGCATTAGAAATAAGCACAGAACGCACCCTTCATGAGGAGTTGCACTTCGACGACAGCATTGACGGAGATGCGGAGAGGCGTCTCTTGCGTATTGCGTGTGGGCGACGCGGTCTTTACCTCGACCTCCCAGAGCGTGTCCGCATGCGCAGGGATCGGCTGCTGAGTCTTTGGGTCCACCTGCTCTTGCTGGAACATCTGAATGACCAGTGCGCCTCGACGAAAGAGATAGCCGCGCTTGTAGATCTGGGAGCGCCTCACATAGCCGAGAGTGCACGCGAAACTCAACGCATCGCCGACGACCTGGCACGTCGCCCACGGACGGACGGTGGCCTCGGGGTGCGCCCGGACGCTCTCCGGCTTGAGATACTGCATACAAAACCCAGCCAGAGTCTAACTCTGTGAGTTCCTTGCGAGCGCGGAGGATGACAGGGTCTGCGCCAGCGTCGCGCTGCTGCTGGGCGTCAAAGGGTTCGAAGAGGATCTCGCGGGTGTGCATGGGCGCGGCGGACTCGCTGTGGAGGGTTATCCGGTTCAAAATGGCTTTGAGATCCTTGGAGAAGAACTCTCCGAAGAGCGCTACTTCGTAGTAGTGCGAAGACATGAGAATGAGACGCGACCTCGTGACCCGTTCCCTTCTTCCTCTGGACCTCTCTGGACGTGAATGGACACTGATCTCAAATGCAATCGCCTCACCTGCCGCCGACCTCTCACAGACAAGGCCGTCGTGGTAAGCAGCTAGGTAGTACCTGCACACTCCTTGACCGGACGCCACCTCTCTAGACCACTTGTATGTCGCAGATTTCTCTCCTAACTAATCTAACAACAGAGTGCCATCCTAGGCTCACATATCTTCTGTGGCAAGTCACTGGCTCTGATCTGTACGCTGTGTATAAACTGGCCTCGGTGTCTCAGTCGAATGCGCGAATGAACTGTTCAACGCGTCACGGCTTTGCCCTGGTGTGTGGCTTCTGTCTCGTACTTACCTTCGTTTGCGCTTCACAGAATAATTCTATATCCAGCCTGCGAGACAACTCTCTCGGAACCGTGAGCCCTAGCTAGTCGCTTTATTCTTTCAATCGACCGAAATCTTAACCAGGGACGACGTCGTCGTAAGGCCATCTCCTCTTCTGCAATGGGCCCGGTGTTGTAACGCCGTCCCAGGTCTGCTCACTACATCCCTCAAACGACTACAAAACCGTAAATCGCGCGCATACATCCACCTTTTCCTGCCCTGACGTCCACCCAAGTCCGTTCTCTCTGGCCTCACCCCGTCCATCATTCTAGAAATATGCAGCCGGTTCGTCGTCTCCGTGCCGAACATTCAGTCGTTGTGCATTCATTTCGCAGCGCAATTTCTTTCTGGCAGTACCAAACCCACCAAGAAAAGTGCGCGTCTCTGACTTCCTAAGCGCGACTTTGAATTGGGTCGCTTTTAGCTCATTCCAGCAAGCCGTGGTACGTAACGTCAACGACAAGAATGCACAATTGCAGAAGCAGCTCGAGAACGTCGTCCGTGAAGGTGTGAGGTCATCCTTCAATTCTAATTCGATTTCCTTACACCTGTACGACCAGCGAATGGCGAGATCAGCCTGCTAAGCAACAAGAACGCGGGTGCGTCTTCGCCCGTTCATACTATCGATTGAATACAGCACGCCGCTTAACGTGCCACTATAAGAGCTCGAACGCGATTTGGAGCTGGAGCGCCGCAAGGTGCGCGATTTGCAGGACGCGGCGCGCGAGCGCGACAAGGAGTACCAGAAGCTCAAGGTGCGGTCGCCAGAGGTTGATTATTTCTTTTTCACGGTCGCGGTACGCAGACACAGCACGACAAGATCAAGCGCAAGGCGCTGCTCGCGCCGAACGTACATGCCAGCGGGCCCAGTAGCGACGACCCGCACAACAAGCTCCGCGCGTTTTCGAACACTGTCAACGTAGGCGCCGTGGTCGGTGGGATGGAAGCAAACGGGGCAAGTATAAGTTACTCGAGTTGTATCTATACTCCCTCCTAAACGCCGACTCGCAGATCCAACGCACGCCCCTCGTCAACCGCACCGGCGCCTCTTTTGCGCCCGCCAGCCATAACGCCGGGCAGTGGGGACACCAGCAACACCCGCAGCTTCCCCCCGGGCTACCGCCCCAGCAACAACAGCAGCACGTCCAGCGCTCGACTACACGGCGCACGCACGCCCACCGCCAGCCGTTCGGCGGTCAGGGCGACCGCGACCGCGCGTACCAGTCGGGCCACACCTCCGACCGGTCGACGGGTAGCGCGAACGAGGTCGAGAACATGTTGATGGGTGGGCAGGCCCCACGCCCTGTTGCAAACCATGGATGGTCGACGGCGCCGACGCCTCGAGCGCGCGCGGTTCCGCGAGGCGCGCTTTTCTGTTATCGATTTTCGCGCGGCGCGTTGCTGACTAGATTCTTAACAGTTTTCGCCCCGCCCGCGAACCAACAACACCGCATGCCCGGCGCATTCCGCCCCGCAGGTGTTCACCGAAGCTAGCATCCAAAAGGACCCGCGCACGGACCATTGTAATAGATTAAAGTAGGTATCGTAAGTATTGCAAAGGGTACATTGGGCTTGAAGCCTTGACTTGTAGTAAAGTGTACAGCTAGAGTAAGCATAGCATGCGTGCATGTCGACTAGAGGATTTAAAAAACTGCAAATGCTGGGTGGATAGATCATGAGATCATAAAGTAAACGAACGAATGAACGAAAAGTTGATCAGTCTCGGCGAAGCGTCCCATTCTTTTCATCCTCGAGGTACTGCCCGATAGCGAGGATGTCCTGCCCCGCGCGTCGCAGGTAGCCCGCGAGGACCGCGCGCTCCGCCTGCGGGAGCAAATCCGCGAGCTTATCTACCTGGCGTTGAAAGTCGCGATCCCCGCTCGCCCCGCCGCCAGTGCTACGCGCCTCGGACGACGACGACGAACCGGGCGTGAACAGTGATGGCCGGCGCGCCATGCGGTCCGATACGGGCGTGTTCGACGTCAACGACGACGTCGGCATGATGCTCTGCGTACGCAGTGCACGGTTTGGCGGTGCTCGCGGGCCGCCCGGCACCGAGGGCGAGATCGCAATGACCACCGGCCGCGGGTTGCTGGTCACTGGCGGGGACTTGACGAGCCGTGTCGTCGTTGTCGTAGATCCCAGCCCGAATGACATCGGATTCGGCCGCTCCTTCTTACTGATGCTCGCCTTGCGTCCGAGCGATGCGAAGAAGTTGCCCGTCTTCGATGACCCCGGGCTCGTTGTGCCGAGCATCCGCATGGAGGACGGCGGTAGGGGTATCGGGACACCGATCGCGCGTGGGGAGAGAGCAGGGTACGGGAGGGAGGGGACGGCGGGCGCAATGTCGGCGGGCTTAGTGGATAGATCAGTGGCCGCCATCGCGTCAGGTCGCCGTGGAAACGTCGCCTCGGACCGCACCGACGAGCGCGACACATGCCGCGCCTGCGGGCCGAAGCGCTGCGTCGAAGGCGCCAAAGGAGTCAGTGTAATACGCTTGCTAGCATTCGCCCCTGTTCACAATCAGGATCAGCCAACATTCATCCCAAGACAAGGTAAACGCACCTCGAATCTGGGCCGCCACAACCCACTCGCTCAGCCCACAATCATGGACGTACAGCTCGTTGATCTTTTGCGCGTACAACGCACACCGTTCCTGCGCGTTCTTCCGCCCGACGATATCCGCACAGATCAGCGCCGAGGGATGCTGCGAAATGATTTTCCGCCGTCGTGGCATCTGTGGTTGGAGCGACGGAAGAGCCACGGGGGCCACCGGCGGCGAGGGAGTCCGCCCGTGGCTCAGCGAGCTGGACGAACGCGCGAGCGACTTGCTCGACGGCGAAGGCGTCCGCGGCAGCGACGAGAAACGCCTGAGATTCGCGGTGAAGCTCGTCCGAAGGCTCTTCGGCGGTGGACTGGGGGTGCTACCGGTGCCCTCGTGGGAATGCCGAGGAGAGTACGACTCCCACGAAACGCGGTCCTGCGACGCATGCCCGTCCGAGGACGGGGAAGCCGTTAAATCACGACTCACGTACGTCCATTCCTCACCGGCCTCTGGTAGGCTCTCCATGTGTGGTGAAGCGGGGATAATAACGGGGGAGACGACCGCGCTACTGCTGCTTCCGCCACTGCCCGAGCTCTTTCCGTCGACAATACTTGGAACCAGGCCGTCTATCGTGCGAACCGGGTTCGCTGTAGTCGGGCTATAGTCGGATGGACTCGTCGATGGGGTCGTAGATATTGTCGATGGCGAGAACGCGCCTTCCCGGCGATGCAGAGTTCTGTAGAAATTAGTACCCATCTCCATAGCAAGGAGGGAAAGAGCGCACTCGTCGTTGGAGTCTTCGCTGCTGCCTGAGCTGGGGAGCTCATTTGGCTGTGCCGGGGAGATGGATCGCGAGGTAGACGCGGGAGTGGTCGAGCCGCTGGAGTTCAGAACGGCGGAAACAGAGGCCGAAAGGTGGAGTGCTTGCTCGCCTCTTTGACGGGGGGGAGGTGAGTGCATTCGTGGCGGCCGTGGCGGCGGAGGGCTGGAGGTGTCGATATCGAATATCGCGCGTGGTGGTGGAGGTAATGGGCCGGCGGTAGCATGTATGCCTGTGAGAAAAGAAATCAGAGATCAACAAAAAAAGAGTGGCAGAACGAACGTACCTGGTTGATAGTGGAGATACGACGACAAAGGGAGAGGTGACGTAGAGCGTGGCTCTAGAACTTGCAGAGCGGGACTGTACCGCTCAAAGGTGGAGTTTCCGACGCGCAAGGACGCGTCCGGACCGAGATCAACAACGACAGGAGACGCGACAGGAACATGGATTTCTTTCGCCTGTCCGATTTCAGGGGTGTGCACGGACATGTCAGTGGAGCGACGTTTAACCTGCGGAGGGGCGAGGGGGGAGTGCAAGGGGCCATTGGTGGGGCTGGCAAGCGTATTCGGCGAGGAGGCGCGGGAGGAGTGCGGTTCTTGGAAGACGGGGGGCACGGGAAGGAGGGACTCGCTCGCGATCTGGAGACGAGGTTTTTTAAGCGGCTCGAGCGCTGCCGAGGTGGTGGCGGTTCCCACTATGCCCACATCGCGCGAAGGCTTGGACTTTGTTGAGCCAGTAGTCGCTTCTGATGCGGATCGGACGTGGGATTTGTCTGGTCCCTTTTCCTTTTCCTTTTCTTGGGGACGGGGCATAGAAGATGCAGACGATGGTAGGGAGAGGTATGCGTATGATTTTGGAGATGCGTCTGGTGGTGCAATCAGAGCAAGACCGTCGAGACGCGTTTCGTGGCCGCGGCGTGACTTGACCGCGTTGGGCCGTGCGGTTGCTTCCTGTACGGTGTCCATTTGGACTATTGCGAGACGCCTTCTGTCGCCACCACCTTCCGAGGGAACACTAGCGCGTCGCGTCGAGGGCTGTGGTACGTCTTCGGTGGAATGGTCGTCGTCGGTCGAGCCGGAAGAGGAATAGTCGGAGGAAGATGTCGAGTTTGAGGTGCCCGAGAGGGATCTGCGGTGTGCAGGACGGTTCTTCTCGGGAAGACGGTAGCCTATGCCCTGGTCTGCGAGCGGAGACTGGTAGTAGGACATGAGGAGCTCGGACTCTTCCTGGCGAACGAGCTTTGGACGAGCTGAGGGGGTTGGGGGATCTGGGGTGCGGAGAACGGTGAGCATGGTGGGGGGAGAGAAGAGAAGAGATATACTGGACTGGCCGGCAGTGTTATGGTCTTGCATCGTCGCAGTGGCGTGTGTCATGGCATCGCTCTCGAGCACTCCTTCCCAATTTGGCTCATCCCAACTCTGTTCCGCCAAGTATCTTTGATTTGTTTCGCACCTCCACTTCGCAACCATTGAATTTGCATGTGCATCTTCCCACTGCAGGCAGATCACTTTCCGTCTCCACGCAAAATATCCGAACTGCCGCGCGCAGAGAACTCCGCAGAGACGGCCGCAGCATGCAAATGGATTTATTTACGGGCACGCATCCCAAACCTCGGTCAAAAATGTGAATATAGCGGTACACATCTAGATACGAGGAGTTTAATGCGTTCAACTTTGATACAGATAAATCACTGCGCATTGAAACAGGCAGAGTAAATTGTATGTACGTATGCAAATGTAGTCTTTCTCGTTGTACGTTTAAAAGGCAAAGAGTGACGCAAATGATGGTTATAAGCTACAGTGACCGTAGTCGTCTATGGAAGAGAAGAGATACAGTTTGAAATGTGTTGTGTCGTGTCAAATAATTAGAAAAGGAAACGTTCGAGCATCTCCCAGTGAGGATGTACGGTATATTATGTCGATATCATTCCCGGATCTTCCCCTTCCTCCGGGTTGCCAAAAATCTCTTCGAATATCTCCTTGCCGTCCGTCGGAAGAGGCGGAAGGCGCGACCCAGCGACGGAAGAGTCGTCCCGGCACGTCTTGATGCGTCGGATGCGTTCGTCGTTCCAAATCTGCTCCAATGTCCCGGCTAGACTCTTCAGACCAAACAGGAAACCACGGTCAGCCTCCTCCGGGTAGTGAGGCGGGAACCTTGCGTAGATGAGCCCCGTCTCCGGGTCGACGTCAGCCACATAGCCCTGCGTCGGCGTCAACTCCGGCGGACGATCGTTCAAGTCAGAATACGGAAGGTAGTCTCGCCCAGAGGTCGTGTGTGCAAAGTCAACTATCCGGACATTGATTTCACCCCGTTTCCGCCGGCCCCGCTTGGCTACAGGTCCCAGAAGCAGATCCTCGCTGTGCGTGCGGCGGAGCGCAGGCTGCTCAGATGACCGCGCGTACTCCGTGCGCGGGTTGTGGCGCTCTAAAGACTCGCCGCGTTTGCTGCGCGAAGAGGGCTGCTCCAGCGTACACGACCGCAGGTTGTCTTGCAGTTCACGGTCACCGTCGTATATTAACAGAAGACTGCAGCCGTAGAACCGATACCCCTTCAGCCGATGAATAATGCGCGCGAGACCGTAGAGTTTTTGCAGTAAGATGGGGATCTGGTAGGCCAGCAGGCGCTCGCCATCGTACAAGAAAGAGGCTAAAACAGACGGAAACGCCTCAGGACGGACGTCGCGGCCCATGTACTTGTCCTGTGCCACATACGACTGTGTTACGTGATTCCAAACCTGGAATATATTGGTTAGACTTTCACGGCACAAACAAAGCGGACCACATGGGTTCACCTGCATGCCACACACTCGGACGCCCAAGGATCTGCTCGTCGTCCGGTCGCATTTTTTTCGTTGGCTCTTCTTTTTCGCAGGAGTCGCGTCCAACCCATACTGCCGCGTCCCCATTTTTAAATCCATGACACATGGATGCTTGAGCCGTCCGGTAAGATCTTCCATGAGGATAAAATGGTTTTGACGTGTGACAGAGGGATCTGCCTCCGGCAGTGGCGTGTGGGCGTGAAAGGACCGGGACTGGGACCTGAGCGGAGGCGGAGGAGAGGAACCAAAGTCTAGGGATCGAGAGCGGCTGCGTCGGCGGCTGATCGAAGGGGATAGGTCGACGTTACGCCACGCAGGGGAAACATGGTCAAAGCCCTCACTGCGGGGATCGTCAAAGTCCATGTCGAAAACATCGATCATGCCTTTGCTCCGGTGCTCTTCCATTGCGAGAGTCTCGAGTTTGCCGGGGCTGGCCATGATGGATTCGCTCTGTACCCTGCGGATAGGTAGAGGGGCTTCCGCCTCCCGAAGGCGGTCAACTTGACTAATCAAAGGCCGAATTCTACCACTACGGGTCCTCCTTGGACGAAGATTATCGTTACCGTCATCCCCTTCTCCATCGGCGACGTCCCCGTCGTCGTCCGTTTTGGAATCAGCCGCTAGCCTGCCTCCAGTGCGTCGACGGAAGCGGCGTAGCACCGTGCTGAACACGTGATCCTTGAGCTTGGTGTTGACGGTCGTCGACCCTGTTCCTCCGAACCAAGGTGAATGGGGCGTTGGCATAGATAAATACATCGACGGGGGACTGAAGCTGTCGTCTTCGTCGGAAGTGGACTTGACGAGAAATTGGCGCGGACCAGGTTTCTGACCAAGATCGGCAGGGAAGGCACGCATCGACTGGCTGGGAGAGTTGACTGGCGTCGGAGCGTCCATCTCGCTGGTAACAAACGGCGGGTACCGTGACAAGGGGCTAGCCCGGGCGCGAGGAACGTTGGATATCGCGGGCACGCCAAGATCGGGACTGGAAGCTGCGCCGCCGTAGAGATGGGCCCGCGTGAAACGACGATCAGCCAAAGGCGTGGACTGAGAAAGAGAGCGATTGCGACCGCGAAGCATCCACTCGGGAATGATGTGGCGATTGCGATCGAGAAGAACCTCTGGCATCTCAGCTTCGTCCGTGTCGGTGTCGCCTGGCTCTTCTTGTTCACCGATAGCTGCCTCGCGCATGATGCAGTGGGAATGTAGCTGAGGGGCATCGGTGGCCACTTTGCGGCATGTCGGGCGAACGGGGTGCGTCATGTCGTTACCCAACGTCGGGGACGCTGGCGCCTTTGGCACGCGCCGATAGGTGACAAGCATAACTCCTAAGTATCGCGGGATAAACCCCAGAAGAGGAGGGGCTTCTCGTTCCACTGATTCATAGAAGAGATTTTCGCGGGACACAAGTGGCTACAAACAAAAAAGTAAGACGCTGTTGTCGTGGCTGCGCAAGACTGCACGCACCTTGCAGACAGCCTGCTTGGTAAACTTGTAGATGGCACTATGTCCACCCACCTGGTTACGAAATGGACGAAGAGGTATGTGTGGTAGATGTTCTTGCGACGTATCTAGATCGAGATCCAAAAGCTCATCGTATTTCGAGACATCCAACCCGTCCCTCTCGTCATGAGATTGGATGAAATGAGGGCCGTCTGGACCATTCTGGTGTGATGGATATGAAGGGGGGAGGCTGGCTAGTGAGTTGGAAACGCCGGCGGAGGTGGTTGACGTGGAAGTGGTCGCTGAAGCCGTCTCCCAAGCGGATTCATCATCTGTGGACCACGGTGAAAAGCCTGCGGATCCCAGGGGTGAGACTGAAAGTAGCTCGGAGATACGAGAAGGAGATTTTGTGGGAAGGGGCGGGGAGGTAGTGAAAGGAGGAAGCTCCGCAGTGGGGCGTGAATGGCTACTCGCATCTTCCTGAAAACGCAGAGGTGGCACGCGAGACGAGCGTGATCGGGACGGGGATGGGGAAGGAGGATATACACGTGGGGTAGAAATCTGGAAGCGAAGTCAAGCACACATGCGAAAGCGGATTTGGAAAAAGGACGGACATCGATCTCGAACGCTGGATCCTCAGCTGGGCGCTCACGTCGTCTCCCCCGACCATTCTCCTGCGTATTCGTGACATTCTCGCGCCATTGCGTTAAATCGTTGATCAAGGCTTCGCGCGCAGGCGACTTGCCGGCTGAACGCGCTTCCACCTGCTCGTCCTGGATAACACTCTCCCGCGTCTTGACGCGTCCCAAGGCCGTCAAGCTCTTCTCGCGTCTAACAGCGGCAGTCTCCCTATCCGGCCACTCGGAGCGTTTAACGAACTGGAATTCGGCCTCTGCAACATCATCTGTCCGTTTGGAGGAGCCGGCCCTGGCACCAGGCGCCGCACCACCGATATCGTCCTTGGTTTCTTTAAATAGCTGCAGGGTCGCAGCTACCTTGCGACCGATGCCGGCGGTCGTAGGCTGGGATGAGATGCGCTCATGGATGCCAGGGGATGAGGACGACGATATGCTCGAGGACGAGGAGTACGAGCGGGATGACAGGGGCCGGGCCGTGTTGGCATCGCCCAAGAGATGAGCCAACGCGGATGAGGACGAGGAGGGGAGAGTCAAGGCCCTCGCGGCGTCTCGACGGGCCTGGGACGTGCGGGGAACGTGTCGAGGGGACGACCGCTCGGTGACATAACCGTCCGAATCGGATGGATTGTGATGCTTGCGATGCTTCTTCTTGGGGGATTTTGAGCGATGGAAGGCGGAAGACAGAGACTTCTCGGAAAGTTCTGGCTCGTTTGGGGGAAGGTGTGGGGAAGAGGAGGCCGTGGCAGGACCGGAACTCGGTGGAGAAAGGGGAAAACGGTAGAGATGAGTTTTTTGAGAGTTAATGTCGGCAACAGGCCCCATAGACGGCGTGAGGCGCAATGGGAGCCTCCTCGGACTATGATTGTCGCTCTCTTGACGCTCTCAGAATTGGGAGATGGGGGACCGGGACAAGCAAGAAGGGCTGGCCCAGTTTAGGATATCTTTTTAACGAGTGAACGAGCAGCAGGACTGTGCGCGCTTAGTGTCGAGCAAAAGCGGAAGAGAGATGATATCACACCGTATCTGTCTCGCTCGGGCACGTGTCTTGACAAAGCATCTTCCTCGGCGAACGTTGTACAACGTGTAGGTCCCAATGGATCCTCAGTGCGGACGAGGCCAGTCCTCCAACGTGCGTAGACACCGTCTGGGGTAAGTAATTTTTAGCGTGTCTTTTTGATCAACCGATACATATCCGCTATTCGACAGCTCAACAGTTACGTTCTCCCACATCCGGCCACTGCCCAACCGTTTCTACCCCGACAAACCTCTTTCGCACTTGGGTTCTCACGTACTGCTCTTATCGCCCGCTTCGAATTCGCAATCCGGAAGCTTTCCTTTTGCGTTATCGCCAGCGTTCGAATTCGACCTCGAGCGTCTGTCCACAACTGAAACCTGTGCCAGTGAGGAGTCACAGCCGATCGATCAAATTGCGGCAAGACTGCATCGCAGATATGGCAAAACTATACAGTAGTAACTCTGGAAAGATAAGAATCCACAACAAGGCAGGTAGTCGGTGCACCAATGTTCTTTTTTTGTATGAAAAAAAAAAAAAAAAAATTGTAAAATGATTCACTTTGTCAGCGGCTCCGAGCGTGAGAGCGCTTATTAAGCAAGGGTATATAAGAACACTCGAGAAAAAAAAACTACTCTCTCCTCATCCATCATCACCCCATCAAAAAGCTTTTCTTTCAACTCCACCTCAACTCAAACCCCAATGCCTAGTAATCAGGTACCTGTGCCACCCCTCACCAAATGCATCCAACAAGCTAACTCTTCTACTGTCCAGTCCATAGAGGTTGCCAGTAGTACTGTGTCTGTACCTGCCCGAGGCCGGACCATGGGTGGCACTTATCAAGCACATTCAAGATTGAATGTGCAAGATGAGGTGTCTGAGCATAATGGATCAAGCAACTTTGTTGCATTCCAGAATCACATCTCTTCATCTAATGAAGTTGATGATGATGCTCCAAAGAGAAACTTCTTCCAACCTCTGAGCCATAGGGCTACCCAATCCAAGCCTGCTGATGTTGGGACTTTGTGGGCTAATATAGCACCTGCTATGGAAAAAGTCCAGAGTATCAAAAGTGTGAAGGGTATGCCATACACCCTTAACACTGAATCATCTTCACATGTTCCCACAGACCAGCCTCAAGGTTCAACTCAGGCTGCAGCACAGTGGGCAACAGTCCAGGATGGTCAACCATTGACCCATGTCGACGACAACTTTCGTGAATCTTATAGATGGACATTGGGGGATGACATACAGGCCATACTCGATGATTCCAAATCTAATGCATCCAATGATACACACAAAACCTCTGCTCCACCCAGATTAGTGGCCGATAACCACAAAACCTCGAAGGAACCCACCACAAATACATTGAGCAAATCTTCTCTATCCAACTCTTCCTACACCTCCCAGTCCCCACCGACTCGAACAAAGCCGACACGCACCCCTCCCAGTCTCAAAGACAAGACTGTGTTCACCTCACCTTCTCCATCGCCGTCGGTCATCAGCGATGACTATTTCCGCGTCACACCGAACTTGCCGGACTTGCGGCGCACACCGAGCACCCCAGCAACTACCGCCCCATCATCCCCAGCCTTCACTGATGTCAGCAACAGCAGAGGCCGTTCGTGGATGTACTTCGACGAAATCAAACGGGAAGATAGTCCGGACGCTCCGCTGCCTTTCTCCCCAATCACTACAGAAGCATCACGTGAATACAGCCCGGCTACAGACGGAGGAAGCAGCCATCGTGCTTGGTCGGCAGATGCATTGCGCGAATATAGTCCAGCCGCTGAGCCCCCTTTGTCACCAGTCACCGATGCGGGCAGCGTGCGGTCGAAGGGAAGAGAATACAGCCCCCTCGCCGAGAGGTCTCTGTCGCCAGATGTAAATTACACCAACAGTGCGCATGCCTCGTCCGAAGATACCACTGGGCGTGGAAGGACATCCCATTGCGGCGGATTATCCGACAACCCCTTAGCCCAGAGCAATAAGGCAGTCATACCGCCGGAAGACCTCTTCGCCCCGAGCGTCGTCGCGGAACCGAGCAACGCCACAAGGAAGGTTCCCAGAGTCATAGAGAGGCGCCAGGTCGAGGAGTTGCGGGCGCTTATACCACAGGGAAAGAAGGCACCGAAAAAGCGGGTGTACAACAAGAAGCCGGTTGCACAGCAGGAAGCAATTCGAGTTCCCAACGTTCATGCCGTCGCTCTGCCGCCCAGTTCGGCTGTATCGACAGCCAAGTCGACGCCGTCCATTGCTGGCGTTAAGAGGGCGCGGCAAGCGTCTCCTTCGCGCCACTTGTACGCCCCACCAGTCAAGCGGCAGGCCACTCAAGCGAAGGCAGTTCGCATCAACAAGCCCAGCGTCGTGACGCTGATCAACTGGACCAACGAGTTGGTCCGCTTGGAGGAACTTGCCTACCAAGGGAAGCAGGGGCCCGGAGAGGTACAACAGGTAGTAAAGTTACTGAAAGCATTGCTAGCTGGTGCAGAAGGGGTGACCTTCAAGTGGGTGCAGGAGGCTGTGCGCACCAGGTCGACGACGAGCGGAGAAGAACGCAAGGACAAGCCACACTTGGTTCAGGAGATCGTCACCAGCTACGCAGCGTTCGACGACGAAGGCGAGGTGACCCAGCTGGCAGCCGAGCTCTTCAAAAAGTGGAGAGCGCTGGGGAGCAACTGAAACGAGTCAGCCGCCTGACTCGTTATCGAAATTGGCCACGATATACCGAATATCTTGCGTGGCGACCTGGTTTCGACCGCGTTCCTATCCCTTTATCGTTTGTCGTAGTGCATGGGAGGAAAGGGAGAGTCAACAACCATCAGGTGCCACGAATCACTGATTCCTCTTTCGGACGGTCGGCTGTTGTGCTTCCGCTTTACTTCCGATCTCTCCGCTTGCCGCAACTCCATTTGTAGTTCTAGTCCCTTCCGGGCCCTCCCTAATCTCCATTTCTCCATGATTTCTCTATTTCGACTACATTATTCCTCATTTCATGTACCATATCTATACGACCATAAAACTATTTATTTAATACATGTCGGAGCGACCTTCAGCTGGTCACAAGTACAAAACAATATTACTGCGATACACAATTGAGAGGAGGTAATATCTAGGCCACGACGATAGTCCCGAAACAAACAAGATGTGAACCGCTAGCCAACGTTCGCATCAACGGCCATGCTAACCCCGCCTTCCAGCTTCCTCCGCTTCGCAGCAGGCTTATCTTCCCCATCTGAATCATCAACGACAACCAGCGGAGAATCTGCGCGCCCGTCGCCGGTACCGTGGGCGGCCAAGACTGGGACGGGCACAGGCGGCTTCGCATCTACATTCGCTGGGACTTTGTCCTTCTCGTCATTGGCGGTCGGCTCCGTCCCGGCAGCCGAGGCCGGAGGAGCAGAAGCGTCGTGCGGGAAAGGGGGAGCCCGCCCTTTGGGCTGCCCCCGTCCTCTGCCCCTCCCACGGCCCCGGCCCCGCGCAGCGCGCCGTTCCTTGAGCGCGCGCACCATATGTCCCGCAAGTACGCTTAGAGCCTTCCGTGCACCCATCTTCTCGAGCTCCTTCAGCATCTCCCCGTCGACGCCGCTGAACACATCCGGATCGAGGATGAGTGTGCGCTCGTGGAGCACCATGTAGCCCTCTTTCGCGGAGTTGTTTGGATGCGATGGGGAGTAGTCCGGGTGTGTGGGGGGAATGGGGGCAAGGATGATGGGAATGGAGACGTCCGGCGCTTGCGGTGCTGCTTGGACTGGATTTGCAGTGGACGTAGATGCAGGCGCCGATGGAGTAGTCGTAGAAGACAGGCTGGGGGCAGGAGCAGTGGCAGTGGCAACGCCCCAATGGCCCTGAGTAAGAGACGCGTATGGGTTTTGACTGGGGTAGGACGAGGATGAAGAGAGGGAAGAGTATGCGAAAACTCCGGTGGTTACTTGCGACGGCGGGGGTAGAGTCGCGGCAACTAATGTCGGGACGGCGGGAGAAGGGCCGGTGGTGGGATTAGGGGGAGGGACGACAGAGGATGATGGAGTGCTCTTTGTCGGAGGCTTTGCAATGGGGGCCGAGGGCGTCGCTAAAGGAGCCTTCGAATCGCCCTTGACACTTTTCTTGGACTCGGAAAGCTTTTCCTTCTTAGTGCTCTTGGCTGCCTTGCTCGGCTTGGCGGTTGGTGCCGCCGACCCGCTGGCCACCACGGGTTGTTCATCCCCATCCTCCTCAAGGGACCAGAAGAAACCTTTACCCCTAGTCCCGCCGCATTTTTCCATCTTCTTGAAATGCTTATCGGACGACAGGGTGTGGCGAACAGAACTCTGCATGTCGCCGGTGAGATCTGGCATCAGAGAAGTTACTGAAGCGGACGCACCATCCATTTATCATCCACATGCTGGTAATGTTCGTAACCGTTCATGATCCAGGTGCATATCTCCTGCAAAGTAGCCTTGCCGTCGAGGTCCTTGATTGCGAGTTGAATGAGTTGTCGTAATGTTAGGGAAGGTTTCTCCGGAATTTCTGTAGGCACAAGCTTGGGCTTCAGCGGAGAGGCCGGCTCTGGCTTCTTTCGTTTCTTGGAATTTGTCTTGCTCGCGGTTGGTTCAGGTGTAAGTAGCTGTGGCTCCGGAAGTGGAGGTGGAGGCTTTGTCTCAACTGGCGGGGGAGAATTGGATTGCGGTGTGGAGGGAGGGGATATGGAAGTAATGTCTACGGAGGGCGAGCGAGGTCGGTTATTGGATGACTGTGAGCTCGGAGACGGTGTGTCTTCCGGGGGAGGTGGGGGAGGGAGAACGAAATGAAATGTTCGGGACGCAATTTGGATCTGGGATCTAGAGAATAATGAGGTGACGAACTAGACGAGAACAGCACAGCGAATTGACCTTTCGCCCAACGGAGTACGCGTTCCGCTCGCAGACCAGACGCCGTCTACCCAAGCGCCGTTTCGGCCGACAACGAGCAAGACGAAGCGGTCCTCCTCCTGGTCATACTCTATCTTCGCGTGAAGCCGGGAAACGCTCTTGAGGGCGCCGAGGTCGACGTCGACCTGGAAATTGTCCGGGGTAGCAGAGGAGGTGGAGACATTGGGATTGGTGCTGCAGCGTCGGCCGATTGTTACGGATAGAGTGCGAACATAGAAGGTGACGGTCGGAAAGACAAGAGAGTAGTATGCAGAGATCTTCTCTGCAGCAGAGGACTCTGGCTGGACGAGGACCTGGTCCATGAGTGTAAGACGCCAACGTGACTCCCTTACAACATGTCCACTCCCGATAAAAACTCAATCTCAAACTCAGTCACAGAGGCCATCGGCGATGCCATTGGCGAGGAGGTAGACGCACTTGCAGACCAGAACGCAGATTCTACAGATTCAGAGATCCGCTATGCCGCCTATGGAGCTCGGCTTCGCACTGCACTTCGCGCCGGTACCCGCTATGTAGCATATGTGCGCTTTTTCCATCTCCTCTCTGCTCAGAAATCCAGTCAATGCTCATTCATAGACAAGCGATGTCGGTGAAGCCTTCCGGCCAATCGTCCCGCCATGGGTCGTCTCTGCAGCTTATGGCATATCCTGGCTCTATCTTACCGTAGACGTGAGCTACGAATCCTACAAAGCCCACCGCCGCGGGCCGACGCCGCTCGAGGCCGCTCACTTCTCGGAACCGACCCGCATAGGAATGGTCGCCGTCGAACGAGCAACCTTCCAATCCATTGCTTCTATGTCGGTCTGTTTCTTTGGGTTGGGTCTGAGCGCATGCTGATATATAATACGCGTGTAGGGCTCTTCCCGCATTGACGATCCACACCGCCGTCAGGCAAGCCAAGAAGGCTTTTAACAGGGTTCAGAGTCCTCGCGTCCGCACCTGGGGCCCAACTGTGACAGGCTTGGCCATCGTAATTTCATTCCCACCGCACCCCTTGTTCCTCGGCTTATATTCTGCAGGTACCCGTACTGCCATATCTCTTTGACCATCCCGTAGAACATGTCACCGAACGCGTTTTCCATTGGGTCAAGGTGAAGATAGCCGAACAGCAAAGTAAACCCACGGATAAGGACGAGCTTTAAGCAACAAGACATTTACTAGTAGATCCACAGCACACTCCTCATAACCATACCTCCCTCCACCTAAACTATACTGGTACATATTGATATACTAGTGTCGAAAGGTAGATTACACGTAGACGATAAATCCATCCTTGGCGAAAAGTCCCCAAGTGTTCACCATCCTCGTCCGCGTCCCCGCGCATTGTTGCCGTACCCTCCCCGTGCTCCGTTGTTGTATCCAGCCCCATTGTCACCGGGGTACCCGCCTTGAGCGCCCTGGCCCTGGCCGCCGTATCCTCCGTACCCCCCATATGCTGGTGGTGGGCCATAACCGCCCGCCGGAGCGCCATAGACTCCGTAATTGTTGCCCCCGCCATATCCGCCTTGTCCTTGCTGTCCATACGAACTATAATTAGCGGGCGGCCCACCCCTCGCCGGGGGCCCGCCGCGGCTGCCACCATAACCACCGTAATTCTGCGATGGGCCCCGCGCCGGCCCGTTGTTGTACCCCCCATACTGCTGCTGTTGCGGTGGCGGCTGCTGATACTGTTGTTGATGCTGGGGCCGCGGCGGATAGGGCTGCTGGTATGAATTTTGAGCGTTGCCGTTACCGCGGTATCCTCTGTCATTTCCGCGTCCTCTGTCGCCCCCATTCGAATTCTGGTGGGGTCGCGAATGGAAGGGGTCATTCCGCCCCCCGCCGCCATTGTTGTTCCACGACCCGCGCCCGCCTCCGCCTCCGCCTCCGCCGCCACGGCCGCGCCCACCACGCCGAACAGTTTCGAGATCGGAGGGGTTGAGTATCCCACGAGGCTTCTTGACGCCGGGGAGCAGAACGGATCGATGCGGCTTCACCTGCTTTGGGAAGAAATAGAACACCGAGAGCGATTTGTCGTTTTTGATATCCGGCATCAAGTCCGGCAAGACAGAATAATACGTCGAGCCGGGGATGCAGTCCGGGTTGGGAGCGACACTCCCGCTTATGCCGCCGCTGAGCTTGACGTTTAGCGGTGTGGGCTGTACCAGAGAGAATCAGTAACAAAGTAGATAGAAGAAAAAAAGTATTTACGGCTTGACTTTTTCGCTTCCCGTACAATTGCTCATAAAATGGAAAGAGGGGATGTTCGTCGGAAGCGAAGATAACGTTGTTACTCCAAGTATTCCTCCTTCGTTCCTCTTGGCTGAGATAGACGGTGTACGCTGGTTCTGTGTCAGGAGGCGGAGGTAGGTCAGAATACTCTGGATTCTGCGGACGCTCCTCTTGTGGTAAAAAGTCAAAAGGCTTCGCCATCGAGTTGAGCAACATGTCCTGATTAATGAAGGACAACAGCGCAACGCCCTGCCACGCCATCTTCTTGCCATTCATGTCAATCAGGAAGTCCTCAGGGTAGAAATCAACGGGCTCCGCGTTTTCTTTGTTGGTCCCTCCCCTGAGCGGCGACCGTTTGTCTACCATCAGCGGGTGGAAAATCTCCGGAATGTGCTTTCGGCTGAGACGACGGGCATGAGCGATGTAGTTTATTTTAACGGGGGATTATTGTTCATTTACCTGTCCGCGGGGAACACACCCATCAGCTGCTCAAAGGGTCTAAACGGCCTCCCAAGCGTGAACTGAAGTTGCATATCCTTGACGTCGACAAAGTCGGCAGCGAAAGGCGCAAAATGATACGGGTAGAACCATTCCCAGGAAGGCGTCTGGCATAAAGCTAGATTAAGACCGTCGAAATCGCTCAGACTTCAGCGTGGCTTACCCCTTGGTAGTAGTATCTCAACACCCAAGCTAAACCTTCGATGTACGCCGTCGTAATTCTTGGAGAACATCAGCAATGACGAACCATTGAATGAACCGATACGACCTTTTCTTCAGCTCATCTAGATTCCCTACATCATCAGGAAATTTTTGCTGATAATATCGTTCCTTGTATCCTGGCTGCCACAGTCTAAACACCACAATAAGCATGAAGCACCGACGCAAGCACAACGACGCACTGCACTGTGTCTTCTTGTTCCACAGTTCCGTCAGGGTTAACTTTGAGTCTCACAGAGACATCTGGAGGCGCTTCGTCCTCATCGTCGCCGAGGGTTTCATCGGCCACATCGGTCATATCTGACAACTTCCGCTTTACACCCACAATCGAATCGTCACTATTAAGGACTGTATCGGTAGCAGCAGACTCGCCGTTCATCGGCTCATCCGTGTCGATATCACCCTCTGCATCTGCCTCGTTCTCGGGCGCATCGTCAACAGTCATGACTCCGCCATCAGACTCGTCAGGGAGATTGGATGGAGTGGTGGTAACACCGGGAGTACCCTCATCATGATCGGGTATGGCTCCGTTGCTCAATTGCGAAGAATCGGGGGGAGGGAGGAATGTGTCTGTGCCAGGGGCAGTAGTAGCTGGTTTTGTGGGTAACGACAGATTTGGTTTGACGGGCACAGCACCGGAAAGTTCAGCCTTAAGCATCTCAGCAGCGCTCATATTCGCCATACGGATCGCACGGCGATTGGCAACTATGTCGCGATTTGAGCCCGCCAGAGCCTGTGCGGCTATGGGGGCATTCTGGGATGATTGAGCAGTCGGTGCAGCACCAAATCCGATCGAGTCGGCATTCGCAGCAAAATTGGGGCGAGGAGGGAGGGGATGATGTACAGGAGGGCCGGTAGGAGCAGTAGGAGCAGCAGTCAGTGCGAGGGAAGATGACGGCCTGACGATTTTCTGCTTCTCCTCCAACTTACGGCGTTTGGCGTTCTGGTCCTGGCGATTCTCAGCTACAATTAGAAGACCATGGGTTAATGGAAGGTACGGTCGAGCCAGCAACGAGGGCTATGTGATTGTAGCACGGACCTTCATGCCTTCGCCTAAATATCTCATCCTCCCTTTGTGCTAGCCCTTCCAGGATGATCTGTGCACGTTCCTGCACGATGGAACCGTGGTCGGTAAGATAACCACCCATCCTGGGGAGTTCTTGCTTCCAGATCCTCAGAAGTGTGTCAATGGCGCCTTCGCGAATCTCAAGGGAAGGAAGATGGGGGAGGAAATCATTGCCGACAAAGAATATGAGGAGGACCCAGTCATCAACGGCCTGCTCGAAGTTGAAAGGGAAGGAAATCTGAGTAACATCGAGTTCGACTTCGAGATATTCGCGTAGGATGGCGATATCGAGGAAAATAAATGGTTTTTGAGCGTCGGGCTCCTTTTTTACTATGACCTCGGTAGCAGTACACTGTGCTGCGTAGTGACCTTCCTGTCCGCATTTGCGACACGCGGTAGAGTTGGCCTCGGCAAAAACATCCTCACGAAGAACCCAAAAGTTAGGTTCGTGAGTCGCTATCCCAAGCATAATGAGATCCGCATCCTGGCAACATTGTTCAGTGCGGGATCGACAGGGCAATATAAGCTGAACGCTGACTAAACCATAGATGACGTGACGGGTATTGGGATCATGTCCTGGGTTGGCACGCTGCCGCCTAATCCAATCCATGATCTTGTGTTCTCCTTCTCCGGGAACTCCGGCGTCGGAAATGAGGACTTGTATCTGGGAATTTACTGAGCCGCAGGAGTAAATCTGTGGACAAGTTACTTACGTTCTTCCAACCGGGATCTGTGTTCATTTTGTGAACTACCCAGTATCGCAACGAATTAGCCAAGAGTTCCATGAAGGGCGTGCCCGGCGTGATAGCGTTTGTATCCCAACTCTCGTGTTTTTCCATGTCGTCAACATCTTTTCCCATTGCTGAAAAAAATGACGAGTATTTATAGTCATAGTGTCATAGATGCAAGTGCTGCACTCGCCTTTCCATATTAGGAGTGACTCTTCCCGAGCTGCTTCTTTATCCCTCGCCTCCTGCGCAGCGCGGAAACGCCTGGAGCGCTGTTGATTCATCTTGGCACGAGGAGCGACGCCGTCTGAGACGTATGGTTTATTGACCGGTACAATTGAGGTTAGCGCAGCGACATACCGATTGCCATGAAGAGAAGTTTACGAGGGCGTATCATATTAACGACACGCTCTGTGTACTTGAAGATTTCTATCATCATATCCTCTTCTGTCTCGGGAGCAGGCTGAGGGAGAGGGATAAGGTGCCAAATGAAACTCGTGAGGTAACCACTCACTCGGCCCTCCGGGTGTGTGCAAGGATGAACCTACAAAAGCTGGATTATTTATACGGGGCATCTAAGTGGTTCTTGCTTACAATGCCATTCATATCAAGGTATAAGTTATCGAATTCCTTTCCGTTTGGGTTGGCCATGGACATGTTGACGGGTATACTGATTGTGGAGCCATCCTCGGCGGGAACTTTGATGTCCTCTTCCTCCACTACGGGATAAACTTAGGGGGTTGGACGTTGAGTACCGGTATTAAGAAAAGCAATATAACATACTGATTTTAGGGTACTTTTTGCTGAGCCAGCGAAACAGCGCGGGAACACCCTACACAATGTTAATGGATTCTTGTCGGCAACTGCAAAAGAGCGGACCATGTTTAAAAGTAATGGAAACCCTGCGCGTGAATGTCGTTAAAAGCGTCCTTGAGACTGGCGTCCGGCCGAAATACCCTCCGCCGTTATTGTGGCAGGATGAGAGAGTTATCTGGCTTCGTCACCAGACTCGGATGAAAAAGGTCACGTGCACAGTGTCACTGACTCGAGACGCGAATGACTGCAACCACCACAAGCGATGAAGTTCCGGCGGTGGCCTCGAGCTCCCAGCCTAGCCAGAAAACTATGACGAAGGCTGAGCGTCGAGAATTACAGGAAAAACAACGCGCTGCCAAACTGGCGCAAAAGCAACCGCATGGCGGTGACAGTCCTAAACCCAAATCGAAGCCCAAACCTGCTGCACCGAAGAAATCAGCAGGACCTTCAGAAACAGCCGCGTCGTCCGGAGTCGACGCGTCCAGATCCCACCCAAAGGACGCGACATCTACACCCGCTGGAGACGGAGAAGGGACTTCCAAGTTTCGCAGTCTGCGGATCTTTTCGCATTTTGGACTCCCCAAGCATGGACCCGGAGCGAAGGGAGATATACATCCCTGCATACTCAAGCTTGCCCTGCAATTTTCAGAGTTTAGAATTAGCGGCGCGAACGCAAGATGTATCGCAACTCTAACTGCGTTCAAAACAGTGGGTTTTTCTATCAATGTGTGCTGTAACTACGTAAATCAAGATACAGGTTATTCAAGACTACAATACACCTCCGAATAATACACTTTCTCGGCACTTGATGACCCATCTTTCTCCACAAATCACGCACCTCGTGTCCGCGAGGCCTATGTCGGTAACGATGGGAAATGCTATCCGGCAACTCAAACTAGAAATCAGTGGCTCGGATATCGATATGCCGGAGCAAGATGTACGCTTTTCTATCAGTTTTCGCGGTTCAATCTTTAATGAAGCTCAGGCCAAAGATTTATTGTGTCAAAAAATCGACGACTATATACGGGATCGTATCATCATCGCCGATGAGGTTATCCAGGATCTTGCATGCAAAAAGATCAAGGATGGCGACGTGATTCTCACATACGCAAGGTCGTGACATTCTTCTTCGGAAGTTCCCTGTTTAATCAAGTTTTCAGATCATCCGTAGTCGAAAAGGTCTTGCTGAGTGCATACAAGCAGGGCAAGCGTTTTTCCGTCATTGTCGTGGATTCCCGACCACTACTCGAAGGTACAGCGACTGCCCACTTGGGTCCTTTCCGAGTTAATAATAATATTCTAGGCAAGGCTCTCTTGCAGGCCTTGACATCTGCGCCGCCTGTGTCTTGGACTCTGTCGAATGACTCCCTGTTACCGCCCCCACCCCCCATTCCTTGCACTTATGCTCTTCTTCCCGCACTTCCGTCATTGATTACGGAGGCGAACACAGTCATTCTCGGGGCTCATTCCCTGCACTCGAATGGCGCTGTTTTCTCTCGCGCTGGAACAGCACTTGTGGCGATGATGGCCAAACAACACAACGTCCCTGTACTGGTGTGCTGTGAAACTTACAAATTCAGCGAAGGTGTTATGCTCGACGGGTTTGAGAAGAACGAATTAGGTGAACATTCTACTAAATAACATACTCATTTCCTCATCCTGCGCAGCTCCATCCCATCTTTTCCAGGCCATTCCCGCTTCTCCCCAAGTACCGAATTTGGAAATTCTCAATCCTCTCTATGATCTTACGCCTCCTTCATGTATAACAGCTGTTGTGACAGAAGTAGGATTGATTCCGCCGAGCAGCATCAGCTCAATTCCTATGGCCTTGGGACGAATCAATTTGTAGCACACGGTCCAGGACTTGTATTCATGGCATTTAACATGTGAGAACTTGGCTCAAGAATAATTCGAATATGAACGTTCGAACACTATGTTACAGAAAGCGGAGAGCATAAGCAGTCACGACGAAAGCGCAATTGTACAGAAAGCTGATGATGCATAAAAGATCCCAAGAAAGACAAGGCGCAGGGGCTATCAGTAGCCTCCAGGCTGGTTAGGCATCATCGGCATGCCTCCAGCAACAGCACCATATGCGGGGCCCCCCATCGAGTTGGGCATGACGCCGGGGCCACCGTAACCCATCGAGTTGGGCTGCATGCCAACCTGAGCGCCGTATCCAGCACCAGGGGCTCCAGGCATCATCCCAGCGCCTCCCATTCCCATCGATCCAATGCCGGGCATTCCCGATCCTACGACACCAGGTCCTCCGTTGGGGACACACGTCAGGTACAATGCGTACTTTTTTTCACGCGCTTTGGCTTTACGCCTCGCCTTTTTCTCCTTGCGGCGCCTCTTCTTCTCAGCTCTCACCTCACGACGCCGGCGCCGTTGGTCGAGGACCTCTGCCATCGACCCTTGGCCAGGTGCGAAGGGTTGCTGACCGTACATGTATGCGGTCTGCGAATATTTACTTCCACTGTCGGAGTCGGAGTCTTCGGAGGACGAAGATGAGGAGGAAGACACGTCATCTCGGTCACCGTAGGCAGATAGCTGGATGTCCACAGCGCCAGCGTTGGGACCCGAGCGTCGTTCGCGCCCTTTGTAAAGAACAACTTCGACTCCGCGGGGGAAGAAGAAGGACGCATTCCAGACATCGAGGAGGTCAGCCGCCAAAGTGGTCTTCTTCTGAGTACGCCCTGGGGCTGGGAGTCTTCCGGTCCACGCAAGACAGAGATCCTATAGTACGGATGCATTGATAGAAGGAAAACGCAATCAGTCAAGCTCACAAACCTGCATCATACGATTCCAGTCCGACGGGTATACATCGTGGGGTTGAAGGACCGCCGGCATCCGAGGCGCGTTTTGGATCAAGTCATCCATGTCCTGAATTTTCATCGTTTCAAACGGAGTGTATGCCTGAGCAGCATTGATCGGACGAGAAAATCCTTCAGGAGCTGCTAATTGGCCTTGGTCGGCAGCGTTGGGATCGGGCATCTGCATTCCCGTTGGGAAAGGTGCTTGTCCCGTGGGATAGGATGCGCCTAGAGCCGCTCCTGCGCCTGGGATGGGGGTGGTTGCGCGTGGCATTGGTCTCCCCTCCATTATATGGCCAGGAGGATAAACTTGACCACCGCCGTACGGTGTAGTAGGCCACGCCATTTGAGGGCCAGCGGCGGGGGGGTAGTTGGCGGTATAGGTGGAAGATGCATAAGGTACCTGTGGGGATTCACCAGGCCGCATGTTAGGCGAAGGATTCGAGTACTGAGATTGGGGATATTGATTTCCCGGCATCTGCGCTGAGTAGGCGGTGGGATATGCCCCGGAAGGATAAGAGCCAGTTGAATTGAACGTGGGACGCTCGCCGAAATTGCCGCTCGCCTTGCGGGAGCGCTCTGGTTCCGCTTGATACCGAGTGGGACGCGACATTCCGTTGACTGGTCGGTCCCTGTCGCCTCCGACATCCAAATCTTCAAATTGCCGATTGAGATCAGAAAACCCAGCGCTAGTGCTATACTTGCGGTCCCGCTGGTCATATGCCGGTACAGCCGCAGGAACGCCGTTGTACCCCGCAGTGTATGGCGTCGTAGGATAACCTGGATTCGCTGGGGGATAACCGGCAGCACCCACCGCAGGATATCCCCCACTAACCCCGCCAGAGGATGGAAAAGCCATGGAGTTGGGGACAGCGCCTTGGTTGAAACTGCTGCGCCTTTGACGAGCCGCCATGGCTTCTGCATCGCGTTCACGGGCCTTACGGAGCTCGTTATCTGCATCTCCGTAACCCTGCCCACTTCGTTGCTCTTTTTCACGCTGGCGTTTCGCTTCCTTTTCTTCCTTCTTCCTTCTTTTTTCTTCGTCGCGCTGCCTGAAAAGCGGGATTGAATCAATCATACCTTTGATGTCATTGCTTTCACATACCATTCTTTGAGAGCCTTCTGTTCATCCTTGCTTATCCCATTTCGCGACCACGACGCTGCAAATTCCTACGGGAAAAGACAAGATCAATGAGTCGAGATTACAGCGTGACAGTCAAATCGCGCTCACCGAGTTTGCTGGTTGGGCGCCAGGAGGGAGGACTAGCGTGGCTTCAGCGGGAACCCATTGGATTCCACTGACGATTCCAGTCGGCGTTTGATAACTGGAAGAGATTTGGCCGTCAGAAAATATAGAATGGATAGAGATACTGAGGTGAAGGATGGAATCGGATGGGCAAGGATATCGGATGCCTTTAAAGACCTTTACCTTGCAGCCACGGCTCTAATTGAGTCGAAATGTGTCAGAACCTCTCCGATGAAAGGACGGGAAGATGTCGCACTTAAATGGATGGTATACCACCCTTCCATCGGACCCTGTGGACGTCGTGTATGTAACTTGTCCAGGCGCAATTTGCCCGCTATACGGCTGAGCGCGTTGCTGTTGCTCCAGGGAGAACGGTGAAGCAGCCCTATACATTGCGGTCTCCGCACTTATCGAGAATGCAGTGGGGAGGAGCAAAGTAGATGCTTGTGGGAGCAAGCGGCGCGTGTACGTAATCGAGGTCTCAGGATTATAATAAAGATCTAGTAAAGACACGGCCAGGTTTACCAGAATTTCCACCACAAGATAATCAAGAAAACTAGTCCCAAGGCCCCTAGCGGAGCATACTGCCGAAGCATGGCGTGGAGGTTTATATTCCGAGCGGCCTTGCGGTACTTTTCGGATTCAGACCGAAGGGACGTCGAGAGGTGGGACATTCCTGAATTATAGATGAGGACGGCTGACAGTGGGGAGGTATATGGGCGCACGGTCGAGCGAATCCCCCCGCCATAAAAGCTCCTCCATATTTTTTGTCATTATTCTTGTCACGTCTTGTAAATCGTCGTTGAGTCTGTCGAGGCCAGAGCCACTGGCAGCAGTCGCGGTCCGGGTATCGCGATACAGTCGCGCCGTCTTGGACATGAAAGTATCTGTGCGAGTGTGAGAAATAATTCATTGAAACGGAGGCGCAAACGTGTCATCACCGAATCCGACAAACGCGTAAGGCTTGCGAACGGCCTCGACTTTGGGGCCATAAGTAGTTGCGAACTCCTTGGACAGCTCGTCGAGATACGAGAAAGCTAATTTCCGAGGGTACGACTTGTCTGCAATCGTCAGAAACACGACATTGTCTGTGATGAGGTAACTAGAAAGAGGTTAGCGGGTGCGACGGTGAGGTAGCACGACAGACTGTAGTGTGTATTGGCCACTTTCAATGGAGCACCGGGGCTCGGAATTGGGGGTGATGCGTCGAAAAATGAGTTTGGATTGCTGCTTGTGCTCCTGCAGAGCCTGTTCTGTCTAAAAAATGACCGAGAGTGTAAACCTTTTGAACGGAGGACGAGACCAAGACTAGAACCTGCTCGTCGTCGACACTAGCTGCGAGAGGAAGGGCATCTGACGCCCGGACGATAATTGTTGAGCGGACCATAGCGGTCTGGAGAAGGCTGGAGTGCCCAAATGCGGATTATGTCATCCGGACATGTGCGGCACGAAATTCAACTCCAACAGAAGGTGGTAGGCCGGCGAGCGGCGGGTCACAAACAGAATTATTTTTACGGGCTCTGATATTTTATCAGGAGCAGATCTTCATTTTCAGAGCAGACTCAGTACGCCCAATCCTAAGTACTAACTTCTAAGTACTAGTTTATAAGCAGGTTCTCATCCTTTCAGGATTATCTTGATTTTTAAGGTTGAAGAAATTTTCGTGCCCGTGTGGCGAGCCCTGGATCGTCAAGGGTGTGCGACCCTCCTCCGGAAACAGATCACCTTTGCCGACGGCGATCTGATTTCTTTGGCGGGCACGAACATATTTTGATTGCACACGGCCTGAACGGCAGCTCCGTTGAAATTATTAAAAAAATTCGTAGTCCAGAAATGGGACTACTAGTAGCAGAGTCTGATTTCATGATAGCAGCGGATGAAGGACTCGGGATCTTGGAAGTAAGACGCGCTCAGATTTCAGGCTGCTCGACGAGAAAGGCTTGATAAGTTTCAGACTCCGAAGATTAGTAATATAGTCTAGACCTAAATGGACCCAAAACGGGTTATGTAATTTGGCGACATTTTCGGTCTCCATAGCACAAACTATTCTGTTTGTGAATGTTCAGAGTCTCGATTGCGGGCTCACTTGGAACGCAAGAGCTTGCATAAATTTCAGTTTTTGATAAACGACTGTTAGCATTTTGTGATTTATTCCACGATAGTCCTCGAGCTCTGTTTTTTGAGCGACTGTGCTGGCCAAGTGCGGCGCGTGATTACACTTGCTCTCCTCTCCCACCATGCGGTATGATATATGATAGCCGGACGCGGTAATATAAAGGCTGCCAATTCACGTTCAAACTCTCTGCGCAGACCCCCAGTTACTGATACTATGCCCGGCTTGTTCGACGTGCAGACTCAGCTCACCTTCTACGGTGCATATCACTCGAACCGCGTAAATGTGCTCATCCACATTATCTGCGTCCCTTTACTTTTGTGTCCGCCATCTCTTTCACCATTTCACCTCTTGAAATACTGACCATTTTTTCCAGGGTACTTGCTTTCTACTTTCTAGAATGAGTATCCTCAACGCGCC
The DNA here is from genome assembly GCA_029289565.1 of Mycena galericulata. Classification (NCBI taxonomy): domain Eukaryota; kingdom Fungi; phylum Basidiomycota; class Agaricomycetes; order Agaricales; family Mycenaceae; genus Mycena; species Mycena galericulata. The sequence goes on along the minus strand of JARKIA010000012.1, from coordinate 147,516 downwards.
TTCTCTAGGTCATTCCAAGTATTAGCAGCTACAATCCCTGTGCCCTCATTTGTGCCCGCCATTCACCACTCCTTCTCGGACCACCTCGTTTTTGACCTGAATTTTTCGGCTATCCATGCCGGGCTTTACCTCGCATACTACTTTATCCTCGAGCCGGTTGCAGCTGTGTGTCGTTCACCATCATGCTGCGCACTGGACTGCAACTGATTCCTCCGCGTCAGTTGCTGTATGCCCCGCAGATGGTCCTGTCGCTGTTGACTGCCACCGCATATGCTCGCTCTCCAAGCCACATTCCGCTCGCCGGGCTCCTACACGGTGTGTCTTGGGTTGCTCAATTTTTGGGCCACGGCTTGGCCGAAAAACGTGCCCCAGCATTGCTTGACAATCTGATCGGAGGTATGCCGTCTGTCCCGGCCAACGTCGCGATGGTCACTCATCCGTCCAAGCGGTCGTTCTTGCTCCGTTTTTCGTGCATTTGGAGATTCTTTTCAAGCTCGGTTACCGACCCCAAATGCACAAACAGTTGAACAATGAAATCGGAAAGGAAATAACCAAGATCCGCAAGGCGCAAGCGGACCAACGCCGCGCTGCTGCTGCCAAAGAAACCTAATTTATTCTGCAATCGACTAACCTAACATTTCTATGACCAACTACTACTAACGCTTTGTACACCATATCTGTACTGTATGTAGTCTATCGTTAACACTACTTTAGTATGTTGGTTCAGCGACGAATTCGTTTATTCTATCCCCCGACAACTACTTAAATAAGACTAGCAGGAGGAGGCAGAACTGGCTCTCCGATGGCAGTCACGTATGCGGAGGAAAGTCCCCCGTCCACTTTGAAATCGGTACCCTGAATGAAAAACGGATGATCAGTATCTCATCGAAACTAAACGATAGTAGTGCTACGTACGGTCATATAGCTGCTGTCGTCGCTGGCAACTGTTTGAAGACGTGAGATTAAATCCTAGCCTGATACAAGGTCGAAAACTTACGAAATAGCGCCGCTTTGGCCAACTCGACCGCCTCTCCAAAACGTCCCATCGGAAGGTGAATCATACGTCGGTCCCTTTTTTCAGCGGTATTGAGGAAGTCCATCAGAAGCGCTAGATGTCAGTTAGCCAGGGGTCATTAGCGGACTGCGTTCTTACGGGTTTTCAGCGGTCCACTTGAAATTTCAAAGTCAGATCACGCTAGGATGGTACCAGGCGCACGTACGGGCACAGAGAGTTGATACGGATGCCTTCCTTTGCATGTACCATGGCCAATTCACGGGTCATTGCAAGTACACCACCCTGTAATTCGGAGATTTTAGTTTGAGGTGCGAAATGGGAACCAGCAATCTTCACTTTGGACGCGGTGTCTGCAGACAATGAATTAATTCCAGAGGTATGTCACTCGGGGCCAACGTACAAGCTAGTTGGGGAGTCGCTGCGCCCATCAGCGCAACAAAACTGGCGGTATTGATTATGCTTCCACCAGTGTGGAGTCCTTTGGATTCGTCCGTGGCGTTCTGTCGCATTGCGAGGATAGCATATTTGCACCCCCACCAGACACCTTTAAGGTTGATAGTCATGGTAAGATCCCAGATACGCTCCTCGGTATTCAGAGCATTATCGTCGGCAGGATGCATGATACCTGCTCGATTCGTCGGAATCAATACCGATGAATGCAATGCGTACTCACCAGCGTTATTGAACTTGAATCGAGTCGTGTGATCAGAATAGGAGGGGTGCACAGGACAAATCCTTCACCATCACGTCCAGCCGGCCAAATTCCTTGACTGCGAGATCGACCGCGGCCTTGATGTCCTCCTCCTTTCCGACATCGGCCTTGGTCGCCAAAGCCTTGACATTCGGAAAGCGTTTCGCGATGAGAGCGGCGCCCTTCTCAGCACCTTCCTGGTTGATATCAACGAGCAACACATTGGCGCCTTCCTGCGCAAACAGGATGGAGGATTCTAATCCTATGCCGCTGTGCACGTTGAACGATCCACATTGCAAGGTCGTATCGATGCAACTCACGATCCTGCGCCAGTGATAAGAGCAACCTGAGGCGTTGTGAAGAGACTTTCGAGATTCCAGAGAACATCTGTATCTTACTTTGTTTTCGAGGCGGCCGGGCATTGCGTAGAACGAGGTGCAGAGTCCGAGATAAGTCACCAAAACGCGTGTTGAAACCCGATCAAATTAGTAGACGCGATCCCGTGATACGATACGATAACCTAAATTACCCAAACTACTCCTGCGTTTCTTGGTCGGTCCATTTCAAGGACTCCGGGAAACTGTCCGGATAGCTACCATCCCCGCTTCCAACCATGTCGTAGAAGTCCTTCACAGCAGCTGGCAATGAGCCCGACGAACTGCCAGAACTGCCCCCGTCAGCTGGGGTGATACCGGTATATCCGGACTGTAGAGAGAATACGTCTTGCTGTGGGGAGGGAGGGCGTACAGGCGTAACTATCGGAGGTAGCACGATGGGACCGTCGTCATCTGACTCGGTGGGTGAATCGTCGTCGATGGCGGGAGCGGCGTCCGATACTGCGGGATCCTCAAAGATATCCGTGATATCGATATCAAGGTCCGGAGGAAGAGACACTTTTGGATATTGAACGCCCAGCGATGATGGTTCCCAGCCACTGCGCAATTGAGTGAGTTGCAGTCCAATTACGCCCGTTTGAGCCTCTTACCTCGTGTGACGCTGGCTGAATAATTCCCGAGGCTTCAACTCAAGTTCAAACTGAGTTTGGGAGCTGGGGATTTCATCATCGGTAGCGTCAATAACGGTGTCCTTCGCTTCTGTATATAGATGAACCGGAAGGAGCCACTGCGACTGAGAGGATGGAACGACAAAACCGTCGTCGTCGTGTTGCACCAGATACTGAGACTGAGATGAAGGCACGAAGTCAATCTCGGAGGTAGTCCCTACGTCATGCCGAGGAGAACAGTGCATATGATGGATATACTGGGATTGAGAGGACGGGACGAAATCATCATATCGAGGTACTAAGGACGGTGAAGCCGACGGCAATGGGAGAAAGGCGGATTTGGGCGGATCTGGGGATGATATCTCCTGCGTTTGAGAAGACGGAATGAAAGACGAAGATGGGGTATCCTCGTCTGATTCCTTGACCCAATGGTTCACATCTTTGATTGGTGCAATTGGGCAGCTGGATATGGAGAGGAGCTTTGTAAGTGCAACAGATTTGCCTCTGGGAATATCGCATTGCACGATCCGGGGGAGCTGTGGAAGGGAATGGCGGCTGGAAGAAGACGTCTGGTGACTGGAGATGCTTTCGGGAGGGAGCTCGATAGGGCCACTGGCTTTAGGCGCAGGAGCTGGGCGTTTGCGAGGTGAAGGGTTGGGACATGCAGGAGGCTCCCGCACGTCGCGCGGGGCGTCACAAGAGATATCACGGTGAGTCCGAACAGGAGCTTTTTTACGCAAATCTTTGGGGAACGTGAGTGAACCTTGTTTCGCCTCCTTCGTTACGGCCGTGTCCCCGTCATCGTCACTCAACCGCTTTCGCTTGGTTGGCGCAGACTTTCTTGGGGGATTTTCCCCTGGCCGTTTCTTTGTCGGAACGCGTGTAAAGTAGGAGGTGATAGGGTACCTCTCCTACAGGCATGGTACTGGAGAAGTAAGAAGCGGAAGCAAAAGCGGAGTGACGCGTACGGTCGTGTGTTGAACTATTTGTTAGGCTTTGCACACACTTTCTTTTTCTCTTTCATGCCCGATTCACCACAGCTGAAGAAAAGAAAGATGTCTCCGGTCGAAACCGAAACTCCCCTTGCCCCCTTATCAAATCTCCTCGTAAAACGCCTCTCAGAAAAGGCCAAAATCCCCACGAGAGGGTCGCCATTGTCCGCCGGATACGACTTGTACAGGTTGGTCCCCGACGCGTTTTTACAAAATCTACGCGTTTAATTCACTGATCATCGTTCCAGTGCAGGAGAAAAAGTTGATTCCTGCTCATGGAAAGGCCTTGGTGGACACACAGATCTCGATTGCGGTTCCCGCTGGGACATATGGACGCGTCGCACCGCGGAGTGGCCTTGGTAAGTTGTACCGCGACACGCTTCACATCACCTCTTTGAAAACATGTCGCAGCCTCCAAGTTCATGATCGACACGGGCGCAGGCGTGATCGATGCAGACTACCGCGGTGTCGTCTTTGTGCTCCTGTTCAATCATTCAGACAAAGACTTCCAAGGTCCGTGTCCGCGTTCTTGGCCCTTATGTTACTCAACAAGGAACCACAGTGGAGGAAGGAGATCGTGTTGCTCAGCTCATCGTCGAGCGGATCTATACCCCCGATGTCCTCGAAGTCCAGGTGTGACATCTGTTTCATGCTGTGACGTCATATGACTTTCCATCTTTAGGACCTCGATGAGACCCTTCGCGGTGCTGGCGGGTTTGGCTCCACCGGAGGACACGGCTCGCTCTGAAGTCTTCGGTCTTTTTCTTGCAAAATTCTCACTTGAAATGTACATCTAATTAGAATCTTGAGCCTCCCGTCGGTGATACGATTACTACCATGAGCTCACACCAAAACGCTTCCACTCGCTTCCACTTCTGGGGTTTCGTGAGGTTTTGCGGAGCGCGTGGGGCTATCAGCCCTTACTTAAGCTCCGCGGTTACTTCCAAGTCTCCGTCTTACCTTGTCCACTGCTTGTGCTATGACTTCCGAGAAAAAAGCAACTGAAGAATACGTCCGTAATGGATCCCCAGACACTGATCCCAGTCCACATCCGAAACGCGACGTAGAGGAAGCCTCGCCCGAGGCTGGACTCGGAGAGCATAAACTAGTACGCCAATTGAAAAATCGTGGGTGGACGAGTGTTCTGTGTACGCTCTACCGAAATTCATACTCCCGCTAGGCCATATCGCTATGATTTCGTGAGCGGAGGAATTTAAAATTGGCCCCCCTACATTGACCTAGCGAACCACATTTTCAGCATCGGCGGTAGGCAGGTAGCTGCGTAATGATTCCCACAATTAAATTAAGCCAGGCGTCATCGGAACGGGTTTATTCCTTAGCACGGCAACATCGCTACGGTTAGGGGGCCCAGTTGGTGCGGGTTTATTTCCTCAATGAGCATACGGTGTATAAGCAACCATTTTAGGCCTTCTACTTGGTTATCTCGCTGTTGGGAGCATAACTTATTCAGTCATGTTCATGACGATCATTCTTCCCGTTTCGTGACTCTAACCATCCATTAGGATCTCTCTCGGCGAGATGGTTGCGTATCTCCCAATTCCGGGTGGGCATATCAAACTTGCGGAACGTTTTGTATGTGTAGTGTCGGTACAATTCCAACACTGTCCATTTATTGGACGTTCCAGGTCGATCCTGCATTCTCCTTCACCATGGGGTATGTGTTTGTGGCTTCGCGTTGCTCAGTTATTTATCTCTTTCCAGATGGAACTATTGGTACAACTGGACTATTGTCCTCCCGGCGGAGCTGTCTGCCGCAGCTGTGCTCATTAACTTCTGGAACAAGACGGTGAACAATGCGGTCAGTCTGTCGCAGCTATGCAAGTTTTTTCCTCACGCTCCTGCATGTTTACAGGCCTGGATAACAATCGTTATGGTTAAGCCCGTCCCATCTACTTGGAACCTTGTCTGACCGATTTCAGGTCGTGGTCATCACGGTAAGGTCCGTTCCGTCTATGGGACCTCGTCTCACAACGGACAAACGCAAAGATAAATTTTTGCGGCGCTGGTGTGTACGGAGAAGCAGAGTTTATTTTCGCGTCCGTGCCAATTATGCTACAATCTGCTTCCCGCTGAACTCTGCTCTTTAAAGCTCTATCAAAGTCATTACCGTGCGTGCTCGGATCTCGGCTGGGCTCTTCTTAATCATTTTGAAATCCTAGATCACGGGCCTCATAATCCTTGGGATCGTATTGGACTTGGGAGGTAAGCTGGGAGGTTGTTCGCCTTCTCCCTGCTAAATTTGCTCGTGTAGGTGGTCCAAATCATGACCGGTATGTTCAGCCACCCTCTGCCGTGCTTGGCGTTGAAAGAGCATAGAATCGGGTTTCGATACTGGAAACACCCTGGACCATTCGTGCAGTATGACAACATCGAAGGAGCTAAAGGACGCTTTTTAGGATGGTGGGCAGTAATGACCCAAGCCGCCTTCGCATATATGTGGGTCCATTTAATTTCAGTGATGCTGCAACACCAAGTTAATTCATTCATTGCAGTGGGACTGAGATTGTCGCAGTACGCATATCAGTCATGACTCTTTCAAACAGGTCACAATTTTGTTAGATCGCCGCCGGCGAGGCCAAAAATCCTAGACGCAATCTTCCCAAAGCCATCAAGCGTGTTTATATCAGGTGACTAGTTTCCGTCCTAAGTAACATCAAGTATTAACTATTACGCAGAATTTTGCTCTTTTATATCGGAGGCGCGTCCTTGCCCTAGATGTCTGACCTCCTTCCTTTAACAGTCGTATGCAGGAGTAATCATCATCGGACTTCTAGTCCCTTCCACCGACCCGGGCCTAAATCTTGCATCGGGCACCGCCGCCAGCTCTCCGTAAATTTCTTATATGACATTCAGTGCAAACCTCAGATTTGTGATAGATTCGTCATCGCTATTACGCGGTATCATGTTGTTCTAAAGAACTGAACATATACTCACTGTTCTCCCCAAGCTCCGGTATCAAGGTCCTGCCCTCGGTGCGATCTGACATACCCTCACGTTCATAATAACGCTCTTACGCGACCGATGCAATAGATCATTAACGCCTGTCTCCTGACCTCTGCCTGGAGTGCGGGCTCAAGCGATTTGTATACCAGTTCGCGGGCACTCTGTATGACCTTGATCGACTTGCTTTGCTTTCTGTATTCTGACTCCATAGTTCAGACGGCTTGGCGGCCGCTGGCAATGCCCCGAGGTTCTCATAACGCTCCCTATCGACCTCCCGATCTGATCGCCTTGCTTAGAATATTTCTCATAACACTTCCCAATGGGCTGCCGGTTGTTTCGTTGACGTTCTGTTCCGTCTTGTGAGTCGCCTCGCTTTTTCTGGACCCACTGGAAAATGAGCGTGTATTTAGCGCCAGTCTGGCATATATGAGCGTCACGTCCGGCTCTGGCAAGGTGTGTTGCCCGTCCAATCACGAACAACACCAGGAGAACGGTCAAACCAGGTTTTCGGGTGGTTTTCGAACATGACCGCCATAGCTGGCCTAATGACATGGTTCGGCATCAGCCTGACCTACATCCGCTTCTACAAGGGCATGAAGGCGCAAGGCTATGAGAGAAAACATCTCCCTTTCGCCTCGCCGCTTCAACCGTTCGCGGCGTGGTACGCCATGATTTTTTGCCTCGTCATTTGTTTCGTGAGTTACTTTCTTTCTTGTTGGATATCTGCCATTGATCGAGGACATGTCATTCAGTTCAGTGGTTGGGCTGTTTTCCTGAAGGTGAACGAATGGGCGTGCGGTCGGAAGTTTTATTAACGCGAGCTGAACAGGGTAAATGGGATGCCGCCACCTTCGTAACGAACTATCTCCCATACGCCCTATTTCCGGTGCTGTATGCTGGCGCCAAACTCTACTACTACAGGAGAGGTGTCCCATTTGCCTGGAAGCCGGCGTCAGAATTGGATTTCGTGACGGACATTGCTCAAATCGAGGCTGACACGTAAGTTCCTCTGCGATTCATGTCGGCCATTCCATACATAACAACGCATCAGTTATGACGACCCGCCTCCGAGGAATAAAGTGGAGGCATTCTGGGCTTGGCTGGTGAGTGGTAAACCGGTGAAATTGCGGATTTTTTGGATCATAACTTCCTGCATTAGATGTAATCTCATGCTGTAATACACATGGCACTCGAGTGGGTCAGTGTAGAGTATTCCATACAAAGTGGTCCTGTTACATGAAACAACAATGATGAGCTCAGATCAAGACCGACGTAAGGACGCATATACATCACGTCGCAGGTCAATGGGGTTTGTCGGCGTCGACAATGTAAAATCCATCGCGAGTGCGGGCTGCGTGCTGCAATAACGAACGACCATCATGACCATCATGGGACTGCTCCTGCGCCGGATTTGGTTGAGAGTCCTGTCGACCAGGATCATGGCTGCTGAACGGCGAGACGTTGTCTGTGTCGACTATTTTCACGGCCTCTACCAACCGGACCAGTTCCTCCAGCCCGGTCTTGAGCTTGTCATACTCCGGCGTGTCCTCCCCCGGAGGAATCAAGGCAGACAGTCCGTGCAGATGTTTCAACGTATGAGGAGTAAGGGACGGAGTGGGATAGGAAGACAGCAGGTCATTCACAGACCACGTCGGGTGTAATGGAATACCGTATGCATCCGTTTCGACAACGCGCTTAGGGAGCGATGAGAAGACGCGACGAGTGACGCGACACTGGTCGAAAGAGAAAGGACATTGATCGGACTCGGAGTTGGAAGTTTTCTTTTCCTGATGTCCAACATCAGCCGCTCCTTGCAGCGGTTGCTTCCTCAGGCCTTGCCACCAGCGCTCAAACACCATCCCGCCAATCTATACCAGGTCCTCTCGCGGACGCCGAACGCTATAGGAAAAGAAGTGCACCAGATTAGATGGTCGGAGAAACACATCTCCGATTCTTTTTGGCGCGTTACGAGGGCCCAATTCAAGCTCAATGGCACTCATGGGAAAGCTTGGGGTCAGCTGTACTGGAAGGGTATGTCTTTTATTCTTTGTCTATACTTCGAGACCGACGTAGAATCACCAAGGCAAGTTGGTGACTACTGGAAAGGATGAACGTATACGGGGTGCTCTTAAATACAAGTGGACGGAGGGCCGTTCACTTGCGCCACCATTGAAAGGCGTAAGCAGTCAGTTTGCATCTCGGTCGCTTCTGAGAATAACCCTGGGATGTAGTAGATCCATTTTATTGGCTCAAAATCCACAATGCCGTTGGGCAAGTCGCCCCAGCCGGCTCCGTTCGGCGGCGCACTGCAGGTGCATCCTGACTTGACGAATAATGGGATCCCCGTAGCTGGAGATTTCTGCTTTCCCGGGTGGCCTACTCGCATACACGTACTTGCTCGAAATGTATATCGCTCCAGCGTGTTGTTGACATCTATATATTTCCGTGGTCTTTGTGATTTCACGTGTGTATTCGGTCTTGCCCTCAGATTATCTCCTCTTCCCAGTGCACACTTGCCTTTCTTACCTTTATTTCTTCAACAATCTGCAAACTTTAGACTAGAGGTCCAAAAGTGCACCCATGTCGTCTTCGCACGACGCCATAAATCGCCAATTCGATCGCGCAGTTGAGATAGTTCAGGGCCTTCCCAAGACTGGTCCCATCCAAACTGGGTATAAGCTCTCTGATGGGTGCTTTCAGCTCTAACTCGACTGGCACAGGTATGACGAAAAACTTACCATGTACAGGCACGTCGTTTTATTTGTCTTGGGGAATTCACTCACCGAAAATTCTTAGTCTCTACAAGCAAGGTGCAGCTCTCTCCATCTCGAAGGCGCCTGGCCTTGACGTCTGCGTGTAGCGACGGTTGGAAATGTCACTTCACCGCGACCGGGTATATGGGACATGCTAGGACGAGCCAAATGGTGTGTGCCTGCGTCCATTATCCCAGCATACACCTTACTTGAGTTCAGGGATGCATGGGCAAAGCACAAAGATTTAGACCCGTACGAGGCCAAGTGGTTATATGTCGGCGCTCTTGTGAAGGCACGTTGCAACCTGTTGCCAATTTACATCGTTTTTGACACGCGTAATCCAGGTCTTGCGCAAATATTCGGACCGTACGGTCTCCGCTGATCTGATCCAAGAGCTGGAATCATACGGGGGCGATCCCTCGAATCTCGTCATGAGCAGTAAATTCGCCCTTTTCTTGTTCGAAGCTCGCTTCAATATCATATCTAGGAACTTTGTCTGGCTCTCGAGGGTCTGATTCTTCTGGCTCAACCACGTCGGACGACCATGACGCTCTACCATCCAACTACGTTCAACCTCGGCAAATTGCAAGGCCCCACGCGGAGGAGCCAGAAACTTCCGAAGACGAAACGGAAGACGAAGCAGACAGGGTGGTCCCGGCTATCCACGAACTGTCTGTGTCTCAAATAAATCGACCGCCGTCTTCGGTGTCATCCAATAGATACCGCACGCCCATGGCCGGTTCGCTTGCGACATCTCCTCCTCCGGTCCTGCACAGGGTCCCAGAGAGTCAGCCAATGCCCGGGTTCGAGACTCCGTCTGCATTCGGGGAACCACACTCTTCCTTCCCTCCGGGAAGTTCGTACGCAGGGCAATTCTCCGAGTCATCTCGGGCCGAATTAACCTCGCCGCCGACCTTGTATCCCGCACATCCCCAATACCGGTCCCAGCAGATGCAACCACTGCCGTCCAGACAGTATGGCGTTCCTTCTCGCCCCGTGTCGCGGCCAGTCCTCGAGCGCGCCATCGAGAATGTGCAAGCGCATTTAGCGGCGCTTTCAGAGCGCATCGAGACCCTAGAATCCCTCTCAGGGCGTCTCTCACGCTCCCGCATATCTGCGAGCCCCCGGGTCGGCGGTTCCCCACCGTGGGGACCCGGCCGCGGGTCCCCTGCCTACGGGCGGGACTCTATGAATGGGACCTAGACGACCTGGGGATGTGGTCGTTGGTTGCAAACCCTGTGTCGCGCGGTATTGAGGCGCTGAGGGAGGCCGCCACGTTCTTCGCGCGGGACGAGCACCGGTCGCCGACGCTTATCATCGTGCGGCGGCTCTGCTTGGATGTCTCGTTTTTACTTTGCGTGCTAGCGGTGATACGCGCGCTGTGGAGGAAGAGTGGGGTCAGGCGACGCGAGGTGAATGCCGCTTTAGTGCTACTTTGGCGCGCGATTGTAGGAACAAAAAAACCTAGGACGATGGTGGATCGGGGGGTTTAATCGTTTCAATATTTGCTCGGTGTCCTACTAATAGCCACAATATTATGTCATTGTTGGATGGATGGGTGGTACAGGCGTTATTTCACAGAGTACAGATGCTATACAATTGGTTTTCCTTTCTTCAGGCCATATCGACTACGCAACGGATGCAGTCTCCTTGCTAGATCTACGAGTGAGCGCATGGTAGAGAATGTACTGAAGGAACTTACATGCATATCGCCAAACCCGACATTGATGTCGGCCAACTTCCTGTGGTGGGTCACATATTCGTCGATCTTGACTTTACCGCTCAGGTAGTCTAAGAAGAAAGTAAATACACACTCTGTGACAGTGCATGTAGCTCTGACAGACCTTCAACGAGTCCAGGGATCTCGGTCCTGCCCTTGACGCCCCCGAATGCGGAGCCTCGCCACGTGCGGCCGGTCACCTAAATGAAGATGAAAAAGTGTCGACACGACCTAAGGTTGAACTTTTTACTAGCTGGAAGCTGGGCGGGGCAAGAGGATGAGCAACCGCCATTACCTGAAAAAGAGATTGTATCGCTTACGGTCTGGTGGATATCTCCTGCCCGGCTGCAGCGACACCAATGACGGTCGAAACGCCCCATCCCTTGTGGCAGGCCTCGAGCGCGGCGCGCATGACATGAACGTTCCCCGTGCAATCGAAAGTGTAGTCAAGTCTTTGTGGAAAAGATAAGCCATCAAGGAGATGACTGAAGACAGCGGATCGCCCACCCGCCGTCCGTGATCTCGACGAGATAGTCTTGGATCTTGGTGCCCTCCTTCAGCTGCGCAGGGTTCACGAAATCGGTCGCGCCGAATTTCTTGGCCCACGCCTCTTTGTTCGGGTTCGTGTCGACCGCGATGATGCGGCTGGCACCAACGAGGGACGACGTCGTCACTACACCGAGCTAAGGATATTTAATCAGAGGACGCTTTTAGTCATGTATGAAGATACTTACGCCGATGGCGCCGCATCCAAAGACCGCGACACTGGAACCCTCTGGATTATGTGAGCCTCAAAATACCTGAAGGCACGAAACATGCATACTGATTCCAGGCTGTTTGACAACGGCACCCCAAGCAGTGGTGATGCCGCACCCTAGGAGACAGACTTTTTCAAGAGGGGCTTTCTTGTCGACGGCAACCACCGAAACATCCGCGACGACAGTGTATTGCGAAAAGGTGGATGTACCCATCTGTGGCAGCATTAGATGACTTTATTAGGTAATTAAGGGATGCCTACGAAATGGTGAATGGGTTGGCCCTTGACGGTGAAGCGACTGGTGTTATCTGGCATGAGTCCTTTGCCCTGGGTTGCACGGACTGTGCGGCACCACCTCTCAGTCGATATGTTGAGAAACTCAATCCGCATTTACCTTTGCCGCAAAGGTTGGTCTTTCCGCTCTTGCAGAATTTACATTCACGGCATTCTGGGAGGATTCAAAATCACCGGAATCACCTCTGGAAAATAGAGTACCGGCGGTGTAGAGAGGGATGACATGGTCCCCGACTTTGACGCTCGTCACGCCTTCGCCCACAGACTCCACCTTTGTGAATTTGCAATCAGGACTGGGAACATCATGGGGGCATTAACACGACTTGCAATACCGCCGCCCTCATGACCCAGAATGACGGGGAACAGCCCCTGAATTGAAATGGTCCAGACACGTCCGAAGCACAAAGACGATGCAATACCTCGGGATCCTTTCCGCTGCGTGTATATTCGTCGGTGTGGCATATACCTGCAGAAACGCGTGAGAACGCGTTCAGAAAGGTAGAGATAGCACAACTTTCCCGTGTGCAGGATATGAATTCTGACTTCGTGGGCCTGAGGAGGCGCGACCTCGACCTCTTCGATCTTGAGAGGCTCGCCGGCGCCCCAACAAACTGCGGCCTTGCATTTGATCGTTTTTCCTGCAGTGTCTGACATGGTGGTAGTTGAAGGGAACGAGCAGATATGGACCAATAATCAATTTATATGGGTGGAAGAAAGAGACGTCAGCGGGTCAGCGGGTTAGCAGAGGCGGAAGCCCGAGAACTTTTGGCAAAGAGTTTACGCCCGGACCCAATCGGGCCGCACTTGCATGTCTTTCACAAACTTGTACTACAAACGAGTTAGTCCTTAGCAAGGTTACCAGCCGGCAGCGACTAGACTTGACGAGACCGCAGGCACCCCCAGGCCTTGCTATGTGTGCTACAAGCCAACGACGACCGTCCTAGCTACGATAGGAACAGTCGACTTTTTGTATACTGTGGGTCTCGGGCACATGTAACCTTGTACGCAATTGTGGCCTAACAGCCTATAGTGTCCGACGCATCTCACCGACCCTGGCTTTGCAAGCCCTTTCGTGGATGAAGCGGCGAGTAAACCCGCGCTGAGCCAGGAAGATGTTGGCAAGGCCATTGCGGACTGGGAAGATCGCCAGAAGCGCAAGAAGGAGAAGAAGGAGAAAGAAGACAAGAAAGAGAAGGAGGATAAGAAAGAGAAAGAGAAGGAGGGGACGAGCGAAAAGAGCCAAGACTTCGAATAAAGCCAAGGAGGAGATCCCAGGGGCGTTCTCTCCACAGTCGCCTCCCGCGCCGTCTCACGAACGGTTTACGCTCCATCGGGACATGTTCACAAGTTGAGTCTGCCCTGTTCCGATAAGCTACGAAGGCTGACGAGCGTTCGAAAGTGCGACAAGGCGAGCATCGTAAACGGAGACAGGCCGCGCAGGCAAAGGACCTAGGCGCCACGATTGCCTGGAGCTCCTCGAGGGACATTGTAGTACACATGCTATAAGACTATTGTCGAATAAATGGATTCCGCTGCATAGGCGCCCGGGACTGCATAGGCGCCCAGTGCTCCGAAAAAAAAAAGTGAGGAGTTGACGCGATCCGACTCGAAGCGGCATGCTCTTCCTCTGCCAGCGTGCTACGTGTATTACCTCTTTCCTCTTGCTCCTCTCACCGCTTCCTTTCTGCCCTCGTCTCGCCTTTCCTGTAATCCCCGTCTCTTTTCTTTTTTCGTTGGCAATTGTCTGACCGGATCACCTCAGGTATAGAGATACATGTTCACTGAGAGAAAATGAACAAGAACCCGTTTGTTCCCTCAGCCTTCATACCAGCCCCCTCTGCCTCCTGGTCCCCCGCCGCCCCAGCCAAACCAGCCCGATTATTCCGCCTATTGGGCTGCTGCCGCGCAGCAACAGCAGCAACCCCATATCCAACAACCTCCTACTGTAGGCACCTTTAATCAGCAATGGACTCCCCCCGCAGCCTCCTCGTCCTCCTGCCGAGCAAAGCGCTCTTTACGCCAACTACGGCTACGGAACTCAAAATACTCACTGGCGCCAGCAGCAGCAGCAGCAGCAGCAACAGCAACATCAACATCAACCTCAACATTACCATCCTGCTCCGCTTGCTCAGCAACAGCATCCACCGCCCCCTACCCAGCCAGGATATAGTCCGTATCAGCCAACGGCTGGGTACCCCCAGCCCTATGTTCCCCAGGCTCAGCCGATGGCCGCACCATATCCACAGCAAACGCAGCCGCCCAGCAGCAGCAGTTCTTCCCCCATCCCCCGCCTCAGCAGCAACAGCAGCACCACCTGCCCCAGCATCCCCAGCACCATCAAGCGCCGATGCAAATGCAGCAGCCCCGGAACATCCACCACACCCCGCCGCAGCACATGCCACCCGCCAAACGCCAACGTTTCGATGGCCCGGGCCACAATCAAAACCACCGCGCGCCTCCGCCGCAGCCCCAGTTCCAGGCACCGACGGGCCCGATGCAGGCAGGCCCGTTTTCAGGCCCCCCGCGAGGCGGAGGGCCCGGAGGCAACCATGTTCCGCTCGGAGGCGGCAATAGAGGAGGTCCGGGCGCAGGTCCGGGACGCGGAGGCGCGGTAGGGGCAAGGGGCGGAAGAGGGGGAGGTTCAATGACCGGTAACCGTGGCGGCGGGATGAGCAATCGAGGTGGACGCGGGGGAGGCAACTATTCGGCCGGAGGACCCGCGGGAGGACGAGGTGGGAGCGGCGGCTCTGGTGGTCCTGTGCGGGGACACAATTCTCGCGGTAATTTCACAGGAAACAAAGACTACCACAATCGGAGGGGTGGCGGTTCTTTCAACGCAGGTGGTGGTGGTGGGGGTGGGGGATCTTTCCAAAACCAGTCTGGATCGTTCCGGGCTCGCGGACAGAATCACACCAACTCGGGGCGGGGCAGAAATGACGGTGGAGGTGGTGGTAGCTCGACGTTTGGCGCTCGGGACGGGACCGCGAATCCAAGTTTCAACTCTGGTAAGAAGGATGAAAACCGACGGACGCTCACAGACTTTAAGATCGTCGGCCTGGAGATACGTGAATTGGCGTGGACCTGGGGTGTCCTGCCCGTAAAAACTGAGCCGAAGGAGGTGTCTTTGGGCACTGACGACGCATCTCAGGGTATCGTCAAAGCGGAAACCGCGGAAGAGGACAGCGTCAAGCCCGTTCCAGCTGACGAGTCTGACGCGGTTGCGAGCAGTTCATCCGTCACGGATATTAAAGCTGCTCTCGCTCCAGATACGCCTGCTGCTCCGAAAGTCGTCCCCGACATTGGGCCTCCACCGTCGCGGATGCGCATTTACTTTCACACCCCCGTTACGGCGGTGGATTCGCATCCTATTCCGCATAACGGTTCATTCTCTCTGGGTGCGGCGCCGTCAGACTCCCGAAAAGGGAAAAGAAAAAAGATCGAGTCTGATGACGGTGATTTCGAGGAGGGGCGGAGACCGCCGCCACCGCCTGGTATGCATGATGATCGTTCCAGTGTGGCTGCCAGTGTGGCGCCCAGTGTTGCGAGCGAGGCCGATTGGCTCATGGCCGCTATTGGGGGGGAGCCCGAGGGCGACTCTCATGGCCCAGACGGGAACGATGATGATGAGCATCGCGATAATGACGGGGCCACTGACGGCGGCGCCGAAATCGATACTGACGGTGAGCTAACTTGTTCTGGAAGCCACTGCTCTGTGTGGATGTCCCTCGCTTGGTCGCGAGGTGACCGCTTCGTGCGCACACTGCTGACGTTTACCTTCTCAAGGCAATTTTGCTGGTGTGGGTGTGGATATGGCGGAGGCTTCTGCTCACGATGTGCATACGCTCGGGTCTCATGACGAGGCCCCTCCGGAGCCAGATGTTTCTCCCGTTCCCGAGGGCCTTTCTGCTTCTTTTTCTTCCGATGCTGGGGATGGTGGCGCAGTTCCACATGTAAATGGGCATGAAGGGGCTCCTGCCGCTACCGATGTTGTGTCTGGGCCCGCCCCTCCTGCTTGCGATGCTTCTCTCTCTACTCTGGTTTCTTCTGCTCCCAAAAAGGATCTGGCTGTCGGTCCAGTTCCGACGTCCTCAAAGGCGTCTTTCCCTGTTCCTACCGTTTCTTCTGTTCCTCATTCGGGATCTACCGAGCAGGCGGACCCCGGTACTGACCGTCCTAACACACCAGTCTCGGAAACTCTGTCCGTTCATGCAGACCAGTCTCTTCCCTCTTTGTCCGCGACAGCCACGCTTCTCAGCGTAGACAATCCAGTTGCAACTTCATCTTCTCTGGAGGGGGAGGCGACTATCGTATTACCGGCGGACAACGCCCACGATGGCGAGCAGACACAAGAGGAAGCTACTCAGGTGGACGAGCCTCCGCCCTCGTTGACGGTGTCGGCCGCGTCGACCACCTACGGAGAAGCCTACCAGCCTGTAAAACCGGAAGCGAAAGGCCCCAAAGTTCCTGCAGCCAATCGCTTATCTATATCCTATGAGGGTGGCAATAGGCGTATAGTTTTTGACGCCGAAGTTGTCGACACGATTACACTATTCCGTAGCGAGGCGCGCGTTGAGGTTCGCATGAACTTGATTAGCGACGGAGAAACTGGATTCAAGGGGATTTTGGTGGATACAACTATCCTTTCTCTCATTTTTTTTCCAGCTTACGCTTCCCTAGATGGAGACGCTCTCCGAAGTTACCAAATCCTACAACCCGATTCAGTCTCCGACAAATTCTAATGATTTTCCGCCTTTTTCGCAAGCGACCACTCCTTTGGCCATTACCTTGATAGTGTATCTTGATACTGTTCGCCCACTTTCGGAGCCCAAATGGGTCAAGACAGGGGATATTCCCGAGTGGTTGAAAAGCCTTTTTGGCAGGATGTTCTGGTTCGCTGGCGATGCGGCGGAAAGTTGGGAGAAGAAAATTATTGTATCCGACCCAGATCCTGTGCGTTCTTTTCTCTCTTCCAACGACCATCTCTCTGACCCCATACAGCCACCGACGTTGAGCACTGTTCTCGAGGGATGGTCGACATCCTCCAGTGCCGGGACGCTTACCGAGCGACAACGGTTCCTCAAAACGCATTTGTCCGAAATCGATAACGTTCTTGAGATCCTGTTGCGTCTCGTTCGCGGAGATCGAACTGCTTCACTGGCGCACTCTGCTCAAACTCCTGCGCCGGCTGTCTCCGGCCCTCTCTTGTCAGCCTTGACCCCAGGCTCGGCTCATGCGTCCCAACAAACTCCCGTTTCACTCGCTGTTCTGGCGATGTTCCGCATGACAGTCGAGTACGCGGACAGGGCGGCGGGCGACAAGGGAAAGGCAGAAGTCGAGGAGCGAGTCGGGGAGATAATCAGATGTCTGCCAGCGAGCCAGATTCATAAGAGTCTGGACGCGATTTTTAAAGAATGGAAGGTCGAGAAGAAAAGGTGATATTGCCTTGGTATACTCTGTAGATCCAGTATGATACACAGCAAATTATTTTACCAACTACGTCCTTTATACACCTCAAGCACTTAGACTGTTTCATACGCAAATCGCGCGAAGCGTGACGGACGGTCACGTAACCTCGACGCGTCAGCTTGGTCGCTCTTTCCTTTGAGCCAACTTTGACCGTCATGGTTAGCCCTTCCCTCTTCGTACCTTCCAAGCAACGTGTATTTTAACCCACTGTACAGTTCAGAAACACATACGACTCGGACAATACTGTCTTTTCGCCGCAGGGACGCTTGCACCAGGTCGAATATGCACTCGAGGCCGTAAAGCAAGGTTCTGCTGCTGTCGGTCTGCGCTCGAAGACCCATTCAGTTCTTCTTGCTCTCAAGGTATCCGGTAGAGCTTTTCACTGTTCACCACACCCTCATCCCCCGCTTGCAGCGTTCAACCGGCGAACTCGCGTCCTACCAACAGAAGATGTTCCGGATAGATGACCACGTCGGGATTGCTATTGCTGGTCTTACATCTGACGCGCGTGTGCTAAGGTATGTGCACCCCCATTACTTCTGTCGTCTCCTACAACTGTGTCCAATACAGCAATTTCATGCGCCAACAAGCCATGTCCTCGAAAATGATCTTCAACCGACCCGTGCCCGTGAACAGACTAGTGTCCTCCATTGCCGACAGTCCGTGTGCTCGATATGCCTGTCGCTCACGTATTAACGTTCCGTGCAGAAGCTCAGGTTAACACGCAGGAATACGGTCGACGCCCGTACGGAGTGGGTTTCCTAGTCATCGGCCAAGATCAGTCTGGGCCCCATCTCTACGAGTTCTCTCCCTCGGGGAACTCGTACGAGTACTATGCGATGTCTATTGGCGCACGGAGTCAGAGCGCAAAGACTTATTTGGAAAAACATTACAAGAGCTTCGACGATTGTACGTGATGCTTTCTCCTTGTCGTTGTGGATGTCTCAACGTTCTGGCAACTCAAGGCTCATTGGAAGACCTTGTTCGCCACGGGCTTCACGCCCTGCGCGAGACGCTCCAACAGGACAAGGAGCTCAACGTGAATAATACATCCATTGGCATCATCGGACCTGCAGGCACCCATGAATCGGAAGTGCCGCCCGCTGGTCCATTCCGTATTCTCGAAGGTGAAAAAATCGAGTTGTTCCTGCAAAGTATGGTGCCAAAGGAGCCGGAAGCTGCGGCACCCGCACCAGCGGCACCGGCACCAGCTGCGACTGCTCCTGTGTCGACTGACGAAGATGTACAAATGGAGGGGTAGTTCATTAATGCAATTTGGTTCGTGTATACTTTCAAGGCAACACGGTAAAATTAGAGTTCAAGTTGTCTGATTTTTCTTCGCCGCTTTCGTTGACATGATGTTTCGCCATGCCCTTGCCACGGTGCTCGGCCGTCGCAATGCTACAAGCAGCTGCAGCATGGCACTGAGCAGTAAGAGGCTCCCCGCTTGGTGCGCTGCTGCAAGAGGTACTGGAACCAAGTATATGAGGGTGGATATACCCAGGAGTACTTGCACATTGGCCATTGCAAAAGCTGCTCGAGTGGAGGTTAAGGCTAGAGGCGGTATGATCGAACGCCAAGCGGGGCGGAAGGTCTGCGCAAATAGCAAGGCCATTCCAGTATATGTAGTAGTGGCCTTGCGCCGGCAAGCTTAGATTATCATTGGGATGGTTAAGAATTGGACTTACGAGGAGACGGTGGTTAAACTGCACGGTGGTAGGATTATCAAATATATTCCGCCAGAGGTCCGACTTGCTCTCGCTGTTCGCATACACAGGTGAGAAGAGTTCGTCGGCGGGCGGCGCCAGGCGGCCGCCCATGAGCGGCCATTCGTTGTATATCAAGCCAGCGTCCAAACCAGCCACGAACACACCTTCGTATGTGTTTCTAATCAGTAGAAGACGAGCTCGCAAGGACAAGACGCACCCGAAAGAGCAGTCAACAGAACGAGACCGGTTAAGGCCCACGAGTAAGACTTGAATCGGTTCACAATGGGGTTATTCATGGCGGCGGTGAAAGTAGTCAAGGGCAGCCCACTAGACATCCCGCTATGTACGAATCTCCAGTCCTTGATGATTGCCATGCCTGTGCTGAACATTCCCGTGTACAGTGCGAATGCCATGGCCAAATGTGCAGCGAGACGGTAGTGCGATACTCTAGGGACGGCCCCCGGTGTCTCGAGGAGCGACTCTTCCATACCCGATTGCACCATGTACCAACCGAGGGCACCCTGCGCACCAATCAAGAGACCCAAGCCCCCAAGTTTCAGCGCCAGGGGGGTAGAAATCTTTTTGGATATAGTGAAGTACGCAAGGGGGGCCACGAAGACGACGCCAATGAGACGACCAAGAATCCTGTGACTCCACTCCATGTAGTAGATGCGCTTGAAGTCGTCAAGAGTACTGGAGTGATTTAACCTCAACGCAATAAAATAAATAAGCAGATCGCGATTCACTGGAAATGGCTCACATCTTGAATTCTGGCGTAGCCTTATACTTGGAAAATTCTGCTTCCCAAGCTTCTTGCGTCAATGGAGGCACAATACCCGTGATAGGTCGCCATTCGGTAATACTCAAGCCAGACTCCGTGAGCCGTGTGACTCCCCCGACGACGACAACGACCAGCACCAAAAGGGAGGAAACCATAAGCCATATCCCAACAGCCGGCGAAGGGGGTGGGAAGGTTTCTGCAGAATCTTCTTTCGTGACCCCTTCAACCCCCTCCATGGGGGTTGAGGGAACTTTGGGCGGAGTGGATGCACCGAGGATAGGATTTGTTTCCGTCGGCGTCGGGTGGTGATTTTTCTGGGGTGGACTCTTTGTGGTCGGAATGGATTTCGCAACCGAGTCATGATTTTTTGTTCCTTCTTTTGCTAACACTGAAGCCGCTTGGGTCACCAGAGCTGGCGCGCTCTTTTCGACCGATGAAGGGGTTGACTTTGCAGGAGAACGCGTGGATTTGAGCTCTTGGGCCGCCGAAGGAGTTTCAGCTGCTTTGCGCAATTTCCTCGGGGGTTTTGACGCAGGAGGTACATCAGATTTTACTGAGGCGAAACGGAGCAAGACTCTGGGAGAGCCGAAGGGCACATATGGTCGGGTGAGGCAATGGAAAGACCGCGTATAAACATTCCTTAGGAAATTCGGGGGGCAACTGGCCTGCCTGAGGGCAGCCAGCAGCATAGTATGAAAAGTCTAACAGAGAACGCTCTCAAGCTAGGCCCGATGTGGACACCCCCCGGAAGCTCCCGGAAGACTCCGATCTGACTCCGATTACAAATTGCTTTTGCTCTTTGCCATGTACGCGCTTTCGACGCGCCGCTGGTTAGCAGCCGCTCTTCATCTTCGCGGTTTTTCTGCCGCGGTTCCCCTTCCAACAAGCAACTTCACGCCCACGGAACAACTCATTCACAATAAACTAACAGAGAGGTTGGCTATGAACGGTGCATAGCGATCTCGCTTATGACCAAAATCCATAGGTTCTCTCCTTCACAATTGGAGATCAAGGACGTATCCGGTATGTCTCGAGCCTACCTTCGCTGTTTCCTTCACTTAATTCCACCCAGGTGGATGCGGTAGTTTCTTTGCCATTACTATCGCCAGTGAAGCATTCAAGGGAATCCCGATGGTGAAACAACACCGGCTAGTGACGCAGACAATCAAAGAAGAGATAGAAGGAATCCATGGATTACAGGTGTGGTTTCCACGATAAATAAGCCGGCAGTTCTTCCAACGCATGACCAGATTAAAACAATACATTAGCTGTATTCCGTCACAAACGACACGGTTAGTTAAATTTTTCTGCATGAAACGTTGCCCGACAGATTTATTTAGCCAGTTACAGTTTGGTCAACCGCAGGAGAGAAATCGATTCGCGAGAATACGTGACACGAGCAGGATCATCCGGAACCTGCGCGCAACGCCATTATCAGACGAAGTGCCATGCATAACAGCGAACCTACATACTTCGCTCCATTTGAATTTCTTCTTCAAGAGCGCGAAAAATCGTTTATCCGCCTGCGGGACCATTAGAGGTAGACCGACCATCGACGACCGACATCCACCTTTCGTCTTTTTTTGTAGCAGAACAGGACTTCCGTGTTGCCGTCCACAAGATCACCCAATGTTTGGACTAGGAGAGGAAATGCAGGTTCGAAGTATACACAGTCCGCTGCCAGGATTATGTCAGGTCGAGGAATGTCGGCGGGTATGGGCTCCCCCCTAATGAAAGAAATAGGCTTTACTTCAACTGTGCACAACGTGTGGGGCACAAAAGGAGCAGACCAATTAAGTTCCGTCACTATGCAGCAAGAAGAAAGCTTGTTAATGACAACGTTGTCCCGCATTATGTTCAGCAACGGGCTAAATTCAATGCGCCAAGTTACTAGGATCGATGGCTGAGAGCCAGAGTGTGGACGGACGCTTGGTCAGTCAAGTAGACGGTCCCTCCTAGTATCGCTGCAATCAGGCCGACAAGGCCAGTTCCAGCGCCGAGCTCGAGGACATTCTTGCCTTGCAGTGCGGTTGGACCTTGTTTCACGAGGTAATGAGCTAGAACCTAGGGTTTCGCGTAGAAGAAAGAATTCGAGTGTTTTGAAACCATGTCCCACCTCTCCGGCGGGCCAAGCGACGCCACCACAACCAGGAGACGCATCCAGAACAAGGTTTACGGTGATGGTATTGCCACTGTCGCCGCTTGAAAATGAGAGTTGAAGTGTTTCGCCATGGCGGACAGAGGGAAGCTGGTTCGGGACAATAGATTCGCTTCTCTGTCGCAAGAAATGGGTAAACGAATCCAGATCATCGTCAGAATCCGACATTGGGCGGTGAAATGGACGCGTTGTCCAGCCTCTATGATCTGAACTGATATTAGGATAAATCCGCCCAAGTGAATCGGATGGCGGATGCTTGAGACGGATCATGAAGCCGATGTCGACATGATCGCGTAAACAGGAACCAACAACGCGAACATTCATACTTCATGCGCCTTGCTGCCTGTGTACCACATATTCCCGCACAGCTGGTATCCAGCCTTGAAAAGTGTGGTATCAGAACAGAAGCAGACCTCTTGTTCTCTGGATCAATCCGTGACATTTTCCGACGGTTACCTGCTGGCACAACCACACTTTCGGAACTAGCAGAAGTCACAGCTCTTGTGGCCAAATTGACCTCCGTGGCAGGACACAGTGCCGCTGAGCTCATGGAAGCATCTGGATCTAATGAGGATTACTTTCTTAGCGGCTTGCCGCGGTTGGACAAACTCCTACAAGGACTGTCGACGACGTGCCGTTTGATCGAGGTCTCTGGTGACAAAGGGTCGGGAAAGACTGTCAGTTCCGGAAATGTCTCCTGGGATACTATCATCGACGACCTTGTCTAGTCGTTTTTGCTCTACTTAGTTCTGCGCCACCTCGTAGAACGACCACAATCGGGCGTTTTATGGATCGATACCACAGGGGATTTTTCCGCGGTAAGAGCAGGCGAAATCTTGGAAGTTTTTGATGGCCCGGTATTTTTTTTTCTGCGTGCAAGTCTAGACACTGGGCTGAATGTATAGCAAGGGTGCGTCGACTGCTCTTGAGCGATTACAGATCTCCCTCGCCTTTGAAGTTGACGCTGTGCATCAAGTCCTTGAGGATTTAAGGCTATCGCTAACTGTGCGCTTTCCATTCTCTTAAACTGCCAGTGCATCATACTTGTCCCAGTCCAACCATCCTCCTGACGTTAAAATTCGAGGGATCGTAGTGGATACTGTGACATCTCTCTTCAGTCCGATCTTGAGCCCAGTCTCCTCGCAGGGCCACGCTATAATGACTGGATTTATGCGACAACTTCGAGCATTTGCACAGAGCTTCTCAGTATCCGTATTTGTTCGTCGCGTTCCTTTGTATTCTCCATCACTTAACTGGTCAATAGGTCGTGAACAATTCCACTGCCTTTTCTCCCTTTATCCCCGGCGCTACATCCAACAACCCGAATATTAGAAAGCCAGCACTTGGCCCTTCATTCACTTTTCTAACGGATGCAACGTTTTGGCTTGCTTTGTGTAGAGAGGACTCTGATCCGCCTGAAACGCACACCGAAAATGAATGCACGAAGCATATCGCCCAATTGTACAGATCGAAAATGACAGTATGCTTTTCATCTTGATTGGGGTAGTATATCTCTCTAATTCCGATCTTCAAGGCGTCAAAAGCGTTGTGCGCATTCAAAATCCGACAGGGTATTCTGCTGCCCTGTGAAGAAAACCAGGGAAGCATATTGTAGTTGGTCCCGAATTCGCTTTGTTTGTTGTGAAATTATCGTTTTTGATTCTTAGAAGCAGGACGAGCTTGGAGAATCATGATAAGTTAACTTAGTTAGTCTTATTCGCCAGCGATTTCGCGTTTCAGTTTATGAACAATGCTTGGTCTTTGACCCTCGTTCCTGTCTCATTACAATCCGTACGATTTGCGCGAGCTGAATGACACCCACCTGTGACGTAAACGGCATGGAGAGTAAACAGGTGCAACGCTGACGTTGACCTGTCGTTTGAAGATTAGTGCAAGTGTTGCAGTGTGCAATGAGTGACTTATTGCATGAGGTCCATTTCACTTGGTTAGCCCACATGCGTCGCTCGAAGCCGATTCTCTAACTTAGCTGCAGGCCGTCAACCACGCCTAACGTGGTCATCGGTGAGTTTCATGCGTACCTGACATACGTATTCCAGAGCTGAACTCTTTACGAACTAGTGACGGGGACTTTTGACGGAGTGAGTCTCAAGACCCGCTCGTACAATCTTATCGCTGACCGACTCCGTAAAGTGGTCCTCGTCGGTGCATCTCGTCAAAAATGAGACTGGGTTCCACGGCAGCACGCTCATACCATATGGGACGAAGATCGCATATAAGTATGTGGTAGATTCGGATTGGGTCTGCGAAAACACGACACCGACGGAGGCTGATGCGGCTGGGCATTTGAACAATGTCTACACTTCACCGCCAAAACCCTGGGTGGAACCCGCCGCTTCTGACGTGGCAGGGACGGCCAACGGTTCCGCTACGGAAGAAAAAGCACTCTCCATTACTCCTGCAGTGGCTGATTCGTCCAAAGAGACCAAAAGTGAGGAACCAACCGTCACCGGTGAGGCTGCCGCCCAGGCGGGCGCCACATTTTCTCAGCTGGCTTCAGATTTCGTCGACACTGTTGTTGCTCGCGACGGCACCACCTCAGCGCTCGGATATGTTACATCCGCTCTGGGGGCAACTATACAAAGTCAAATTGGCGTGGATCCTATCAACGGTGAAAAAGTGAGTCGTCCCAGATGCGAAGACAGATTCGACGTAACCCAAAATCAGACCGCCGTTGAAACACCAAAGCCAGATGCCCAGTTCACCCTCCCAGAACCGGCGACGGAGATAACACCCATAGTTGCACCTTCACCGATCGCCCCCGTGGTACCGATAGCCATCGTGCCCGTGAACGCGGAAGAAAATAACACAATCTCCACCGAGATCCCGACAGAGTCAGCTGTGCCCTCAACTGTTGCACCCTCCGTGCCTGTATCTGAAGCTTTTGCCGAACCGGAACGGCCACCGGTTCCAGAACCTGAAACTCCATCCACACATTCACCTCTCCCGGCTGCTATTCCCTCTTCCCCCGACGCTGCTTCCGAGACCCTTACCTCCTCGGCCGCTGTTCCGTCCGTTCCCGAGGTCGTCTTCCAGCCGGAAACAAAAAACATCGAACCTCCACCCGCTCCGTCAGAGCCCCCCGTGTCGCCTACCCCAAAGTCAGAAACGGCACCTGCTCCCGAGGTCGTCGTTCAGGCGGAAACAAAAACCATTGAAACACCCGCTCCTTCGGATCCCCCTGTGGCCGTCGTTGCTGAGATTACTCCCCTTGCTGCGACCGCCTCCCCCGAGGCAGTCGCATCGCCCGTGTCGGATTCCGGGAAACCAGCGACTAATGGTACTGCTGCACTCGCATCCCCCTCCGCGGATGCTGCATCGTCATCCACTCCAGTTGCAACTCCCACACCAAGTGCTCCTGCTACCCCAGCCAAGAGCGCACAACACGTATTCCCATCTTCCGATACGGACTCCCCATCTTCCTCCAATAACAACTCACCTTCAAAGTTTGGAACAGTGGGTTCGCGCAAGAATAGGAAATCCATTTTCGGCAAATTCAAGGGCCTTTTTAGTGGTGAAAAGGAGGAGAAGGAGAAGAAGTAATTGCATGGTCATACATACTTATTATGTTTGTTCATATCCCGTTTCTTTCCTGCTATCCTACAATTTCTACATTTACTTGTTGGAGCGGAGTATCTAGCTTACAATTTCCATGATCACACCTGATTCCGCGGTTGAACGATAAAACCCCATAAAAACGTGAGGGTACATACCAGCAGCGATGGTCTCGCCCTCTCTCCGTATCAATATTCGACCCATTGCTTTGTTCACAGCGTAGGGCTCTAGAGGAATGGGACGCGCATTTGACGAACCCGTTGCGCGCAACGTTACTTGTACTTCAGCCGAAGACGCCTTCGCCAGTACGCTGCTGGAGTTCATAATCAAGCGGGTAACGCAAAACAAAGGACTAACCGAGGGTTGCTCTTCACAACTTTCCCTGACGTTCGGTCAAGGCTTGCAATAAGTTTTGAGATGGTCGCCGGCACATCGCGCGAGTGATGAAATAATTCCACCTAAAAATTATCTGAGTAGGGGAGTTCGAGTATTGGTTTAGTTGGAGTTTTACCATTGCACCTGAGATAATCGGAACTTGAATATCAAAAATTATGATCCTCGCGGTGAATACGGTCGCAAGAGGTACAGGATCCGTCAGTGGAGACAGCACACTGCCAACAGTGAGTTGTATTGGATCGACCGAGACTAATGCCAGCGTTAGATTGGAACCCGCTGCGGCCCAAGGGACATTTTCGTCTTCGACCTCGATAGCTGAGGTGGGGATCAGGGCGACAGAATAATATAGGTAGTTGCCGACCAACTGACATTTCACGACTGCTGTTTCATCCCCAGGAAGTATGCGGAGGCGTTCGCCAACCTGAACTACGCCACTGAGCAGCCGACCGGATACAGACGTTCCTGATCCCTGGCCTTTGAAGATATTCGATATGGGTATTCGCGCAGGAGAGGTAATATCACGGCTCGGGGGTTCCAAATGATCTGTACAAAGATATCAGGCCTGAATCGGCCGAGCAGGTAGGCACTCACCAAGTAAGTCTACCAACGTCGGGCCCTTGTACCATTCGATCAGTTGTTTTGAATCATCTCCTTCACACATCGCAAGATTGACTCCCAACATTGCGCCAACGGGTACAAATTTCGTTTTGGACGGATGGAATCCAGATTGAACCAAGAAGGGGCGGAGAAGGGTGCAAATCTCTTCATAACGATCCTTTTCCCATTGAACCTAATACGAATTAGGTAATGGTCAAGAGAAGCGTAACCGATGAACGTACCTGATCCAATTTATTGACCGCAACAATTACTTGCGCAACTCCAAGACTTCTGGCAAGAATGAGGTGTTCTCGGGTTTGCCCACCGCGTTCGAAACCAGCCTCAAATTCACCAGTGGATGCATCGACGACGAGTAATGCACAATCAGCTTGAGATGCTCCCGAGATCATGTTAGGAATGAACTCTTTGTGACCCGGTGCATCCAACACGGTGATTCGTCGCTGAGGTGTGGAAAAAGATTGAAGGGCGACATCCATGGTGATCCCTCTGCGTTTGACATCGATAAATAAATCATTGCACCAAATACTGCACGCACCTCTCCCTTTCCTCGGCGGTACCATCAAGTCCCCATGCCCAGCTGAAGCTGCTCTTGCCAGCCTTGGTACTGTTTCTTTCATTGGCTGCTCGGGTCCGATCATCCACCCTACCTAGTTCATATAGAAGTCTACCCATTAAAGTTGACTTTCCCGCGTCGACATGACCTGTCAAAGCTGCATCTGCGTTGCGACGAGTGATACGACAGACGGCTCACCGATTACAACGAGACTGAGCCCTGGTTTGAAATTTCCACCTTCAGTTTCTATGGCTTTTTTGACCTCCTCAAGAAGCTTGTCTTGAGCGAAGTTCATTTTTGGCGTCTCTTCTACTCTCGAAGCCTCGTTGTTGAGCAGGTTCAATCCTGACAAATCAAGTTGACGCTGATCCAGACCGACCGACGAGACAACTTTTTTGGACGGCGTTCCCTTCTTCCCCGCTTTGGTAGTGTTGCTCAAAGGCGAAGATCGAGAAGATGCAGACCTCGTCTCGGCCAACTGCTTCTGGACAAGTAATTTCTGGGCCTTTTCGCGTTCTCGAGCCGCTGAACATGAACCAATTAATAAAATATTAGCAAACGTACAACTTTTTTTTAAAAAGAATCATGTCTTGGAGATAAAAGGTTTTGTAACAGAAGCGGAAGGTGCTTTCCTCGTCTGTGCAAGTGATGTGTCGCGACGGGCGTTCAACACGATATCATCAGGGCTGGGGCCGTCGAAAGCGAACCCGCTCGGCGTAAAAAGATCAGGGACTGGGGCCGGAGGATGTCGCCTGGATTGATGTCTAGTCTCCCGTTTCTGCTTCAACTTG
Organism: Mycena galericulata; assembly: GCA_029289565.1. NCBI lineage: Eukaryota > Fungi > Basidiomycota > Agaricomycetes > Agaricales > Mycenaceae > Mycena > Mycena galericulata. The sequence goes on along the minus strand of JARKIA010000012.1, from coordinate 119,282 downwards.
TGTTGTTTGGCGATTTGGCGAGCCTCCGTGTCTGACGCATCAGAAGACAGAGCATCGTCAATCAACAAGGAAGCAAACGCAGACGGGGATGCCCGGGTGCGAGACGTTTTGGGTAAGAACATTGGAGGAATTGAAGGTGGCGGAGCTTCCAGAACTATGGGTTCGGGCTGATGCTTTTCTTGAGCCTTCTTGATTTTCATTGCCAACTTCGACTTCTTCGCATCCGGATGAGTGGCGGCTTGTGCGGGAGGAGGCAGAGGTACAACAAATGGGGCTGTACTCTTTGGAGGCCGCCCAGGATCTGTCAAGGAATAGAGCGACTGATATGAAGTCGTTATTGCGGTCGTGACAGTGGAACCATTAGCTATTGGTGTTAGATATTCTGTGTGTTCCTCGGGTAAACGAGGAGGCCCACTCCACACAGGCGTCTTTGGTTTTACGGTACGCGCAGCCTTATTCGCTTGTGCCAGAAGCGCTAGTTTCGAAGGCGGACGAGCAGCCGGTGCACTACTTGAAGATGAAGGCATTTCGGGCACTTTGGATGGGGTAGGAGCAGAAGGTCTATTGAGTGTCGGCGTGGGTGTTCGGGACCCTTCCGATGTTCTGGCATGGGAAACAGGGTCATGGTCTCCTGCTTCCAAATCAAGGGCCGTCTGAATGGCCCGTCGCACATGCGAAGAAGTAGATGAGGGAGGTGAGGTGGGCGCAACAGAGGTCGCAACAGAAGTCGGAGAACGGAGGGACTGGGAAGATGGTCGGAGTACCGGATAGGTTTTCACAGAGCTTGATACGTCAGTGCCGGTAGACCGAGAACTTTCGCTTCTCGTGCTCGTTGTTGCCCTGCTGGTAGCGAGCATGGCTAGCTTCGACTTTTTGGCGGGCTGAGGCGCGATATGATGACTGGACTTGGAATTCAAGTCTGGGATATCTGGAATCGTATCCAGGGGAGGAACAGGCTCGCTGGGTCCCCGTAGAGACGGGTAGCTTTCATAACTATCTGATTCAGACGGAGGCAGGGAGGGTGCAGGCTCATAGAATGATAATCTATGCACGGCCGATCCTGATGGCGAAACGGGTATTAAATCGGGGTCCAGGGAATTACCCGCCGAGTCAACATGCACGTCCTCTGCATCTATATAGATCAACGGGTGTCCGAAAACAACGAATATTCAGCTCACCAACAACCCGACCATATGATGTTGTGACAGAGCTCGGCGCACGAGGTAGGTTAAGGGACATCAATTGCTGCCGGGCAGGCCAATGTGGGGAGAAAATTTCGGTGCGTTCCGTCCGCTCAGTGATGGTACTTAGATTTCGCTTGACAGGAGCATCTGCCGCCTCCGACTCGAGTTCTGCTGGATCGTATAGTTGCTGTGCGCGGACAATCAAGGGGACACGAGATCGTTCCTCTGGCTCGGCTGGTTCTTCTTCTATAACGCGAGAAGGTACAATAGCAGGGGGAGAATATTCGCCATAACCGAGTTCTCTCTGCTCAGAGGGCGGGGGAAGGGGAGGAAGCTCCTTCATGGCATGAAATTGTTCTGTATAGAGAGGATGAGCGCTCGGTCGATCCATACTTGATGCACGAGAAGGTGTGGAGAAGATGTGCACCTTCTCATTACGACGTAGTTCTAATAAGCCCGAGCACACGATCGACAGCACAGACGAAGGAGGATGGGACAGAAGGAGCGTGAGGTGGGCGATGAAACTTACCTTGACGTTCTCGAGCCTGATGCTGTTTCTCTATCTCCTCTGCATCCCGAGCTCAGATTTTAAATAAACACGAAACTGGCTCACGCACCAAGCGCCCACTGAATCGTCTCCTCGATATCGAAATGACAATCCCAGAGGACATCCTTGATGTCTGCATCGGACAAACCTGAATGATCAGCTCCACCAATGACCTCCCGAACTCGATCCAGGCCGTCGTTCAGACGTGCTGCCGGGGTTATGAGCAATGGGGCAAAGGATAGGATGACTATTACCTTGATGCTCAGGCGAAACATATTCCTCTCCTCCGTCGGATAGGACATCCTCGTCGTCCAGCTGGGCTAGGAGGAGCGTTAGGAGGTCAATTATGGAGAGGACCGAGAATACCGTCAAGATTCATGTTCTTGAAAAGCTTATGTCTTGCGACCATCGTGTCTACAGGCAAGTTCGACTTGAAGCCTTCAGGCTGAATTGGTCGGGATTCTATTATGGGCTTGTTTGCGCGGTAAACAAAACACTTTTTTCCTTCTAAAAACTTGTCCCAATGCTCAGCACTATCCGCGTAGCTTCTGCCTCACGCGCTGCTTCTCGCGTTTGTTGACCGACCGTAATTTTTCTCTATTGAATCTTACGGTTCCTATTCAACAGGCGTTTTCAACCTCAACGCGTAGACATGATCTCGCCAAACTCACTCTTATCGGGAATCTGGGCAGAGACCCCGAGGTCAAGATGACCAAGAACGAGAAGGAATACGTTTCGTACGCGTCTCCCGTCTTGCGGCCCATTGGCTCCACTGATGGAACTGGCCTGTAGGTATTCAGTTGCAACCACAAATATCCTACCTCCGGGCCCCGACGGCGGTAAGCCCTTTTCATGAACATAAAGACTGCACATTCAGTCATTATCAGAACGCGTCACTTCCACGACTTGGCACCGAGTACTCTCTTTCCTCCCGGGTTCCAACAAGTACCTTCAAACTCTTAAAGCTGGTAGCAAAGTTTATGTCGAGGCTGCGTATGAGATACGTGAACCCGAACAAGATGCAGATCCCTCTACTCCTCAGGGACAACGCCAAATTTTCCTGAGGCACGGTATGGCCTCCTGATGTTCTCATTTTTGATGTTCCTAACTTGCAATTGCAGAGAGTCTCCGTGTCATTTCCTCACCGCGGGCAAAGGAGGGAGCAGGAGAGGAAGAGCATGTGCAGTAGTGCCATGTAGGGTCCCGCTCATTATCTATGTACTTACTTGCTCCGTTCTTTATTTAACCTCCCCATTCACCGAAAAGGCACATCACGTTTACTCCTCAGTGGGAATAGGTTGACCTTCAGACGAGCTCGAACTCTCTTTTCGAGTTTCGGGTGACCCCTGCTTGTACACTTCGTCAGTCGACGATTTCAACATGCAAAGGTCCAGACCTCATCACTTGCCCCTAGCGGGGCTGTCGTGCTTGGAGTGGGGACAGCCGGTCCATCAGGACTCGAAATGTTCCTCAAGAGTTTGTTGAGATAGTCTCGGACCGTCGTTGCCACCAAGCGGTGGTCATCTTGCGAGGAGCCTGAGTAACATGCCACAACCGCAATAGGGCAACACGGCGCATTCTGCCAGTGTTAAGTACGAGTGTCAGGTTCCGCATTTAAAGCATCCTACCTCAAGCCAGATTGGGAACGCTGTTAAGAATGAACTCGAGGTTCGTGTAATAAACGTGGACAAGTTGCGCACCCCCGCCATTTACCCGGAACTCGCCTTGAAGGCCCATCTGTTTGGGTGTTTTACCCATGGCCGCCATCCCTACCGAACGAGAATGAATGAGCGAAAGCGGTTGTCGAGAGATTAGCGACCTTTCTCGACATAATAACTTGAATGCCCGGTCCGCTTGACTACGTTAATCATGCCCTGCGACGTATCAGTCATTGAATTCTGGTACATTCACGGACGAAGGACCTCGACAGCGCTCCAACTGTCGAGGCTAATGTCGCCAATGCCGGAAAGATGACCTAGATCTCCAACGCTGCAACAGAACAAAGGATGACCGGCGATCGATTGTATCGAGATGACGAGGCCTTTGCCCTTCGCATGTCTAGAAGTCCCTCGGAAACGTTTCCGAATGGATAGGCCCAGTGTCACGGCGTCTGAAGAGGAGAAGGAAGGAAATCGACAGCTGGATTCTTCGACCAATGTTTGGCTAGCAATTTCAGCGGCAGTGGGCGACATTGAATGGATGTTGCTGAACATAAGGGGAGAGGATTTTACTTGGGGGAGATTCCGCCAAGCAGGGGAGGAAGCAACGAGTTTAGAAGGGCGTAATGGCGTGGTCAACCAGTCCTGCCGGTTGACCAACCGGCAGTCATGCAGACTACATTATTGCAATCAGCCTTGAGGCCGACGCTTAGATGGGTTCGGAGATCTTCCCGGAGCAGTTTGTCGCCAGCTAAGTCCTGCTAAGTCAGTCGAGAGCCTCGGAGTCACGCTCGATCAAGCTTTCTTCTATCCTCTCGGAACGAACGCGATGGAATTCTTCAACGACGTGGGGTCCGACCCCTTGAAGCCCTCTTTGTTCGAGCTGGTCGCCCAAGAGCAGCTTCGCGATCTCTTACAGCCTGCATTGAAGTATGTTTTGGCAGTGAGACCCTTCGCTTACTTTAGAAGATTTCCCCGTGCTCACCAGATCAAGGTTTTCGCTCAACGGTATCCACGCTATCTCCTGCGTATAGTGAACAGGCATGAGGAGTTTTACGCTGCTATCATGCTATTCGTTGAGAGGCATTACCTCCGGAAACATAGTATGAAGTTCTCCCCTTCGTCCGTTGCTGCTGTCGAATGCCACGCTGTAGACGCGTCGTTCTCCGAGAATTTCTACGGGCTCAAACGAAGGAGACGGCCCTTCTTCGAGACAGAACGGGTCCAGACCGCGGTTGGCGGAATCCCACCGGGGGAGAACCTACGCGCCGAGGAAATATGGCGTTCCTTACTCTTTCTAGTGCGTGGTCGTGTCTCCCCTGCGACAATTGCTGATGTAAATTCAGGTCGGTGTGCCGTACCTGCGCGCCAAAGCCCAGGATTATTACGAAGAGCTGGGTGGTGGTGTAAGCGTTGACATCGACGACGACCACACTCAACAACGCGTCCTAACGGATCCAGTGAGTTTAGCATCGATTGTCTCGCCTTTTCATGTCTTAGATGCGTCGCATATAGACTTTCAAGAGTTTCTTTCGCCGAATATTTAAAAACGTTTATCCCTGGTTAAACACATCTTTTGAGCTGTGGTTGCTGGTTTGCAACATCACCTATCTCTTCGACCAATCGCCCTTTTATCGACCTTGGTTGTCATGGATGGGCATTGATCTCCGCCGGCTTGGTGTAGAAGATTTTGTGAATCGTCTCCTCCCACGTCGAGGCACCGACTTACCAGATGCACACAGCGTACAGCGGCGGCGTCAAGCAAAAAAATCAATCTCGCCCGTAATCCTCTCACTTGGATCCGGCGCTTTCTTTTCACGTCTCCCCAGATTCTGTTTGATTCTTTGAGACTTCTTTTGCCAACTGCCATATTTTTCGTCAAATTTCTCGAATGGTGGTATTCGCCTGGCTCCCCGGCACGCTCATTTGCCACCTCCCCGCTTGGGCCGGCAGTCCCTCCGCCTCGCATGCTTCCACCCCACCCACAGGGCATCCCTTTCGATCCGCTGAGCTACGGCAAGTGTCCCATCTGCGTGGACGGTATAAAGAACGCGACGGCTTTGCCGTCTGGGTATGTGTTCTGCTATCGCTGTGCATTCGACTATGTAGAGAAGCACGGCATATGTCCCATAACCCGTTTACCCGCGCGGATATGGCAGTTGCGCAAGGTGATGGTGTAGAGGAAATACATGTAAAAAAAAATCAAATGCAAGCGAAGTGAACATTCTTGATCGGGCCGAAGTCCGTTACTGTTACACGATCGAGTCCTGTCTCCCATGGGCTTGCAATTGTACATACTCCCGCTTCATAATTCTGCATCCCATTACCTTCCTCGCAGCTCCAACTGCTCTAATTTCCCCAAGACAGCACTATGAAGGTGCCTACATCATCCCAATCGACAACTATCGGCTCACACCTCGTATCCAGTTTGGAAAGCATATCCAAGCGCAACAAGTGCCAGGATGGTCCGCGTATTATCTTGACTATAAATTCCTGAAGAAGATCATATCGTCCCTCACTGCCCATCGTCCAGCCTCCGAAGCGGCTGCCTTGGCGCTTGGTTTACGTCCTGCAGATATCCTCGACTCATCATCCCCATCTGTCTCCGCTGTTTTGCGAGACCAGCACCCGATTGTGGCTGATGACCCCGACGTCCCTCCTCTTTTTTCTGGTTCCGGAAATGACGATCGAGGTCCCGATTTCCGGGCTCATAAAGCTGCTTTCTTCTTCAAGCTCGAACGCGAGTTGGAAAAGGTATATCTCCGCATTTTGTGTTCCATGTTCGGTTTATTCATGCCCGGCTGCAGATCAACGAGTTCTATTTGCAAAAGGAAGCAGAACTGAAACTTCGTCTCGAAACTTTGCTCTCCAAGCGGAGAGCCGCTGCGATGAGAGGGTTTCCGGACACAGTGGATGACACCACTCAAAATAATGTGGAGTGGAGCGCGGTGGAGGAAGGCTTCAGACATCTTGAGCGAGATCTTGGGAAACTGCAGGTATACGCTCTGCAGCTTCCATATCCAACTCATGCAGATCCGATTTTCAGCAATTCGTTGAAATCAACGCGACGGGTTTTCGCAAGATTCTAAAAAAGTTTGACAAACGCTCAACGTCGACCACGAAGGAATTGTACCTAGCTCGACAAGTCGATGTTCAGCCCGTGTTCAATCGACAGCTCATTTCGGAGCTTTCTGATACTGTTGCCGCTTGTCTATTGGACATCACCGACCTTTCTTCCGGTCTTCGATTCGAAGGGTCCGCTGCCACCGATATCTTTGCGCAACAAATAATGAACGAACGGCCCCAACACATGGGCCCCTTCCACGATTTAGAGAACAATCTTCGGAAGGCGGTGGCAGCTTCGGATGCCTCTGGTGTTACGGATTGTATCCATTACTCCGACGTTCTTTCTCAACAAGGCTTGGGAGGCAAGACCAACGTAACTCGAATTTTATGGAATGCCATTATCGAGGCTCCCCCGGACCTAGCTAACATGATAATGGCTTCGCTCTCGGCCCCATTTGACTTCCAGTTCGTCGACGACATCAATGGCCGAACTTGCCTCCACGAGGCCGCGATCGCAGGGACATTGCGACTCGCTCAGATATGCATCGATAAAGGTGTTGACGTCGGGAAGATCGATGCCTACGGCCGCACCGCCCTCCATTACGCTGCAATGAATGGCCATTCATCAATCTGCCAACTTTTGCTGCAGACTGACTTATCCCCTGATATCCATGACATGGATAATTACAACGCCCTGGTATATGCGACCCTCAGGGGTAGCGTCGACTGTGTGAGGGTATTGCTGGACGAAGGAAAAGTTCCAACACAACCCAATCCCGCAGCTGGCGATCTCATCCCTTTATCGCTGGCCAGTCAATCAGGACACGTCGATGTGGTGACCTTACTGCTCGGACGTGGCGCTCAGTGTTTACCGAACAGTAACGGAGAATATCCCATGCATTTGGCTGCTCGAGAGGGACATGCTGAGGTCTGCCGTCTTCTCCTTCATCACGATGGGTGGGATACTCCAGACAAGTATCATGAATGGACACCGCTTTTTCATGCGGCACGTTATGGTCGCGGAGATTGTGTTCGCATACTACTGAATGCGGGGTCTAGAGTTCGAGCCACCGATGAGCTCGGCCACTTGGCAGTTTACTACGCTATCTGGTACGGACACCATCAATGCTTGAGCCCTCTGCTCAGCGCGACCCCGGTGCTTTCTTCGGGAATGGATCCTGCAAGAATCCCGAAAGATTCGCCTCTCTCTGATACAGGCGTGTCGGAATCAGAGATCGACCTTATCCCTTCTCTATCGCTTCCACCACCCATCATGCCTCATCGTGTATACGGCCACAACTATCTGGACAAAAATCACCTGGTTCAAGTCACCATTGGCCACATGTCGGGTTCGCGGAGGGGCGAGCAACCTGGTGTGCGGCTACATCACCGTCTCATCAGCCCCGCTTTTGGGAATGATATCGTGATGGCCTCTACACCTCTCAAGCTCGTGATAACGACGAGCCGAGACGTCAATTCGGGGCCGTACAGCATACCCCTGCCGCAGAAAGACACCAAGGGAACCTATACATTCCAAATCGCTTCACTCGATAATCTGTCACTCATTTTCTCCATATACCCCAATTTTGGAACTAAGACAATTGGTCGTGCTGTCGCCTTACCTTCTTTATTCAAGGATTTCGAGAAAAACCGTCCATTTGTTCTTCCCATTCTCGACACGCGGCTACACGTTATCGGCGAGGTACGTCCCCTGGTTGGACAGGTGAAATTGGCTGAAAAGGTTTGCAGGTCGATTTCGAAGTAAACATAGTTACCCCGTTCGATGGAGTTACATTGGAGGTGGGAGGCGACGTCGAAACATACTGGAAATCACTCGCAATGCCACTTGCTACGGTACCGCATCATCGTGGTCCTTCTCGTTGGCCGCACAGATCAAACCTCATTGGTTCTGCACACACCTCTCCCTCGCAAGCGTCGCCGCATTCTATTACAAGCACCATTGGTCAAGCTTCAACCATATCATCTCTTCGGGGCAGCTATCTATATTTGGTAGTCCAAGTTACACGCGACTTACATCCAGTCGTGTGTGCTGATTGGCTCCTTCCGCAAGCCAATTTCGATTTGACTGTTGCCGATGTCACTCTGGCTCAATTTGAAGCTTTGGCGCTTTCCACAGGCAAAACACTACCTTCCCAGATGGACAACTGGGCTGCTGTGGTACCATCTTCGATGGTCTCCCTTGCCCAGCTTTTGAAGGTGGCTGCTCCACATGCGCCTCTCTCATATCCATGTACTGATAGAACGCAGATCCTTCCTAACACTTTAGGTGTCAGTCTCGAATTAGCTTATCCACAACGTGCCATTCGCGCGCAGTCATCCGGATACCGATTGCAGCTGAACAGTTTTGTGGATTCAATCCTGCGGACTATATACAACACGTCGGGATCGCTCGGCGGCCCCCTTGCTCGTCGAAGAATAGTGTTCACCTCTTTCTCGCCCGATGTTTGTTCAGCTGTAAATTGGAAGCAGCCAAATTGCAAGTATTCCTCGAGAAGTATGCCCTACACTGACTGTCGACTAGATCCCGTTTTCTTTGCTTCGCAGTGCGGGAAGAAGCAGGCTTACGCCCACCGTCTTTCCTTTACTGGAGAAGGCGACGAAGACGGTAGGACAACTAGCGTTGGTGCCGCGGTCGAATTTGCAAGGGCGAATAACCTACTGGGCATATTCGTCGATGCCGACCTCTTGGTAGTGCCCTCAGTCAATGCAAGCCACTGGTACTGACTTGTGTGATAGATGCAAGTTCCTTCGTTGATCGATGGCATAAGAAACGCAGGTCTTCTGATAGGCATAAACGGGGCATCAGAAAATTCAGAACCGCTGACCTCGGCGTCTGCTATTGAAGGCACCCCCGTCGACGCCTTCGTCCGAGATGGGATGGTCTTTTATGTCGACCATTCAATGCGCGAATTGATATAAGTCCATCTACCATGACCTTTCATACGGGAGAAGGTAACTACGACAATGTGTGTATTTTTTCTGTATGTATAGTAATTGCGCTTAGAATACTTAGAATCCCATGAGTTTGTCTCGCTTTGACCGTCAGAGTCATTCGTTTCTCGTTGGAGTAGGCCACCTCTGAATCGCTGGGCGGCCTCTCGAGAGGATCGCGCGGGGCCAGGCCAAAGCGATGGATATGGATAATGGCGAGACCTAAGACAGGGATGATGACCTAATTAATCTACACCAAACACAACCCCACCACCACATTGTCAAGTATGTATTTGCCCAAAACATACACACGGTTGCTAGAAACTGCGTAATCTCTGCTATTTACATCTGATAAACACAAGTCAGTTGAAATTTCACGGCAGGATGGAAGGAACGTACTAGCCAGGCCCAGAATGCCTCCACTTTGTTCCTCGGAGGCGGGTCATCATAGCTGGTGGATTGTTAGGCACAGAAAACATGAATCGCAGATCAACCTACGTGTCAGCCTCGATCTCAGCAATATCCGTCACGAAATCCATTTCTGATGGTCGTTTCCAGCCAAGCGGGGTGCCTCTCCTCACGTAGTAGAAGATTTTGGATCCAACATACATGACCGGGAATAGAGCTAATGGAAGGTAGTTCGTCACGAAGGTGGCGACATTCCATTTACCCTGTTTAGCTCGCGTTAATGCTAGTGAAGGTGTTCCAACGGTGCGCCCATTCATTTACCTTGAGGAAAACAGCCCAACCACTGAACTGAATGACATGACCTCGATCAATGGCAGATATCCAACAAGAATCAATCATAACTCACGAAGCAAATGATGAGGCAGAAAATCATGGCATACCACGCAGCGAACGGCTGGAGCCGCGAGGCGAAGGGAAGATGTTTTCTCTCATAGCCTTGCGCTTTCATACCCTTGTAAAATCGGATGTAGGTCAGGGAAATGCCTTCGATAGGATTTAGAACGAGTTGAGCGCCAACAAGGATCAGTATTGAAGAGAAGCGCACCGAACCATGTCATGAGCCCGGCGATGGAAGTCATGTTGGCAAACCAGGTGAAAACCTTTCCAGATCCTGGCGAACGATGTCTAGTTTGACATCACCAAACAGAAACAGATGCGGGACCCACCCGACTTGACTCCCATGAACGCAAGAGTAGAACTAGATTAGATGCTTGAATTAGACTGTCGACGACAGGATGGAACGAGCAAAGACTGACAAAAGCGAGCAAAATACGAGGGAACCTATGGGAGACCATTGGAAAATGTCGTAAAGGCCCGGTGGAAAGTGTCTTACCTATAGGGAGCCCATTGGAGAGTGTCTTGAGAAATATTCTTGGAGCATTGCCAGCGGCCGCCAAGCCGTCTTCATTGCTATCAGCATATCACAACTCCGAAAACGACTGTGTCTTACACAGCGCGCGGGAACTGGTATACAAGTCACTTGATCCCGCGCTCCATGCCGAAGTGAGAAGGCAGGCGTTGATAATCTGTGCCACGGGTCAACTAAGACCAGTGATGATACGGTTTATGCCAGATCACACCGAAGGCAGAGCTTTGATTCCCGAACGCGTTATTGCAATGACGAATCTATTGTATAGTTAAAACCTGCACTGGATATATCATGTTATACACTGACGGAGAACCGGCGGCGGTGCCACTTGATTCGAGATTCAGCCCCGGGTCGTTGGAGGGGACTAAGAGTCCGATGATGATTACTCCTGCATAGGCCGTTAATGGAAGGCGGCATGGCATCGCGGGCAAGGACGTGCCTCCGATATAAAACAGCAAAATTCTGCACAATAGTTAGTACTTACTTAGAGCTAGGACGTCAACTAGCCATACCTGATATAAACACGCCTGATGGCTTTGGGAAGATTACGTCTAGGATTTTTGGCCTCGCCAGCGGCGATCTACAAAAGAGGAGGAGGATGATAACCAGCGACGAGAAAAAACGTACGGCAACGATCTCCGTCCCGCTGAACTAGTTGTCAATAATGCAACTTGTATAGTACCAAAACAAGAAGAGCGCACATATAGGAGAAAGCGGCTTGAGTCATCACAGCCCACCAACCAAGGAATTGGCCCTTTGCGCCACCGATGTTATCGTATTGGACAAAAGGACCTAAAACTCGGTTCAAATTTTACGAGGAATCAGAGGAGGGGCAAGGTACCAGGGTGTTTCCAGTAACGGAATCCAAGACTGGACGTCAAGTCAGTGGACTTATCAGATTGAGTATGAAAGGAATATACCGGTCGTGGTTGGGGCCTCCTGAAAAGATGTTAGCATGGTGATTGGTTGACAGAAAGAGCTACTTGCCTCCAAGATCAAGCACGATTCCAAGGATAATCAAGCCAGTGATCTGAATTATGTGTCAACACACTTCATGCGAAGAGGTCACTGAATACGAACTGTGACAACTTTGATTGAGCTAAAAGCACTCAGTTCAGGGAAAGAAAAATTGCAGGGTAATGAGACCGACGCGAATATGAACTCCGCTTCTCCATACACCCCAGCACCGCAGGCATTAATCCCGATTACGACAACCTGGATTTGTCAGACAAGGTTCCAAGTAGATAAGGTGAACCTCACCATGATAATTGCTATCCAGGCCTATGACATGGAGGTCAGCAAGCGCTTGCACGGCTACCACGGATACTGACCGCGTCGTTGACGGTGTGGTTCCAATAGTTGATCAAAACAGATGCAGCAGATAGCTCAGCTGGTAGGACAATGATCCAGTTGTACCAATAGTTCCATCTGAAAGAAAAGGAAATGAGTAGGACGTAGCCGCGAAGTGGCGAACACATACCCCATCGTGAAGGAGAATGCAGGATCGACCTGGAACGTCCATTAAATCGACATGTTGGAATTGGACTGGCACTACACATACAAAACGCTCTGCAAGTTTGATATGCCCACCGGGAATTGGGAGATATGCGACCATCTCCCCGAGAGAGATCCTATGAAAATTATCTATGACACTCGAAAAAGGAGATAAAAAAAGGTAGTACATGACAGAGTATGTGATGCTTCCGACCGCCAGATAACCGAGAAGCAGACCTGCGGGTCTCAAGTCAGCCACAAATTGGTCAAACGAAAAGAGCACGGTACCGATGGGTCCTCCGTTTTGCAAGGCTAAAGAGGAATTAGTGAGCGTTTCACCTACGTCAGATACGACTGACAAGTGGCTGGAATAACTGAGTAGGTGCCACAATTTCCAAGAAGAAGGAAGCCCACCCGTGCCGAGGAACAGCCCAGTTCCAATGACCCCGCCAATGCTGACTTCAAATGAGTTGCACCCCATTTTCATCACATAGGACGCACGAAATCATGGCGATATGCCCTAGTTGGTGGGTACATGCATGAGAGGCGTTTTTGGGAAACATGTATGGACCCACGATTTTTCAATTGGCGTTTGAGCCTGTGCTCGCCATGGTAGATGTCTCCGGCGGTTGGTTCATTAGCGAAGGACTCTTGAACTGAGGGACTCTTCTGTACATTCTTCTCCTCAGGTTTCTCCATGGTGGCGGGACTTGAAGAAGCTCAAGTTGAAGAAAATGGTGTTATCTTCGGGTATCTCACGTCCACCGACGTTCCGGAGTTATATGCCCGGACTTACAAAGGACGCCGGCGGACAACGTTCACCGGCGTCCTGCGACGGCTGCCGCTGTGATCCGATGATCAAAAAGATTAGATATCGGCCGTCGGTGATGGCCGCTAAACAGCAGCCCCTATCCACTGAATTTCATCGGACGTCGATGGCTCGTCCATCGACGTTCAGTGTACATGCTGATGAAATTATAATTATGCGGTTTGTAACACCAATGCACATGGCCACTGGCCACCGGTGTTTTCCGGTATCCGCGCGCAGTCTTCAGGTCGCCATCAGGAAAACCAAAATGTCTATGCAGTACTATATAGCAACCTGTGGCTGTAATGTACCTATGAAGCACTATGCAAGACTATGCAGTGCTGCATAGGGCCTCATAGTGCTCATAGGTTCATCTCGGCTGCGGTTTTCCTGATGGCCACCATCCGATCATGGCTGGTTTGACCGAGGAATTCTGGGATATGGCTGGAAGCACAGAATAATTTTTGCTCTCTTCATGTAATTTTCTCTAAAAACATCTTGTCTGTCCAGTGGATTCAGCTGGACATTCACTGGATTCTCAATGAAATTCAGTGTACTTGTATTGAATGTCCGGCAAACATACTCCAGTTATCCAATCGTTTCCAACGGATTCTCAGTGAACTCCAGTGTACTTTTGGCAAATTTCTGTCGGACATGCACCAACTATCCGCTGGATTCCAACGACATACGGCGTTATCCAACGGATATCCAATGCACTTTCGCTGAATGTCCAGTGAACATCAAGTGAACATACTCCAGTTATCCACTGGATTCCAACGGATTCTCACTTCAGTGTACTTTTGGCAAATTGGACATGCACCAACTATCTGCTGGATTCCATCGAACCATTCTGTAGATATGACTGGAAATCCAGTGGAGTTCAATGCTGAGAGGGATTTACAGTGACAAGAATGTATAAATATTTTGATGCAATGTGCAGTGGTGTCCACCGAACGTCGTGAACATGATGTGCTAACTCATTGGCTCATGACCAAAAAACACCTGTCCACTGAGGATCAGCGCGTTCGCTGAACGCCGTTGAATGGGGTGGGGCGATCCAACGGACGCCGGTGAACGAGTACCTTTGTTTACTGGACATCAGGGGCTGCCGGTGTTAAGAGCCGAGAAATCCGACGAGAGCCGATGGACCGGACCGACTTTGCCGGTCCGCGCATAATACACACGTTCCGTGCCTCCATAGCCTAACTTGAAATGGACCGCGTGCATGATCTAGATCTTGGATTGACATTGATAAACACGGCGTATCCGAAAACCTCGTAAGTTAGAGATGGGCCTCAAAAGCAGAATTTGGTGACGAAACGTGGAAGTAGGAATGGTATAATTCACATCTACTAGTGCCCGACTCTGGGAGCGTTTTCACTTTATCTTTTCAGAGTATTTTTCGAGGGCGTGGTCACGGACTGGTCACGGATCTATTGTCATATCAAGCCACGCGAGATTAGTGATGCCCACGTCGCCCAGACAGAGTCGCCAAGCCTTAGCGCTTAGCGCTTAGCCAGGAGCCAGATCGCCCTCCCGCGCTGCCCGAAACTTCAGACAGTACACAAGCGGGTTTGAACAAATGGGTTAAATGATTAGTATAATATATTCTATCTACAGGTGAAGACCATCTAAACGGAAGCCTCATAAAGCGCAGCGTAGGACCCGCCCTTTCCCATGAGTTCATCGTGGGTGCCGAATTCGGTGATGGTCTGCGAAAATCAGGTTAGTCTCTAGCTGTGACAGCGGGCTTGAACGAACCCCATTCTCCATCATCGCGACCTTGTCGGCGCGCCGAGCGGTAGAGAGACGGTGGGTAATAAATATAACGCTTTTTGACCGTTGCCCAGTCACCGAAGAGCGCGATATTCGCTCTATCGTATCGCATATCTGAGCCTGAGCGTGGGCGTCCAATGACGAGGTCTGGTTGGAGAATGAGAATGAGATCGGTTATCATCTAAGCAGCTGGAACTTACCGGTTCGTCAAAGAGAAGTAGGTCTACTTGGGGCTCGTTGGCTCTCATGAATGCCCGCGCAATTGATAACCGCTGCCACTAAGGCACAGAACGGTTATCAAAATTCAGCGCGAACAGAAAGAAGAGAAAAAACATACCTCGCCGCCGGACAACCCGTGTTGACGTGAGGAATCAGCACACCCGGAGTAAGACATCGAATCCGTCTCCAGAATCGTACGTATCCCGTAAGGTAACGAATTCACAAAGTCTGCCTCCGCCAAGTTGATTGCTGTCTCGATCAACGACCTTGAGCGCATCTTCTCAACGCGTCCTAGCCCCACATTCTCCCTCACGGTTGTGTTGAATTTGGAGAATCCTTGGAACACAGCTGTCAGATGTTGGTGGTAGTCGACGGGCTCATAACGGCGGATGTCGACATCATTGACGGAAAGATCCCCAAGGTCATGGTCCACAATACGTAAGAGAACCTTGGCGAGAGTTGATTTCCCTGAAGATGCAGAACCAATCAGATCAGTGGCAGTGGAAGAAGCAGTAAAAGAATCGATTTACCGGACCCATTATAGCCGACGATCGCCAAAGTTTCGCCAGATTGAAGAGTGAAACTGACGTCTTTTATTGCCGGTTCCGAGCATCCGGGATATGTGTACGATATGCCTCTATCAAGTAGTCAGAACAAGTCCAATGTTAAGATAAAGACTTCGTACCGTGCTCTGACGGTCGCACCATTCTCAGACGTCTGATAACACACCTTATCCTCAACACTTGGTTGCAGCTTGGGTTTAAGGCTCCTGCCAGCGCAAAATGCAGACATGAAGAAAATTCCTTGGAAAACCATGCGCGAGGTGACAAGCAGATTTCTTGAGGCAAGGATCACCGACTGAATGGAGCTCCGGTAAAGCGTCAGAGATCCGAGCGACGCAGAAGAAGTTTGCAGCAACAGAACAAGCGGTATCTAGTTTGATTGGGATGGCATTAATTACAAAGACACAAAGACATATCGTGGTTGACTGACATTTTGTATGGCAAACAGAAAATCTGAGAAATTGAGCTGAGACATGAAAGAAGAGTCTCGCAAGTTCTGGCTTTGCTCAGAGTCCAGCACGACTTTTCTCGCACTGGCCCACGTCTTGAGAATCCATTCTCCTAATCCGAACAGCTCGATCTCGGGTCGGTAGGCTTCGTTGTACGCCAGGCTGCGCATTTTCTCTTGCCGATCAGCGGCACGTGCCTCTCGTGGGCTATAAAGAGTTTCGGAGTGTACGTGCGAGCATCCGAACCATGTCACAGCGAGAGGGAGTGTGGCAGAAAATACTGAAAGAAGAAGGACCCCGTAATGTGTCGCTCCACCCGTAAGGGATAAAATGAGCAAAAGGTGGGAGAAAATCTCTGTGACGAGGGAGAGGATGTGAATGAAATCCAAGGGGGACAAAAGACCGAAGCCACTTCCGCTAAAGGATCTGGCAAAAAGGTCCGACTCGTGCAATAGGTCGCGTACCAGGGGGTCCGAAAGAGTTGGCATGTCAAGGCGAACGCGCTGTTCCATCTGGGCGTATTCGACGTAGAATCTGGAAGAGTCTGTCACGATTGTTTCGTTGGAAGCCCTGCAGAGATTCGTTGAAAACCTGTGAAAACGGTAGGCATGGAGATCTTACGCAAAGGAGTCCAAGATGCTTTCAAATATTCGCCGAATAAGCTCCGTCACGACAAGATTGAGGAGACGAGACCAAGTGAAATTGCCAGAAATGATCAGGGACTGAAGCTGACGAAACTGTCAGCCAAATTTTGAGATTGCTGGACGCGTTCATCATTCCTACTTCATCGATGATTAGCGCCTAGCACGGATATCTTGAGCTCGATAGGTTCTGGGTCCAAAATGAAAAATCACACACCTGCGAATAGCCCCGAAACGCCGGGAAAATGCTCCGGACGATATTCAACGACATCATGAGCGTTGTTCGCACCGGGTGAAGACTGAAAATATGCGTGAACTGGAAGAGATTGAGCTGGGAGTAGGCAGGAATTCAGACCGCTCACCAAGTCGACAGCACAAGCCCTAATTATGAAGCACGCCAATTTGACATTTTGTAAAGAAAAATTTCGGTGTGCGCCCGGGACGAGGGTTTCACCACTTGGAAGAGTTCTAGAGGCCAACCATGCGTCGTATGCGGAGCCTACATATGACGGGGCTTTGTCTGGGGAGGCGAAAGGCTCCGCTGCGACGTGAAATTCGTCCGGAAACAAGATGCGGCCAGTTTTGAAGATGTGGTACATGCTCGACCATGTACTTGAGTTGTGTATGCACATCGAACGGTGAGGAGAGGAGGCGGGGAAGCTGCCAGAGCGAGATCCGGAGGTATATGCATCGCACCGTACGCAATTCAGCAAAACAGACCCATAACTGAGGGAGGAGTTTAACTCCATTAGTAGCTTACACCAGGTCCCACGTGCAGCTCCGTGACAGTTCGTCCGATCACACAAAAAGCCCTAATTGTAAATGTCTTTTTCGGAGCCATGCCTCTTTCCACCGGTCCTCTTTCTGAAGTCTCCACTCCCCAGCTAGTCAATCTCTCAGATTCTACTCAAAACTCCCCTCTACCCCCCAACGAACATGGCCTCGGATGGCCTGGTGAGCGCAATCGGTTGCGCTCCGCCCATGAGCACTGACCGAACCAAGCAAAGTCAACCGTTTCGAGGCTAAATGCTACGCCAGAGGAGAAGGCCGCGCGCGAACAGAAGATGGCTATGGCTGTCCGTACAATCCTTGAATGCATCGGCGAGGACCCGGACCGCGAAGGCTTGCTCCGAACCCCGGAACGCTATGCTCAGGCCCTTATGTGGATGACCAAGGGATATGAGGAGCGGCTAACAGGTCCGCCCCACCTGTGCTGTATCGACCGCTTTTGATCACCTCTGGGAGCAGACGTCATTAACAATGCCGTTTTTGCGGAGGATCACGACGAGATGGTATTGGTACGCGACATTGACATCTCCAGTTTATGCGAACACCATCTTGTTCCATTCACCGGCAAAGTAATTAAATCTACACATGGTCGTAACCTTGATATCCACCAACGAGAACAGATCGCAATCGCGTACATCCCCGGACAGAACCAGCTTGTGCTCGGTCTCTCGAAACTTGCGCGCATAGCTGAGACATTCAGTCGGCGACTGCAGGTACAGGAGCGCCTGACAAAACAAATTGCTATTGCTGTCCAAGAGGCGATTCAGCCGCGCGGCGTGGCTGTGGTTATGGAGGCTACGTGAGTTGTTTCCTCCCCACTTTTTCCGTTCTCACGGTTACTTCAACTTCAACCTGAACCAGCCATCTGTGTATGACCATGCGCGGTGTGCAGAAACCGGGATCTATGACCGTCACATCCTGTATGCTCGGCTGTTTTAGGACACAACAAAAGACGCGTGAAGAATTTCTTACCCTGGTGAAAGGAAGATGAACTTGAAAACCTTAAATTCCACGATTCAACTCGTGGCAGCTCATCATGAGGTTACAGGCTGAGCTTGATTGTATTAATACGTTAGAACAACGACTAGAGACACCCAATCCAGTCACCAGCGGCTTTCACAGCATCCATAAACTCAAGTCTACGGCATACGATATTTTGCGATGCACGTCTGAACGTACTCACTGTCCAGGCGCGCGGCAGACCCTACATGATAGTCCATCGCCAAACGACGGAGCTGCGCCGAGGCACCTCGGCACAGTCTACCGCCATCGCTCGGCACAGTTCCGTCGTAGTTCGGCAGAGCCCTTTTACCTCGGGCTACTTGCACATTCACGTTTTGCGTCAATAAGCCCGTGAAGTCAGTAATGTGCCCGACCCGGATTAATATACAACAACTCTAGGGATATCATATTCAGTCCTTCCCTCTGCGATCGATTGGAAGTGTCCGTTTGGCAACACCGGCATGCTGTGGATTGGGGGACGCAGGACCAGATGGACCTCCGTATCGGTTGCGCTGAAGCGCCATTTTGGGTCGCTTTTGACCTTGGATGGGAAGCTCCGGAACTCCCGATCCACTTTCAGGATCTCGGTCTTTGACCAATGTAAGTATCAGGCGACGATATGAGGACAAGAAGGTCACCAGAAGCGGTCCTCTTCCTGTTATCCCTCTCGTCGTCCCTTCTCGTTGACGGATCCGGTCTATATGGATATTCTGGCCGCGGTGGCATCTCAATGCGAGAGCGAAGACTGCCACCTTCTCCCACCCGAGGCGAGGGTGGCCGGTTGTTCAGCCCAGGTATATTGGGAGGATTGGAATTGTCACGGCTACGATCGCGGCCAGGACCCGGCTCGCTTTTCCCTGACCGCGAAAGGTCTGAAGAAGACATGGCGCGCGGCGCGGATGGGGTTGACAGAGGAAGGACTTTTGACGAGGAAGGACCTTCTGGGAGTCGCTTCTCTCCCATCTAAGATGAATGAGGGAAATAGTATACGGTAATTTGAATCGTACCTTTTCCAATGACGACGACCCATCGTTGTCTGAACCCTCCCGGTCCTTTCTCCGTCGATCGGAATCACGGCCTCGGTCGTGCCCATCCTTGTCCAGAGGTCGACGACTACGGTCATCTCGATGCCCATCCTTTCGGGAACTTCGCTTAGAGCCTCTCTCGGGCTATATGGATGATTAGAAGCGGGCGGCTGAAAGAGAATGGGATGCTCACATCATCATCCGCTGGTCTCCGTCTCTTGCCTAGGCCATCTTCACCGAGACCGTTTCTATTCCGAGGATCCGGTCGAGTTGGAAGCGCCCGATCCTCTGGCACAACAGCAGGGCTTGGTGCTGGACCACCTCGGTTTACATCACGATCTTTGCGGACATCGTCCCGGCGGTGCCGGTCACGATCCCGATCCCGGTCACGATCCCGGTCGCGTTCCCTATCTCGATCAGTTCGGTCGCGCTCACCGTGTCTGTCCCGACCACGGTCTTTGTCGCGCTCGTCCTTGTCTCCCAATGCACGTTCCCGTGGTCCCCGATCACTTCGGGTATGAGTGAGACTATCACGGCGCGTCAGAGCAGAGGCGTGGTCGCGAACTTCCTGTCGAGTGTCACGATCGGGTCGTTTGTCTTCAACTCCAGGCTCTCCATTTCCGCGGCTCGGACGGCCACCACTTGCACGACTCTCAGAGCTGTGGTCCCTTGTGCCCGGTCGACTTGCCGGAGACAATGATCTGCGGCGGGGTGAAGGTGCCCGAGACCCATTCTGAGCGCGGGGTTCAACGCGTTTCTCGTCCTCCTTGGTACGCCCCATGGTTTGCTTGGCGGTTTCACGAAGCTCCTGGGCTACCTGGGTTTGGCTGGGGGCAACCGGAGGTGGCATGGGCTGCGCGGCCTTTTCCTCAGCCGCCCGTTGGCTTCGGGGGGATTGAGGAGGCTCTTTGCCCAAAGCAGATAAACCCGGGGCTATTGGAGGGTCTTTAGTGGCGAGAGTGCGCGCATCTGAACTGCTCGCGGGGCTGCTAAAGCGGGAAGTGGATAGCTTAGATGGCGTGGAAGCCCCGTCTTTGGAGCTGGCCTGTCCATCCTCGGCCGTCGTCCCGCCTGTCTCCCGCACTCTCTTTACCACCGGAGGTTTTTGAATACTACAATCCAACGTATCAGCCACCTATAAGGAATAAAATGGAGGCCCCAACCTTGCGAAAGCGGAACTGGCTGCTGACGGGATAGAAGCTGGTTTGTCCGTCGCCGGAGCAGCAGCGCTGACAAGTTGGGCTCGAGGTGCCGATGGTGTCGACGCCGCAACATTGCGGCGCACTTCACTGGAAGCACTAGGACCACTAGGCGGGGCAGTTGGTGGTTTGGCCTTCTCGTTCGTGGATTTCACACCGGTGGCCTGTAAATGACAAAGTCAAAAATACAGTCAAGGAAAACTGAACAAAGTGACTTTAGGTCTAGCCCACGAGGATTCCCGCTTTTTCAAACTCGCAGAGTATCTGGGTATCCATGCTGTTAAAACATGCCGAGGCATACACTTAAATCAACTGACGCGCGCCCAAGAATCTTCAGGTTGTCCCTTTCTTCAGTTTCCAGGAACTTGTTCATTGCCTGATCGAGCGTCGGGCCAGTTTCGGGCGATACTTCGGCGACTGGGAAGACGGGGAGAATCTCTTTCAAGACAACGATGGCATTGTATACGTGCATAAATTCCCCGGTGCGAATGCACTCAGCAAAGCACTGCGACACGAGGTTAGGCAATCCAGAAGCATTATGCAATCCCCTACTCGCCTTGGAAAGCTTTGTGTGCCATTTTTTCACCAGTCGCTTGAAGGCCGTCCCCCATTCGAGCTGGTCGGCTTGCACGATGGGTTGTTTGGTGGTCCATTTGTGGAGGAACCCAGGATGATAAACAACATTCCCTCGAGTAACAGTCTGACTGTCGGAAGTGTATACCGCTTGGTTACCATGCCATTTCCCAAGGTCAGCAAGAACACCACGTAGGAAACGACCTTTATAAATCTGCATTAGAACACCAGGCGGAAGGCAACTCTGCCCATACCATAATTTCGAGCCTCGTATTCGCTACAAGAAAAAAGGACAACGCTAACATGGTCCCCCAGAATCTGAACTGCCCATGAAAAGCTATTCAAACTGAGAGACAATCGGTTCACCTTGTTATAACACCCTAGGGTGTAGAAACCCGGAGTACCCTGAGTGTGCAATACTTTGATGATCTGTGCACAATAGTCTGCGTCCATGGGCGAGAGAAGGCAGCGTGGCTGGATGCAATGCTCAATTATTGCTCCCACGAGTACTGTGGCTGAGCATGTGGCTGGAATGATTGATTAGGGTTACGGGTAGGGTTAATTGTAGGAATTCATACAGTGCGAGAACCAGTGTTGCTTCTCGCGGGCTAAGCGCTTGAGAGTAAAAGCGCGCAATAGGGTTTGCTGCTTAAATTCTTGGGTTAAAGTGCTGACAAAACCGTTGTATCTTTCCCGCCGGCTTCGATGGGATGCAGCAGTCAGTCGTATACTCCTGTCCGACGAACGGTCAGCAGAATTGTACAAAGAATCCTCCTGGCGGCTTAGATTCCGGAGATTGGCAACTTCATCGTCATATTTAGCGCTTGGGGGTGATAAATCATACGTCGATAGCTGCCAGAACGACAGATAAAAAGCGGGCCTGGAACAATGAATGAGACGTATGCTGGGTGGAAAGGGAGTTCATGTACCCAACAATGTCGAAAGCATTTTGAGGGGCGATCTTTTTCACATCGTCGAACAAAGGCAGGAGCTCTGGAAGCCAGGGATTCTGCGATGTGATGATGAGATCTCCTATCTTCAAGTGACATTCCTGGAATGATTCGTACCTCGGGTGCCGGCGGAACAGACGCCGGGGATGTAGGTTCAGTTTCCATGGCCGTATCTTCTTTCGTAACGGGATCTTGGGCAGGTGCTGCTGAATCGGTAGAAATGTCGGCCGCGGTAGCTCCAATGCCTGGGGATGCTACACGAGAAGCTGAATTCAAGGGCTTCTTGGCTGTGAGTGCAGCTTTCAGGCGTTTCTCAGCCTCTTCATTGGCAATACGCTCTTGTTCTTGCATTGCCTCAGCTGCCGCCTGGGAGATATAGATCTCAGCATTTCCACATGCACAATCGAATGAGACTAACCAGCAACTTGGCGTTTAAGACCGGCCGAATGATATGCATACATATAGGAGCGCAAATCCCGTATAACTGACCCAGTTCCGCAAGCGAGGGTAGAACTTTATTCGCGTAGTCTTGGGGCGCAACGACGGAGGGGGAGGTGAGAAGCTCGAGATATTGAAGTAACACTCCGTGAGTCTAGGTGTATGTGAGTAACGACTTGATCAACTCCAGGCGGAGCAACAAACCGTGTCATAGAGACTGGCCAAAGTCTTCAGATGTGCATCGGGAGCTTTGAAGACGCAGGAATCGCGCTGCTGAGCAACCTGGATAAGGAGAGGTAGAGCAAGGGAAGACTCAAGTAGACTCCGACCAAGTCTTTGAGGACCCTTCAGAATGGCGTCTCCCGGATCCAGTCGAGCACCGCGTGTAGCGGAGGCAACGGCTTCAATTCGCAGTACAGGACCACCTGCCATGGCAATGATCTGAGAATCGGTTAGGCTGGGTAAAGGCTCAATCCCAGCCATTTTCCAGATCAGTTCGCGTAGCACAATGATCTCCGTCGTCTGGCCATTGTGCAGTTGGTGGACGATGTACTTCAGCAGCGGAGTCAGGTCAGCGCTGTACCGTCTGAATAGCATGCCCGTGAATGAAGCAAGGCCTAGAAATGCTGAGCAGGAGAATACTACGCAAGTTGACTTCTACTCACTCTGCAGCCAATCGCTTGTGTTGACGCCGTCGTCTTTCACTCTTTCCTTTTTCGGGTTGGCGAGGGCATCGAGAATAATGAAGACAAGGACGTCAAACCCCATGTTCGTTACATATCGCAATGCTTGAATCACCACATTCGCCAGATTGTCGTAAGCCATTATTTGACTCACGGCGTTACTGAAGAATATGCACGGATTCGAGTGAGCCAATTTCGCCACTGTGCCGGACAAAGAATCGAAGGTATTGTGCGAAAGGCGTCGCAAAATGCTTTTGGATTCCTTCTCGACGTGTGCTTTGCGGACACGTAGTTCAGGGTGTGACTTGTACATCGTAGAGTTCCATTCTCCGTAGAGTCGCCATCGCGCCGTCGTCTCGTACTGGCGTATGATGTTCCAAATCTCGACGGTGCAAACAGCGTTACCGCGGATGAGGGTTAACGCGGGCAGCAGATACCTTCGCAGTATCCTGAACCAAACGATTCGAACAGGGTCCTCGGGATCAGGTTCGCCGGCAGGCCGTTTAGTTGACGGATCCACGGGTACCTATCATAAGATATCAGGCGCTGATACACAAATGAGACGAAAACGTTCTTACCGTTGTCTGAAGATGGGATCGACCAAGTCTCAAAAACTTGGTCAGGAATAGAGGATCTCGAGATATATGCACCCCAATGAACGCAACCAAAGGTTCGATTACATCGACTAGATCATCGAGGACAGAACATATAGGTACACGTTCTACCCATTGGGGAAAGAAGAACACAAAGTCCAGTGTACTGGTGCTCGGGGGAGTGGGAGCCCACAGTGTAAGTGTCGGTTTTCGGGGCGACGGATGAGAGACACCGGTGGTCCCATACCGTGCACGGGCCTGGCTGAAGCTGGGATTGCGCTCCTTGGTTACAAGGACCGAATCGTACAGCGGAGAGATGGAGAGTTTAAGTACTCGCAACATGAGGTCGGCTATCTCTGGATGTGCATCGACCAGCCACGGAAATTTAGACATTATTGCCACGGCGGGTTTCAATGCACCAACGGCCAGCAGGGCGGTTAGCAGCCCAACCTTCTGGTTAGGGACCTTCTTAGGCTCGAGCGTCTTCTTTGGTTCGGCCACAGCTACTTTGGTTTTCGCTGGAGGCTGTGGCACAGATGCAGGACCATCCGAGGGGAGGGGGGGCGCCAGGGCCAGAGCGCTAACCTTCGCGCCACCAATCCTGTCTTGGACATCGGCGAGATAATCCTTGTGGACTTGGTCCATGTCAGCGTCGCTGGGTGAGACCTGGAAGCCGGTCTTAACAACACGTAAACGTAAAAAGTACGAGATTTACATGAGGATAGAGGTCCTCTAAAGTTATGAAACCTTCGCGTATCAGGATAGCGGCCGTCAGATATAAGTTTTTGGGCGTCGTTTCGGCGACATCTGGGGACTGTGGATACATCAAGAAATGTACAAAAGTCAGAGAAAAAGTTGAGCCACACCTGATAGTATGCAAATTTGAACCCCACGACTTGAGCCATTACCCGGGGACTACTGCCCTGCGGCCTTGCGTCATGCGGACGTCGATCTGCGAGGGCCAAAACCTCATCTATGCTTTTCCCCTGAAAGAGGCCAGGCGTTTGGTCAATGTGCATACTGCCGTCGTTATCGGCCAGAGGTCGCCGATACGATGCAGACCACGGAGAAAAGGACAGTAGAGCGAGAAAGAAGCTGTGATGAGTGACGAGGTGAATGGATAGCACGTCGAGAATCATGTCCAGCGCTCTGTTAGGATCCAAATCAAAGTAACCGATGAGGCTAATGACTTTCTCCCAAACAGGTCGTGCTCTGTCTTCGATAGACGCGTAAGACTCTATGGGAAGACCAGTTGCGGATGAATGGGCGGGGCCCAGACTGCTCGTGAGCTCAGCCGTGAGTTTACTGTAACCTTCTGACTGTTCGCGCAATAGATTGAACTTGTTTTGCTTGTAGCTACGCAGCAAGGTCAACAAAATTAATGTCACACATAAGTGCCATACACACAATAAGCCAGTACGAGTTCTAATCTCTTTCTTATCAAATGCGGTTTTGTCCGGGATGAGTCCAACGTTGGCAGAAATGGTGGTATCCAATCTCTCGATACAGAAGGAGGGAACCATAAGACCCACGTCCTGTTGGCCGCGGTTGAGCATCAACAAGACGAGCATTGGCTACAACATACCACGAACTGCTTAACGATGTTTATAATAATTTCCTTGTCATTTTCAGCGTTTTGCTTCGCTTTCTTGGCACGAGCCAGGGGGACAGCGAGATTTGTGGCTTCGCCACAGTTGGTGATGGCGCTCTTGGCGTCTCCCAAAATCTCGTCCAACTCGGCATCCACGGCCCATATCATGTCCACAAGATGTTCGCCAAATATTGAGACCAGGGGTGATGGGACAGGCTGCTTCGATGAAGATGAGGGGAGTCCATTGAGAACGGTCTTGATGAAGGAGAGGAACGCGGATGGCGAAATCGTGTGCTTCGGTGCCCAGGTACTCAAAACGGACAAAATGAGAGTATGGTATGTTGTGGTGAGTATATCGAGGGAGTTTGGGTCGGACGGGTTGCAATGGGATGCAGTAACGAAAGTACGGCTTGAGATGACTTTTGAGCGCGCGGGACACGCAAGCTAGACGTGAAAACGCACCATTCAGACTCTCCCCCGGTATTCCACGACGCTATATAGCGACGGACTGTTTCAACCACTTCCATGGCGAACGAGCGCGCGGAAGGCGTTGACCTGTGCCACAGTGTGTTATGGATTGCGTGGCAAACGCTTCCAGATGACATAACACCAACGCGATCAGGTGCAGCTTGAAGTTTCAACGTCTCTCGACACACTCCCTCGCTCCTGCTCTTCCTTCGACTTGACTCGGGTCCGTTTGTCTGTTCTCAGTGCTGAGCGCTAGCGCTGAGCCTCAGCATATCTTTGGGAACGTGCCGACTCGTGCACTCCATCGAGTCAGATGCATATTATTTCGTAGTAAACACTTTTGTCATGCGCGCGACGCCCGCCGTGCGTCCGACAGATACGCACTCATTGAGATTGTACCTCTTCAAGACTGGTGCATTGTGTGTGGTCGAGCGGCCCTAGTCTCAACATCATCGGTGTATCGTTGACGTGGCGATTGCAGCGTGCCGACGACCGGATACCAAAATTACTCTTTAATCTCCAGTCTTTCATGTGAAACGATGATATCCAGGTACGTTCTCTCCTCCTGACCGAAGTCGCATCGCGGACAGCGCGGCGAACTTCTCCATCGTTGTATTGATTTGGAATGATTTAGCTTGCTCCACGCGGAGGATGAAGCCCGATTAAGGATTGGCGTGTCTCGATAACTTCCCCCTTGAGTTGAGGGTTGTGAGCGGGAGCATTGTCTGAGCGATCGAGTTGTGCTGAAGCCCAGTCCTACATCCTTTTTTTTTTCTTTTTCTGAAAGAGCTTTCGGTGTGCCCGCGGGAACCATATGCATGTGGTCGATTGGATCTCGGTAGATCTCGGTTAGGCCCAAATACTTTTGATCCCGCATTTATCCCCCTTTTCGGACTTGTCTGGTGGTTGGAGGCTCGATAAGAGCTTCTTTTTTTGATGTTGAATCACCGCGTGAGCGTCGCTCGAGGGACATAAAAACCACCAGGTCCCGTCCTAGCTCTCTGTTGGCATCCCCACAGACCTCTCCCCCTCAATGGCTGATCCGGTCCCCGAGAAAGGCTATAACAGCAGTGACGATGGTTCTGCATTGGCTCCGGAGGTCTTCGAACGTCCGACGGGTCTCAAGGGATTCTACACCCATCCCCGTACCCAGGTTGGTTTTATCCTACGTCGTTGGTCGGTCACTGACCTCCGGTTTTCAGGTTGCCATGCTTGGACTGGTTTGCTTCATGTGCCCCGGTTTGTTTTTGGGACCAGCAAACCACAATAAGGTGTTGACTTTCCTTGCTTAGGTCTATACAATTCGTTGAGCGGCATCGGCGGGGGAGGGCAAATTGACGAAACCACCGGTGCGCGTGTCATAATAATTGTGAAGAGCGGCATTAATTTGAGTCCCCCCTCAGGTGCAAACGCGAATGTTGCGCTGTATTCCACCTTCTGCGTGAGTTGTCAACATTCCTTCCCTGACGACATAATTCACGAGCAATGATACTCAGGTAATGGCCTTCTTTGCGGGGTAGGCTGTAATAGCAAATGATATCTGTCGCCCGTTAATCATTCGCCAGGTCGGTGAACAACAAACTGGGTTCGCGCCTTACGCTTCAACTCGGTTCGCTCGGATATGGACTTTACATCGCCGGGTTCCTGTACGAGCTCTTTGACGGAACAACTAAGCCGCCACTAACCTCATTAAAGCGTCTTGAATATTCACCCCCACGCCAAGGCCTTCGTCATTGCCGCCGGTGCTATCCTTGGGGTTTGCGCAGGGTTGTTATGGACTGCCCAAGGTTCCTTGATGTTGGCATACCCAACTGAAGGGGACAAGGCTACATTCATTGCAATTTTCTGGGCAATTTTCAACTTAGGTGGAGTTGTCGGCTCCGCCGTCGCGTTCGGGCAAAACTTCCACACCACCGTGAGTCAAATTTTGATGCGGAGTTGACCGGATCTAAGCGATATTCGCCAGGCCGGGTCTGGTATGTGGTATTCAATAACCTCGAGCTTGCTTTGATATGATCCTTTGAAACAGTCAAGAACGCAACATATGTACGTTCATCCGACGGGTTCTGATCATCCAGTCTTAACTCTGTGCAGATTGTATTCCTTGTCCTTACCGTATTTGGCGCATGCATCCCGTTGTTCATGGTCGACCCGAAGAACGTGATCCGGAGTGATGGAACCAAACTCGCCATGGTCCGCAATCCCTCATGGAAGGTGGAATTCCTGGGACTGTATATCGCGCTCAAGACCGACCCCTTGATCGTTCTTCTGTTCCCCATGTTTTTGGCCTCGAACTGGTTCTATACTTGGCAATTTAACGAGTTCAATGGTATTTTATACCTCATACGTTCTCGAGTTTTAACTGACATTAAATAGGCGCGCTCTTCAATATCCGTACACGGTCTTTGAACAGCATGCTTTACTGGTCCGCCCAAATTTTCGGTTCCTTGTTCATGGCCGTCATTCTGGACATGAAGAATGTTCGTCGTCGCGTCCGTGCCTTCACGGGCTGGGGCCTTGTATTCGTCATGGTATTTATCGTCCACATCTGGGGTTACGAGTACCAGAAGTAAATATCTTCCTTGACACTTCTTCCATCACTGCTCATCCATCACTGCAGGGACTACACCCGTGCATCGCTTGCCGCTATTGCTCCGGAAGACAGGATTGACTTCAGTGCGTCCCAGGATCCATTTAATTGTTTGTAGTCCATTAATTGATGCCTTCAGGCGAAAAGCGTTATATTGGCAGGGTGTAAGTCAAAATAGGCTTTGTCCTAAATCGATCGCTTATACCTCCCCTCCAGCTTCCTGTACATCGCCTTTGGTTTCCTTGATGCCATGTGGCAAACCTCTGTGTACTGGATGATGGGTGCGATGTCCAATGACCCCAGCAAACTTGCGTACTTCACTGGATTCTGTGCGTTTCTTTCGATCTGATCGTGCCCTTGCCTCAATTTCTCCCCGAACATCACAGATAAATCGATCCAATCCGCCGGCGCTGCTGGTGCTTGGCGCGCCGATGCTATCAACACACCGTGCGCAGATTATCTTCCGATTACACAACAGTCTAACTTATATGATTCCTAGGTACATTAACATGTTCGCGTCTACATGGGCTCTGTGTACCGCCGGCCTTCTCTTCGCTCTTCCGATGATTTATCTCCGGGTGAAAGACCACACTGACCTGGAAGATGAAGTCGTGTAAGTATTGAAACATATTTGTTGCTTCGGTTCTGACGTACTCCACAGTGCCCGGATGGACGAACATGGAAACATCATTCCTACCGACGTCGTTGCTCATCAACTCGGGGCAAGGGAGAAGACGGTGGAGGCGTAGGATTGTCAACCGCCATGTCAGTTACGATCTCCTCGATGCTTATTCACGACGTTAGCTTCATGCAAGTTACGGAGTTACATGCATTTTTTAATGATAAAAAATGCTCCCTTGAGACTAGGTAGTACAACTTTGAACAAGCAACCGGTGATCACCATCCTACGGCGTATACAACGGGACCGCGCTGGAGACGGATCAGTTCATCATTGGAAAATACGGGACTCCCCTTTCGGAACGTGTCGACAACGTTGTAGCAGTACATCCGATCTTCAAGTATACACCTGAGAGAGAGTCTAGAGTCTCTTAGAGTCTGAGACTCCTTTGTTACTGTATAGCACAGAACAAATGATGTAATTCAAACCATGCCAGGAGTGCGTCCATCCTTGATATGATCAATCCTCACCTACGTGTGTAACTGCCTCAGGCCTCAGTCCCCAGTAGTAAGTACCTCTCTTTTGAGGACCTTGACAACACGCCAAAGGACTAGGCCCATGCACTTATGTGCCTTGGCGCTAACGTCAGCCGGACTGCCAACACAGCCCAAGCCAAGCCCAAGAGCAATCATATTAATACGGACTTGAGATCCCCCCGTTCTATTATTTTCTCTTTCTTTCCCTTCTCCGCGGTTGACCTGCACGTTTCTCAATCGCAGCATTCTGAAGTGCACGAAACACCTGCAGCTGTAGTTTGCCATGTCCGACATTCAGCAGCACGTTATTCAACGCAACTCTCACCGCATCGCCGACGAGGAGGAGGGTTTATATAGCTCGAGTCAAGTCACCATCCCTAGTTTCGAGCCCAAGCTCGGCCAACTTGGAGACACTGGCCGTTCACGTTCCAATATGAGCGACCGTTTCTTCCGCAAGGGCAAGCGGAAAATAGCCGTCGGGGAGAGTCTGAAGGCCCTAGCATTTTCATCGTGTAAGTTCTGGCATTTATTGAGGCGCCGTTCTATTCTAGACAACTGAGTCTCAGGGTTAAATATTTTACTTGTGTTCATACCCATTGCATGGGTTGCACATTTTGGAAGCGCTGATGAAAACAAAACCTGGAATCATACTACCACTTTTGTGCTTTGTTTCCTGGCCATTGTACCGCTGGAGAAACTTTTCGATTACGGTAAAATTTCTCATACCTAGCGATGGCTTTAAACTAAATTATCACTGCACGGCGCAGGTGGAGAGCAGATGACCTTTTATCTCGGGCCGGATCTGGGTGATTTGCTCGTGGTAACTCTGAACAAGTGGGTATCCAGTGTTTTATGGCTTGCAAGACTAAACTCAACGTCTACCAGCACCGTGGAAGCCACCTTGGCCATCATTCTTCTGAAGAAATGCGAGTGAGTATACACTTGTGTGGTCTTCTGCCGCTTCATTTTTCTGATTAAAAAATCAAAAGACTCAAACTGCTTCAGAGCACGATAATTGGCGTCGTCTTACTCCACCTTTTGCTAATCCCGTTTGTGTCATATTTTGCTTTCTGGCACCCCACTGACCGCAGTCAGGGGAGTGGCATTCGTCACTGGTCGGCTCACTATTTCAACCTTTTCTGTGGTATGCTGTCTGACGGCTGTTAGGTGGTGCCAGAATCTCGGAGCAAGACTTACATCCCCATCTCACACAACTCAACCAAACACTCCTTACCATCGGGTATTGCCTTCCCTAGTACCCTTTGCTACTTGATTGATGTTTCCCGCCAGAGTTATGGCTCTCATGATACTGGCTGCATTTTTCGCAGCGTTGGATCACGGCGTGGTCCCCACTGGTGTGGCCGAGACGGTGGTGCCATTTACCAACGATCTTACTCGCGGAAAGTTTCTGCAAATGAGCCGTGGCCTGGCCATCATTCTCCTCTTTGTGTCGGTCGCAAACCTCACATATACGCTGCGGGATATTCACGTATATATTCTTCGTAGATACGTCTGCTCTAGGATCTTCCTGCACAATCCTCCTGGCCAAGGCAATTCTGAGCTCGCACAACACAAGCTCGCTCCCGAAGCTCTCAGAGATCGGGCGCTTGAGTTTGAGAACAAGGAGCCTGAGGTGAACCAGTGGGTTTGTCTAGCAATGCTAGCCGTGACTATTGGAATCATGGCTGCCACCGCGGAATGGGTTCGTGTGTTTTCTAACGAGGTCATTCACGAATTCACTGTTCTGTAGCTGGTTGACAGTATCGACTTTGTGAAGGATTCGGCTGGTATCACCACAGAGTGAATGGCCGTTTTTTCTAGTCCCGCTCATGGTGTTGTGTTGACCATTCAACTTCCAGATGGTTTGGACTCATACTCCTGCCACTTGTCTCCTTCTCTGGTGATGGTGAGTTGCATTTTCCTTGTGACGTCGATCCGACCCCACAATCCTCGCCAGGTTTTATTGCAATCCTCTTTTTCCTACGTAGCTGTTTCCAATATGTCAGAGGCGAATCCACACCTCCCGTATGCTCCATCAGTGAAGATTGCATCAGTTATTTGAACTAATCTCGTTCAGGTGACGTTGGCCAACGCCCAACCTATCGACTTGAGCATTCAGTTTACTCTATTCTGGATGCCTTTCATCGTTGTTTTGGGATGGTGGATAGGACGCCCAATGTCCCTTCTCTTCGGTGAAAACCCAGTCACGGCTCAAAACTTCCAACTGACAGGTCTGTAGATTTATTCGAGGTAGCACTCGTCGTGAGCTCCTGTTTTATTGTGAATTACGTTACGGCGGACTCCAAGACGAACTGGAGCGAAGGTGTATGTTTGCTGGCCTTTTACTGTACGCAGCTTCTTTCTTTTTGGCCGTTGTTATAGTCTAACCGCAACTGACCCTACACAGTAATGATTGTAAGTGTATTCCCAAACGCTCCGATTTTGCTCTCATCTTTCTTACGTTCAGGCTGTTTGCTCGTGGTTCTACACCGGGCAGAACGAAATCAGTTTTCTACTCTCGTGCAAGACCGTTGCAGAGGCTATCACCGATGGCATTGGGGCGGAATAGTGGTCATTTCCAGAGTCCAATTATTTATGATTGTCAATTCACTCCACCAGCGCGTGTGTCAGGAGGATTTTCTTCATTTTCATAGGAGCCAGAATTTGTGGATGTGATTGTATTTCCAGATCCAAGTCGCGCGAGTGTCGCGCGACTGCACACGCTTTCATCGACGGGTGAGAGATTCAGGATCTTAAGGGCGTCAAAGAGAGTACAAATGCACGGGACGCAGCATGCCCATGACGTGGACAGTCGGGATCGCAGTGCAGCGTTGCCCCCCAGATTCGTGGGCGCAGTCCGCGCAGCCGTGTCGATACGTGGCCCATTGGCTGCGTGTTCATCGTTTCCGCGGCATATTGTGACGTCTGGATGACTCGGTAGACGCCCAATAGACGCCAGAGGTTTACCTCCCGAAAAAAAAATCCAGCAGCATGCTATGCGCTACTAGGAGTAAGCACGACTTTGGGAAGCCCACCACATGGATTGAAAAAATTAAATTTACATGGCAAAGAGCAAGGGACGGGGATCAAGCTGGAGATTACCTCGCCATCTCCGTCCGGCGATCAACGAGGTAGACGTCGCCTGGGTCACTGCTGCGTGACCGACTGGAGTCAGCCAGAGTACAATGTCGGCTGCGGATGTGCTTTCGCCGGCAAGATCTGCTAGATATATAAACCTCCATTCGAGCATGCTCAGATGCCAGAATCCTACTCGGAGCAATCCCCCCTACTTCCTCCCATCGAGTTCTACTGATCAGAGTCCTCGTCGACGATGCCAGTACCCGCAACCGCGATGTATCTTCACCCAGTCGGCTCCCCGCCCCGGGCATTCCAATATGCCCCTTCCTCGAGCACCTCCCAATATCCATATTCATCATATCCGTCTCCCACACACACTCTGTCGTCGCTCTCGGCCTCCCCACCGATGACTCCCCCACCATTCGATCGTTCGCGCTCGCTTTACGCGTGCGCGCCGCTACCAGCGTTGAACGGGCACATACATGATGCCCTTTCAGGCAGGCATTCGATGGCGTTCAACGTCTCTTATGACCCAGCGTACGCTTCACCGAGCCTCTCTCCACGTGTGCTGGCGGAACCGGCTACTAGCCCACCTCTGCCATGCGTCACTATCCTGAGTGACCTTTTCCCCTGGCGGATTTCCATATATCCCTCCTCCTCTAAGCCCGGGGCATATGTCACTGTCGCCGATGTACTGCACGGCCTTTATCGTGGCCTCCGCCACCGAGTGCGGAAGGAGGAGCTTGAAACCATCTCCGTGCCAAAGCCCTTCATAGCCTCTGTACGCCAGGCATTCCACAACCGGTGCAGTAGACTCGCTCGCACCGTTGATCCAGCCGCTGCCGATTCAGAGGCACGCAAAGGGATCAGGCGAATAGATTTTCTACTCGGGAACCACATGTTTACGGGTCTCTTGCCAACGTCTGAAAACCCAGACGTTTGGAAGCTGGCCGTTTCTTCCCCATGACATCCCTCTGAATCTGCACCTCTTCTTTTTTGTGCCCTGCGCCTCCTCCCTCATATCCACCAACATCACTGTATCATTATTGCAATATCTCTTTTCTTATGGCATCTCCCCTCGGAACCAGGACTCCTCTTGTATACCAGATGTGAACGGATCACAGTAATCTTTTGTTATAATGCAAACAGCGAACCGATTCAGAATTCTTGTCAGGTTACACGTTGGCACGTGACCGCGTTTAGCCAACTTTGACTTTCGCAATTTGAATGACTCTTCTGAAGTTTGAACTACGAACGCGAGCCTCGGCAAATCTTTAGTGAAGTGCATCAGTCTGAATACAGTAACGTCTGCCAGAACCAAACCGGTGGTAGTATGGACACAAGAGACGAAGAGCGCGCTAACGTCGTCGATATATGAAAGGCATCTAGGGGCCGTCGATACAGTTGTTCTGGTTCTAGAAAGAGTTCTGGGAGATGAGCCTATCAGGAAAACCGTAGCCGAGATGTAGCTATGAGCACTATGAGGCCCTATGCAGCACTGCATAGTGCCGCATAGTGCCTCATAGCTACATCACAGCCACAGGTTGCTACATAGTACTGCATAGTACTGGTGACTACAGGCATTTTGGTTTTCCAGATATCAATGGAGTCGCGTCCCAGAAGCAATCCAAGAGCCCATGATTGACAAGCAGAGATACCAGACTTATAGTACGGTCCTGTTTGAAGGAAATCGAGGTGGCCCTTTTGTTCATATATCGTGCAACGTCGAAAATATCGCCGTGGACACCACAATATCTTCGGGTCGATCCGCGTGCTGCTTTCAGGCGGGACGAGTTGCACGCGCGGGAGCTGCAGCGGCGTACCCTCGAATTCTGCCCACCCGCCGCTCAACCCAAACTGTACAATCCGCTGCATGATTCGCGTGAGCTCGAGCGCGCGCGAACAAGAGTCTGAGAGTCACCAGCCAATGACAGGCGTTTCATTAACGGCGTGACAGTTCGTCGGCGTTTGCCGAAACGCGTCAGGTCACAACAGTTCCTTCGCTCACAAACATTGAAACAAGGCGATTGAACCTGTTTGCTCTCAACGTGAAAATGCCGACGGATAAAGACCCTTTGGTCACCGCCGACTCCGATCTCTCTTCCCTCATACCCCCACCTATGTCTGCCCCCATAAAACGACCAGCGCGTACCTATGGCCGGCCCAAGGACACGGTCTCTGACGAGTCCAGTGCTTCACTCCGGCCTTCAGGACCAGCCTGGGGTCCCAGCTACGCCACTTCCGGTGTAACTGCCTCTCGTCTCGCTGAAAAAGTCCGCGACAAGTCGAACCGGTCGCGTCAGTCGCCCTCGCCTGACGTGGCCGATGACCACGGCAGCGACGGAGAGGTGGGCGACGCGTCAGAGGGCTTCCAATTCTCCTGGAGAACTAGAATGAAGGAAATTGACGAAGAAATGCCTGCTGAAGGTGACGGTTCAGCCTTCCATGACGCTGGAGACGCGTCGAATCGCGCACCCCTTCCATCGGACGGAGTTTTTCCCCGTGTCGCGCCCAATAACTATCTTTCCCGGACCGTACCAAACTCGCCCAGTCTTCAAGGGTCCCTGCCAGTGGTGCAGGATGTCTTTGGCGGCTCTCTGTCAACCATCACCGCGTCGCCTGTGACATCCCGAGCCGTTGATGTTCACTCTCCCCACGCCTCTCCCCCGCCTATTGCGAGACGCCGACGCGTCACACAGCGTGCCGTAGTCGCCAGTTCTGACGAAGACTCGGAAGACGACACGAAACACTCTGCGCGAAAGTCCCCTCTGGTCCCGCATCCCATCACCTCGCCAAAGTCGCGTCCCTCCTCTACACCGCCTACCTCAGATGACGAGATGCCCGACCGACTCGCAACCAACTCTCGCTCGAAGGGAAAGGGAAAGCCATCGTCGTCCAGAGCGCAAGTGCCGCCTCTTCGGTTCAGCGAGGAGCCCGCAGCGAGCCACAGGAAACGTCTTTCAGAGACGCTCCCCCCACAGACCAAGTCAAAGCACAAAGTGAGTTCACGTATTGTATTGTATTTGCTAGTGTCAAACTCGACCTGTTGTTTAGGCCCCCACTAAGAAAGAGCTGCTTGAAACAGTCCGCGATCGTGGGCGCATTGCCGGTGGCCAGAGGGCGGGTGTCCAGCTCGCAGAAATGTCCAACCGTTATAATCTGCAGAATTTCTTCCAGGGTTTAGGCAGGACGCCGTCCGACGACCCGATCTCATCATTTTCCTCTTCTCCTGGGGATCACCGTTCTGCACAAGTTCCAGTCGAGTCCGTCAACGAGGTGGTGGCGCCGTTCCCGCAGACGCTTATCCCTTCCAATACCGAACTCCGCGCGCTCGACAATTCTGACGATGAGGAACTACCAGAAGTCTCCATCATTTTGAATGACCTGAAGAAGGTCAAGACGCAAGAGGAGAAGAAGCGAGAGCTTATGGAGATGAAGCTGAAATTAGCCGCGCAACCGCGACGGGCTACTATTCTGGATGACGACGACGACGATTTGGAGATCATTAGCGAGACAAAACCCAAGGACCTCGTCATGGGCAGCAAACAAAAGCTCTCCGAGGGGAGGAAACGACAGATGGCGATGAGTGGTATCAGTCTGGCACAGCAGAGAGTGAAGCAGAGCGGAACACCCCCGAAGCCGTTGGCATCCGGCATGACGCATGATCAGCTGGCGAAGAACATGGCGAAGCTGGTTGCAGAGAAGAATGCGGCGATAACAAAACAGAAGGAAGACGAGTGGAAGAAGCGCGGTGGGGAGGTGGTGGAGGTCGTAGGTGATGCGGCCGAGATGGCGGTGCTCAAGGCGGCGGCGCTGAAGGACTATGCGGAGAAGGGCCAGAAGACCGCGGCGGCCAGGGAGGCACGGATGCAGGTCGACATGGATGAGGATGAGGACGCGAATGACGAGGACTGGACCGAGATGCGGGGGTCTGCCAGTCCCCGCCCCGGGGTGACAGCGACGCCGATGTAGAAGACGCCGACATCACCATGGTAAACGAGGAGGAGGGCGAGGAGGATGAGGAGGATGAGAACGACGAGAACGATGCACCTGCCCGAATCAAGAGCAGCGTACGCCGAACACGCGCTATCATCGATTCCGACAGTGAGAACGACGAAAACACAGCCCCTGTCCAGAAATCCGCGTCGTTTATTCTTCGGGAGAGCATCCTCGGTCACGGCAACGATGAGAACAATTTGGTCTCCCCCATCGAACTTGCGAGCGGCGCAATTCACCGCGGGTCGGCATCTTCCATGGATGAGCGCACGGAGGACGAGGGGGACAAGGAGAACAACACCCATCTCATGTACGATAGGAGTGAGGACAAGGAGAACAAGGCCGTTCCGCGGCATCCGTTGGGCGGGCGACCCGCGACGCTTGGGCGGCAGGGCTCGCTGTTCGGGCTCGAGGAGGGGATGCAGCGGAGCCTGTCGATGTCGCCGGGGAGCCCCGAGCCCATGAGCGATGGCGACGACGAGGAATCAGAACCGAGAACCAGAACAACGCTGGTGGGGACCGGCGTCGGCCACTGCAGAATCTGCTTCCCGACGAGGATCCATTTTTCGCTGAGCCCGGGGCTTCTTCGAGCGTCGATTTCGCAGCACGGTTGCAACAAGCATCTCCGTCACCGCTCGATACTCCAGCATCAACTTTGCAGCCAAGCTTCGAGGCCGTCGACTCGAAAGTAGCGTTCTCTCAATTTTCTGACGACGAGTCGGGTAGTTTCAAGGGTGCACCACTCCAGCCGGGGTTTTCCGATTTGTTTGAATCCGGTACGGAGGACCAGCGCAGGTCCAAACGGTCTTTGGCTTCGTTCACGGAAAAGGTCTGATTTACTGATATGTTATCTAAGTTGCTTATCTTATCATACCCAGTCGGAAGCGGGACTCTCTGCTCTTCGGC
This sequence comes from Mycena galericulata, assembly GCA_029289565.1. Classification (NCBI taxonomy): domain Eukaryota; kingdom Fungi; phylum Basidiomycota; class Agaricomycetes; order Agaricales; family Mycenaceae; genus Mycena; species Mycena galericulata. The sequence continues at coordinate 81,553 of JARKIA010000012.1, read as the reverse complement.
AGGGGACCGTGTCGCTGGGGCTTACGCAGGACGTCGTTCTCCAACCCGCCTTTGAGGTCGGAGATCATCTGAAGCGCCAGGCGGACGCGATCTTTGAAAAGGAACAGGGATATCTCTGGGATGCGAAGAACAGAAAGGCTGAAACCAAGAAGCCAGAGTTGTATGTGAACGACCATGGGTCAGTCTTGCTCAACCTATATTATCTACGCCTGTCTGAATCTAGCAGATTCCTCACGCAAACTCGCCCCGAGGGGGAGGATCCGGAGGTTTATAGGCCCACTGCGCTATCTCAGTCGGGGAGTTTCTCCCTCTCTGCGACGCAGCAGAGTGCCTTGCTCGAGCCGCAATCGGCTCTGCGGCGGCCCCTCCGGACGCTGTCCCTGACCGAATCCGTCGAGCTCGACGCGCCGCAACGTTCGCCCCTTCGTCGACTGGCAAAACGCACGCGCACGCCGTCTCCGTCGTCGCTGCGTTCCGTGTCGCCAAGCCCTGCACAGCGCAGTAGGAACGCGTTTGACGTTTTACGGCGCGAGCCTCTGGCGCCGCGGCCCAAGAAGCCACTACTGGACAAGTCCGAGTTTGTCGCGGAGGAGGCGCAGGAGTCGGACGACGATGAGATGCTCGGCTTTGGACACAAGGGGGGAGACGAGGCGGATGAGGAGGACGGGGAGGACTTGGACCGCACGCTCGCAACGCTCGTGGACGACCAGGAGATGGACGAGGAGACTATCGCGGCACAGCGTGTATTTGAGAAATTCCAGTTTGTGCATTTTTTCTTACGTCTCATTGGTTAACTGACTTTGTTGCAGGGAGCACGCGCACGAGGACGATTTAGAGAATGAGAAACTACAACAGGCGGTGGTGCAGGGTGACTTGCGCAAGAAGCGGCGGAACCGGGGCCTCGGGTTGGACGACAGCGACGAAGAGGACGAAGAGGACGAGATGCGTGCGCGCAAGATGCGGCGCGGACTCAACGCCCCCAGAATAGAGGGCGAAGTGGCTGAATATGGTTCGTTGGTCAACTTTCAAAGTGTATTTTACTGACGTTGGCCAACAGCGAAACACCCGGAGACGATGTCGTTCTTCAACGTGTACCGCGACGATCTAGAAGGGGGGGACGAGGGGGAATTCGCGTATCTACAGGAGACGCAGCAGGACGCGGAGATGGACGGCGAGGACGAGGTGGTCACGCGGCAAGAACTAGTGGAGCGATTGCGGGAGGTAGCACGACAGTCGGTGGGGGAGGAACTGGACGACCACGACGTGTCGTGGGTGGACGCGGAGGCGGACTCGGATGGCGAGCTGCCCAAGCTGAAGACGGTCTCACGGCAGGTGCGTGCTTACGTTAGCATGATTACATGATGATTTAACTGACGTGATTGCAGGGGCGTAAGGATGTATCAGCCGAGACGATTGCTGGGCGAGAACAAGTACGACTGCTAGACTGGGCTAGGAGAGAGGGCCGCACACGCAATGCGGGGACAGTCAGAGCCTCTGGTCGCACCGCAGTTAATGCCCAAAAGGCAAGGGTCAAGTCGGGTGGCGGCTCCTTGCGTCCCGGTGTCGCCCCGAAGGCTGCAGAGGCCCCGCGGCGGCCGCTCAAGGTCCAGGCAAGTGTCCTTGCGGGCGTCGCGTCAGACCGCAGTACCCGTTTTGTGTGAGACATGGTCGTCGTTGTCGTTTTGTATCCCTCTCGCACTGTATGTTTACAACCTAAATTATAAAAGGTCCCCAGACAAAAGACAGCACTGTCGGTATAGAGTTGATTGTACAGAAGACGAAATGGCGCTCCGAATCCGTGGGGTATCAGGTTCGAGTTATCAATGGTACTGTTTCCCGCCAAACGCCTTGCCAAAACGCAGCCAAGGAGACGGTTGACGTGACTGGGCGATGCTGCACACGCGCGGGGGCTGCCGCGACTGTGACGGGCTGCGCCGTTTTCGGTTCGTGGTCTGGATCTGAAGAGCGGTCAGTCGCCCCTCTCACGACCAGCACTGCGGGTCCCACCTTGTGCCGCAGCAGGATAAGCTTCGCCATGTTCGCGGGAGGACCCTGTTCTCTGAAGGGGTTGCCTGGCGGCTGTGTGAGATTCGGAAACCGGTTGGGGCAAAAAATCGTACGAGCAGCAACGACGGCGAGCCCTGCTTCGTGGGCATCGAGGCCGTCGTCAACGGCCAGGACGGAGAGCCACATGAAGAGATAGACGAGGAGGACGGCGACGAGGAGGGGAAGCATTTGCGCCAGCATCGTCGCCGGCCCACTGTTGGCGGCTCCAGTCAACAATTTGTCCCCAATGTTTGACACTATTGTTCAGCATGCTCACTCCTTTGATCGTTCATCTAACATGCAAGGCTGCTCTCCACTCAATCGCCTCTGTCTCTGTCCAGGGCCTCCCAAATCTCCAGCTAGCTCTCGCGAATATCCAAAAAACAGGCCTTGTTACTCGTAAATTTTCTTTCGAGACTTTTCCAAAAAAAAATCTGAGTTTCGTGTCAGTCGCAAATCACATCTCGACGCTAGGTGTGAACGGCTGTCTTGATAAAATCAGGTTTGCGAGACTATCTCGACCCCAGATGACCCCCTAGCATGGGGCGTGGTTCCCACAGCATATTTCTTGAAATCCCGCACGACGCGTTTCACCCTCGGCGCGTCAGACATAATGTTCACAAACCCGTAAGCATCCCGGTGACGACTGCGCGTCTGCTGTAACCCCGTGCGCCCCCTAGATAGTGTCTTCTCTGCCTTTTTTCGGCGCGGCCAGGTCCTCGAAACGTTCCGCGGAAACGGCATCTACCAGCCCTCCGTCAACGAAGCGATCGACAAGCTCAACCGCGGCAACTGGGTGCGTGGCGTTCTCCTCTTACCATCACCATCCAACCAACTGACCAACAGATCCACCTGTTCGGCGAGGGAAAAGTAAATCAGCCCGACACATACCCGCAACGCGATGGCCTCGCGTATCTGCCGCGCTTTAAATGGGGCGTGTTAGTGGTTCACCGCAGTTCCCTGATCACCCGTGTTCTGAACTGTCTTTTTCCGCAGCGGCCGTGTCCTCATGGAGGCGTCTACTCTGCCCCCCATTCTCCCGATGTGGCTGAGCGGATTTGACGCGTTGATGCCGGAAGGGCGCGCGTTCCCTTACAAATATTTCCCGCGACTGGGGAAGCACCTCAGCGTTACCTTTGGAGAGCCACTGGACCCGCGGAAGATCGAGGCGCTGCGCGCGTCCGCGGGGCACACCGATACCGAGATTGCGCAGACGCGCATCGCGATAACCGCCGCCGTTCACCACGCAGTTGAAGCCCTCGGGCGCTCCGTCTCGGGCCCACTTCTCACACGGACACCAGAATAGATAGACCCAATTAGATATTCAATACACAATACACAGTCATGAACTCGTCTCGATCTGCTTGAGGACATCGTACAGCCGCTTGAGGTCGCGTAGGTGGTCCGTAAAGTTGTTGATTTGGCTGTCGTCGAGCGTCGCGTGGAAACCCGAGAACGAGATGTACGTAAAGGTCGAGTTGGGCGGGACGCCGTTCGCCGCCAGGACCTCCTGCACACTGCCGCAGGAGAGCATGGTGCTCACCGCCGACTGGCCCGGGTAAAACCATGCAGTAAGCGCCTGCACGCCACACAATGAGAAGATTCAGAGCATGCGTGCGGATGGATCGAGCGCACCATCATTGAGTATAGGGCGAGCAGTTGGATCCCCCTCCACCCAGTTTGTCTTCGCGTCCGCAGTGACATAGTTGACAAGAAACCCTGCGCTGAGGAGTAGGACGACCTCGAACAGATCGAAGAGTAGCGAGAGTGGCTTGTGAGTCACCCACGCGAGGAGGACCAGAAGCGGCATCCAGAAAACTGAGGAACTGAATGCTCAGGTCGATCGAGCGCGACTCGGCGAGCAATTTCGGCGGGCTGAGCGGCACGCCAAAGTAATGTTGCAGGTGTACGCGGACATAGTACACAAGCGACAAGATGAACTCGGCGGAGAATGAGACAAACGGGAGGAGGACGAGACCGAACCACCTGGAACAACGTTCAAAAAAGATGAAAAGACAGAGATAAATGACCTACTCTTCCTTAATCTCATGCTGTTTGCGCATGGGCTCGATACTCTCAACAAGCTTCAAGTACTCCATTCAGGAACCGCATGTGGTGAAAATTGGGGTAACTCACGAATTCGGCAGTGACGGCCATAAGGGCGACGGTTAGGACGAGCAAAATGAGACATGCCCAAGGATTGACCTCCGGCTCCTCCTCCGCCATCTTCTCTACCATTTCCTTGAACTCTGCCGGTGCGTCCTTGTGCTGGTGCAACCCGCTATCGAGCCCCGGCGGATTGTGCAAAAAAATGCGGGAACATAGGTACCTGGGAGCAAATGAATACATTTTCGGGGCACTGTATGTCCGACGTACACCACGAGGAGCATAGCTGCGAGCCCGCGGCTGACCTTGAGGATGTCGCCGCGCACAGTGTCGCTGACCGCGTTCGGGCTGCTTCCGCCGTCACTGCTACTGTTCAACGCGGCAAAGAAGGCGGCAGGAAGCAGCAGGGAAAGAACTCTGCAGAAGCCTCCTTAAGAACATCAAATGCAACGAAAATGAGGTACGACGGACCCCGTGGTGAGCAATGTCTGGTTCAGGTCCGCCAGGTGGGGATGCAGTTCTTGAGCGGGGACGCGAGCTCCGCCGGAGATAAACGCGCACGCGGGGACGAGCAACAGACGGAGGAGAACCACGCCCACGACTGTGGCTTGCAAGAGTCGAAGTCTTTCAGCGTAGATCAGCACTGGATCAGGGCAAAAAAAAAGATTAAGAAACCTACTGGCATGCGGCCAAGAGAGATATGGCCAATATCGCCTCCACTGCACTGTGCTTGTGGTGAATTCCACGGCCAATGCAACAAAATCATGGACGCACTTGTTAAGAGTGATAACGACGAGGTCGCCGATATCCCTCCCGCAATATAATGCGAGATTCCTCCCCGCCATAGTCGAGGAGCTTGCACAGTGGTATAATGGCAATAAAACAGACTTTCAAAATGATCAGCTTGGCCAAAAGAATAGGTGTAAGAGGCCGTACATGCAAACTGCACAACGTGAGATACGCCGTTCACCCAATGGAGTGCCCATGCGACCGGCACGAAGACCAAAAGGATATTGAGCCCTGCCCCAAATTGTCGATCATGGCCTTGGTGCAGATAATGAGAACTCACACGAAGACCGCCCAATTGCAATTAAGCTCTGTGTCCAGCCGACGTGAGGTCGGCCGTTCCCGCGAAAGCGATCCCAAAAACTTAGTCGGGGGTTCCGCGGTCCAAAGGGAGCCGCCGGGTCTTGCGCCAAATCTCGGGGTGGATTGGAGAAAGAGGACATATCGATGACGCTCTCTGGATACGGGTATTCACCCCCCCTCTCGGGATATGGATACTCATCCGCCCCGCTGTTGCTGTACACGCTCGCGCCGTCGGTCCAGGTACTTTGAATAGTCTCTCGTCTGTCCTCGTACAGCGTCGGCTCGGGGGGCCGCCGAATGCGCTCCTCGTCATCGTTTTCGTCTTCTTGTCGTCCGCTGAGCATGTCTAATGCCCGTTGGTGGTGAGGATTGCCAGCTCCTTCCATTGATGTGTATTTGCGAGCGAGACCAGCTCAAGCTCTTGGGTGGAGGACGTCGGAAAACAGGCGTGGTGACCGAGGACAGCTAATAGTAGGGGTGATTCATTGATTTAATATTTATGGATCTTGCGCCGGCTTGCAACAGGCTGTCCGTCCTTTGGTGACTACCGCCGAGTCCAGTTATGCCGCCGTGCGTGAGGAAATCGGCGTTGGTCTTTAGACGTTCCATCATAGATCGCCGTCCGTGAAGACATTCAGAGCTTCAAATAACATGCCAGTAGCAGAACAGTGAGACTCAGACTGACGTTGAATATGAGAGCCACCGACACCGCCACAATTTACATATAGCCTTCCAACTTGTTTCCGAATCATCGAATTCGCCTCAACAAAAGATACGAATACAGTAGGCTGTAACTGCATATAGTGCGGTTGTCAACATCCCGGATTTCTGTCCGAAAGGGCCCCAGTGTTTAACCGCCGCATTGCCAGCGGCGTGCTGCGGTTTCTGCTCGAAGCCCATGTCGAGCCGCCCGAGTAAGGAAAACGATTCCTTTGTATTCGGGCGATCTTCACAGTGCGATCGGCGCCTGTATCCCATAAACGCGTCCAGGTCGTTTGAATTTTAACCTCTTCACAAAATAATTGTCAAGGTCAGGGATATGGCGTTACGATTCCCTGGCGATGGGGCGAGCTTTATAGCGCACTGTAATCGAGACCTGTTTCGTCAAGCCAGGGATACATCGACTTCGTCATACGCAGGGGGTGGAACGTCCGCCTCATTGCGCCCACTTGGCCCCGCAGAAGTACTGGTTCGGAGCTGCGTCTTCAAACGGTCGATTTCCCTAGAAAGCTGCCCTATCTCTCTTCGCTGGGTGTCGACTTTTGTCTGCATTGCAGGTATCGCCTCCTGCAGACGCTCGTTATCACGCACGAGCTCTGCATTGAGCCTTTGCTGCTCTTCGTAGCCCACTGTGGCCTCCTGTAGCTGTGCTACATTCTGCACCATTTCCCTAACTTCCCTTCGCAGGCTCGCATTCTCTCGCGAGAGCTTCCTCGTTTATGAGGGTTTGCAGCTCTGAGTCACCGCCGGACCATGGCAACTGCGTCGTTGATTCACGCATCTCCGCCACCTGTGCAGCAAGGCGTTCGTTCTCATGCACCAGGTCCTCGTATTGGATTCGCTGCATCTCGACATCCGAACTGGACATTTGGAGCTGCTTCAGCGCTTCCTGCATCTGTTGCATCGACGTCCGCAGCCCCTCGTTCTCCTTTGCGAGGACCTCTTTCACGACGTTTTGTGATTCAGGGTCGTCGTTGGCCACTTGGAGTTGCAGATCCTCGACCATGACACGAAGAGAAACGTTTTCCTGGGTTAGATTCGTGATAGTGGTCGCCTTTTCTACGTGCGACACCCGCAACTGCGTGATCAATGTTTGCATTTCCCGGACCTGACTTGTTAAATTGGTGATAGCATCCTGTGAATTTATAGAAGACACAAATGGACCCGGAGAGTCTGAATGCGGATGAGAAGATAAGATGGAAAGAAACGAGGTTAACCCACTAGGTGTCATGATCGTCGAAAATCGGTGGTTGTTCGAAGCAGGGAGAGACGGGTATATCACAGACGCCCTTCTAAGCAGGCTGTCACCCGAAGGCTCCGTGTACGAGGTCTTTTCCGGCGGGTATTGGCGTTGTTTCCCCTTCTCTGGCCGAGGCGGTATATCTGAGGCCCTAGGGGAGGGGGAAGCCGACGGAAGAGGATTTCCCCGACGGCGCTCGTCGATGAGAAACAAGGCGATGGCGAAGCCATCGCGGGTCAGTTTTCCGTCATTATTGAGGTCCGCTAATGCCCTTTCAACTCATGATAAGTTGATTGCGCCACAGTTATATGTTTTGGTAGAAATACCAGATCCGAGCCAACTCTTCCGGGGGCAATTTTGACTCCAGCAAGAAAGGAAGAGAAATGTTGTCATGGATGAAGCCGTTCTTCAGCGGATCAAGGGCATCAAACTGTCGATCCGCAAAGGCTTTCACCTCGGAAGGGATGTCCCAGCTTGGACTCTTTACTTGCTCTTCAATCTGTGAAGCTGTTGAGCCGCTCCGAGAGCTGCGCCGACTTAGATCGGGGTAAGCGGAAAGGCGGCGGCTATCCAAGGAAGCTGCTGGACTTGGCGATGATGGCGTCACCACCATAGGTGATGTAGGTTCCGCAGCAGCCTCGTACAGTCCGCTCGGAATCTGATCTGGTACAATTGAATACTGGTTATGCATGAGGCCTTGAATAAGATGCATTGATATGGCAAAGTCAGTGGAGTCGAGAGCGCCACGACGCTGGGTATCTGAGAGCTCCCTGGGGCGTATCATTGAAAACTGTCGAGACGCTACACAGAATCACGAACCAGATCTGAGAGAGTTTCTCAGTAGGAAGCTTTGACTTCGCGAATATCTCAAGAGCTTTGTCGCCTGTGTGTGTATTAGGGTTTAGGTTGTGTATTTGATTGAAGTTGGCCAAACCATTAATCAAACCGTCGACTGGGCCACTGGCGAGAAACAATTTGAGAAATTTGGCCTTGTCCTGTTGCGCAAGGGGAGGTACAGCGGAAGACGCTATCTTCGATGGTCCCGGACGGGAAACAGGTACATCCGGAACGTGCGCAAGAGGGCCAGCTACATGCCAGGTCTCAGCAAACGCGATCAGCGTTGGAAAAAGCAAGTAAAGCACCTTTTTCAAGTAATTCAGGTGTGGCCTTCACCCCGACTTGTGCCCATCCAATTAACCGAACAGCGACTGCTGTCTGGGCCGGCGAGAGCCAGCCATGTCCGTCCTTATCGGCAATGGTCCAGATATCACTCAGGACCTGTGAAGCATGGTTAGACTTGGGGAGTATCGTTCAGCGAGGGCTACCTGGACCGGGAGATTCGTCTTACTGAACAGATCCAGTGCGACGTCTCCTGTTAAGACACCCAGTCTGTGAGGCTCCCCATGGGCGAAGACCCTTTCAACGAGAGCTGACTCCGCCTCAGAAGGTGAGAAATTGGGGGGCATGGTCTCCTGAGAGATTGGAGACGGCATGCTCAATATAAAGCATCAGCTGCGCAACTGGTAGCGATTGTGGCTTGAAAGCTGTAAATGTTGTTCCGGTCCGGGCGCCGTTCATAGTTACCTCACTTTTGCTTTTGACCAACAACTTCAAATGGAATGTACTCCTGGCCTGCAAATCACACCCGCAACCAATCATCTACGGTCCATCGCAAAGGAAATACCAAACGCAAAGAGAAAACCGCCCTGCCCAATTACCCCGTCTTAGATCATGGCACCCTCGCAGCCGCTACTTTACTGGAGAATAACGGGCGTCTTGAATGGTCAACCATAACCACAAAACCTTCACCGGGTCAGATATCTCCTAGCATATATACTATTCATCTTGCTCATAGGAGCAGAACCATTCTCTCTCAAAACGGGGGAACCGGTCACTGTTTTCCCCGCAACCCGTCCTCTCCCATTGAAAATGCCAAGGATGACAATTCTTCAGCGTGCAGAGCAGGGCGTACGCGTTTCTCGTCCATATCGTTAAAAACCGAGCTTAATCTATAACTTAGGCCAATTTCCTGCGCACGTATGTCCCGGATATCGACATTGCGGCCGAATTGATCAGAGACGAGCTCACCGCAGACGCCAAAATTCTACGCGAATTGGAGGAATTTGACCCATATGTGGGCAACCAGCTCGAGACGATCATTCACTCCGATTCCGCTTTTATCGCCTTCCCTATGGGTGAATTAAGCCGAGATCTGAGTTTGTTATTCTTTTTTATCGTGGGTGTTGTCGCCAATATCGGCTAGATCTCTCTCCTTTCATAGTTTCAAAGGATGGCCGGGCTTCACTGAAGCCGTTTGCCCAACCAATACACATTTTCGACACCCCAATCCAGCAAATAACAAGCTCCAAGGCCAAAGGCTTGACTCGAAAACAGGGTAAGTAAACTCCCCGACCGCCGCAGGAAAGTTTGCCTCATCAGTCTCCAGCCTCGTATCTTGCGGTCCGTACTTTCGGTGGAACCTCACTCCTGGAACTCGAGCTACATGGTCCCGTCTCGAAACCGGACATGCGTGTCAAGGAGTTGGGTGGTATCGTGTCTTCAGATACGGGCAACAAGCAAGTTATGGACGTTAAAATTGCTTCACCTCTTCTGGATGTGACTCTGGTCAATACTGAAGGCGCCGTGTACAAGTGTGACCTGGCAGCAGGCTCCAAGAAAATGTATGCTATTTCCGATTTCCTTTGTGGATTATTTTTGATTCACCATGCTTCATAGGCGGATAGCTCGTCAGGCTGTGTCTCCAGCGGGCTCAGATCTGTTTTGGAGGCTCGAACTGACTGAGCGCAACGATGCTTGTCTTTTACTATCAAAACTTGTCCTCAAGGAACTAGATTTCAGGGTATTTCAGCGTATCACAGGGATTACGCCCCGGCTAATACAACACAGAACGCAGAATCGTCTATGGGCCTCTACACAGCTTTTTCGGACGAAGTTTTGACTTCTGTGGAAGACTATCAAACAGATGGGATGATTCGCCTCTGTACAACTACACAAGTCATCTGGCTTGACCGACGGAATACTGTAAAGCCGCTGCTGGCGTTCAGGCACGGCCGTGCCTTTGACCGCTCTCTCGAAGCCAAAACTATCGCAATAGGAAACGGTATTTGGACATACAGTTTACCGACATGTTTATCAACCGTAACCGCAGGTCACTTGACGACACTCTCATCTCGCGCAAACGACCTGGTGACGATATATGATATTTCACGTTCGCAAGGAAGCATGGTCTACGTGCAGACGCCTCCATACTGCCTATCGACCTCTACGAGCGAAGGGATCCAAAAAGGGCACAGCTTTTTTCGCCACCCCTTGGATCAGCCGGACTCGCCTTTAACATTTTTTCGGCTCTCCGAAGCCGGATCCATCCGCGCTTTCCAACTTTCCAGCGCGGGTGTCGGAGACCCCTCATTTAATTGGTCTGAAGATGTCCAGCGGTTGAATACACAATCGGCACAGCTACGGGAAGAAGTTAGCTCGTTTGGGGCGCAAGACGCAAGCACGATTAACATGTCCCCCACTTATGATCGTAAGAACATAGCTCACGATGGGTCGATTCCCTAACCGTCAGATAGACATATATCGAGTCCACCGCGAGACAAGCGAGATTTATGCGGAAGAGGCTGCGGAATGTCTCTACGATTTGGTCGAAAAAGCACCGTCGTATTGGCAGGACTTCAATGATCCAATCGAGCACATGCTGATAACGTGAATAGCTCTACTTTTATCCAGATTATGCAGACTAACTCGGTCCCTTCAGTTACGATGTGCTGTTCCGCTCTGGGGATGAACCTGGCCACTCCACGAGGGCTGATTTCCTCGCAGAGAGTGTCATCAACTCGGCCAGGGGTTACCGAGCGCTTTTGCAGGGTCGGGTGTCAGCAGACTCCTTGAGTAAGGATGCGCCATGGAACCACGACATCACTGACACGCTCCGCAAATTTGACGATGTCGTATCGCCAGATATTCGCACACTTACAGAACGCTTGCGGCGGTTCGATCTAAGACCTAGCCCCGATCGTCCTGCGCAATCACTGAGGCGTGAATCTGAGGCACGGGAGCAACTTGCGCTCGATCTCGCCTTGTCGCGACATATTTATTCTCCGCACGCGTTTTCAAAGGATGGGGATACCAATTTCGAGCTGGAGACGATGACCAAGACGCTTTCGCTCGATGGCGTCCCGCCTCCAGTCAGCTTTGGATATCTGCGTCCGGTTCCAAAAAGTGCAGGTGCTGGTACGGAACACGACGAGGAGGAGGACATGATGCCCATGGGTGTCCGATTATTGTTGAAGGATTGGGATATCGGCACCGACCCGCGGGATTTTGTCTATAGGGATCCTTACGACGGTGCACCTGAAGAACCTGCACCAGCTCGCGTTAGGCGGCCCACTCCGCCCAAGAAGGAACACTTCGAAATTCAGCGACCGCCGCTCGTGGTGGCTTCTACATCTATCAACCATTTCGATACAAGCCGCCGTCGGTTCGTGTCGCAGGATATTCCTGCACCGCCGATGTCCGGAAGCCAGCCTACTGGAATGAGTTCCGTATTACATGGGGTGTCGCAGGACTTGATGGCAAGCACGCAAACTCTCCCAGGCGCATACGGGGGACGGCCTGTGATGAAGAAGAAGAAGCGTTTGGGTGGATTTTAAGTACTTGGAATGTATCACTTTCACATACTATGTGCGGCCCACAGACAACACAGTCAAACTCGAAGCTCGACTGCCGACTAGGGTTGCGGGAAAAACTCGGCGGGGTGCAACAAACTAGGTAATATACACCCCAAATTTTCCTCCGCCTGCAACAAATGTATTTTACCGAGTAATTTACCATTTTTGGACGATCACATGATGCGATCACGTGCAATTTTCGCCCAAAAAATCCTCGGGGACGGAGCGCGCATCCGCGCGCTTCACTTGACATCGGAATTTTACATTCACAAGCTAACTATTTGCAATGTAAAGCTCCTCGAGGCAAGCCTATCTTCCTCCCAAGTTTGACATTTTCCGTACTGTCAGACACGACACCTGAACCTCGAAAAATCTGTGGAGTGAAACCTTCAGTGTGAAATAATCTGTAAGAACAATTCACGCACCTGAATTGCCAGTTCGTCAATAGTGGCGCAAACCCCATACAGCAGATCATCGTCCCAGGTTGCAAGCAGGATATTTGCTCCCGTGGTTCCTGTGATGTGCTCGCGAAGAACCTGTACCACAGCTTCCAACGCTGCTCCGTGGGACTTGAATAGGACAGTGCCGTTGGCATTGCGCGGACTGAATGTCATCTCAAGATCATGACTGACTGCGGCCTTGACAGATTGAGTCTCAGTCTCGCCGGGATTCTGACTTGGAGTGTAGTCAATGAAGTTGTGCTTCAAAATCTCCAAAAGGTCGCTAAGTTCTTTTTCGTAGTTGGGCGTTGGGACGGACATAGTGGGATGGTGGAAATTTTTTGACCTGATTCGGAAAGTCACGATGCGATGCCTCCTCGTGATGAAAACCATGTATTTATTGTAATACGACTAGACTGTAATCAATCCTAGGGATTACCATGTCCAGAACAAGCCAAATGCATGAAACAGACACGGCAGAGGTTGCATCACGTGTAAGATGTGGTGAATGGTAAAATACGCGTCCAAATTGACCAACCAGCCATTAATAGGTAATTTACCTCCCACGTGATCGCGGTAAATTACATTGGAATTTACCACCCGGTTTTTCCCGCAACCCTACTGCCGACGCGACTTGGAATATGATTACGTAAGTCATAGTCACGTTGTCCTATACAGAGGCTCGCACATTCCCACCCTCAAAATTCTCATTCCTCTCTCACCTTTCGGCTGCCGCGCTCCCTCAAGATGAGGTTAGTGTCCTACCACCGCCCGTTGACCCTACTGACTCCTCCTCTCCTCACCCAGCCACCGTAAAGTTTGTTGACGACTGTCGTTTTCCGTTGGTGAAATATTGAATTTAGTTTTTAGTTCGAAGCGCCTCGTCACGGTTCCCTCGGATTCCTCCCGAGAAAGCGCGCCGCTCGCCACCGCGGCAAAGTCAAGTCCTTCCCCAAAGTGCGCCTCTCAGGTCTCCCCTTCTTCGATTCATCGAAATCTAATGTTGTTCTGGTAGGATGACCCCAAGAAACCCGTGCACTTGACTGCTGTTATGGGCTACAAGGCTGGTATGACCCACGTCGTCCGTGACCTTGACCGTCCGGGTTCCAGTACGTGTCAGTTTCCGTTTTGTTATAAAAATAGTCTAAACTGGCACGCATAGAAATGCACAAGAAGGAAGTCGTCGAGGCTGTCACCATCATCGAGACGCCCCCACTCATCGTCATCGGCGTTGTTGGTTACGTCGAGACCCCCCGTGGCTTGCGCACCCTCACCACTGTCTGGGCGTCTCATCTTTCCGACGAGGTCAAGCGGAGGTTCTATAAGAACTGGTACCGCTCAAAGAAGAAGGCTTTCACCCGCTACGCCAAGAAGCACGCCGAGGACAACGGCAAGTCCGTTGCCCGCGAGCTTGAGCGCATCCGCAAATACTGCACTGTCGTCCGCGTTCTTGCCCACACCCAGATCCGCAAGACGGGTCTCTCTCAAAAGAAGGCTCACCTCATGGAAATCCAGGTCAACGGTGGCTCAATCCCTGACAAGGTCGAGTTTGCCCAGGGCTTGTTTGAGAAGCCCATCGAGGTCGGCTCGGTCTTCGAGCAGGACGAGTGTGTGGATGTCATCGCCGTGACGAAAGGTCACGGATTCGAGGGTGTTACCCACCGATGGGGGACCAAGAAGCTGCCCCGGAAAACTCACAAGGGTCTGCGCAAGGTCGCTTGTATCGGTGCATGGCATCCGTCGAAGGTCATGTTCTCTGTTGCCCGTGCTGGTCAAAGTACGCCTCCTCTCACTTTCATTTGTAGCTTTGTATTTATGTTTCTGTGTAGACGGTTACCACCACCGTACGGAGCTGAACAAGAAGATCTACCGCATTGGCTCTGGCGGCGACGACGCCAACGCCTCGACCGAGTCCGATGTCACCAAGAAGCTCATCACACCAATGGGTGGATTCCCCCACTACGGTATCGTCAAGAACGACTTCCTGATGCTCAAGGGCTCCATCCCTGGCACCAAGAAGCGCGTCATTACCATCCGAAAGTCGCTCATGGTCCACACGTCGCGTCGTGATCTGGAGAAGGTTCAGCTAAAATTCATCGACACTTCATCGAAATTCGGTGTACGTTCTTCAATAACTGTTACATGTTTCTGGCTGCTCATGCATCTTCGTAGCATGGTGCCTTCCAGACGTTCGAAGAGAAGGCGGCGTTCCTTGGTGTTCTCAAGGTCAAGTCGCAGTGATCCTTTGTACCGTATGCATAGGCCATGTCACTCCCATTCGCATATGTTTTATGCATTGTTCGTTGGATATATCGCCTCCCTCAAGTTTAAGTTAAAGAGTTGATAAAGAGTGAAGAAAAAGTCGCTGCACTCTGAGTTACGTCACCCGTGATAGAAAGCAGGCCACCACGTGAACCAACACGTCCAAGCAAAAAAAAAAATTGTTTGGCGCGTTCCGTGTCCAGGCTCGCAATACCGTCGGAGGAGGCGATTCATCTAGGCGCTAGCAGGGGACGGATTCGCGTCGGTCTTGTAGGTATCTCTTCTTTTGGCGCAATCTTTTGACTCAAGGTCTGGTCCACAGGATGACTGCAGTTGATGATCACAGCGTCTTCGCTGCGCACTGTCCTCCATCCAGCGCGCTTCGCTCGTCTTACGCCTCTTCAATCGATATGGACCGACGCCCCCAGTGCTCCTCCAGCCTCGGGAGACGACCGAGAGGTGGACAAGGATCACAACGACGATATTTCGTCGACCTCTATGAACTCTGTTGGAACTACCCTTTCTCCCAATCTACACAGTCCTGCTGCCGATTTTCAGCTACCGGACCCAGTGCCAGTCCGATCTCACCTCCCTCGCTATTTTGTCAGGCGGCAGGTTCGCGCATATCCCGTAGGAACACCGTGGAAGAGGTTACCTCTCCCAGTCATACATCCAATGGTCGTCAAATACGGTCAAGCTATTCTCGCGGGACGCGGGGAGTCGCCCTTCTACGACGATACTTTCGAAGACTTGGATCTTTCTCTCTTGTTCGATACAGAGCAGTCGGTTTACGACCGCGTTGCCTGGCGCCGGGATCTTCTACGCGTCTTGGGCAACACGCAGTCACACCTTCAGGCCTGGAAGGCGTATCACGCCCTCCTATCCGTCCCATTCTCGATCCCCCACCGACATCTAAACCGACTCGTGCGGCTCATGGCCCGAGAAACGACCAAAACCCGCGCGATGTTCGGTCGCCTCCTGTCCGTGTTGACTTCCATCCATCGATCCGGTTGGAAAATAGAGGCATACCAATGGAATGCGTTAATTGACAATGCCGGCAAAGGCCTGCGAAAGGCGCGGCCGGAAGATTTCAAGCTCGCATTCGACTTGTTCACCGACATGGTGTCGTCAAAGGCACCGGGCAGCGCAATGTCTGCGTCGGACTACAGTCCAGACGAGGAGGCCACTGATAATCCACTCCCCGATATCATTACTTACACCACACTGATTAATCACGCGGCGGACTCCCGTGTCAAGGCCGCCATCGAGCAGTCGACATCTCTGTTGAGCGCATCGGGGATTTCGCCCAACAGAATCACACATTTGGTGATGCTCAAATACTACTCCAACCGCGGCAACCTGGACGGCGTGCGCGCGAGCCTTCTAAAAATTCGCCAGCAGCGCTTGGAGTTAGGTCTGGATGGCGTTAACGCATGTATCTGGGCATTTTCTCGCCATCAACGCCGGGACATAGCGACGAATATATATCGTATCCTTCGCCATCATACAAAGCCCGAGGTGCACATCGGCCCCGACGACATTCATTCTGCACGGCGCTCGCTGTTGGCAGAAGGCATCGAAATTAGGTCGGACATGGTTCCCAACGAACTCACATACACTATGGTCATTCAAGTCATGGCGTACCACGGGAACCTTGATGCCGCGCTCACCACCTTCATGGACATGCTGTCTTCGGATAACGTCGAAATTGGCGCGCCCATGTATCGCGACGAACACGGGCAATTAAAACCATCACCATATTCGCCCACCCTTCCTGTTTTTCGGGGGATTTTTCTAGGATTCTACCGGCACGGTATGGCCCAAGATCCACACGAAGTGTCGAGACCGGGTCAGCCGCAACCGTGGATACTGGGAAGCCTCAATTCGTTGTTCGATGTTTTTCTCGCGCTTCCCCAGTACATCCAACCTTCGACGTCCACGATCTACTGGGCACTAATAGCCTTTGACAAGACTAGTGATCACAACCGGGAGCTGCTGCGGTCGGTGTGGAACCGCATGGAGAGTCGGTTCGGTGGGACCTGGGGTGGAGCTCAACACCGGTTGCAAAGGATAAAACAAGCCCTTTTCGATCCTGCAACATCGCACTTTGGTTCAAGGCGATCTCGCAGAAGGTAGCAGCGTTGATATTGCATTATAACAAGGCCAGAAGTCCATTGTGATATTATGATTCTACAGATGCCCAGAGTTAAACCTCGGTCTGCTGCTCCCTCCACTCTATGTACTCGTTCCACCCGACGGTGCAGAGCTTCGATTGATATCGGCGGAGTTTCACACTCCGCCTGATATCCTCCGTAATTGTCCCGTTCCATCCTGCCTTCTGTATGGCGCTGTCGACAGCCTCGATTCTGTCCCATCCCTGCTCCGGGATGACATCCGGCAAGTATGTGGCCGAGAATGTCTGCCTCGAGGTCACTCTGGGAAGGTACGTCGAAGACGACAAGGGGGATGGTGCGCTGGAAGACAAGGACGATTGGAGGAGCGAGGGATGTGGGAAGGTGATGGAAATCCCGTGGACGCCGACGGTCCAGTCCAGATACGACTCGCCATCTTCAAAGTCCGTGAGGAACGAGACGCTACGTGCGATCGGGGTCAGCGGGGGCCCAGGTCATCGGCAGCAACGATCTTACGCGCATTCCAAGCTCTCCAGTTCGCTCTTGTCAATCTTGCGGAACCGGTGGTCTCGGAATGCGCTGATGAGCGCGAACTCCTGCAGGCCCTCGTGGAGCGAGAGCGGCTCGAAGCTCCCGATGCAGCCGCGCAGTCGCGGTGCACGGCCAGGGCGGGATGGCCGCGTGTTCCACGTCACGAACAGCGGACTAGGGGGAAGTGGATTAGCCTTAGCGCACTTGAGGGTTGTAATAACTTACTACTTGTCATCTGCGAATCGAGGGGCGATTGGCGAAGCAGATGTGAGTGCGCAGTAGAGAGCATCGAAGGCGTGGAAACAGTGCTCAGCCGTGCAGATGTCGGATCCGACCTGCGGCTTGGGGACGTCTGCATCGGGACTGGGAGGAACGAGGGACATTGCGAGAGTGACCGTGGAAGTAGTACAAAGACCTAGACGCCCACGCAAACAAAGGACACTCCTATGGGGTCCCTAAATCACTACTATACTCTTAAGATCTTCACTAGTGCTATATGCGCTCATAGCGGTGCGGCACAGTCAGTGGGACGACTTCAAGTGGGCTGGGCCCTCTCACACGTCTTTAATTGCGTTGGCCCGAAAATCTCGAATCTGGGAGGCTGCAGGCAAACGGTTCCAGTCTGAGAAGCAAAACTTTCTGAGGCCTAGCGCAGCACCTAGACCTGCATAAAAATTCGCTGGCCCTCGGAACATCGAGTTGGAGCACAAGAAGGGCCGAAAGCAATTCCTTCCTGGTCTAATACCGCCCAGCCGTTCAGATAACGTCTTTCGGTGTGTGCCCGCGCTCTCCGCTCTCCGCATTGTAAATGCGACGCAGAACGCAAGGCACGCTCCGATATTGGCATCTCAAAAGTAGATCGAAACCTCGCAAATTAAGCGCATGCCTCTTTATCGCCCTCACGTCGTCGGGGCCGCCGAGTTCTTGCCAGTCGAAGGCACTTATATGCCGCATTCAATTCACGCGTTCGCACACATCACCGATTTCTGCAAGCCTGCATTGGGCATATGATAGTCACGCATGGTAGTAGTGTGCAGATAAGGTAGGACAATAAGAGACGAATAAGGGAGGAAAAGACGTGCGGGGTACGTAGCTATAGATGAGTGATATGAGATGAGAAACAGTGATGAGGACGGAGACTGAGAATGCATGGTCGTGGGCGTGTAACGTGCGGCATGAGGAAA
The DNA here is from genome assembly GCA_029289565.1 of Mycena galericulata. NCBI lineage: Eukaryota > Fungi > Basidiomycota > Agaricomycetes > Agaricales > Mycenaceae > Mycena > Mycena galericulata. The sequence goes on along the minus strand of JARKIA010000012.1, from coordinate 63,112 downwards.
AAAAAATGAGAGACAAGAGTAAATGGATAGATATCGTGCAGCAAAGGAGGGGATGGGGAGAACGGAAGGGCGTGCGAGAACGAGATGGGACGAGGACAACAGAACAAGGCGGGGGTGGGGCGGCGTCCTGCGCAGCCCGTCAGCAACAGCTCCAGCCGCGCGCGGACCGCTCGCGCTCTGCCTTCTCACGCGCCTCTTCCTCTTCCGCCTGGGCGCTCCATGCAGGGGTGGCGACGGCCGTCAGGAACACGCTATCCCGCTTCTTTAACTCGTTCTCCTGCTCTATCCGGTCCTTCCTCAGGATGATGGCAGATATCAGGTGGTCGAACAGATTCTGAATGCCTGTACTTGGTTAGCGCGACGGCGCGATAAGGCCGCAAAAGGAGATAGGCACACCTAAATCGTCCTTAGCGGAAACTTCGAACAACTCCATGCCTTTACTTAGGCCCCATGAGTCGGGTTCTTCTTCATCGTCTTCCACAGCGTGTTCATCGTCCTCATTGAGGCTGTTGCTACTCGAGTCCTGGATCTCGGTCCAGCCGCCAGCCTGGAAGCCAAAGTGAGACCCAAAACGAGATTGCTGGGCCCGGGTGGTGGTGGAACGGGAGGAGCCAGCTGATGTGGGTTGCGGTCGCGATTGAGTCGAATTGCTGCGCGAAAGTGCCGAGCTGCGGGCGGATTGGAGATCTAGATACGCAGGCGTGTCGGGTGTCGGGGGGCTGACGGGCGGAGAACGGAGACCGGGGAATGAAGTGAAGCGCGGGCGGATGTAGGAGAGGGTGGAAAGTTGGGGTGGCGGTGGAGGCGTTGGCGGCCGGGGCGGAGGGAACCAGTTGTGTAGCGACAACCGCGCAAGGTCAGATGTGACTTGTCGATGTGAGGATAGATCCGCCTTGGATCCCACAATGTAAATGATGAGCTCAGGTTGGCAATTCTTCTTGAGTTCTGTAAACATATTAATTAAAAGAGGTGCAAGCGCACAAGCGGAAAAGCACGCGCCCTCGAGCCACCCCCGGATATCATCGAAAGTTGATGCATTGGTAATGTCGTACAGGAGTAGCGCCGCATTTGCGCCTAGGAGAGCGATTTCAAAGGTTGCGTCATGAGGATAGGACAGTTACCGACCTCGATAATACATGGGTGCCTACAGGAGGGAATGAGTGCCACAGTATCCAAGAACGGGGAGGTGCAAACCATGCTCCGGAACCTCTCCTGGCCAGCAGTGTCCCATAACTGCAAGCGCACCTTGAGACCGTTGACGTACACCTGGGGCGGGGGTCAGCTCAACGTGGACAGTGGCAAGCCAATTGCGAGGACCTTCTTCGTAACAAAAAAAGCCCCGCTCGTAGAAGTCGTGTTCTTTGGATCGAACTTGTTCTGGGTATATCGTTGAAGCAAGCTAGTTTTACCAACACCTGTGGCACGGAGAAATGAACCAAATGAAGACCCGCAAGGGACGGGAAAGCGCACCAGAGTTGCCCATGATTACGATCTTGCTGTCGATGCCCTGCTCATACCGAGACCTGGAGTACGGGTCCATGCGCGGATACTGCTCCATGGTAAGGAAAGGAGAGAGAGAGCGTCGCTGAGCGCCAAGGCTCACGCGCGGATAATGGCGAATTACGGAAAGATAGAAGAAAGGCCTGGTGGCCGCAGTGGGCGGAAACAAGCTATGGGTAGTTTTTGGCACGTGAACACTGAACGGGATTCAACGTTCGTCGATCTTGTCTTACACTCTCGAGTCTCAACTTATATTCCTGCTCACAGGGGACTCATAGCATAGCATAGCATTCATATACTAAACAAGCCACATCCGTCTACTCCTGCGCGACCACCGGGAACTCAAACACGACGTCTTTCCCCGTCAGGCGGCGGTATACCGAAGAGAACGAGTCCAGCTTGTACTCGAGAGAGGTGGCGTCCTTGGAGTCCAGGAGGCTGTGCAAGAATGGAGAAGGTATGAATAAGAATACAACTGCGGGCGGACCACAATACAATAAAGCACGTACACTTTAAGGAGCTTTGACCCATCGACGGCAACACGGGTCCGCTTGCCGACAATCTCCGTGGGGAAGACAAGGTCCTCGAGAATGCGCTCATGGACGTTGGTGAGGGTGCGGCTACGGGGGCGCTTTTGCTTGACGCGCGATGTGCGGGTCGGCTTGCGCAGCATCCGGCGCTGGGCAACGAAGACGACGTGGCGGTCGGAGAACTTTTTCTCGAGCTCGCGGGTGAGTCTGAATGGCATTGCAAGCATTAGCAAAGGCCGGAACGGATGATCGCGTCTAAAACAACTAACCTCTGCTGCACTTTGCGGAAGGCCTTCAACTGGGGTACGGGGACAAAGATGACGATAGCCTTTTTGCCGCCGCGGACGTCGACTTCGCGGGCGGCGGAGATCTGGAGAGGCCGGAGCTCAGCCTTGAGTTCCGGGACGTTATTTTCGAGGTCGATAAGGGCCTGCGCTACGCTGAGCTCTGTCTCATCGGGGGAGGTAGTGGGCGCGTTGGCCGTGCGGAGGATCTTGTTGGCGGCGGACATCCTATACCCTGTGCAAAATTTTTTAGTGAGCCGTTGTTGGCGCGTCATCCACACTGCAAAAGGCGCATCCAGCCATTCGGCCGTCCCTTTTGCATTCTAATGCACAGGTCCATTCTGACCACATAGAGGGGTGCCAGGGACACGATGAAGAATCATGAAACCCACCAGCGCTTTTCGGGAGTGTCTGGGTGGAAAATGTGGGAGGACGGACGAGCAGCTTGGGAAAGTAACAACACCAAACAATATTCAAACTCCTGCTGGGCAAGTTTTTAAAACACTTGCGTTGTTGGTACAGAGAAAAATTCCTGCAAGACGTTGGTATACACAAGATGGAACTCTGCATAATATGGGTAATACCCTACAAAACAGCACTTAATCCTGCCTCTTCCTAAACATCATCTTTGCCGAACTATCTGGGAGACACGCCGATGCTATATACTGGTTCGGCGGCCGCGGACCATCGTTCACAAACTTGACATCGTAGTTTACCACTAGATGTGTGAGCATAGCCTTGAGCTGCGGATGTCCCGTCAATAGACAGAGTATTAAAGGGTTAGAAAGGCAAACCTCCACGGCGGCAAAAAATCTTCCCGGACAGGCTAAGTAATGAGAATTTGTCAACCCATGTAGGAAAATGAATGCTTTCAAGGAACATACCGTGCCTGCCGTGCCCGAACGGCAGATAGTCCAAGCTCGTCGTGATGGTCTGAAACTTTGCTGAGCCGACGTCCTCATTCTTCATTAGCTTCGAGAATCGGAATCCGTCAAAGACATCGGGGTCCGAGTATATTTCTTCGGGATTCGGATGAGAAATGGATGTCAAGACTGGGCCAAGAACGTACTCGGGTCGTGGTGCACGCTCCACATAGGAGAGTATAGGTAGGTACCATAGGGTAGTGTTACACCATTTGAAAAGGTGAAGCCATCTCGTTTGACCACTTTGCGGCCCAATGAGACTGCGAGAGGCCGTTAGGAGTGAGTGTGGAGGGGGAGTCACACATACGAGTTCCAATGCCATGAAACCTCTGAGATTCGCTCAAGAAGCTATCGATTTTGTACATCTTGTTCAGGGAGGCCCGTGTCCACCCCTCCTTCTGCACCACACTCTGTACTTCCTCACGCAGCGGTTCGACATGATGCGGGTATGCCGCAAGGTCGTACACCATGTGTATAAACGTCTGGAGACGTGTCAGGGATTGGTTATTTATTTTTCGCGCATTTACGCACATCGGTTGAAGTCCGAATGGCGGCGAAATTGACGAACAGAACGCGTTGAACGAGGGCAGGGACGGTGCGCTCCTCCCCTTCAGCCGCGTCCATGAGCCATGTAATGAGGTCGTTCTAGGTGAACGTCAGGGGTTGAGGAACAAAAGGTACGACGGCTGCCCTACCGGTCTATCCGTGTACTTGTCTCCCAGTTCGTTTTCCTTGCGGAACCGTTCGGCGACAACGGGCGTTAAATGTTTACTTGCACGCCGCAGAATTCGTTTTCGCGGAGATAGTAGGGGGCCAATGGTCCTGTTCAAAGTGTTGTTAGGTGTACCACCCGAACAAGGAAAAAGCTGTACGGCCTCAAGAATGCGCTGTTTAGCACGTCAATCAGGGAGCAAATAAAAAAAAATTCATGGTTCGTACGGTAACATGTTAATCAGTTGGGCGGAGATGATCACGTCCATAGCGTATGCCACATTCAGTTGGATAAAGTCAGGGTCACGACCTAGGCGAATGGTGAGCACAGTTACTGTCGATTCGACAAGCAAATCAAACATAATGGCAGCCCGACAAAGAGGCGGTTGCTCGTCCGGCAAACTATCTGCATCATGGTGTCGAATGCGGGCACGGTCAACCAGTCTAAAGAAGATTTGAGTCATTGGTTCATGAACTTGGTATCCCTTTGGCGCGCACCTTTGCCTTGCACGGGGAGGAGATCTTCGAACGCAAGGATGATCTCCTCACGGACCTCTGGGAACAGAACCCCTAAGTTTCTCGTCATGGACGTCCGCACGACTCCCGCATGATATGGATCTTTCTCAATCCCCTACCCAGCGGTATACCCGGTCTGCAAAAACTGTGGAAAAAAAATTAGGACACCCGCAGCGGATGTAGTAGAGGGCAAACGTACTTCATTGATCGACTCATAGAACGAGAGCTCGTTCTCCGGGGCGTTGGCAATGTCCTCCATAAGGGCGCGCCCTGGGGCCATGACGTTCCACCGGTGGTCCGGTCGACGCCCGCCACCTTGAAAAACGTGTTGGGATACTTTTCATAACCTCCTTGGATCAACCTGTGGGTGGACATCAGATTGCCATGACCGACCATCGTAGCTTGTTAACTGACTCTTTGGCTGAGAAAAGATACCGAAACACCTCTCGATACGACAAAATCGTACTCGGCGACCCAATGGTCGGAATAATGTCCAACTGCGGGAGCGCGTCAACTTCACATGCGCGCCAATTCCATTCAACGTACCTTGGGCCCCGAAAGCGCCTTGACGAGGGCGAATACGCCTGCGACACCGGCAATGCCATAGACCAAGGCTTTGAGGTTGTCCATATCAAGAGGGGTAACAACTAGCCAACAGAACGCTCAAATACCTTAGGACAGTGAACAAATCAAGGAAATTTGAAATTGATGAGGTTCGAGTCCAAAAGCAGTTCCAATTTCAACTTCCAGAATCAGCGCGGTGATGCCACGTCTTGCAGATCACAGATCACTCAGAAAGTTACTTCAGGAGAGGCGTACTTGGAGGCATATCCCAAAAGAGGTCCGATACTGGTCCGATCCGGTTATGCGGACGGAAGTGGTTGTTGAGCAAAGAATCCGAGACAGCGTGGGAGGATTCTTTCGAACCGCGGCCCGGTCTCCGAGTCCTGTAATTACTTCTCGCTGACGGAATCAACGCGTACCTCAACAGTCCTAAGTAAATGCACGGTCGATGCACATCGTAAGTAAGAGCGACATCAACATTATGTCCTACATAAACGTATTGTAATCAATTTGCATTATCGACTTTCCCCTGCCTTTACCACCTTTTCAAGCGAGTTGCTGCTGCATTTTCGAATTCGCGCTTAGGTCTTACTCCAGAACAAAGAAAGATGACCGACTTTGGTGTTATGTCCTGGCAGGTTTTTGAAAAAAAGTTTTTTTCAAAAACTCCTCGGACGGGGAGCATGGGCTTCTATAGCCACTGTGGTGGGAATGCATTAATGACTTAGTTGTAACATGCGCTACTTTTACCATATGCATTTGGTTTGGTTCTACACAGGTTCGAACCCTACTAGTAACATTTTCCCTGTCCCGACATTTGTTTTTTTCTTTTCGGGGCTCCGCATCCTTCTCCTACTCCCTGGCTCTTTGCTTCTGCATCAAAAGTCAGCTCACTGTTCATTCTTGTTCACAATTAATCTAAGTGAACAATATGTTTGACAGCAACCATAGAAAGGCTCGTCAGCGGGGACGAACGGTAACAAGTGTCTCATCCCCACGTCAAAAGCCTCGCGCTTCTATCCGTCAGAGGATGTACGCCCAAGAATCCCCCCCAAACCCGCTGACCTCCGCTCCCATATTACCCCCGGAACGGTGCTGTGCTCGTCCTCCTCGCTGGCCGCTTTAGTGTGTCGTAGTCCCATTGGACAGCGGGCCTTCAAGGTCAATGGTGTTTCCCTGCAAAATAAAATCAATCAAAAGTAAAGTGCCCGAGCGCGGGGAACAGGATGCAGCACATGTGCGCGACCTTCAAGTGGCAAGTGTGTCCAGCTCGTTCCATCCCTTGCGCACATTGATCCTCTCACAAGTCCCAGCCCACGTACACTCACAGATGCCGAACGCGCACGCATCTCCCTTTCCGAAACGCCATCCCTCTTCGACCTCCGCCCCGCCAATTCTGCCGTGCCACATCATTCGCGCTGCCAGAACGCGGAGCACTGGCGCGACGCTGCATGCAGACTCCGTGGAGTGTCGCGACAGAACTTGAAAAGACCGCTGGGTCCTGCGGCATGGGACTAGCACCAACGCCAGACCGCACGAGTGGCGCGCGGCCAAAGTGCGGAACGACGCGCTCAGCGTTGACTGCGGCGCGTGCTGGCCTGTCAGCTTTGCACACTATACACCAAGTGGAGTGCTGGCACCGAGGACATGAGTCATGCCCTCAGATGCAGAGCAACGGCCGTGGCCCGTGATACTGAACACTGGATGCCGCGATATCGTGCTGGCTCCTTACAAGTGCTCTGGAGCCAAGGGCAACGCCGCTGCCACCACCGCAGGCCAGAAGTCCAGCGCTCGCGGGCCTGTAGTCTTCCTAGGAGAGCGAAGTGCCCGCGTCGGAGGAGCGCCGATTGCGCCCGGGCACGTCTCCGCGCTTCGCTTCGCCGGCCCCACGCCGCAACAGCACTCACTCACGCACATGTCACCACTCCAGAGGGTGTGTGCGGAGGAAAAGCGGCCTCGGCACCGCAGGAAATAAACGGAGAAATCGAATATAATGGAGGATGAGACATACCTCCAACATACCTCCACATGATGAAGGCCAATGCATTTTACAAGGGTTGTTCATGCAGAGATCATTGCAGCCATCAATGTGGAGTCGAGATAAGCCAGAAATTGTAGATGCTTAGCCTGCTGAGAATTGAGGTCGTGCACGTAGACAGATCAATACTATTGCGGCTCTAAATCTTCAATCGGGCCGATGTGATGGGTTCAGACAGTCCGCGGGATTGAAATACATCAATAAAAAGGTGTGCAGAGGTGCTGAAGGGGTCAATAGGGAAGGAGATGGCAGGGGAGAGCAAAGGAGAATGGAGCGGCGGAGAGAGGTGCCGTGGGAACAGTTGCCTGTACTTGGGCATAGAGTCATGCCCAAATTAGGGCATAACCGCTGCCAGGGCACTGCACCAGAGTCAGATGACCGGTTTGAGGATAAGTACGCATGGAGTATAGGGTGCATTGGTCTAACTCGGACATCACGGAGAAGCGGACGATCTTAGTCAAAGAGGCACCCGAGTTGCGGCAAGGTCCAGAACAGTGTCAGCTAACGTATATATGCCTCTGTATGGCCACAGCAGCCGTTGCAAACATTGTAGTTCTTTGTCCATAGTTGCCCCCAGTCTCAAGGTGAGTATCCTGTAAAGGCAAGTGTTACCTACCGTAACGGAGTCTTCTAATTCTTCCCACATCACTTAAATTATAATGTTCCGCCTTTTATTTCTCTCTTCGCTGTCGCTATGTTGTGTTGTGTTGAAGTCGCCGCTATGCTGGCTAGAGAAGTTGACGCACCTGGGGAGAACTCATAAACATGTGCGCAAAAACTTGGGCAACAGGAATTCTCCTACTCTCTCTTTCTGATGCAACGCGCCAACGGCTCTTCTAAGCGCTTTCACCCTTACCGCCGACCTGTTTCTTTTGTTTCTCCCCCCTCTCCCCCCTCTACAGGATGGCTCTCTGACGCATTCCACAACCTGGTCCGAATAAATATCGACGGCGGCAGACTCTGCACATGGGATCACGGAATCACCGACACTTGGATCGAGGTCCCCAGGTATATCGAGTTTTTCTTGCTCCATTTTGACGTTCACTAAAACACCTTGCAGGCCTCAACGGGTGACTTCTAAGGGCCCTGTCGACCTTGCTGCCCGGAGCTTCAAAAAGGTCTGGATGCGGGATGGGTCACCATTTTTCTGCCCCCACACCACAGCAAACGGCCTTCGGTACAAACCTCTCGTATTGCGTCTGGAGGGACTATACAACGGTGGTGTGGCAGACTACTTTCAAGCTGTAGATCACCCTTGCGCTTTCAAAGGTATATCTTTCGCTCGTTTTCCGGCTCGACCACTGGTAATAATACTCTTAGTCGTTGTTCCGGCCCTCAAACAGACAAACTACCTTGTTTCGTGGGAGGACAGAGATAGGTACCAAGGTCAGGATCGCTCTAACTTACTCCGACTCTCTCTAACACATTTTTTTGTCAGAGGAGAATGAAGAAGAGCAAGAAGAAGAAAACACTCGCTCATCTTCTCCCATCTCATCATTCTCTTCTTCTCCACGCCCATCATCCCAAATATCATCGCCCTCCAGTGTCTCCTCAAACAGCTCCTCTATCTCCCATTTGGCCGTCGAGGCATTACTTAACCCGGACCCACGTTACGGCCCACGGCGTCAGGACCCTTTTGGAGGTTCTCGCCCCAGGCCGACTCCTGTGGCGAAAGGCACTGTTCTAGAATCTCCACGGATGCCCAAGCCGTTCTTTAGTTTAGCTGTGGCAAACGCGCGCAAAATGGCCAGTATGTATACCTCTGATTTTCTTTCCAAGTCCATTATTCTAATAGACGCTTATAGACATCGAGGTTATGGAATATATCCTTCAGATCGATTCGTCGGGCTTATTAGCAGGTGCTTTTTTCTTCATTTCTTGCGTTATGAGTATACATACTAAAGCCGGGTTTAGAAGAGCCATTCACGCATCCTGCCTGGGACCCAGAAGATCCCCATCCCCTCCTCCGCATCTACGACAAGAGGATCTACCCCCATTGTCTAAGCCGGACCCATAGCCACCTGGAATTCCTCTACAAACCCATCGGGCAGGCCATCCGAGAGCTCAACTCACTATTGGGAATCCCATACCACGATTATGCGTCCATCATTCGTTCTACGGTGGCTTGCGACGGTTGTAAGCTCCACTTTTCGCCGGATGGATACAACGACCATATTCAAGAAGGCCACTGTACCAACCATCCTGACCTCATGTGCGGTGTGTTGCCTCTGTTATTTCCCTCTCCTTGAGTACTCATCAAATTCCAATAGTTGATGAGTGCGTTGCATTCACAGCTGTTTTTCAGTTTCGCTCTTTCAGAGACGGTCGGCGTCCTGAAAGATTTCAAGAAACGTTGGATACACCAGTTGGTGCGGCCCTCCTCGAGTGGAACTCACGCGTTGGAGTTCCCACCGACGTGTGGGTCCTGATTTCGACCGCCATCGTCGCCTGTCCACAGTGCGACCTGGTGAGGTCGTTTCCAGCTCATCGTCTCCACTTGGATGCTCACGGAGACTGCACTGATCCTGGACAGTCATTAACTCCTATGGATCATGCTTGAATATGTACCATTGTCGTGTTTTCTTTTTTGACTTGACTCGAATGTACTTGTTTGTTTGTACTTACTCTCAATAACTTCTTGATTTTTACCGCGCTGTGGTCTCGAGCCCCGAGGACCGAAAACTACACTTTAATGAATCACGGCGCCACTAGTATTCTGAAACTTCCTCTTTCTCATCTTGCGAATATATAATACGACGTACCGCGGAACGAAAATGCTAAAAAATGCCCCCAACTTCGACTCTCTCCTCTATGCCTGCTAAAGATGCCTGCTCTGCCTTATTCGACGGGCGTGCAGCGGGACAGCAAAGAGGATCCACTGATCTAGTGGTTTACTCTGTTGCCTTGGAGGACGTCGTGCAAGTTGCCTGGTACGTCGTACATTGATGAACACTCTAACATGCTCAAGATGCTCTAGGCCTGTGGTGGGGAGCAGCCGTGTCCCTCCTCATCTAATTCGTGAATATCTGAGGCGTCTCAATGTTTTCTGGCCTTGCTTCTGCGCAAAGCTGGTCGTCTACACCCAGCCGCACAAGTCTCTCTCTTGCCGCATCATGACAGGAAGCTGCGGCAGTTTTGCACTATGCCATTACGATGAGCCTCGTTGCCAGTTTTTCTGTATGTTTTCATTTCAATTCGCCCCTTCTAGTGCCTTATCCCTCCAAAGTGAATTTAGATTCGATTTTCCTATCGGCAACATTTGAAGACCAATATCAACGCCTCGCAGGTCCAGCTCCAGCGCATCTAGGCCCTTATACACGTGGCGAGTCCTATTCTCCTGGAGAGTACGTTGCTGGCTATCTCGGAGATCCTGGCGATCAGCTTGGGAAATTGGTTATCGCGGACGACTTGTTTGAGGAAAGACTAGGCGGTTATCTCAGAACAAGTGCGTCCTTTTCTATCAAATAGTTGGTGGTCAACTGATTTATCCTTCAGTGGCATCTATCGCCATTGACGCCACATCACCTGTTGGGAACGATGCACTCTACCCGCAGGAATCGAATCTATTTGCCAAACTATGCTCTGGCGAAGCGGTTCCTCAGGCGGCGCTGAAGAACCTCTTCTCCCACTGCAAAGCGTGCGGTCTTGTTTTCGTACGCCACTGTCTTATTCCTCATATCTCGTCCTGCCCTAAACACAAGGGTGTCATTATGCGTCCTGCTCGCTTTGAAGATTACAATAATTTGTTGGACAAAAAACGTCAGGCGGGCATGTAATTCTCTATATACAATTTCTTGGCTACAGTTGTAATTAACTACGAATCAATGTCTTCTTCTTCATCTTCTGAGGGAACATAGTCTTTGTTCCGTGCTCTCCATCCATTCTGGTTCTGTACCCAGCGATCGCCATACTTGTCAGAGTGTAAAACTAGAGATAACCGTATACCGTTAAAGTTCATATTGAAGTGTGTTATGTTGCATGAGGGGAAAATGATACCGTCCCAAGCACGAGGGCGAAACAAGAACCCTGGCTCAAACATGCCAACCTCTCCTCCGGTCCAAGATCCGAAGGGTAGGACGACACAGAAGAGCTTATCGCCACTGTCTCTATGGCCGCGTGTAGACACACGAACATTGAAGACAAACCCCCCAAATGGATGAGCATGACTACGCTCATGAAGGGGTAAACGCATAGCATAGACTTTGATTGATGCGTGCTCCTTGGGAAGCAACTTCACAAGCTGTGATAATGAATGAGATGAGACATCAGTTATCAGCTGTATTAGCACGCACATGGAATTCAATAAACGTCGTTATGAGCTGAACAAATTCAGCCAGCAGCTCAGTCTCCTCAGGGTCTTCTGTCATCTCTTCGGAAGGATAGGGTGCACGCTGGCCGTGGTTGACATGAGTAGCTCCCTCCTTTCGTACAAAGTTTGGGTGGACTTCTTTGGGCGCATTGTCTCCCGTGTAATAGACGTACCTTTAATGTAATATGTGCAGTAGCTAATGGAACCCGTAATGCATTACCTCCAATGTCTTATAGCCAGTAATAGTACTGATAATGCAATAGCTTGGGGATTAGGTCACAGGTAGGCTCTGGGCGAAAATATGAATTTTGCCACTATTTGGTGCTGTTTTTTGCCCATCACCTTTGATACCATCGCTTCTAATTGATGTATCCCAAAAGACTTATTTGATCAGGGTTCCAAATGGGTCAGGTATACTAGATATCCCGTATCAAATGGGTCAACCCTCTGATCTAGGCCCCAGAAAAGGCCCATCAGCCTCCTTGTCAACCACGCTCTCTCCCGGGGTTACCCGCCATCCCGCTCCTTCCCGTATCTGATCTAGGCCCCAGAAAAGGCCCATCAGCATCCCTGTCAACCACGCTTCCTCCCGGGGTTACCCGCCATCCCGCTCCTTCCCGTATCTGATCTAGGCCCCAGAAAAGGCCCATCAGCATCCCTGTCAACCACGCTCCCTCCCGGGGTTACCCGCCATCCCGCTCCTTCCCGCCTCTGATCTAGGCCCCAGAAAAGGCCCATCAGCATCCCTGTCAACCACGCTCCCTCCCGGGGTTACCCGCCATCCCGCTCCTTCCCGCCTCTGATCTAGGCCCTACAAATAACCCGTCAGCATCCCTGTCAGCTCTCGCCGCCATCCCGCCTTCCCAATATAATTACGCCATCTCCACATTTTTCAATAATTTTTCCTGATCTTCGTTTGTTTAGCTACTACTACCCTAATTTTTCCCTCACATTATCATGTATAGTCTAGAGGTTTCGACTCACTCTGTACTTGTTTAACTCGTGCTCCCTGAGGTCGGTAGTTCGATCGTGACATTTTTTCTTTTTTCTTTCTTTCCGGAAGAAGAGTCCGGACACTACTCTCACTTTCCCAGAAACCTTCCTTTGTATCATTATTTTCTTTCTTCATTCTTTTGGTGGCTTCTCATGGCTCAAGATAAATTAAATTCACAAAGAGTACAAGCCAAACACGTTCGTCGGGTCACGTGGCAGTAGACTCGCACGTTCTAAGTCCACTTTGCCTACACCCTTCAACGCGCTACTTGCGTGTCGACCGCACGGGCCTCGGGCGAGGTCTCTCCACCACCTCCACCGAGGCTTTGCTCCTTGTCTTCCGCGCCTCTCCGCTTTCCTCTTTGCCTCGTCGTTGTCTCTTCGGCTGTTTTTTCCTAGCCGACTCCCCTCCTTCCTCCTCCTCTTCCTCCTCTTCATCATCCTCGACTCGCTTGCGCTTCTCCGCGACCTTCTTGATCGGCTTTGTTCTTTCAAACCATGTAAGTCTTTCTCAATCTGCACGAGTTAAAAAAAAACTCACTTTGTGGCGACAGTGGACGTTTTCCCCTTCTTCCCCACGATCTCGCCCGACTTCAGCAGCGCCGTGAGCAGGAATTTTACCTCGCCCACTGCCCGCCACCATTCCATGGAGGGCTCCGCATAAGGCCCCGCGTACGCTCCGCCTTGACTGGCCAGTCCCCACCACATCAGGCTCGCCAAGACGAGCATGAAGCCCGTCCGCCCGTGCATCTTCGGCAAATTCCCCCATGTCATCTCCTCTGGCCGGGTCAGCCTCCCCCCCCCCCCACTCACGCTCCGGGGGCTGAATGGCTCGCCACCACTTCCACCACCTATCCACGAAGCTTCCTTCAAGCCCCAACTTCCCCACGTTCCGCACCGTCGGCGGATGGTACCACTTCCGTCCGCCCTTCAGAAACTCCCCGATCTCCGCAGGGCGCTCGTCGCTGGTCAACAGCCCACCGTCATTCTCGTACCCCGCCGCCTCCTCCACGTCGACCCATGTCTCTACCAGCTCCGCCCACGTAGTCCCCCACTTCTCGCCCACCGCGAACGCACCAAACGCGGCCTTCATCTCCTTTGGCCACTTGCCAGAGCCCTCGCGCGTCCACACACGATGCTGGCCAGACGCCGGCTCGGCATCCGGCGTCGCGACGCGATCTGGGGACGGGGCGCGAGGTGGTGATTCTGGCGGGGGTGACGGGGCGCGAGGTGGCGATTCTGGCGGCGGCGACGTCGCATTGCCATTGGGGTTTGAATCCCCCGTCGAAGTCCGCAGCCTTCCCGTGTCTCCGTTGACAGCGGACGCGTCGTTTTGTGGGGTGTCGCCACCCTCACCCTCTGTGCGGGCCGTGCTGCGACTAGCGCCTCCAGTCGCCGGCACCGCGGGCCCTGACGATGCGTCCTGCTCGGAGTCCTTCACGATGCGCTCCCGACATTCCTCGTCCGCTATGTATAATGTAAATCCATGCAATTCAATACCATCAAAAAAATGTACCCACAAAAGCATTTCGTGCTGAACTTCACCATCGACTTCTCCACCGCGTCGTACCCCATCGGGTCAAACAGGTACCACTTTTGGGGAGCAAGTCCTCGAGTCGTGCCGGCATGAACACTATTCAGGACATCAGTCTCTCACTGCTGTCTAGCGTGGCACTTCTTACCTTCGTACTTCGATGGCGCCGCCGCGGTCTCCTATTGGACCACACAGCAGGATACTGCAGTTCATCCCGAACTTGTCCCGCACTGCCTGCGCTAGCGGTTCCAGATAATAACCAGCATTCTTCAACGCCCTTCAAAATCATTAGTGACGGCAACTCTCCACGACTTGGACTGCCTTACGCGCTTAGCTCCTCCGGGGTCTTCGTTGGCGTCTCTGCCCGTGTTAACTCCCATGCCCTCACCGCTGCCACGTACTCTGCCTCGATCCCCAGCTTCAACTCGGCCTGGAACTGTTCTGTCTCCTCGCTGAACACCTGTTTGGTGATTTCGTTACGAATTGGGAGCTCCTTCGGCTCCTCCTCCAGCTCCAGGTCCTTCGCCCGCTGCACCTCCGCCGCAAACGCTGCTTCAAAACGCGCTTTCACGCGGTCCTCGTAGAACAGGCGTGAATAGTAGTGGAGAGGCTGCGCCCTCCTCGGACGACCTGGGCCCGCGCTGGTAAACCCTCCGAGCAGTTCGGCGAAGATGCTTTTGTCGTTTTCATCGACGCCACGGTTTTTGCGATTGTACCAAGCCGCTATTCGCTGGTGAGTCTTCCATTAGTGTGTGCACCCATATTCTCAACTGTTCATACCTTTCTCTGTACAGCACGGTACTCGGTGCGCTTGTCGGCCTCCTCCTTGCTCAGCTTGTCGCTGCCCGGAATTATCGCGTCCGGGTCGGTGGGGTCCGGCGTGTCCTCATCAAGGTCCTCGTCGTCGGCCAGATCATACCCGTACTTGAGCACGTAAAGGTTGGTCACCTTCGTGTAGAACTTGCCCAGGGCGACCTGCCCTTGTGCCATCGCTGCCGTCCACTCCTTGGTCCTTGAGGCGAAGAACGTCTCCTTCGTCCCGTGGATCCATGAAATTTTCCCCGGTTTCACGCCAACTTTCTTGCGGACCCGTTTACGATGCGGCTCCTTTCCCGCCGCCACAGGGATTTTTTTCGCAGGCATGTGAGGTAGGTGCTTCGGTTGGTTGTGAGGCAAGCAAGGAGATGTCGCTGATCAACAAACAGGAACGCGCTTCAGTCACCCCACGTGCGGCTCATACGCACTTATAGTCTATTCATTTGCCCTCCGTTTTCCCGGCCCAACAGAAAGAAATAAAATAAACAAGAAAAACCCGTCTATATATTTTCTTTAGATATTTTTCTAGCCTAGCAGGCGCATGCGCGAAGTCTGAAATTCTAATATCTACCTGCCGCCGCCTCCCGCTCGTCCTCCACGTCGCTCGTGCTCCACAGGGAATCGGTGTGGCCCAACGAGCCCTCTGTCCACGCATCTACCTGCGTGCGCACCTCCTGCAGCCGCTCCAGAAGGATCACTCGCCGCAAGTATTTCCTCTTCTTCTGCGCCAGTCTGGCCGCCTCTGCCACCGCCGCCACCTTTTTCAATCTGGCGCGCTTCCTCCTTTCGCGCCGCTCACAGCGGCATTGATGGACGAATCTTTCCAGCGACTCATCCCCTTTTCTCCAGTCCCCCCTCTCCGCCAGCATTTGGGCCCACAGTTGCTTCGACAATGGGGGGTTCGTGACGATCTCGTCGGGACTCGGGATTGGCAATGTCGACGCATGATAGGGTTGAAAGGCGGATGCCTTTATTCGCATCGAAGAGGTAAGGCAAGTCGTTGACAGTAAATGCGGCCGATGAATCTTTTCCTTTGTTTGGCTAGAAGTCCGCTTGCAAACTCAATTACTAGCAACACGATATATTGAGATTTTTTTTTCCCTGACATGTAAACGAGACAGGCAGGGAGCGGCGCCGCAAGCAAACACTACCACAAAAAGCACAAAAAAAAGGGGGCCGCACGCGAAGAGAAGGGAAGTCGGCTCGCACTCGACTCGGGAAACTACAAGTCCATCGCGGATCCTCCCCCCTGCACAGCGTCGCGTGCCGCGCGCGTCGCAGCCTCCCATCCCATCACCACCCGTACTGGCCCGCTCCCCACGTCCTCAAACGCCTTCTTGCTCGAGTGGTGGATCGTCCCTCCCGCCACATAGAAAGGATCATCCCAGCTCGGGGAGGCGGGGGTCATGCGAGACGGACCAGCACTCGCGCTCTCCCCCAGCGTCCACTCCCGCTGCTTTCCTTCTCGTGCACCACCGCCCCTGGAAGTCGAAGGCACAGTCGAGACGGCGGGGACAGCGGGGACAGCAGGCTCGGTGCTTTTGGCAGGGGAAGTGAGCGACGCCTGCGATCTTTTCTGGCGGGGCATGTAGTCCCTCTTGATCTCCTCGAGTTGGCGCACCCGCTGTGGCTCCCTGGGAGCGTATCCTCGGGCGCCAGGAGTTGGTGACAGGGGCACGGTGCGGATATCGTCATCGGAGGAATCGGGGTCGTACAAGGGCACCGATCCCGCCGGCATCTCCGACTCCGAATCCGTCTCGGGGACTGGCGTAGGCGTATAAGTCGGTGGCGGCGCCCGCTGGGCACGAACAGGCTTCGCCCGGGTGATGCTGGCTGGCGCAGGCGATTCCGCCTTCTTGATCTTCGGCGCGGGCGATCCAGACTTGATCCCTGCGCCTGCGTCGGGATCCCTTTTGACTTTGCCTCCGCGCTCCTGCGTCGCAGCAGGGGTACTAGAGCCGCGGACGCTACGTTCCCTCTTAGGTCGGATAATGTCCAGCTTTGCAGCTGGGGCCTGGCGCGGGTGTTCTGGGCACGGGCCCTCCGCGCACGCCTCCGTGTGCTGAGCGCATTTCCGGTGCCGGTGGTAGCAGTGTTTCGCCCACGCCGGCAACACTTGCTCCCACCGCTGAAAACCTTCGATGACCTGCGAAGCCTCGTATCCGTCTTCAATCGCGGCAATGCACGTAACCCTATCTACCATCAGCACGATGGCCTCCACGGCTCACGAAATTGCACGTACTTCAAGCTATACACGCCCTGTTTTGCTCCCAGAAGCAAAAGCCAATACGTTCTGTTTCCCCACCCTGAGAATTCGACGTGGTCGCGCCAGTTTGACCCCAGATACGATGGGATCTCGCACGGGATGAAGCCGGGAGGGGGAGAGGTCAACTGCGCCAAAGGGGTGAGACACATGCGTAGACAGTATGAAGAGAGTGACTTCGTCACTCCGTCATGTCACTGCGCCAAAGGCTGATGGGCCGTGAACCAAATTATAATTTCGGGGTCAAGTACGGCAAGTAAAAACAATTATTCCTCTTCGTCTGAAAGATAATCCCCCAAAGACTGTAGCGCCGAAGCGGCCGACGATGAGACCATCGTCGGGGAGTCTGACGGCCCAGACGACGGCGGGGTCACTTCGCCTGTCGCTCCGTTCTTTTCACGTCGCTTCTCCCTCAAAAGTCGCAACCTGTCGCGATGTCAAGCGACTGTCCTCCCTTAACCAGTAAACGCTTGCTTACTTTTCCGGATAATCGGGCTTTTTCCGCTCATTCCTGCGCCTTTTCCTCTCCCGGCGGGCAAGAACGTCACGGTTGCTGACACTAGGGGCACGCTGTGATTCACAGGGCCCGGAAATACCCCGCATATCACACGGAAATCCGAAATGTTCCGAACATTTCCTGGGTGATTTCCGAGTACCGCAAATAGCTCGGAAATCAATTATGTGCCGATCATTTCCTGGTGATTTCCGGACCCCGGAAATTGTCAGGAAATCAATTATTTCCGGATCAAGGACCGAGGATTTGCGCGGTCCGGAAATCCTTGATATACGGTGTCCGGAAATCGTGAACATTTCGTAAAGCCAAACATGTGTGGCGCTGTTAAACCTTCCATAAAAGGGAACAAAGAAGTTTCTCAATAGGGATATTCCAAGCAGCTGACTTGTGGGATTCTTGGGAACCTGAATCCTAGGGTTCTAATGGCTTGCACCATTATGTACAGCAAAGTATCAGTGTAGATTCCGAGCGAGGTAATGTAAAGTATCAGTGTAGATTCCGAGGTAATGTACATCCCTCTGGGTGGACCCCCAATTCAAAACTATCCTAGATGTCGGCACAGGGAAGTCGAGGCCAGCAACGAGGGCATCGAACTCAGCGTCGGGCGCGCGGCGTCAACGAGAGATCTGCCGCACACGCCACAACCTTCCATCTTACCTGACACATTGGTGGACTGGACCCGGCCCGCCGCCGAGTGCGCACGTAACAGCAACGCAGCTTGTACGACGAGGGTGGGGCGCGAAAGCTCGCGGGAACTTGCACGACGCGTGCGGGAAGGACTCCGCGGATGTGGTAACGGTCGTACGAGACAAAGCGATCCCAATGAAAGCATGGAGCGCCAGCCACAGGTGTCCAACGGGCGCCAGCAGTAGCAGCGCGAACCGCCGGAGTCGATGGGATCCACTTCACAGCGTCAAAGACGCGCTCGGCGTCGAGCATCGCACGCCCGTAGCACGGCGTGTACAAACTTGAGCAGCATGCGGATGGTCGGGCGTCGGTTGCACGACAACGCACGCCGAGCTGAACGGCTCGTCCTCAAATTCCATCGAGTAGTGCTCGCGGGTGTATGGTTTGTGGACGGCCAAGAACTGAGCGCGACGAAGATCGCCCGCCGCGAGTCGAATGAAAAAATTCGGCTGGAGGGAGATAGTGCCGAATGAGAAACAACGCACTCACAGCAACGAGAACGTACCTGAAAGCTTACAGTGGACGCATGCGACAAGACGCTCTGCTCCCCAGTACGGCGTGTAGATGCTAGGAAATGTTGAGTGTTTTATACCTCGATGCTTAGAAAATCGACGCACATATTGAATACTTTAATTCGCCACGACGATGTCCCAGGGGTAACGAAAGAGCGCGATGTCGGATGCTGCAATGTCCGAGGCACTGCATTAGGTTGCTGAGGCGGGAGTTTACGGTGTGCGCAAGGACGCGGCGGAGGCATGGACGAGCAATGTGTCCGTGTTCGCAGCGACGAGCGGGGCGCACGCGGAAGGAACAGCTGGTTGACGGCGCAGATGAGGTCCGTGTCGACGACGGTCTCGAGATTCTCGACCGACGCGCGGTGGTACGATCAACCACGCGGATAACGCAGAGGCACGCAAACTCGACGAGTGGCTGGTGTGAGTGCGCGAGGCAGTTGCGTATGATGGGCCAGACGCCGCGGAACTGCGATGAGTGGTCGGGCGAGACGTTGCGGCAACAGTCGGACGCGGCTTGGAGCACGGTGCTTTGGACGGCGATGGAGAAAAAGTAAGGAGTGCGGAGAGCCCAATTGAGCTGGAAACTCTTCGGAGACTTTTTCCATCTATGTATCCATTGTCTGTACGGCCGTCAGTACTAGGAGATGAGTCGAATGCACAAAGACGTACGCTTAGGGTCTGCTCGGCAAGATCGATGTACGAGATCTCGATGAGCTTGCCACGGTACACGACGATGTGAGCGACAAAAGTGCTGGAACGGAAAGAATATGAGGTGGTGCGCGGGCGCTTGTTGGAGGGAGGGGCCGGCGGACTTGTCGTCGTCAGAGTTTGGTTCCGGGGCCGCGCATTTCTTTCTCTTGGGGTCGCGCACTGGCACGGTTTCGTTGTTGCGCCAGGGGTGGGTTTCTTCTTGCTCTGGAGAATGGATGACTGATGGATGTCCGTCAGTTCTCGACGCGAACAGTCACAGTCTTACGCACCTGTGATGTTGACGCGACGCGACTGTTGAGGAAGGGCAGCAAGATGTCCTGAAATGGCATCGGCTTCGGAACCAAACAAATGGACTCTGTGTTATTGTTTGGCTTTATGTGTATATCTCCACCTTCCATCACCGTCATCTGCGAAGCTCACCCTCGAATTCGTGAGTCTTTTAACCTCCCTCCACACACTGACTATGACCGATCCCCCATGCGCAGGTCATTCAAGAACGAACGAACGAGTTGAAGTAGAAACTGCTGGGACGGTGGGACCGCCCGCGCGAATTCGACACGGTGCGTCGTCTTTGGATCTTATTCGCAGCTGGGGCACTGAACGGGATTATGGCGGACAGGCAGGTAGAGGGTGAACGCGTGAAATGCGAGACGCAGGGAGAGATTTGACTCGCCGGGCTTCGACATCGACTTCCTCCTCCGAGTCCTCGTCGCCGACCATGCGCAAGTACGAAGTCCCTGCCTGCCAGTGCACCTTGCCTCCTAAAATGCCACATCTCCTCTTTGGCCTCCGCCGCGCCACATCATTCGCGCTGCCAGAACGTAGAGCAGCGTGGCGCGACGCTGCATGCGGACTCCGTGGAGCGTCGCGAACAGGATTTTAGAAGACGGCTGGATCGGAGCTACACCAACGCCAGACCACACGAATGGCACGCGGACAAAGCACGAAACAACGCGCTGGACGTCGACTGCGGATTTTGCACACATTACACCAAGTGGAGCGCTGGCACAGAGGACCAGCTGAGCGGCGACAATACACGAGTCATGCCCTGCAATGGCTGCGATACTGGACACTGGACGCCGCAAAATTGCGCGCCTCCAGGCCCCAAACTTGCCCCCAGCGTCGTCATCCCGCAAAATCTCCATCATCGGCCGGTCCTGCCTCCGCTTCGACTGCGGCGGGCCCAGTGTCTGTCTCGTCAGACGCTTGAATGTGGGGCGCGACGAACGGGCGTCATGCTCCGTGGGGGTGCAAGTATTATTATTAACGGACCCTCAGTTCCTTTGTGGACGACTACAGATGATATTCGCATTTCAAATGACATTCGTATTTCATACCCAGACTTCTGCGATAAGACTAAGTCTGATAATCACAGTAAGAGTAACGTTCAAGTTTCGCTAGGGGCGTTCAGGCAATCGAGCTCGTCTTCATTGTCCATTGGCTTCGTGCCGGTCGTGCTCGACGTGGCGGGCGCAGGCGTCTTCGCAGGCATCCCGTTGATGTCTATCTCTGACAACTCATCGTCGGGCTCGTCGCTGGCTCCTGGTCGCCATGGTCCGTGATAAGGGCATACGGTGCGGCAATGTGTGTTTAGCCACTCGTCCACGGCGTATATATTTTCCTTGATGACAGCCGTTGCACGATAGCCGAGATCGGTAAATTTTTTGTGCATCCCTTCGACAGCGGCAGTTCTGGTCGGAAATCAACCGCCAGAACGCGGAAAACAAGTCATGAAGCTTACTCTTCCGTGTATAGGCGAATCTCCGGGAATCCATAATTTTCGTAACACGCAAAAATGAAGTATTCGCCGCGAGTGGACCACGAGTGGTAGTCGTGGTTGTAAAAGTTATCACTGGGCAAGAAAGGAATTGTGCACGGCTGGAAGCCGTCGTTGCGATGAGGAGGCTTATAGACTGTTCGAGACCCGTAATGTTTGCGACGCGGTCGGGAGTAAGTTTCCACATTGTAATGAGGGAGTGGTACACAGCGTATGACCGACATGGTGACAGAATGCGGGGATTGCTCCGCAGCTGACGACATCTCCCACGCCGGGCAGGAAAGTTACAATTAAAGTTAAAATAAAATAAAATAAAACGTATCCACAATGATATTCCACATGTTTAACAAGTACGTCGGGGCTACCAATCAGACAACGCTGCGACCGGTAGAACGTTCAGCCGCAGCGCGAAGAAGGTAAGTCGAGGTCTGTATATGACTTAAGTTCGCGTATAGATCTTGAGTTATTTTGACTATAGGGGAAATCAGGGCAATAACCAACCCAGCATACGTATGGCACCTTGGATCTTAAGTTCTGACCACCTGGATCTTAAGTCCGCAGAAACTTAAGTTCGAACTGCACTTGAGTTCACTAGTAAGTCGTATTTCACAAAAGTATACCCAGTAAAGAAAAGGACTCAAGTCCCGCGCCGAACTCAAGTGGCGGAACAGAACTCAAGTTCGAACTACACTTGAGTTCAATAGTAAGTCGTATTTCACAAAAGTATACCCAGTAAAGAAAAGTACTTCAGTCCCGCGCCGAACTCAAGTGGTGGAACAGGACTTGAGTTTCACCTTCGCAACTTAAGTTCCACCGGCGGACTTGAGTTCTGTAAAATACACTTCAGTATTTGACAGACATTATAAAAAAAAGGCATACCTCTAGCGTCGCGAGCGTTTGCGCTTACGAGCGTCATTACTCTCCTCTTCCACCCGCTTCGCCGCCGTCGCCCTCGTCTCGCGCACAGGGGCTACCGCAGGAACTGCCTTGGCCCCTGACGCACCCTCATTCCTGGGTGCTCCTCTAAGCCTACGAGGCGGTGCGGCAGGAGGAGGGGGAGGAGGAGTGGGCGACGGGCGAGGGGGAGGAGGGGGAGGAGGAGGAGGCGAACGAGCTAGGGAGCGGCGCGGCGACGGCGAACGAGCTGGGGAACGGCGCGGCGACGGCGAACGAGCTAGGGAGCGGCGCGGCGACGGCGAACGAACTGGGGAACGACGCGGCGATGGCGAACGAGCTGGGGAGCGGCGCGGCGATGGCGAACGAACTGGGGAACGACGCGGCGACGGCGAACGAACTGGGGAACGACGCGGCGACGGCGAACGAGCCGGGGAACGACGCGGAAGAGGGGTGAGAGGGCGAGACGGTGCCGGGGGAGGCGGACGCGGCGCATCGACACCCCCTGCCTGACGGAAGAAG
Organism: Mycena galericulata; assembly: GCA_029289565.1. Lineage (NCBI taxonomy): Eukaryota > Fungi > Basidiomycota > Agaricomycetes > Agaricales > Mycenaceae > Mycena > Mycena galericulata. Next base: position 40,511 of record JARKIA010000012.1, on the reverse strand, counting down.
CCCAGAGTCCCGGCACCCGCTCCCACCGCTAGCCTATTACCCAGCTCGCACCACTGGCCACGCGACAAGTCGAGCCCTGCGAGAGCAAACCCGAGCTGGAATCGAGTTGCGTCGTAATAGCGCTCGGGCTCGTTCGCAATTTCCGCCCAAGGTATTTCTCCCACCAGTAGCTGTACCATTTAGTCTAACACCCTGGATACAGCCAGCGGAACCGTTGTCTATACACCTGGAGCTAGCCACCCCCTGGCACAGCCTATTTCCCCTGCCATTTGAGTGCCCTGGGGCCTGCCGCGGCTTCTCCCGGCCTTTCGTTCCGTGCCAATACGAAATCTACCCAATTTCTCAATGCCCAAATCGGGGTATCTTTGTATCATCGACCACGCAATCAATGTCAGTGCTTTTCCCATCGCCTTCAATCCTCTTATCAATCTTATCGCTTTCTCCCGCATCAGACGGTCCGTTCCCGAAACGGCATACATTCCCAATCGAGACATAGATTTATGCTAAGTACGAGCAGGCGGCGACACTGGCGCCAATTCCGCAACGCCGCTGCCAACGCCAACACCCGACCCCCCGCTAACCGATACACTGCAGCTGCGAATCAGTACGAGATCATCCTGCGAATAACAAAAGTATACCTATCATTGAAGAGATCCGCGAGACCCTCGTCCTCGGTTTGCGCAAGAACTGACCCCACGGTTGCCGCTGCGGACAAGCTCAGCTGGCCTTTGTAGAAAACCGCCAGCTCACGATGAGTGGCAGCCTGCTTGGCGGCATACGCCATCATGCCGGCTTGAGTTGGCACGGCGACGTCGCCCCTCGCTTCGGTGATGCGTGCGAGCCCCTCCCAGAAGTTGGCCTGCCACTCAAGGTAGCGGAGGACACGGCGCATTTCCTCCCGCAGCAACTCCACCTCCTCTACCCACCGACTTTTCCGCGCCTTCGCCCTAGACCACTCTACGCGGAGCGCTGTTTGAAGTTAGACTTTGTACTGATCCTGCGAGACGAGAAATACGCACACTCGTGTAGATCCTGCTCCTGCGCGTCGAGCGCTCCGCGCGCTGTCCAAATCCATGAGAGCAACCTACTCCTCGACGGCCCATTGCGCGCCGCTCGACCTTGTTTCCCCGCGCCGATCTTCCCCAGCTTCTCCCGAGACTTGGCGTCGCTTTCCTTCTCCTCTGCGTCCAGTGTCAGATCCGTCGTCCGCAGCTTCATAAAGTGAGGCGCGTGGTGGGCTCCCTTCAAAACGATAAGTGCCCGTCGCGCCTCGCTGTACTTGTGATGATACGCCGTCACACGGGCGCCAACCTGCGAGATCAGCGTCTGCGAGCGGGTCAGATGAACTTGACCCGTAACGTTCTCGTTCTTGAAACTGATCAGATGGCTTTTCGTGTGAAGCGCCGCGCGAATGTCGACCAAGGCATCGCTGCACTGCGCCTCCCGGAGCCGGGCCTCCATATCCGGTAGCCCCCGCTGACATCCATTGACCCGTTCCTCTGCTGAGAGCGCAGAAGGCAGATACAAATGCACATGCTCCGCCTTCGGCGGCGGGGCGTCTTCATCTCGGCTGGCCTCCTCCGCCAATATCGCACGGATCGCCCCCGGCGTGTAAACCCGCTGCAGTTCCCGGAAGCGGCGAAGTTTTGCCATGAAGGCGACACGATGCTCGTTGACCTTACTCTCGCGGTCCGCTGTCAATCTGGTTTTGGACATCTCCGCCTTCATCCGTCGCCTCAAGGAACATTCAGTGTCGTATACAGTGTGTGAAAAGCAGAAAGAACGAACTGCGCATGCTCCAATTGCAAGCCGGCGGCTAGGAACGCTGTGGCGCTCGTCCCGTGTAGCGGCGCAATCCCGCTCTGCGCATCCTGCGCCTCCTTCTTCTTGAGCTCCAGTCGGATATCTGCTTCGCTAGGGCCATCTACCCAATTGGGCTGTTAGCGACCGAGAACTCGTGAAGGAACAACCACTTGCCTTTCGAACTCAAGACGTATGGGTTGGGGCGCAAGCGATCCTTCGAGAACGCATCAATGGCCTCCTGCCACACCGCCCTAACCTCCGGGGAAATGGTCTTGTTGATCTCCTTGAATGAGCCTACTTGCGTGGCGCGCTCCGCGATGGCGACTACCAGTTTGCGGCGCAAGATGTCAACTATCCATCCAAATCAGACATAAAGCAGGCACGGAATAGTAGAAACACGTACCGCAGCCCAGATTTTTCATGAAGTTGTGCGAGTCGAGCTTGTCCTCGATGGTATCTGCCCGATTCCCGATCCCCATATCCTTCGTGTGGTAGGAACATTCATTCAAGAAAGCCCACAGCCGCTCGACGCCCTCCCCGTCGCTCCGCCCTAGACCCTCCAAAAAACTGAGAGCGTTTTTGTTTGCGCACTCCTTCTCGTGAGCCGCAGCGTGCCAGACCGGCAGGCCACATTGAAGTCGTATGTTGTCGAGGTCGAGCTGCATGTCGGGGGGTAATTTGGCCATACGAGCTGGAAGGGTCTTCTCCCACTGACAGGCGATGTCGTAGGAAAGGGCCAGCTCCTCTAAATCGAAACCACTCAGCGCCGACATCGTGATATAATCCATGTTCGCGTAACTATGCGTGGTGATTAGACGATCAGCGTAGTAACTCCCGGCACACCAAACGCGAACGTACCGCTCGCCCTTCTGTAGGTCACCCAATCCATTCGCCCTCATGCACTCATGTCGTGCGCACACACACCCCCCTACCCCCGACACCCGCAAGCCTGCTGTATTCCGCGTGTCCTTTTGCATCAACGCGGCGAACGCAATGCAGGTGCTGATCTAGAAACAACTCGGGTCAGCGCCAAGGATTCTACATCATGGGTGGTTTACGCACATCTTTTTCCCCCACGTACTTGCGCAGATGGTGCCGATACCGCTTCGGTTCCACGAACGCGCCCCATCCTGGACCCAACGACGGGTCATGGTGTTCATTGGTCCGAATACGGTTTTTTAACTTGAAATTAGCGTCGATGGCTAGAATTAATCTGTATAAATAACTACCTGCATTGAGAACCATACTACGCCATGAAACAAAGTGTCGCTCACCTGAATTTGCGGTCCACATCACGCCAACCTTTGGGTAGATTCCGGCCGTTGTACGGACAAGCCCAGCAGATCACCATGCATTCCCCCGCCTTCGTCGCAGAGAGCCCGGCGGGATCATGACCACGGCCCGCCCGTCTGGTACGCATGAGAAACGCGTACTGGCGAGACATTCGCATAAATGCCTTGTATCGATCCTGCCATTTATCGTCAATGGCGGCCAGCAAAATGAAACACCTCGTACTTACCGGCACACGCCGAATACCGCTGGATTCCAGGGCGTCGGTCTTGCGCTCCAGCGCACCGATGAAATCGTGCGCATTGATGTCGCCGCCCACATTCAGTAGTCGGAAAAACTCCAATACGTTAAACGTGGCGCACGTATCCGGGTCCGTCTTGGTGGCCGGGTACCAGGCGTTGCGTAACAGCTGACATAGATTGTTGGCTGAGTCGGACAACGCGCAACCACAAAACCGGTAGCGGATGGTGTGAATCGCGGAGGTGTCTATGATCACCAGTGTGCGCACGGTGGGTTCGGGGAATTTACACTTGAATCCACCGTGCCCGAGCTGATAAATAAGCCCTAGGGCCTTAAGCGTCGTATCTTTCCAATAGCGCCCCGTCCATTCCTTCCACATTGTTTAGCATCGCATACTACTATTAACGGAAGGACTATACCTGGAGAGAATGAAGAGGAGATGATGCGTGGCGATCTAGACAGCACTCCCGGCACTGCAAGAATTCGCCACAGTCAGTGCATCGGAAGCACGCCACAAAAGTTTCCGCCGAATTGGCGACTAATTTTTGACAAAGAGCGCATGTCTGTTTCAGAGTCCAGTTCCCCAGCGCGGCGCGCCGAAGGATTTCGTCGGAGAAGAGCTGCTGGACTTCTGGAAATTCCGACATGGGGTCGTCCTGGTCCTTTCAGCAACTGTGCGCTTTAACGAATATTGTGACTTACAGAGCTCGAATATCCTTTGCGCTTTGAGGACCGACCGGGTTCCTTGGGCAAACCCGAAATATTGTCGGCTTCTGGACCACGGATGAACCCTTCGTCGTTGACCGGGATCCATTCTGCAAGATTGTCGTCCAATTGTTTTGGCTCTAGTCGGATACGCCTCTTTTTGTGGCTGATATTATGTAGATGCTCAGATCGCCGGGCGCCATCGTCCGAGATGAGAATGCCCCGATCCCCCGTTACTTGATGAGGATCTTCACCGTCTATACCGGTATCTGTGTCCACAAGGCGGGAGAGTCGCAGTCGCGATGCCATAGCCATCGACAAGCAAGGAGAAAGAGATCACGAGTTAGACCCATTCCAGGTAGATTTCGGCAAATGTGGGCCCGCCCGTCGCGAAGAATAAATAAATGAGGATTGAATTCCAGTATACGAAGGAATCCTGTTTACTGCTATTATTTCTCAATCCCATCGCTCCCATCATTTTCCGCCTCGAGTCGTCGATCTCAGCGTCTCTGCGCCGCCAACGCCGCAGGTACTTCCCACGTACAACAAACTCCCGGATGGTCCAGAGTAGCAGGGAACCATCCGTTCCCCCTGATCTGCTCCCAATTCGACCTCGCCATTCCCTCTCGGTCCGGGCATCGGCAGTACTTCAAGTGGATGCGAACGACGCCGCTCATTGCAATAACCAAAAGCGACGATACGAACTTGTCGGGGTGCGGGCATGCTTCTCCTCCGTGGCCCATCTGGTAAACATAACCATGCTCGCGAAGGGTGGTTCTATCCCAGTACTTCCCGGTCCAGTTCTGTGCGGAGCGGCGTCAATCATATGTCAGACGGTGGAAGGTGCATAAAGACTTGCCTTCACGACATGCAAAGGGTGTTTCTCGTGTTTCTTGAAGCAGCAGCGTTGGCACATGACGCCGCACCCGCATTCCTCGCACAGCAGCGCCCACCACGGGATCCTACGAGCTTCAGGGGCGAGCACGATCTTGCAGACGCCGCAGCGCGTTGCGTACTTCGAGACAAGACCGGTCTGCCGGAATCTTGTGCCAAACCACGCTTGTTCGCCGTGATAGACCGTCGAATCCCATTCCTCAAGGTACGTCAGCCACAATAAATACCAAAATACGCAACGTGCTGACCTCCAAATGATGATTCGGCTTGCACACATGGATAGAGTGGCAACACTTCTCGCACTGAAGCTCGCACTCGCACTCCCGGCAGCGGAAGACGCGACTCGGCTTGCGGGTGTTGTGACCAAGAGGGAGCGAGCAATACTCGCACCGCCCGAGCTCACCGTCCATCGAATCGTCAGAGGCTTCGCCGTTGTCGGAGGCCTTGTCGTCGTCGCAGGCCTCGCAGGCCTTGTTCTCGTCGAGGCCCTCGTCATCTTCGGAGGGTTTGTCGTCGTCGTAGTCGTCAGTGGTGCGGTGTGCGTCGGGGTCATCAGCAAGTTCATCCTTTTCGCTCTCGGCGTCGCTCATTTCGGCGTCAATTTCAGAAAGTGAGGCGGGCATTGCAGGGCAGAGTGCAGGGGAAAGACTGATTCTTTTTTTTTGGATTTACAGAACATTTACATAGCGGGTCATTTTCTCTTGCACCCCGGCTCACCCCGGTCACCTAACCTACCCCCTTGATGACGCTCGCCGTTCGCTTGGCCCCATATCTCCGTCCACCACTACTGTACCCGGTGCACCCACATCTCATAACGTTACCTGCCGTACCAACTACCGTATCTCGCCTATCTTTCGATGTCGCGTAGGTCGTTTAGTCTTGAACATAATTTGCTCCCAATATAATACATTGTTATTCTATTGGCTGGCGAGACATCGGTGCAAGTTTCTAACGCGCCCGAGCGAGCGGGCAAGCTAACCTGGCTGGGTCTAAAGCCACGGACGCAGAGGTAGCCGTACTCATAGATTGTTCAGAAGCCGCATCCTGACCATCAATCAATATACCTCATGTGAGCACCATACGCACTCCCCGTCACTCCCTAAAACACGAGCCCGCATGTGTTATTCTACCGTCGTCGTTTTGCCCTCCGCGGATGTTTCTTGCTGTCGATAATAAATAACCACTACTGCATACATACATTTTTCAATGAAACGCGCCTTTTCGAAAACTGGAAGCTAAGCTGCCGCACGAATCCGAGGACCCGCACCTCACCTGTCTGGGAGGGAAAAAATAACCCCGTGGAACCAAAAAAAAAAGATCACACATCCATGCATCACCGTCGTTCGACGATCACTTCTACCCTCATGTAAACCTGATATACACTCCTCGTAACTCCCTTGAGAACAAAAATTTCTTTGATTTTGTGTCCACATGCTATCTACTTGCAGGAAAGGTCAATCACCCCTGGCTACCAATGCCTTGGGCGCCTCTCTCGATCGCATCACAATTTCGCCTTGATTTTCTGCTTCGACGATCAGTTTAGCAAATGGGTTTGTAGAGCGCGGGACGTACCTTGTGACAGTCGCAGAGGCAACGACGAGGGCAATAGAAATCGTAGTCGATACCTAAAATGGGTGCGGACAGCAACGCCAGGGGCGAGTAATCGTAGTCCAAATTCAAGTGCCGTTCGCCTTTCGCCAGCGTTGGAGGTGGAGGGCCCCGGGCTTCGTTAGGAATATACCAATTCATCCACATGTGATGCTCAATAGCGACGGCGCTGGTCGCAGTGAACGGGGCAGGAGTCCAGACGATGGGCTCGTCGAAACCGACGTGTTCCTGTTTCATGCTGCGACAGTCGCGTCAAAAGATACCGAACTCTGGAACTGATAGAAGACCCACATCATCTGGGCCAAGTAATCTTCTTCCGAAATCAAGGGGGGGACTTCGTCCACCCAGTCGGCGCGCCAGACGGGCATGTACAGAACAACATCGCGGCCTGGTAGAGAAAATAAAATTATGAGTATCGAAGTCAATGTCGAGCTGCAGAGAAAAACGTACAAGGATTAGCGTCCATGGAATAACTTATCGGGTGGTGGTGCAACGGGAAGGGGAGCAACACACGCCGGCTTTATACGCATCAGCATCAGCCCGCTTCTACGTACCAGGCAGGAACTCGTCAGGGAAGGAAATCAGCAGCGCAGGCCCCGGCGGAGGTAACTCATCCTGAAGAAATCAGGATCAGGAGGTTATCGCTCAAAGAAAAGGAAAACCGGCCCCTCCCCCAAAAAAATGGACTCACCCAACTTTAGAGTGCCCGCCTGGTCGACTTACACCCTGCCCCGACGCGGCAACGTGGTCCTGTTACAACTCTCATTCGCCGATGTTCTTGCTGGTAGATACGCGCTACTGGATCATCAGCGACGCCAAAAGCGCTTGGAATCAGGGCAACAGCTCACCGGGGCGGATGCCGATTCATCCTCCGACTCTGAATCGGATCGGGAGTACACCCTCCCAGGCGGCCAGGGTGAATACGCCGCGGAGGCCCGAGAATACCACCTACGTCCTCGTCCACCGCGCATCCCGCTCGCAGACATCACCCCAATCCCGGAGGTCGTTACTGCAGCCGACTTGGATTCGCTCGGGTTCGAGCGTGTCACTTGGGACAAGGGAGTACTCACTGGCTATCATGAGATACGCACACTTACCTGCCATTAGCCCCCGCATTTTTGTCGACTTGGACGATCGAGTCAACGCCGTGTTCCTCGGGCCGCCGGTCGAACGCGCTGCTTGGGAAAGCACCATTCGCAGCGCCAACCAAAGTATGAAGATCGCCAGCGCCCACTTGGATCGCGCTCGCCTGGATGTGGATGGTATACGATCTGGCATAACCTATGACGCTGTGTTGAAGGTTAGTTGTCCACTGGAGAAAGAAGAAACGTAGCTGAAAAAAATACCTCACCTTAGCGTCCCAGAAGCGTCGAGCGTTCAGAGAACCATAACCTCCATAACATGGTGGTGCTGGCTGCCTTACGCTACTCGGCTGCTATCCAAGACATCACTTCGTTCCAAAATGGTGAGACCGCTCGACCAAGATAAAGATAATCTACTCACTCATACACAACAGCGGCGTTTCAGATGGTCGCTCCGGAGGCGTGGAGGGATGCACGCGAGGCCATTGACGCTGTCGTGCAAAACGACCTCACTTTGAATTTACCGATGAAACTCGCGAACGAAGGCCCGCACCAGCCGACAGCGTTCTCGGAGCTAGAATATCGGTTCTCCGTGACGAACTCGTTCCCCCCGCACCGAGCCTGGCGACCACCCGCCGGCTTTCCGTGCTATCACGGCAGTGGGCAACTACCCTTACCACGAGGGCAAATTAATTCTGTGGCAGCATCGGAAGGTCATTGATTTCCCCCCCGGCTCCACTTTTTTGTTTCCGGCGGGCTTCGTTAGCTATTCGTTCACCGCCGTGGACATTCCTAGCTGGCAAATGCTGATCACTCAGTCGTGCAGCGCTGGTTTGCATAGTTTTGTAAGCAATGGGTTTGACGACAGATACGCACCGGAGCCGTGGTTTCCTACGAGGGCAGCGGAAAAGAAAAACAGGATACAGAGAGCAAAGAAGGCAGCCGGGTTGTATCCTACAGTTGCTGAGTTTGACGCGCGCCAGGAACTGTACTCGTAGAACTACATAATCGAGATCTCCGAGGAAGCGAAGTGTTGCGAGAGTTGATGCGAGCTGTGGACGCTGCAGGAAAATCCATGGACAGGTCACGGGTTGTGTCTTCACATGACTTCTCCAAGAGGCTGTGCCGATCGATCATGACCCGATGGGCTTCGTCCAGAACCCTCCTGCTGGATTCACGGATTCACGAATGAACCTACTTTCAACGCATCTGATGCTGATCGCTGCGCGAGGCCACTCGCATATATAAATCCCGCTCCATTTTGCGAATCCCTTGCTCTATACGCACTTGCAAGCACTCAAATAGTCTCACTATAAGCAAAACCTTCCACACGATATCCTGTCTATGCCACCACGGCCGCCGACTCTGCGCCCACGCGAAGTCGGCACTGCTGATAATCCTTTTCTTGTCGACGAAAATGGCCGCCTCGTACTAACCCTAAATCGTACGTCGTCGTTTTCTGTCTCGTCACTTTGGACTCAAAAAAATAGCTCATCGCACTAGGAGGGTCCCTTTGCGCCCTAACACTCAGCAACACGTTGGCGCCACAGCTGGAAATCGCCGCCCCGCGGCTTCGGCTGTTGAAGCCAACAGGACGCGCATTCGCCAACGTCCTCGCCGCCCCAGGGGCGACGGTGTTCGTGCCGAGCGCGATGAGCCGCTCACTGAAGATGATTTGTATCTTGATAGCGTTCGGCCTCCCGTCATGACTACAGACCGTCCCCACCACACGTGTGCCGTGTGTTTTCACATCAAGTCCCACCCGATAATGTGTGTATTGTCACACCCTCCTTGAGTTAGAAAATGACTGAAGTATCTCAGGTATCCTTGCGGCCACGGCAGCTGTTTTGTTTGCGCGCGCCTTTGGCTCGAACGCAAATGGACCTGTCCTACATGCCGCGCCCTCGTCACTTCGGCCCCTTTTCGCAACTTCGACGCGGAGGCGGCCATTGCGTATGACCATCCAGAGTGGGACGATCGCAGTCTAATTATTTTCTCATGGGACGGCCTCAAATTTCCAAAGATGCCTATTGCACCGGATACTCCTTAGTTCCACGAGTTTCGTACATGTGAATGTAATTACTTTGGGCGGGCAAGAAATTTTGAGCGCCGGTTATACAATCCCAGACAATATGTGAAGTCGGTACCTTTGTCTGCACAGTGGGGAGGGAATTTCTTCGCAAACAATACAAATAAATAAATAAATTCATTAAGAGAGCGAGCTACACAAGTGCCGGTAATTGGGAAAGAAGTTCGGCGCGCTCTTGTTGCCTCTCGCGCCGCTGCTGTTTCAATCTCGCGATGTATTCCCGCACCTCCCGTTGCTCGCGCAGCTTACGATCATCAACCTCATCTGGCTCATCGCGCTCCTCCTCTGATGAAACCTGCACCCGCGCCCGCTTACGGGAGTGTGAATTCGCTGGAACGTGTCGCAAGCGCTTCCGCTGCCTTGCGTCGCGTCCCCGCTCAGCCTGCGATGACTTCCGTGGTGGTGGGTCGTCCTGCTCCTCGTTATCCTCCCGCTCTGGCCAGTTGTCGTCTTCCTCGTCCGACGACTCATGGGGCTGAGCCAGACATGATGAACGTGCACGCCTGGTGTCCTTGGGCTTGCCGGCAGCGTGGAGACGCGACTTTCGCCGCTTGCGTTCGCTCTGGGAATGCTGACGCTCCATTCGTTGCTCGAGTTTGCCTTCGTACGCAAGGGCACCAAATTTTTGCGTGAATTGTCTGGTTTAGGGCTCAGTCTCATCCACTGCGAGTGATATTCGACTGATGCGTACGTACCCGATCCTTCGAAACCGCTCCGTCGCCAACAACTCCGCGCGGTTCCTAAGCCCTGTTAGCGCCAAAGTTGGCTCTGAATCAAAGAAGGTGGGACCCACTTTTCCCGGTATCTTGCTCGAGCTTCGCGAGCACGCTGTCGGCTGGCCTCTTGCTCTGCGGGGGGTGCAGACTTGAGCCTCTGCCGATAACTGTAGAAGCATGTGAGTGCCGGGAACCAAAAAAGAAATAACAAAACGGAAAGGAAAGGAAGGCGCACTGAGCCATACGGAGGCGAGTCTTCTCTCGCTGCAGCTTCCTCTTATGCTCCCTGATAGGAGTCGACGATTCACTTTAAAAGGTTTCGAGAAAGATGTTTTCCACTCACATAAGCTCGTACTGTGTCAGGCCAGCGTCGGGATCGGCCTCAAGTCTGGACATTAGTAGAAGAAAGATGGGTTGGTGGGCGTATAAGATGGCGTTGACGACGATGTGATGGCCTGATGGCTCGGTATTAAATAACCCACAACACGACGCTGGGGAAGTGGATCGCGAAAAGTGGACCAGGTTACATACCTGGGCCGATCTACGATGCAAGGTACACTTAAAGAAGGTAATAGATCGCGTTGCCCCGAGAAAAAAACGCGCTATTCAAGGTAGCAAGGTATTGTTTGTATGGGCCGCGTCTCCGATTTGAGGACATTGGCGCGACGAGGGTGCACGATGAGATCAGCGCAGTGCAGGGTGGAATGTTGCTTGGTCTGAAATATGTTATACATGACGATGTCAATTTAAAGACTTTAAAATGCCGCCATACCGCATTATCTTGTAGTGATTGCCCGGAACGTTGTTACTCGGGGCGTGCACGGCGACTCGGAAACCCACGGACCATAGTTGAGACTGGAGGATGTGCTGTTAGAAATTCAGAGATCTGCTATGTAGGCTTGAACAATGTAGAAAGTGTGGTTCAGAGTCGCGGTGATATTTTATGTTTTTGCGTGCAAAGGCGCTTTGCCCGTTATCGGCGTCTGGATGCAATCCTAAAATTGTTATTATGAGTTAGGAGGGAGGACATGCAAGGAAATCAATGAAAACTAGCTTTTGTGAAGGATTAGGAGTGAGGTGTAGTGAAGGAACATCAATTGGACCGAAAAGCCAGTCGAGGTACAATGGTAAACATAGATTGACACAACTAACGTGTTTGCGAGGAGAGTTACGCAACATCAAATTGCTGTTAAGGACATTAGAAATGAAGCAGAAAGCTGGGAGGTCCGATTACAGGTGAAATGCGAAGTTGTCGACATATTCCAACGATTGGCTTCCAAGAACAGCGGCGGAAAAATCAAATGAAGGCACAGTAGGTGCAACTCGCTATGGGGAGTTACGGGGAGTTACGCATGTCCACGCCAAGGAAAAATGAGGGACTCAGATTGAGGGGTTCAGTCGGGTTGGACGAAAAAATTAGTGATATTTTTGAACGCCCCGGAAAATACGAGTTATTCTACAGGGACAACACGGGCTGTTCTACGGATGATATTCTGGAGTAATAATTTTCACCCGCCCTGCCGCCAGTGCCCTGTTAAAGCGACCCACCGCCTCGACTCGACTGGTACACGATTCGTGCACGGCGCCTGGGAGGCCTACGGTATTCAGCGAGGATTCAAGACTAGGGAAACAGTGCAATTGTCAGCGACGGAGAGGAGATGAGAAGCGGGAAAGTAGACTAACCTTGATTGGTAGACCCCGGGCGTTATTCCGGAATAGACGATGTACCAGACAGCTTGCGAGGTGCTGGAGTGTCCGCTGTGCAAAGGGTTGGGGGCGTCCGAAAGGCCGACGGGAGTGGGGAGCTCGGGAACGGCAGCTGCTGGCGCGGAGGACAGGACACGGGAGTCAGTTCCGCACTCCCTTGTCCACTTGCGCGCCCGAGCGTAGTCAAACGCGGCCGCCGCTGCCTCAAACGAGGCGTATCCTTGGTATATATTACCAGGTACGCCGTCGACGTGGGGTCGAGCGTCTTCCCTAAAGAGAGGGAGAGTAAGCATGTATTCAGTCGGGAAGTCTTCGTAGAGCGGGGACTTACCAGGAGCGGAAGGCTCCTATCTTTAATCCCGCGAAGACAGCGTATCCGCCCCTCCTCCCCCGAGACTGCTTGTTCTTGTTCAAGCGGCGGGGAGATGCACCAGGCACGCCCTGCGTTGCCTCGGCAGCGACATCCCTGAAGAGCGATGAGTGAGGAGGACGCGATGCCACCGTCGGAGAAGAAAAATACTTACCAGTGACTGGTGTAGCCTGATTGAGTAGGAGATTGATAGTGATAGAGAGTCGGCGGTTCGCTAGATGTAGGTCCCTCTTCCAGAGTTAGAGTGTCGAGCAGGCCCAAAATTTCGCCCAATTCAGATTCCGAGTCATTGGGATAGGGAGGTGGGGGAGTTGAGTTCATCGCGGAGGAAACCAGGAGTAGGCGAAGGAGTTACGGGCATTGGAGTTACGGAGCATCGCAAAATGGGGATGATTTCGATATCATGGAAAGAAGGCATTTGCTGATGGAGGCTGATGCCAATGGCGACGCAACACAGTCGCAACGCGGACACCTATTTAAATTTAGACCGGACCCAAAACGCCGGACCCAAAACGGATGCAGATCCAGATTGGCCGAATCGGGCAACGTGCAAAGGGGTCAAAATCATTTTCACTACCGAGAAACACATAAACACGACAACAACGACTATCTCTACTACGCAGGGCTCAGAAGGTACCGTTTCACGCGTCAACTACCGATTGGGATCAGAATCAGAAGAAGACAGGGAAATGAGGGGAACAGACCTTTCGACGATTCACTGGGTGACTGCGACCACGTTGACAGCGAGGGCGTTATTGAAGTGGGCGAGAGCCTCGGCCTGGGTGCCCAACTTTTCCATGAGAGAGCCGGTGGAACCGCTCACGGCGTTGATCGCGATCGCGGAATTCTTGGTGAGGCCGACGTATTTGCCACGGGTGATGGCAAACCATTTTTCACCGTTGTCGGGAACAGGGGCGAGATCCTGGGGCGGAACCGTGGCGTAAAGGCTTCCCGCGATCCAGGGGCCGGTAGTACGAATGAAGGAGGCAGCAGGCGTGGCGGGAGTCGAGGCAGGCACGGCGGCAGCGCCTGCGGGGAAGAGCGACAAGGTCAACGCCGGCATGCAGAAGTAGGGGGAAGGACAGTACATACCAGAATTCTGGGAAGGCTGGGCCACCGCATGCTGAGCGTTGGCGGCATGCTGAGCGTTGGCGGCATGCTGGACGGCAGCGGCGGCGTCGCCAACGGCTTGCGCAGCAACATTCGCCTCCAAGAGAGCAGCGTAAACTGTTAACGCGTCAGTATGAAGAAAATACGAAGAGAGGGCACCTCACTATCCGAGACAGGCGTCTCTGCAATGCTGGCCGCGGCAGAAGTGAAGGAGACGACTGCCGCATTCAGCTCGCTCAACGCAGCGCTCACTGGATGATGGTGAGAGACGGGCAAGGGATTAGCGATGAGCGAACGTACCGTCAGTGCGTCTCACTCCCGCAACGGCGAAAGTAGACGCTGCGGGAGCGAGGGGACTGTTCTGGGTCATGCTGTAGATCGATGGGTGGGATGGAAGTAGTTGAGAAAGGGCTTGTTTGTTCTTGCTGGACGTTGCGAGCGCGTTTTATATTGGAGCCGATTGTAACTCCGCCGAGGCATGTGAGCCAGGCACATGTTGAGTGTGATTCGAGGAAATATCGCCAAGGGGGCCCATCAGTTATCTCCAGGAGTTACGCCACGTACTTACTTCCCGTTTTGCTCGCGCTATACGGCCACCGTTCTTCAAGCGCGCGCTTTCAAGTCCAGAGTGAGTGCTAGATTGATGTGAGGGGGCAGGATGGGGACAAAAACTGACCTTCCTGGTAGATGCCAAGTAAAAAGCCGCGCAAGCGGATACTCAAGGAAAACCGCAGAAATCTCCGCTTGTGGGCCGAGGGCGCACGCGAAACGGTTCTCAAACCGCACGTTGAGCCGTATGCCGATGCACTTGATCGTGGCTGGCGGGCCGAGCGGGATTATTTCAAAAAAATCTGTAATGAGTTCCATGCACGCATTAGCTGGAAGCTCCAGGATCACGAAGAGCCCGAACTACCTCTTCCTGAGTTCGACCCGAGCCAAGTTTTGGAGGAAGACGAGATGGATGACGAGGAGGAGGCCGCTCAGAGGGCGCGCACGGAGATGCTCGACAAGGTAAGAGGAGTTACGTAATCACATGACCGTGCTCACCTCGACGTCAGCGCATTCGCCGATGGCTGAAGTACCGTGTCCGCCGCCTACGCAAAGAGGTCGGAACGCGCCTTGACCCTCGCAAGAATCCTTGGACCGTTCTCCTGGCACATCTCTCTGGACACAAGAAACCTCCCAAGGCTCGACAGGCCTACCAGCAATTCATGCACGAAGAGTTCGAGGAGAAGATCGCCCCAGAAGTCAAAAAGAAATGGGCCAAGAAGAGCGCGGCTGGCAGCAACGTACAGACCCAAAAGGAACCTACCGCAGCGTTTCGTGCCGAGGTGGCGAGGGAGATGTTCGCACAGCTGCCGTCTGAGGTGCAAAGCAAGTACGCCGAGCGCGCCAAATCTGAGGCAGCGGAGAGGCGCGAAGCGTACGTCCGCGCGCTCAAGGGGGAACCTTCCAAGTCCCCGGAAGATCGTCAAAAGTACGTGAATTATCTGCGAGTGAAAAGCCAATTGATTGACGTCGCGTGCGTAGATGTATCGATAATGTCGGCTCATTTCTGGGGCCAATTCTTGAAGGGATCCATAAATACACTGGGTTACACTCTGTCATCATCATGGGTGGCCCCATCCCCAAGTTTGGCGGCGACCTGCGCACTGTCTAGTAAGTCCTGGTCCTACAAGCGCATCCGCCGGTTTTGATAAGTTACTGTCATCAGCGTGTCGTATGGACGTAACAAAACCGCTGCCGCCGCCCATTTTCCCCAATGGGGGAAGGAGCGCTTTGAGGGCGTTTTGGAGCTCATGAAGGAGTACCTGCGGACCGCGTTCAGTAAGTACTTTTTTAAGCTGCCCCGTCGAGCATTTCGCTGATTATATTGAAGCTACGGAGGACATGGAGGAAATGAGGCTGCCAGACGTTCTGGCGGGCGCAGCATACAGGATAGACCCAAAGTCCGACTCAGACAGCGACAGCGATTCGGATTCAGAATCGGATTCGGAGTCGGAGTCGGAGTCGGAGTCGGACAGCTCGTCCGACTCGAACGCCGAATCGGACGACTCTGACGGTGGCAAACAGAAACGGGCGAAGAAGGCGAAGGGCAAAGCGAAGGCGAAGGCGGCGAAAGCGAAGGAGGTGGCGAAAGCGAAGGAGGCGGCGAAGGCGAAGGAGAAAGAGAAAGAAAAGGCAGTGAAGGGGAAGGAGAAGGGGAAAGAGGGGGAGGGGGGGGAAGAAGGGGAAGGAGAAGGAGAACGAAGGGAAGTCGAAGAATAAGGGGGGTGCGGAGAAATCCAGCTCGGCGTCCAAGCGCGCGGCAGTTCCAGCAGCAACGGGTGCGAGGAAGGCCCGGCGCCTTAATAATGGAGAGCGCGAGGCGGATGACGGGGAAGAACAACGCGTGCAGTCGGCGGTTCAGGGCACAACCCCGCCGACGCCGCCCACGACACAAGCCGCCCCGGCAGATGACTCGACGACCCCGACCCCCACCACGACGCAAGGTGCCGTGACAACGGCAGTGCTCCCCACCACAACGGCCGCCACTGCCCCTACTCAGCCCAGCATCCCCGTCGTCGTCCCGAGCGATGCGCCCGCCTGGTTGCGGGATGCAATTGAGTGGCTTACCCGTACTGATTTGGGCTGTCACTACGCGTCCTTACTCGTCGCACTCATCAATCTGGAGGCAAAATACGGCTACGACAAGGAGAACCGCGGGCAACTACCAACGATTGGACGACCTGTCCAAGTCCATTCCTGGATCAAGGGCGGGCGAGGCAGCAAGATGAGGTTCCCTCCCAGCATTGGCGACGTGAAGTATTACGCACGCGAGTTTTACGTCTGGTGGGATTCGCTCCAGCCAGATTGGCGCGAACGCGGTGATGGTAACCACTGGATTGTCGGCGGGGACTGGGGACCGGCGGATGAGTGGGACCCGCTCGAGGCGCCGGGACCCAATGGCTGCCTCAGCATAGCGGCGGCGCTGTATTTTTGGGGGCTAGTGTTGGATAGGGCGGAGGACACGAGGGCGGACTGGGAAAGGGCGGTGCAGGATGTGGCGTGGATGTTGGAGGGACTTGCTGCTTCGATAAAGTAGCGCTATTTCTTACATACAGCGTCGTATAACCCCAATAAAAGTTTTTTTTTTTTTCAGTTCCGTGATATAGTTCAGATGGAGTTGTATTGATGTACTCAGTTAACATGGAGGTGTGATACATACACAGAAATGTCTACGTGGGCGATGAAGTGCAGCATGTAAAATGATGGGATGGGTGTCTGTCGCTGGAGTTGCTGAGTTGATGGAGCGACACACCAAGGCCGCCTGCGGCACGCGCGTGGTGGGGCTAGCGGCGGGCAATATATCAATGGGCGTCGGTAACCAGCGTCGGCACGGAAATTATGCTGTGCATACGGGCCTTGACGCGCGCGACGACGTGCCCGCGGAGGATGCGCAGGAGGAGATCGGCGCCGTAGAACGCGAAGTCCGCGGGAAGATCCAGGGCGGGGCGTCGCCGCGTACGTGGTGTCGTAGCAGACCGTGATGAAGAACGCGGGGAAGGCGAGGAAGCTGCGGGGAATTCGTCACAGCAATCACATGAGCGCGCCGCAGAGAAGACGACGGGCGTGAAGGGAATAATGAGGGGCGTGAACGAAGGGGCGGCCGCGGACGCGACAGGCGGCCAGGAACATAGATCAGATGACGTGGCCGATGATACATAACTCTTGCGGCCCGGCGCGTCGGCGCGCAGCGCAACGGCGGGAACCGAGGCGCGGGGCGGCGGCAGGGTTGGAAAGAGCAGGTGGATGAGGGCACGATGTTTGTCCGGACGGCGGGAGGTCGCGCTCATAAGGGGCGGGTGAAGTAAGGCGGTAAAGTGCAAGAGACAGCGCACCGTGATGGTGGGAACTCGAGATCATAAGGGGAAGGCATGGGCGCTCCCCGGCGGGAAGGCGCGCTCCCAAGAGCCCGTAGGGCGCGCGCCAGCAACGGGGCGGCGCGCTCGAAAGTGCGGGAATAGCCGATGATTACATAAATAGTGAGCCTAAATGGGGCGACGGGTGTGCGGGTGTAATCGGTACGAGGCGGACAGCACCGCCGTGCGGGGGAAATCGTAGTGGGCGGAAAGGATCGGGGGAGGAGGAAGGCAGATGGGGAAATGATACCACGATTCGGGTAATACTGGGAGCCGAGAGATTTTGCCCCATTTTCTGCCCAGAAAAAAAAGGCCAGGAAATGGGCATCCGGGCCGGGCAAAATATGGAATTTCGCCCGGGCCCCCACCCCAGATTATAAGGGCACTGTAGCCAGCGGCTGGCTGTGTCCGGTCCAATAGACAAACGCTCTGCTGGCTACATCCAGGTACTTTAGTCTATATATTACAGCTAGGGCTCATTTCTCCCTCGCCGAACGCAGCTTCTGTAGTAGTGGTTAGTATTAATGCCTGCACGGATCAAGTCTCACAAGAAAAACGACGTACCAAACGATTCTTTCAAGTAGTTCGTTACTGTCTGCACCATAGCGTTGTGGGATAGGTCATCCAGGGCCACAGGAGAGAGAGGAAACACGGGTAAAGCGCGTTTTGCCGATTCTTCACGGGTGGCGAGATATTCTGTGGGCGCACGTCAGATCAAGTCAGATTCGTCGCATCCATTCGCATCTCACCTTTCAGTGGCTCTTCAGCCCACGTATACATCGCGTTGAGCGTCTGTTCAACCAGTTGCGGGTTCAGTATCCTGAATGTTTCGGGGACACGAATGCCGTCGGGAACGGCTTCTGTCCTGCTCCAACCATTAGTTGTGTGTTAAGCCATCGAAGGTGAAGGTGACTTACCACTCAAAGATCACCTTTCCACTCTCGTTCAGCCAACCCATGACCATCGTCGCCACGAAAGGGCGGAACTTGCGACTGGCGTGGAGATTGTCAACCATCTGCTCGAAGCCGGTTGCCACCAGCTTTTGTCGTCTAAGCGAGCGTTAGCGACTGAGCCAGATTCATATGAGTGGAACGAAACGAAAATGACTTACTCGGCCCAGTCGACATCCTCGTCAACCGCTGCTGCGGCATCCCAAAAAGCTTGATCTTCTTTGGTCCACAGCAGGGCCTCGGCTTTGCGAAACTTGCCACCAGCATTCACCGTGCCCGGTAAAGTCTTCGAGTACTCGTGAATTTGGTCGTGGCGATCATCACGGAATTTGTCGCGACCGGAGTATGCGGTGATGCCGACAAGCTTGGCCAGAGCGGGGGCCTCCCGAAAGGACTCTTTGACGTCTTGCTCTTGGGGCCCATCAGACTCGCGTTGCGCCGGCTCGGAGGTCTTAAGTTTCAGCTTGTGCGCCGCCCGCCTGTTACGGATGACTTTCTGAATCGCCTGTTCCGCCTGATGTCAGGCCAACGAAAAGCATTCAACGCCGAAAAAAGATACTCACTGCTCGCCACCCGGCCTTGGGGTCTCCGCGGAGGAAGGCTGCGCGTCCATCGTGATCTTCTTCCTCGCCGTCGTCAGCGTCATCTTGAGCGGGCTGCGCGCGCTGGGCCTTCTTGGATTCGTGTTTCTGATTCTTCTTCCAGGCCGAAACGAGCGCCGAGATCTCGTCTTCCTCGGCTTGGTCCTCGGGCTGGGGCTTGTGCTGGAATGCCTTGCTCTCGAAAGCGCGCGTCTTCACCTGGTCGTAGAATGCGGTGGCGGCGCTCCCCTTCAAGCTTACAAGATCTTCGCCCCGCAACCCAATGTCATAAATCCAGCTGCGCTGGTGAGTATTGAGTTTGGGCACAGCGATTTCTTGGCCTCTCGTAGTGCGAACGAGCGCCAGCTCCGGGAGTGGCATGACATCGGGCACCTTGTCCTGCTCGTAGGGCGGGAACATTTCTTTGGGCTGCCGTGGAATCCGACAGAGGTGGGAAGGGGAAAAAAACAATAAAGTAAAGAACTACAAAATTACACGTCGACATGCGATATGTACAATGCCCGTTTGACTTCCACAAAAAATACCTTGCGAAAAAAAAAAGAAGAAAAAAACAGGGAGCAGCACTCCGAGACGGTCGCCGACAAGAAGTCTGGCGAGGCTGACAAGAAGTCGAGCCTCATAGTGGTGCACGCTGACATGTAAGTCGAGCATGCGTTGTTGTCGGCGGCGGCGGCGTTGGTGTTGGCGTCGGCGTCCGGTAAGCGGCAATAGGGAGAGGGAGGATGGTGAGAGGAGGAGAAGCAGACCTTGACGTGAGAAGCTGTGTTGATCGGCTTGCGGTCCGATCCTCACATGGCCAAACAACACCGCGCCGTCTCTCTACCTTCAAGTCCTCGTCGGTAACCCGCCCTCGGGTGATCCAGACTTCACGTCGGATCGTTTGCTTGGATCCAGACTTCTCGTCGGATCCCATCCCGGACTTCTCGTCGGGTATTTTTCTACCCCATTTCCATCGGCCCATCGCTTTCGACTTGCGTTCACATTTCCTGACTTCAAGCCCCGCGGAATTCTCGTTTATTTCCATGTTTACTGACCTTTTCATGTCTAGGTTCATGTTTTTCAATCTCTTCGGTCGCCATTTTGCCGTTCTCTGCAGGATGGAATAGGGAAAGTAGGTCGCAAGGAAGACGAGGAAGTGTAATTAAAGTCACTGCTAATCTAGCAAGATTTTTCCCCCTTTTTGTCTCATGAGTGGAAACAATTCCAGCGGCGTGAATTGTGCACACGTCAGAGAGAGAATCGCTTCATGTTCGACGGCATCGGCGCATCAAAATATATTTTACTGCTCTGCTTCTACTACCTGGTGATTTACGGGCGTCGGCTTCACTTTCGCACCTCTTCAAGTGTTCTACTCGCAGCGTGGGCGCGTCTAACTACCTTGTGACCCTCTATCTACTACAATGTCAGTTTCGGCCTTCAACTTTTCCATTTATTTAACTATTGTACTTGCAGCGTCAGGGCGTCTGATCATCTTCCGCCTCTGCTTCTACCATGTGAGTTCCAGGGCGTCATTCTATCCAATTTCGCTAACCTCTTGTGATTATTGAAGTCGGCGCGTCTTCCCGTATACGCTCACTCTTCCTTCTACTACCACCATGTGAGTTTCATTCACGGCCTGTTTCTTGACTTACTCTGGTTTCTTCCAGGCCGGCGACGCGAAGTGGAGCCGTGTACACCGTTTCTGCCGCCGCCGCCGCCGAAGAGTCACGTAAACGTATACTGCGATACATGTAAGTTACTTTTTCGGCCTAGAGCTCTAGTTTCTATAACGCCCTCAGCCGCTCCCTCCCTCGGGCGGACCAAATTCTCATTCACCAATATTACAACGCCTACAAAGACAAGTTTGGATTCGTTTACTGCAACATCCGATTGATCGACGACATCGACGGGCCGCGTGTCGTTGTGAAGGCGGGTCGCACCGATAATTTGGAGCGCCGGATGGAACAGTACGCGCAATGCGGGCCCGGACAGATTTTGTGGATATCCTGCTATCCGACAGAGCGCGCAAAGGCCGCCGGTAAGTTCGTTTCACTGCGGTTAACTCGCTAATGGGGCGCAGAGCGGATTGTCCACTTGAAATTCGACCTCCTGGGCGCGAAAATCAAGCCTTTCCTCTGTACCTGCCGAACGACGCACCAAGAATATGTTTGTTTTGAAGCCGTCGGTGAGCTTGAGGGGGCGGAAGAGGTTATCGAGGCGACCTTGCGATCCCTCGGACAACACATTATTAGGTTCGTTTGAGATTCTCTCAATTCACCTTGGAGATTCTGACCTACACTTTCAGATATTGTATTGTAGAGTAAAGTAAATGTACATAACGGATGACGACGAACGGAGTCACTGAACGAACCGTGGTCTATTAGGTTCGTTTGAAATTCTCTCAATTCACCTTCGAGATTCTGACTACACTTTCAGATATTGTGTCGTAGAGTAAATGTACATAACGGACGACGATGAATTGAGTCTGTGAACCGTGGTCTGTGAGTGTGATGCTCTGCGGCTTTTGCATAACCTTATGGACTTTGTCATTGAAGGGGATCAGGTCCGCCCGGGACGTCCTGGCTCGGGATCAGCTTCGATGGGAAATGCTACGGCCGCACCGTCCGAGTGTTCAAGGTGCGTTGATAAAAGATCAGTTTTGTTCTGACGAGACACGTAGGTAGGCGCGTTCATCCGTTAGAATGAATAGGGTATGTTTGAATTTTTGTTAAATTCATGTCCGTATGTACTTGAAATGAATATACCTGTGTTTTCGTGCACTGCGATGAAACAAATGAAAATCAATTAGAATGCAATGAACACACCAGCTCTGTAGGTCACTCTATTCACCCCTGACCGAATATTTGCGTAGAGCCCGATTTCTGACATGCTCCTCACACAGTGACTGATAAAAACAAGAGTCCACGCTCGAACCTTTCGCCTCATTGATCAGTGTATTCCTCAGTGTAGACGTCAATTCGAATAGAACTAGGTATTCAAGTGCACTAGTATATACATATGATACTTGAGATTCAAGAAATTTGCAGCAGCAGTAATATAATCTACAATTGACCGTCCTCTTTCTCCACATCATGGTCTAGACGAAGCGGGACAACGGCCGCACGACCATAATATTCCCAAAACGCTTGCGTATAGTAGCGACAGACCGCCGTTTCGAGTACCTGCATCTGGGACGGGGACCAGGCGACATGCTCGGCGACACGGCGGATGATGTCGGGGCGAGCAGATTTCGTCGTCCAATCGAGCATCAGAATTGCTGTCCGCCGGACATAGCGATGGCGTTCCTCGATCGCCGTAGCTGCCCAACCGTGCTTGCTTAACTCCAAAGGCGCCCCAATCAACATATGACCGGCGAAACAGGCCTTCACCTCGTCCAACCGATACTTCTTCGACGCGCGTTTGTCCAGAGAGCAAAACTCGAAGCGAAAAGTAGTTTCCGCAGCCTGCCAGACAATCTCCCGAGTCTGCTCGAGACTGAACTCAGGCAACGACTCCAGGGGCACCGGGAAGCCCTCGACGCTAGAGACGTTGGATGCTTGCAATGCGGGACGTATGGCTTCCTCGAGTTTCGCGCTCCGCCTGTACGTTTTGGAGTTGGAGTGTCCGCGCTTGGTGATGAGCCCCTCCAATACGTCTCGCCATTCCTGCCCGCTGAGAAGTTGTACGTGCTCGGACTGGCTTAACATGTGGATAAAGCCATCCGAAAGGAGGGTCCAGTGGTGAAGGAACTTGCGCCGCCGCTCGGGGTTCGTGCTTACAAACAAGGCGGGTTCGGGAAGGACGTAGCGGCGGTCGGCGAGATCAGTGGTGAATGGTGTTATCGACCGATCCACCTGGGCTAGTGCATCGGCCCAGCAGATGATGGATGGAGGCATCTCGTCGACCGCCAAAGCACTGAATTTATCCCGTTCAATCTTTGCGGGGTTCTTGGAGGCGGCTTTGTTGTGTGATCCTTTGGGTAGATCTGTGGTCAGATCTGGGGTATTATCCCTTGCGACTAATGTACCTACCTTTGACACCTGGCTGACTCTTTGCGAGGCGCTTCTCCGGTGCTTTGGGTGGATCTGTAATCCGATGAGCGTGAGCAGTAGACATGCCTCGCAGTTGAGGAACATACATGGTTTGAAACGCGCCTGCTGGGTGTCGGACCGCGGGACTGGACGGGAGCTGCTGGCAACGGGACCGTCCAGCTGAGTCATGGGGGGAGGGGATAGCGACCGAGAGCGCGAGTCAGTGGTTTCAAAAGGATCCCGATACCACGGTGTGTGGATAGCCTCGTGATGTATTGCTGAAATTTTAGCCGAGGTACTATTCCCGCTGTATACAACGCGCGGTGTGCCCTCGCCGGGTTCGTTCGGGACAGTGAAGCTGGGCTGCTGCAATGCGACGACTTTCATTATATTTTCTGCATCAAAGACGAAGGTTGGTCGCAGAAACCAGAACGGCAGATGTGCCGCCCACAGTTGCTGTGCGACCGATGGAACCGTCGTGAACACCCCGACACATTTCGCCACAGGCGTCCCTGCGGGTGCGGCTTGCATGTAATTGTCCATGCGCGGTTTGTAAATGGTCGTGTAATCATAGAGCGCTTCCAGCTCCAGGAAGGCGCGTTGCAGGGAGGTGACCGCGAAAACCATCTTAATGTACGTCGTGGGGAGGGTCTGCAGCTGCTCCGCCCACATGAGGATATTGTTGATGAACTCGCCGAACAAGGGAGAGATGGGAGCTTGGGATGTGCGCATGAGTTTTTGACAAAGCGAGACGAGTTCGTTGATGGGACGAAGAAACTTGGACATGCAGGTATGTCGGAGCCGGCCCAGTCCGCGTGTGACGGCACTCCCAAATACGAAATCCTCCGGGGAAGGATCCCACCACATCACCGCAAGGTCGGGGCGCAACTCTTTCTTGGCGATAGCGGCCAAATGGCAATAGGTGGACGTCCACTGCTGCGGCCAGAGCGTGGGATCGTCCGTCCCATAGCGCATATCCGAACGGAGGAAAAGAGCGTGAGGGAGTTGTAGGGAGGGGACCGCAGGTACGTAGTCGGTATTGGTCGTAATGAAATAATGCTCGGCTCCGACCTGAGCGAAAGCTGCAACGCGACCGTCGAAGGGCCCGAGCGGGGCGTTAAGATTCCGGTTTCTCAGCAAATCCAAGGCCATAGTTGGTGGGTAGTTGGTGGGAACGAGGAACGCGCACAGAGGCGCGAAGAAGACAAGATTCGACGTGAAAAGTCTGAATCAACAGATCCGACAAGAAGTCGGGATCCTAGGACGCGATCCGACGAGAAGTCCGGATCCAGGGATGGGCGAGGAAGTGGGACGAGACAATGAGAAGAGAGCGGAAAGAGGAAAGCAGTATGAGGCTGTGCTGATCCGATCAAATCAGCCTTCGCTCTCACCTCCTCCACCCTCCTCCTACTCTCCAACGACGACCCACAGCAAGACGGAGCGGGCGCGTTACGGCGTGCCCAGCAGGTTGGATCTCCCATCCGCCTGCGCCCGGCTCGACTTCTTGTCAGCCGGTACCACTTTCGAGGCTCGACTTCTTGTCAGCCTCGCCAGACTTCTTGTCGGCGACTATCTTTCCACCCTGGATAGGATGTGCTGCCCACGCGGTCATTTGAAACGGTCTCTTTCTCTTAATGGTCTCTACAGTATACATCAACGGTCTCTATAGCATACAATGGGCACCGTATATAGGCGCTGTACACACGTATCGTACTTACATGCATATTTATTTATTTTTTACTTTTTTTTTTACAATACATTGCTACCTGCAGTATTGCAGTCGGACCACTTTTTGTGCTCCTGACGATTGGAGACCAAGTCGGCCCGCTTTATGCGCGCCAGACACGGCCTTGTACATACATGCACCCGATTTTCTTTATTTTTACAATACATTACAACCTATGCGAGCGCGAAAACGCGCTTTGGACAGCCATTTCGACGCGAGCCGGGTCTGCAGCAAGCCGGTCGATCAAATAGGGCATTGAAGCGCGCCTTTGTTTACCCTAATCGGGCCAAGCCACAGTGCGCTTTGATCACCTTTCACTCGGAGCTGACACTAACTAGTTGAGCCAGTCTCGTTCTCCCCTGAACGTTGAAGCAAGATGAAGCGCGTTGGGCGCAACAAAGAGAAGCAGAGTACAAGCACAACGCTTCACGCGACCTGCGTTCCAACATACCAGGTCAATTTTCTTACAGGTGAGGCATTGCCACGATGTTGCCGACGAAGAGACTCACCATTAAAATTGCAAGGTGGCGCCGCATCCCAGTCCGAAGTCCACGACGTGGGCGAGACAGCGTCTAGCTCAAAACCTCGAAAACCAGTCAAAAGTGATGCCGCAGCAGACGACGCGTCCCTATCGATGCCGGCCGCGGACGACGTGTCCCTACCGTTCCCGGACTCGACGGCGGCTGACGAGAAGGCGGGTGCCGTACCCGCATATCAGGACACGGTGCCCTGTGATGAGAACGGAGCCAAAGCACGACAGGTGAGCTCACCACTTAACGTGCGCTGTACGGCCATAAACTTAATTTCCCTACAGTCAGTGGCACATATGGACGAACTGAAGGCCCAGGAGGGCATTTTTCTACAAATGCTCCTCTCCCTCCATTACCGGTCGCAACTTCTCGCCCCCTGCTCATGTGGCAAGGAATCTCAACTCCGAAAGGTGGCATGTAGCGACTGCTTGCAAGTGGAGCTGCTGTGTCGCCGCTGCTGGCTGGACAAACACAGGACGACGCCCACACATTGGGCACTTATCTGGAACACGAAGGAGAAATTTTTCGAGAAGCATGACTTCTGCTGAGTCCTCAAGTCTACCGCCGTCGCCATCGGGCACAATGGTCACCGCTGCCCCGAAGCGGGTCCCTCGCGAACCTTCACGTTGGTGGATTCGAACGGCATCCACGCCACATCTGTGACCTTCTGCCGGTGCGCGACTCCTGATGGACCGCGCGGCGAGCCCGAATTCCAGCAGCTCCTTCGAGCGGGTATCTTTCCCGGGAGCGTGAAGGAACCCAAAACTGGCTATACGCTCGGGGTGCTCGAGTTCTGGCGCCAGCTGCGCAGCCAAGGGAAAGGCTCTGCTTACAATTTTGTACTTGTCCTGCAGCGCATGGCGGACCCATTCTTCGCGGGCTCAGTTCCGGTGAGTTGAGCAGTAAATCGGGTTGATTCAACTGAGCTAAAATGGTCCTAGGACATTTACATCAATTTCCTCGCGATCACCCGATTCCATGAACATCTCGATATCATCATGCGACGCGGGCATGCACACGGGCTGGACGACCCTCTCCCCGGTGAAGCCGATCGTCCATACCCTAATCGGCCGATCGGATTTCTTGGTGTCCTGTGTGCGGCTTGTCCAGAAAAGGGCGTGAATATGCCCTTAGTTGTCAAGGTAAAGCGCTATCTTCGGTGAGTCGCGGACATGATTTACACACCAGATGAGACGATGCTAATGGACTACCAGACACCTTGAATCACAGAATCGCACGATAGATGGGAATTTCAAGGCCAACCTGTTCTTCAAACGTGACGACGGCAGCGACATAGCCCTCACGGACGGGAACATGTATTTTCCCAATCAAATGGAGTTCGAAAGGATAGCGAGGGAGTATGTAGTCGAGGAGGAAGACAAGGCATGGTATTTTGGCGCTATTACTGCTCACCGCTAATAAAGAACGCCAGGAAGTACCGTGCAAGGCACATATTGGGTCTATTCGTCACCAGGGATCAGTGAAGTACGGGAACACAGCTGTCAGCGGCGTTATCGCCTGTGCGTGCGATCATGCCGTCGTGGGGTCATTCGTCGACATGCTCAACGGTGAAGCGTAAGTCTTTCTCTCTCGGCAACAAGGCTAAGCGCTGATTTCAATAGTTTCGCGCTCGGTACTTTAGCACAACGCGAGAATTTGAGGCACACCAACTCCCCACCTCACGGTCCAGAGTCAGCCACCCCAACAAATTTCAGCTACGACAGCTGGTGTTCATTCGTCGTGAACTAGGTCAAGCGGGCAATCACGCTTTTTCCGGAGGAGGAGTGGCTGCACACGCTGCTAGCGGAGGTGGAAGGCCAGATCCCAGCGGATCATATATCAACGGGCACGGAGCCGACTGTCAAGCTTTTTGGCAGGCCGTTTATTTTGCGTGCAGGGCACATTTCCACGGGGAGACGGCGGAAGTGGTTTGGGCGTTCCTGAACGCCCTCGGGTCATCGACGCGCCAAATGACTGGACCTGCGCGCCACGACATCATGAATTATGTGATAGACGCGTGGAATACATGGAAAGTACTTCGTCAAGGTACCTATGGCTTGGTCGTTGTGGACATTGAGCTGATGTGAGACTTTGAACAGCGGAACTTCTGGCTGCAGAGCGACTGGATGCGCTCCGGCTTTTCGAGCTCCATATGGCCGTAGTGGAGGACCTCAGCAGGCAGCATGCCACCGAGGTAACTGTTTGGGCAAAGATGTCGTGAGTAACCACCAAGTCCGCGAGTGGGAGAATTCACAGTGTTTACCAGCATGAGACGACGAAAGGTATGGTCTTATTGAATTCAATGCGTATTTAAAACTAATGAGGTCTAGTACTGACCGTCGAGAGCACGCTGGCTGCTATGGTCGCCGAAGAACGAGAGAAAATGAGACGCATAGCTGGGCGTGGGGCTGGACCACCGTTGGTAGAGTGGATTCATGATGGGATGAGCATTGAGCGTCAGCAGTAAGTTTTTAACTTCCCGTGCATGAAACTATTCTAATGGACCGTAACGCAGAACCTTTGTAATCGCCCTGCTGAAAAGCCATCGAGAGCATCCCTTGCAAGAGACCTGGGAGACAATCACCAAACTGCGCGACTCCCTGAATCTGGATCTCAAGAAATTCCGGGAACGCCAGCGGGAAATATACCCGCGTCTCAAGCTCAGCGCGCTCGACGTAGACGAGCCTGAATTAACGGCGATCCAACTCCCATCATACCGGATGAAGCATGGACAGCGGAAGAACGACGAGGACTCGGAGCTGCGGGAGGCAGAAACCAAGCTGCGGTGTAGCGAGGCCAACAGCGGAATTCTCGCTGTCCGAGCCGCCTCTCTGGCATTATCCGCCGTCAAGAAGGCCAGGGACCTCGATTACCGGGGTCAGGCGGGGATTACACGTTCGCAGCGGAACCTTCAAAAGGCGGATCTGATGAAGGTGTTCGAGATCACGATGTACAACCGGGCGCGGGCTGCCCTAGTCCATTTGGGCCACATGGGGAAGAATGACGAAGAGCCCTATCCACCGATGGACCAGCGGGACACACGCAGGAAGGAAACTCACTTACATCGCGCAAAGGGGGACTCGCGGTTATTCGATGGGACGGCTTGGTATTTACAGAGCGGCGTGACGATATCGCACGCAGTGGTCACTTCGACGTTGGCCGCAGATAACAGAGAGGAAGATAGCGAGGATGAACCGCAGTTATTGGCGGGTACTCAGACGCTGAAGCGCGCAGGTACGGTAGCATGGTCCTACCACGTCTTATACTGGCATTAACGTATCTCCAGGTTTCACGAGGTCCCAGCGCCCACCCAAACGTCTCAGGGATATTGCTCCAGACGACGTAGTCGTGGAGTCGTCGGCGTCGGAGGCCGAGGATAGTGACTTGGACATGTCGCCGTCCAAGCAGGGGAAGCAACAGCGGGGGAAGCAGAAGGGGAAGCAGAAGGCGAAGGAGAAGGCGAAAAAGAAGAAACCGGATGGCTGGATCTGGCTGGAACGTGTGACGAGGGGACAGAATCTGGGCGATGACACCAAATTGGCCGAGTACAAGAGGGAAAGTAAGTGGTATTGCATATTTCTTCTAGTATCCGTCATATGCTGACAATGTACTAGGCGACCGAGTTCAGTGGTTTCGTGCGGAAGCCGAGATGTACCGTTGGTTGGAGCAGTACGAGCGGAAGCATGCGGAGCTCATGCGCGTCATCGAGAGATATCGACGGGATGGCGTGGTGTGGACAGGACTTGCAGATCGGGAGGAGCAGCAGAAGGGGGGTGTCAACGGCGCCTCGACCTTCGCTCGGATGCAAGCCACGATGTACCACCGGCTGGAACACAACGCGAAGGTTATCTTCGAGAAGGCCGATTCGGGCGCACATCACGATTGGGTCAAAGCCACCACCTTCGACGAGCTGGTTACCAAGATCGACGGGTGGCGCGACGTGGTTTTCAAATGGATGGATGACTTGGTGAGTGCTACGAATCCCTCAACATATCTATTGTTTTATTCAACACGGACTAGGGTATACATAGAGCGTACAAAGATTTCTAGAGCTGTCTTAGGTAATCCAATCCGCCCCTTGACTCTTCGAAGGTTTTCTCGTGCTCCCAGCCGGCTGGGGATCAGCATCTTCCCGCCAGACGTTCATTGGGTCACCCGCGGGTGCCCCCTGTTCTCGGATACCGCGTTGGCGGCGTAGTTGTGCTGGTCGTCGTTGCACAGCCACCGAGCGCGCACTTCAGCGGGACTTCAGTTCGGGCCGGACTTACTTAAGATCTGTTGTGACTCAAGTTTTTCAGAGACCTGCGCGCCTCCGACAACCGCGACAACTGGACCGACGGGCGCGCCGCCTTCTTCGCCGTCGACCCTGTCAACGCCGTGAGCCTCGAGGCCATCAAGAGTGTTATGGTCGAGGTCCGCCTTGATAGCACCAACACCATAACGTGCGAGGACGTACCCGCGCGTGCTGTTTCGGCAACGGCTGTAATCGCTTCTTCGATAAACACCAGAGTGCGTGCGCCTCTGAGAACAGCCTTTTACTTGCTAACAGTGCGCAGGGATCGTTTTTGGTAACGGGGGCTCAGGATTCGTGGAGGAGCACTAGCTGCACTTCACGCTCATCGCCACGCGCGCTTCAATGCGCTCGTAGCGGAGTACGATCTGCACATGCTGCGCTACGAGGGCTACGGCGAGGTCGTGATCAAGGGCTTCGGCGCGTAACCCGACGGGCGGCTCGTCCTTTTGAAACGAAGGACCGGGTAGGCAGGGGCGCCAGGGTGTCTTTGGGCAGCAGTGAATCGGACTGCGCTGACGACGACGCGGGTGGATGGATTTGCGCGGAGGAACGAGATCTAGACGAAGGAAAGGGGGGTGGAAACGGAGATGGAGAAGAGAGAGAGGGAGAAGTACAAGGAGGCAGCAGTGCGCGCCGTGTATGGGTTGGTGGGGAGTCGGCAGGGTCGTCGGGAGCCTAGGTGTCCGTAATTTAAGATAAAAAAAGGCTATGTTTGCGAATGAAATACGCCAGATGTTTGCCATTGCGAAGATTCGTGTACATGTTTACTAGATAACTACATCTCCTGCCTTGTGAGCTGTTCGTCCGCGGCAACAAACAACCGAATGAATCTTCAAAAATCCGTCGGAACGCTGCCGTGCAAACTCGGTGTGCTGTCCTCCTCCTCGGCTGTCCTTCTGTCTGTGTACTTTATCGAGTCGATTTGGTGGAGATGATTCTCATTATGCTCAGACTGCGGTAGGGGCGGGAGGCGGCGGGAAGTGCTTGGTCTTGCGAAGCTCGGCGTTCGACTGAAAGACCTGCATCGGAGAGTTCGTCAATATGGATACCCAACAAAAAAAAACAGCACGAAGACACACGTCGATGGTCCTCTTCAACTTCGCGTGCTGTTCGTCGTAAGCACG
Organism: Mycena galericulata; assembly: GCA_029289565.1. NCBI lineage: Eukaryota > Fungi > Basidiomycota > Agaricomycetes > Agaricales > Mycenaceae > Mycena > Mycena galericulata. The sequence goes on along the minus strand of JARKIA010000012.1, from coordinate 9,759 downwards.
GGCGGCAGAAGTGCCCCAATGCATTTTTTTCCACCAAACTGTTGTATCCAGGTCGCTTATCTTCTCGTTCAGATCCTCGATGGCGCTTCGTCCACGTCATGAGTAACACGCATATCAAACGCTGCGGCACATACGAGTCGATTTTCCTCTTCGTATCCACCATCTTTTCGTCCTGCTCGGCATCGGTGTATCTTGCGTAGACGGCATCCCATGACAGGCAAAGGGCTTTGTAACCGTTGAAAGCACGCATAACGCCCGTCTCTGGGGTGTAAAGTTGCTTGCTGGCAAACCCGATGACGACGATGAAAACCCCGCCACAGATGAAGGCGACGATTGTGTTGATATTGTTAGTTGCGAGGACGGAGGCGGCGCTGCTTATTTCGTCGGCCATCCTGGTGAGTAGAGGTGGGGTGAATAGCAAGAGTAGTAACGACAAAGTGAGGCGGCGCCAAATAAATTTGATGCGCAAAAGCTGTAAAGGACGCGATGAGGTCTCAAAATAGCAGCTGCTGTGCACACATGCCTTGGTCGCCGTGCGCTGTGTCACGTGCCTGCAGACGATGGTCGGTGAACGATAGTTGTCGATGATTCGACCTACGGTACCTGTGAACACCAGTATCAAATCCAGAAAAAATCCTTTCAGCCTTTAGTCTTCTACCTTGAATCTAGAAACAGCCGTGGAGTTCCCCGCATCCGTGGGGGGCTGGTTGCTAGGTCTTGCTTGCCCTTTGAGAGTGCATCCGCCCAGAGACCTGCAGAAGTACGGTCGGCGTCAGGTAGAGGCAGTGTCCTATGCAGGGGTTCTGAATACCCGTATAATTTGTACAGCGATAAGTCCGTATGTCTGTATTTGCGTGTAAGTGCTAAGTGGTTTGTGCCGAGGACGGAAACATACTCGTCGTAGCCTCGTGCCGTATCCTCGACATGGTCGACTGGGTGTCAACAAGTTATCTAGTCTGAACGGGTTGACTTGACAAATCACTTGACACCCAGGGGAGAGATAATGTAACGCGGGGCCGGTGATTAGTGCGTTTTGTATCTCTTGTTCGAAAGGGATGTACCCTTGCATGTCCGGCAAGGAAAGGTCTATGTCAACCTGCGCAATGGTTAATGGGTTTTGTTGTATCTGGCGGTCGGACGCTCACAATTGTGGTGATGTCGCTCATGCGTACGTATATAGTAGTTCCATCGTAGGTTTTATTATGCTCTTCGCTCCACTCTTCGTCGTGAAAAAGAAACCCCAGTTGTCATTAGAGTGGGGTACGCATGGAAAATTCTGTTTCCATCCCAGAACCCCATCTCAGGTGTGGCGTGTAATTAAATATACAGGCTCCGGCGGTGGTCATTGATTCGATGACCGTGATAGTTTTGGATCCCTTCCGTAGGACCCATGAAGCGTTTAGTAACCCGTCGACTTCTTCTTGAAATATGTCATCGTCTAGAATGTATCCACCCATGCGACAGATGTACGTGGCAACGTCTTCGCCCTTGGTGAGTGCGGTATACAATTCCAGTTTATAGACGGGAAACGGGTCGTCGATGTGCAGAAGGAATGGTATACTAAAACCGGAAAGGAGCGTCCGTGATCCGAGGAGCATGAGTTGCACCTCTGAGACGCCGAGGCCAAATGTAGCCAACTTGAAGAGGCTAGAAGTTTCGTGGTGTAGAAGCAATGCACATAGGCCGTTGTTGCGGTGGGAGGTTTGACTGAACCGGACGCGTTCCTTGAGAGGGAGCAGAGCGATCAAGTTGAGTATAAGCTCCAGAGGTAATTTGGAGACAAGGTCGTCTGCGGTAGGTATATCTTCGAATAGTGGTCGGTACACGAGCTTACAGCTTGAAAAAAATCTGCTCACATCTTCTGGGGATGCCTTGCTTTGCAAATGTCTTTACTTTGCGCCACGCCTCACTATCCAGCACGGCAATGGCGAACAAAGTGTCGGCACTGAGCGCACGCAGACGACGGTGCAGATTCTCGTCGTCGTTATTGGTGTCGACCCACGTCGCAAGTTTCTGCGTGTCGTCGATAGTGGGAGGGCTGGGAGGGCTCAGCATTTGCTGGGCGAGTCGGACGGCAGTTGAGATATTGGGTCGGAGAGGGAGAGGCGTAATGGATTTATAACGGTCCGACAGCGGCCGGCCGCGTGGATGGAAGAGCGTCATTGGCTGCTCGAGACAGTGATGATGATGATGATGATGATTATTCAAATGGGTTACTACAAGCGGCCATTTAAGGCTATGTATGGTAGCAGTACGTATCGTGTTCGTAAAGGGTACTTGTGGTGGTTGTGTGGCTAATTTATAGATGAAGTAAGGGAAATATACTAAGTAGTGCATGTCTGGTAAAGTTGGGTGTGAAGGGATCGCACAGGATGTGTGAGGGTGCGCGAGGTGGGTGTCCGTGTTCTAAGTTGGATGGTTGAGTAAGAGAATTATTCATGAGTATTGTAAGTGAGGAAAAAGGAGAGGAACCGAGATAACCGAAAAAATAAAATGAGAGTAAAGGACCGTCACAAGAAACGGCCGGTAGACAGTAGACCTAAGTTTTGTACATTACTCTAATTTTATACGGTGTGATTTTGTTGGGTAGCGGTCGGAACTGGCGGCAGTTACCGTTCGGGCTGTGCGGTCCAAACCTGAAGCCGGATTCGTGGTTCGTGTGAGGACAGCGGGCCGCGGTTTATATACTATTTTGAGTTTGTGGAGGTCACCGTCTGATGTAATGTGTTTTCTAGTATCCACAGACCTTTTTGTCCTGGTTGGTTGCGCTAAACATACTTCAGCCATATCCTTACTGCAATGATAAACCTCGGACCGGGCCCGGTGCCCGGATGGACACGGAATAACTCGAATTGGTACGGACCGGGGAACAGACAATTTGTAGATCCAGGACAAAGACGAAAGAGGCCTGGGGATGAAACCACGTGTTCGTGCTACATCACGTGGGCGTGCTTGATACAAACGGATCTGTCGGTTGTGCGTAGTCGATCCTGTTACTAGTTCCTGGCGCGATTGTACACAGGCACTTGTTCCTTGCGAGCCTGTTTGCACTGGAGAGCAGTGCTGAGTGCCTACACCTAGGACAGGATGAGGTTTGTCGAAATCAAAATGACGCCGTCTAATATTTGATCACATCTTTAAGGGAGGCACGGAATACCAAAACAAAGAGAGCACGATCAGTCGGTGTTTAACTATTGTTTAGGTTGTGTTTTGTAGCTGTTCTTCGATTATTAACCGCCATGTCCGTGGTGAAGACACCAGGGATCGTGCTGAATCCTGAGCTGACTTCGGAACTGATTGAATTTTGGGGTTTTAGATACAAAGAGGTGAAGCAGGAGCTAGATAATTCGAAGGTTCGTGCAGCGATCTGAGTCTCCTATGAATTATACTTTACACGACATGCATTCAGGCGACAAGAGGACAAGAAAACGACGTCCCGACGTACAGCGAACTGAAGAGATCAGTTGAACACCTCAAGGAGGAGGCGGCCCGTACAGCTCTGCGTCTTGAAGAAAACGAGAAATTCGTCCAGGACCTCGTTGCGGCCACGCGCAATGAATACAAGGCGATCGTACATGAATTGGAGACCTGCAAAGCAGAGAAAAATCAGCTGGTCATCCAGCTAGGTCGTTCGGACACGGAACGCATCTCTTTGTACCACCAAGTGAGTTTACTGCCTATAACACGGATGCCGAAAAGTGGAACGACGTATTCTGTAGGTTCACAAATCCTATTCGCAAGCCATCTCTTTAGCTGCTGAGGCAGATCGCCAGCGTATGGTGGTCGTTTCTGAATTGTACCCTTCGCGCTCTTTATTCGCACACGATTTTACTCCGAGTAGCCTGGAATTTCGTTCGCCCGAGCAAACTGTCAGAGCGCTTCGACGAGTAATATCTCCAACCGTATGTTTTGAACTTCGCTGAAATCTATTAGGATAGCAAAGGCTCATGGCAGTGAGTATTGTGCGGTTTATAATGTCAGGGCTGATCGAGTTTTCTAGGTTTTATTTTCTCCCTTGCCCTCCTACGTCCCTTCCGCTCCGTGTCGCATCTGCCGGTCAGTCTGGGTACTGGTTTAATCCGTTTAATATTTCGCCCATTGGGACTACCTTTGAATTGGTCGCAGAGGTACAACGCCATAAGGTATTCGTTGCTATATTCGACTACTCCAATTCTCACTACGTCAAAAGTGGGTGTACTTCGGGCGCTACGTTACCGGCTTGCTGCCAGGGCATGAGATGAAAATGTCCGAGTGGATATCGCTTGAAGAACAGGTCGCATTTATATCATCGTTAGCGTCTTGCCCTCTTGACACGTTTTTTTTGGGGGTATAGGTCAAGGCGACATTTTGCAGCCACATAGCGAGTCAAATGGTACCAGGATCGCAGGCTGCGTCATATGGTAGCCAGGCCGATGTTCGGCAGCGTTACGATTCGGGGCAATGGAGTATCCAGTGCTACACTCTGCAGTGTGTTGGATACGATATGGCTCTCTATGACGCGTTGGTCGCGACTGTTGCTAAAGTCCACCAGGAGTCGGATGGTTCAGTTTCCCAGTCGATAGGAAAGCGCCGCAGAACGGATGCACAGTTACTGCACAGAGAGTGTGAAAACCCCGATACTGGTAACAACGAGATACAACCCAATACAACGCGGGACAGTGCCCTTGAGCAGATACCGTGTATCGAAGGTGAGTGGAACATACATTAAGTTATTATACGTGCACATATCGCTTCGGTCGACAGACCACCGTGAAACTTAGTAGAGCGGTCATTTGGTCCACGGGGTGCGGGGATTGAATGAAAGCTGCTGCACGTTGTCCTTTTGCCACTCGCACTCTACGTCCTTGACCTCTTTTTGTTTTTTTTCTCTGGTAGAGGAGTGCCGGCTGTCATTGCTGCAAATAGTGCGTATGTTCTCAAATTAGTGGACGTAGTTAGAGTATAGGATATACGTCCAGCACGGAAACCAATCGGCGGAGGTTTGTCAGCATAGTGAGGTCCGGGCCGTTGTCGAAGCTGGATAAATCTGTTAGGAACTGAAGTGAAATTTTTAAATTTTTGTGATTGGGTCGGTGAATGATGAAGGTGTGGACAGTTCGAAGATCGACATCTCCTACGTGCAAGACTTCTAGCTTCGGCAGCAGTTTGGGGTTTACCGCTAATGCCTCAAGAAATGTCAGGCCGTCGCGACGGATGTCCAACTGACGGAGTTCTGAAAGATCCTGGAAAGCGGTGACAAGGTCTTCGGGGTCGATTTCGACGCACAGGGTCGCTCGGATTATCAGTTCGTGTATTGTTGAGAAGGAGCGTAGAGCCCATCTCAGCGCTAGATAGTCGGTGCCGCTGAATTTGCGGAGCGTCAACTGCCGAAGGGAGGGCGTGTCGCTCGCGTGCAGCAAACGCAACACGCTGTCAGTGGCAAGTGCCCTTTGATTGTATGAGTTCGAGCTTCTGTAGAGACGGCATACAGAATGGCTTGGGCGCAGGATTGTCCAGCTCGGAGATTCCGAAGTTTTTAAACAACAGAGTGCGCAATGATGTTGCAGCGGTGAGCATGACTGCAACTGCGGTTGGGGTAGGCCATTTTATCATGGGCATATTGGTGAGTTCTAGGCTTGTCATAGAGCGGAACATCCCTGTTGCATCCCCCTTTACCATGGATGCCGGAAAGAAAAAACGAAAAAGAACTCGCCAAGGCGGTGGCTACGTGCATTCAGAGGTCGTGGAGTAATCTGGTGTGTGATATCTCGTTTCGACTGGGTTACATCTGACGATTTATAGCGGATCTTCCGTGCTGCTTTTCGAGCGCCTTCTATTGCACCCTTGGCTAGAGCTTTAGCCAGCTTGCCAACACTTACCACTATCCACATTCCTACTTCTGCCCAGCTACCGCCGCATTACCTTTTAACAATAACGGAGAACCCCAGTCTGCAGAACGTCGTTGTGGCGAATGCCAGTCAGGCCCATTTCATCTTGGCAGCTCAGGAGCATCCGCGCCTGATGTCCCTGCTCATAACTGGTTAGCATCGTCTTCATTCCCTTTACAGGACATGGCTGATCAGCGTACTCCAGACGCATGATTCCCTTCGCAATTCCCTAGATTCAGTACATAGTTGGATGATTTATGCAATGATAATGTGATGACGACATTCTCAATTGGTGTTGCGCTCCTTATCTCTCAAAAAATTGCGGGATAAATTACACTCAGGCAAAGGAGATGTATTTTGTTGGACGGAAATTCAGATAGTCCATCAGCCCTAGTCCTCCTCCATGTCGCTGCTGTCGTTTTCCTTCCCCCCCTCCTCATCTTTGTCGCTACCATCCTGGTCCTCATCATCTTTCGGGCCCTCGTCAGTCTTGTTTTCGTCCCCTTCGTCATCATCATCTTCGTCGACCTCCCCAAAGTTTTCGACCCGCATGAGGAGGCTTTGGATGCCGACGCCCTTCTTGCGTTCATCATTAGCAAGGAAGAGGTTACACGCAGCTAGCTTTGTGGCGTCCTTCTCGGCTTCAAACTTTCTGCGCTCGTCGCGGATGGCTCTAGCGGCGGTTTGGCAGGTCATAACCCAAGTAATCCGGCGTGCGAAGAGGATCTCGAAATCTTTCTGAAAACTTCTTGGCGGGTTTGTTGCTGGCCTTCCGGCATCCGCAATCGGTATCAATTCTGACCAAGGTGTTTGCGCAGGATCTCTTCGATGTCCGTGACCCATTGGACAAGTACAGTTATCGGCTGAGGCACCTTGCTCTTCTTAGAAGCACGCATCGCTACAATGCTGGTACGCGTCCCATACTTTCCGACCAGAAATTTAGCTCCCTTCGTCAGAGCGACCGAGGCGCTGGCTGTGGAAGGAGCGGGAACCACACCCACAGCGGCAGTCGGAACTGCTCCAGGCACTGCAGCTGCTCCAATCGGACCTGCTACAGGCCCGGCAGCTGTTCCCCTTGCCTTTTATAGGCAATGGCCGTGGCGGCTTCAGGATCAGCTGGCCCTGGCTACGAAGTGTGTTAGCTGAAGCGAAACCTGAACTATTATTTAGTGAGATGCACTCACTCCTCTGGTGCGTACCCCCGAGATGACCATGATCAAGATCCGCAAAGCATTCCTTGGGCCGATAGCCGGGAGGTAATGCATCCGCACTTCAGTGTCGCGGAGCCACATCGCCTTTTTCAAAGGGTTCTTGGACACTTTGGTATATCCTTTTTCAAAGTAGAGCAGCTCTGTGGTGTCCGTGTCATAGCCAGAGAGACCAGAGCAAAGATAGAACGGATGGTCTACATAAAAGGTCAAAAACATTACGATATGGATTCCGATAAACGAAATCTTACCTGCATTACTGGGGACGAACTGACGAAGTACTGCGTTTAGAACAGCAGAAGTACGAACAGAATAGGTTGTGGCTTCCTCCGGCGCGATCTGGCCTGGGTCAAGATGAGTCGGGATAGTCTCTTCAACGAACAGTGGCAAATTGTTGAACCGATGCATTACCACCAAGTTCTCTATGGTGAACGCGTTCGTATAGTCCAAAAGAATGACTTGTGGAGTTAATTCGGTGACATCGACCTTGGAATCTAAGCAAGATTCTAGGACTATGTTCCCATCGTCGAGGCCTTATACGGACCAAAAATAATGTATTTCCAAGTTTTCCCTCTTCCCAGGCATCCTTGTAACTGACTTTGCAGGTGTTCAAAGCAGATAATGTAGAGATGGTCGCCGCGCAAATAAAAAATAGCACACCAGCAAGTTTGTCCTTCTTGAACGGGACGACCAAGATGTCTTGAGGTACAAAAAAATGTGCCGCCAGCGACTAGGTTCTCCATCAACCCCTCAAGGGTCAGTTTGGTTAGGGGGATTAACTACAAGGTTCCAGTCCAGTTTGGCTTGGGCAGTATCCTTCGCAAGGATGAATCTCCGTTCGGAGGTATTCAGGTATCTTCGTTGATTTCCAGGAAGCTGTCGTGGAGAAGCCTGACCAAGGTTATTCTTACCGGGGACTTTTTTCAATTACCGCCTGTTGCCAAAGCCAACGTTGTGCGGTTCGTTTTTGAGGGAAAAGCGTGGCCGACCGTTATTCAGCATACGTTCCGTTTGCGTCAAAAACCAAGCATTTTCTCATCTGTGAATATAAAGAGGCACCAGGGGCCGTAGTGTAGTTGGCGAGATGAGATGATAATCGAAGTGTATTCCGACATGAATCATGAACTAGTTGTTGTATCTGCTGTGGGTGGAGGCCGGTGTCCAGGCTCCGCCCGTAAGGGCAATTTAAACCGGAATAGGTAGCAGATGAATTTGAGATGGAAGGTGGAAACTCGTACACAAAGCCAAACAGCAGCCCGTCATAGAACGACGTCGCGATCAAGTCGCGATCGAGATTTGCGGTGTATGGCTAATGCTTCTCTCTTTCCGAATGAAAGGGAGACGATAGATGATTTACAGTGATACAAAATTTAAAAACATGGCTCTGACCTCGACCTCCACTTCTCTTCATTCAACGGTCAACTCCGAAATTGTGGCGCGCAGACTCGGATTCAGACTAAATCGAAGCCTCTTCAATCCCCAGCACTCGAGGCTGGTTCTTCTACAAGTTTGAAGCGCGGAGATCATTTCAATGAGCGGCAATACTTGGTGAATACTTTTCATCCTCCACTGAAGCAACGAACCATCAGTGTGGAGGCCCGGCTTCCGTCCACCGCAACTTGAAGTTTGTTTTATATGTTCATCAGGCGTATAAAATACACGGTTTTCAAGGTACATGAACGATCATACAGAGACGGAGGGGCCAGCGAACTTTGAAGTCGATTGTGCCCCGGCGCCCCGGCTCATTTCGAATGATATCTCAGTTCTGCCGTAGCACCGCTTGCTCCGAGTCCCCGCTCGTTCCAACACCTGCAGGCGCGCAGGAAAGGTGGGAGGTACATGTACGTGCTCGGCGCTGCGCTTCCTGAATTTCCCGACGCTTTACTGTCGCAGTGGTGTCGGGGCGCGCGATATCCACTTGTCTAAGTTAACGTTGCAAATTCCCACTATCAGAATGAACTGGGTGTTCTTCAAGTTAATCCCGTCCGTCTCCAGGACCCACTCCTCCTTCTTGCGCATGTTGATGCTGCCATCGGCCTCGTGAACGACCTTGTCGAGCTGCAGAAGGAAGACCTTGCGGATATCCTTGATGCCACGCAAGCTGACCGAGTTTAACATCGTGTTCTTGAGTTGGCGAAGGAAGATATCCTCCTCTATCGCACCCATGCCATCGTCTTCCTTGTCCCCACCACCAAGCACTCGACAACGGATAATGAGCTTGTCGGAGTTGTCTTTGCTTCAGATGACAAATAGATCCTTTTTGAAACTCTCTGCAATGCGGCTGGCGACGTAATGCAAGTGAGTTTGCCGACCATCGTCCGGTTAAGCTCCAAACGAAGCAGCCACGGAGATTGTAAATGGAGTTTGGATTCGACATCTTCATCTGGAATGGCGAAGAAATCCTCGACGAAACCGACATCCTCCTCAATTAGGGTCGAGCTGGGATCCGGGTCGTACCAAATCTCGACGGCTGACGTAACCGTCCGTAATGAAGTGTACTCGAGTTCATGAGCGACGAGCTGAGCGCGGGAAGAATCTCCGGAGAATCTCCGGAGATGTCGGGATTGAGGTAGACAGAGAGGGATGGGGTCTTGATGTTTGTCGCGACGTTGATGATCTCCTTGAGACGAGGAACACCGAGAGTGACGTTCTTGCTGGACACACCGGCGTAATGGAACGTATTC